>JAHSVA010000001.1:24070833-25566666 GCA_019915185.1 Eucalyptus camaldulensis | reverse complement strand
TGAAATTGAGCTCTGCCATTTATACATTATTTATTTTTCTAGCCGTCTATTTATTCAGTTCAACAGGTTGAATTGCATACCGTTCATCTCGTTAGTATGGCATCGGTATGGTATAAAACAATAGCTAGAAGAGGATTTATCCTACTTACTCCCAGTAGTTTTGAGCTCTATAGGCTAGTTCCTACAAGAAAATAAGAGCTATTTATTAGGAAAAAAATTGGTATGAGTGAGATCTAGGGATAATATTGAGCGGCACATGGATGGATGATCATACCTAAATGGTCACTGTATGAAGTTATCCTTTTAAGAGATTATTCCATGTGAACCGAGTTGATTCATCACATAGTCTACGCTATTCAAAAGCCATTCATGTGTTATGCATCTAATGGCTCTAAATAGATAGGGAGGGAGGTGTTTGTATTTTGGGATGGAGTTTTAAAAGCATTGATGTGCTATGCACCTAATGGCTCCAAACGACAGACTCTAAGGTCACTGGATGTGCCTTGCACCTAATGGCTCTAAGAGAGGGAGAGAGAGAGAGATGTGTTTGGACTTTGGGATTGGGATTGAGTTTTAAAGGCATTCATGTGTCAAATTAAAAGAAGGGGGGGGGGGGGGGAGATGTGTATGGATTTTGGAACGGAGTTTTCAAGGCATTGATGTGTAATGTAGCTAATGGCTCCAAACGAGAGACTTTTCGTTGGGTGCGCCTTGCACCTAATGGCTTTACGAGAGAGGGAGACAGAGATGCGTTTGGACTTTGGGATGGAATTTTAAAGGGATTGATCTGTCATGCACCTATCGGCTCCAAATGAGAGACTCCAAGGTCATTTGATCTGCCTTGCACCTATTGGATTTCGGGGAGAGAGAGAGAGAGAGAGAGATTTGATAAACTTGTACTAATCGATATGACCAATTACATGTGGTCCATGCGTACTCTTTTTCTAGCAGACCATACATGAAACTGTCGTTCACACCACATATTTTTATCAAGACATTGATATATTGTGGTCTCAAACCCTTTGGATACGTTCGGTAATAAATTCAATCGAGACTTTACGTCGCGTCTCACGAATGACTTTTCCTTGACATGAATTTCGGATCCTTCCCACTTGGTTTACATCCCCCATTTTATTTCTTATTGTTCTTTCATCTCTAAACTTTTCTCCAAAGTACTTGATTTGGGCTATGTTTGTTTTGTAGAAAATAAATAATTTGAAAACTATCTTCCAAAAGATGATCGTTTTTATTGATTAAAAAAATGAACGAAAAATATTTTTAACATCCACAAAAAATATTTAAATATAAATTGTTGTCGATAATAGAAACATTTTCTAGACTAATTGTTTTAAGCGGTACAAACAATCATTTAAAAGGAAATTTTTTTTAAGTCATTTATTTTCCGCAAAACAGACGGAACCTAAATCCTAAATAAGTACACTTGGAGTATCATAACTTTCATATGATACTCATGTGAGTGCTTAACTCTTTTTTTCTTTTCTTTTTTTACATTCATGGAGTGCTATATCTGTATAAAATTGATTATTGAGTGCCATTTCTGGCAAATTGTCATACCTGAAATTTTTTCTTAACTTTCCACTCTGACATGAAATTTTTAAAGAGTTTAAAAAGGAAACTACAGTTCAACATGGAAATTTTGTCCAGCGTGCAAGAATATAACAAACATTGTCGTTTCTTGCTATTTCTTTAAAATCTTCCCCAATTAAATGATGCCAGTTTTAGACTCTTTTTTCTTGTCACTTAAGTGATCACTTTTTTTTTTTTTAAATCGATGGACCTAATGTTCACTTCTAAAAATTTATGGCATTGAAATGATTATTCGTGAAGTTATTGGAACTTTTGCTATCTTTCAATCAAATGTTCAAGTGATGTCATTTGCCTTCTCAAATGCTAACTTCAACTTTCTAACATGCCATGTACATTGCAAATTAATACCACGTCAACTTTTTTGGTGAGGCAAATCGCCGGTAGCACTTGAGTGATTGATTATTCAAATTTGTAATACTCAAGTGACTAAAAAATAAAAAAGTTATGGCACTCAAGCGAGCGCCGTACGAAAGTTGTAACACTCCTAGTGTACTTATCCCCTTATATCCTGCTTGCATCTTTCAACATTGGTCTTAGTTTTCAGAATAGGTTCGATTAATTGAGAAAGCTCCACCGGCATCTAAAATCAATGACACGTCAACTATGTTCCAAATGTCTAGATAGGTAAATATATACCCACTGATCGAATTTGTCAAGCTTATTTAAGAGTTCAATATCTTTAATCTTCTTGTTAATTGAATCCCTCTTTACATAGGCTGTCTCAAACAAATGTAAATTTCCACGCCTTCAAACATGTGAAACCTATCGCTAATATAAATTGAAACTGTTGCAGAATGGAAGCCCATAACAAAAGACGATCAATATAGGTTTAAAATCATAGAAAGGGGAGGAAAATAGGATACCCCGAAAGGGAAGGAAATCAGTAAAAAAGACAGGGGAAATGGGGAGAAATCCCGAAGTTTGGCAGTAACTCAATAAACTCAATATCAAATCATAGTCAAAAGCTAGCCAAAGAAATACATTAACAGCGATATATATACAGAGAAGGCGTACCTAATTTCCTAGTTGGATAACTAATAAAAATGAAACATAATCAACTAAATTCTTAATGACCTAATAGTATATATTAAAGATTGAAAAGTTAATTAAAAGCGTAATCTCGGGGTACTTCTAATTCTTCGTCGTTTCTCGGATAGAACTCGACTCCTGCGAGCTGCCTGGACATCCTTTTCAACGAGTAAAGTAATAAAATTGCTCCACAGATAGGAATTCAGACCATGTGGACACCCTTTGAACTTTCTTCACATCACTTGTACTTTGAGCTTTCTTCATGTCACTATCAGTAACATTAGCACAATTTCCCTCGTCAATCCCCTTAAAAGAATTTGGTAGCTTTCAAAACAAATTTGTCTTGATTGAATCTCCTGAAAAGAAATCTCGATATATAAATTCCTGCAAAATAGTTTCGCTAGGCATAAATTTTTCAAACTTAAGTATTGCATTAGTATTTTTATTATGACTTAAGTCAAGAAACTCAAAAGACTCGAACTTACAATAGAAATTTTGGCCAAAAGAATTTTGTCATGAGTAATTTCACAGCCAAGCAATAAAGAAATTTCGGAAATTGTTTGTTGCACTTTCATCAAATCCAAATGTCTGGAAGATAGGCTAAGCATTTGGTGGATGAAAAATTGGGGGATTCGACTAAAGAATCAGAAATCGACAATCTCCCTGAGGAGAAATTGGATCGGCAAAAAAAAATTATTGTTGCGTTCCTTAGATGGAAAAATTTGAAAATTTTCACAATTGGAAACAGGTGATTTAGGTGATGAAATTGAAAGATTCGGCCTAGTTATCTTGGGACAAGCTTTAGGCTTAGAAGGTAACAATACGATTTCTTGCCATTAATAGTAAATATGGATAATTATCTGAAAAATTTAAAATTTATTATACGGTGACCAATTCAGTTATAAACTTTTCAATTTTGTCAATTTAGTCTTAAATTTTTTATAATTTCCCAATTTAGTCATGGACATAAAATTGATGGAATTGCCTTTCCATCTCAACCCAATTACTAACAGAATTGGGGTGGTGGTTAGTGTAACAAGTTAAAACAAATTTTAATAAAGACAAAAGAAATAATATAAGTCTTAGAATATCATTAATTTTTGGGGAAAAGTGTCAAAAAAGTCCTAAACTTTTTGTTTTTGTGTTGATTTAGTCCTAAACTTTTTTTTTTGTGCCGATTTAGTTCTAAACTTTTTCACGTTGTGCCAATTCAGTCCGTTCTGGCCAATTCTGGCCAAATTTTGTTGACTGGACGCCGGCCGACTGACGTGGCCTAATCGACGTTGATGTGGACAACTTTTAATAATATTTTAATATTTTTGAATTTTTTTCTTTTTTTAATTTTTCTTTAAAATTTTTAAATTTTTAAATTTTTCTTTTTTTCTTCTCTTCTTCCTCTAGCCGGTCACCAGACCTCAGTAACCAGCCAGAGGTGACGGTCGGCGAGGGCGAGGCCACCCTCGCCGGCCACCTTGCGGGCGAGGGCTCAGCCCTCGCCCATGGCCGGCGAAGGCAAGCCTCATCCACCTAGTGCAAGGCTGCCCTCGAGGCCTGGGCGGCGAGGGCGAGCCCCACCTACTCGACGCGAGACCTCCAAGACTCAATAACGACCGCCAACTCCTCTTCTTGTTTTCTGAGTGTCCGGTTGGGGTCGGTTGGCCTCACGCCGAGCTAGCGGGGCTCACCCTCGCCACCCAAGCCTTGAGGGCAGCCTCACACAGGGCAGGCGAGGCTCAACCCTCGCTAGATCTGGCGAGGGCGAGCCTCGCCGCCCAGTACGAGGCTCGACCCTCGCCATGAGGTGGCCGGGGAGGGCAGCCTTGCCCTCGCCACGAGGTGGCCGGTGAGGGCGAGGCCACCCTCGCTGGCCGTCGCCTCTGGCCAATCGCTGAGGTCCAGTGACTGGCTGGAGGAAGAAGAGGAGAAGAAAAAGAGAAAAAAAAAAGGAAAAGGAAAAGAAAATAATTAAAAAAAAAATTCAAAAATGAAAAAAAAATTCAAAAATATGAAAATATGAAAATATTATTAAAAGTTGTCCACGTCAATGCCGATCAAGCCACGTCAACTGGCCGGCGTCTAGTCAACAAAATCCAACCAAAATTGACTAGAATGGACTGAATTGGCACAACGTAAAAAGGTTTATGACTTTTTTGTCACTTTTCCCTTAATTTTTGCCTCCCCACACTAAGCTATAATTCAACCGACTTGTTCAATGGTCAATTGTTCATCTTTTATAGTGATAAAGGCAAAGTTAGAAGTCTTAATCCTCTAGGATAGGGTATAGTATCGATCTAATCAGGATGTGGCTTGCTATAAACGGGTCTAACAACCCTTCTATAAGTTCGTAAGTATTGTAGTATGACATCGGCCACTTGTTCACAAGGTTGACCATCTTTTCCCCTAGGCAGAGGCTGTGGTCTAGCCTAGTTATCCACATTGGAATCAATCGTCAAATTTGGCCTATGAGGAATTTGTCAATTATTAGGCGGTATGGCTAGCCTTACATTATCAAAATTTTCTATTGGTTTAACTGTCCAAGCATTTTCCACATTCAACAAAGGCATGTTATGTTGAACATTTTGATTGCCCAATTATTATTATCATTCATAGTATTCAGACAGTTTTTAGTTGGTTATTTTCATTATTCCGCCATTGATTAGAAGATTGGGGCATTTGCATAACTCTTGTAGGGGGTTGACTACGCTAACCAACATTATTAGCATCGATAAATGAAGAGATATTAGAAATGTACCATGTTACCACTAAATTTGCTTGGAATTGTTCTAGTCGATTGGATGATCCCAACTTTGACAGTACCATTCACAACATTGATGCTCATTGATTTGACCATATTCGTTATGTGACTTACTTTGTAGTCGATCATGTCATTCTATTATTCTTCAAGCATCTTCTCATAGTTGACACCATATTGAAATTTGGAGAAACATTCATTAACTACTCTTCAGCGAGATGTCTTGGAAGATCACCTACTTCTCATTGATTTTCTTCCGTCGCTCTCCATGCAGCTAAAGATTTCGAATGCGCATCAACTTCGTTACAAGTTTGTGGCAGTAGATTGTTGTTGCTAATAGTATTATCAAACTCTTATTGGTCTTTTGTTATTTGCGTCATGGTCTTTTAAACTTTGGTTTTTGATGAAATGAATTCAGTGGTGATTTTAGATAGGAATGCAATCGGGGTAGCAAAGAAGAAGAACAATGAATTTAAAGATATAAGACTATAAATGATGGAATTTAAAAAGACATTGACATTAATAAACTAATAAAAGTGCATTGGGAATATTTTGTTTAATGAGGAAACGAACATCACAAATATCATAATTTTAGTATAACGCTCACTTAAATTTCGTAATTTTTTTATCACTTGAGTACCATACTTATGTACAATGTTCACTTGGGTACCATAACTTTTTTTTTTTCAATTACTTGAGTGTCATATCATTTTTCAATTAATTACTTGAGTGCTATAATATTTTAAAAATGTTCACCACAATTGCCATGCGACATCTAGTTTTCAACATTTGGGTGGACGTTTTTAAAAAATTTATTACTCAATTGATCAACTAAAAGTCATGGCACTTAAATGAACCTTTTTGTCAAAGTTATACACTCAAGTAGGTAAAAAAAAAAAGTTATGATACTCAAGTAAGCGCTGTACAAAAGTTTTGGCATTTGTAGTGTCATATGCCTGTTATTGATGATTAGTTATGATTTTATAATGAATACACCTGGGGTGCTTATCCCTTTGGATAGACGGATGCATACAATGGTCACTTCATTTGAATAAAGAAATAGTTTCCTCATCCCGTTGGCAGTTACAACAAGTAACATGATCTCCTATTATCTTGCAATGTTATCTATAAGAAGTTATAAAAGTTCTAAAATAGCGGTAATAAGCATAGCCACCTGAGAATTATGTTTTAGTGTTAATTGCTCACTGTCAAAGACATTATCAATCTACCTCCTAAGTTTTGGTGAGGGTTCCCATCGATAACCTTCATGTTGTTGATTCCCTTTAAGTTATCAATTGTTCTGAGCAATGATGACTTTCTATTTTCACCAAACTTTACTCTCATCAATTAAGTCTGTCACTAAAAGTTGGTATTCTTTGGTGTCAACATGAAAAAATGCATTGACACCAATATGTGTAGTTCCCTAATAGTATAACTACTAAGCATGAACGATATGAACTAAAATCTTAATAAGATAATCTAGAAAATAAATAAAATAAGAACAAATCAAGAATTATCCTACTAAGTTAATGCTTACTATACAATCTTGTGAAGCGCTCTATACCATTCTTCTCGGTTTCTTCTCTATTAATTCTTCCATGGTCCCTTGTGATACGAGTCTCCATTCCTTGCTCCTCCCATTAGCACTTGAAGGTCTTCGTTCAACATAACTAAATCATTAATTAATAATATCTCTTTTTTTCACCTATTTGTTCATTCAACAGAGCACTCTCATCTCATTGCACTTATTTTGTGCATATCTTGGTGCTTAATTAACCGCTCGTTACACTTATTTTGTGCATATTTTGTACATTTGAATTTTCTCATTAAGTTCAAGTGGGATAAAAAAATCATAGTAATAAATGAGTGGAGTCTATAATTTTTTCCCTTTGATTTCATTTTGGGTCATGTCTTCCTAGAACCCTAATTGGGGAAACTCTCTCAAACTATATTATTGATTTGTGGGTCACAATTATTGACATTGTTGGAGAAAACTTCCTTATCTGTTTTGAAGTTGACAAAACGTTTCCATTAGTCTAGTCTGAAGACTTGCAAACTCTATCGTCAAAGTTTGAAGACCTCCAAACTCAAGATTTAAAGTCTACCATCACTGATTGTTTCCAGACCGACGAAGAAAAGATTTATCCGATGAAGAAGACTTATCCAGATGCAAGTATATCTTTAAGATTTGGTTCAAACGGTTGAAGAAGATCTCACAGCTGGATATTGCATCTCATGATCAATTATTCTCATTGAAATCAATTTGAATGATTAGATCAATTGATTGGTGAAGTACACTTGGAAGGCTCTATTTATAGAAATCTAGATCCTGATTATATGGGCAAGCGGGATTAGTGGGCTATCATCACATTTCTTAAATAAGTCGAGATCTTCCTAATTGATTCTGTCGAATGGGTAGATTTAAAGAACTACTTTGGAAGGTGCCAACGGTTATGATGACATGAAGGAGTATATAAGGAGGACGCTCAAGTTATTCAAGAGTGTGCGTGAAAGAAAAATTCCAAAGCATGAAGCTCTTAGTTCTTTGCTATTTCAATTTGTCGAGCTTAAACTATATTCAAAAGAGAGATCAAATATTTGTGAGACTTTGAGAAAGTGTAGTAGAGTCTCTACACTATGGAATCAAGGACGTGAGACTGTAAAATCTCTTTTGGTTCTTAGTGGAATCCAGCCAATAGGCTATCAGTGCGAGAGAGTAAACGTAGGCTTGGTCTAAGCCGAACCACTATAAGCCTTGTATTTCAATTCTCTTTCCTTAAACTCTTTACTTTAATTCGTAGTCTTATATAACTATTTACAATCTTTTATATCTTCAATCTACTGTTTTCATAAAAGTCGAATTAAATTGTTAAGTCTTGCAAAAGCTTCTTTAGCACCTATTTACCCCCCTCTAGATGTTCTTATTAGCATTATCAATTGGTATCAGAGCCTGTGAGCTCATTTAATTGAAGTGTTTTTACTTTTGAGTTAAATATCTATGACTAGTATGTTGGCTCCAAGTTTGGTTGAAGGCCAAAGCAACACCAAACCACCTTATTTCGATGGAAATGAATATAGCATATGGAAAAACAAGATGAAGGCATTCCTAAGATCAAAAAATCCTTTGGAATGGGATGTGGTAGAAAAATAAATTATTCCTAAAGCTACATCAGTTTCAAAAGGGGGAAAAGAAGTGGCAAACGCTGGCGAGATGACTCAAGAAGAAAAACCAAGAGACAAGCTCTTGATGCTAAAGCAACTTACTCATTATATTGTACATTATCTCCTACTGAATATAACAGAATATCTTCTTATGAAATAGCCAAAGAAGTCTAGGACAAGCTGCACATTACCTATGAAGGTACTGATCGAGTGAAGGAAACAAGGATTAATATTCTACTCGGGCAGTATGAAGCCTTCAAGATGATGCCAAGAGAATCTATTATTGACATGTAGTCGTTTTACAAAAATTGTAAGTGGTCTAGAGTATCAGGAACAACCAATCTTAGGACCTATGAAGGTTAACAAGTTGCTGCGTGGACTCTCCAAAGACTGGAATTATGTAAAGACTTTAATAAGGGAAACTCAAAGGATCATGCCATTTTCTATAGACGAATTAGTTGGCACACTTTAGTCCTATGAAGTGGAGCACATCAACGAGGAAGAAGATCCCGAAGGTAAGAAGTCAATTGCTTTAAGATCTAACGATGATTCTGATGTTACAGATTCTGAAGATGATATGGATGATGAAGAGTTAGCTTTTATGATAAAGAGATTCAGGAAACTGAACAAAAAAGGAAGAAGATTCAATTGGAAGAAACAAAGCACTCAAAAGTTTCAAAACAAATCAACTGAGGATGATAAAGCTAATAAAGATATGATCTGTTTTAAATGTAAGAAAAAGAGACACATTAAACCCAACTGTCTCCTGTTGAAGAAAACAAAAGGAAAAGTTGAGAAATATAGGAAGGCTCTCAAGGCAGAGACATGGACTAATACTGAATGCGAAGAAAGTGATAAGGATTATGCCAATATTTGTCTAATGGCAAAATCGGAATCAGACTCAGACTCAGATAGTGAAATCGAGGTTAGTAATTTAAAAATACCTACTAAAGTCTCGCAATACATTGATAAACTTTGTCTTAGTCTCAAAACCTCTCTCAAGAGGATTTTCGAGCTAAAAAGGGAGAATTCTACACTGAAGCAACATGAAATTTTTTGGAAAGAAAAGTTTGAAAATTTAGATAAAATTTTGTTACTTTAAAAGAAAACGCAGACTCTCTTTCAAAAGAAAATGCATTTTTGAAAAATGACATTTCAAATATTTCAAAAAGGTTTTCAATAGGATCTGAGAAGTTGGAAAAGAGTCTTTCAATACAAAGACCCTACTTTAACAAATCAAGCCTAGGAATGACTTCTGAAACTATTCCTCTAATTGATTTTCCAAAAGTGAAGGAAAGAATTAAATAAAGGCCTACAAAAACTTTTTACATAAATCATTTTCAAAAAGTTTTTGTAAAACCTGTTGGGCTAAGTGCTCTCAAATGTTCTAAGTGCAACAGCTCAGAATACTTTGAAAAAAAAATGTCCTATAGTTTAAAGACATGTTAAGAAGGAATGGACAAAGACAGCTTTTCGCACTAACTCCTCTGGACCCAAGAAAAGGTGAGTACCAAGGAAAGCTTGAGTTTCTTTTTTAATTGCAGGTCACTATCAAGAAAAATGTTAAATGGTATTTGGATAGTGGTTGTTCAAGGCATATGACTAAAGATTCAAGTTGTTTTATAAAACTTGTGAAATAAATGGTGGAAAAGTCTCTTTTGGTGGAAACAGCAAAGGAAGAATTGTTGGGTGTGGAACTGTAAGAATTTGAAGTCTCACAATCAACAATTTTTCCTTGGTGGAATGACTCAATTACAATTTGCTCAGCATTAGCTAATTGTGCGACACTAGATTTAAAATCAATTTTCAAGAAGGAATATGTTCCGGAACTAGCAAAAATCTTTCACAATCTTTTATCGGATGAAGACATGGGAACATCTATCTTCTGGATATAAAACCAAAAGAGTTTCAATGTCTAATTTCAATTCAAGATCAAGCAAATCTTTGGCACCGAAAGCTGAATTGAAGCAATGCAAGAAGAACTCAAACAATTTAGCATTAATGATGTATGGGAATTAAATCCTAAACCAAAAGGTAAATCTATTCTTGGAGCTAAATGGGTTTTAGGAACAAGTTGGACGAAAAAGGAAAAGTGATCAGGAACAAAGCAAGACTCGTGGCCAAAGGATATACGTAAGAAGAAGGAATAGATTATGATAAAACCTACGCACTAGTAGCCAAGTTAGAAGCAATTAGATTATTACTTGCTTTTGCCTGTTATAAAAATTTCAGGTTATTCCAAATAGATGTCAAGAGTGCATTCTTAAATGGATTTATATAAAAAGAAGTCTATGTGGAACAACTTCCTGAATTTGAAGATCCAAAGAGACTAGACTCAGTATTCAGACTGAAAAAGGTTCTATATGGATTAAAACAAGCACCTCGAGCTTGGTATGACAAGTTAAGTAATCTCTTAATGCAAATGGTTTTGTCAAAGGAAAAGTAGATACTACCTTATTTATTAAAAGGGAAGGTAAAAACTTTCTACTTGTTCAAATTTATGTTGATGATATTATATTTGGATCACCTAACGAAAATCTGTGCAGGAAGTTTTCTAAGTCTATGCAGAATGAATTTGAGATGAGCATGGTGGGTGAACTATCTTTTTTTTCTCTGATTACAAGTAAAACAATTGGAGGAATGCATTTTCATTCACCAAGAAAAATATGCGAAAGAACTCGTTAAAAAGTTCGGATTTGCAAAAAAAACTGAGATACCAATGTCTAATTCTTTGAAGTTGGATAAAGATGAAGGAGGAAAGAAAGTTGACCAAAAACTTTACAGGAGTATTATTGATTTACTTATTTATCTTACTACTTCCAGACCTGACATTTTGTTTAGTGTTTGCATTTGTGCTAGATTTCAATATGATCCAAAAGAGTCCCATCTAAGTGCCACAAAATGCATCATCAAATACATTGCAACTACTTCAAATTTAGGTTTGTAGTATCCCAAAGAATGAGACTTTACCCTCCTTGGATATTCAGACACAGACTTAGCAAGTTGCAGAGTTGATAGAAATAGTACATATAGTACATGAGAATTGCTAGGAAACAAGACAGTATCTTGGTTTTCAAGGAAGCAAAGCACTATAGCTCTTTCAACAGTAGAAGCAAAGTATGTGGCGCTTGGAAGTTGCTACTCTCAAATCTTATGGATAAAACAACAGAGAGACTTTGAAATCAAAGACTCATGCACCGAGATCAAATGTGACAATACCAGCGCAATTAACTTCACAAAGAATCTAATTCTTCATTCAAAAGCAAAGCATATAGAGATTTGGCATCACTTTATTAGAGATCATGTTCAAAGTGGAGAAGTTATGATTCAATTCTTTCACTCAAAGAATCAACTGGCGGATATATTTACAAAGCCACTAGAGAAAAGCCTATTTGAATCTATTTGCACCAAACTAAAATTACATCTATTATCCATTAAAGTCTGAAGGAGCCCAAACTACGAAGTAAAGTCTGAAGGTGTTCAGACTCAGAAGACCAAGAGTTACAACTATAAGTTATTTCTATTCCAATATTTTAAACTTGAAAAGGTATGGTTACTTATTAATTGCTAATTGATTGAAATTATCTTTCCAAATTTTCTCTTTTTCAAAAAGGCAGTTATCAATTTTGAAAAGACAGTTATTTTCAAAAAGGAAGTTATTCTTTTCGAAAAGGTATTTTTATTTTTCATTTTATGACGTTTCGTTTACCTCACTGCACTTGCTTTATGTACTGCCAAGATTCGTCTTCTTCGTTTTTACACTAAAACCCTAGAATACGAAATTCCCACTTGCTTTCACTTTCACTCTCGATTTGTCCAAAAGTTTTCACCTTTTTCGAGCAAGTTTGTATATTCCTCCCGTGAAGCGACAATGTCTTCGAGAAAGTCTTCAAGGATTGCAAGCAGGGGACCACAGCATATGCCTAAGGGTCCTACACATTTCGACTTGATTGAGGAAGAAGATTCTTCTCCATCACTGCGTCCGAGTTAGCAACAACCTTCTCAGCAACGTCAGTCTTTTCCACCGACTCAACCAGACGAAGAAGTTATAGAAGAGGCTGAACCTATAAGAACACTAACTCCCAAGATTGCTTTCAAACTTTACTCTAATTTGAAGAAAAGAGGAACGCCGATATCTTTGATCGATGAATTTTTAAGAGATAGATGATACAAGAATGAAACTTTGTTCTTGCAGGAGTTCAAAAGGTTAGGAGTTGTAGAGAAAGGAACGGCTGAAAGAACTTTTGTGAATTTTTTGAGCGACCCATTCTATGGCACTACAAATCAACCACAAGTACTGGATGATGATGAATGGATGTTTACCCACTTTCAGCCTAGAACAAGTGTTACTGCAAATGTTGTTAATGATGGTTCAAGTCTTTTCAAATCAAAGAATCACAAGAGGGTTTATTTGAACCTAATGAAGAGAGGGGTTATGAACCCTAGGAGTGTCAACTTCAATTTCGTCGATTCAGTAAAAGTCAATCTGCGAGAAAAGCTTGCTCTACTGCAATTGGAGTGCTTTTGTTCTGAATCTACTACTACTTATCCAGAACTCACTACATACTTTTACTCGAACTTATCTTTCTTGGATGTAAACAATTTTTCTTTCACAGTGAAGGACGATGAATTTTTGGTGGATGCAGACACGTTGGCTAACATAATTAGGGTGGAAAGATCGAGTTTCCAACCAATTAACGTGTCTATTACTCATGCTACTCTGTCATTGGTGAAAGATAGGGAAGTTGAAGGCAAGATTTCCTACTCAAGGATGAATGCCTTTAACATCTTGCTGCACAATATCATAATTAACTACATTCATCCCAAGTTGACATCCAAGACTGATGTCTCCCGATCTGAAGCAAAATTGATGTACGCCATCAATGCTGGATTTAAATTCTCTCTACCTCACACCATCTTGTTTCATATGTACCGAATAGTGGTGAAGGATAAGGGACAACTCCCTTATTCTGCTCTTATCGCGCGTCTCTTTAAACACTTTAAAATTCACATTTCTGCACCATTATGTTTGACAACAATCTCTCCAATGGTGATTGGTTTTAAAATGGTCACAAAGATGCATTTGAAAAAGCTAAACAATGTGTTGGAGCATATGAAGGAGAAGTCTCCTGTCAAAGCGAAACAAGACTCTACTGCAGTGAAGAGGAAAGGCAAGGAGCCCATGGTTGCTCCAGTAAAGAAGAAAGGAACTCTCATCTTGCAAGATGAAGAAGATGATGATGAAATGACTCTCTCAGCCTTAAGAAACTTAAAGAGTTTTGTTAGCTTTTATGAGACAAGAAAAGAGACAAAGAAGGAAGATGAAGAACAGAGGAGGACAAATGAAGAAAGAAGAGAAGAGGAAGAAGAAGAATAGAGAGAAGGAGAAAAAGATGAGGGTTAAGAAGACTCTTTTGAGCCAACTTTGGCTATCTCCTTGTCTAGTAATTCTGAGATGGCAAGAACTAGAACTGCTGATGCGCATCACTCTGAAGCTAAAGTTGATCAAGAAGAAATCTTACCTACACCACCTGAAGGCAACAAAACAGGGGGAGTTGTTGGGTCAAAAGGTATTTCTTCACCTTTATTTACTAGTGATGTTGATGTAGCTAGTATAATCACCTAGAGGGGGGTGAATAGGTGTAAAAACAATTTCTCGAGATACGGAAGTAATGCTAGGCAATCGATAATAAGGAAGTACTCCAAAATGAATTACGATCAAAGCAAAGTAAGAAGTAGGGAAGAGAAGATTAAACACAAGGTTTATAGTAGTTTGGCTTATCCCAAGCCTACGTCCACTCTTCCGCACTGACAGCCTATCGACTGGATTCCACTATGAACAAAAGAGATTTTACAGCACAGCTTTTTCTTGATTCCATAGTGTAGATGTTATATCACACTTCCTCAAGGTTTCTCACAAATATAAACTCTCTTTTGAGTACAAGTTTTCGCTCAAATGAATTGACTAAATAACAAGGAGCTTCAGAATTTGGAATTTTTCTATTGTGCACTTCTCGAACAACTTAGTACGTCTTCCTTATATACTCCTTTACGTCATCATACCCGTTCGCACTTACCAAAGGAATTCCTCCAATCTACCCGTTGGACGGAATCAATTAGGAAGATCATTCAAGCTATTAAAGGAACATGACGATAGCCCATCAATTCTGTTCGCCCATACAATCAGGATCTCGGTTTCCATAAGTAGAACCCTCCATGAATATTTCGCTAATCAACGGATCCTTAAACTTCGAATCACTCTCGATCAATTAAAAGGATTCCGATAAGTCATATCCAACCAAGAGATCTTCTCCAGTCGATAAGGTCATATCCTTAATAAAACATCCAGTTATAGATAGCTTTTCTTCAATGGATTAGAACTGTCAATGAGGATAGACGTTGAATCTTGAGTCTGGCAGTCCAGAGGTCTTCAGACTTTAAACGGCAGAGTCTGCAAGCCTTCAAACTAGACTGATGGAAACGTTTTGTCAGCTTCAAAACATTTCAAGAAGATTTCTCCAACATATGTAAGTTGTTCTACAGTAGACCTAGAGGATGTGTATGCCTCTCATTATCTAGAAGCTTCCACTCATAGTCATGGTGAACAATTTGCTGAAGTTCCATCCACTCTCAAAATCCTCGGAATCAACTCGGCTGGTTCTATTGCTGCAACAGCTCAAACAACAAACATTTCGAGACTACTAGAAATTCTATTGGAAGTCAGAAAATAGCAATATGCTATGGGATATGAGATGCAGGATCTCAAGAATGCTTTCATGACCACCTCAGTGTCTTTGTACGACCAGTTGAATGCCTTGAAGAATCAAGTGCAGACTATTGTGCAGGGTGAAGATTTTCAATCACTGAAGCAAAGTTTTGAAAGACTTGAGAAGACAGTGCATTCTATGAGAGAGTTCGAGCTTGTTCGCTTCCCAAACAGCTTTGATTCTCTCTATTTTCAATCAACTATTTTTCATTTGTTCTCCACTTTTTGCTGTTGACAAAAAGTGAGAGAGGTTTGATGCAAATTTGATATCTTTTTTTGTTTTGACTATTGGATTTATCTTTTGTTTGGTTTGGTTGTGATTTGAACTAGTTTGGACTGATGATGCTTGTCAGTAACTTGAGCTATGTTATTGATTATGGTAAAGATAGTTGCTTTTAAAGGACTAACACGTTTATTATGGTTGCAGAATCGCTACTATCCTTATCCTAATATCTACTTATCTTTTATAAGAAATCTTGGTTTGTTTAAGTATTGTTTTGCTGGGCAAAGCGTTCAAATCTGCGGGAAAGTTTTGTCACCATAAAAAATAGGGAGATTGTTGGAGAAAACTTCCTTATCTGTTTTGAAGTTGACAAAACGTTTTCATTAGTCTAGTCTGAAGACTTGTAGACTCTATCATCAAAGGCTGAAGATCTCCAGACTCAAGATTTAAAGTTTACATTCACTAATAGTTTCTAGACTAACGAAGAAAAGATTTATCTGATGAAGAAGACTTATCTAGATGCAAGTATATCTTTAAGGATTTGGTTCGAATGGTTGAAGATCTCACGGCTGGATATCGCATCTCGTGATCAATTGTTCTCATTGAAATCAATTTGAATGATTAGATCTATTGATTGGCAAAGTATACTTTGAAGGCTCTACTTATGAAAACATATATCATGATTGTATGGGTGAGCAGGATTGGTAGGCTATCATCACATTCCTTAAATAACTCGAGATCTTCCTAATTGATTATGTCGAACAGATAGATTTGAAGAACTCCTTTGAAAGGTGCCAACGATTATGATGGCATGAAGAAGCATATACAGAAGACGCTCAAGTTATTCAAGAGTGTGCGTGAAAAAAAAAAAAAAACTCTAAAGTCTGAAACTCTTAGTTCTTTGTTGTTTCAATTTATCAAGCTTAAACTGTATTCAAAAAAGAGATCAAATACTTGTGAGACCTTGATGAAGTGTAGTAGAGTCTCTACACTGTGGAATCAAGGATGTGAGACTGTAAAATATCTTTTGGTTCTTAGTGAAATCCAACCAGTGGGCCATCAGTGCAAGAGAATAGACGTAGGCTTGGTCTAAGTCGAACTACTATAAACCTTGTGTTTCAATTCTCTTTCCCTAAACTCTTTACTTTAATTCGCAATCTTATATAACTATTTACAGTCTTTTATATCTTCAATATACTGTTTTCATAAAAGTTGAATTAAATTGTTAAGTCTTGCAAAAGCTTCTTTAACACTTATTCACCCCCCCTCTAAGTGTTCTTATTAGCATTATCAGACATCACTAATAATTAATTTTGGCTAAGTTTGTATACGAATTATTAGTGACTTGCCAATCAGATGTATGATTGAACTCCCCCTCACCGGGTCGGAGAAAAACTTAGTTTCCCTTTTTCAGATACTTGACCGGCTATGATGCTCAATAATTGTTGTTTATCAACAAAAAAGAATTCGAGCGGAGGAAAGCGACTAATTAGTGCTAAATAAAAAAAAATGACCAATGATGTAATTTATTTTGAGGAGGATGACGTGTATGGCATCATAATCTGATTCAACTGCCAGTCGAAAATCCTATATAAGAGGCTGAACGAGAGAGCATCATTGGCAAAGCAATTCATATTTTCTCTTTCAGATAGATGGAGGGCTCATTTTTCTGTGTGTTCAACGGGGCTCGCCTCTTTCTCTCTCTCCATATCCTCATGGTTTGCTTCATGCACGAAGGTTGTCCTTATGGAGTAGAAGGGAAGATTACAAGCCAGAGTCTGTCAGTTAGCTCTCTACTGCCTTCTCCTTCCTGCTCGCCTTCCACTAGCAAAGGTCTCTCTCTCTCTCTCTCTCTTTACGGAATTTGCCGGATCCCGAACAAACTAGAACATGAACAATATCGGTTCAATTTGGTGCCCATGATAATCGAACATGAACCTTAGGACGGAGGGAAGGTATACTGCTCCCTACTTAGTCATACGAAGCCATGCCTTGCACCTGTGAGTGACCATGGATTCTTCCTATTTTACACACAGTACTTCTTTTGGCTGAGCAGGCTTCACTTTAAACTATTTGTTCAAATCGATAAATGTGTGATCATATTAATGGGGAAATTAAGAGTTAAGAGAATTATCAGAAGAAGACATAAGACAGGTCATCCGTCTCTTTTGCATCATCTGGCGCCGAATAGTTCAAATTTCTTTTTGTGGAGGGACTTGGTCTTGCGTGGTGGTGATCATATTGATCTGTCCCATTCAAAAAGCTAAGTCTTTTGCTGCAACCAGTGGAGGGACTTGGTCCCCAGTTAATTCTCATCCAAAACGAAGTCCTCGTCACCTGGAAAAATAGAACGATCTTTTCTTTTATAAACGCAGTATTATCTTACTATTTCACATGATCTCTTACTGTCGCATGACATGCTTTCAGCTAGCAGCGGAAAGTCGACCTTGAAAGTAGTTCACAAGCATGGCCCATGCTCTCCCCTTGTTCAGGACCCCAATCCTCTAAATCACACTAAAGTCCTGCTCCAAGACGAATCAAGGGTCAAGTGGATTCAGTCCCAATCCTCCAATGGCAGCGATGGCCTAAAAGCTTCGGCCACAGCCAGTCTTCCAGCGAAGTCTGGCATAACCATCGGCACTCTCAATTATGTAGTGACAATCGGCCTTGGCACGCCAAAGAAGGACCTCACTCTTGCATTTGACACCGGCAGCGACATCACGTGGACTCAGTGCAAGCCGTGCGCTGGATCTTGCTACACTCAGTCCGAACCGATCTTCAACCCATCTAAATCATCATCCTATGCTAATATCTCATGCACTGCGAGATCATGTTCTCAACTTGGTAATAATCCACCACATCTGAGATACTTGATACTTATGATGTCATACTAGAATGTTCTTGAAGCATAGTCGGGAAATTTCTAAGAGTGAAAAACCATCAAAAGAACAACTAGAACTAATTAAAGCAATGCGTTGTGCTCTATCTTTAGGTATTTCGGGATGCTCTGGATCAACATGTCTATATCTCATTCAGTACGGCGACCTATCATATTCGGTCGGCTTCTTCGCAACCGAGAAGTTGACTATAACGCCGAAGGAGGTGATCGACAAGTTTGAATTTGGCTGTGGCCAGAACAACCGAGGCCTCTTCGGCAAAACTGCAGGGTTGATGGGACTCTCGAATGACAAGATCTCCTTCGTGGGACAAACTGCGGCCAAATATGGGAAGTATTTCTCCTACTGCTTGCCCTCTTCCCCTAGCTCCACAGGACACTTGACTTTCGGTAAGGATGGCCGGGCAGTGAGCTCGGTTAGCTTCACGCCGTTATCAACGGTTCGGGGAATCTCGCAATTCTACGGAATAAGTATCCAAGGAATCGCTGTAGGAGGGAATCGTCTATCAATACCATCGACCGTTTTTTCAAGAGGAGGGGCCATCATCGACTCGGGAACTGTCATTTCCAGATTACCTCCAACAGCTTACGGTGCCTTGAGAACTGCATTCAGGAGTGCGATGGCGAATTACACGATGGCACCGGCGTTTCACATGTTTGATACTTGCTATGACTTCAGCAAAGAGAGCAGAATCACGGTCCCATTGATAACATTCTCTTTCGCTGGGGGAGTCGATGCCGTTTTGGACCATAATGGGATATTTGCCGTGGTGAAAACTTCGCAAGTGTGCCTTGCCTTTTTACCAAATCAGTCTGATGGTAATCTGACCGTTTATGGTAATACGCAGCAGAAAACGTTTGAAGTTGTGTACGATGTTGCCGGTGGAAAGCTGGGTTTCGGTTCGAATGGCTGTTCCTAAGATGGATGGAATTAAATGAAAGTTATTTATAGATATAGTCGATGACGATTAGGAGTATACAAGTTGAATATGTCGTCATGTGTTAAACGTTCTGAATTTTAACTGTTGCAAGTCAAGAATAAAGGAAGTGCTATTACTATGCCTTCTTTCGTGTCGTTCAACATCGATTTGTGTGAGTTCCAAACTAGGGACATCATTAATATGCAAATTTAACTAAACATATGTCTATATTTTTAAGAAATTTTTTCCAATCTGTGATGGAGAAAAACATGATCAACTCAAGAAAGAATTACATCTCTTCTATGTGGAAGCACATAATTTTAAAGCTATCTAAATAAATATTTCTCATGGTATATGAGAAGAAATTTACATTTGATTAGATTTCTTTAGCATGGCAAATTTCACGCGGTACCTCATTTAAGCTTGGTAAAATCTCTTTTTTCGCCCACCCATCTTCTTGAAAAATATTTTGGTTTCATCATTGTAATCTAAGAACAAGCATCGTGATTTCGAGTTCTTGCAGTTGAATAGTCATGGTTTCTTCGGTCTCGATCTACCAAGTCTTTTTCATAGACTTGCCTTCTAGGTTGGCAATTCGGATTGACTTAGGGAATTGATTTCGGGCTTCATCTTCACCATGGAGTCAATTGCCTCTTAGTACCTAGAAACTCCCTAATATTTCTGTCAACATCACCATCAAGCTTAGGAAAATTATCCAAAAATTCATAAACTTATTGCACATTTTCCAATTCAATCTTAAACTTTTTAATTTTGTCAATTCAGTCTAAATATTTTCACTTCTTCCCAATTAAGTCCATCCAATTAATTTTGGCAGGAAATTACTGACGTGGACAACCGGCGCTAACGTAATACTATTTTAATAATATTTTCATAATATTTTGAATTTTTATGATTTTTTTTCTTTTTTTTCTTTTTTTGGGGGGGGGGGGGGGGGGTTCAGATCTAGGGCCGGCCAACCCTTACCAGCCAACCCTCGCCAGATCTCATAGTATATGAGAAGAAATATCCATTTGATTAGATATCTTTAGCATGGCAGATTTCAGGCAGTACCTCATTTAAGCCTTGTAAAATCTATTTTTTCACCCATCCATCTTCTCGAAAAATCTCTCCGCTTCATCATTCCAATCTAATAAAAATAGTCATGGTTTCTTCGGTCTCGGTCTCTCGAGTCTTTTTCATAGACTTGCCTTCTAGGTTGGCAATTTGGATTGACTTAGGAAATTGATTTTGGGCTTCATCTTCACCTTGCAATCGATTGCCTCTATGAGTACTGAGAAACTCCCTAATATCTTCGTCAACGTCACCATCAAGCTCATAAGCATGTTGTCTTTGCGTAGGATCATAACGTTTGCATGAGCATTATCTCTCATTCCTATCTCCTTCAAGAAATCTTGTTGGCACCAAAACCTAAGTAGGGAAGCATGTCCCGGATCACTCCGAGTTCGTAGGTCAGACTCTGCTAAAGGTTGCCCAAAAGGGATGCACTCAAGGTGCTTCATTTATTTTACAGAAAATGAATAGTTTAGAAACATTTTTCTAAAAGTGATAGCATATATTATTTGCAAAAATGAATGAATGAATTTTTTTTCATCATCCTTAAAAATATATAGATACATTGTTATTAGTAATGAAAGCATTTTTTTTTTGTGACCGAGGATCTACCTGCCCTTGTCAGCTTATGCCGATTTGGGGTCTCACGGGCCTCCATGGTGAAGGCCCAACAATAACTATACCTTGGGGGAAACTAACCGTAATGAAAGCATTTTTTATTGGCTAATTATTTCAAAAGATATAATTGATCATTTTTAGGAAATATTCTCCAAATCATTTACTTTTTGCAAAATAAATTAAGCCTAAGAGTGTTGCGATCGCCTTTGTTGTTGCCACTGCAGGCATGGCCACCATCATTTGATTGCCAGCATTTAATCACTAGCGAAAGACGTGGACCGAAAACCGAATAGAGTAGAATTAATCTAGCTAGCAGGAATAGAATATCTGGCATAGATGAACATTTGATTCCCAAGTGTAGATTCTTATTTTCTACCTTTTTATATATTTGACTAAACTTGACGATGGAATCAGTTTCGCGTGTCGAGAGCTTCCCGACAATGTTCAGTTTTTCGAAATCCGATGGGTAAATCTCAATATATCTCATCTTTAAATTTGATTGCCTGATCTTGAAAATTATGAGAAAGCGATCTTGATTGTCGGATAAGTCGTTATTTTTTAAATTAGATGGCACCCATTTGAAAGAAATCACTTGGCTCGATTGGTGTGATAGGAACACGAAGTAAGTAGTTTTTATGTTTCCCTACAGTTTTTTACCTTGTGGTTTTGGTAGCTATCACCGTGGTTTCTATAACCATCCCTATGATTTTCTTGAGGAGCAATCTTTTTTATAGATGCATGAGGAATGAAGTTGTATGTTTTATGTTACATAGTTTGAACTTTTTATTGTTTATTTTATTTTTCTTATTCATTTTTTATGAGTTTTTAAATATCGTCATTTTGTTGCTAAGTATTATGATTCTATATATGATGTGTTGATGGATATGTATTTTGAAAGAGTAAATTTGTCCTTACAAGTAATGCAAAAGAATGAAACAAAAACAAAAGATAAAATCGGCCGATTCACTAGATCAACTTTGGAACTAGACCCATTGGTCCAAGGTCAATTGTTGATTCAGGATTAGTTTCAAGTTTCAAAATTTGGAAACTGTCTCTTTGTGGATAAGTTCCAAGTTCTAAGATTGGACCGGCCTAATCCTAGAATCAATCCCCCTCTAAAACATGTGTCTACTTTTTAGGGTGGCCCTATTTACTATGCTTGCCCAAACTTATCCTTCGAGTAGAGACATGGGAATTTGGGTGCTCCCTTTCTCTTGGACCATACATGGTTTATAATAAGCATGTCATTTAGAATATGGAAGATGCAATGGGCTTACTTGAACAAGGCCTTAGAAGGCCCAATTGCTGTTAGTCTTCTTCACGGCAGGGACGCGTCTTGTCCTAGATGGGCTGAGCTTCCCACTCAAGTGTGAGCTCCATCTTCGAGTTGTGAGGGACCTACACGGGATTTTCTCTCCTTGATGTGGGCCGTGTCTATTCTAATGGGCTTAGACCCAATAGAATGGACTTGAGATTTTTGGCCCACATCAGTTCTAATGCAATATCCGTCATCAAGACCCAGCATATGCCTAGATGAATGCTTGCCCTTCCCCTAAGCTAGATATTCGGCCTCAAGCTGAAGATGAAGAATCATTGAGGAGGGAATTCTCCATGGGTCATTACTCTATCAAGCGTTAAATATTATCTCACTAGCACTCTTTGAAGTGCGAGTCATAGGTGAAGTACTCTTGAAATACTCATGCATAATCACTCTAGACATTGGACACATTGTAGGCATGTGAATATTAATGGGCAAATACTAGAAGTGTGATAACTTTCGTACGGCACTCGTTTTAATGTCCAAAAGTTTCAAGTGATTAGTTGAGCGCCACATATGCCTCTGGCAATAAATTTTGGCAATTCATCCATATGTAGCATTTTTAATAAAATTTTACTTCTTATTTGAATTTTCTTATAAAAAAGAAGGCCAACGTGGACACAACCGCCCTCATAATAAAACTTAATTTCTCTCTATCCTCTCCCTCTCTCTCCTTCCTTTAATCACATCCAGAACACCAATGGTGAAAGTCAAGACAAAAAAGTCTCGTGCTAGACTTAGCATACAGAAAATTTTCACAGCAAAGGTAGATGATGATGAACCAACTGGAAAAAGAATTCATTTTAATCTGTTGGGCTGAAGAGAAAACTTGATCAAAAGTCAAACAAAAATAAAAATAGAGACAAAGTAGATATTTGTATGAATGCAAAAAGTGGGTTGTCATGGGTTAAGATTACTGATGAGCAACCAAATCAGTTCAATCTAGAAATCACTCTAAACTTGCTTTTAGAGTTTTCTTGTATTTTCATACTTACCTTTCTTCTTTTTTAGTAAGGGACAATTAGGCTTGATGTATAATTTCTTCTTGCACTCAAAACATATCACATCCTTGCTAGATTCGACATCTTCCATTGATTTTTTCTGAAAATTTTTCTTATTTTGCTTTTTCCAATTGAATCTTCTTCCTTTCTTATTTAGTTTCCTGAATTTCTTTATCAAGAGAGCAAGTTCATCTGTGTCTGTATCATCATCTGTGTCCGTGTCATCAGAATCAGCATTAGACTTAAGTGCAATTGACTTCTTACCTTTTAGATCCTCTTCGTCATTGATCTATTCCACTTCGTAAGATTGAAGAGTGCCTATCAATTCATCAACAAAGAGGAGCATAATTCTTTGTGTCTCCCAGATTGATGTTTTTATATGGTTTCGGTCATTTGAAAGTCATTTTAGAAATTTGTTGACCTTCATTGGGGTAGAAATTGGTTGACCTTGATACGCCAACCCATTTACAATTTTTGTAAATCGACTAACGTATCTCCAATAAATTCTCCATTAGCCAAGCAAAATATTTATTTTTGTCTCCTTTACACGATATGTTCTTTCATAGGTAACGTGAAGTCTGTCCCAGAATTCTTTAGTTATTTCATATGAAGAAAGTCGATTATAATCAGCAGGGGATAAAGCATAATAAAAAGAATAGATGGCCTTTGCATTAAGAGCATGTCTCTTGATAATTTATGCTTGATTGATTTCCTCAATATCCTTGTCTAAGACTTATTTTCCCTTGTTAGATCCAAAAGTTGCCTTCAGGTTATTTCATTTTTCTATAACATCCCATTTTAGAGGATCTCTGGATCTCAGGAATGTCTTCATTTTATTCCTCCCCACACTATATTATTTTCCATCAAAAAAAGGTGGTCTGGTGTTGCTCTGCCCTTCCACAAGTCTCGGTGCTAAAATACTAGCCATAGAAAAATCTTTAGTTCAGAAATAAAAACACTTCAACAAATTAGCATAGGGCTTTGATACCAATTGATCATGCTAGTACGAACACCTAAAGGGAGGGTGAATATGTATTTCAAAGAAAATTTGATAAATAAAATAAATTTCAAACAAAGTCTGAGTATCAAACAAAGTTTGATAAACAAGTCACTAGACTTCTGAAAAATGTTCAGAATCAGATAAAACATGGAACTGATTTTTGTGATACCCAAAAGAATGCAATAGACTTAAATAAAGAGAGTTAAGGAAAGAGAAGATTACACACCAAAATTTATAGTGGTTCGGCTTAGATCAAGCCTTCATCCACTCTCCCACATTTATAGTCTTATGGCTGAAATTCACTATAGCATCAACAGAGAAATACAATTTTTGAGTGCAGACACTTAATGGAAGATCCCTTCTCCTTCACCAAGTCACCCGTCTTGTGATTTTCTCTCTTGAATACAATTTATAAGGACTGTCGATAAAGAACAAGTAGTTGGAAAAACTTTAAATTTTGGAATTTCAATTTTCACGTCTCTCTTTAAAATAGATTGAATGACCTCCTTAAATACTTCTCAACGCCTCACTAGCCGTTGGCATTTTCCAGAGGAACTTCTTTCAATCAATCCGTTAGACAGAATTGACTAAGTGGATCTTATAGCCATTTGAAGATTGAGATAAAAATCCGTTGATTCTAGTCTCCCATACAATCAGAATTTAGGTTTCCATAAGTAAATGCTTCCCAAAAAGGAACTTGTCTTCAAGATTAATTTCATCGATTTGTGATTGATTCCATCAATGGATTTATAGAATGAAGGTGAGATTCTTTGCCAGAGAGCTAAATGTTGTAGAATAAATTCCTAATGCGTTTGTTCTGAATTCTTCTCGATCAATAAATCTAAGTCTGATTTGTTCATCGTTCTTGACACGATTTCAGTCTAGATTGCGTCAAAGTGGAAAATGCTTCTGGAATGAATAGACTTTGGCAAGAGTCTGCGATATAAGTCCAGAAGCATTCTGTTTTTCAAAATAAGAATAAGAACTAGAAAGTTTTTGTCAACTTCAAAACTTGGTAGAAGTTTTCTCTTACACTTTTAGTCTAAAAGGATTTCTAAGAGTTGCTACTGGCCATTTTGGGTCAGCTAGAAATCAAATGAGATGCAGGAGATTCTAGTTTTGTACTTTGTTATGCTAATGTCTATTTTGGTACCACTAATTTGGAGGCTTGTTTATCTAATTCATTCTTTTTATTATTTATGATCCTAAAGGCATCAATGTCCCTATGTGACCATGGAAATGTTCCTAAGAAGGCTTATTAAAATCCTAATCTAGTCCTAACCATTCTAGAAAAGGAAATTAACATATATATTGAAAGTGCTTTTAACCAAACAATCAAGTATTGAAAGCTTCTCTGGAAAGATACGGGAAAGAAAATGCGATACAAGTTCAACAAAACAAAAAAAATTTACACCACTAAATGAGAATTCGATACTAAGTCAAGCGAAGGGAGTAGAAAAGTCTTCTCTCTTTTTTGTTCATTTTGTTTGTATTTTATTGTTCTTTTCTTACTTTTTCTTTTCTCTTGATTTAGATGTGGGAGCTATCTTCTTTTGGTTTAGTTTTCGATTTGACAGTTTGAACTCTCTTAATCTAGTTCTAGATTTGGGCATTATCCCCTCCCAATCTAGATTTGGGAGTTTAATAAATATGTTTTTGGGGATCCGATGACCCTCTACTCCATTTGTGCACAGATTCTCTACCTCCAACCTTAATGATGATCATAGGAGTTTTGGCGTCTTGTTGAATTAGGAATATTTGCTCCACCACACGTTAGATCTGTATTTGTTTAACATATTCTGGTTGTTTCCATACGATGATGGTGTAGAGGAAGCTAAACCTAAGAATGCATCGCCAACTGACAATGTTGTACTTATTGAAGAAGGAATTTCCACCATGTGCTCATCACTGACAAAGACACAAGATCTAGTGATTGCCCACCGATTTTGTTTAATAGATCCATTTTTGTGAAACGAGTTTGTGCTTAATTTTGCTGGTGCTCCATTAATCATCTTTATTTTATGGGATTGGCTTTGTTTTTTAGTATTCATGCTCTATTTCGATTTGCTTTGGTATGAAGACTATTTACTTTTGTATTCTTTTGAGTAATGAATACAATTTTCTTTTGACCACATAAAAAAAAAAAAAAAAACAGGCAAAGAATAGATGTGGCCTTATTATAAGTCTCGAGATATGATCCCCATTAGCTTGCTATTATAAATTAAGTCTAAGGCTAAATTAAAGTTAGATTGGGGTGATAAGCCTAATTTCTACTCAATTTTATTGAAGGTAATAATTCTAATCTAGACTAAACTAACCATATATTAGAAGAATTTCTAAGTCTAATTAGTCTAGTTCAATTTTACAAACTATATTAAAGTCTAAGCATACTCAACAATTAACTTTTAATTTCATTGGCTAGCCTAAGTAAAACTAAGCTCAACTAGCCCTACACCTAAAATTGCCTTGGATCACCTCCTTCGGCTCTTGGCCTTGGCCGCCACCTCCATGCCATCGGCCACCAACATTGATTCCACCCAATCATTCATGCAAACACTGAATTAAGACATTAAACAATTATACTTGAACAATCCATCAATTAAGAGAATCAAATTTAGGTTGTCTTGATCAAACAATTCGATCTCTCATTCACCTCATAGAACTAGGGGTTGATTAATTATTGTTGTATGACCATTAAACCTCACGTGACGTTCATCACACAGTGGGCTAAGTCACAAAGCATCTAATTAATTTCTAGTCCCACCAAACCATTCATTACTAATTGAAATTGAGCATAACATACATCTATTCAATCACACACCAGCTCAATTGAACATGCAATCAAGATAATTAGCCTTGAGAATCAAGCAAACGATTTGTGACCCAAGAGGGGCACTTCTCAGTATTTGTCTTAATCCTGGCTGATTATGTTTTAATTCATTCGACCAACCTAATGATGTCGAAATTGTATGAAACCAGTGGAAATTTAAAGCTTAAAAAGTGAAGCTTAGGGTTCATTGAGATCATTTTTGTCATGCCCCGTTTCTCGGGCACATGCACATCCCTTATCTTGGTCGATTTTAAAAGTGATATCCCAGGACGTATCGCCGACCCTTTCATTTTAATATGCACATGCAGAAGCAATTATAAATCCCCAGACAATAAAACAATGGGATAGAAAAGCAAGGCCATATTTATAGAAAAGCAAGGCCATATTTTTTTATAGTGAAATTCACAACCTTACTTTTATACATAGCACAACCCATAGTATTTTACAATACTATTAACAAAGGTCTAGACTCACACTCAATCACCTATAAACAAGGTTCACAAAAGAGGATGGGATCTCAGACCTCATCTGGATTGTACTCAGGATCCTCGTCATGATCCTCCTTTGATTTTTCATAATCAAACTCATTCTCCTCCAACTCTCCATTTTCTTCTAGCTCCTCATCAGGGGCATCCAACAGGTAATCCTCCTCCGATTCCTCCTCCTCAGGCTCTTCTACTTTTGGCCATTCCCACTCCTAATTCTCCTCTTGTCCCTCCTCTTGTTCGACTATCTCCCCTTCTTCTAGCATACTCCAGTTGGAGTTTGCTGCTAATGGCTGGGGGGAGTCATGATCAGTCTCGAGCTTAGGGTTTTTTGCATCCACTACCGACCCATCCTTATGATCAGCTGTACCCTCCTCGAATACTTCCTCCAGGACGAACATAGGCACATCTTCTTCAGGCATGGGACCTTCCCTTCGCCCGTCATAATATTCACGATACCATAATCGGTACTTATGAGTTCTCAGGGCGTCATTACCCACATCAACCCAGACGGTCGACTGAACAAGTATGTACTCTAGTCCTTCAAGGTGAGGATAAATCGAGAAATGGGTTTCAATCTCTGTGACTTCCACGGGTACACCGAAATGCATAGGAGGATGATGAGGTGGAGGTGATGCCATCTAGGGGCTTGAAATAGTTATTCAATAACCAATGAGACTACGTCTCAACGAGTTCTACCCCCTAAGACTCGATTAGTAAACTAATACGCCTACCAGACTGCCTATGCACACACGAGTCAGAGGACTTACCTTGGCCTCAAATTCTACCTGCAATTTGGCACAGTTCAAATAGGCACCCAAATAAAAGCTACCGATCAAAGCATCAGTCAATCGACCTAGTCAATTTACATTTCAGAAAGACCATTTCTTGGTCATTTCAATCAATACTATCCATTCTTCAAAATAACCCATTGGGTTACCGAGCCAGTATTTTATACGATTCATTCTACAAAATGATTTATTGAGTCACCGAGCCGTTATGGCATGTCGTTTATCCTACAAAATGACCTATAGGGTCACCGAGCCGACATTAAATAACATCCATTCTACAAAATGACCTATAGGGTCACCGAGCCGGTATTGCATACTGTCCATTCTACAAAATGACATATAGTGTCACCGAGCTGGTATTGTATAACATGATACTTCGAACATACAATCAATTTGTCATTTTATTCTGACAAAAGTATACGTGTGTGGGCATGTGGTTGGCCTTAGCCAAAATATTATGATTTCCTTTCCACAAATCTCACCCTTATCTATAGTTCACCAAAACATTTTTGGTGCTGTCAACCGACATCTAGTTATTTTCCAATTAATTATCCAAATTAATCAATTCAGTAAAATAATCTTATAATCACAATTGATTCATTTCAGCACGAAATAAAGCTCACTTAAATAAATGGACTGCATCACGATAATCAGCATAAAATTCCAGTCGTCAACCATCCTGGTCTAATTTTCGGAAATTAATTAATTAATTAATTAATTTCGAAAATTAATAAATAAATACTAAAAATCCAATTTATGCCCATAATGCCTAATTGAAGCCCAAGACAGGTCGGGAAAAATCCCGAGATGCATTCCATAAATAATATAGGCTATCCTTTAGCTAATTGCACTAGTCAAATGCCTAACATGCATCATCATTAATTAATAATCATTAATCTACTCTAATCTAACCACATAATTCTACTTAATTAACACTAATCAATCCTTAAGCATCATTAGCAAATTAAGCAAGGATTAGTGAACTAAACTCACTCATTTGATGATTCGCTTAGATCGAAATGTCGGGAACGTCGCGGGGAACGTTTAACTCCAAAGAGGGCCTAAGGTTTGGGGTCCAGAACACCTCAAAAGTGGGCTTCAAAGGTGGTTGGAAACCCACATCGAAACTTGCTGCTCTTGGCTAGAAATGGAGAGAAAACAGCTCGATTTAGGCGGGACTTGCACGAGAATGAAAGAATAGGCCAAACCAAGCCTAAAGGGAGGGTTATCGGCGAAGAAATGGTGAAAGGCAGCTCCGATTGAGCTCCTTAGGTCACAGCACAATGGCTGATCAGCGAGGGGAGGCGAGCAAGGTGGATGATGTGCGTGGCCTGGCGCGGGTGGAGGTGCGAATGGCGACGACAGCGTGCTACCGGCGGTTAGCTGGCAACGGTGAGCTACTCCTTCCTTCAGTGGCTGCTAGTCACACAATGGAGGGGGGAGGGAGATGGTTCGGCTAGTTGAGGGGTGAGAGAGAGAGAGCAAGGAGATAGGGATGAGGGGGAGACAAGGGTCCCATTGGCCTTTCTTTTCCACCAAGTTGTCTCCCACAACTTGTCCAAGAAGCCAGCTTTACTTGGCTGTGAAATGACCACCAAGGCACTCCTCCACAACCTTTCAAACAGTCCAAATATGCTAGGGGGAAGGGGGCACACAAATTTGAGAGAGGATGGCTTCAATTGGATACTTAGGTCATCTCAATTCAACCTCATTTGACATCGATCAATTCAAACGACACTTCAATGCCTCAAATGCTACTTTTCCTCACCCAAGAATCTATCTTGCATCTCAAATTTGAAATAAAAAACACTCCTCGGCATTTTCTGCACAAAATGATCCTAAACTAACTTTTTCCCAAAAAGTCTTGGTCCTCAAAAAAATCTTTTGAAATTGAGTCGTGAGGTCTAGAATTTATTGTGACATGATAGAATCTTCAATTTCTGAAATTGGACTTGAATTGCCGGTTAATTTCCATTCGGCAAGTTTTTAGCGTGACCTAAACTACCGAGTAGTTTTCAGAACTTTTTAGGGCAAATGACTCGTGGTCGATTTTCTTTGAGCCACAATGAACCCACTCGACACATTGGCGACTCTCGATTGTCGTGAAAATCTGAAGAATCCAAATACAAACACATGGTACCAAAATGCTAATAAAATCAAATTAGTGTTGGTCGATGAGAATTTCTCAATTTTGTGGAGTCACCAACGATCGGCCACACATCTTAGTCGAACCGTCCTATCTCTGATTTCAATTCGATTTTAACTATGTCGTAATGGCCTCTAAAGAGGAGCATGGTTGAGGAGCCGATTCCTAGTCGAATTCTCAAGTTTATTGCCTTAAATTTCCTTAATGGCTTACCCAGCTAGTCTAGTTATCTTGAAAGTGATCGAATCTGAGATCAACCTTATAGACGCATCGATGAAATGCTTGATTAATTCAGTAGAAAACAGGTTGAAAATTCAGGATGTCACAATTTTCCTAAATTGTGAGCTGAATTACCCCAAATTTCCAATTGTACTCGCCCACACAAGATCCGACCCACTTCATACCTGGTTTTTAAAAGAATGCGGGAAAAATAGTAAACGAGCTGAAAAAATGCCCCACATTTGACATAAAAACAACCTTACATGTTCTCTACAATTGTTGTGTTTTAACTTTTTGCAAAAAAAATCCCTCCTTAGACATAATTGCACATTTCACCCAAGGACTCAAAAAGGGAATAATTTTGAAGGCCAGATTGACCTTTTCCGAATTTTATTAAATTGCCCACCCAAATTAATTTCATTTTATTCAAATTTCTAGATTTACAATTTGAGACCTTTAGAACAACTTTCGTTTTTTCTTTTAATTTTCGCAAAAATGGACTATAGCTATTTGAAATTTGCAAAACAAGTTTAGCCTACATTGACACAAAATTTGCAAATCAAACTTAGTTTCTCTTCGCTAGATTGAGTAAACTTTTATTCTAACCAAACAAACTCTAATTTTTACAAATTTTATATCGATCGAAAGCTTATAATCTTGGCTAAAAATTTCATTTAGCACAATTTTCCTATATTTGTTTTAATTTTTTTCCAAAAAAATTTGGACATGTAGAGATCAGATGAACTTCAAATTTCCAAAAAAGTAATGACATCTTCAAGCTCCTATTCAAGCACATTCAAGCATATTCAAACGCATTCAAGTCAATTTCCAAAACTCATGAATATCTTCTGTTGGAGAAATCTTTCCAGAATATTTTGAAGCTGACAAAACGTTTCTTTCAGTCTAAAGTCTGGATGTTCGGAGACCGTCAGTTTAAAGTCTGAAGACTTTGTTCTCTCAAGACTCAAGACCCAAGACTCAAGACTCAAGACTTAAGACTCAGGACTCAAGACTTAAGTCTATTCTCACTGACAGTCTTTCTAATCCAGTGTTGAAGGAAATCCAAAGCCGAGGTTCATGGTTGAGGATTCGATCCTATCCTCTGGAATAGATTCTTTGGTTGGATAATCATTTCGGATTCTTTAATTCTTATCTAAGATTGATTGAAGATCCGATGGTCGACGAAATAATCTTGGATTATTCTATTCTTGGAAACCGAGATCCTGATTGTATGGGCGAACAGGATTGATGGGCTATCATCAGATTCCTTAAATAGCTCGGATGATCTTCTTGATTGATTCCGTCCAACGGGTAGATTGGAGGAATTCCTTTGGTAAGTGCCAACGGCTATGATGGCATGAAGGAGTATAAAAGGAAGACGTTCTAGTTGTTTTAAGTGTGTGATCGATAGAAAAATTCTAGAGTCTGAAGATCCTTGATTGTTAGTTGAGACTGAGCGAAATTGTATACAGAGAGTGTTTATACTTGGTGACGCCTTGAGTGAGTGTGGTAGATCATCTACACCTAGAAATCAAGGAAGATCAACACTGTAACAACTCTTTGATCATAGTGGAATCCAGCCAATCGGCTGTCAGTGCAGAAGAGTGGACGTAGGCTTGAATCGAGCCGAACCACTATAAACCGAGTGTTCAATTCTCTCTTTCCCTTACTCAGTCTTGCGATTGAATTTTTAACTGTTGCAAATCCTCTAATTGTTTGAATATCGTGCAAGCTTTGAGAAATTTTTTGTATACCTATTCACCCCCCCTCTAGGTACTCGTACTAGCTATTTCAATTGGTATCAGAGCTCGTGTTTTTACTTTGTTTGAAGTGTTTTACTTCAGAGTAAAAGATCCATGGCTAGTATGCTAGCACCGGGGCTGATGGAGGGGCAAAGCAATACCAGACCTCCCTACTTCGATGGAAAGGATTACAACATCTGGAAGAACAAGATGAAAGCCTTCCTACGATCAAAGGATCCTCTGGAATGGGACGTTGTGGAAAGAGGAATCACTCCTGCTGCTGCATCAATCTCTGAAAGAGGGAAAGAAACTGTTGAAGCCAGCGGAATGTCTCAAGAAGAAATAAACAAGAGACAAGCACTCGATGCTAAAGCAATTTATTCTTTATATTGTGCTTTGTCACCAACTGAATATAACAGAATATCTTCTTGTGTTACGGCAAAAGAAGTCTGGGACAGGTTACATATCACTTATGAAGGGACAGATCGAGTGAAGGAGACCAGAATTAACATTCTTCTTGGTCAATATGAATCCTTCAAAATGAAACCAGGAGAATCTATAACTGACATGTTTAGTCGTTTTACAGATATTGTCAATGGTCTTGAGAACCAAGGACAAAAAATTTCTGATCCCATGAAGGTGAACAAGCTTCTACGTGGACTCTCCAAGGATTGGAATCATATAAAGACTTCAATAAGAGAGACGCAAAGAATCATGCCATTATCTGTAGACGAACTGATTGGAACTCTTTAGTCTTACGAAGTGGAACGAATTAATGAAGACGAAGATCCAAGAGGTAAGAAATCTATTGCACTAAAATCAAATGATGATTCTGATGATGCAGATTCTGAAGATGATATGGATGATGAGGAGCTCGCCCTCATGATAAGAAGATTCAGAAAACTGAATAGAAAAGGCAGAAGGTTCATCCCAAAGAAACAAAGTTTTCAGAGACAGCAGACCAAGTCTGTTGATGATGAGGAACCAAACAAAGATGTAGTTTGCTTCGAATGTAAAAAGAAGGGACACATCAGACCCAACTGTCCTCTTCTGAAAAAGAAAAGAGGAAAAGCTTAGAAATCTCGAAAAGCTCTTAAAGCCGAAACCTGGAGCGATACAGAGTGTGAAGAGAGTGATGAGGAATATGCCAACCTGTGTCTAATGGCGCAATCAGACTCAGACTCTGGATCAGACTCAGACAGTGAATTTGAGGTAAGTGATTATAAAATCCCTGTCAAAGTCTCTAAATATATTGATGAGTTATGTTTTAGTCTTAAGACTTCTCTTAAAAAGATTTCCGAACTTAAAAAGGAAAACTCAGTTTTAAAACAAAAGGAAAACATTTTAGAAGAAAAGGTAAAAAATTTAGACTTGAATGTTTCTACTCTTAAAGAGAGTGAAGACAATCTTTCAAAAGATAATGCTTTCTTAAAAACTGATTTATCAAATATTTCAAAGAAATTTTCAATAGGGTCCGAAAATCTTGAAAAAGTCCTTTCAATCCAAAGACCTTACTTCAATAAGTCGGGTCTAGGTATGACAGCTGAAACAATCCCTTTGATTGTTTTTCCGAAAGTAAAAGAAAGAATTAAGAAAAGACCATCGAGAGAGGCATATAAAAATCATTTCAAAAGAGTTTTTGTAAAGCCTGTAGGTCGAAATGCTTTAAGGTGTTCTAAGTGTAACAGTCAGGATCATTTTGAAAAAGAGTGTCCTATGGTTTGGAAGCCTGTTAAGAGAGTATGGCCTAATAATGCTCATCCTACTAACACCAAAGGACCCAAGAAAATTTGGGTACCAAAGAAAGCTTGAGACTCTATTTTGAATGCAGGTCTCTGTCAAAAAGAAGGTAAAGTGGTATCTTGACAGCGGATGCTCAAGACACATGACAGGAGACTCAAATTGTTTCATAAAGTTTATTAAAGTAAATGGTGGAAAAGTTTCATTCGGAGGAAATAGCAAAGGAAGTATTGTGGGATTCGGAACTGTGAAAATTGGAAATCTCACAATAAGCAATGTCTCTCTAGTGGAAGAACTCAACTACAATCTACTCAGCATCAGCCAATTGTGTGATACTAGTTACAAGATCTTCTTTCAAGAAGGCATATGTTCTGGAATTAGCAAAGATTCGACTCAGTCTTTCATGGGTCGAAGGCATGGAAACATCTACCTCCTTGATGTAAAGCCAAATGAAGAACAATGCTTAATCTCAATTCAAGATGAAGCAGTTCTATGGCACAGAAAACTTGGCCATATCAACAAGAAGCAATTAGCCAAAATCTCTTCAAAGCAGCTTGTTCGAGGTCTACCTAAATTGCCATACCAAAAGTCTGACTCATGCACTCCATGCATTCTGGGAAAGCAGGTAAGAAATTCATTTAAGCAAATAAATCATGTATCTACTAATCATGTACTGCAGTTGCTTCATATGGATCTCTTCGGACCAACAAGAACCCAGAGCATTGGAGGTAAGAAATATTGTCTAGTAATTGTAGATGATTATTCTCGTTTAACCTGGGTATATTTTCTTGCAAATAAATCAGAAACCTTTTCGTACTTTGAAAAGTTTGCTAAAAAGGTTCAAAATGAAAAAGGATGTGCTATTTCTAGTATAAGAACAGATCATGGAAGTGAATTTGAAAATCAAGATTTTACGAGATTCTGTGATAAATCTGGTGTTAATCACATGTTTTCCTCTCCATATACTCCAGAGCAAAATGGAGTTGTGGAAAGAAAGAATAGATCTTTTCAAGAAATGGCTAGAACACTTTTAATTGAAAGTAAAATTTCTTCACGATTTTGGGCTGAAGTTGTTTCAACTGCTTACTATATTATAAATAGAGTCTTTCTAAGACCTATTCTTGATAAAACCCCCTATGAATTGTTCAAAGGTAAGAAGCCTATTGTTTCATACTTTCATGTGTTCGGTTGCAAATGCTTTAATTTGAAAAATGCAAATGATCGAGTTGGTAAGTTTGAAGAAAGATCAGAAGAAGGCATCTTCCTTGGATATTCTACATCAAGCAAAGCCTACAGAGTCTACAACAAAAAAAGCCAGTCTGTGGAAGAATCAATGAATGTCAAATTCCAAGACTCAATGCAAGATGAATCCAGCCAGACTCAGTACGAAGAGACTGAATCCGCTCTAGATCTTCAAATGTCTACATCTCAAGAAGCATCTCAGATTCTGGAAGTCTATCATCAAGACGCTCATGGAGAATCAAATAAAGAAAGAGATCATCAACCTGGTAACTGGAAGCACAAATCCAGTCATCCCAAAGATCTTATTATTGGCGAACTTAATGAAGGAATCCGCACCAGATCAAAAAGGCATGAAGAATCTAGTGCTGTGGCTCTCATCTCTGAAATTAAACCAAAAAGCATAGAAGAAGCTTTATCTGATGAAAGCTGGATCGAAGCTATGCAAGAAGAGCTAAGACAGTTCAACATCAATGATGTCTGGGAATTGACATCTAAACCAAAAGGTAAAACCGTTATTGGAACCAAATGGGTATTCAGGAACAAGATGAACGAAAAAGGAAAAGTCGTACGAAACAAAGCAAGACTCGTGGCCAAAGGATATATGCAAGAAGAAGGAATAGACTATGACGAGACTTACGCACCAGTTGCAAGGTTAGAAGCTATTCGTCTATTACTTGCGTTTGCTTGTTACAAAAATTTCAGGTTATTCCAAATGGACGTCAAAAGTGCTTTCCTAAATGGATTTATCCATGAGGAAGTTTATGTGGAACAATCGCCTGGATTTGAAGACCCAAAGAAGCCAGATTCAGTCTTCAGACTAAAAAAGGCTCTGTATGGTCTAAAGCAAGCACCTCGAGCTTGGTACGACAGACTAAGTAAGTTTTTATTACATAATGGTTTTGTCAAAGGTAAAGTAGATACTACTTTGTTTATCAAAAAGGAAAACAAAAACTTTTTACTTGTTCAAATATATGTTGATGACATTATTTTTGGATCCTCTAATGAAAGTCTTTGCAAGAAATTTTCTAAGTCTATGCCGGATGAATTTGAAATGAGTATGATGGGAGAGTTAACATTCTTTCTTGGACTCCAAGTGAAACAAATAAAGGAAGGAACTTTCATCCATCAAGAAAAATATGCGAATGATCTTGTCAAAAGGTTTGGATTGGAAAAGTGCAAAAAGACCGACATACCAATGTCATGTTCTCAGAAGATAGACAAGGATGAAGAAGGGAAGAAAGTAGATCAAAAGCTGTACAGGAGCATGATCGGTTCACTTTTTTATCTTACTGCTTCTAGACCTGATATTTTGTTTAGTGTTTGTATCTGTGCTAGGTTTCAATCAGATCCTAGAGAATCACATCTCATTGCCGTGAAACGTATTATCAAATACGTTGCTTCATCTTCAAGCATCGGTCTTTGGTATCCAAAGAGGGGAGACTTTAATCTTCTAGGATACTCAGATGCAGATCTGGCCGGTTGCAGAGTCGATAGAAAGAGCACTTCTGGAACTTGTCAACTGCTTGAAAACAGGACAGTGTCTTGGTTTTCAAGGAAGCAAAGCACTGTAGCTCTCTCAACAACAGAAGCAGAGTATGTAGCTCTTGGAAGCTGCTGTTCGCAAATTCTATGGATAAAACAACAGCTACAAGACTTTGGCATTGAAGACTCATGTACAGAAATCAGATGTGACAACACCAGCGCTATCAATCTCACCAAAAATCCAATCCTTCATTCAAGAGCAAAGCATATTGAGATTCGTCATCACTTTATTAGAGATCATATTCAAAATGGAGAAATCTCGATTCAATTTGTTGATTCAAAAAGTCAACTAGCGGACATATTCACAAAGCCTTTGGAGAAGAATCAGTTCGACTTTATCCGCTCGAGACTCAACATTTTGAAGCTTGAAGAAGTTAAAGTCTAGAGACTCACCAACTCTAAGACTCTGATCTCTTGGACTCTAAATCCTGAGACTCAATCATTCATGGCTAAAGACTGTAAGTTGCTATTTTATCTAAAAGGTACGAATTCTCGTTTATCTTATCTCGAAAAGGTACGTTCTTTCATTCAGATATAACTCGTGTGAAATTTGAAAACTTGTCTTTTTTAAAGAAAGTTAATTTTGGCAGTTATTGATTTTGAAAAGAAGTGTTCGTACACTTTACTTGTACCGATTAAACTTCTCTTTTCAAATCCGAGGTATATATATACAGTTATTCTACCCCCAATTTTCAAAACCCTAAAAGGCATTCTCCTCCCGATATTGTTTCTACTTCTTGTTCATTGTCGAGAAAGTGGTCATTTTTCTTGGGAAAAGCAAGTGAAGGAATCCTCCAATAGACAAAGAAAGATGTCGTCTTCGAGGAAATCATCAAGAATCGCAAACAGGGGACCACAAGAATGGAGAAGGGACCGACTCACTTCGATCTCACTGAGGAAAAAGACTTACCAAGTCAGCGACAAAGTCCGATTCGCTCTCCTCCATGTCATTTAGCATCTCCTGCCCCACAAAGTGCAAGTCAAAATCTGGAAGAAGAGATAATCGAGGATGCCGACCCAGTAAGAGTCCAAAAACCTTCTGTTATCTATAAGCTTTATCGTGCCTTGAAAAGCATCGGTTCTTCATTAAAATATATAGATGACTTTCTAAAGGACAAAAATTATGGAAATGAGTATCTTTTTCTGCGGAAAATGGAAGAGTTGGGAATTGCTCCGAAAGGAAGAGCAGAGGAGGCTCTTGCGAACATTCCAAGTGATCCTCGTATGCCAGGACAAAATCTGATTGACTGGAACGATGATGACAAAATGTTCCTTGAATTTAAACCTAGAATGGGTGTGGCAGCAAAGGTGAAAGGAAATCGGATGGATTTGTTTAAATCCAAGGATCAGGAAAAAGTGTATTTCAGTCTGTTGAAAAGAGGGGTAATCCACCCTAGAAGTGTCGATTTTGACTTCCTGGATTCCATCAACTTGAACTTAAGAGAGAAGTTGAATTTGCTTCAACTTGAGACTTTCTGCTCTGACTCTACAGACGGGTATGATCAACTGACCGCTTATTTCTATTCAAATCTTAGCTTTTTGGATGCGAATAGAATTTCATTCAGTGTTCGAGACCAAGTCTATGTGGTAGATGTGAATATGTTGGCGGACATAGTTGGAGTTGAACGGGGACGCTATCTCCCAATCAAAGTCTCACCTGCTCGAACTACTCTGGATCTTGTCAAAGATAGGGATGTAGATAAGAAAATTATCTATTCCAGGATGAATGCTATCAACATTGTACTTCACAAGATTGTGATCAATTGTCTCAGACCGAAGTCTACGTCAAAGACTTCTGTGTCTCTTTCTGAAGCAAAGTTGATGTATGCGATCAACTCAGGACGGAAGTTTTCTCTCCCGCACACTATTCTTTTCCATATGTACAGAGCAGTGTCAAAAGACAAAGGACAATTGCCTTATCCTGGTCTGGTGACCAAGATCTTCAGACATCTGAATATTGAACTGCCACATACTTTTTGTGTTCGAACGTGTGATAAGATGGTGGTAGGGTTGAAAATGTTAATGAAGATGCGTCTGCAAGAACTCTCTAAGGCAATGGAGAAATTCAAAGTGAAATCTCCAGTCCAGTCTGCTTCAAAAAGGAAAGGAAAGGAGGCCATTGGTGCTTCATCGAAAAAGAGGAAAAGAACTCTTATCCTGGAGGATGAGGATGAGGATGAAGATGATGAAGATCCCACTATACCAGCACTGATAAGAACAAGACGTTATGTGTCTTATCCGACAGAACTTCAGCAGAGCAGAGAAGAAGAAGAACAGAGAGAGAAGGAGAAAGAAGTTGAGGAAGAAGGAGAAGAAGAAAAAGAACAGTCTGCTGATAAATCTGGAGAGAAGGGAAATCAAGAGCATGATCATCACTCTTCCCCTTTCGATGTCCTAGAGACAGGGGGAGTTAGCGAGCAAGAGAGGTCTACACCTCATGCTGCTGAAGATCTAAGACAATCTCCAGAAGACCCAAAAGAAGTTTAGGTCTCTCAATTGCCTGAAGAAGGTGATACATCGATTCCAAATCTGCCAGATCGTACAGAAGCGCCATCGTCTGCATACACACCATCTAAGAAAGCCAATGCCAGTACACAGACGGATGATTCTGCAGATCTTCGTAGTATCATGAATATTCTTCTGGAAATGCGTAACCAGATATATGTTCTGGACTGTGAAATCCAAGCTTTGAAGCATGCTGGACAAGCATCTTCAGTCTCTCTGGAAGATAAATTCAAAGACCTCGCTCTGCAACTTCAAGCCAATGCCAAGAGAGAAGAGGTAGCTCATCTGCGAGAAGACCTGAAGAAGCTCGAAGGAGTAGTCCAGTCCATTGGGGATTTCCAGATCGTGCGCATTCCCAAGCAGACATGACTCCTTTCTCACCCTTTTCAATGCTGACAAAAAGGGGGAGAACCAATTTGAACTTTCATTCATTTTTTAAACTTTGACCTTTGTGGTTATGTTTAGTTTTGAGTATGACTTGAGATCTTGAACTTGGGTGTGAATTTGACTGAATTGGCTGTGGATTATGAACTTGACTGGTTGCATTTATTCAAGTGTTGTTATATGGTGTTTCTCATGAAAAACTAACCAATTTTCTGTGGATGCAGAGTCTGGTTGTTTTATTAATCTTTATGAGTTAGCCATATTGCTTGAGAAATGTTTTGCAGGTCAAAGTTGTTCAAATCTTCAAGAAAGTTTTGTCACCATCAAAAAGGGGGAGATTGTTGGAGAAATCTTTCCAGAATATTTTGAAGCTCACAAAACGTTTCTTTCAGTCTAAAGTCTGGATGTTCGGAGACCGTCAGTTTAAAGTCTGAAGACTTTGTTCTCTCAAGACTCAAGACCCAAGACTCAAGACTCAAGACCCAAGACTCAAGACTCAAGACTTAAGACTCAGGACTCAAGACTTAAGTCTATTCTCACTTACAGTCTTTCTAATCCAGTGTTGAAGGAAATCCAAAGCCGAGGTTCATGGTTGATGATTCGATCCTATCCTCTGGAATAGATTCTTTGGTTGGATAATCATTTCGGATTCTTTAATTCTTATCTAAGATCGATTGAAGATCCGATGGTCGACGAAATAATCTTGGATTATTCTATTCTTGGAAACCGAGATCCTGATTGTATGGGCGAACAGGATTGATGGGCTATCATCAGATTCCTTAAATAGCTCGGATGATCTTCTTGATTGATTCCGTCCAACGGGTAGATTGGAGGAATTCCTTTGGTAAGTGCCAACGGCTATGATGGCATGAAGGAGTATAAAAGGAAGACGTTCTAGTTGTTTTAAGTGTGTGATCGATAGAAAAATTCCAGAATCTGAAGATCCTTGATTGTTAGTTGAGACTGAGCGAAATTGTATACAGAGAGTGTTTATACTTGGTGACGCCTTGAGTGAGTGTGGTAGATCATCTACACCTAGAAATCAAGGAAGATCAACACTGTAACAACTCTTTGATCATAGTGGAATCCAGCCAATTGGCTGTCAGTGCAGAAGAGTGGACGTAGGCTTGAATCAAGCCGAACCACTATAAACCAAGTGTTCAATTCTCTCTTTCCCTTACTCAGTCTTGCGATTGAATTTTTAACTGTTGCAAATCCTCTAATTGTTTGAATATCGTGCAAGCTTTGAGAAATTTTTTGTATACCTATTCACCCCCCCTCTAGGTACTCGTACTAGCTATTGATGAGTTGTCACTTTAGATGGTAAGAATTGAAGAGCTAATGAATGGCTTAGATTGGCTCTCTTATGGATTGATTACTTGGAAAGGGTATTTTGATAATTAAGGCTAATGGCATTTTAGCAATTTTTGAGATATGAGGGAGGGGGCTAGCCATGGGCTTGATTGGGCTAGGCTGGTCAGCCCAATGGGCTGGACTTAATTAGGTCATACCGAGTCAGCTTAGGTTAATCGTGTTGGCCCAAGATCCTCCAATTGTTAAATTTCACTGTAATTTGCTAATTAGGCTTAACGTATTTGCTAAGTGGGTTGAATGAGCCCAATTGATAATCAGCCCAATGGGCTCGGTTAGTTGACCTAGGTTGATCGGGTCGGTCCAAGGATTACTGATTGTCCTAATACTCTCTAATTAGTCACATGAGTTTGGCTAGCTCACTTGATTTAGCCACGTTTGTTGAATAGGGCTTGGACCTAAAATGACCTAACTAGGTCAAATTAATCAAGTTCCCGATTCATCATTTTAGTCAAATTAGGCCAAATTACCTTGATTTTGCCAAAATTGACATTGAAATTGAGTTAATTTGGTTCAATTGAATTCAGTTTTGGCTAATTAGCGTTACTTTTGAAGGAGCAATAAGGGCCCTAAATTGGCGCTCTAAGTTGGCTGACCTCCCTCAAGCTCAATCTCTCAAAATTACCTTGAAATTTCAATGCATTACAACTCTTGCATCATATGTTGAGAAGGAAATTACTCTTAAAAATGACTACAAATGAATGAATTTTGAAATTTGCAAATCGAGGGTCAAAATCCTTGGTTTGACCGAAAAGTCAATCCTTAATTATTTTTTTTTGTAAAATCAAGAATTTGCAATGTAATTAAGCTAGCCAAGGATCGACTGATGATTTTTCAAATTTTCGAAAAAAATATTGACTAAGGGTTGACTTCATGTGTTGATCAAAAAGTTAATTCAAAAGTCAACCTTAAATATTGATGAAATAAATGCTTAGGTTTAGACCAAATGCATAATTCTTGTTTACATGATCGATAAGTAAACTATACCATTGAGTGCTTATTCTTCCATGTTTCGGTAATTTATCTACTATTGTGATTACTAAGTGTTAGTTTATTATTTGTGTACCAGCATGATCACTCATCACATATTAATAGAATAAAACAAGTAAAGATTGTATGCAAAACATTTTGGGAATAAAGAAAAAATGTACAGAAATGGCGTTAAATTATTATAGCATAATCAAGTTCTCGTATTCATAAATCTTTGGTTTGTAAAAGTAAAATGTACTCATGCCATATTATTTGATGGGTTTAATTGACCCCTAATCAATTAATTGCGGCTCCAAAAGCAAAGAAATATCATGTGTTAAAATTGAGACCCCAAGTTGCGATTGGTATGGGGCTGGGAGGTTGTGCGTTGGGTTATAGTACCATTTCTTGAATGAGTAACCATTTGCGTTCATTTAGTAATTCATTAGCTTTCCCTTGATAGTTCCCCTCAAGGAAGTTCGCAACGCTAATTCAATCTTAAACTTTCTAATTTTGTTAATATAATCTTAAACATTTGCATAAATTTCAATATTGTCATTTTAGCCAATTATCGCTGGAAGATGCTGACGTGGCATCCAATTATCGCCAGTCCCCCACATTGCACAGTCAGCGACCTGACGTGAACAACTCTTGATGAAATCACGTCATTTTGCATAGTTTTCTAATTTTTCTATCTCTTTTCTTTTCATTTCAACAGTATTGTTCATCTTCTTCTATAGATAGTTCGTATTCATCATCTATGGAGGCTACAAATGTGGAGGCTCGGCTCTATTGACACCTAAACATTTGTATGATACATTTAGAAATTAGAGGCATGATAATTTTTAGACAACTAGTTTCCGCCTCATATAAGACGTCCATACATACCATAAAGATTATGAATTGGACTTGTCAATAATGACATCGTTGGACCTCTAACTAAAATATTGTTATCATATCAACTCAAATTCACGTCTCTTATTTTTGTATGGTCTCTCATCATTTAATTTTGTAATTCATGCAAATTAATGGACACCCTCAAAATACTCATTTTGCATCACATTTTCACATTATTAACCTTGCAAACTTTTAAATGGGGAAAAATATTGAACTTGCAAATGAGAACCTTTGGGTTAGATGTGGCATCCTAGTATTTCTTGTCAATCCTTAGAGGTGCTCTAATTCATGTCTTGCATTGAGATGTTGGCCAAGCTATTGGTGGGTAAATTATTCGATAGGAAAATTTTATTTTTTTGGCCATGTGAATTAAGAATTGGAATTTATTAAGTTAGGTCACTGTGGCACCCCTCGACGGCCCCCGATCCGATTAGGGTCACCACATTCGCTTACTATTCCCTATTTCTATGTCATGTCACTCTGATACCATTTCAATTGCAGCGGGTCCATACAGAATAGGAGGGTTTACATTTTTTTTTTGATAGGTCCTTTGCGCAATTCATATACGGAAGCACATCCAACAAACTCTCTTCCCTATATTCAGAAAACGATGCACACCTACTAAACATCTTATATAAGTTAAAGCCGTACACTTTTATTTACATAAAGCAGATGGACATCTTTAGTCGGTACATCAAAATGCCATAGTTTCCTATACATGGCTATACTTCAAAAGATGACCGACATCTCTTCCCACAATTGCATGCTTAACGTCCATCATCCAATGTCGGCGTCCAAAGATTCCCTCCTTTGCTATCCTTCTCCTCGCGGTCATATCCAACCGCTCAAACCATCTACTAATATGAAATGTTGGTCCCCAAAAGGGGTGAGTACAACCACTCAGCAAGTAAAGGAATCCAATAACCACTCATTGCATTATACAAGTCATACATGCATTGCAGGCATTACTTACCTTGAAGCCATGCATATACTATCATGCATCATCACCAAAATCATAACACACACATGTGTATCATCATCATATCATACATGTCATCATCATTATGACATCATCACATCACACATGTCATCATCATCATTGCATCAACATATCATACGTGTCATCATTATCATCATCATGGCATCATCACAGTACACATGTTGTCATGCCATATTATATATCATCATCATCATCATCATCATGCATATCATCATGCATATTATCGTGCCTTATCATATATCATCATCATCATCATCATCATGCATATTTCAATTTCAATTTCTCAATCTCATCTTTTCATATTGGACTGCCACATTTCTCTTTCCCGGGACCAATGTTTGCATCCCACATTCATCACTCGCGCCCAATCCTGGCATCGCGAGAACCATCCGGGCATGTATCCAAGATACAACCGGGCATCCGGCACCCCCACATTCCGGGCATCTCGTATCCCAACTGGCATCACGAGGTATCCTCCGGGCATGTATCCAAGATACAACCAGACATCTGGCCTTTACCCTTCTAGCCAGGCATCTCGCACCCCAATTGGCATCACGAGGAATCTCCGGGGCTCACCATGAAAATGGTTTCCCCTACCCTCCGGGCATGCATCATGATACAACCCCTCACCCTCCGGGCATGTATCATAATACAACCAGGCATCCCGACACTCCCGGGGAAAACCTCTGGGCATGTATTCATAATACAACCGGGCATCCAAAGGGCATCGACTCATTCGAACCTCTGGGCATCCCGACTCCCGAGGCATTATCATCCGCCACAACAATCTCCTCATTTAACATTATTCATGTTCACCAATTTCGGTCTCAATTTAGCATGGCATATGACGTGACATCAAACAAGTCATACTTAGCATGGAATTCACACATGCATCTCAATTCAATGTCATGCATACATCAAGACTTTGTCATATGCATCTCGATTCAATGTCATACATATACCAAGACTTTATCATACATGCAACAAGATAAATTTAATAGAATTTATGGCCAATAAAATAATCTATTTTATTTTTTTTCCTTTTCTTATTCATTTATTTATTTATTTAAATTCCAACTTTTGTCATTTCCATAAATTTAATATCAACAAATTCCCAAAATTATAAAAATTACCGCAAATATTAAACAAGCCAATAGGATGATAATTTCATACAAAATACATGGCCAAATAGCATTTCACACAATTTCCCAATTTTCACAAAACATCATTAATTTTCGGATGAATCCAGAATGCACGGTTTCTGAAGAAATTCTATTAAAATATCCATATGGCCTCCAAAAATTATGAAATGTTATTGAGTTATAGCCAAGACATATTCGTACAACTTTCATGAAGAACTCCAAGCCAGATTCTTTTTAGATTATTTTATACAGTCTCACGAAGCTTCTGGATCCATTACCGCATCGTCCAGTGTACACATCTCCGAAATATTGAGATTTCACCTACCTATTCTCTTTTGTTTCCTCTAAAATTTGGATATAATGTACATCAAGATATCCTCTACAACTTTCATGAAGAGATATAAGTCAAATAACCAGAGCATAGTCATCATCTATGTCCATGAGATCTCGGGTATCTCGGAATACATCACCAGAATCATCATCTTAAAGATCTAGTTGATTTACTAGGCTATACTTGTTCATTTCACTTAAAATTTGAGTATGTTGTAGTTTAAGATGTATCCTACAAATTTCATGAAGAAATTGAAGACATATTCTTAGCACAAACCAACATGCAACCACAAATCCATCAAAAGGTCAGTGAAATCGTTCCAGATCTGAGGTCTCCGTAAAATGAGAGTTTACCCCCTTAAATCTCCATAATTTTCCACCAAATTTTATTATGTTGTAGTTTGAGATGTTAACTACAACTTTCATGAAGAGATCGAATTCAAAATCCAACTTAAAACATGCATGCAAGCCCTCACAAGATTCTGATTCAGGCGGATCTCACGAAATCAGCATGCAAAGTCAAGAACAGCCACATTCTAGCTCCGATTTTTGCCTTCCCTATGATCCGAAACCTACCACAACAAATCATACATGCAAGGCACACATGCAAGAGCAGCAAAGGACCCCAACTTGCCTCTAGACCACACAAACGGCGGCACACCGGTGACAAACACGGCGGACGGACGGCGACGGGCGAGCTCCTCCTCTCTCGGCCTCACTCCCTCTCTCACGCAACTCTCTCTCTCCCTTTGGCTTGGACGGAAACCCCTCACCAGCCACTCTCTCTCTCCCTTTTATTCCCCCTAAACTTAATCATTTCAGCTGCATGTGGCCACCCAAGATGGCCAATGGGGGCAGCCACACCTTGCACAGCCTCCACGCCACTTGGCAGCTCGGAGGAAACACATGGCCTCCTTCATGCAAGATGGGCCTCCACCTTCGGCTGGGCTTGGGCCAGCAATGGGCCGGCGATCCCTCCTCCTCCTTTGGGCTCCGCAACTAAGCCCAAATGGCCGAAAATGGGGTGAGATCATGGGCTGGTTTTAAGCTAATACTTTGGCCCATATCTCATTCTAATAATCCTCCTCAAACCTAAATTTTATAAACACCTAATTGAAATTTATAAATCACAAAACTTTGTGACCTATCTTAATAAATTCCAATCCATAATCCCACATGGCCAAAACTAGAATTTTTCTATCAAATAATTATTCGCTAAGAGCTTGGCCAAAGTCTAAATGCAAGACCTTAATTTGAGCACCCCTAATGACTGGCAAGGAATTCTAGGATGCCACAGTCACAAAGTTTTGTGAATTATAAATTCCAATTAGGTGTTTATATAATTAAGGATTAGGTGGATTATTAGGATGAGGGTGGGCTAGACATTTAAAGGCCAAACCAGCCCATAGCCTCACCCTCATTCTTTTGGCCAGCCCACGAAGCTCAAGGAGGAGAAGTCGCTCGACCCATGGCTAGCCCAAGCCCATGAGGGGCTGTCGACATGCAAAGGAGGGGGGGATCCGGTTGCATGCCTCTCCCATTTGTCCCAAGGAGATTGCCAAGTGTCCTCCATGCATATAGTAATGATAGCTAATGATGGAGGGGAAGGAAATTAGGGGAAGATGATGGCCGGTTTAAGCGAGAGAGAGGGAGTTCATCCAAGAAAGAGAGAGAGGAGAGAAAGAGAAGAAAGAAAGGGAGAAAGGAAGAGAGGAAGGAGGAGAACCGTCCGTCGACCGTCCGCTGTGCGTCCGTCGTCCGTTGCCACCGTGTCCTGTCGCCGTTGTGCTCGCTACTTGCTCAGTTTAGAGGCAAGTGGGATCCTTGATCTACTCTTGCATGTTGTGTCTAGTGTATGTGATTTAATAGTGACAAATTTCGGATGTTTAGGATGTGAAAAATGGAAGTTTTAAGAGTGGTATTCTAGACTAGTAAACTGTTCTTGAGAAAGCGGCTCGACCTTGGATGTTCTAGCAACTTACATGTGATGTTCAAGTGGGATTTTGGCTTTGACTTCTGAATGAAAGTTGTTAAGGACTTATTGGAGTTAACATACTCAAATTTGGGACAAAACAAACAAGTATAAATGGGTGAAATCTTTATTCTTTGGAGAGACTGGATCTGGAGATTTCGGTAACTACCTTTGATGAATGCATGGACTGTAAGGCTATCTTTTTGTTGAAATTTCACTTCGATTTCTTAACAAAATATGTAAAGGGCATCCTGAGGTTTAACATATAAAAAATTTACAGAAAAAAAAAAAGAATAGGTAGGTGCAATCGTGGTTTTTCGGAGGTAGTTAAATCTGGAAATTTCGGTACTGAAACAGAAGTTTTAACGGCCTATATTTAATCACCTAGGATGAATTTGACTTTGATTCCTTCATGAAACATCTACCTTAGGGTATTTACTATCACAAAGTTGAATTTCATAATTTTTGTAGGTCATTTGGGTATTTAACAAAAAATGTATCTAAAACTGTACAAACTGATGTGTCGGACCTTATATGTCGCAATGCGTGGTCTATACCGTTTTGTATGAGACTCTTTTGGAAAAGTGTTCTGCATGAAATATCTCTCTTTATGTCTTCCCTACAACATATTCAAATTTTGTAATTTTTGAAGTTCATTTGCCTATTTAACCAAAAATGTTTCAAAAACTGTGCAAGTTGAATTGTTAGAATAGTAGTGCTGTGATCCATGGTTTATACCGAATCGTATGAGGGTCTTTTACTGTAGTGTTCTTCATGAAATATCTGCCTTTATGTCTTGACTATTACATGTTTGAATTTCATAATTTTTTAAAGTCATTTGTGTATTTAAATAAAATGTTTTCTAAAACTGTGCAAGCTGGATTGGGCAATTTCAAAAGCTGTAATGCATGGACTATTCTGTTTTGTATGAGCCCCATGTATTGTATTGATTTAAGTGATGGAATCTTGCTGTACATGGATGATATTTTGCATTACATATAAAATCAAAAGCTGAAATTGACCTTGTTGCCATCACATCATGTGCCACGTTAATTTTGAGACATAAATTGTGAATATGAATTATGATGAATGAGGAGACTGTTGGAGGTGTGAGCCAACAATGCCCTGGGAGTGTCGGGATGCCCAGAATGGGGGGTGCCAGATGCCCGGGATGTGGGGGTACCGAAAGCCTCGAAGGTGTGTGCCCGGGGGATACCTCGTGATGCCAGTTGGGATACGAGATGCCCGGAATGTGGGTGTCACGCCCCGATCCTCGGGCACGCACACATCCTTCTACCTTGGTCGATTTTATAATGCGATATCCCAGGACAATATATCGCCTACCCTTTCATTTATTAGCACATGCGGAAGCAATTAAAATCCCCAGACAATAAAACGATGGGATAGAAAAGCAGGGCCATATTTTTCATATTGAAATTTATAACCACACTTTTATACAAAACACAAACCATAACACTTCACAACTTTTTATTCTAAACTCTATTCACATCAAAAAAATAGAGATCTCAAAAGAAGACAGAAACTTAGATGAACTAGGCCGTACTCAAGGCCTCTCTCAGAATTGTCTTCTTCTTCCAAAAATCCTTTTCTTCAGATCTCACCTCCGAGTTCTCCTCCTCGGATTCCTCCTCCTCACCTCTTCAGCGGGGTCCTGAAATGATTTCCCCAAACTGGGATGAGACTACGTCTCAGCGAGTTCTACCCCACTAAGCCCGATTAGTAAACTATTATACTAAAGGCTGCCTAAACACGCACAGGGTAGAGGACTTACCTTGGCCTCTGATCCCACCTGCAAGTCAGTACAATTCACAACAAACAGCCATTCGCTTCCAACAAATCGAACTAGTCGATCACATGTCACACAATTCAATCCCCACTGTGGGATATTTAAAAAAACTAGGCCACGTGTATTCTCCAGGACGACCTTCCAAGTCTCCGAGTCACGTGCCTCAAACCTCGGATCCACGTGCATTCTCTAAGGCGACCTCTTCGCCAAGGTGGTACATCAAGCCACCGAGCCACGTGTCCTTTTTACGATGCCCGGGCCCACGTGCATTCTCTAAGGTGCTATCTCACCAAGGTGATGCATCAATTCACCGAGCCACGTGCCCTTTTAGATGCCATTCCGGAATGCTGGACTCACGTGCATTCTCTAAGGTACTCGCTTACCAAAGTGACGCATCAGATCACCGAGCCACGTGTCCTTTTAGATGCCAAATCCTGTCACCGAGCCACGTGCATTCTCCAGGACGACATACCGAGTCTCCGAGCCACGTGCATTCTCTCAGGCGACCTTTTCGCCAAGGTGACATATTCAACCACTGAACTCACGTGCATTTTCCAGGTGACATTCCAATTCACCGAGCCACGTGTCCTCTTTGCAGTGGTTACCAGTTCACTTTCAATATCGACAACCAATGCCCAACGATTTCTCAATCAAATAATTAAATCAAGTCAACAAAGCATTATAAATGCTTAATAACATACTTGGCCAGCTACCGATCAACAATTCAATCACAATCAATTCCAATCAATTTAGGGTAAATCCCTAAAATATCACAATTTATTCAATTCCATACAACGTGGAGCTCAAATAAATAAACGGACTGCACCACGACGATCAGCACGAGATTTCGGTCGTCGGCCATCAAAATCTTAATTTCCGAAAAATAATTAATTAAATAATTAATTTTGAAAATTAAATAAATATTATTAAAAATTCAATTTAGCTCAAAATAAAGCCCGATTAAATAAACGGACTTCACCACGCTCATCAGCATAATTTTCCGGTTCCAGATCATCTCAGTTGAATTTTCGGAAAATAAATAAATAATTAATTTCGAATATTAAATAATTAATATTAAAAATCCCATTTAGCTCAAATTAAAGCCCGATTAAATAAACGGACTTCACCACAATCATCAGCACAATATTCCGGTTCCGAACCATCTCCCTTGAATTTTCGGAAAATAAATAATTATTTAATTTAATTCCGAAAATTAATATTTAAATACTAAAATATCCACTTAGGCCCGAAAAGCCTAATTGGAGCCCACTAAGGGTCGGGAAAATTCCCGAAACACTTCCAATAATTAGTAGACCAAGTCTACTTGCTAATTGCACAATCAATTTATCTAAATCACATCACAATTGACTAATAATTGCTAATTTATTCTAATCTAACAACCTAAACATAATTAATTAAATTTAAACCAGCTTAAAGCATAATTAGCCACTAATCCTGGATTAGTGAGATTACTCACCAAATCGCGCGCAAATCGGATCAATCCGACGGCGGCGACGCGAGGAACGATTGTTCCCAAAGCGACTCGCGGATCCGGGGCCGGGAAACGGCCCAAAAGCGGGCCCGAAGTGCTGGAAACCCACTTCGTGGGTCTGCTGGCCGCGGCTGAATAGAGCAGCTCCGGCGGCTAGGGCGGCGGGGGAAGGTCGGCGGAGGGCGAGGGGGACGAGGGGGAGGTCCGGCGGGGCTGGCGGTGGCCGGAGGTGGCCGGAGATGGGCTGGTCGGTGCAGAGCAGAGGCGGAACAGGGCTGGTCGCACGGCCTGGGCGTGCGCGGACGGCCGGACGGCGACGGGTGCGCGGGCGCGGCGCGGCGGTGCGGCTGTGCGGCGGCGCGGCGAGCGGGACGAGCCGCGAGCTGCTGTCTCCGCTTTTCTGCTTCTGATTTTCGCTGGCTTCAGCGTGCAGAGGAAGGAAGAAGAAGAAGAAGAAAGAGAAAGAAAGAGAGAGAGAGAAAAAATGGGCGGTGGGGGTCGCACGAGGGGGAGGGGAAAAAGGGGAGAGGAGAGAGAAAGAAAAAGAGAAAAAGGAGAGGAAAAGAAAAGAGAGAAAGAAAAAGGGAAAGGAAGAGAAAAAGAAAAACAAAAATGCATAATGCCTTTATGCAATTTTCCTTTTCTCTTTCTATTTTCACTTGGGCTTCAAATTTTCTTCCGATAATTTCTTTAATGAAATTTCGGACTCGTCAATAAATTGACGAGCGATGAGACAGGATCCTAAAAATAAGAATTATGACGCGCTTAAAATTCGATTCCCGAAATCGAGTTCAATTTCGTGGTTAAAAATCGATCGGACGTGATTTTAGCTCAATCCAACCAATTAGGTAGCTTTTAGGGATTTTACAGCTGATACATCCCTTAATGGCTTTACCCAATAGGTTAGTTAACTCGTGAGTGATCAGCTCAGAGAAAAAGGCTATAGGCACGCCGACGAAATGCCCATTTCACTTTATCGAAACGGGGTCGAATTTCAGGACGTCACAACTCTTCCCCTCTTATAAAAATTTCGTCCTCGAAATTTAAACCATTACACTTTGTTCAAAAAGGTGGGGGTACAACTGTCTCATCGATTCTTCAGTCTCCCAAGTCGCTCCTTCAATGCCGTGGTGTTGCCAGACCACTTTGACCAACGGGATGATCTTTGTACGCAGAACTTGCTCTTTACGATCGACAATCTGGACCGGGCTTTCAACGTATGACACACGGTCATCCACGTCCAATTCCTCGAAATTGAGCACGTGGGTCGGGTCAGGTTCGTACTTCCTTAACATCGACACGTGAAAGACGTCATGCATGTGCGCCAATCTTGGCGGCAACGCAAGACGATACGCTAGGTTCCCGATTCTTTCAAGAATCTCAAACGGACCTACGTACCTCGGACTCAGCTTGCCTTTCTTACCAAAGCGCGAAGTTCCCCTCATTGGTGACACTTTTAGAAAAACGTGATCACCAACTTGGAATTCCAAAGACCTCCGACGCTTATCTGCATAACTTTTCTGCCTGCTCTGCGCTGTCTTCAATCTGTCTCTGATCACTGCCACGGCATCTACTGATTGCTGAACCAACTCTGGGCCCGTTATCTTCCTTTCTCCGACTTCATCCCAGCACACTGGAGTTCTGCACGCTCTGCCATACAACGCTTCAAATGGAGCCATCTTGATACTCTGTTGATAACTGTTGTTGTAGGCGAATTCCACTAAATGAAGCTGATCCTCCCAACTTCCTTTGAAGTCTATTACACACGCTCTCAACATGTCTTCAAGAGTCTGAATTGTCCTTTCAGACTGGCCATCCGTCTGAGGATGATAAGCCGTACTGTACTGAAGCTTGGTACCTAAAGCACTCTGCAAGCTCTTCCAAAAAGCAGCAGTAAATCTTGGATCTCTATCAGATGTTATCGTAACCGGCACTCCATGCATACGAACCACATGACGCACATACAGGTCTGCGTGTCTATCCAGACTCAGGTCCTTTCGAACTGCAATGAAGTGAGCCGACTTTGTCAGCCTGTCGACTACTACCCAAATCGAATCATTCCCCCTCTGACTCCTTGGTAGTCCAGTCACGAAGTCCATCGTGATATGCTCCCATTTCCACTCTGGAATCGCGAGAGGTTGCAGAAATCCTCCCGGCTTGCAATGCTGAGCTTTTACTTGTTGACAAGTCAAACACTTGGCCACATGCTTGGCGATGTCCGCCTTCATACCTGACCACCAGTAGTGTTGACGTAAATTCTGATACATCTTAGTGCTTCCAGGATGAACGCTGTACTTGCTACGATGTGCTTCAGATAAAATCTCTTCTCTAAGCTCTACATCGTTAGGTACAACCATACGTCCACGAAACCTCAGTACCCCATCATCAGAAACTTGAAAATCAGCTTTTCTTTTGTCGGTATCCTCTTGAAGAATTTTCTGCACGTCTGGATCTGTCGGTTGAAGTTGCTTGATTCTAACCTGGACATCCGGCTCAATTCTGAGGGTGGCCATAAGACTTGAGAGGTGGCCCACCTCAAATTTGAATTCCGAATCTCGAGCTCTCTCGATTAAGTTCCACTCCTTAACCAAGATCCGTGCCACTGAAGACTTCCGACTTAATGCATCGGCGACCTTATTCGCCTTTCCCGGGTGATATAAAATATCACAGTCATAGTCTTTCAGCAATTCCATCCATCGCCGTTGTCTCATGTTCAACTCCTTCTGAGAGAACAAATACTTGAGACTCTGATGGTCCGTGAAGATCTGAAACTTTTCCCCACACAAGTAGTGCCTCCAAATCTTCAACGCAAATATGATGGCTGCGAGTTCTAAGTCATGCGTCGGATAATTCAATTCATGAGGTCTCAACTGCCTGGAAGCGTATGCAACAACCCTGCCATGTTGCATCAGCACGCAACCCAATCCTCTAAATGACGCATCACTGTAGATCTCGAATCCTCCAGGGCCAGATGGAATCGTTAGCACAGGTGCAGTAGTCAGCTTTTCCTTCAGTTCTTGGAAACTACACTCGCACTTGTCTGTCCATATGAACTTCTCATTTTTCTTGGTGAGCTTGGTCAGAGGCGACGCTATCGATGAGAACCCTTCCACAAACCGTCTGTAATAACCTGCTAACCCCAGAAAACTTCTGATTTCTGTTACTGATGTCGGTCTCGGCCACTTGATCACGGCTTCTATCTTGCTCGGGTCGACGGAGATTCCTTCTCCGGAAATCACATGACCTAAGAACGCAACACGAGTCAACCAAAACTCGCATTTGCTAAACTTAGCATACAGCTGATGAGTTCTTAAGGTCTGAAGCACTAATCTTAGATGATTCTCGTGCTCTTCATTACTTCTCGAATAGACCAGGATATCATCTATGAACACAATCACAAACTGATCTAGATATTCCTTGAACACTCTGTTCATCAAGTCCATAAAGGCAGCTGGAGCATTCGTTAATCCGAACGGCATCACTGTAAACTCGTAATGACCGTACCGGGTACGAAATGCTGACTTAGGAATATCCTCTTTCCGAATTCTCAGCTGATGGTATCCTGTCCTCAAGTCGATCTTCGAGAATATTGATGCTCCTTGCAGTTGATCAAACAAGTCATCTATCCTCGGCAATGGATACTTGTTCTTGATCGTTACCTGATTGAGCTGTCGATAGTCGATGCACAAACGCAACGAACCATCTTTCTTTTTAACAAATAGAACTGGTGCTCCCCAAGGTGATGCACTAGGACGAATAAATCCCTTATCCAGTAATTCTTGCATCTGCACCTTTAGTTCCTTCAACTCAGATAACGCCATTCGATAAGGTGCCTTCGAGATCGGTTCTGTCCCTGGTGCTAGCTCGATTACAAATTCAATCTCCCTTTCTGGCGGTAATCCTGGCAATTCTTTTGGAAAAACATCTGGAAACTCTTGTACCACTGCAATATCTTCCATTTTTAACCCTTCAACTGTCGTATCTACGACAGTCGCCAAATAGCCTTGGCAACCCTCGTCTAACAAACGAGTTGCTTCCGGCGACGAGATTAAGGAAATCGAAGGTCCTCCTCGATTTCCAACAAACTCGAAACTCTTACCCTCTAACGGGTCAAACTGTATCGCCTTGCGATAGCAGTCCATTTTAGCTCGTTGATTGGTGAGCCAGTCCATGCCAATTATCAAATCAAAATCATACATGGCTAGGACTAACAAATCAATTTTCCCCACTCGCTCACCAATCTCTAACTTGCACCCCGAACATCCCAAAGCAGCGATAACTTTATCTTTCAAGGGTGTAGATATGCAAATTGCCGATTCTAACAATACAGGATTCAATCCTAGCATCCTAACATATTGTTCGGCAATGAAAGAATGGGTTGCTCCCGAATCAAACAAAGCATAAGCAGGTTGGTCGTTGAGCGAGACCGTACCTGTAATCACGCCAGGCGCAGCTTCGGCCTGACCCTGGGTAATCGCGTACACAGTGCCCTGAGCTGGAGGTCTCTGCTGTCCTCCTTGCGGTGCATTCTGAGGGGCATGCCCTCCTATCTGTCTCATCGGTGGCGGCGGCGGCAACAGAGGCTGTCTTCTTTGCTTCTTTGGACAATATCTTGCTATGTGGCCCTGTTGGCCACATTCGAAACATGCACCCGTCCTAGCTGGGCACGGTCCTACCTCGTGTCTTCTTCCGCACAAGCGGCACGCATCATTTCTAATAGGTCCTGGCCTATTAAATCCACTCCTCTTGCTGGGCGGGCTTTGGAATCTATTTCCAAACATCGGCCTCTTTCCTTGGCGGATGTTGTCTCTGTGCGAGTTAAACCTCGATCCAGATGAGGCTGCTTGCTCTGATATACCTCTCTCTATCATCTGAGCCCGACGGTAGACTTCACGATAATCTACCAAATCCAACGGTAACAGAGGTTGTTTCAGTTCTGTACGAAGACCATTCCTAAATCTCCGAGCTTTCTCCTCGGGGTCCTCGATCAATCTTGGGGCATACTGAGATAGTTCGGCGAACTTAACCCCATACTGATCGACAGTCATCGATCCTTGACGAAGGCGTTGGAACTCCTCCATCTTCAACTCTCGGGCAGCACTCGAAAAATAATGATCATTAAAAGCTCTGAGGAAGGTGTTCCACACCCTTGGTACTCCTTCCGGGAATACAGCATCTTTGGTGGCTTTCCACCAAATGTTAGCATTATCTTGAAGTTGATACACAGCTAGTATCACCTTCTCTTCTTCGTTACACATCAAGACTGCGAATGCTTTCTCCATATCTTGTACCCACTGTGATGCAGCCTCAGGGTCTCCAGTACCCCTAAACCTTGGTGGATCTAGCCTTCGAAAGTGCCCCACTAGCTTACTTATTGATCTCTCTGCAACCACTATTCCCTGTTGACCTTCAACGTTCATTTCAGGAGGAACTATGGCAGGTGCGACTGCAGGTGCAGCAGCAGGAGCAGCCTGAGCAGCGGCGGCAGGAGCGGCCTGAGCAGCGGCGGCAGGAGCGGCCTGAGCAGCGGCGGCAGCTACGGCATTAGCGGCGGCCTGAGCGGCGGCTTCAATTGTCGCGGCTTGCTGATCCATTCTGGTACCCATCGCTTCTAGAATACGCAAGATCCCATCCACTCTGGGATCATTAGGGGCTGCTACCCCGACATCTATAACAGGTGGATTCACTCCACTCGCGCTAGCCTGTGCTGGCGCTCGACCACGTCCGCCTCGGGTTCCAACACGAGTTGGAGCTCTACCCCGAATAACGGCCCTACTGGTCCTCTTTGCAGGAGTTCTCGGCTCCTGATCGCTCATGGTGTAGTCTTACTCAACTAACACCTGTTTCCAATTCCACACCGAATTAGAAACAGAGCGATCCAAACAACAAACAATTTTAGCACTCAGCTAACACAGACATGCATCAGCATGAATTTAAAGGCCTTTCCTACTAACTATCCCATGGTTATCGCTCCTTATCACTCCAATCTTCAACCTCGCTCTGATACCACTTAAACCGGGATGTCACGCCCCGATCCTCGGGCACGCACACATCCTTCTACCTTGGTCGATTTTATAATGCGATATCCCAGGACAATATATCGCCTACCCTTTCATTTATTAGCACATGCGGAAGCAATTAAAATCCCCAGACAATAAAACGATGGGATAGAAAAGCAGGGCCATATTTTTCATATTGAAATTTATAACCACACTTTTATACAAAACACAAACCATAACACTTCACAACTTTTTATTCTAAACTCTATTCACATCAAAAAAATAGAGATCTCAAAAGAAGACAGAAACTTAGATGAACTAGGCCGTACTCAAGGCCTCTCTCAGAATTGTCTTCTTCTTCCAAAAATCCTTTTCTTCAGATCTCACCTCCGAGTTCTCCTCCTCGGATTCCTCCTCCTCACCTCTTCAGCGGGGTCCTGAAATGATTTCCCCAAACTGGGATGAGACTACGTCTCAGCGAGTTCTACCCCACTAAGCCCGATTAGTAAACTATTATACTAAAGGCTGCCTAAACACGCACAGGGTAGAGGACTTACCTTGGCCTCTGATCCCACCTGCAAGTCAGTACAATTCACAACAAACAGCCATTCGCTTCCAACAAATCGAACTAGTCGATCACATGTCACACAATTCAATCCCCACTGTGGGATATTTAAAAAAACTAGGCCACGTGTATTCTCCAGGACGACCTTCCAAGTCTCCGAGTCACGTGCCTCAAACCTCGGATCCACGTGCATTCTCTAAGGCGACCTCTTCGCCAAGGTGGTACATCAAGCCACCGAGCCACGTGTCCTTTTTACGATGCCCGGGCCCACGTGCATTCTCTAAGGTGCTATCTCACCAAGGTGATGCATCAATTCACCGAGCCACGTGCCCTTTTAGATGCCATTCCGGAATGCTGGACTCACGTGCATTCTCTAAGGTACTCGCTTACCAAAGTGACGCATCAGATCACCGAGCCACGTGTCCTTTTAGATGCCAAATCCTGTCACCGAGCCACGTGCATTCTCCAGGACGACATACCGAGTCTCCGAGCCACGTGCATTCTCTCAGGCGACCTTTTCGCCAAGGTGACATATTCAACCACTGAACTCACGTGCATTTTCCAGGTGACATTCCAATTCACCGAGCCACGTGTCCTCTTTGCAGTGGTTACCAGTTCACTTTCAATATCGACAACCAATGCCCAACGATTTCTCAATCAAATAATTAAATCAAGTCAACAAAGCATTATAAATGCTTAATAACATACTTGGCCAGCTACCGATCAACAATTCAATCACAATCAATTCCAATCAATTTAGGGTAAATCCCTAAAATATCACAATTTATTCAATTCCATACAACGTGGAGCTCAAATAAATAAACGGACTGCACCACGACGATCAGCACGAGATTTCGGTCGTCGGCCATCAAAATCTTAATTTCCGAAAAATAATTAATTAAATAATTAATTTTGAAAATTAAATAAATATTATTAAAAATTCAATTTAGCTCAAAATAAAGCCCGATTAAATAAACGGACTTCACCACGCTCATCAGCATAATTTTCCGGTTCCAGATCATCTCAGTTGAATTTTCGGAAAATAAATAAATAATTAATTTCGAATATTAAATAATTAATATTAAAAATCCCATTTAGCTCAAATTAAAGCCCGATTAAATAAACGGACTTCACCACAATCATCAGCACAATATTCCGGTTCCGAACCATCTCCCTTGAATTTTCGGAAAATAAATAATTATTTAATTTAATTCCGAAAATTAATATTTAAATACTAAAATATCCACTTAGGCCCGAAAAGCCTAATTGGAGCCCACTAAGGGTCGGGAAAATTCCCGAAACACTTCCAATAATTAGTAGACCAAGTCTACTTGCTAATTGCACAATCAATTTATCTAAATCACATCACAATTGACTAATAATTGCTAATTTATTCTAATCTAACAACCTAAACATAATTAATTAAATTTAAACCAGCTTAAAGCATAATTAGCCACTAATCCTGGATTAGTGAGATTACTCACCAAATCGCGCGCAAATCGGATCAATCCGACGGCGGCGACGCGAGGAACGATTGTTCCCAAAGCGACTCGCGGATCCGGGGCCGGGAAACGGCCCAAAAGCGGGCCCGAAGTGCTGGAAACCCACTTCGTGGGTCTGCTGGCCGCGGCTGAATAGAGCAGCTCCGGCGGCTAGGGCGGCGGGGGAAGGTCGGCGGAGGGCGAGGGGGACGAGGGGGAGGTCCGGCGGGGCTGGCGGTGGCCGGAGGTGGCCGGAGATGGGCTGGTCGGTGCAGAGCAGAGGCGGAACAGGGCTGGTCGCACGGCCTGGGCGTGCGCGGACGGCCGGACGGCGACGGGTGCGCGGGCGCGGCGCGGCGGTGCGGCTGTGCGGCGGCGCGGCGAGCGGGACGAGCCGCGAGCTGCTGTCTCCGCTTTTCTGCTTCTGATTTTCGCTGGCTTCAGCGTGCAGAGGAAGGAAGAAGAAGAAGAAGAAAGAGAGAGAAAGAGAGAGAGAGAAAAAATGGGCGGTGGGGGTCGCACGAGGGGGAGGGGAAAAAGGGGAGAGGAGAGAGAAAGAAAAAGAGAAAAAGGAGAGGAAAAGAAAAGAGAGAAAGAAAAAGGGAAAGGAAGAGAAAAAGAAAAACAAAAATGCATAATGCCTTTATGCAATTTTCCTTTTCTCTTTCTATTTTCACTTGGGCTTCAAATTTTCTTCCGATAATTTCTTTAATGAAATTTCGGACTCGTCAATAAATTGACGAGCGATGAGACAGGATCCTAAAAATAAGAATTATGACGCGCTTAAAATTCGATTCCCGAAATCGAGTTCAATTTCGTGGTTAAAAATCGATCGGACGTGATTTTAGCTCAATCCAACCAATTAGGTAGCTTTTAGGGATTTTACAGCTGATACATCCCTTAATGGCTTTACCCAATAGGTTAGTTAACTCGTGAGTGATCAGCTCAGAGAAAAAGGCTATAGGCACGCCGACGAAATGCCCATTTCACTTTATCGAAACGGGGTCGAATTTCAGGACGTCACAGTGGGGGTGCCGGATGCCCAGCGGTGTGTGCCGGAGGTTCCTCGCGATGCCAAGTGGGGTGCGAGTGATAAAATGTGGGATGCAATTACTGGTCCCGGGAAAGAAAGATGTGGTGATCAAATTGAAAGATAAAATGTTGAAATTGAATCATGCATGGTATGGTGACATGTATGCATGGCTGTATGATATGATGTGTATGAGTGCATGGTGGTATGTGCACATCAGGCATGGAGATGCATGAATGCTTGATGATGAGTGCATGGTTGTATATGCACCTATGGCATTATGGTATATGTATGAATACTTGATGATGAGTGCATGATGGTGTATGCACATATAGTATGATGACATATGCATGGTTGCGAGGTAAGTTATGCTTCGATGCATGAATGATATGTACTCTGCTATGATGTTATGATTGTATTGTGTGATGCATTGAGTAGTTTAATGGATCTTTTACCTGCTGAGTGGTTGTACTCATCCCTTTGGGGACCAACATTTCAAATTAGAAAAATGTCTCTCCCTCCGGTCACGCGGAGTACCTTTTACGGCCTTCCATCTGACGTGGAGGTCGATTGTATGGAGCTTGATAGTGTCACCATCCCTGGTCTGACATTCATACGGGTTCGTGTGCTAGTGATGTATGATGTGGGCCCGGCTGGGGGCTCGGTCATCCAGGAGTTCTTGTCGATCCATGTCTGTCGAGACGGAGTGATGATGGGGATGTTGCCGCCGCCACCGCCCGACGCACCGGGGTGGGTGTGATGGCCTGCGTGAGGAGTGGGAGCTGACGTTTTTTGGGATAGTCGACACTTGTAGATGGAGGGTTATACAAATGATCGATATAGGGGGTCGAGATCTCTCTTTTGAGCTGTGGCCAAGTTTAGCTAAAAGTCTTGGCTTTTCTTTTTGGTTGTACTGACCCAAGAAATTCATCATGAAAATATAAATAAAAGTGGCTCGGCTTTATCTTTTCTTATGGTGCATAGTTGGTGTGCATTGCATTATGGTTATTGGAAGGAGAAATTGTGAGACTTGTTTATACTTCCGCTAATAAGCTGCGCTGGGACTGTTTTCAAAAAATATATATGCCTAGTCATAGGAACATAAGATTGAGTAATTACTGAAAGGGTGCCTATGGCAACCTCAGGTTAGTCGAGGGGTGCCAGGTTAGACTAAAATGAGGTAAGATTGGAACATTGAAATCAAATTGGTTTGACGGGACAAGTTGTGGCTGGCCATTTCCCTCCTCCTTTTGGCTATAAAACTTCATAGTAAGGTTCAAAAGTAGATATTGACAAATAAGTGAAATCATTGGATATTTTAGGAAGTATAATTTGATGTCATTACCTTTTAAAACCAAGAAAGACAAAAAAAAAATTGATAAATAAATAAAGCTAGTTGTTAGCTTAGGTGACAAATGTTGGTAAACCACTCAAATTGTGGTTGGTAATTTTCTATAAATATTAGTAACCTTAACGCATAGGTAAGACAAAAAAAAGAAATGTTGCTTGATTACCAAAATAGTTGGTAATTTTGAAAGTACAAATAAATGTTGGTACTTTTACCAAATTAAGCGAGATAAAAAGCTAGTAAATGACAAAAATTGGGTATCTTAAAATGATGAATGTCTATAAATCAATCAAATTAAGGTTGAGATTTCGTATTTAAATAAGTAACTTTACCACATTGGTAAGCCACAAAACGATGTTGGTTGATTATTGAAATAGTTAATACTTTTAACATTATAAATTGATTTTTTTTTCGAGACCCAGGAACCCTGTACAGCCGGCAGCTGGTGAATAAACCTGGAGAGACAGGTAAGCGAGAGGACCCACCACCCCCGGCGTCCCACTTAAGACCCCAAGCGACTGAGAGAGGATTTAAACTCCTCCCCTTCATGAGGGGGAGAGAGCTCAAACCATTGTGGCCACCAAGGTGGTGGTTTATAAATTGATGTTGATACTATTCAAAATAGAAAATCAGTAACTGACTAAAATTACCTACAATTTAGTCAATTTAGCGCGTTGGTATATCACAAAAGCAATGTTGGTAAATTATTAAAATAATTGAGAAAAAGAGGAGAAATTAGTAATTTGAAATAACTACATGAGTTTAATATATTAGTGAACTTAATTTGAGGATTTCATGAGGTATCATGTGAATGTTACTAGATATGATGGTTCATATATATTTTGGTATATCTACTTGGGTTGCATTTTGCAGTCAAAATAAAATTCATAATATGATAAAATACATTTGATGTCTACTCAAGATAAGATAAAGTTAGATATAAATGTGATATAGGCCGAATAATATTATCTCATGAAGGAGGTGGGATAAATGTGGATAAGATTTCTAATATTTATAATATGAAAGTTTCTTTTCAAATAAAAAAACCTCTTAAATTAAAATTTTTAAAATTATATTTCAATATAAATAATATTTGAATTCTAATATAAGAAACTCAAAATAACAAAAAAATAAGAATTATTTTTTAATTTATATTTATATTTATATTTATTATGTATTTTAGGTATCTTAGTACTTTAGGTATATTAATACAATTTTCTATTAATAAAATTTTATTAGAGAATGTGGAAGGGGAAGAAAGAAATAAAAAAATTATTTAAAAAAGAGAGGAAAATAAATATAAATATAAATATAAATATAAAAACAAAGTTAACAAGAGTGTTACGAGAGATTTTTACCATCTCCATTTGTAAAATTTGTGATTAATTTATATTGATTTGGCATTTTAACCAAACAACATATATAATACGATATGAATATACACAACTTTATTACTACAACCACCAAACAATAAATATAATATAACAAATTCTTTGGATTTTAGAAATCTAGATGACCAAACGTAATTTTATAGTTTATCACAAAGAGATAGATAAGTGTTAGGGCATGGCCGAGGAGTTCACAATGAGGTGAAGATAGATGGGACAACATTAAATTAGAGAGAGAGAGAGAGAGAGAGAGAGAGAGAGAGAGAGAGAGAGAGAGAGAGAGAGTGGTGTCAGGTTTAGGTTAACGAGTATAAGATTAAGCAGAGATTTTTGGGAAGGGTATTGATTGAATGGGTTTGATTGAAAAAGGAAAAATTATTGCATGAGTATGTCATATCACTAAACTCATCTGATTCATTGAAAAAGATGGTTTTTTTTTTTGGGTCGAAAAGATTATTTTATTCATTGACGCAAACATCAGAACACACAATAGATGAGTTTCAGAACATAACACATCCTGAAGAGGTGAAGGGGGATAACATAATAAATTAGGAGGGAGGGATTTCCTGAGACGGTCTTTAGCAACCCAATCGACTATTTGGTTGGCTTCATGCGGATTTTAATTCACTTGCGCATCTTTCATCTGGGCTAAGTGCAACCGATAGTCTTTAATCACGTTTTGTAGGGCCCATGGGCTTTGGCCTTCTCCTGAAATGAACTGCACAACTAATAAACTGTCGAATTCCATCTCCACATTTTTTCCTTGAAGCCTCCACAAGTCAGGTATGCCCATCAAGTACAAAAGTCCTCCAACAGCAAAAGCTTCTACATGACTTGCAGAAGCGGCATGAACTGTTTTAGCAAAACAAACAAGTAAAAACCCATTTTGATCTCTACAAACTCCGGCCACTAATTCTTCTACACTTCCTTCTACCCAAGAGCCGCCGGCGTTGAGCTTGATGGATGTGCTTGCTGGTGGAACCCATTGGTCTTGCCGAGAAGATAAGCTTTCATTTCCCTATTGTTTCCTCCTCAATTTAGGGTTCCACATATGATCATTCGCGTTGATTGCATGTGTGGTATCAATAATCGAGATGGGATCCCGCTTACGAGCTTGGAAGATGAAGGAGTTCCTGGATTCCAGATCTGCCACAGGGCATCGGTGACGAGCTCCCGAGACGGTTTCATCTTGCTCGTCCTAAAAATTTCCGACACCTATTTGTCCGTTCGAGTGATCTTTCGCGAGCATATGCTGATTTTCAGTCTTTGATCAGGCCAGATTTTGCTCGTCCACTTGCACAGTAGGCGTTTGGCATACACTCCACATGAAGTTTCGTATTTTAGGAGGAGATTGTAGTGACCAGATTTGTGTCCAAAGTGATTTTGGTGGCTGGAATGATGATGAGGCTTGGTTTGTATTGTTCTTCTATGGTATTTATGCTGTGGTAGCCAGTTTTCATATTGTAGGTTCCTGTTTTAGCACCCTTCCAAATAAGCTTGTCATCCCTCATGGTTGAACTGAGTGGGATAGTAAGTATTTCCTTTACTCCTTCTTCATCAAAAAGTTCATTCAATTTCTGTTCATTCCATCGGTTTGACTCTGGTTCAATAAGCTCAGCCACAGTTTGAGGGTCTTCTTGATTGGCAGGTCCACCAATCAGCCCAGATGCAACCCACTTATCTTCGTGAACTATAATCAATTTTCCATTTCCCACCACCCACACCATATTTGGGTATATCACTTCTCGTCCCAACAGTAAGCTTTCCCAACCCCACGGAACCTTTCCCTGCATTCCAGAAATCCCCTGTGGGAAAATAGATGCCTTTTCATAATTCGACTCCAAAGAGATGTTGGAGATTGTGCTAGTCTCCACGCTTGTTTTCCTAACATGGCTTTGTTAAAGGAGATAAGGTCTCTAAAGTCGAGTTCACCACTGTCTTTTCTGATTTTTAAGAGACCCCACTCCTTCTAATGAATTCCAGCTTTACCTTCCTTTTGTTTCCACCAAAAGGATGCAATTTTCTACTATATAGCTCTATCAATCGAGATAGGAATCTTGAAAATGGACATAGCATATTGTGGTAAGGCTTGAACAATTGTTCTTATCAATATTTCCTTACTCGCCTTTGACATAAGTTTCTTTTTTCAGCCCTCAAGCTTCATATTAACTTGTGCCAAAATCCAAGCAAACATTTGTTTCTTGGACTGCCCACAATCAAAAGGGATTTCTAAATACTTCCCTGTCTTTTCAATGATTGATACTCTTAACTTCTGTGCCATATTCCTTTTCAGTGTTAGAGGACAATCACTGCTGAAGTATATGCTAGACTTGTTTAAATTAATGGCTTGGCCTGTTAGGAAGCAATATTGATTGAGGATAGCATATAGGTTTTGACACTCCATCACCGTTCCATTCATAAAAAAGATCGCATCATCGGCGAATAGTAGATGAGACAAAGTTGGGCAAAATCTATTCAGCTTAATCAATTTGAAACTTCCTTTCTCCACCACCTTATTCAGAAGTGATGACAGGACATTTGCCATGATTTTAAACAAATAAAGAGATAGCAGGTCTGTTTGAATCTCATGATTTTGGCTATTTTGATTCATGTTTATACGTGTATCAACTCCACTGAATTATTTACCACATAGAGACAGAGATGCAAAATTTAGTACATGTAGAAGCAAAACTACAGGTTTTATACTTCCATGGAACATCTTGGTGGAGCACTTATCGAGTACATACTCATGGAGTAATTTTTTGATACTTCAAGAGCAATCACTATCATCGGTTTCAAAACGAAGACTAGTAATATCCATGGAGACAAGTCTAACTAGATGGTTCAAACACTTTTCAAGTACCAAATAAAATTAATCTTGAAGTATTGTTTCCATCTTACTGCTGGTTTGAAATTGTTGTGGCCTTTGAAATATGTATTTTGTTGTTTCCTCTCTTGAGAACACCACATGGCCTATGACAACTTTCGACATGGCTTAAATGATATAATCTATGCAAACATGTACAATACCAACATATTATTGTCAATGTCACAAATAGGTATGTCTATGTGAAATGATAAAAATTGTGAACCTAATGAAAGAAAAGAAATCACCCCATTGTTCTCATGTGCAAGTCCTCCAGCATGCCCCAGATTCATTCTGGATCATGCGCAGTTCTCATCAAGCTCTGTGGGCTTGCTTGTACTTCTCTCCAACTAGGCTGATTAGAAGCCACAAGCAAATAAGTCTCCTTGATTTGACCTTAGTAGGACTAATCCGTCACTCATGTTAGTAATTAGGAGCAATAAAGAAGTGGGAAGAAAGCTTTGAGAATAAATGACAGAGAATCTTCCTAGAGAAGAGAGCCAAAAGAGGCAAAATATGCGTCTACCTTCTAGGGTAACCATATTTACTTATTTATACCGTTTCAAACTTATCCTTCAACTTGTGACCTAGGAATTTTGGTGTTCCCCTCTCTGTTAGACCTAACATGATACATACAAAAAAAAAAAATGATACAAATGATTCTTGAACTTTGATCTAATATGTAATATCGATTTTGTATTTTTAATTTATTCAACATGGTCTCTGAATTTAAGTCCAATACTCAATATAGTCTTTGCACTTTTAAATATTTTCATATCTTTTAGTGATTATATTGAACATTTATCAATAGTTTAAGGATCATATTAAACAAATTAAAAGTAGAGATGACATTGCACATTAGGTCAAAGTTCAAGGAGGACGTGGTACATTGGATTGAAGTTTAAGAATTATTTTTGTTGTTTTCCTTTTATGATAAGCATATCATTTGCAAGATAAAAAGTGAATTGGGCTTACTTGAACAAGGGCTTGGAAGGCCCGATTTCTGTTAGTCTTCTTTGTGGCATGAACCCATCCCGTCCTGGATGGGCTGAGCTCCCTCTCACGTCTGAACTCCACCCTTCGAGTTGTGATGGACCTACACGGGATTCTCTCTCCTTGAGCTTGCCTGAGCATTAGCCTTACGTGGCCCGGGTCTGTTAAATGGGGGCTGAGGCCCAATAGAATAGGCTTGAGATTTCGGCCCACATCTGTTCTCTTGCGATGTTTCTCGTCGAGACCCGGCAAGTGACAAGATGAATGTTTGCCCTTCCCTCCTACCTAGATTTTTGGCCTCAAGCTCAAGCTGAAGAGTCATTTGACCAGGAGTGAATTCTCTGTGTATCATTACTCAATCACGTGTTAAAATTATCTCACTAGCACTCTTTGAAGTGCAAGTCAAAGGTGAAGTACACCTAAAATACTCATGCATAAATCATAATCACTCTAGACATTGGACATATTGTAGGCATGCAAATATTAATAGTTCCACTGCCATGCATTCTTGTGGTTCTAGTCCCATCAAAATTCAATTTTAGAGCTTTTTATATCTCGAATCGTATTGTATATGGAGCATGTTGAATCCGTCCCTTGAATTCAGCCACATTTGATCATCAACCAACCTGGAAAAAAAAATCGAGGCAAGTTTGGCTTCACAAAGGCAAGCAAAATATGAAATTCTTTCATCTTTCGACCATGATTTGAAGAAGGAAGAAATATATTCTAAAAGTTAGGGACGAAGCTAGGAATTGGTTGACAAGCTCTGTGTATCATTACTCAATCACGTGTTAAAATTATCTCACTAGCACTCTTTGAAGTGCAAGTCAAAGGTGAAGTACACCTAAAATACTCATGCATAAATCATAATCACTCTAGACATTGGACATATTGTAGGCATGCAAATATTAATAGTTCCACTGCCATGCATTCTTGTGGTTCTAGTCCCATCAAAATTCAATTTTAGAGCTTTTTATATCTCGAATCGTATTGTATATGGAGCATGTTGAATCCGTCCCTTGAATTCAGCCACATTTGATCATCAACCAACCTGGAAAAAAAAATCGAGGCAAGTTTGGCTTCACAAAGGCAAGCAAAATATGAAATTCTTTCATCTTTCGACCATGATTTGAAGAAGGAAGAAATATATTCTAAAAGTTAGGGACGAAGCTAGGAATTGGTTGACAAGCTCGGAACAAACCAAAGGCTATTTCTTGCGAAAGTAGAGAGATGTCTTCGTACGGGAAGCTATAACACCTGAATCCGCAATTGCCAATCTCTTCCCACGGGCAATTGTAGTACAGGATAATTGCATGCTTACCGATATTCCACAGGAGGCTCCTCTAAAATCCCATGGACCCGTCTGCTTCGAGGTGATATCTTTTAATGCATTCTGGGACACAATGAAGGAGCACATCATCTTAATTGAACAGCAGTTGTTCCACATAGGTAAAAGTGTCAAAATGGGTCAGAAACTCACTTTTTAATTTGTATTAGTGGGCCGGGATGTATATGAATTAGCTAAAATTTAAGAAGCATGTTGCTGGGGGTTAAGATTAGGGTTGAGCACTAGGATCGGTTAAATTTGTAAACCGGCACAAACCTGTTTTACTCGGCTAACTCACATGAGGACTGGTGCGGTTTTCAGTTCTAAAAATCAAGAGCCGGCCTTGATCAGTTCAATTCCCGATTTAGGGCCTCGAATTGGTCAATTTTAACCTAGGCAGAGTCCTAAGTTACTCTTTTAGATTGTCGCCACTCTGTCTCTCGTTACTGTTGGAATTTTGTTTGTTAAAACAAAATGAGTGCTTTTTACTTTGTCCCACATAGAAAATGTGGGAGCAGGAGGGTCAGTTTATTAATGTAGGATTTCCCTTTTGTAGTTTAAGGAGTGATTAGGTGGGGCTAGACCCCGCCATACATGCGTGCGGGTGCGCGAATAATTGCGCGATTATTTGGCGCACTTAGCACTTAGCGATTTAATTAGCATTAATCCCTTGCTATTTATTATTATTTTTATTTTTATTTTTTTAGCTCAAAGGTTGCCTTTTAATTTGAGAATTTCGGAAATGAAATATAAATGAAAATTCGAAATTCTATTTAAAAAAAAATATTCCGAATTTTGTTTGTGTCTTTTCAAGACAACCTTTGGAAAATTACTTATTCGGTTTTAATTTTTCCGAAGGATTGCAATTGTTCGTTATTTGACTTCTTCAGAAGAGTCACATTGATTTATCTGAACAATTTTCTAAAGATGTGTTTGTTCGCAATTTTCACGAAGAGTTGCAATACTGTTTCATATATATACTTGTCATTTTCGGAAATAAAAGTGTGTTGTCATTTTCGAGTCCTCTTTCTGAAAAACAGCAGCCAATTTTTCGATTGTTTCTTAGAGAGACCCTGGAGAAATACTAAAATTGCTATTTAGTATTCTCATCCGAGACTTTGTTGTATCCTGGAGGATTTTTGCCGGTGACCATTAGCAACGTTGTGGGGCAAATAAATTCTTAAAGAAAGTGATATCACGCCTCAAAGTCTGAGTTGTTTTACTCAATCCGATTTCATTGTTCAACCCATTTCGAAGACATATTTCACCAACAATTTTAAGGAATTTACTTTGCTACAATGGAGTCGGAGACAATCAAAGTTATGAATCAATATATGGTCAAACTAGACCGGTTCGATGGGAACAATTTTGCTCACTGGAGGGACAAGTTGATGTTCTTACTCACTGCTCTGAAGATCTCCTACATTCTGGATCCTAACTTGGTGCCTATAGAAGATCCTAAGCCCACTTTCGATGGAGGACAGCCAAGTGCGGAAGCCATTGAGAGGGTTAATAAGGAAAAGAAGAAACGTGCGGAGGATGAATTACTTTGTCGAGGACACATTCTGAACACACTCTCCAATCGTCTGTACAACTTATTCACTGAAATGAAGTCGGCCAGAGAAATTTGAAATGCACTGGAATTCAAGTACAAAGCAGAGGAGCAAGGTACCAACAAATATCTAATTGCAAAGTATTTTGATTTCAAGTTTATTGATTCTAAGCCCTTGTTGGAACAAGTCCATGAATTGCAAGTGATTGTGAATAAGATTCGTGTTCTCAAGATTGATATTCCAGAAGCTTTTCAAGTTGGAGCAATTATTGCGAAATTGCCTCCAAGTTGGAAAGACTATGGAAAAAGGCTGATTCACAAGTCGGAAGACTTTAATTTGGAGCAAATACAGAAACATCTTCGCATTGAGGAAGAGTCACGTTTACGTGATAATTCTGTTTTGTACAATTCCAAGGTGAATTTTGTGGATAAAAAATGGAAACTCGGCCAGAACTTCAAAGTAAAAAGCGGGGAGCATAAATTCAAGAGAACACAAAAGAAGCAAAAGGGTTGTTGTTTTGTATGTGGCAAACAAGGACACTACGCCAAGGATTGCATTCACCGTAAGAGCATTTCAAAGGACAAGAACATTCTGGTGGTGAAAGCAGATGCAAATCTGGTTGAAGAAAATTATGTAGCCATGATTTTGAACATGTTTTCGAACATGGAAATTTATGAAATAAATGATGCGATGGCTATGGTTTCTGAAATTAATTCTACCACTGTCCAATCCGGTTGGTGGATAGATTCTGGAGCAACTATTCATGTGTGCAAGGACAAATACATGTTCAAGCAATTTGAAGAGATTGTTGACTCAAATGTTCAAGAGGTCCTGATGGCGAATAATGCTCTTGCAAAGGTTGCTGGAAAAGGCACGGTGGAGATAGACTTCACTTCTGGAAAGAAGATAACTCTTCTTAATGTGTTATTTATACCCGAAATTAGGAAGAACCTAGTTTCTATTGATTTACTTTGTAAGAGGGGGTTTCGGGTTTTGTTTGAATCCGACAAGGTTATCCTCTCGAAAAATGGGCTATTTGTTGGGAAGGGTTATGCCAATGATGGCATGTATCAACTGAGTATTAATAATAATATTTCTAGTTCTGCTTATATTGTCGAGTCTTCAATTTTATGGCATAGTAGGTTGGCACATATAAATATTCGTTATTTGAAAAACATGAGAAAATTAGACTTGATAAATTTTAATGGCGAATTTGATAAATGTGAAATATGTGCTAAGTCAAAACTTACTAAGAAGCCATTTCCTAGTGTTAAAAGAAATTCGAATTTATTGGATTTGATTCATAGTGATATATGTGAATTTAATGGTATGCTAACACGTTGAGGTAAAAGGTATTTTATTACCTTTGTGGATGATTGTAGTAGGTTCTTATATGTTTATCTCATGAGATCAAAGGATGAAGCATTTACCATGTTTAAGAAATATAAAGCTGAAGTAGATAATCAATTAGAAAAGAAAATCAAAGTTCTACGATCAGATAGAGGTGGAGAATATTTCTTAAATGAATTCTCTTCATTTTGTGAAGAACATGGTATTATTCATCAAGCTTCAGCACCATATACTCCACAACAAAATGGTTTAGCTGAAAGGAAAAATCGATCTCTTGGAGAAATGGTTAATTGTATGCTTTCAAATTCAAAGCTACCAATTAATCTTTGGGGAGAAGCATTACTTACTGCATGCTATATTCATAATAGAATACCTTCCAAGAAAAATGACATAACCCCTTATGAAATATGGAAAGGTAGAAAGCCAAATTTGTCATATCTTAAAGTGCGGGGGTGTTTAGCATACTACCGAGCTCCAGATCCTAAGAGAACAAAGCTCGGTCCTAGAGCTATCAAAAGTGTTTTCGTAGGGTATGCTGAAAATAGTAAAGCTTATAGGGTTCTTGATTTAGAGTCTAATGTCATAGTAGAATCGAGAGACGTCCAATTCTTTGAGAACAAATGTTTTACAAGTTCTGAAATGATTGAAAATCATTCAAGATCTATTGAAACTCAAAGTGATTTTCAAGAGAAAGAAACGAATTCTAAAGACATGATTGAATTAAGGAGAAGTACTAGAGCTAGGAAAATAAAAGACTTAGGTCCTGATTTTATTACTCATGTTTTTCTTGTTGAAGGAGATAGAGATAATAATGTGGTAAATAAATATCCTTTAGTGTTAAATTTAGAAGATGATCCTGGAAGCTTTGATGATGCTATGTCTTCTAGAGATGCTTCTTTTTGGAAAGAAGCTGTGAATGATGAAATGGACTCAATTATGTCCAATAATACTTGGGTATTAGTAGATTTACCAAAAGGATCAAAACCTATTGGATGCAAATGAGTTTTTAGAAGAAAATATCATTATGATGGTTCTATTTAAGCTTTTAAAGCTAGGCTTGTAGTTAAGGGATATAAACAAAAAGAAGGAATATATTATTTTGATACATATGCTCCTGTTGCACATATAACTTCCATCCGAGTTCTTTTTGCTCTAGCTTCCATTTATGATCTTTGTGTTCATCAAATGGATGTTAAAACTGCTTTCTTAAATGGAGACTTAAATGAGGAGATTTACATGGAACAACCGGAGGGTTTTGTTCTTCCTGGAAATGAAAGAAAAGTATGTAAATTGATTAAGTCTTTTTATGGACTTAAGCAAGCTCCTAAGCAGTGGCATAAAAAGTTTAATTCGGTCATATTGTCAAATGGTTTCATCAATAATAGTGCCGATAGGTGTATATACTCTAAATTCACTAAAGACTATGGTGTCTTAGTGTGCTTGTATGTTGATGATATGCTTATCTTTGGAACGAATATGACTGGAGTTAATGAAACTAAGAAGTATCTAACTTCCTTGTTTAAAATGAAGGATTTGGGTGAAGTAGATACTATCTTAGGTATTAAAGTTAAGAAAAATAGTGAGGGTTATTCTTTAAGCCAATGTAGTTATGTTGAAAAATTATTAAATAAATTTCAACATCTTGGTTTTAAAGAAATAAGTACTCCATTTGATTCTAGTATTAAATTAAATTATAATACTGGTAGAGCGGTGGCACAACTAGAATATGCAAGTGCTATAGGGTCTTTAATGTATGTGATGCATTGTACTAGACCCGATATTGCTTATTCTGTATGCAAGTTGAGTAGGTATACAAGTAATCCAAGTACAGAACATTGGAGAGCTATTACTAGAATTTTTGGTTATCTTAAGAGAACTAAAAATTTAGGATTGTTCTACAATAATTATCTGACTGTACTAGAAGGATACACTGATGCTAGTTGGATTACAAGTGTGGGAGATGAGCATTCCACTTCTGGATGGATCTTCACACTAGCTGGAGGTGTTGTATCTTGGGCGAGCAAGAAACAGACATGTATAACTCACTCAACAATGGAATATGAATTTAGTGCTTTGGCGGCAACTGGGAAAGAGGTTGAGTGGATTAGAAATTTGTTGTTGGATATCAAATTATGGCCTAGTCCTATGCCTCCTATCTCTATCCACTGTGATAGTCAGGCCACTTTGACAAGAGCCTATAGTAGCACCTATAATGGTAAGTCTAGACACATTAGTCTAAGACATGAATATGTGAGACAATTGATTAAAGATGGTACCATAACAATTGTCTATGTGAGGTCAAGTAAAAATCTTGCTCATCCTTTGACGAAGGCTTTACCAAGACATATGGTAATAACGAGCTCACAAGAAATGGGGCTGAAACCCTTTAATTGAAATCATTAATAATGGTAACCTAACCTTTTTTCTAGAACATCACTAGTTACAAGGTTTAATGGGTAAGAACAAGTTATTGAATGTGATTGTTTGATACTGACATAGCCCTGATATGAGAAGTCAGTATTGTCTGTAACGTTTTGTAGGCTGAATTGAATTCGTAATGAAGTATGATACAAGTTTGTAGTGCGTTGATAGTAACAGAAACACATGATAGATACTTCACCTATATGAGCTTAGAATTGGTGCCGCTTCTTACGAAAGTGAGGGTTGCTTTCTAGAGAGCTCATGAAATAGGATCAAGTACAAGGCCATAATAGTGCGGAGTAATATAGAAATTCTCGCTGAAACAAGAGGTTAGTGTATGCGTGGTATGTCCGGTTCTATTACATAAAAGTACAAGTTTAAAGCCGAGCTACTTGTCACTTTGATAGAGCTTTGATATACTTGCACTAAGTAAAGGTTTAACTCGAAAGAGACCTTTATGTATGTATATTAATCTTATTGAAACTTTGACTGTATGGTTTTTAAAATTTTATTTTGAAATATTTGTTTACAAACAAAGTGGGGGATTTTATTAATAATAATAATCCCTTGCTATTTATAATTATTATTTATTATTATTATTTTTTTAGCTCAAAGGTTGCCTTTTAATTTGAGAATTTCATAAATGAAATATAAATGAAAATTCGAAATTCTATTTAAAAAAAATATTCCGAATTTTGTTTGTGTCTTTTCAAGACAACCTTTGGAAAATTACCTATTCGGTTTTAATTTTTCCGAAGGATTGCAATTGTTTGTTATTCGACTTCTTCCGAAGAGTCGCATTGGTTTATCCGAACAATTTTCTAAAGACGTGTTTGTTCGCAATTTTCACGAAGAGTTGCAATACTGTTTCATATATATACTTGTCATTTTCGGAAAGAAAAGTGTGTTGTCATTTTCGAGTCCTCTTTCTGAAAAACAGTAGCTAATTTTTCAATTGTTTCTTAGAGAGACCCTGGAGAAATACTAAAATTGCTATTTAGTGTTCTCATCCGAGACTTTGTTGTATCCTGGAGGATTTTTGCCGGTGACCATTAGCAACGTTGTGGGGCAAATAAATCCTTAAAGAAAGTGATATCACGCCTCAAAGTCTGAGTTGTTTTACTCGATCCGATTTCATTGTTCAACCCATTTCGAAGACATATTTCACCAACAGTTACTAATCGCCTCTATCTCTCGCTCTCAGTTCTAATCTCCGTTCTCTGGAAGCAAAACTATGGGGTTCAGTGAGAAAGCCCTAAGTGTCATCGATTTCTTGAAAAAGGCCCACTTGCACCTAAAATCAATGACACTTTAACTTTGTTCCAAATGTCTACATATGTAATTATATAGTATATACCCAATAATTGAATTTGTCAAGCATATTTAAGAGTTCAGTATGTTTAATCTTTCTGTTAATTAAATCCCTCTTTACATAGGCCGCCTCAAACAAATAGGAATTTCCGCGCACATGTGAAACCATGCGCTAATATAAATTGAAACCAGTGCAGGATGAAAGCGCATAAAAAAGACGGGCAAGATAGGTATAAAATCAGTTGCAAAAAAAAAAAAAAAAAAAAAAAAAAAGTGGAGGAAATTGGGATAGTATGAGGATTCCATTTGATTCACTTGTATTGTTTGAATAATTAATTAATGAAAAATATTTCTATTATCCACAACAATATATATCTTCATATTTTGGTGGATGACACAAAAAAATTGTTCATTTATTTTGCAAGTTATATAATCGATTGTTTTTAGGAAAATATTTTTTAAATCATTCATTTTTTATAGAATAAATGCATGCGAAAAGGAAAATCAATGAAGGATGGAAGCTGGTAGCAAAACAAGATTGAAAACCGTTGAGATGGGAGAAAATGCGATACCAAGCAAGGGAAGAAAATAAGTTAAAAGAAAGAGGAAATGGAGAGAAATCCCAAGGATTGGCAATAACTAAATAAAATCAATGTCAATTCATAATCAAAAGCTAATTAAGGCTCCATTTGTTTCGTAAAAATGAATACTTTGAAAAATATTTTCTTGAAAAAGATCGTTTATATTGGTCATATTAATGAATGAAAAAAATTCACTTTCCACAAAATATCGACACATAAATTATTGTCTATAATAAAAAAATTATATTAAATAATTATTTCAAGAAATATAACCTATCAATTTTAGCAAAAAAATTTCCAAATCATTCATTTTCCGTCAAACAAATAGAGCCTAATGTAATGCATTAACAATTATATATATATAGTGTAATCGACAAACCGAATTTCCTAATTGGATAACTATTAAGAATGAAACATAATCAATTGAATTCTTAACGAGCTAATAGTATAATGACAGTGTGATCTTGTGACGGTCATGGGATAACCACAAAAATTTCCTCTCTCCAACGCGTGTGTGGAAATTTCCAAGCCAAACATCTCTCTCTCTCTCATGGAAAATGTGTGGCCAAGAGTTTATCGACTATTTTCCAAGCTAATGGTACGATTAGCCAATACCATTAGCCAATCATTTCCCATGGGGAATCAAACTATGGGGACACCCATTGAACTTTGAACTTTCTTCAAATCACTATCAACATCAGTTGCACACTTTCCCTCATTTTCTTTTTCATTGTAGCCAGCAAGGGTTGCAGTTCTCACCTAAGCCATCGCCGGCTATAAGCAAGGGCTGCTAAGCCTCACCAAACCTGGCAAGGGCAGCCCTCGCCTAGGTCACGAGAGTCAACGAGCCACCCTCACTAGATCTAGTGAGGACTAGACCCTTGCAGCCAACAACCCTCGTTGGCCATAATAATTAAAAAATAAATAATAATATCTAGAAATTGTAAAATTTATTTTCATTAATGCCGGTCATGCTATGTAGGACAATTGGCATCCATGTAAGCGATTTCCGGCCAAAACTAGTCCAATGAACTCAATTGGTATAAATGCAAAATGTTTAAATTAACTTAATCCAATTGAAATGATTATAACCAGATTGATACAAATGCAATAAGTTTGAGATTTTTTTGGTACTTTTCCCCTCGACTTTCAATATTCCACATTGCTTTCTCTCCTTAGATCTTTCCCTACTCTTTTTCACATGAATGTCCATCCTCCTAGCAAATTGTCTCACCGGAGCATCCAAAGGTCCTGTTTGACATGACCAGATCACTTCAAAGGAGCTCGTTTCGGCTTATCTTTGGCCAGAATAAAGTAATGAAAACATTGGAAGCACACGAACTCCGTACCCTTTTTCTACGGAGCACACATCCATGGCCATCAATTGAATAGGTGATCGATTTTGCAAACTATAACTACCCAATCAAAGGCGATTAAAGCGGTTTTGTTGGGGAAAATAAAAGAAGAATACACAAGTCATGTACCATTTGAGTATCACAAATTCGATAACTTTCTTATTGTGCTCATTTTGACACCATGCTTTTTTAATTGATCGCTTGAGTTCCACAACTTTAAAAAATTATTCAATTTGGTATCATACTTTTTAATCGATCACTTGAATGTCATCAATTTCAATGCCACATGAGATTTCCAACACTTAGATGAATTATTGAAAAGTTATGGCACCAAAGTGATTTTTTTTTTTTAATTTAAGTCATCGATTAAAAGGTTACAACACCAAAATAAGTATTGTATGAAAATTATGACTCTTGTTGTGTCATTTTCCCAATATTAGCGACACTCGTGGCATTTATAGAAAGCGCAACGAGTCTTGGAAATATTTTTTGAAATCAAACATCCAAATTGAGCAAAAATTTAATCGGGCTTTCAATTTATTTGGTCTGGATGTCCGCCTTGTCTTTTATTTATCTAAAACATCTTTCTGGTGATTTGAGCATCTGGGTGCACACAATGCATTATAAATATATGTCTCGATTTCAGGCGTCCGAACATGAGGGTCCCCACGTCCATATCAAGTTGTATAGTTTGGAGACAGACTAGGCTCCTTGTTTAATTCGACAAGGATAAGAATCGACTGCAAATGTGAGAGGGCTCAAATTAGGTGCGGAGCACCTCACAGGCTTTTAAGGAGGAGAATAGTAGTGAAGAAATCGGACACCAAATACAGGTTGCACGGGCACGCAATATTAATTGCGACTGATGAGGAGTCTGTGCTATGAACGGGGGTGTAGAAAATACATAAGTTCGGTCGTCGGGTAGAGTGATCTTATGAAAAAATTTATAAAGAAAATCCACCAGTTAAATGACCGTTTGGGGCTTATAGTCACATGGATTAGGTCGGAATAAAAGCGATGTTTGAAAACCAAACTGGCAAGCCGGTTCGACCTGGTGTTGATTAGGTTCACACCTCACACCTTTATAAGGTTGATGATCGAAACTGGTCAAGAGACGGAAAATCGGTCGAACCAATCATGCTAGTCAAACCATTTCAGTTTATACCGATTAGATCGGTCCATTTTGAATCAAAAATAAATTGTATTGTGAGGGCATAGTTTGAACCTTCAGCTTCTTGGAAACCACCATGTACTTTAGTATCGAAAATAGGTAGAGTCGTTGCTCCATTAATGGCAAACAATTAATATATATGCTAATTTGTTACCTTTCTCAATAAAGCTCTAATATGCGCATAAGTGAGATTTAACCCCATGACCTCCAAGGTAAGCAGAGACAACTTCACCAACTCAACTATGTACTTGCATTTGTGAAGTTGCCATTTATACATTATTTATTTCTCTAACCGTCTATCTATTCAGTAAATGCTAATTTGTTACCTTTTCTCAATAAAGTTCTAATATGCACATAAGTGAGATTTAACCCCATGACCTCCAAGGTAAGCAGAGACAACTCTACCAACTCAACCATGCACTTGCATTTGTGAAGTTGCCATTTATACATTATTTATTTCTCTAGCCGTCTATTTATTCAGTTCAATTGGTTGAATTGTGCACCGTTCGTCTCGTTAGTATGACATCGATATGGTATAAAATAATAGATAGAAGGGAATTTATCCTACTTACTCCCACGTAGTTTTGAGCTCTATAGGCTAGTTCCTACAAGAACATAAGAGCTATTTATCAGGAAAATTTTTTGGTATGAGTGAGATCTAGGGATAATATTGAGTGATACATCAATAGACGATCATACCTAAATAGCCACCGCATGAAGTAACCCTTTTAAGAGATTACTCCATGCGAATTGAGTTGATTCATCACATAGTCTACAAGTATTCAAAAGCCATTCATGTGTTATGAACCTAATGACTCCAAATAGGGAGAGAGAAGGGGGGGGGGAGCGGTGTTTGGATTTTGGGATGCAGTTTTGAAGGCATTGCTGTGTTATTCACCTAATGGCTTCAAATGAGAGGCTCTAAGATCATTCGATGTGCCTTGCATCTAATGGCTTTAAGAGAGAGACGTTTAGAAGTTGGGATGGTGTATTAATGGCATCGATGTGTCATGCACCTAACGGCTCCAGATGAGAGACTCTAAGGTCATTTGATGTGCCTTGGACTTTGGGACGGAGTTTTAAAGGCATCGGTATGTCACGCACTTAATGGCTCCAAATGAGAGTCTCTAAGATCATTTGATGTGCCTTGCACCTAATGGCTTTAAGAGTGAGAGTGAGAGAGAGAGAGAGAGAGAGAGAGAGAGATTTGATAAACTTGTACTGACTGATATGACCAATTACATGCGGCAGCAGACCATACATGAGACTGCCGTTCGCACCACACATTTTTATCAAGACATTGATATCTTGTGGGCTCAAACCCTTTGGATACGTTTGGTAATAAATTCAACGGAGATTCTACGTCGCATCTCAGAAATGACTTTTCCTTGACATGAAATTCGGACCCTTCCCACTTGGTTCACATCCCCATTTTATTTCTTATTGTATTTTCATCTCTAAATTTCTCTCCGAAGTACTTGATTTAGGCTATTTTTTTTTTTTTTGGTCAGAAATATAGCTATTTCATTACTGGAAGGTAGCAGTACATGGGAAACGCATATTACATCCAGAGGCTATAGCCTCTGCAGCTACCAGACTTTGCAACGTAAAGGGAGGAAATATATTCCAATTGTGGGCCAAGTCAGATCACCCATGGGCTTTGGCGGCCCAATCAGCAACTCCGTTTGCCTCTCTTCGGCAATGCTGAAGACACAAATTAGGGCACTCAGAGAGGAGGCTGTCAATTTCCGCAAAGAGGACTCGTTCTTCCCACGGCGGCGTTCGTGTCTATTGAAGGATGTCAATCAAGGCCAAGCAGTCACTCTCTATAATGATGTTCTCCTTGTTGATTCCCTGATGCAGCAGACATTGCAGAGCGAGGGTAAGTGACTAAACCTCTGCCTGAAATGCTGAAGTTGCTGTGATTTCTTGTGTATAGACATCGGTAAGAATTCCTTGGTGATTTCTGCTGATACAGGCCATAGTGCCATGAGAAGTACCTGGAAAGTGGGATGCATCTATGTTACATTTGAGGACTCCATGTTGTGGAGGTATCCAAATTTGTGGTGATGGGTGTGCGTAGAAGTCCCCTGTTTTGGAATGATTAGTTCGCTGGTCGTGTTGGGAGGAAAGGGTCTGGATTCTCGCCTGTGCTAGAGCATCAGTAACAGCACGCACTGGGTCAGGACAAATGCGGCGGAAGATAAAGTTGTTACGGGAGCACCAAATCTTCCACAGAACATGGGCGATCTGCTGCAAACCAGGTACAGCTTTCGACTCTATTGCTCTTGCTGTGATCCACGCATCTAGGCGAGTAATAGTCTGAGGAGAGATTGTGATGTTGAGCTGCGAGTGATTCCAGATCCCGGCTGTCCATGAACAAAAGAAAAATAAGTGCTCCACCGTTTCAAGTAAGTTCTGTTTGCAAATTTCACATATGGGATCAGGGGTAATATGCCGAGAGTAGAGCTGAGCTTTTGTAGGAAGAGCGTTGTGACATGCTGCCCACAGGAATTGACGGATCTTAGGAGCTGTGTTAAGTGTCCAAAGTTTGCGCCAAAGAATGGTGGGTGGTTGATATGACGTTGATGCTTGGTGGTGTCTCTGCTTCGTTTTGCTGCTTGCTAGAATCTGATAATTGCTTTTGACTGTATACTGTCCATTCTTGGTGGCTGTCCAGATTAATTGATCATTGGCATGTAATGGTCTGATTGGGATTTTAAGAATTTCATTCATAATGCTGCTATCAAATAGTTCTGAAATAAGAGGCACATTCCATGTGTGGTGTACTTGGTCAATAAGACTTCCCACCAACTCTGGTTCGTGTCTTCTAGGTGGACCGCCAATGGTGCCGATTGGCAGCCATCGATGATTGCGTATGTGAATATGTCTGCCATCCCCCACCAACCATCTAACCTTAGGTAAGATGGCATCCCTACAACAGATAAGACTGCGCTAGCCCCAAGAGGGTCTTGTCCCATTCTCAGCAAACAAAAATTCCTTGGTTTGGAAATAAAGACCCTTGAACAGCCTACACCATAACAGTTGAGGTTGTTGAAGAAGGCGCCAAGCCTGCTTACCAAGCAGAGCTTCATTAAAATTGATCAAATCACGAAAACCTAATCCACCATTCAGCTTACTGGTTTTTAGTAATTCCCAGTTTTGCCAATGAACACCAGTCTTTCTTGTAGTACTCCGCCACCAAAAATTGGAGATTTTCTGTTCAATTTTGCGACATAAAGATAGAGGAAGCTTATACATTGACATAGCGTAGTGCGGAATAGCCTGTATAACTGACTTGAGTAGGATCTCTTTACCCCCCTTCGACAAGAGAAGCTCTTTCCACCCTTCAAGTTTTGCAATTACCTTCCCTAATATCCAACCAAACATGTCGTGTTTAGATCTTCCCCAATCAGAAGGCATACCTAAGTATTTGCCGTATTTCTGCAAGAGTGGTACTCGAAACTCAGCCGCTAGATTATGCTGAAGACTAAAGGGGCAGAATTTCGGAAAAAACATTCCGGATTTATTTCTATTAATTACTTGGCCAGTTGCTAGACAATACTGATTCAACAGGTTTGCCAGATTTTGACATTCAGTAAGTGTGCCTCTGAGGAAAAACACGGAATCATCAGCAAAGAAAAGATGGGAAAGTGTAGGACAGAACCTATTTAGTTGAATGCCACGAAGGTTGCCCATATTGATGGCTTGATGCATAAGGGTGGACAATAGATTTGTCACTAGAATGAATATGTAAGGCGATAGCGGGTCACCCTGTCGTAGCCCCCTTGATGGTCGAAAATATTGCAGTTGTTCCCCATCAAAACGAACACTGAAGGAAGTAGTAGTAATGCACTGCATCACCAGTCTAACCCATGAGGGGTGAAAACCCAAAATAAGGAGATAGTCCAATAAGAAATCCCATTCAACTTTGTCGTAGGCCTTCTGCATATCTAGTTTGAGTAACGCATTAAAGTGCCGCTTCCTTTTCCTTGTCTTAAAGTGATGAATAAGCTCCTGGACAATTAACACATTATCCTGAATATGACGCCCACTCACAAAAGCAGCTTGCTCTACTGATATGAGATCGCCTAGCCAAGGTTTCAGATGATTTGCCAATACCTTAGAGATAATCTTATATACAAAGTTGCAGAGGCTTATCGGTCTAAACTGATCTAGACTTTCAAGGTGTTTGATCTTAGGAATTAGAACAAGTACTGTTTTGTTAAGCTCAGCAGGCATAACCCCTGAAGTAAAGAAGTCTTGAACTAACCTGAAAATGTCATGTTGAATGATATCCCAATGCGTTTGATAAAAAAGTCCATTGAGACCATCGGGACCTGGAGCCTTTGTCGCACCCAACTGGAACATTGCAACTCTGACCTCCTCCATTGTGACCTCAGCAGTTAACTGGGCATTCATCTCGTCAGTTACTAGGGCTCGACATTGAGCAAGTATCGGACTATAAGCACGAGAACTCACTGAAGTGTATAATCGGCAGAAAAAATCAAGTGTCATCTCCTTTAGAATCGGTAGTTCTCTTACCCAGTTGAGATTTTCATCCTTTAACATTCCAATGCTATTACGCTGTCTCCGTTGTACGGTGGTGGCATGAAAAAACTTGCTATTTTTATCACCCCACTGTAGCCAGTTGACTCGGGAGCGCATAGCCCTAAATAGTTCTTCCTGCTGCCAAAGGTTTCTGATTTTCCCACGTAGAGAGGCAACTTCTTCAGCGTCAGTATTGGAGCTATAAGGCTTATTAATTATCGATTGGAGCTATTGTTGTAGTGCCGGTACCATCAACTGAACATTGTCAAACTTGGATCTACTCCATTTTTGTAGGCGGTAAGAGACAATCCTGAGTTTGTGTAGTAAATTGGTGCTGCGCAAGTCGGCTGAATTCCAGGTATTAGCAATGATCTCGCGACACTCCGGGTCATTGTTCCAATAAGCCTCAAAGACAAAATTACGTTGGCCCCTCGAATAAGATGGTGATGTGGAGATGATAATGGGGCTATGATCAGAACCTAGGGGAGGCAGCGCAAAGACTTGGGCTTGAGGGTATAGAAGACGCCACTCCGGTGTGCACAATGCACGATCCAACCTTTCCTTAATCTGATTTGGACCCTCTCGATTATTTGACCACGTGAACTTGCATCCCTTACTTTCAATCTCCATAAAAGTACAGTCATTGATGACATCCCGAAAGGCTTGAAGTCTATACCTGTCTGGGGATCGCCTGCCTACTTTCTCCCAAGCATATAGAATCTCATTGAAATCCCCGGCACAGATCCAGGGGAGATTGTTAAGTGTGCTGATGGAGCGTAGCTGATCCCATAGCATCTGTCTATGCTGGTAGGATAATGGAGCATGGAGACAGGTGAACCTCATAAGCTTATCTTCCTTTACATCCCGACAGATCATATCAACAAAGTCCGCCGAGGAACTCATGATGTCTACTGACACATTGTCATTCCAAAAAACTGACATACCTCCTGCCAATCCATTAGGATTTTTCACAAACAAGTGACTGAAACGTAAGCGCCTTTGTACACGCTGCAAAACTAACTTAGGATTTTTAGTCTCCATGAGGAACAAAAAGTCGGGCTTTTCTTTGGCCGTCAAGGCCTTTAAAGCTTGAACTGTCAAGGGATTGCACAAACCCTAACAGTTCCAGCAACCCATCTTCATTTGTAAGGCGGTGGCTGTTTGGGGCCAGCCACTAAAGCCCATTAATTCTCTTGTGAGGCGTCAACTACCGGGGTGTCCATTAAATTAGCATCATCAAAGTTGTCAAGAAGGACAGTTTTCAGTTCATATGGGGCATATCTTTTCTATTTCTTCGCTGGTGTCACCCTAGGAATTATTTTAGAAGCTTGCTTTTGTTTCAGTGGAGGATCCTCCATGAGATTGCTGATCGGAGCTTTCTGTTTGTCTTTGCAGGGATCAGAGCTGTGGTAATGGTGTGACCGCTCTTATGAAGTGAATGCTGTGGTGACCCTGTTGTCGTAGTTGAGTTATGATGAGGCTGTACAGGTGGGTCCATGTGAACTGCAATTCCAGTAGATGCAGTGGGCAAGAGGGGAGCAAGCGGCAATAAAGCTGGAGGTGTCTCAGGTATAGTCTCTTCATTCTGTACCTGATTGATGGAGTGGGGGTTATAGAATGCATCCCAATAAGGGCTAGATTGGTGAACTTCTGCTTCCCAATAAGGGCTAGATTGGTGAACTTCTGCTCTTAGCCAAGGACCAAAAGCCATCTTCTCTTTCCCATCCATTTTGGCTTCATCAAAAGGATACTCTACACAATATGTAGCATAATGGCCAAGTTTGCCACATGAGTAGCAATAATAAGACAGCCTTTCATAGCGAAAGTCTAGCCATAACATCCTCCCTTCAATCCTCACTAGTTTGCCACTTTGGAGAGGTTCATCCAACTTGATCTCCACTCTAACCCTCCCTGCCCTTAGAGCCGAGCCTTCTTTAAAATCCACTCGGACTTCTAATACCCTGCCAAGCTGATGAACGGCCTTCCTTAGCATTGGCTCCGTAGTCCATTCCAAGGGCAGACCAATGACTTGTACCCAAAAAGCGCAACAGGTAAAGTCATAACATAGTAAGGGCGTGTGAGGAACCCAAGGCTTGAACCAGACTAAGTTACTAGAAAAAAGCCACGGACCACCATCCAAGACTCGTTGCTTCTCACTTTCAGATCGAAATTTAGCCAAATATAAGCCTCCTTCGCGTTGAGCAAAATCTACATTGTCTATTTTCCATATACGTTTTAAAGTACTTTGTAATGACGGGAAATGAACAGAGGTTTGTGTTAGTACTTTGCCAACTAAAGTTAGCCTACATTCTGCCAAAATTGCTGGTGTTGGTTCCTCCTCCCATACTTCTATTTCATGTGCAGAACATAATCGGCCAAGTCTTTGGCACAAAGCAGTTAAGCGCAGCGATTCTTCAGGACTTTCCGAAGCCATCCGTCGTAGATGGGGTAGTACTGAACTAAGTCTAAAGAGCTGTTGCTATGCCATAATCGGAAGAAAACCCATACCATCGGACCAATTGCAGTAAGCTTTTAGAGAACAGACAGAAACCGAGGACGAAGGATGGACAGGAAGCACCTTAGGTCATGCATGCAACCCATCCGTGATGAGATGGTGGATATCGAACCTCAGCCATAGAAGAAAAGTTGATGGCGAGCTTCAATTGGCATTGGCGATGGAAACAGAGCCGAGCAGTAAGGACTTCCTCCGCAGATGTGAACGATATTGATGGGATTCGCTGAAAACAGGGTTCGGGTTTGGTTATAGAGGAAGATAGAATAACAGAAGAGTGAGAGAAAGCGGTACAATCAGGGCCGGTGAGATCAATGAGGCTGGTTATGTATGATGATATCTGGGTTTACCACAGATAAAGGGGGATACCCAAATTCGGACTCTGCATGTCGAGAGAGAAAACTCTTCATGTCGAGAGGATCGTGATTGAGAACATAACCCGCTTTGATTTAGGCTATGTTTATTTTGTACAAAATAAATAATTTGAAAACTACCTTCCCAAAGATGATCATTTTTATTGATTTAGGCTATGTTTATTTTGTAGAAAATAAATAATTTGAAAACTATCTTCCAAAAGATTATTATTTTTATTGATTAAAAAATGAACGAACAAAAAGTATTTTAAACATCCATAAGAAATATTAAAGTATAAATTGTTATCGATAATGGAAACTTTTTTTAACTAGTTGTTTCAAGCGATACAAATAATCATTTTTAGAGAAATATTTTTCAATTCATTTATTTTTCGGGAAACAAACGGAATCTAAATCTTGAATAAGTATATTTGGAGTGCCATAACTTTTTTTTCATTTACTTAAGTGCCATATATGTGTAAAATCGATCACCTGAGTGTCATTTCTGGCAAATCGTCATATGTGAATTTTTTTCTTAACTTTCCATTCTGACATGAAATTTTTAAAAATAAACTGAAGTTCAACATGGAAATTTTTGTCCAGCATGCAAGAATATAACAAACATTGTCGTTTCTTGCTATTTTTTTTTAAATCTTTCCCAATTAGATGATACTATTTCCAAACTCTCTCTTCTTGTCACTTAAGTGATCACTTTTTTGAAAATTAATGAACCTAGTTTTCACTTCTAAAAATTTATGGCATTGAAATGATTATTTGTGAAGTTATTGGAACTTCTGCTATCCTTCAATCAGACATTCAAGTGACATTGTTTGCCTTCTCAAATGCCAACTTCAACTTTCTGACATGCCATGTACATTGCAAATTAATGCCACATCGACTTTTTCGGCAAGACAAATCGCCGATGGCACTTAAGTAATTGGTTTTTCAAATTTGTGGTGCTCAAGTGAATTAAAAAAAAATTATGGCATTCAAACGAGTGATATATGAAAGTTATAACACTTTTAATGTACTTATCTCCTTAAATCCTGCTTGCATGTTTTAACATTGGTCTTAGTTTTGGGAATAGGTTCGATTGATTGAGAAAGCTCCCCCGCCACCTAAAATCAATGACACGTCAACTATGTTCCAAATGTCTACATATGTAAATATATCCCCACTGGTCGAATTTGCCAAGCTTTTTAAGAGTTCAATATCTTTAATCTTCCTATTAATTAAATCCCTTTTTACATAGGCTGTCTCAAACAAATGTAAATTTCCACTCCTTCAAACATGTGAAACCTATCGCTAATATAAATTGAAACTGATGCAGAATGGAAGCGCATAACAAAAGACGGTCAAAATAGGTTTTAAATTATAGAAAGGGGAGGAAAATAGGATACCACGAAAGGGAAGGAAATCAGTTAAAAAGACACAGGAAATGGGGAGAAATCCCGAAGTTTGGTAGTAACTTAATAAACTCAATATAAATTCATAATCAAAAGCTAACAAATTAAATACATTAACAAAGATATATATGAAGAGAAATTGGCGTACCTAATTTCCTAATTGGATAACTAATAGAAATGAAACATAATCAACTAAATATTTAATGACCTAATAGTATATATTAAAGATTGAAAAGTTAATTAAAAGCGTAATCTCTGGGTACTTCTAATATTTCGTCGTTTCTCGGATAGAACTCGACTCCTGCGAGCTGCCTGGACATCCTTTTCAACGAGTAAAGTAATAAAATTGCTCCACAGAAAGGAATTCAAACCATGTGGACGCCCTTTGAACCCTGAACTTTCTTCACGTCACTATCAGCAACGGTAGCACAATTTCCCTCATCAATCCCCTTAAAAGAATTTGGTAGCTTTGAAAACAAATTTGTCTAGATTGAATCTCCTGAAAAGAAATCTCGATATATGAATTCCTCCAAAATAGTTTCGCTAGGCATAAATTTTCAAACTTAAGTATTGCATTAGTATTTTAATTATAAGGTAAGTCAAGAAACTCGAAAGACTCAAACTTACAAGAAAAATTTTGGCCAAAAGAATTTTGTCATGAATAATAAAGACAAAGGAAATAATATAGGTCTTCGAAATTCATTTAGTTATGCCTCCCCACTCTAGGCTATAATTTGACCGATGTGTTCAATGGTCAATTGTTCATTATCGCTAGTGAAAAAGGCAAAGTTAGAAGTCTTAATCCTCTAGAATAGGGTATGGTATCGATCTAATCAAGATGTGGCTTGCCATAAACTAGTCTAACAACCCTTCTATAAGTTCGTAAGTATTGTAATACAACATCATCCACTTGTTCAATCCATTGTCGACAAGGTTGAACATCTTTTCCCCCTAGGCAGAGACTGTGGTCTAGCCTAATTATCCACATTGGCATCAATCGTCAAATTTGGCCTATGAGGAATTCGTGAATTATCTGGCGGTATGGCTAGCCTTACATTATCGAAATTTTGTATTGGTTTAACTGCCCTAACATTTTCCACATTAAAAAAAGGCATGTTATGTTGAACATTTTGATTGCCCAATTATTATTATCATTCATAGTATTTAGACTAGTTTTAAGTTGGTTATTTTCATTTTTCCATCATTGATTAGAAGATTGGGGCCTTTGCATAATTCTTATAGGGGTTGACTACTCTAACCAATATTATTAGCATCAATAAATGGAGAGAGATTATAAATGTACCATGTTACCGCTGAATTTGCTTGGAATTGTAGTAGTCGATTGGATGATCCTGGCTTTTTTTTTTTTTTTTTGACGAGAAACAAAGCTGATTATATTAAATAGCAGGTAAAGGTAATACAGCAAAAGCATCAGTACAAAGAAGATCCAGGAGATCAGAAGGGGGACTAGTCACCCAGTTACTAGGAAGAAAATCAAAACGCCGGGCTTTTGCAACCCAGTCAGCAACCCGATTAGAATTTCTACTGCAGTGAGCAAAAGAAATGCCAGACATAGTCTTCAATTTGTGCTTGGCCCGGTCCACGAGGGGTTGCACTGACCAATTTAAGGTAGATGACGACAATAGACTGTCCACCATCAACCGACAATCAGATAAAAGAAGTATTTCTTTTTCTGGGGAATTGGGGATTAGGTTTTCAGAGATAAAATTTAGGGTTTCAACCAAAGCGACGGCCTCCGCTTGTTCAGGCGAACTAACCTCGATATTCTTTGCAAACCCATCGCGAATTTTACCAAAGGAATCTCTGCAGACGCAAGCAATAGCCGCCCGAGGTCTTTTTCTTGGATGCTGAGGACCAAAAGAAGAAGGTCTTGTCTGGTAGCCGAAGACAGCTTCATTCGTCTCTGTGGAGTGATTGTGGCCAAATGCTGAAGAAAAAGCCGGCTGATGGATGAGATCAGATCTGGGAAGAGAGGCTTCTCTTTCTTCACCAGCACAGGTGCGTGGGTTGTTAATATCCTCTTCCCTCTCTTCGAACTCGCAATGCCTTCCCTGGTGGGCGTCGGTGATGATGTTGAGTTGCTGCTGCTGATTTGGGAGATCAGATCTGGTAGATCTGATGTTTCTTTCTTTGGTTTTACGGGCCGAAATCATAGCTATGTCATTGCCAATGTTGGAGCTGAGAGAAAGGTCTTCGACCTCTTCCGAACCGCAGAGCTTGCCATGGTGGGCATTATTTGTTGGTCTTGCGATCTTCAATGTTTCTGGAATTATATATCCGGTGAAACTGAGCCTCTGTTCGTCCGTTGCAGGGGTGTCTGCTTCGCCGGCGTTGATTTCGCAGGTCATGGGAGCACGATTGGTGAGATCTGGTCGGGATTTCGGGCCTTCTTCCACAGCACAGGTACGATGGTTCCTCGTTTCTTCATCTCTTTCTTCCAGGTTGCAATGTGAACTGCGTTGAGCAGCGATTATGACTTTGAGATTCTGATGTATTCCTGGGAAATCAGATCTGGTAGATCTGAGGGTTCTTTCCTCCGTTTCAGAGGCAAAAGATCTTCGTTCTCTATGATCCGAGGCGCGAGGATTGCCATGGTGAGCGGCTTTAGCTGGTCGTTTGTGCTGCAATGTTGCAGGGTATAGATGTCCGGTTGATCTGAGGTCTCTGTATTCGGCTGCAGATGTTGGAAGATGGGTGTGTTGATCTTCTGATGCAGAGGAAGAGGGTGCAGCAGCGTTGATTCGTCGGGTCGGGTGAAGGCAACCATTTTGCACAGTCTCTACAGTGTGAAGCGTTGATTCCTCTGGATGTGTTGGACTTCTTGACTCACGACCTGGTGAGATAGGTCTATGTTCTTTCTATGGATAGCGTTCCGACGGCATGTTGTTATCACAACTAATTTCAAATGAGGCATCTATATTAACAATGAGAGTTCCAGGTGCTGGAGGATGCCATTTTTCAACTTCTCTTCGGCTGTGATTCTTTTTTGGGGCTTTTCTATTCCAAGCTGAGAAAGAGTCCTGTGAAGCCATGGCTTTGAGCAGGGTTCGGTGTGGGTTTAAGGGCTGATGGCTGAAGATGAATTGATTCCGATCCTTCCAAATGCACCAAAGAACTGTGGCAACCAGTTCAAACTTCTGTGAGTCTCCTTGCGTCACAAAATATTTAGATAACCAGTCATCAAATCTTGTTAAGCCAACGCGATTTGTACATGTTTTCAAGTTTGGGCCTTTCCAAATGTGGGCTGTCCAGGGGCAGAGCAATAAAGTATGCGGATGATCCTGGCTTTGACAATACCATTCACAACATTGATGATCACTAGTTTGACCATATTCGACATGTGACTTACATTGTAGTCGACCATGTCATTCTATTATTCTTCAAGCAATCTTCTCATGGTTGACACCATACTGAAATTTGAAGCAACATTCATTAAATGCTCTTCAGTGAGATGTCTTGGAAGCTCAACTGCTTCTCGTTGATTTCCTCACGCTGTTCTCCCAGTAGCTGAAGATTTCGAATGTGCATCAACTTCATCACAAGTTTGTGGCACTAGATTGTTGTTGCTAATAGTATTATTGAACTCTTATTGATTTTTTTGTTCTTGCATCATAGTCTCCTCATCAACAAAATTCGTCCCACTAAGCGTGCTAAAAAAATATTTTGCTCGAAATGGGTGTTGACCTAAGTAGTGAAAAATCTTTCATCCGAAAGTTAAAATTTGTTTCTTTGATGAAACGAATTCAATGGTGAATTTAGATAGGAATGCAATTGGCCTAACAAAAAAAGAAGAACAATGAATTTAAAGATAAAAGACTATAAATGATAGAAGTTAAAAAGACATTGACATTAATAAACTAATAAAAGTACATTGGGAGTATGTTGTTTAAGACATCACAAATATCATAACATCCGTGTGATACGCACTTAAATTTCACAATATTTTTTTTTTTCACTTGAGTGCCATAACTTATGTACAATGTTCACTTGGGTACCATAACTTTTTTTTTTCAATCACTTGAGTGTCATATCACTTTTCAATTAATCACTCGAGTGCTATAATTTTTTTAAAACGTTCACCACAATTGCCATGCTACATCTAGTTTTCAGCATTTGGGCAGACCTTTTTTAAAAATTTTGTCACTTAAGTGATCAACTAAAAGTTATGGCACTTAAGTGAACCTTTTTGTCGAAGTTATACACTCAGGAAAAAAAAGTTATGGTACTCTAGTGAGCATTGGATAAAAGTTATGGCACTTGCAATGTCTTGTGCCCATTCTTGATGATTAATTGTGATTTTACAATAAATACACTTGGGGTATTTATCCTTTTGTATAGACGGATGCATATAACAATTACTACATTTGAATAAAGAAATAGTTTCCTAATTCCATTGGCGATTACAACAAGTAACACTATCTCCTATTATCTTGCAACACTTATCGACAAGAAGTTATAAAAATCCTAAAATAGCGGCAATAAACGTAACCGACTTATAGTTATGTTTTAGTATCGATTGCTCACTGTCGAGGACAATATTGATCAACTTCCTAAGTTTTGGTGAGGGTTCCCATCGATAACCTTCATGTTGTTGATTCCCTTCAATTTATCAATTGTTCTGATCAATGATGACTTTCTATTTTTGCCAACTCATCAGTGGTGGACCAAATAGCTGCAGTAGTAATAGATGATATGAACAAAATGTTACTTGCTGAAGTTACTTTAGAAGAAGTCATAGAAGCAACATTTCAGCCAGGAGCCACTAAAGCTCCCAGCCCAGATGGTCTTAATGAACTGTTCTATTATCATCACTGGGAAGACATTAAATGGGACATTTTCAAGGAGGTGGAGCACTTATTGACCACCGGCTCTCTTTCACCAGCTCTAAATAAAACAAATATTTCCCTTATCCCAAAGGTTCCAAATCCTAAGAGATTGGATCAGTATCATCCAATTAGCTTATGCAATTTTGGCTACAAGATTATCTCAAAAGTGCTGGCTAATAGACTCAAACCCCTATTACCAGAAATTATAGCACAAGAACAAAGTGCCTCTGTAGGCGGGAGGCAAATCCAGGATAACATATTTATTGTTTAGGAGGTACTGCATCAAATTAGAATGAGAAGCATAAAAAAGAAATTCCAAGCAGTTCTTAAATTAGACATGAAGAAGGCCTATGATCGAGTGGAATGGGATTTTTTGGAGGCATGCCTATTAAAGACTAGTTTTGATGTGAAATGGGTGAGATGGGTAATGCAATGTGTTACTACAGTCACATTTAGCATTAAATTCAATGGAGAACCTCTTCCATACTTTCAACCTTCAAGAAGGCTCAAGCAAGGGGATCCCTTATCTCCTTATCTCTTTATTATTGTGGCAAATGTCTTGTCTTCATTGATGAAGCAATCTGTGGATAATGGTACTATTACAGGGATAAGGCTAAATCGAAGATGTCCTACTCTTTCTCACTTATTATTTGCAGATGATTCAATTTTTTTCATGAATGGCACCATTCTAGAATGTCAAAATTTGGCCATGATTATGAATCAATATTGCCTAACTATTGGACAGGAGATTAATTTGAATAAATTGGGCATATTTTTCAACAAGGGCTACCCTTAATCTTTCAAAGATAATATGGCGAGGGAATTGAGGGTTCATATTATTGACAAGACTGGCAAATATCTGGGTATTCCTTTAGATTGAGGCGAGTTGAAAAAAGAAATGTTTGCATGGGTCCTTAGGAAAATCAGCTCAAAATTGGAAAGTTGGAAAGAGAAGCTACTCTCTAAAGCTGGAAAAGAAGTCCTGCTGAAAATGGTGGTTCAAGCATTACTAAGTACACAATGTCAGTATTTAAAATCCCGGTTTCCATTTGCAAGGCTATTGAATAGAAAATTGCTTCATTTTGGTGGAAGACTAATGAAAAGAAAGAAGGCATTCATTGGAAGAGATGGGATATCTTAAAGACCATGAAAGATAAAGGTGACATGGGTTTCAAAGATCTTCTTTCTTTCAATAAGGCAATGCTAGGGAAGCAGGCTTGGCGGCTGGGTCAACACTCATCTTTTCTTTGGAGCATATTCTTTAAGGGACTATATTATCCCCATACGGACTTTTGGCATGCAATTAAGGGCCTTTGACCTTCATGGGGATGGCAAAGCCTGGTCTTAGGGAGGGATTCGATAGTATCCCAAGTCATGTGGCGAGTAGGAAATGGATCTAAGATTAAAATCAGGGAAGATAAATGGCTACAAAGAGGTATTATTGAGGGTTTAGTAAATGTTAATGAACCCTCCTTAGTATCAAAACTTATAGATAAAGAGCAAGGCAGATGGGATGAAATGACCATAGTAGCACACTTTGATGAACATTTAACTAAAGAAATCCTAACTATTCCAATTAAGCTTCAAACATAAACATATCAACTTGTATGGACCGACACTCAGGCAGGCAAATATATAGTAAAAAGTGGGTATAACTACATCAAGGAGGATACAGAGTAATGTCAGGTGAACCAAGCCACAACTTTGTTCCAACCTCCCCCTTCACTCTAGAAAGATATTTGGAACTTACACACTCCACCCAAGATAAGAATTTTTATGTGGAATCTAAGCCAAAATGCTCTCCCAACGAAGGATAACCTGTTTTGAAGGAAAATATTACCTGAACCCATGTGTCCATTATGCAATTATGAGAGGGAAACGGTTGAACATCTCTTCATATTGTGTTCGTGGACAAGACAAATATGGGACGACCCTGTGCTGAACATCAAGATATCAAGTCAAGGCTTGACAAGGATAGAAGAATGGTTCTGTAAACTCAAGGAGAAGGGAACTAACTCTCCAAACCTGCACTTGGTGGCTGCAACATTGTGGAATATTTGGAAAGCCCGAAACCAGGCCATCTTTTGGGGTAAAGAACCAGAGGTGTTAGCCATCATTGATTCAGCACATGCAGCACTAAAAAGCTACAACCGATGGAATCCAAGGTCGAGTGAATCTAGAAACAAAGTTGCCGCCAGATCAGGAGGTAGAGTACCCCAAACAGGTAATAATGAGCCAAATGAAGAGCTGCAACAGGGGAACAGAGAACCGGGCGGTGAGCCGCGACTTGGTAACCGAGTGCCGGGAGCCAAAACATATGATAGATCAGGAAGTAGAGATGGTGAGTCGAGCAGAGAGATGTGACTAGGCCAAGTGGTGAGCAAAGCTCGGGTAACAAAGCACTTGAAGCAGAAGTCAACGCCGAAACTTGTAGCAGAGCAAGAAGCGAAGAGGAGCGACCTTGGCTCAGAACCTCGAACCATCGAGTTGTTGGTGGATCTGGGTGCAGAGGAGGCGGATGTCAGAATAAAGGGCTGAATGGGGAGCGGCGATCTAGTACCCGAGCGCAAGGAACTAGAGAAGTTGACAGATCCGGAAGGAGAGAAGGTGAGTCGAATGGAGAGTTGCGCCTTGGGCCAAGCGGTGAGCCGAGAAAGGGTAACAGCACATCGGAAGCTGAAGGAGACACCAATTCAGGAAGTAGAGCAGGAAGCAAAGAGCTGCGACCTCGACACCGAGCTTTGGACAATTGACGCGCTGCTAGCTCGAGGATTCATGAAATCAGTAGATCTGGAAATTGTGAAGCCGAACCATCTCAGACATGGATTCCATTGCCAAAAGGAGCTTTGAAGATCAACATAGATGGAACATACATACCTGGTTCATTAGGGAACTCCATAGCTTGCATCTGCCGAGATTTTGGGGGGGGAGGGATGGTGGGAGGAGCGACTGAATCAATTAGAGCTTCTTTCCCTTTGATGGCCGAAACCCTAGCTTTATTGGAAGCCCTCAACTACTTCTTTTCTAAAAGAAATGGAGTGCTTATTATTGAGTCATACAGCTTGCAACTAATCAAAGCCATGAACAGTTCAGATTGGTTGAGTTGGGAAACTCAACCTCTTGTCAGTAAGTGCAAGGAAAAAATGCGAGCCTTCTCAAATGTTCAGATAGTCCATTGCTCTAGAGAGGCCAACCTTGTTGCAGACTGGATAGCCAAAGCTCACAAGAAAAATTACTTATCTCTGAATTGGGTCTTGTGTCCTCCTCAAACTTTGTTGGACCTTTTATGTAATGATGCCCATTTACCGGGCCCCTCATCTTTAATTACTTAATGAATATTTCCGTTTCTGACCAAAAAAAAAATTAAGTCTATCACTAAAAGTAGGTATTCTTTGGCATCAACATGAAAAAATGCATTAACACCAATATATGTAGTTCCCTGATAGTATAACTACTAAACATGAACAATATGAGCTAAAATCTTAATGAGATAATCTAGAAATTCAATAAAATAAGAACAAATCAAGAATTATCCTACTAAGTTAATGCTTACTATACAATCTTTTGAAGTGCTCTATATCATTCTTCTCGGTTTCTTCTCTATTAATTCTTCCATGATCCCTTGTGATAAGAGTCTCCATTTCTTGCTCCTCCCATTAGCACTTGAAGGTCTTCGTTCAACATAACCAAATCATTAAGTAATAATATATTCTTTTTTTTCACCTATTTGTTCATTCAACATAGCACTCTCAACTCGTTACACTTATTTTGTACATATCTTGGTGCTTAATTAACCGCTTGTTATACTTATTTTGTGCATATTTTGTACATTTGAATTTTCTCGTTTAGTGGCATAAAAATCATAGTAATACATGAGTGGAGTCTATAATTTTTTCCCTTTAATTTTATTTTGGGTCATGTTTTCCTAGAACCCTAATTGGGGAAACTCTCTCAAACTATATTTGTGATGCCCCAATCCTCCGAGCGCGTGCCCATCCCTAAATGGTCGATTAAATAGCGACATCCCAGGACGCGTCGCCGACCCATTTCATCTTAATATGCACATGCAAAAGCGAATTACTATTCCGTAGACAACACAAAGATGGGTTAGAAAAGTAGGATCACAATTTTCAAATCAATTAGTACAACTTTTACAAACAATCTAGTTTACAAATAGAGGTCAACACAATTACCGCCCACGGTGGCGCAGCTGGCTTCGGGTCCTCTCCCCCTCACGAAGGGGGAGGGGTTTGAATCCCAGAGGCGTCGCATTCGCACGACTCAAATGCGGCTAGGTCTGAAGTGGTGGCTTAGTCCGCCTCGAGTTTACGTCTAGGCTGCCGGCCGACGGCGGTTCCCAGGTCATCAAAAAAAAAAAATAGAGGTCAACACTAGGGTCTAGTAAGTCTATCTTCGAAAAGAACTTCTGAGCCATCCATGCTCCTAACCCTTCCACCTCAAGCTCCGGGTTCTTCATCCTAGAAACCTGAAAATGGTTATACAATAACCAGTGAGATGATGTCTCAGCAAGTTCACCCCCTAAAACCTGACTCGGAAGCAAATACGCCCTGAAGGTTGCCTAAGCACAAGCACGAGTCGAAAGACTTACCTTGCCTCAGTTCTTTCCTGCACGTCAGTACAATTTATATAACACATAAGTGCAGTAATAACACTCGATCAAATGGAGCGTCTCAAATCACTATCTCCGTCAATCACCACATCTCAGTCGATCATATATTCCAATTGATCACTGTCACACCGGCACGACCTATCATGCATTTCAATTGATTACAATCACACGGGTACGATATAACTGTCACATAGCGAATCCAACCGTCACATAGCGGATCTATCCATCACATAGCAGATCTACCCAGCACATAGCAAATCTAACCATCACATAGCGATTTTATCCATCACATAGCGGATTTAACTGACACACAGTAGATCTATCTATCACACGGTGGATTTATCTGTCACACAAAAGCATCGCTCACCCGACACACAGTGGGAGACGTGTTCTCTTAACCAACACACGATTATCCACTCCCTTGGCACTTAATTTCGTCAATGAAAATAATCTCCTGGTCTATTTTCTTCGTGTTAAAAATACCTGATAAAAATTATTGTGTGTAGGTACACAGTCGGCCTCAGCCAAAAATATAATATTTTCCCCTTTTTAAAAATCCCACTAATTTCAACAGTCCACAAATTCATTTTTTATGCTTAAACCGACACTTAGTGATTTTCTAATTAATTACTGAAATTAAATATTTTTGAAATAATTACCCACAAACACAATCACACTCAATTTGCACAAAATAATAGTCAATTAAATAAATAGATCACCCCACTGCAATCAGTATAAAATTCTCCTCACCAGCTATCCCAGTCTAATTTCTGAAAAATAATTAATTAATTAAATAATTACATAAATTTATTATTTAATTCCAAAAATAGCAACTTAGGACTGTAAAGCCTAATTAAAAGCTGAGACAAGCTCGAAAAAATTCCGAACGACTCTAGATAAATACTAGAGCTTGTCTAGGCTCTAATTGCACTAAACTAATCACCTAACATGCATCGATAATTAACTAATTCACTAATTCATTCTAACTAATCACTAAACCAAGCTTAGTCTAAACGAATCAATCCTTAAATGTCATTAAATTACTAAGCGAGGATTAGTGAGTTAAACTCACTTGATTAATGATCCACTCGGATCAAAACGATGGGGACGCGGCGAGGAACGACAACCTCCAAAGCAGGACTGCCAAGTAGGGCCGTGGGTGGGGGTGCGGGCCGTGACTAGAATGGCCATGAACTGGGCCGAGTTGTGGTGGCTACACTTGCTGAAACGAAGCCACTCTTGGGCTTCAGATGGGCTAGAGCGACTTCGGACGAGCTCGACTTTGTGGCAGAAAAAGACACCAACTAAAAGAGATGGAGCGGTGGTAGCCGAAGGGAAATTGGTGGGGTTAGGTGGGGGCAGAAACGTGTGGGTAAATGAAAAAAAATAAGAAGAAGCAGCAACCGCCAGGGGACCGCCGAAGCTGCGGGCCAGAGAGAAAACTAAAGGGGATTGGGGTAGCAGGCAAATTCGATCGAGCAGAAAGGGAGAGAGAGAGAGATAAGAACAACCCCAAAAGTCAAAGGAAAAATGGCAAAAGAAGACTAGCTGCAGTGCTTGGTCGGCTGAGAGGGAGAAAAGAAAAGAAGTGTGCGACGAGAGAGAGAGAGAGAGACTGAAAAGGGGAAGGGGGAAGGAACGTGCGATTAATAGAGAGAGAGAGAGAAACCGAAGGGGGGTGGGCAGCTTCGGCAAAGAGAGAGGGAGACATGCGCCATTTGAAGAGGCCGAAGGAGGGGAAAAAAGTAAAAATAAAACATCCTATTTTTATCCAAATTTGGTCCTACAAATTTCCATGTAAAAGATTTGGTCTTCACTTGCTTCCTTGCACTATATTTCTCCCAAAATAACAAGTCTTGGGTTGCAAAATAGCTATTTCTCTAAATTCTGAATTTTATTTCCTTTTTCTAGGAATTCGATTTCTGCACAAACTTCTCTAATTGAGGTCCAATCTGTTGCAAAAAAAGCCCACGAAATTTCCTTTCATTATTTCACTTACACCAAATGCCAAAAATTCCTTCAAATTGGCCAATCCGAATTTCCGTTCGTTTTCCGAATCGTCCAAATCGATTTTCCATAAAAATCTCGAACTCGCTGAAAATTCCTCGAAAGGTGAGTCAACGTTCCTAAAATGACTCATGACACAACAAAACTTTCAATTTTTGAAATCCAATTTAAATTTGCGGTTAATTTCAATCAGACGTGATTTTAGCGTGACTTAGCCTACTGGGTAACTTTTAGAAATTTTTGGTGTAATTGATTCGTGGTTGTCACGACCAATTTTTCGTCGGGGGGTGAATCACCTAGGGTTTGGCTAATGGATTATTAAGCCTAAACTTAACTCGGGCTCTCCCAAGCCCATATCAATTCGCGACTTAGGTTTGAATTGTTAACATGCAATTGATTTTTAACTAGGAGTCACCACTAATCTATTTTTGGTGGGTCAATTAGAAACCTTAGTAAAGTAACGGGAGATTTACTTTACTCCTACGAACTAGAGACTAAGGGTACGGGGACTTGGTTACACTAGATTTCTCTAATGCCCTTTCGGTACCTTTATCTTTTATTTTGAAAAAATTGTTTAGCAAGCAACTTGAATTGATTTAATTCCTTAACATGTGAGGTGACCATGTAGGTGCGCAAACCACCAATTTAACACTCAATAAAGCAAATGAATAAATTGCAGGACTTACCTTATAGCAACGAAAGCATCTGCGTTGTTAGTTTAGAATTCACATCAGCATTCCTAAATATGATTTCTAATTAACACGCAATTCTTGTTTTGTTTTCACTTAATTAATGAAAATCATGCGATATGCAATGCATGCCACCAATTTAACATGAAATGATATGACATGGCAACATGACTTAGTTATATGACCTAAGCAATATGACATAACTAAGCATGTAGTCTATCCTAAGCATGAGATGATTCATTCTAAATAATAATTTTTTTGTATTTTCTATGAGATTCGAAATTAAAAAAATGCAACATTTAAATATGCAATCTAAATTAATCTAATGATTGACAATTTCTAATTAAATGAACCTAACAAAAATCACTAAATGACGTGCATTGTATGAACCTAATTCTATATGATGTGCATATGGTTTTTATTCTAAATAAGCATGCAATTTATTCTAATATGCAATGACGTGCAAAGAATGCCATAATTCTAATTTTTTTATGAAATTCGAAATTAAACAGCCAAATAATTAAACATGCAATTCAAATTTAAAAAAAAAAAAACTAACATCCTAAATGAATGCATTTTTTGGATTTTTCATTTTTTCAAAAATTCGAAATAAATAAATTTCCTATTCTAAAGATGCAAGATAACCCTAAAATGATGAATATTCTAAAACGAACCTAATCTAACTCAGATTTTTTGGATCTTTCCTTTCTTTTACGGGAGCAATCAAAATAAGATATCAAGAACAGCACGGCAGCAAATCAGAAGCAAGATATCGTCCATGTCCATTTTGGAAATAAATTGACGAATCGTATCTCGCGCATGAGATCGGATTGGCCAATTTTAAATTAAAATCACGAATCGTATCTCGAGCGTGAGATCGGATTGGTGATTTTTCCGTACAATTGCGGGTCATATTTCGAGCGTGAAATCGGACCGTCAATCATATGTACGTTGCGGAATTAGGAAGATTTCTCAATTTAAAAGACTATTCAGGAAACATGGGACAAGATAACATCATTCGGGGGTTTAATCAAGAATGCAATACCTCAATTGAGCAAACGAAATATTCAAGAATTAATTTAGATGGGAATTTTACCTACCTTGATTGTTGTTTCCTAGTTTGGACGGGTATCAGATCGTAAGAGTCATGATCAACTTTGCTTCACGGTAGCTGACTCATGATAACGTTTTGGGAATCACTCGCGGCACTCGACGGTGGAGAGGGCTCTCGGCTCAGTAAGGGTTGCATCAATATTATCGGACACAACCAAAAGTGGGCTTTCTTATTTGCCGATCGTCTCCTCTTAGGAGCCTTTCTATATTTTAATGTAAGCCCCCAATACAGTTCCTTTGACCCCCCGTTTGAAGCTCTCCTCTTAACCTGCAAAGGCCAAAAAAATATTTAATGCGAAGAGCGCCCAAGAGGCTTTTGATATGGCACGAGCCCAGCAGCACCACCGATGGTAGGATGAAGCAGGGGCGGCGCGTCGAGATGGGGGGGAGCAGCAGCTTCGTTGTCCACACGGCGAGACCAGAAAAGCAGCCCCGTCGCGTGGCAAGGCCACAACAACAGCAGAGTCGCCCGGTGCAAGGGACTTGCGATGTCCGAATTTGGCTGTTTTAGCCGTGGAACTTCAACGTCAGGGATGGCTTGTATGGACTGAGGTGTCTGCAAATAATTCAAATTGGATCCAACGAAGTCTTTGATCGAGGAAAGCAGCCTCCTCTCTCACTCTTTCGTGGCCTTGTATTCCATTGTGTAGCCTCCAAAACTTCGTGGTTGTTGATCAAGGCTTGACTGGAAGTGAACGCTGTTGCTCTATCATCGGGGAGGATCACTGGAAAGCTGGTCGTTGTCAATGCAACAGACGATCGGCAGCAAGATTGGTGTCAAGGTGCGGCCACGAACTCAGCAAAGTCACGGCCGTAAAGAGCTTCTGGCGGAGCTCCCTCTCCGCTCTTGATTCTCACGTGTTTTCTCTCTCGTATCAAGAATGCCCCCTCCCACAAGACGTCCCATTGTCTTTCCTTTATATTCATGAGAAGATTGAGATCCAAGACAAAAATTGAACTTCCACTTTCCTTTACTGAATTATGCACGATTCCCCTCTATTTCTTTCCACCTTTGACCATGCAAAATATATTCTCCTTTTTGGCCTTACATAGTCAGGCCATATGTAACCCATCCGCATCCTTTTCTTTCCTTTTTTTTTTTCCTACAAACAAGAGAATCGGCCGCTGCAATATTCGAAGAATTATGGCCATATGAAATATTATGCTGATGATAGCCTAATTAATTTCCAAGTTGAGCACAATGTAATTTTCAGTTATGGACTCAGCTTAATTAATCTCATTTCATGGACTCAAACATGGTAATTGGGCCCGAAACCATACCTGCACCGATCCAATTATTTCAATAAGCTCAGAACTATTTGCTCAAGCTCATATACCTAAATCCACCTCTCGCCAGTTCAATTTATATGCAAAATGCATTTAATACTCTTAAAAACTATATGCTATGCAATTTAGTATTTTTTTTAGGGGTTAAAATTAATCCCTAATTTTTAATGCAATAAATAAATGACTGGGTCGCCAAAATTTAGGTGTCAACAGTGGTCAATTTTCTTCAAGCCACACGTACCTCTTCGACACATTGGCGAATCAATCTAGTGCCGATTGATGAGAATTTTGCAATCAGGTGGAATCACCCACAGTTTGATCACACATCTCAGTCGAATCGACTTATCTCCAGTCTCCGATCGATTTTTAATTGTGTCGTAATGACCATTGCAGACTAGTACGGTCGAATAGTCAATTCCTGATCAAGTTCTCAAGTCTATTGTATTAAAATCCCTTAATGACTTCACTGGATAAATCAATTATCTCATGAGTGACCACATTAGAGAAAAGCACTATAGGCGCGTCGACGAAAGGCGCAACTTATCCAATCAAAATCAGAATCTAAAATTCAGGATGTCACAATATTATTGATTTGTGGATTACAACTATCAACATCACTAATATTTAATTTTGGCTAAGTTTGCATATGAATTATTAGTGACTTGCCACCCAACCGTGGGCAACTACATTGGTGTTAGATTCTCTTCTTTATTGTTGAGGTCGAGAGTTTGAATCCATGCGTTGCTAGCGTTATAAGTGGGGGACCATGCTGTTGGAGTCCTATGCTAGTCTTCCCCAAGGTATAGTCGTTGTAAGTCCTTCATCGCAGAGGACCGTGAGACCCAGAATAGCGTAAGCGAAAGGGGGCCTCGGCAGATCCTCGGTTACCAAAAAAAAAAAAAATTATTAGTGACTTGCCAATCAGATGTATGATTAGAGTCCCCTTTTCTGGGTCGGAGAAAAACTTAGTTTCGCTCTTCAGATACTTGACCGACTATGGTGCTCAATAGTTGTTGTTTATCAAGAAAACAGAATTTGAGCGGAAGAAAGCAACTAATTAGTGGTAGAGAAAAAAATGACCAAATTGACGGGATGATGTAATTTATTTTAAGGAGGATGACGTGTATGGCTTTATAATCTGATTCAATTGCCGGTCGAAAATCCTATATAAAAGGCTGAACGGGAGAGCTTCATTGGCAAAGCAATTCATATTTTCTCTTTCAGATAGATGGAGGGCTCATTTTTCTGTGTGTTCAACGGGGCTTGGCTCTTTCTCTCTCTCCATATCCTCATGGTTTGCTTCGTGCACGAAGGTTGTCCTTATGGAGTAGAAGGGAAGATTACAAGCCACACTATGTCAGTTAGCTCCCTATTGCCGTCTCCTTCTTGCTCGCCTTCCACTAGCAAAGGTCTCTCTCTCCTTCTCTCTCTATGGAATTTTCCGGATCCTGAAACAAACTAGAACATGAACAAGATTGGTTCAATTCAGTGCCCGTGGTAATCGAACATGAACCGTAGGACAGAGGGAAAGTATACCGCTCTCTACTTAGTCATACAAAGCCATGCCTTGCACCTGTGAGTGACCGTGGATTCTTCCTATTTTACACATATTACTTCTTTTGGCTGAGCAGGCTTCACTTTAAACTATTTGTTCAAATCCATAAATGCGTGACCATATTAATGGGGAAATTAAGAATTAAGAGAATTATCAGAAGAAGACACAAGGCAGGTCATCCATCTCTTTTGCATTAGCTGTTGCCGAGTAGTTCAAATTTCATTATGTGCAGAGACTTGGTCGTGCAATGGTGGTAATCATATTGATCTGTCACATCCAAAAAGCTAAGTCTTTTGCTGCGTTTAGTGGAGGGAGTTGGTCCCCAGTTAGCTGTCTTCCAAAACCAAGTCCTTGTTGACTGGAAAAGTAGAACAATCTTTTTTTAACAAATGCATCTTTTCTTTTACAAATGCATTATCATCTTACTATTTCACATGATCTCTTACTGTCGCATTACATGCTTTCAGCTAGCAGCCAAAAGTCGACCTTGGAAGTAGTTCACAAGCATGGCCCATGCTCTCCACTTTTTCAAGACCTCAATCCTCTAAATCACACTAAAGTCCTGCTCCAAGACGTATCAAGGGTCAAGTGGATTCAGTCCCAATCCTCCAATGGCAGCGATGGCCTGAAAGCTTCGGCCACAGCCAGTCTTCCAGCGAAGTCCGGCATCACCATGGGCACTGGCAATTACATAGTGACAATCGGCCTCGGCACGCCAAAAAAGGACCTCACTCTAGAATTTGACACCGGCAGCCACCTCACATGGACCCAGTGCGAACCGTGCGCTAGATCTTGCTACACTCAATCCGAACCAATATTCAACCCATCTCAATCATCATCCTATGCTAATGTCTCGTGCAACACGACATCATGTTCTCAACTTGGTAATAATCCACCACATTTGAGATACTTGATACTTATGATGTCTTACTAGAATGTTCTTAAAGCATAGAAGAGAAATCTTGGTTTCTAAGAGTGAAAAACCATCAAAAGAATAACTAGAACTAACTAAAGCATTGTGTTGTGCTCTACCTTAAGGTCGTTCGAGATGCTCTGGATCAACATGTCTATATGCCATTCAGTACGGCGACCAATCATATACGATTGGCTTCTTCGCAACCGAGAAGCTGACCCTAACACCGACGGAGGCGATCGACAATTTTGAATTCGGCTGCGGCCAGAACAACCAAGGCCTCTTCGGCAGAGCTGCAGGGTTGATGGGACTCTCGAATGACAAGATCTCCATCGTGGGACAAACTGCGGCCAAATATGGGAAGTATTTCTCCTACTGCTTGCCCTCTTCCCCTAGCTCCACAGGACACTTGACTTTCGGTAAGGATGGCGGGGCAGTGAGCTCGGTTAGCTTCACGCCGTTATCAACGGTTCGGCAAAGCTCGCAATTCTACGGAATAAGTATCCTAGGAATCACTGTAGGAGGGAATCGTCTATCAATACAATCGACCGTTTTTTCAAGTGGAGGAGCCATCATCGACTCGGGAACTGTCATTTCCCGATTGCCTCCAACTGCTTACAGTGCCCTGAGAACTGCATTCAGGAGTGCGATGGCGAATTACACGATGGCGCCGGCGCTTCGCATTCTTGATACTTGCTATGACTTCAGCAAAGAGAGTACAATCACGGTCCCATTGATAACATTCTCTTTCGCTGGGCGAGTCGATGCCGATTTGGACCCTAACGGGATATTTTTCATCGTGAATGCCTCGCAAGTGTGCCTCGCCTTTGCACCAAATCGGGCTGATAGTAATCTGGGCATTTATGGTAATACGCAGCAGAAAACATTTGAAGTTGTGTATGATGTTGCTGGAGGAAAGCTGGGTTTTGGTTCGAATGGCTGTTCCTAAGATGGATGGAATTAAATGGAAGTTATTTATAGATATACTCGATGACGATTAGGAGTATACAAATTGAGTATGTCGTCATGTGTTAAAAGTTCTGAATTTTAAATGTTGCAAATCAAGAATAGTGGAAGTGCTATTACTATGCCCTTCTTTCGTGTCGTCCAACATCGATTTGTGTGAGTTCCAAACGAGGGACATCATTAATATGCAAATTTAACTAAACATATGTCTATATTTTTAAGAAATTTGTTCCAATCTGTGATGGAGAAAAACATGATGAACTCAAGAAAGAATTACATCTCCTCTATGCGGAAGCACATAATTTTAAAAGCTATCTAAATAAATATTTCTCATAGTATAATTTAATTAGATTTCTTTAGCATGGCAGATTTCACGCGTTACCGCAGTTAAGCTTGGTAAAATCTTTTTTTTCGCCCATCCATCTTCTTGAAAAATCTTTCTGCTTCATCATTTCAATATAAGAACAAGCGTCGTGATTTCGAGTTCTTGCAGTTGAATAGTCATGGTTTATACGGTCTCGGTCTTCCAAGTCTTTTTCATAGACTTGCCTTCTAGGTTGGCAATTCGGATTGACTTAGGGAATTGATTTCGGGCTTCATCTTCACCTTGGAGTCGATTGCCTCTATGAGTACCTAGAAACTCCCTAATATTTCCATCAACGTCACCATCAAGCTCATAAGCGTGTTGTCTTTGCGTAGGCTCGTAACGTTTGCATAAGCATTATCTCTCATTCCTATCTCCTTCAAGAGATCTTGTTGGCACCAAAACCTAAGTAGGGAAGCATGTCCCGGATCACTCCGAGTTCGTAGGTCAGACTCTACTAAAGGCTGCCCAAAAGGCATGCACTCAAGGTACTTTATTTATTTTAGAGAAAATGAATAATTTAGAAACACTTTTCTAAAAGTGATAGCTTATATTATTCACAAAATGAATAAACGAAATTTTTTTCATCATCCTCAAAGATATATATAGATATAGATATATTGTTTTCGGTAATTAAAGTATTTTTTATTGGCTAATTATTTTAAAAGATATAATTGATCATTTTAGGAAATATTCTCCAAATCATTTAGTTTTTACAAAATAAATTGAGCCTAAGAGTGTTGCGATCGCCTTTGTTGTTGCCACTGCAGGTATTGCCACCATCATTTGATTGCCAGCATTTAATCACTAGCGAAAGACGTGGAGCGAAAGCTGAATGGAGTAGAATTAATCTAGCTTGCAGAAATAGAGTATCTGGCATAGATGAACATTTGATTCCCAAGTGTATATCCTCATTTTTGACCTTTAAATATATTTGGCCATCTCGTCCTTCGGACGAACACCATCATTTCCTTAAACCTGCCCCAGGATTGGTTACCTAGGAATCGGCTTCACGAGGATTAGGCTTGCTGACCGTGCACCTTCATAAGAAGGGCATTGTGGCCGGTTCAGCAGTGGGTTGAGAATCTTCGATAATGAAAGTATTTTTTATTGGCTAATTATTTCAAAAGATATAATTGATCATTTTAGGAAATATTCTCCAAATCATTTAGTTTTTGCAAAATAAATTGAGCCTAAGAGTGTTGCGATCACCTTTGTTGTTGCCACTGCAGGTATTGCCACCATCATTTGATTGCCAGCATTTAATCACTAGCGAAAGACGTGGAGCGAAAGCCGAATGGAGTAGAATTAATCTAGCTTGCAGAAATAGAATATCTAGCATAGATGAACATTTAATTCCCAAGTGTAGATCCTCATTTTTTACCTTTAAATATATTTGGCCATCTCGTCCTGTGACATCCGGATTTTCGGGTTTTAATTTCGACTGGATAAATAGGGCCGTCTTCGTTCAATTGAAGCCAGAGATTGCGAATTTGGGATGCAAATACGCCACAATGGTAAGGAAAAATACCAATTTGATTGATGAGGTGTTGAATGAATTAATGAGGGTCAATTTGATTTAATTCAAGTGGGATTAAGATTTAATTAGAAGAGAATTAAGTGGAATTGAAGACATTGTTGCACAAGTTTTAGGCCCCGGCGGAAAATGGAATTGCACCCATTGGAAGAGGTTGTGGGAGATAGTGGAGTGTGATGTCATCCTAGGTCATGGTGGGCCATTTTTGTTGAATAAAAGAAAGAGAAAAAGAAAAGAAAAAGCCCCCCCTTCTTCTCTCTCCTCCCTCTCTTCTTCCTCTCTCTCTTCCGTGCGACTCCTCCATCTTCTTTGTGCAAAGGACAAGAAAAATTTGCAGAGAAGAAGAAGGAGCAGCCATGGCCGGCCACCCGCTCGCACGCCGTCGTCGCCGCCGCCGCCGTGCGTCCGTCCCGCCCCGCCTACGCGCGCTCGCCGGCCCGCCGTCGCACCGTCTCCGCCTCCCACTCGCTTGGCGTCGCAGCTGCCGCAATAGCTCGTGCCGAAGCCATTCGGCCACCTCCGGCCATCGTTCGGGTCCCGCCTTGGTCCGGTTCGACCCCTCAACCTTCCCCGGTCCTTTTCCATCTCATCCAAGGCCCGGATCCGCCCATTCTCGGCCTCAACGAGCAGTGGACAGCAGCTGCAGAAAATGGGTATGGCAGCAAGTGTTGGGCCATTTTGGTTGGCTTCCCGACCCCGGATGCTTGGCCCGCTTTGGAGAAAGCCGATCCCCTCGTCGTCCTCGTCGTTTTGGTTCGCTCGGCTCGCTAATCCGGTGAGTTTAACTCACTAAATCTTGATTAGAGTGTTAATGATGCCCTAAGTGTGCTTAGTTTAAATTAAGTAAGTTTATGTGGGTGGATTAGTGTATTTAATTATAAATTGGATTAAGAGGTTGGTTTATGTTAAGTGTGTTTAAATTAAAGGTTAAAAGAACTTATTTAAAGTTAAGCCTTGATGTGACATAAAAGGATTTTAGTTTTGAATTATTTAAATGCTTCGAAATTCTGGAAAAATATAATATTATTTTATAATCCGAAATTATTAAAATATTATTATTTAAAAAAAAACGAAAAAATTATTTTTGACCCCAGTTGCTCAGAATTTCGTGCCGATCGCTGCTGTGTATTCGGATTTTGAAATTGATGGTTGGATATTATAAATTGAGCGTGGATTGAGAAAAATATGGATATTATTATTTAATTAATTTTTGGAATAAAATTTATTATTTATTAAAATTCAAAAATTTCGTCGGGACCCTAAACTCTCAGAATTTCGTGCCGATCGTTGCTGTGTATTTAGAATTTGAATTTGATGATTGATTGTGGCAAATTGAATGTTGATTGTGATAAATATGGATTTTATTCATAAAATCGCAAGTGTCGAGGTCGGCATTGAAATTGGATTGTTAATGGCTAATATTGTAATTGGATTATGTGAGTGAAATGTAAAGTATACAAGGATCGGTATCGAATGGTCGTGTGCTAGTTGAAAGGCTCGGGTCGCAGTAATGGCGGGACCGACTGGACCCTTATTCTTCTAGAAATGCCGTCAAGAGAACGACGTGGCTTGGTTGTAGTAGTGGCGAGACCGACTGGACCTTTATTCTTCTAGAAGTGCTGTCGATAGAACGACGTGGCTTGGTCGCAGTAGTGGCGAGACCGACTGGACCTTTATTCTTCTAGAAGTGCTGTCGATAGAACGACGTGGCTTGGTCGCGTAGTGGCGGGACCGACTGGACCCTTATTCTTCTAGAAGTGCTGTCGATAGAACGACGTGGCTTGGTCGCAGTAGTGGCGAGACCGACTGGACCTTTATTCTTCTAGAAATGCTGTCGATAGAACGACGTGGCTTGGTCGCAGTAGTGGCGAGACCGATTGGACCTTTATTCTTCTAGAAATGCCGTCGATAGAATGACGTGGCTTAGTCGCAGTAGTGGCGGGACCGACTGGACCTTTATTCTTCTCGAAATGTCGTAATGTTAATAGATAGTCAACCTGTGAGTGGGCTATGCCATTGTGTGACAGTGAATAATAATTGGAATGCGTGCTAAGTGCGATCGTGATTTATATGAAAGTGATGGCGTTCCAATTGTTTGAATTATTATTACTACTTGAGATTATGTGATACAAATTGTGCTAACCTGCAGGAAGGAATTGAGGCGAGGTAAGTTCTCTGTGTGATGTGGTTAGGCCACCTTTGGGCGTATTTTCTTTCTAATAGGGGTTTAGGGGGTTGAACTTGCTGAGATGTTGTCTCAGTGGTTATTGAATAACCATTTCAGGTCCCCGGTGGACGGAGCAGCCAGATAGCTTTGGTTGGCCTTGAGGAGTTGCAGAGGTGAAGTCATAAGGATTGGAGAACGTGTCCGACTTGTAGGTCGTAGGACAGTTCATTTTTAAGAGTCGATCTTTCGTAGACTTTTGGCTGTAGGCCTTCGTCTGTAACTTCGTTGGTTTGAGTAAGTGATTGGTTGTGAAATTGTTTCCTGCTTTTCTATCCCGTATTTCATTGTCAGGGGTTTTATAATACGTTCCGCTTGCGCAATAATAAATGAATAGGGTCGGCGACACTACCTGGGAATGTCGCAATTGCATGACCATGGTGGGATGTTGGCATACCTCGAGGTTCGGGGCGTGACACGTCCTTCGGACGAACACCATCATTTCCTTAAATCTGCCCTAGGATTGATTACCTGGGAATCAGCTTCATGAGGATCAGGCGTGCTGACCGTGCACCTTCGTAAGAAGAGCATTGTGGCCGGTTCAACAGTGGGTTGAGAATCTTTTTCAAGGCCCCAACCTGCTTTTACAAGAGACAGCAGACTAAACTTGACGATGGAATTGTGTTTCGCATGTCGAGAGCTTCCCGACAATATTCAGTTTGTCGAATTCTGACGGGTAAATCTCAATATATCTCATCTTTAAATTTTGATGGCCAGATCTTGAAAATCAGGGGAAAGTGATCGTGATTGTCAGATAAGTCGTTATTTTTTAAATTAGATGGCACCCATTTGAAAGAAATCACTTGGCTCGATTGGGGTGATAGGAACACGAAGTAAGTAGTTTTTATCTTTCCCTACGGTTTTTAACCTTGTGATTTCAGTAGCTATCACCATGGTTTCCGTAGCTATCCCTATGATTTTCTTGAGAAGCAATCTTTTTTATAGACAAATAAGGAATGAAGTCGTGTAATTCATGTTTTATGTTACACGTTTTGAACTTTTTATTGTTTATTTTATTTTTCTTGTTCATTTTTTATGAGTTGTTAACTATGTCATTTTGGAACTAAGTATTATGATTATAAATATGATGTGTTGATGGATATGTATTTTGAAAGAGCAAGTCTATCCTTATGAGCACTACAAAAAAAATGAAACACAAACAAAAGATAAAATCGGCCGACTCACTATATCAACTTTGGAATCGAACCAAACCAATAGAGTTGGTTCAAGGTCGGTTGTTGATCCTGGGTCAGTTTCAAGTTTCAAAATTTGGAAACTATCTCTTTGTTGATAGGTTCCAAGTTTTAGGATTGTCCGGCCTAATCCTAGAATCAATCCCCCTCTAAAACATGTGTCTACCTTTTAGGGTGGCCATATTTACCATGCTTGCCCAAACTTATCCTTCGAGTAAAGACATGGAAATATGGGTGCTCCCTCCCTCCTGGACCATACCTGGTTTATGATAAGCATGTCATTTAGAATATAGTAAATGAAATTGGGCTTACTTGAACAAGGCCTTAGAAGGCCCAATTGCGGTTAGTCTTCTTCGTGGCATGGACGCGTCCTGTCTTAGATGGGCTGAGCTTCCCACTCAAGTGTGAACTCCACCTTCTCGTTGTGAGGAACCTACACGGGATTCTCTCTCCTTGACGTGGCCCGTGTCTATTCTAATGGGCTGAGACCCAATAGAATGGGCTTGCACTTTTTGGCCCGCATCAGTTCTAATGCAATATCTCTCGTCAAGACCCAGCGAGTGACAAGATGAATATTTGCCCTTCACTCTAAGCTAGATATTCGGCCTCAAGCTTAAGATGAAGAATCACTGAGGAGAGAATTCTCCGTGGGTCATTACTCTATCAAGCTTTAAATATTATCTCACAAGCACTCTTTGAAGTGCGAGTCATTGGTGAAGTACTCTTGAAACACTCATGCATAATCATTCTGGACATTGGACATATGGTAGGCATATGAATATTAATGAGAACAAAAACTAGAAGTCTCATAACTTTCATACAATACTCACTTTAATGTCCAAACGTTTTAATAAATTAATTGAGCACCATATTAGACATAAATGCCTTTGGCGATAAATTCCGGTAATTTGTCCATACGTAGCATTTTTAATAAAATTTTACTTCTTATTTGAATTTTCTTATAAAAAAGAATCTCTCTCTCTCTCTCTCTCTCTCTCTGTGTATGAATGCAAAAAGTGGATTGTCATGAGTTAAGATTAGTGATGAGCAACTGAATCAATTCAATCGTCCCGAACTTGTTTTACCCAGCCCGTTCACATGAGGATCAATTCATTTCCCGGTTTCTAAAATTAGAACTGACCTCAGCCGGTTCGATTCTTAGTTTAAGGCCCTGCAGTTGATTCTACCCTAGGGTAGAACTAGGACCTAACCATAACTTTCTCTTTTAGACCGCTGTCGCCTCTGGCTCCATTCCTTACTGCTGATCACCTTTCTCTGGAAGCAAAACTATGGAAAAGGGATCGTTGCGCGATAAAGTCCCAAGCAGGTTTCATCCTCAACTTTTGGCCCACAAAACCAAAAACGAAAGTGACTCTCACTTCAAGAAACACGAGATTTGCGAAGACTTGTAACATTTTCTCATCAACTTGGACTTTCCTTCTCGGCTTCCTTGAATCTTCATTTGTACAGGAAATTATCTATAAATTCACCACCTTGGTTATAATTTTAAATTGAAAAAAAAAAGACAAAAATCGGCCGATTCCAGCATCAACAGTTCAATTCTCAATTCCAAAAACCAGTACCCTTTTAGGTTCCTAATCTGAAATATATTCACACTTTAAAATCGATCATCTTTAGTTAAGATTGTACTTTGGACTTACGGTATTACTATAATCTTCATTTCCGTACAAAACAGATTATTGATATAGTTTTCTTTTGTTTTGTCAGCACAAAACAGTACTCCAATTCTCCTGCTTGTGTGACATGATGACCAGCCTTTACTAAATCACGGTCGACAATTTGGGAAAAAAAACAAAAGAAAAAAATTTGTGATGTTAACTTGAAAGCGTGTGACTTAATGCTATGAGCAGCGACGGAGATTCATTTCACACAATTATGAATGGACTCCACAGCGTCTTAAGTTTTTTCTTGAATTCCATTTATTTCGTAAAAATAATTAATTTTAAAAATATTTTCTTAAAACTGATTGTTTGTATCATTAAAAATAATTAATATATACCAAAAGTTCATTACTGATAATATATTATGTCGGAGCATGTTGGGAAGATCTCCGAGCAATACCCCACCATGACCGGTCCCAGCCTGATGGAGAAGAAGATCACAAAGCAAATCCCCAACATGAAGCACATGACCTCCGCCCACGAGAGCTTCATGAGCTAAGCTCGATGAACATGAGCATGCTCCAAAGGAGGGTAGCGGGAAGATCACCCACCGATGCAACTAAGCAATAGCCGCCACAACCTGACTCAATCAACAAGGAAGGTGGCGAAGAGGACGAACAATATCTTCACAAAGTCAATTGTCCTACTCACAAGTTGGTAGGATGTGGTAATGCGAATCTTCTCGAAAATGCGAGGCCTGAAGAGCACGGGGTGTCAAATGTACATCCTTGTAGGATGAACTGGATCACCACGGCACACACAAGCATGCAACAAATGCACTGAGATGGGTGGAAGATATCCTGCCACACATCGGTGTTCTAGTTGGTGTTCACAAAATCTAATTTTGACTTGCTTGGCTTAAAAAAAGGAAAAAAAAAATGAATGATAACCTAATATAAGTAACAAACATGCAGTACACGTGCTATACACATGCAATTGCTTTTCCTTTCTTTATTATTATTTTTTCATTTAATGCCTTAAAAAATGACCTATGGTGGGTGCAATGCACATCCAATACACGTGCAATTGCTTTTCTTTTCTTTCTTTTTCTCCTTTTCATTTAACGCATAAAAAGATGACATATGGTGATAGTTCTATCATTTTTATCAATAATAACGCTAGACAACAAGAATGCAATTACTAAGATATAACCTAGTTATCATTATCAATTTTTTGCAATAAAATTAAGTTGCAAGAGATTGATTTACTATATGAAAATCAGAGGGTGTCCATGTAATTCATTAAGTTCCTTTTTGATGAAAAATTAGAGGACAACCATGAAGTTCCAACGTCAGCAATAACCTTATACTCATTGCCTGCTTCACATCAACGCCGATTGTGTAGCCATACTCACGCATCCTTGTTGGAAGATCTTCGAGAAAGACACAGCCACGATTGGTCCCAACTTGATGGAGAAGAAGATCACATAACAAATGCTCGAGATGAAGCACATGACCACCGCCCATAAGAGCTTTGTGTCGCTGAGCTTGATGAACATTACGCATGCTCTGAAGGAGGCTAGCGAAAAGACCACCTTGCTGATGCTGCTTAGCAATAGCCGCCACAACCCAACCCAATCAATAAGGAAGTTGGCGAAGAGGATGAACAATATCTTTACCAAGTCAATAGTCAAGCTGACAAGGAGTGTTTGGTAGGACGTGGTGATGTGGACCTTCTCAAAAATGCGAGGGCTAAGAGCACAAGGGTGTCAATGCCACAAGCCCGATTGATGGACTTGATCACAACGACACACACTAGCATGTGACAGATGCAACAATTCGGGTGGAAGATATCTCGCCATACACCGATGTTCTGGTTGGTGATCACAAAATCTAATTTCACTTGCTTAGCTAAAATAGGAAAAAGAAGTGGATGATATCCAAAATTAAGTAACACGCGTGCAGTACACATGCTATACACATGCAATTGCCGTTCTTTTCTTTATTTTTATTTTTTCATTTAATACATTAAGAATTACCTATGGTGAGTGCAATACACGTTCCTTAGACGTGCAATAAATGTGCAATTTGTTTTTCTTTTCTTTCTTTTTTTCATTAAATTTATTAAAAGATGACCTATGGTGATAGATTTATCATTTTTATAAATATTGAAGCTAGACAAAAGAGTGCAATTACTAAGATATAACCCATTTATTATTATCACACTTTTTTGCAATAGAATTAAGTTGCAAGAGATTGATTCACTGTATGAAAATCAAAATATGTCCATGTAATTCATAAAGTTCCTTTTTGACGAAAAATCATAAGACATCCATTAAGTTCGTACATCAACGATGACCCTGTACTCATTGTCTGCTTCATGCTGACGCCGATTGCGTAGCCTTGTGCATGCAACCTTGTTGGGAGCATCTCTATGTAGTAAGGATCAGTCCTAGCCCGATGGAGAAGAAGATCATAAGATGACCTATGATGATAGATCTATCATTTTTATCAATAATAATACTAGACAAAAGTAGTGCAATTACTAAGATATAACCTATTTGTCATTATATATATATATATATATATATATATATTTGCAGTAGAATTAAGTTGCAAGAGATTGATTCACTATATGAAAATCAGAGGACGTCCTTATAATTCATGAAGTTCCTTTTTGATGAAATCAGAGGACATCCATAAAGTTTCTATGTTAGCAACAACCCTATACTCACCATCTGCTTCACGCCGATGCAGATTGCGTAGCCATGCACACGCAACCTTGTTGAGAAAATCTCCAAGTAGCACACTGCCGCAATTGGTCCCAGCCGGATAAAGAAAAAGATCATGTAACAAATCCCCAAGATGAAGCACATGACCACTACCCACAAGGGCTTCATGGGACTAAGCTCGACGAACACGATGCATGCTCCGAAAGAGGCCAGTCGAGAAGACCACCCCGTCGATATTGCTTAGCAATAACCGCTGCAGCCCAACCCAATCAATGAGGAAGGTGGCGAAAAGGACGAGCAATTTCGTCACCAAGTCAATTGTCATGCTCACAAGGAATTTTTGGTAGGATGTAGTGATGCGGACCTCTCAAAAATACGAGGGCTGAAGAGCACTAGGGTATGAAATCACATGCTTGTTGGACAAACTGGATCACATCAACGCACACAAGCATGTGGCATATGCACCAAGCCAGGTGGAAAATATCCCATCGTACGCCAATGTCCTAGTTGGTGTTCCAAAAATCTAATTTTGACTTCTTCTTCTTTTTTTGTACCCAGGAACCGCCGTACAGCCGGCAGCCGGTGACGTAAACCTGGGGGGCACTAGCACAAGGACCCACCACCCACGGCACCCCACTTAAGTCACGCATCGTAACAAATTGGGTAATCGAACCCCGGCCTTGTGATATTGCTAGTACAAGTACCTAGAGGGGGGTGAATAGGTTTATAAAAATTTTCTTGAAGATTGCACAATACTTAGACAGATGAAGGATTTGCAATAATTAAAAATCAATCGTAAGACTGAGTTAAGGAAAGAGAGAATTGAACACGCGGTTTATAGTGGTTCGGCTTGATGCAAGCCTACGTCCACTCTTCTGCACTGACAGCCGATTGGCTGGATTCCACTATGAACAAAGAGATATTACAGTGTTGATCTTCCTTGATTTCTCGATGTAGATGATCTACTACACTCTCTCAAGGTATCACCAAGTATAAACACTCTCTGTGTATACAATTTTGTTCGAACTGTATCGACTAACAATCAAGGTTCTTCAGACTCTGAAATTTTTCTATCAATCACACACTTAAAACAACTAGAACGTCTTCCTTTTATACTCCTTTATGCCATCATAGCCGTTGGCACTTACCAAAGGAATTCCTCCAATCTACCCGTTGGACAGAATCAATTAAGAAGATCATCCGAGCTATTTAAGGAATCTGATGATAGCCCATCAATCCTGTTCGCCCATACAATCAGGATCTTGGTTTCCAAGAATAGAACATTCCAAGAATGTTTCGTTGATCATTGGATCTTCAATTGATCTTAGATAAGAATCAAAGAATACAAAATGATTATCCAACCAAGGGATCTTTTCCAGAGGATAGGATCGAATCCTCAACCATATACTTCGGCTTTAGATTTCCTTCGTCACTGGATTAGAAAGACTGTCAGTGAGAATAGTCTTGAGTCTTGAGTCTTGAGTCTTGAGTCTTAAGTCTTGAGTCTTGAGATTACAAAGTCTTGAGACTTTAAACTGTCGATATCCAGACTAGACTGATAGAAATGTTTTGTCAGCTTCAAAATATTCTGGAAAGATTTCTCCAACACCTTGCGCGTGGCCAATGTTTGATTCCACCAATTCAGCCACCACAGGGTGGGCATCTAATTTTGACTTGCTTGGCTAGGAAAAGGAAAAAAAGTGAATGATATCTAAAATTAAGTAACACATGTGCAGTTCACGTGCTATACGCATGCAATTGCTTTTCTTTCTTTATTTTTTTTCTAAAGCATTAAAAAAAAAAAAAAAGATCTATGGTGGCTGCAATACACACGCAATACACGTGCAATTGCTTTTCTTTTATTCCTTTTTTTTCTTTTTTCATTTCATGCATTATAAGATGACCTATGGCAATAAATCTATCATTTTTATCAATAACAAAGCTAGACAAAAAGAGTGCAATTACGAAGATATAACCTAGTAATCATTATCATATTTTTGCAATAGAATTAAGTTGCAAGAGATTGATTCACTATATGAAAATCAAAGGACATCCATCTAAATTATGAAGCTCCTTTTTCATGAAAAATTAGGGGACATCCATGAAGTTCCTACGTCAGCAATGACCCTATATTCATCCATCTGCTTCATGCCGACACCGATTGCTTACCCATGTGAACGCAACCTTGTTGGAAAGATCTCCGAGCAATACATCGCCGTGATCAGTTGCATCCCGATGGAGAAGAAGATCACATAGAAAATTCTTGAGATGAAGCACATGACCACCACCCATGAGGGCTTTGTTTAGGCAAGCTCAAAGAACATGTGGCATGCTCCAAAGAAGGTCAACAAGAAGACCACCCCGCCAATGCTGCTTAGCAATAGCCCCCGCCACCTAACCCAATCAACGAGGAAGGTGGTGAAGAGGACGAACAATATCTTCACGAAGTCAATTGTCCTGCTCATGAGGAGGTTTTGGTAGGATGTGGTAATGCAGACCTTTTCGAAATTGTGAGGGTTGAAGAACACAAGTTACATGCCCGTCGGACAAACAAGATCACAGTGGCGCACACTAGCATGTGGCAGATGCATCGAGTCAAGTGGAAGATATCTTGCCATATGCCGGTGTTCCGGTCGGTGTTCACGAAATTTAATTTTGACTTGCTAGGCTAAAAAAGGAAAAAAGAAGTGAATGATATTCGGAATTATTAACACACTTGCAATATACATGCAATACACATGCAATTGCTTTTATTTTCTTTTTTCATTTAATGCATTAAAAAATGACCTGTGGTGATAGAACTATCATTTTTTATCAATAAAAAAAAATAGATGAAAAGGGTGCAGTTACGAAAATGTGACATTATTATCATTATCATTTTTTTGCAATAGAATTAAGTTGCAAGAAATTGATTCACTGTATGAAAATCAGAGGACGTCCATTCATGAAGTTCCTCTTTGATGAAAAATCAGAGGACATCCATGAAGTTTCTACGTTAGCGATGAACCTATACTAACCATTTAATTCACGCCAATGTCGATGCTAATTGTTCACCCATGCACACGCAAACTTGTTGGGAAAATCTCTGAGCAGTATACCACCGCGATCGATCCTAGCCTGATGGAGAAGAAGATCACATAGCAAATCCCTAAGATGAAGCCCATGACCATTGCTCACAAAGCTTCATGTGGCTAACATTGATGAACATGAGGCATGCTCCGAAGGAGGCTAGCGAGAAAACCACCCCGCCAATGCTACTTAGCAAAAGCCATCGTAGCCCGACCCGATTAATGAGGAAGGTGGCGAAGAGAACAAACAATATCTTTACAGAGTCAATTGTCATACTTGCAATGACTTTTTGGTAGGATGTGATGATGTAGACTTTCTCGTAAATGCGAGGGTTGAACAACAGTAGGGTGTCAATGCTACATGTCCGTTTGATGAATTGGATCACAACGGCGCACACTAGCATATGGCAGATGCACCAATTCAGGTGGAAGATATCCCGCCATATGCCAGTGTTCTAGTTGATGTTCACAAATCTAATTTGACTTGCTTGGCTAAGAAAAAGAAAAAAAAAAGAGTGGATGATATTGGAAATAACACACGTGCAATTGCTTTCCTTTCTTTTCTTATTTCTTTTTCCATTTAGTGCATTAAAAGATGACCTATGGTGGTAGATCTATCATTTTTCTCAATAATAAAGCTACACAATAAGAGTGCAATTACTGAGATATAACCTAGTCATCATTATCATTGTTTTTTGCAACAGAATTAAGTTCCAATAGATTAATTCTCTGTATCAAAATCAGAGAACGTCCATGTGTTTCATGAAGTTCCATTTTGATGAAAAATCAAAGGACATCATGAAGTAAGTTCCTACATCAGCATTGATAATGACAATATTTTTCATTCATTAATTTTTGTAAGCAATAGATATGTTTTTTGTAAGTATATTTCAAATCATTCATTTTCAAAAAATAAATGACCATTAGTATAATTTTTTACTTCAGGAGATGATGGTCGAGCAATAGTATTGGTCACTTTGTAAAATACAGGTTATTTGGGCGGACTATTTTTTAATAATTTCTTATTTACTAATTTTATTTCGTTTATGTTTAATCTGTTTTTACCTGGCCAGGATTTTTTTTGTTTTCCTTGATATGCTATGGTTCATTTTTAAGGAAAACACTATCAATTATTACAGTCTGGATCGGTTTGTGTCTCCAAACTGAGCCCGGATTTGAATATGGGTCAGATCAATTCTCGATCCACTCAAACCCAATTTGATCCACCCATTTGACTGGTTTACACACGTGGGAGATGTTAGATGCTCTAAATTATAGTCATATTGTCTTGATCCCCAAGTCGCATAATGCCCATACTTTCAATCAATTACGTCGAGTCTCTCGTTCACTCTCTTCTCCTTGTCTATATCGTGTTTGAACCGTCCTGTTTTATGATGGGTTTGAATCGAGCTGGTTAAGCAAATTAAACCGAGCTGGGTAATGTGAACTCCTGACTAGGGAGGCACCCGCCATTTGCGCGCAAAGCACAATCCCATGCCGTCCCTAAAAGTTTGATTTTACACACCGTGAGATCGACATTCAATTGAGTTTCCTTGTGGGGACGAGTGTGAAACTATTGATTAAGTCTAGGCCATAATGAATTTGTGGGCTCCAACACATTAATCTGATTGGTACTTTTGCAATCTGATTAGACAAGATTTACGTGCGTATGCGGTAGCGCTTTATTTTCTTTCAGGTCTTGCTATATCTTTCCTCGTTGCTTCCTCTTTTTGGAACTTTCCTCACTCGTTTTCACATTAGTCTCCATCCTCTTTTCAAATCATCACGACAGAAGCATCCGAAAGTCTTTCGTTCCACACCACCAAGTCATCTCAAAAGGAGCTCGTTTCATCTCATCTTCGACCGGAGCGACAACTATAATTCCCCAGGCAGACTTGTTTCGTGACCGTGCCTTCTTTCACTCTTCCCGCATCCGACCAAATCCTCATCTCTCGCTACACTAACTTTGGGGCGCATATGTCGGTACTTAACCAATCAATTACTCAACGTGAATTATAGTTGAGCATACTATAATGTCCTAAAAAAAAATTAAATTCTTGAATTTGAGTGGCATCACAAAAAAATGATAAAAAGAAAACTTTTTGGGGCTAAGAAAGTAGTAATATTAGAAAGGGTAGCTTGGTCTACGGTCTCCTTTGACTTTTGCTGTTGAACTCTTCAGACATTTGGCCGGCTCCCATGCGCTCTACAAAAGTATAGTGGAGGGAGGCAGCTACTGCCTTGCCGCGTCTTATGCCTTGAATAGGAAGTAATTACACCCACATAAAACGTAATGGACACGGCCCTCGTATTCTTTTGCTTATTTTTTTACGCATCCCACGTCGACCGCTGTTAAATAGCCGGTCAATTTTTCAAACTATAACTTAGCAATTAAAAAGTGATGAAGGTGGTTCTAAAATAAAAATATAAAGGGAGAGTGATTAACTGCTCGACATTCTGCCCCATAAGCATCATAGTATGTATTGCTTTCCCATTGTATTTTCCCTTTAGATTATAAATGAATGATTTGTAAAATGTTTTCCCAAAATTGATAATTTGTATTGTTTGAAATATTATCAATCAAAATTTTTTTCATTACCAATAACAATTTACGTTTGAACATTTTCAAAAATAATTAAAATATTTTTCATTGACATATTATTTCAAGTGATATCATTGATCATTTTTTAAAAAAAATATTTTACAAATCATTCACATTTTGCGAAACAAACGAACCCTTCAAGTAGCATAAAATCACATAATAATACACGGTTGGACTATAATTTATCCCCTATAAAAAAAAAATTTGGGACTTGTTTTCCTATTACTCTAATTAGAGGAAATTTCCTCAAATCATATCTCTTAATGGTGGTTACAAATATAGATATTACCCGCATATGACTGAGTTTGTATGCGAGTCAGTATGACCGACTTATTAGAAGTATGGTTAGACACTCTACCATTAGGGGTCGGAGAAAAAAATTGTCAATCTTATTAGATATATGACCGGCTCTCGTGCTCGATGATTGTTGTTTAACAAGTCTTGGGGAGGAGGGCGACTAATTCCTCATGGGGGCTCGTTCCTTCAGTAACTCATTAGAACTACATATAACATAACCGAACAGACCGGAAATAGTGATTAATTACAAAAAGGATGACGTGTATGGCTTTCTAATCTTATATAAGAGGCAGAACGAGGGAGTATTCTCAGCAGTGGCTTGGAAAAGCAAATACGTTTTACTTCCTTTTGGCTTCGGATCAATGGAGGGCTCATTTTTGTGCGTGTTTAAGAGGGCTCTCCTCTTTCTCTCTCTCCAAGTCCTCATGATCTGCTTCATGCATCAAGGTTATAGTTATGGAGTAGAAGGGAAGATTACAAGCCACACCGTGTCAGTTAGCTCTCTGTTGCCTTCTTCTTCTTGCTCACCTTCCACTACCAAAGGTCTCTCTCTCTCTCTCTCTCTCTCTCTCTCTCTCTCTCTCTCTCTCTCTCTCTCTCAAGTCATGCCTTGCGCCTATGAGTTGCCATGGAATCCTCCTTATTTTTCACCCAGATACTTTTGTTGGGTTCTGATACAACTTGGCTAAGTTGGCTTTGCTTTAAACTCTATTAATGGGGAAATTAAGAGGTGAGAGGATGATTAGAAGAAGACATATAGGCAGGTGATCCGTCTCTTTTGCATTAGCTCGCCCGAATATTTCAAATTGCATTTAGTGGAGGGACTTGGTCATACAGTGATGGTGATCATCGGATGTGTCTTATTCAAGAAGCCTGGTCGTTCGAAAGGAGAGAGTGGGAACACATGTTTAAGAGCTTGACCCGACCAAACCGAAGTCTTCGTTGATTGCAAAGATAAAACAATCTATTTTGTTCTTTTGACCAGTGGATTATCAACTGACCATTCACCTAATCTGTTACTTTCACACGACATGCTTTCAGCTAGCAAGCGGAAGTCGACCTTGGAGGTAATTCACAAGCATGGCCCGTGCTCTCAGCTTGTTCAAGACCAAAATCCTCTAAATCACACCAAAATCCTGCTCCAAGATGAATCAAGGGTCAAGTGGATTCAGTCCAAATCCTTCAACAGCAGCGACAGCCTAAAATCTTTGGCGGTGGCAAGTCTTCCAGCGAAGTCCGGCATCACCATTGGCACTGGCAACTACTTAGTGAACGTCGGCCTTGGCACGCCAAAAAAGAACCTCACTCTCATTTTCGACACCGGCAGCCCTCTCACGTGGACCCAGTGCCAGCCATGCGTGGGATCTTGCTACAATCAGTCTGACCCAATCTTTAACCCATCGCAATCATCGTCCTATTCCAATGTCTCGTGTGCCTCGACAGCATGCTCTCAACTTTCTTCCGGCCACGGTAATATCAACCCCATTTGAGATATTTAATTCGTATGATATCCTACTAGAATATTTTTCAAGCGTTGATGAGGAATATCTGATTCTAATAGTTAAAAACCATCACAAGAAAGAATAACCAGAAGTAATTAAAGCAACGTATTATGCTCTTGGATCTTTAGGTGGTTCGCAATGCAACGGAACTTGTCTATATTCCATCCGATATGGGGACAATTCATCTTCGATAGGCTTCTTTGCAACTGAGAAGTTGACAATATCACCGACGGAGGTGATCGACAATTTCAAATTTGGCTGCGGTGAGAACAACCAAGGCCTCTTTGGTACAGCTGCAGGGTTGATCGGACTCTCAGACAGCAATATCTCCATCGTGGAACAAACAGCGGCCACATATGGCAAATATTTCTCCTACTGCTTGCCCTCTTCCACTAGCTTCACTGGACACTTGACTTTCGGCAAGGACAGCACAGCACCGAGCTCAGTTAGCTTCACGCCGTTATCGACGGTCCCACAAAGCTCGCAATTCTATGGAATAAGTATCGTCGGAATCAGGGTAGAGGGAAAACCTCTATCAATACCATCCACGGTCTTTTCAAATGGAAGCGCGATTATCGACTCGGGAACTGTCATTACCCGATTACCTCCAACGGCCTATAGCGCCTTGAGAACCACAGTCAGGAAAGCGATGGCGAATTACACGACAGCGCTGGCAGTTTCCCTTTTGGATACTTGCTATGACTTTAGCAAGGAGAGCACAGTCGTGATCCCATCGATAACATTCTCTTTCGCCGAGGGAGTCAACATCGACTTGGACCCTAGCGGGATATTTTACGTCGAGGATGCCTCGCATGTTTGCCTAGCTTTTGCAGCGAATGGTGCTGATAGTGATCTGGTCATTTATGGTAATACGCAACAGAGAACGTTTGAAGTGGTGTATGATGTTGCTGGAAGAAAGCTAGGCTTTAGTCCAAATGGCTGTTCCTAAGATGGATGGATTAAAACGAAAGTTATTTGGAGACATGCTCGATGATGATTAGGAGTATGCAAATTGAATGTTCATCATTAACTTTCACCATTCTTGAATAAATGTTTTGAGTTGTAACCATTACGTATCAAAAAAAGAAGTGCACTTCTCCAATGTCGTTTAACATCGATCTTTGTGAGTTACAAATTATGCACATCATCAGTATGCAAATTTAGCTTAACAATCATGTGAGTGATATTCATTTAAGAAACTTTTTACAAACAGCGATGGAGGAAAATATGACGAACTTGAGAAGGTATATGCCTCTGAAGCTAGAGGCTCGCCCTATAATGACCAGATTGTCGTGGAATATACCACAATAAAGAGATTCAAATCCAAACCTCTCTCTCCCCCCGGCTCAACCATTACCACCACATTACGTCGGATTGTGACTAGGCCTCCCTGCGCCGGCGCTCCCTGTTAACAAAGACAGGTGCTCACGGTGGTTGTGACCTTGCAAGCACTACAAAGCAATTTTATCTGTAAATCAATAAATTAAGATTGGAAATATTGAATAAAAGTTAGTATCGAACATGTTGGTAAGCCACAAAAAGAATGTATGGGTAGATTATTAAAGTAATTGGTTATTTTTGAAGTAAAATTAAATGTTTGCACAACTCTAGATCAAGCAAAATAATTGTTGGTAAGTAACTAAAATTGGTTGATAACTTAATGTTGAAAATGTTGGTAAATTAATCAGATTATAGTTTATAATTTCAAGTAAAAAGTTAGTAACTTTGACGTGGTGAGCGAGCCAGAAAAATGCATAATGATAAATTATTAAAGTAGTTAGTAATTTTGGAAGTATATACATGTCAAAACTTTTCAAAATCATACAAGATGAAAATTGATAAAAGACAGTTGGTAACTTAATGTTGACCAATTGTGGTTATTTCGAAACCTAACAAGTAAAAAGTTAATAATTTTTTTTTTGTCAGTAAAAAGTTAATAAGTTACTAACATAAATTGGGAACATAAAGTGACAACCGTTGACAACTGTTGACAACTCTCGCAAAATAAATTAAACTAATATTGGTGATTTTGTGTAGAAATTAATAATTTAACACAGTTAATGAGCCACTATAAGAGACGTTGGTAGATTAATAAAGTAGTCGGTACTTTCGAAAGTATAAATAAATGTTGATACTTTCTTAATTGAGTGAGATAAAAAGTTGGTAAGTGACCAGAATTAATTATAGTTTATATGGTAACTTGTGTGTGACCAAAATTAGTAGCAACGTCCATCAACATTGGGCCACGTGGCAATTTATGTACCTTGAATTATCCAAATAATATGACGTATGGATAATAGATAAGAGATATGAGCAAATATATATGCACAAGGCATTTCATATTATTTTACCAAGTAATTGATTTTTTTTGTCGAAAAAAATTATATTGACTTAAAAGGATACACAGAAAATACATGGACTTTCATGGTAAAGCAAATCGAAGCAAAGCAAAGGTCACTACAAACCAAAGTCAAATCCATAAAACAATGAGAATCAACAAAGCACTCATAGGATTAAGCACACACTTGTTCCAAAAGAACATATTTGTCAAGCAAAATAATTGATGGCCAATTACCGGATCTCATATCATCGTCAATGATGAGCACACATTAAAAATTTCTTCTCCAATAATTACGACGTTGCCAATTGGTGTTGTGTGCTTAGGTTCAATTTCCTCTACACCATCGCCATATAGAGAGAATCAAAATAGATTGAATAAATACAGATCTAGCCTTTGAGAGAGCAAATTTTCATAATTTAGCGAAACGCCAAAGCTCCTGAGTTCATTAAAATTAGAGATAAAGGACCCATACATAAACATAGCATAGGGGCATCAAATCCCTGAAAACATTATGAAACTCCCAAATATAAATCGGAAGAAAAGAACTCTTAGGTCTAGAACTAGATTTGGAGAGTTAAAACTCTCAAATCTAGAACTAGATTGAGAGAGCACAGCTCCCAAATCTAGATTGGGAGAGAAAAATGAGGAAAAGTACCACAAAAAAAAAACTCAAAGAAAATCGAAATAGATGGAGGGAATGGTGAGACTAGCTCAAACCCTAGTAATTGATATTTACTTGATTAAATATTGTGGTAATATGACACTTTAATTTAGTGTCTACAGATGCCCCCAACTTTAGTCATGTGTCTTGCAAAATATATCTGTGCGCAGTGAGGAGCATGTCTTGAAGTCCCTCTTCAAAATCTCGCCTTTTTGCCTTGAATTAGACGAAAGAGACGCAATTATGTGGTAATTGCATCATCTCGTGAACATCCAACTAGGTCACATCACATCATGATAGATATGATCTCGTTTTTCCTATTAGATTAAGCTAGGATTGGGACTTCTAACATTGTATCGGAAGTGGGTTTGGTGAAGTTTCACGTTCCCACTGGAATCGCAATGACATCATGGTACATTTTTGTTTCAAAAGAGGGGAAAGGGGGAAGAAGCAAACAAAGAATAAAGAAAACCAGCTGACGGGTTCAATTAATCCTCGGAATCCTCCGCGCATGTAGGGGTAGCGCCTCCCTCAAATCGGACCGGAGGCCGAAAGTGACATGTGCTATTAAGGGGGAAATTTCCGGAAACTTAAATATATGGTTTGGAAATAGAAACAAAGCGATGGACTCATCGCCAATCATTTTTTTTTTTAAAGGCCTGGGATGTTTGCGGAGCTAGGTGAGCATTTGAAGGAACTGGTCATATTGTGAGAACTAGAAAGAATATTCGTCTAGGGTTTGGTTACCTATGAGGAAGGGTTAGCACCCCAAGAAACCTTCTGGGTACCACATTTTCCCATCGAGTTATCGAAGCAATCATCAATATAATTTCTCAATATTGAGAACCTAATTTTGAATTTTTAGCAAGTGCAGTCAAGTAAAATATGTTACATCCCTTCATGCTTTGGCATGACTTCTCATAGAATATTTAAACATTAACTTATGTCTTTATCGTATAACTTAAACTTTTAGAACAATACATAATGGTTCCACAAAATTTTACATGATATCAAAGCAAGAGATCCTGAGTTCAAATCTTTTCAAGTCACTATTTACCTCCTAATAAAAAGTTTCCTAATGAAAATATGCGTGGTAGTATGCATGAGTCCTAATTTTGTGCATTTTGACTGACCGAAATCATTTGATTATACATTAATAAGTTTGCATATGACACGGCCATGTTATTAATTGACCTATTTAGATAGGACACTTTCGTCCTTTCGACCATACGTATGATGATGTGTTTCTGATAGCTGAAAGTAGTTTTTAAGAAAATAATTATATTTGTTAAAATATTTTCAGAAAAAGATAACATGTAGAGGGCCTCAGTTCACGACAGGGACCGGCCTGAATCTATTCAAAACCTCTAACCTTTTGGAAACCATCCATTCACTTCACTATCAGAACTAGGTAGAGCTTTTGCTCGGTTAGCGGCAAACGATTAATTTATCTGCTAATTTGTCACCTTTCTCAAAAAAGCTCTAATATGCACATGATCTCCAAAACAAGCGATGTTAGCTTCTCACTATTAGGTAAGATTATCCAAATTTTCATGATTAGTTATTATACCATTCATAATTCACTAATAATATTAGTTATAATTATGCTAATTAAAAATTGAATAGTTATATAACTATTATTCTACTCATATTGTTAATCATTCGATGAATAATGTTTATTTAGTACACCACATATTGTATGGCTAAATTTAAACCATCAGCATAGATTAGTTATAATTAATTAACAGTTATTTTTTTGTTAAATTGTAAAGTCTTGATATTATAGATGGGATATTACACTGATAATTGGCTGTCGAAATGATAGTACCATTTTTATTTAAATGTCATCGCACTTTATGTGCTTAACATTTTGTTATAATCACAAATAAATTATCAAGATATAGACAAATATTTGATGTGATATATTATATTTCTAATAATATATGGGGTAGTGAACTAATCAACCATGATTGACTATTTAAAAAAATGAAAATGCTTATATTCTCTCCAATTTTGATTTTTATAGCTATTTTGGGAATTCTAACGCAATGTGCCGTTATGACATGTGTCATTCATGAAACAAAACAGTGTAATAATATTTATATTACTTGAATCAAACAGTATCATACTTTTATAACAAATGATTCAGAGAGAGAAAGAGAGAGTCTAAAGGTATTGATTTGCTATACCCTAATGACTCCAAATGAATGATTCCAAAGTCATCGATGTGCCATGCACCTAATGGCTCCAAACGAGCGACAGAGTCGGCCAAGCTGTTCTTACTGATAAGCACAATTACTTGCTGTCACTACACGGTTTTAGCATATCATGTACTAGATTGTCATTCACTAAGAAGTTGACATAGAATTCCCTATCAAGCAAAATAATTATTGGGGTAAGAACAGTGTAAATGTCATAACTTTCATACAATACTCACTTGAATGTCATAACTTTTCTTCACTCACTTACAAATTTATATAAAATTAAATTAAAAAAAAAGATCAAATGAGTGTTATCAATGATTTTTTTATTGGAAAATTTCACATGGGTGCTGATGGTCCGATGTGATCTTACTGATACTAACATTGACAAATTTTTAATTTTTAAATTTTTTAAATTTTTGTTTATTTTTCTTTTCCTTTTTTTTTTTTTTGCCCTTTTTTCAAGGTCAATAGGGGTGAACCTTCCAAGCTCTAAAAAAATGAAAATAAAAGGAAAAAAATTAAAAAAAAAATTAAAAAGCATTACAAAAATTCCACATATGAGGATTTGTTGAAAATGGCATTCAAATAATTGATTTTACTCTCATGTGGCACTTAAGTGAACGAAAAAAAGTTACACCAATCAAGTGAACGTCATATGAAAATTATTGCACCTACGTTGTTTTTCTTCCAAAATTATTTGTTTCATAGAAAATAAATGATTTTGAGAACATTTTCCTAAAAACGAGCGATTATATCATTAACAAATATGAATGAATGAGAAATATTTTTACCGCTCACAAAAATATTTAGACATAAATAGTTATCAATATGCAAATATTTTTTATTAACTGGTTATTTGGAGTGATATAAATAATTATTTTTAAGAAAATATTTGTAAAATCATTTATTATTCTATATGCTTACATCAATATGGGATTCTAGTCGCACGCCACAAAGACTTTTCCTTGGCGTGACCTTCAGACCCCTCCCACTCGATGCCACTCTTTCATTTCTAATTATTTCCTGTTTTGATATTTTTTTTCCGAGGTTTTCTTATTTAATTCTTGCTTGCCGGTTTCAACCTCAGTCCTAGTTTGGGAATAGCCTCGATTGATTGAGAGAGCCCCACCTGGCCACCGGTACCTAACATCAACGACATGTAAACTACGATCCAATAGTCAACATGTATAATTCTCTATTCCCCCTAATCGAATTTATCGAGCATATTCAAGAGTTCAATATCTTTAATCATTATCTTAATTCAATCCCTCTTTACGGAGGCCGCCTTAAGCAAATATGGATTTCCACATCTTTAAACATTCGAAACTCGTCTTAGTTGTAAATTGAAACCGATGCGGGACGGATGTGCATAACAAAAGACAGTCGACATGGGTTTAGAATTGTAGAAAGGGTTGAAAAATAGGATAGCAAGAAAGGGCGAACTAGTTTGGGATGGAAGAAGGTAGCAAAACACGATTGAGAATCTTTGAAAGGGGAGAAAAATGGGATAGCAAGAAAGGGAAGGAAATCATAGAAAAGACACAGGACACGGGAAAAGGAACGAAACGCCAAAACTTGACAATAACATATTCATCTCAATATTAAAATTAATAATCAAAAGCTAACTAAATAATACATTGACAGTGATATGTACGGTGTAATCGGTAAGCATTGTTTCTTAATGAAACATCAGCAAGCAAACCTTAACGAGATAATAATTAATTGGCTCGCGATTTTTCCGCTCCTGTTGTATATACCCCTACCATATTAAATTGAGAACATTATCTTTCGCATGTCTTACTTGTTTTAAACTTTAAAAAAAAAAAAAAAGTGCAGTTACAATTCTACCCCAACAACAAAGAATACGATCTAATAGAAGGTTCACTCTTAATTTAAGCTTCTTTTTTTTAGCCATTTAGGGATAGTGTCCCTCTTTTCTCAATTAATAATTTATTTGACAGATAACCAATTGGTTATTGTGTAATGATACATATATTTCTATTTTGTACTAAGAGACCATTATTTAAAATTAAAAAAAAAAACTTAAGTATCATTAAGAGTAAAAAGGATCCGTCTACTACTTTTACCGAATGTTTTTGTTTAATAATAACTTCAATATGTTTTAACGGCCCAGATTTTGTTTCGTTTGATAAATCAAATAGTTGGATTTTATTTGTTTTTCATGCCATTACTACACAATTTTTTAAAAGATATATGTAAAAAATAACAATATGACAAAGTTAAGTACACAAAAAATTCTAAACATTTAGTCAAACGAGTAGATTAATCTTTTTACTCTTACCCGTGCTTAGGCTATTTTCAGAATATGATTTCCTAGTATAAAATTGAAAAAAAAATTAATACAACTCATTAACACAATAATAGTTGGCTATCTTCCAAATAAACTATTTTTTTGGAAAAGACAGACAACTAGTATCAAAGGGGGGGGAATGAAGAATTCAAACAAAAAGAAGAAAAAAAAGTAAGAAATAAGCTTAAATCAAGAATGGGTCTCACATTTAATTTTATTCTTCGTATTGTAAATAGAATTCTAACCATTCAGAAAAATGCTAAAGTGCAGAATAATATAGTCAATTCAAGGTGATAGTGATGTATGCACTTAAAAATGGGGGTGATAAAAAAAAAAAAAGATAAGAAATTAATTAATAGTGTTATGCAGGTGTAATTCCAGTGTTGACTTCTCTCATGTGGATGCCCTTTCTAGTGAGTCAAGTCGTGAAACTTCTTCTCCCACAATGTACAACATCCAAATCATATAGCCATGGTCGATCACGAGTAATATCAGCATCCCTTGCCAATACCAAACAAAATTTGAATTATCGAGCGTTCCAAATGCGGGCTTGATGTCTTTCGAAAATAACTCCATAGCCATTGGCCCTAAAAGAAATTTAATGTGAACTCAGATGCAGTTCAGGAGGAGTATCCAAAATTTAATTAGAGACCTCGCCACAAGATTCGAAGAACTGCTCTGGATGAAGATTTTACACGACCTATTAGTAATTCTAGCTCCAGTCATTCTCATCGGCATGCGAAGAAGTTAAGAGATCATTAATAATGGACATAAATATTAGGCCTCTAATTAAAGGAAAAATTCATACCTAAAGATTAATTCGTATTCAGGAGCTAATTATATAGGCATTAACAACAATGTATGATGTTTCCTAACCAAATTATTATATTAATAAAAAGTGAAACATTGTGAACTGAAATCTTATTGAGATGATAATAAATCTAAAGATGAGAAAATTAATTAAAATAGGATCCCGTTGTAATTCCGGCTTCTTCGTCAGAAATGGATGTAAAAATCAATTCACCAAGAATAAAACAAGAATTATCCTGCTAAGGTTTTTCTTTTTCTTTTTTTTTTAATCAAAAGAAATTTCTTCATTACCAAAATGATACATAAAAGAATTCATAAGAAATCTCAAAAGTTACCATAACAAAGCAAGTCTGTAGAACTCCAAAACAAACAAAAGACCGAAAATCAAGGCAAATCATCAGAGCTTGGTTGGCAAGGATAATCACATGCTTGTCCTTCAAAAAACATATCTATGACCACATCCATGATTAGCACATGCTGGGATCTCTATATGTAGTTACGACTTTGTCTTTCAATGATGTTCGCTTAGTTTTGGCATCCCTAACATCATCACCATACGGAGACAACATAAACATATTAGATAAGTTTAAATTTGACACCTGTGAAAGCAAGCCACTTTGCCAGGTGCCAAAACTTTTAACAAAACCACATTGAATGAGTACAAAATTTGACACCGAAATTACTATGAACACCATTGAAACTAGAAGCAAATAGTTTATTCATTAAAACTCCTAAATTTAGAATTAGATAATGAAGAAAAACACTCAGATCGAAAATCAGATCGAGAGAGTAAAGAAAGAAACAAGACGAAATAAAAGAAAAAGTAACTAGGGGGTGGAGAGATCTAGGGCAAATCCCTCCCCTCCGTAAGTTGAAGAGACGGAGAAAGGTTAGAGAGATAGAGGAGGAGGGGGAGGCTAGCCGAAGTTCTAGAAGTATACTTGATCATAATGAGGATATACTATTATCTGGCTAAGTTAATGCTTACTTTAGGAATATTTTTAATCGCTTTGTGTGGTTCTTATTGGTTTCTTCTCTTTAAATTCTTCCCTTGTCCCTTTTGATACGAGTCTCCATCCCTTGCTCCTCACAGTAGCATTTGGAGGTCTTCGTTCAACATAACTAAATCATCTCAAAACCAGTTTATATGATCTTGTCATTCATTCAAACCACACCTAACCTATGAGGGTGAACTTATTTTCTAACTATGCACTCTCATATTGTTACACTTGTTTTGCACACATCTTAGCAAATAGATAAGAAGTAATGCAGAAGAGAGGAATTGTAGAATTTCTGTATATTTCAATCAATCTTGAAGAATAATGCACGATCTTATTTATAGGCTTTATTAAATGATTATCTAAAATAATAAATCCATCAAGAAAATATATGCGCAATCTTAAGAAATATAGAGAAATGAGAGAAATATCTTAATTATCTCGAATGTCAATAGTTAATTAATTGTGTAACATTCTACCCACAAGCATCATAGGACGTATTACTGTCCCATCAAATTTCCTCTTGAGTTCAAGTAGCAAAGAAAACATTATCATACACGAGTGGAGTCCATAGTTCTATTCCTTTTATTATCTTTCGAGCCATTTCTCCAATGACCCTAGTTGGTAAAACTCGCTCAAACCATATTTCTGATTAGTGGATTACATGGACATCATTATGTCTGATTAGTGGATTACATAAACGACCCACCAATCGGAAGTATAGTTAGGGCTCAATACCACCAGGTTGAAGAATAACTTAATATATCTCTTCAGATGTTGGACCAGCTCTCATGCTCCAATAGTTGTTTATCAACAAAAACAAAGTTCAGTGGAGGATGGTGGCTCGTCCCTTCAATCACTAATTAGAATTAAACAAATCATAACCGAAATGACGGATTAAAGTAATTAATTTAAGGAAGGATGCCGTGTAGGGCTTTATAATCTTGTGCATGATTGCCACCCGAGAACTCCTAAATAAAAGGCTGAGCGGGAGAGCATTATTGGCAATAATTTGGAAAAGCAATTCAACTTTTTTCTTCCTTTCTCTATCAGGTTGATGGAGGGCTCATTCTTCTGTGTATCTAACAGGGTTCTGCTCTTACTCTCTCTCCATGTCCTTATGACTTGCTTCGTCCATCAAGGTTACCCTTATGGAGTAGAAGGGAAGATTGCAAGCAACACTGTATCGGTTATCTCTCTATTGCCTTCTCCTTCTTGCTCACCTTCCACTACCAAAGGTGGCTCTCTCTCTCTCTCTCTCTCTCTCTCTCTCTCTCTCTCTCTCTCTCTCAGATATGTATAATGAAAAGCTGCCATGGGTACTAGTAAATTACTGAAGTATAATCCAGCGTATAAACCGATTATTTATGGACACATAGTGTACTTACGTCCAGTGGAAAAGTAAATTCTTTTCGGATCATGAATGAACTCGAACATGAACAAGATTGGTCGAATTCTGCACTGTGAGTGACCGAACCCGACTCATAGTTCAGAGGGAAAGTAAACTGCTGTCCACTTAGTCATAGGAACTCATGCCTTGCACCTATGAGTTACCATGGATTCTCCTCCATGTTTTCCTGTAATTATATTTATATTAATGAGGAAATTAAGAGGTGAGAGGGTTATTAAAAGAAGACATATAGGCAGGTGATCCGTCTCTTTTGCAGTAGCTCGCGCCGAGAAGTTCAAATTGCATTTAGTGGAGGCACTTGGTCGTATATATGATAGGGATCATATTGATTTGTCCCATTCAAAAGGCTAAGTCTTTTAATCCAATGGAAATACTATGGTTAGAAAATGAGAAAATAATTATAAAAAAAAAAAATGAATGGAAAGAGTGAGGATGCAGGTTTTAACTTTTTATTCCACGGTACCACCCTGAACCCAAGTCTTTGTTGACTGGAAAAATAGAACAATCTTTCTGTTTTTTTTTTACCAATGCATTATTAACTTGCTACATCACATAATTTCTTACTCTCACACGACATGCTCTTAGCTAGCAAACGAAAGTCGACCTTGGAAGTATATCACAAGCACAGCCCTTGCTCTCAGCTTGTTCAAGGCCACAGTCCTCTAAATCATACTAACAGCCTGCTCCAAGATGAGTCAAGGGTCAAGTGGATTCAGTCCCAATCCTCCAACGGTAGCGATGGCCTAAAAGTTTCTGCGGCGACCAGCCTTCCGGCAAAGTCTGGCATCACCCTGGGCACCGGCAATTATATAGTTACAATCAGCCTCGGCACGCCAAAACAGGACCTCACTCTCATTTTCGACACCGGCAGCCCCCTCACGTGGACCCAGTGCCAGCCGTGCGTGGGATCTTGCTACACTCAGTCTGACCCGATCTTTGACCCATCGCAATCGTCATCCTATGCCAATATTTCGTGCACCTCAACATTATGCTCGCAACTTGGTTCCATTGGTAATAATCAAGCACATTTGAGATACGTCACACTTATGATGTCTTACTAGAATATACTTCAAGCATAGATGAGGAGTCTCGGCTTCTATGAGTTAGAAATCATCACAAGAATAACTGGAACTAATGCGAGTAATGTGTTTTGCTCTTGGATCTCTAGTTGCTTCGGGGTGCTCCAGATCGACATGTCTGTATGGCATCCAATACGGCGATCAATCATCTTCAGTCGGCTTCTTCGCAACCGAAAAGTTGACAATATCACCGACGGATGTGATTGACAATTTTGAATTTGGCTGCGGCGAGAACAACCAAGGCCTCTTTGGCAGAGCCGCAGGGTTGATCGGACTCTCGGATGACAAAATCTCCATCGTAGAACAAACCGCGACCAAATATGGCAAGTATTTCTCCTACTGCTTACCCTCTTCCTCGAGCTCCACAGGACACTTGGCTTTCGGCAAAGACGGCGGAGCATCGAACTCGGTTAGCTTCACGCCGTTATCAACCGTCCCGCAAAGCTCGCAATTCTATGGAATAAGTATCGTAGGAATCAGTGTCGAAGGGAATCGTCTATCCATACCATCGACGGTTTTTTCAAGTGGAGGCGCCATCATCGACTCGGGAACTGTCATTTCCCGATTGCCTCCAACAGCCTATAGTGCCTTGAGAACTGCATTCAGGAAAGCAATGGCGAATTACACGACGGCGCCAGCACTTTCTATTCTCGATACCTGCTATGACTTAAGTAAAGAGAGCACAGTCACGGTCCCGACAATAACATTCTCTTTCGCCGGGGGAGCCGACATCAATTTGGACCATAACGGGATATTCTACGTCGCAAAGGCCTCGCAGGTTTGCCTAGCGTTTGCGGCGAATGGTGCAGATACTGATCTGGGCATTTACGGTAATGTGCAGCAGAAGACGTTTGAAGTTGTGTACGATGTTGCCGGAGGAAAGCTAGGTTTTGGTTCGAAAGGCTGTTCCTAATATGGACACAATTCAACTAAAGTTATTACTAGATATGCTCGATGACAATTAGGAGTTAAATACAAATTGAGTATGTCATCATCATTTAAACGTTTTGAATTAAAACTAATGCAAACTGAATAAAAGGATGTTGTGTTACTATGCCCATCTTTGGTGTCCTTTAACATCAATCTAGCGAGTTACAAACTATGGACATCAATGATATGCAAATTTAACTTAACATAAACGCGAGTGATGTCCTCATTTTTTTAAGAAATCTCTTCTAATTGGGGATGGAGGAAAATATGGTGAACTCAAGAAAGGATTAGAATCATTCCTATGCGATTGCAATGTACCTCTAAAGTTAATGAAATGAATATTGCATATGAGAAGAAATCTCCATTTGATTAGATATACTTTTGCATCGTCCATGGTTTCAGAGCGCGTCCTACCATGCAATATTAATTTAGCAGAGAGAGCACCGTCACGGTCCCGATAATAACATTCTCTTTCGCCGGGGGAGTCAACGTCAATTTGGAACCTATCGGGATATTATACGTCGCAAACGCCTCGCAAGTTTGCCAAGCGTTTGCAGCGAATATTGCTGATAGTGATCTGGGCATTTACGGGAATGTGCAGCAAAAAAAGTTTGAGGTTGTGTAAAATGTTGCCAGAGGAAAACTAGGTTTTGGTTCGAATGACTGCTCCTAAGATGGATACAGGCCAACTAAAGTTGTTACTAGATATGCTTGATGACAATAAGGAGTTGTATACAAATTGAGAGCATGTCAGCATCGCTTAAACGTTTTGACTTGTAACTATTGCAAAACCCAAGAATAAAAGGATGTTGTAATACTACAAGCATCTTTGGTGTCATTTAACATCGATCTAGTGAGTTAGAAATTGTAGACATCATTGATATGCAAATTTAATTAAACATATACATGAGTGATATCCTCATTTTTGAGAAATTCTTCCAAGTTTTGGAGCGTACCCTACCATACAATAGTTCCTGTTTTAAGCTTGTCTTTACAAGCTTAGACTTGCTCTTTTCGCCCACACGACATCTCAAAAAATCTCTCTACTTGATCAGTCCCATATAAGAACGCTTTGATCTTCTCACATCACATATGTTCTCGCTGTCAGATAGTCGTGGCACCCTCTGGTAAGTGAATTGATGAAAAGCTTCATCTTCACCTCGAATTCGAATGCCTCCATGAGTACTCAGGAACTCCTCAATTATATCTTCATCTTTAACTATGAACTTCCCAACCATGTTGCTTTCATGTAGGTTCACATCGATGCCAAGTGTGCATCACTTTTGGCACAACTTGGAGAATTGACATCAGTGATCAGTAGTTGGAACCAGGTAGGGTGAATTACTCTAAACTCTACAACGAGGTGATGAAAATTGATGGATTTTGTGAAGGTACCATTTTGGTCTCTGACTATCTAGTGGAGGCTGAAAAAGTGGTAAAGGCATTTATTAGGAAGACTACAAATCTCCAGAAAGTAATGGGTTGAGAAATTCTTAAGAGAGCATTGTCATTGATACTTTGTTTCCAATTCTGTTTTCAAAGGATGCATATGTGTTCCTTCTTTTTTATTTTATTATTGTGAGAATTATCATGTATGGTTATCATATGATACTTGAGATCTTGTTAGCTTAAAAAGAAAAGTGCAGCTTCTATCACAGAACATATAAAAAGTAAACTATTTTTTTCTATTAAAGTAGTTATTTCTACCTTGATGAAAAAGAATGCTGATAGGAAAGATTAATTTCTCTTGGGCCTCAAAAGATCCAAGACAGGGTGGGAGAGTTGGGGACCCAAGCAAATACGGCGGGGTCTTTGACTTTGTCTTAAGGGATATGGGCCCAGCCTTTATGGACTTGGTGTCCTTGGGCTCAACTGCCGAGAACCCGTGTACAGTTTTAGGATTCCTATATCCAAATGTCAAGATCTTTGGTCCAAATTTCATTATACAACGTATATAGTCCTTATATAAATAAAAAAAGAGTGCATGAATTATTTACGAAAATAAAAGCAAGTTTTCAATTTTAAATAAGAGAAAATAATTTCCGGTTCATTTTCAAATTTCAACTATACATTAAAAAATATTGTCATCTTGAAAATGTTTTTTGGAAAACATATCTAGAGATGTCAAATTTTCCACAAAATAAATGAAGCTTAAATCAATATTGCCTTCATCTATTCAAGAAAATCAAATTGGAAAATTCAAGGATTTATTTCAGCATGGGTTTCCCACAAAATTTGAAAAAGAATATGGATTGTGAGCCGAGACCTTTGCTTGGACATTGGCAAGGATGAACATGAAAGGTTGTAAAGCAAAATTAATGTCAAAAGTAGGAAATGTTATTTTACTTAAAGATGTGATGCAGTGTTGCCGCAGTATGCAATGTCCATGTTTAAAATTCCTCCTGTAGAAGAAAAAATTGTAGCTTTTTGGTGGAAAAAAAATGGTAAATAACCTAGCTAGCATAGGAGGAAATGGGAAGTATTACAACTCCAAAGGCTGCGTTTAGCAGTCGGGATAAAATTCGAGATAGGATATAATTTATCTATCTTACGTTTGATGCTCGCTCAAGACTAGATAAAATCAAATATAAGGGGATATAGACAGGATAAAATTATTTCACGGGAGAGGTGGGATAAAGATGAATAGGATTTCTAATGTTCATGATAAGAAAGTTATTTTTCTTGAATAACAAACTTATTAAATTAAAAAAATGAAATTATATTTCAATATAAATAATGTTTGAATTCTAATTTAAGAAATAAAAAATAAAAATTTATTTTTATTTAATATTATTTTAATTTATATATTCAATTTTAATTCTATCTTATAATAAACATTCAATCTATAAATTAAATATTTATATTTATTGTATATTTTAGGTATTCTTGTATTTTAGGTATGTTAGTACAGTTTACTATTTGATAAAATTTTATTAAAGAATGATGAAAGAGAAAAAAAGAAATAATAATGAAAATAATATAAAAAAGAGGAAAAATAAAATAAAAAATAAAAAATAAATTAATTAAGGAATAGTGTTAGAAGAGATTTTCACCATCTCCATTTATGAATATTTAGGTTCATTTATAATTATATGAAGTTTATATAAATAAATAAAAAAATTGCACATGATATGATGTGAACATATCCAACTTTAACACTGTGATTTACCAAACAATGGACGGAATTTAAAAAAATCACAGGATTTCATATCCTATTCTATCCAGTCATATCCCGATTAGAAATCCGGACGACCAAACGTAGCCTAAAGGATAATAATGCAATTGGATTTAGGCAATGGATCACCTTAATAGGGCAATGTTGGGGAAACAAGTTTGGTGAATGATACAAAATCCATCCTCACCATGGAGTCACTTACTGAAAGGAACTTATTTTCCTGATTATGATTTTGGCATGCAGGGAAGGGATCTCTCCATAATAGAGTTGGCAAAGCTTAATATATGTAGAGAAGCAATCTCCCATTCTATTATATGATCAACAAAAAAAATGGGAAGTAAATAAACATTTGAGAGGATGAGTGGCTTCAAAGAAGAGTGATTAGGGGACCAGCAACCAAGAAAGAGTCTCGTACAGTTGCTAACTTAATTATTAAGGATGATACTAGGGCTGTATTTGGTTCAGCTTTTTCAAGGGGCTCTAGTAATATGCAAAGGATTTAAAACAAGCATATTGGAAAAGTTGAACCAAAGCCAACCTAAATGGAATGAACAAATTCTACTCGACTTGTTAGATGAGTCAACAGTGAATTGAATCCTTGCAAATCCTATAACTACTCAGTTTGTAGAGATAAGCAGCTATGGACTAATACTAGGTCAAATGTTATACAGCGAAGAGTGGCTTCAACAAACTTGGAGAGGAAAATGATAAACGAAAGCCACAACTTCGGCTTCATCCTCTCACCAGACACTATGGCGAGCCTTATGGAATAAGGCCCACAAGTCTCTTTGGACCAGGCCCGACAAACAGGCCCATACTAGAGTCCCGATTCGGGTCGGGTCGGGTCGGGTTGGGTCGGGTCTCTCTGCCCCCACCTGTCCAAGTCAAAGGCGACGCGAGGATGGGAAAAGCGGAGAAATTGCGGACGCAGAGAACCCGCGAGAAGAGAAAAAGCGAAAGCCGATATTCGAAAGCAGCGGAGGGGAAGAGGAGGGGGCGCGGCACAAGAGCGGCGTCTAGGGTTCGCGAGTCAATCCGGCGTCTAGGGTTCGCAACATTTTTGTTTTCTTTCGTTTCCTTTTGTTTCTTGTTTTATCGTGTCTTGGCTCTTTGCGGCTTTGTCTGGTCTGATCTGGTTAAGGACCCATGAATCGTTCGAGGGTCTTCGTCGCCGCTCGAAATGACTTTCTGGGTTTCGCTTTCGCTGCGGTTTTTTTCTTTCTTTTCAATCTAATCTTGCTCGCGAGCTTCGTCTCTTCATGTTCGATTCAGTTGCTGGGATTCTTTCTGCGTTTCTTGATGTTGGTTGTCATTGCCTTGTCAGAATTTGAGGTACCCTGCCCTACGTAAGTTGTGGGTCGATTTCTTCTCAAAGGAAGTTGGGCTGCTGCAGTTCGGTGATTTTAGGTGTCTCTGGCATCGGAAGTGCAAATCATTTCGTGAGAAGGATACCGTTCCATATAGCTTGGATCTTACTTTATGACCAGATTGTCCCTACTTTCTCGAGGAATATACCACAATAAACAGATTCAAATCCAAGCCTCTCCCTCCCCCCACATCAATCATTACCACCACATTACCTCGGATTGTGACTAGGCCTCCTTGCGCCGGCGCTCTCTGTTAACAAAGACGGGTGCTCACGGTGGTTGTGACCTTGCAACCACTGCAAAACAAGTTTATCGATAAATCAATCAAATTAAGATTAGTAATATTAAATTAAAGTTAGTATTGAACATGTTGGGAAGCCACAAAAAGAATGTATGGGTAGATTATTAAAGTAGTTGGTTATTTATGAAGTAAAAATAAATGTTTTTACAACTCTAGATCAAGCAAAATAATAGTTGTCGAGTAACTAAAAGTTGGTTGATAACTTAATGTTGAAAATGTTGGTAAATTAATCAGACTATAGTTTGTAATTTCGAATAAAAGTTAGTCACTTTGACATGGTTGGTGAGCTAGAAAAATGCATAATGATAAATTATTAAAGTAGCTGGTAATTTTGGAAGTATATATACGTTAAAACTTTTCAAAATCACGCAAGATGAAAATTGATAAAAGACAATTGATAACTTAATGTTGATGAATATTGGTTATTTCGAAACCTAACAAGTAAAAAGTTAATAAGTTACTAACATGAATTAGGAACATGAAGTGACAATTGTTGACAACTGTTGTAAAATAAAGTAAACTAATGTTAGCGATTTCATGTATAAATTACTAATTTAACAAAGTTGATGCGCCACTAAAAAAGATGTTGCTAGATTAATAAAACAGTTGGCACTGTTGAAAGTATAAATAAATGTTGATACTTCTTGAATTGAGTGAGATAAAAAGTTAGTAAGTGACCAAAATTAATTATAGGTTATTTGGTAACTTGTGTGTGACCAAAATTAGTAGCAATTTCCATCAAGGGCCACGTGGCAATTTCAGTACCTCGAATCATCCAAATAATATGACGTATGGATAATACAAAGACTTATGAGCAAATACATATGCACAAGGCATTACATATTATTTTACCAAGTAATTGATATTCTTTTTTGTAAAAAAAAAAATTGTATTCATGGCTCAAAAGGATATGTAACATGAACTTTCATGATAACGCAAATTGGAGCAAAGCAAAGGCTATAATACTACAAAATAAAGCCAAATTCATAAAACAATGAGGATCAACAAAGCATTGGCAAGATTAAGCACATACTTGTTCCAAAAGAACATATTTGTCAAGCAAAATAATTGGCAACCAATCACTAGATCTCATATCATCGTCAATAATGAGCACACACTAAAAATTCCTTCTCAAATAACTATGGCATTGCCAGTTAGCGATGCACACTAAGGTTTGGCTTTCTCTACACCATTGCCATATAGAGACTACTAAAATAGGTTCAATATATAAAGATCTAACCTTTGGAAGAGCAAATATTCATAGTTTAGCAAGACACCAGTGTTAGGGAAATCCCTTATGATGTTTTGAAGATGACAAAATAAATCAAATGCTACTAACATATTTCATGGTTAAGTAATAGACCATGCAGATGATGGAATATATAAAGGATATTGTCAAAGTCAGAAGACTACCATAAGACTGAACGTAACATATGTCCAAAGTATATTCTAAAGATTTCCAGACTTCTATGTCAAAGTTTGAAGACTGTCAAACTTTAGTGTCAAAATCTATTCTACATCAAAAGTCTGCTGACTCTGACAAATTCTAGACTGAACGTGAATGAAGAACTAAAAGACAGACTCTATGCTGAAGCTGGACCAGAAAACAGACTCTATGCTGAAACTGAACTTATTTAGACTATGTTCAAACCTTAAAGCTAAATCTGTTCAAAAGCAGAATATGTTCAGACCCAGATTGTAAAGTCTATTGTACTCAGACTCAAATTGTAAAATCTATTGCACTCAAACATTACATCCAGATTCGACAGAATGTAATACAAGCCCCAATCACATCACGGCTAGTGATCTGGTTTGAATTCTACATCAAGATTGATTTGATTGACTCAATCTAATTGATTGACAATTGGATATTAAAGACAAGAACTTTTCATACAAAGAAGCTCTACTTATGGAAACCAAGATTCTGTTTGTATGGGCGATCGGAATCAATTTGGGATTCTACTTTTGTCATTCAACGGCTACCAAATCTTCTAGATACAGAGCTGTCTAATGGATAGATTGGAAGACGATCCTCGAGATACTATCCAACGGCTAGTTTGGAAGTGGAGGAGTATTTAAGAAAATGAAGGACCAATGAGCAAGTAAGAGACGAAGCGTAGAATTTATAATTCCAAAGTCTAATCGACCTTCGATCATACACTTGTCTCTTGTAAGCTTAAACGTTTGTGATCATGAGAGAAATACCAAAAGAGTGACTTAGTGAGATAATGTGATCTACTACTAAGTGTTTCCATTCAAAGTTGTAATCCCTTATTGATTGCATAGTGGAATCTAGCCAAGAAGGCTGTTAGCGTGGAAGAGTGGACGTAGACTTGGATTAAGCTGAACCACTATAAACCTTGTGTTCTTATTCTCTTCCCTGAATCTCTTTATTTTGTTCATAGTTCTATTTAACTACTAAAGTCTGATCTCGCTCAAAATATGTTGCTCTTTAGACTCAATTTCAAAAGTCTGTTATTATTCAAACTCAGGTTAAAAGTAAAGATTTTCATTGCATTTTGCAGAATTTGTTTTTACACCTATTCACCTCTCCTTTAGGTGTTCATACTAGCACTTTCAACCAGGACTCCAACCAGAGGCAAAGGACTTATACACAAACAGAGCATAGGGGTATTGAATCCTTAAAAACATTATCAAACTCCCAAAATCTAAATCAAGAGAGAATAACTCTTCAGTCTAGAATTAAATTCGGAGAGTTCAAACTCTCAAATTTAGAATTAGATTGGGAGAGCACAACTCCCAAATGTAGATCATGAGAGAAAAAAGAGGAAAAGTACAAAAAAAACTCAAAGAAAATCAAAACAAATGGAGGGGAGGGTGAGACTAGCTCAAGTAATTGATATTTACTTGATTATATATTGTGATAATATGATACTTTAACTTCAATTAATTTCATTAGTGTCTATCGATGCCCCCAACTTCAGTCATGTGACTTGCAAATTATATGTGTACGCATTGAGTAGCATGTCTCCAAGTCCCTTTTCGAAATCTTGCCTTTTCGCCTTGAATTAGATGAAAGAGATGCAATTATGTGGTAATGCGTTGCATCATCTTGTTAACAGCCAACTAGGTCACATCATATCTTGATATGATATGGTTTTGTTTTTTCTATTGGATTAAGTTAAGATTGGAACTTCTAACATTCTATAAGAAGTGAGCTTCGTCAAGTTTCACGTTCCTACTGGAATCACAATGATACCATGGTACATGTTTGTTTCAAAAGAGGGGAAAGGGGGGAAGAACCATCCAAAAAATAAAGAAAACCAGCCGACGGGATCAATTCATCTTCGGAATCCTTTGCACATGTAGGGGTAGCGCCTCCCCCAAATCGGACTGGAGGCCGAGAGTGAAATATGCTATTAAGGGAGAAATTTCCGGAAACTTAAATATATGGTTTGGAAATAGAAACAAAGCGGTGGACTCATCGTCAATCATTTTTTTAAAGGCCCTAGGTGAGCATTTGAAGGAACTAATCATATTGTGAGATCTAGAAAGAATATTCATCTAGGGTTTGGTTACGTATGAAGGAAGAGTTAGGACCCCAAAGAAACCTTCTCGGTATCACATTTTCCCATCGAGTTATTGAAGCAATTATCAATATAATTTCTTAATATTAAGAACATAATTTTGATTTATAGCAAGTGTAGTCAAGTAAAATATGTGTTAATTTATGACTCGAGTTTGATTGCAAAACGTGATTTGCTGGACTAAAAGAAGAAATATAAAATAAAATAAAGGAGGAAAGTTCTTTGTCAAGAAGCCTGAGGATTCCGAATTGAAGGAAATCAATTGTGGCTTTTGGCATGAAGGAGTTCTACGCGTGAGAAAATAAAAGGAAGCAGGTGGGGCCCAAATGGGCACACACACGCACAGCAGGCTGGATTTCCCTCTTTTATTCGGCCACGGAAACAAAAGACCGAAGTCCCTGCGTGAAGATTAAAAGGTGGTGGGCCCAAGGTCAAAGTTTGACCTTGGGCGCACACACGCGTATATATATATGAACAGGATTCGCTTCCTTCTTTGGCGAGCGTGCGTGGGACGGCTAAAACCAAAACCCTACGTAGAAGCCGCACGAAGCCACACATGGTCGTTGTTGATACGAGCATTGAAGTGCCGTTATTCTAGCGAGTGCTTGGCGGGTTTTCGTTCGTGAATTACATCCAAGAAGTTTAGTGTTTGTAGTCGATTAAATCTTGAGGTAAGATTTGCGTGTAATTCCTTCATGAGATTGAGAGATTATTTTCGAGGAATTTCGGGGCTAAACACTGCGTGCGTTATTGGGTGTAATTGGAGCTTGGGAAACACCGAGAGAGTGTTTGAGTGACTTGAGTGTGTAATCTCCTTGTATCGCTTGATCTATAGTGAAATTCGCTGCTGTTCTCCCCGTGGACGTAGGTCTTTACGACTGAACCACGTAAATCTGGTGTCTGATTTATTTTATTCTTCCGTCTATATTTTGTTCGATCGCTCGCCCCATCGCAACAATATGTAACATCCCTTTACGCTTCGGCATGATTTCTGATAGAATATTGAAATATTCTAATTGGTACTTTTGGAATCTAATTGGACAAGATTTACGTGTACGTGGTTGCGCTTTCTTCTCTTTCAAGTCTTCCATGTCTTTCCTCGTTGCTTTCTCCTTTCAGAACTTTCCCCACTCGTTTTCACATTAGTCTCCATCCTCTTTTCAAGCCTTCACCTCAAGATCATCCGAAAGTCTTTCGTTCCACGCGGCCAAGTCATAAAAAAAATTAGCTCGTTTCATCTCATCTATGACCGGAGCGACACGTGTAGTTCCACAGGCAGACTTGTTTCGTGACAGTGTCTTCTCTCACCATTCCCGCATCCAACGAAATCCTCATCTCTCGCTACACTAATTTTGCGGCGCATACGTTGGTACTTAACCAATAAATTACTCAACGTGAAGTATTGTTGGGCATATAATATGATGTCCCTACAAAAGTATAGTGGAGGGAGCCAACCACTGCCTTGCCGCGTCTTATTCCTTGAACAGTAAGTAATTACACCTACATAAAACGTAATGGACAGACAAGGCCCTCGTACTTTCTTTTTGTTTTTCTACACATCCCACGTCGACCGCTGTTAAATAGCCGGTCAATTTTTCAAACTGTAACTTAGCAATTAAAAGTGATGAAGGGGGGGTTCTGAAATAGAAATAAAAAGAGAGAGTGATTAACCACTCGACGTTCTGCCCCATAAGCATCATAGTACGTATTACTTTCCCATTGTAATTTCTCTTTAGAATTCATTTACTTTGTGAAAAATAAATAATTTATAAAATATTTTCCCAAAATTGATAACTTGTATTGTTTGAAATATTATCAATGAAAAAAAAATTCATTACCAATAATAACTTATGTTTGAACATTTTTCTGAATAATTAAAATATTTTTCATTGACGTATTATTTTAAGTGATATTATTGATCATTTTCTTAAAAATATTTTTCAAATTATTCCTTTTTGGTGAAATGAACGCACATTCAAGTAGCATAACATCACATAATAACACACGAGTGGACTACAGTTTATCCCCTATTATATTCTTTTGGGACGTGTTTTCCTAAATTCCCTCAAACCATATCTCTAAATGGTGGTCACAAGTATAGACATCACCCCCATTTTATTTTGACTAAGTTTCTACGCGAGTTATTATTGACCCACCAATCAGAAGTATGGTTAGTGTCCCTTCCATCAAGGGTCGGAGAAAAACTTGTCAATCTCTTTAGATATATGGCCGGTTCTCGTGCCCGATAATTGTTGTTTAACCAGTGGAGGGGAGAAAGGCGATGTTCCTTCAGTAAGTCATTAAAACTCCATATAACATTACCGAACAGACCAGAAAAACTGATTAATTTTAAGAAGGATGGCGTGTACGGCTGTCTAATCTTAAGCACGACTGCCGGCCGACAAGTCTTATATAAGAGGCAGAACGAGAGAGCAATCTCGGCAATACCTTGGAAAAGCAAATACGTTTTACTTCCTTTTGGCATCGCATCGATGGAAGGCTCATTTTTTTGCGTGTTTAGGAGGGCTTTGCTCTTTCTCTCTCTCCATGTCCTCATGATCTGCTTCATGCATCAAGGTTATACTTATGGAGTAGAAGGGAAGATTACAAGCCGCACTGTACCAGTTGGTTCTCTATTGCCCTCTACTTCTTGCTCACCTTCCACTACAAAAGGTAGGTCTCTCTCTCTCTCTCTCTCTCTCTCTCTCTCTCTCTCAATTCATGCCTTGCACATGTGAGTTACCACGGAATCCTCCTCATTTTTCACACGGATACTTTTGTTTGGTTCTGATACAACTTGGCTAAGTTGCCTTTGCTTTAGACTCTATTAATGGGGAAATTAAGAGGTGGGAGGGTGATTAGAAGAAGACATATAGGAAGGTGATCCGTCTCTTTTGCATTAGCTCTAGCGGGGGGACTTGGTCATGCAATGATGGTGATCATATGGATTTGTCCCATTCAAGAAGTTAAGGCCCTGTTTGGTAACCATCCAAATAAGGCCAAATTCTGATTCCTTGTTCCCAGAATCAATTTGGGCCTAGAATCACGTTTGGTAATATTTTTGTTTCCAGGAACAAATTTGTTCCCGAGAACAAATTAGGAATAGAATCAAGAACCAAAAAAAAGTTGATTATTATTCTGGGAACGAATTTGAGAATCAAAATCAAGAACTCTTCTTCTTTCCTTCGGCCATCTCGCGACCGCCGTCCACCACCTCCTGCCACCGTCCGCCGTCCGTCATCGCTGTCCACCGCCGCCGCCAGCCGCCGACCACCAGCGCCGGCCGCCGGTCCAGCAAGCTTGCCAGAGGCTCACCAAACCAGGGCGAGGTCCGGCGAGCTCGCCGGAGGCAAGCCTAGCCACTAGCGAGGCTCAGCCTCACCAGATCTGGCTCAACCGAGCCTCGCTAGGGCTGGGCAGGGGCTAGGCAAGCCTCACGACGCCCAACCCCACCGGTGGCCAAGCAAGGCTCGCCCAACCTCGACGAGGCTCGCCTGGCCACCGGCGAGGCTCGCCTAGCCCCGCCGATGGCTGGGCAGGCCTCGCCCAACCTCGGCGGGGCTAGGCGAGCCTTGCCCAACTGCTGGTGAGGCTTGGCCGACAACACTCCGGTGAGGTCGCCGGCCATAAGAAGAAGAAGAAGAAGATGAGAAAAAGGAAAAAAAGAAAAGAAAAAATGAAAAAATGAAAAAAGTAAAATATTTATTTAAAAATTAAAAGAAATTGATTTGGAACAAAATTAATGAGCACGGTATCAAACACAATTTTATTCCAAAATTAGAAATTTTGGACAGTTATCAAACACCTTAAAATGCTTAGAATCAGTTCTCTGGAACAAAATAAAAAAGAATCAATTCTGATCAGAATCTACTCCCAAGAACATAATCATTACCAAACACGCCCTAAGTCGTTTGAAAGGAGAGAGTGGGAACACATGTTTAAGAGGTTGACCAGACCAAACCAAAGTCTTCGTTGGATGGAAAGATAGAACAATCTATTTTGTTCTTTTCACCGGTGGATTATCTAATTACTATTTCTTCGAATCTCCTACTCTCACACGACATGCTTTCAGCTAGCAACAGGAAGTCGACCTTGGAGGTAACACACAAGCATGGCGCATGCTCTCAGCTTGTTCAAGACCAAAATCCTCTGAATCACACCAAAATCCTGCTTCAAGATGAATCCAGGGTCAAGTGGATTCAATCCAAATCCTCCAACAGCAAAGACAGCCTAAAAGCTTCGGCAGTGACCCTTCCAGTGAAGTTTGGCATCACCATTGGCACTGGCAACTACTAAGTGAAGGTTGGCCTCGGCACGCCGAAAAAGGACCTCCCTCTCATTTTCGACACCGGCAGCCCTCTCACGTGGACCCAGTGCAAGCCATGCGTGGGATCTTGCTACAATCAGTCTGACCCAATCTTGCGATCGTCCTCCTATGCCAATGTCTCATGTGCCTCGACAGCTTGCTCTCAACTTTCTTCCGGCCAAGGTAATATCAAACCCATTTGAGATACTTGATTCTTATGATGTCCTACTAGAATATTTTTCAAGCGTAGATGAGGAATCTCTGATTCTAAAGTTAAAAACCATCACAAGAAAGAATAACCATAAGTAATTAAAGCAATGTATTATGCTCTTGGATCTTTAAGGTGGTTCGCGATGCAACGGAACTTGTCCATACTCCATCACATATGGGGACGATTCATTTTCGATAGGCTTCTTGGCAACTGAGAAGTTGACAATATCGCCGACGGAGGTGATCGACAATTTCGAATTCGGCTGCGGTGAGAACAACCAAGGCCTCTTTGGCAGAGCTGCAGGGTTGATCGGACTCTCAGACAGCAATATCTCCATCGTGGAACAAACCGCGGCCAAATATGACAAGTATTTCTCCTACTGCTTGCCCTCTTCCACTAGCTTCACTGGACACTTGACTTTCGGCAAGGACGGCAGAGCACCGTGCTCAGTTAGCTTCACGCCGTTATCGACGGTCCCACAAAACTCGGAATTCTATGGAATAAGTATCATCAAAATCAGTGTAGAAGGAAAACCTCTATCAATACCATCGACGGTCTTTTCAAATGCAGGCGCGATTATCGACTCGGGAACTGTCATTACTCGATTACCTCCAACAGCGTATAGCGCCTTGAGAACCACAGTCAGGAAAGCGATGGCGAATTACACGACACCGCCGGCAGTTTCCCTTTTCGATACTTGCTATGACTTTAGCAAGGAGAGCACAGTCGTGATCCCATCAATAACATTCTCTTTCGCCGAGGGAGTGAACATCGACTTGGACCATAGCGGGATATTTTACGTCGAGGATGCCTCGCATGTTTGCTTAGCTTTTGCAGCGAATGCTGCTGATAGTGATCTGGTCATTTATGGTAATACGCAGCAGAGAACGTTTGAAGTGGTTTATGATGTTGCTGGAAGAAAGCTAGGCTTTGGTCCAAATGGCTGTTCCTAAGATGGATGGACCAAAACGAAAGTTATCTGTGGACATGCTCAATGTTAGAAATTAAATCAAATTCATCGTTGCCGATACTTCGACACTAAGATCCTAGAATTGATACCAAAGACTATTCGGTACTCGTATTGAAGAAGAGTCATATTTGTTTTATTACTTTTAATGAATCTGTTCGTATGTTTATGTCTTGACTATTCATGTTTCTAGGCGTAATCAATGTTTTGTAAGTTCCTAGGATCTTATCTTCTCGAAACATTAGTGAGTCATTTAATAAAATGAACAAATGTTATCTAACAGATATATTAATAGAGGAGTCTTGTAATCATTCCTGTTAAGGTAAAATAAAGTGAATTAAAAGCCTATTTCTTTCTCTTCTTTGAGTAAGTTCCAAGCGTTTCATCTTCAAATTATCCCATCAAATTGGTATTAGAGCACACAATTTGTGATCACGGCTATAACAAACACTCAGTTTCCTCTTCAATACCCTTGTCTTACCAAACATAATTATGGTAATTGGGTCGTCAGAATAAAAGCTCTACTTGGCGCCTACAGTATGTGGGAACTTGTCAATACTAGCTATGATGAGCCAGAGCTACGATCATGGCCTCAACAAATTAGTACTAGAGCACAATGTTTGTGATCATGGCCTCAACAAACACTCAGCTTCATCTTCAATACCCTTGTCTTACAGAAAAATCGTGGTTTGGACTACATTCAAAATGCCTGCAACGCTTGTGAGTGCATTTAAGACAGCTTCGGGCTAGCCTTAGCAATTGAATGTGTTCTATAGCCTAGATATTCCTTAATCCTAAATATTTCAAATATTTTTAAAATTCTATTTTGACATCGTGAAAGTCACAGTATGAATTGTATTCAAAATACCTGCAACACTTGTGAGTGCATTTACGCGAACCCAGAGCTAGCCTTGACAATTGAATGTCTTTCATAGCTGAGATATCACATTATCTCAAAAATTTTCATAAATGATTCTGAGATATGTTTTTGAAATATCACATGTACCCTTCATACATATAATCCCATCATGCATTAGAAATTGCTTGTGTTTGTGATTGACGCATGCCCTTGGTAATAAGTGATTCATTGACAGTTCACTTTCTTGCTTGATTAGTTGAGAAACAAGGTTCAAAAGACCTGCATTCATGTTTACATTTTTGCAATGCATGTGACTTTTAGATATATGATAACAAGGGAAAACCCTGGATCACATAAATCGCTTGATTATGACCATGCAAGAATATAATTGGTCAACAATTACTATAAGTCACAAAAAATGGATTGGGTAAGTGTCTTAGTAAGACCTTCACATGAAAGACAAAGGCCAACCCTAAGGTCCCAAAATTTGACTTACGTCTTGTACTTCGTTTAAATGATGGATCTCGACATGATGTGTTGCTTTTTATTATTTTGATGTGTATGCTTGTTTCTTTCCATTGTATGTACCTAGTTATAAGTTTCTTAGATTAGGTTTAGATTAGAACCCGAAGATAGAGAAAGTATAAAGATGGTGGAGGTCGATGTCCATCCCGACCATTATCATGTACTATTCATTTTCCCGACATATGTCTCGGGTTTCATTTGTTGTATAAGACCCGACGAGTTGCGAATTTTTTCTCTTTCTCTCATCTTTTTCATTTGTGTTTCTCTTTTATATTTTTTTAGAATTGCATGATAGATTTATTGTTTTCCTTGATTGTTTATTTACTGTCTTGCAATTCCAATTCCAATGATTGCTTTCTTTTCTTGTTTTTCTAGAAATAGAATAAAATGAAAATGACCAACCACACATGATCATTGAGGACGCGTTTGGTAACGTTTTTGTTTTAGGGAATACTTTTTGAACAGAAATAGTTTTTTTTTTTTTGTTTCTATTCCCGAGGACAATTTATGAATATAAGAACATGCTTGGTAACTGCAAAAAATTTCTATTCTAGAAATAGAAATGCATTTGATAAATTTGTATAATTTTGTTATTTCTTTTATTTTTTTAATTTTTTATTATATTTTTCCTTTTTTTCTTTCTTTTTTTCTTTTTTTTCCTCCTTTCTTTTGTGGCCAATCGCCGGCCACGGCGGTAGCCAACAATCGGCTGGGCGAGCTCCGGCAAGCTCACCGGAGCCTCGCCAGTGGCCTTGGTGGCCACGCGAGCCTCACGAGGCCACTGGCAAGGCCTAACCTCGCCTAGGTGGCGCGAGGCTTGGCCTCACCCTGGCCTAGCGAGGCCAACCTCACGCCACTTGGGTGAGGTCGAGCCTCACCGATGTCCTCGCAAATTACAAGAGAGCATTCAAGAAAGCAATGGTGAATTACATGGCGGCACCGGCACTTGCTTTTCTCAATACATGCTATGAATTTAGCAAGAGAGCACCGTTACGGTCCCGATAATAACATTCTCTTTCGCCGGGGGAGTCAACGTCAATTTGGAACCTATCGGGATATTATAGGTCGCAAATGCCTCGCAAGTTTGCCTAGCGTTTGCAGCGAATACTGCTGATAGTGATCTGGGCATTTACGGGAATGTGCAGCAGAAGACGTTTGAGGTTGTGTAAAATGTTGCCGGAGGAAAGCTGGGTTTTGGTTCGAATGGCTGCTCCTGAGATGGATACAGATCAACTAAAGTTGTTACTAGATATGCTTGATGACAATAAGGAGTTGTATACAACTTGAGCATGTCATCACCAATTAAACGTTTTGACTTGTCACTATTGCAAAACCCAAGAACAAAAGGATGTTGTATTACTACAAGCATCTTTGGTGTCGTTTAACATCGATCTAGTGAGTTACAAATTATGGACGTCATTGATATGCAAATTTAACTAAACATATACATGAGTGATGTTGTCATTTTTGAGAAATTCTTCCAAGTATCGGAGCGTACCCTACCATTCAGTAGTTCCTATTTTAAGCTTATAAAGACAAGCTAAGACTTGCTCTTTTCGCCCACACATCATCTCGAAAAATGTCTCTACTTGATCAGTCCCAGATAAGAATGCTTGAACATTGATGTGATCTTTCTCACATTACATATGTTCTCGCTGTCAGATAGTCATGTCATGGCTCCTTTTGCCTCCACCTCCCAAGTCTTTTTCATGGACTTGCCTACACGATTAGGGATCAAGATCCCTCTGGTAAGCGAATTGATTAAAAGCTTCGTCTTCACCTCAAATTCGAATGCCTTTATGAGTACTCAGGAACTCCTCAATTTTATCTTTATCTTTAACTATTAACTTCCCGACCATGTTGCCTTCATGTAGGTTCGCAACGATGCTATGTGTGCATCGCTTTCGGCACAACTAAGAGAATTGACATCGGCGATTAAGTCGTTGGAACCAGGTAAGATGGATTACTCTAAACTCTGCAGCGAGGTGATGAAAATTGATGGATTTGGTGAAGGTACCATTTCATTGGTCTCTGACTATCTAGTGGAGGATGAAAAAGTGGTAAAGGAATTTATTGGGAAGACTGCAAATCACCATAAAATAATGGGTTGAGAAATTCTTAACGTACTTCGTGCTACTTTGTTTCCAGTTCTATTTTCAAAGGATGCATATGTGTTCCTTCTTTTATATTTTATTGTTGTGAGAATTGTCATGTATGGTTATCATATGATACTTGAGATCTTGTTAACTTAAAAAGAAAAGTGCAGCTTCTATCATAGAACATATAAAAAGGAAACTAATTCTCTTTTCTATTAAAGTAGTTATTTCCACCTCGATGAAAAAGAATGTTGATAGGAAAAATTTTATTTGTGGGGACCAATCAAATACAACAGGGTCTTTGACTTCGTCTTAAGGGACATGGGCCCAGCCTTTATGGACTTGGTGTCCTTGGGCCCAATTGTTGAGAACCCGTGTGCAAGTTTCAAAATTCCTATATCCAAATGTCAAGGTTTTTTTTTGTCAAAAAAAAAAATGTCAAGGTTTTTGGTCCAAATTTCAATATACAACATGTGTAGTCCTTGTATCACTTGAAAAGTGCATGTATTATTTAGGAAAATAAAAGCAAGTTTTCAATTTCAAATAGAAGAAAATAATTTCTAGTTCATTTTCAAAATTCAACTACACAGTAAAAAATATTGTCATTTTCTTGAAAATGATGTTTTGGAAAACATATATAGAGATGTCAAATTTTCTACGAAATAAATAAAATCTAAATCAGTATTGCTTTGCATCTAATCAAGAAAATCAAATTGAAAAAGTCAAGGATTTATTTCAGCATGGGTTTCCCACGAAATTTGAGAAAGAATATGGATTGCGAGCCGAGACCTTTGCTTGGACGTTGGTAAGGAGGAACATGAAAGGTTGTAACGAAAAATTAACGTCAAAAGGAGGAAAGGTAATTTTACTTAAAGATGTGATGCAGTGTTGCCACAGTATGCAATGTTCATATTTAAAATTCCACCTATTGAATAAAAAATTATAGCTTTTTGGTGGAAAAATGGTAAATAACCTAGCTAGCATAGGAGGAAATGGGAAGTGTTACAACTCCTAAAGGATGAAAATGCGATTGGATTAAGGCATTTGATCACCTTAATAGGGCAATGTTGGGGAAACAAGTTTAGTGAATGATACAAACTCCATCCTCACAATGGAGTCACTTACGAAAAGGAACTTATTTTCCTCATTATGATTTTTGGCATGAGGGGAAGGGATCTCTCCATAATAGGGTTGGCAAAGCTTAATATATGTAGAGAAGCAATCTCTCATTCTGTTATATGATCAGCAAAAAATGGGGAATAAATAAACATTTAAGAAGATGAATGGCTTCAAGGAAGAGTGATTAGGGGGCTAGCAACCAAGAAAGAGCCTCGTAAAGTTGCTGACTTAATTATTAGGGATGATACTAAAGCTGCATTTAGTTCAACTATTTCAAGGGGCTCTGGCAAAATGCAAATGATTTAAAATAAGTATATTGGAAAAGTTGAACCAAAAGCGACCTAAATGGAATGAACAAATTCTACCCGACTTTTAGATGAGTAAATAGTGAATGAATTCTTTGCAATTCCTATAACTCCTCAGTTTGTAGAAGATAAACAGCTATGGACTAATATCAGGTCAAATGTTACTCAGCGAAGCTTCAACAAACTTGGACGGGAAATTGATAAACCAAAGTCATGACTTCGGCTTCATCTCTTCACCAGACACTATGGCGAGCCTTATGGAACAAGGCCCACAAGTCCCTGTGGACCGGGCCCAACAAACAGGCCCGTAGTTCGGGTCGGGTCTGCGCCCACCTGTCCAAGTCAAAGGCGACGCGAGGATGGGAAAAGCGGATAAATTGGGGGACGCAGAGAACCTGCGAGAAGAGAAAAAGCGAAGCCCGATATTCGGAAGCAGCGGAAGGGGAAGGAAAGGAAGGAAGCGAAGAGGGAGGGGGCGCGGCACAAGAGCGGCGTCTAGGGTTCGCGTGTCGATCCGGGCCACTTCGCTTCGCTCTCGGATTCTCGGTACGGAGCTTCATCCCTCGTCGCCGCCGATTTCCTGGGGAACATTTTTTGTTTTTTCTTTTGTTTCTTGTTTTATCGTGTCTTGGTTCTTTGCGGCTTTGTCTGGTCTGATCTGGTTACGGACCCATGAATCGTTCGAGGGTCTTCGTCGCCGCTCGAAATGACTTTCTGGGTTTCGCTCTCGCTGCGGTTTTTCTTTTTTTTTTTTAATCTAATCTTGCTCGCGAGCTTCGTCTCTTCATGTTCGATTGAGCTGCTGGGATTCTTGGTGTGGGTTGTCGTTGCCTTGTCGGAATTTGAGCTGCCCTGTGGTAAATAGGTTGTGGGTCAGTTTCTTCTCGGAGGAAGTCGGGCTGCTGTTCGGTGATTTTATGTGATTTTGGCATCGGAAGTGCAAATCGTTTCGTGGGAAGGATGCCATTCGCTGTAGCTTGGATTTTACTTAAGAACTTCGTTGTTTGAAGCCTCATTTTTGATCTGTATGAGATTTGAAAAGAATTCCCTTAGTAGTTTTTGCAAAATTTTTGAAATCTTACGGTTCCAAGTTTCGTTCTCTCCATGAGACAATATGGGACCTGGCGGATCTTCGGTGATAGAGCAAGTCTGATTGCCGTGATTGGTTGTCACTCCCTTGCTTGCTTGAGTTGTTCATCAATCTTGGAACTTTGTAAGAAAGGGTCCATGACTGTGCTTCATGTTTGAAAAATGTCCTGGTGAAAAATCTTTTTTCTTGAAATGGTGTCCTGTGAAAGTCTTCAAATGTTTTGAATGAAACAAAAGCAACAATGGAGGTTCAATATCTTGTAATTTTTACTGGACATAGACTGCCTGACAACAGTACTTGTTCCAATGACCCGTTGTGAATGCTGTCTTTTTCTTCTAGGTTCATATATCAATCCATACTTGTCTTGACGGCAGAAAAAAGGAAAAATTCTCGTGGATCAAACTAAAAAGAATAGTGTAGCTGATTAGGGGGATCTAGAAGAACTTGGGAGAAAGAAAGCTAGAGATTGGATGTGCATAGGGTTATATCTCTTTATTTCTTTGCCGTTGTGTAGATTTTTTCTGTGAACTTGTTATTCTCTCTAATTGCGTACCTTTCTAAGTGGTTTTACTCATGGTCTATCGTCCAGGGGAAGTTACAGTTTTGGCTTATGGTCCAATCGTTCCTCTGTAGTAGTGCAATTACTTTCTCATTTCTTAGATATCAGAAATCCACCCTTCTTGGCTTCACAAATCTTTTCACCGTGTACATTTTTTGGGCATCTTAAATTTGTTATGTTTGTTTATCTATCGAATTTTCTATTGCTTTACATCTGGTCTGATGCCCATGGATATTGTCTCCTTTTTTATGTTGGGAGTCCTAACCTGCCTGACTATCATCTCGATCCTGTGGTTTACTTAACATCTTCATATATTCTTTTCATTCGAAGCAGATGATTGTAGTTTGAGCTTGGGGGTTGCCATCTCTGGTTTCCTAGTCAGTTGGTCAGATCAAAATGGTGTGGTTTAGGGCAAGTTCCAGTGCAGCAAAGCTTGTTGTCAGGAGAGCTCTCTCTCAAAGTAGATCCTATGTGACTAGATCACGAATTCTTCCATCACAAGAGCGATGTTTTCATGCTACAGCTTTTAGACCAAAGGCACAGGCTGCTCCTGTCCCTCGCCCTGTTCCACTCTCAAGGCTTACCGATAGCTTCTTGGATGGGACAAGTAGCGTTTACTTGGAAGAGCTTCAAAGGGCATGGGAGGCTGACCCAAATAGCGTTGATGAATCATGGGACAATTTTTTTAGAAACTTTGTGGGTCAAGCAGCAACATCTCCCGGCATTTCAGGGCAGACAATCCAAGAGAGCATGCGTCTGTTGTTATTTGTGAGGGCTTACCAAGTGAATGGTCATATGAAAGCCAAATTGGATCCTCTGGGTTTGGAGGAAAGAGAAATTCCATCTGATTTGGACCCTGCTCTTTACGGGTTCACTGAAGCTGATCTAGACAGAGAATTTTTCATAGGGGTATGGAGGATGGCTGGTTTCTTGTCTGAGAACCGACCAGTCCAAACACTAAGATCCATTTTAACCAGGCTTGAGCAGGCTTACTGTGGGAGCATTGGATATGAGTATATGCACATTGCTGACCGTGAAAAATGCAACTGGTTGAGAGATAAGATTGAAACACCAACACCTATGCAGTACAATCGCCAACGTCGGGAAGTTATTCTTGATAGGCTTATATGGAGCACACAATTTGAAAACTTCTTGGCCACCAAGTGGACAACAGCCAAAAGGTTCGGTCTTGAAGGTGGTGAAACTCTGATTCCTGGGATGAAGGAAATGTTTGATAGGTCAGCAGATCTTGGGGTTGAGAGCATCGTCATTGGAATGCCTCACAGAGGTAGATTAAATGTTCTAGGGAATGTTGTTCGAAAACCACTCCGACAAATATTTAGCGAGTTCAGTGGCGGTACAAAACCAGTGGATGAAGTTGGGCTTTACACAGGTACTGGTGATGTGAAGTACCACCTGGGTACTTCCTATGATAGACCAACTCGGGGTGGGAAAAGAATACATTTGTCATTGGTGGCAAATCCAAGTCACTTGGAAGCTGTGGACCCAGTGGTGGTTGGTAAAACTAGGGCCAAGCAGTATTACTCAAATGATGTCGAGAGAACAAAGAATATGGGTATTCTGATTCATGGTGATGGTAGCTTTGCTGGACAGGGTGTGGTGTATGAGACTCTACATCTTAGCGCCCTTCCAAATTATACCACTGGTGGGACAATACATATAGTCGTAAACAACCAGGTTGCCTTTACCACTGACCCGAGGGCTGGTCGATCATCTCAGTACTGTACTGATGTTGCTAAGGCATTGAATGCCCCCATATTTCACGTGAATGGTGATGATGTGGAAGCTGTTGTTCATGTCTGTGAGCTTGCAGCTGAGTGGCGACAGACTTTTCATTCAGATGTGGTGGTTGATTTAGTGTGTTATCGTCGGTTTGGACACAACGAGATTGATGAACCGTCTTTCACTCAGCCAAAAATGTATAAGGTCTGCAGCCCATGACAAGTGTTTCGATTCATTTCTATTGTTGAGCATCACTTGCTTTAATTCCTTGAAGTTCGGTGAATTCTATATACCTGAGTAAATTTTTTTCCTCTGCCACTGTGTTAATTGTTTTCTTGGTCTATTCAGATTGGTAAAATTATTTTTGCAATTTTTCTTCATTTCAGGTTATTCGAAATCATCCTTCTGCTCTTGAAATCTATCAAAAGAGACTCTTAGAGTCTGGGCAGGTTACCAAAGAGGACATTGAGAAGATACAAAGCAAGGTTAATACAATACTCAATGAAGAATTCCTTGCTAGCAAAGATTATGTTCCCCAAAGGAGGGACTGGCTTTCGTCTCACTGGTCTGGGTTTAAATCACCTGAACAGCTTTCTCGCATCCGGAATACTGGGTACGTTCTTCCGCACTGCATGCATATGTAAAATGATTTTGTTTACTTACTGTACTAAAACTTTCCTAATGTTATTCAGTGTGAAGCCAGAGATTCTGAAAAATGTTGGCAAAGCAATTACAACCCTGCCTGAAAACTTTAAGCCCCACAGAGCAGTGAAGAAGGTCTATGATCAACGAGCCCAGATGATTGAAACTGGGGAAGGTATTGATTGGGCAGTGGCAGAAGCACTTGCTTTTGCCACACTACTTGTAGAAGGTAACCATGTTAGGTTGAGCGGTCAGGATGTCGAAAGAGGTACCTTTAGTCATCGGCATTCAGTACTTCACGATCAGGAAACTGGGGAGCAGTACTGCCCTCTTGACCATGTGATGATGAATCAAAATGAGGAAATGTTTACAGTTAGTAACAGGTATATGCTGCTGTTAGTTCATACTCAAGACTTCAACAATTCTTTATTGGACTGTTTGTCATTTTTTCATGAGCTTTCCTTAATGCAGTATTTCATAGATCATTTGGAGCCATTTACGAATTATCTCTGACGTAGTCAAACAAGGAGAAGCTCCTTGAATATTAAAGGTTTCCATTAATTGAGACAATGCAACTCCCACTCTATATGAATGTACTTAATCTGGAGGATGAACTTTTTCTAATAACTAGGAGTAAGAGAACTTCATTTACTGCTTGTTTGATATAGTTGTACCATTCAGTCATCTAGATGATCCCTCTGTTTCAAGCTGTACCTGAAGATCGTTATACCATGGATTTAGGTAGTGCTTTAAGTTTCTAGTTATGATTTTTCTTCACTACAGTTCTGAATATATGTGACTGAATTTGATGTGATGCCGCCTTTAGAATGTATGAGTTTATTTTAGCTATTTGTTCATCCTTTCCTGTTTAGGTTAATGAACACCAAACACTGGTCACAGAAAAATATGGGACTTAAGCAGCTCTTTAAATAATGATTGTTTAGGCTGCTGTCTAACCTTTTTTTTTTCTCCTTTTATCACTCTCTTATCAACAGCTCACTCTCTGAGTTTGCTGTTCTTGGGTTTGAATTGGGCTACTCTATGGAAAATCCAAATTCCCTAGTACTATGGGAAGCTCAATTTGGTGACTTTGCCAATGGAGCTCAAGTAATTTTTGACCAGTTTTTGAGTAGTGGGGAGTCTAAGTGGCTACGACAAACTGGGCTTGTCGTGCTGCTTCCTCACGGTTATGATGGCCAGGGCCCTGAACATTCAAGTGCACGTTTGGAGCGTTTCCTTCAGGTATTCATCTGAAAAGCGTGATTATTGTAAGATCGTTCTATATTTTCTTGCTGCTCAAGGGCTCAAGATCTTTGACCAAAAAAGAAAAAGGCTCAAGATCTATGTCTGCTAATTTCTTGTGGTTGAAAGAACGAGAATTGTTCAAATCTCTCTTTCTCTGTGCACGTGCACACGCACATGCTCTCGCACAATATGTGCTTTTTTTTGTATGCTTCTTGGCTAATGTATGGTCATGAACTTGATGGCAGATGAGTGATGACAACCCATATGCGATACCTGAGATGGAGCCAACTCTCCGAAAGCAGATTCAGGAATGCAATTGGCAGGTTGTGAACACCACAACTCCCGCTAATTACTTCCACGTCTTGCGGAGACAGGTCAGTGCAGCTAGGTGGTTCCCATTCCTATTTTTGCTCAAATTACCAGTCAGCAGTATCTGAAACTATTGTCAATTACTGTAGATTAACAGAGAATTCCGTAAACCTCTCATCGTAATGGCTCCTAAGAACTTGCTTCGGCATAAGGATTGCAAATCAAATCTATCCGAGTTTGATGATGTACAAGGACATCCAGGTTTTGACAAACAGGGCACTAGATTCAAGCGCCTCATTAAGGACCAGAATGATCACTCAGATCTTGAGGAGGGCATCAGAAGACTGGTTCTTTGCTCTGGAAAGGTATCCCTCGCCTTTCCTTTTCACAAATCAGTGTATTATCTGATATGTTGTTTCATTATGTGTCACGTCTGGTAAAGGATAAGCTACATGACATTGGTCTCTTTGCCCAAGAAATTTTAGTCAAACGTTATATGAATTACTGGACTGCAGGTTTACTATGAGCTTGATGAGGAGCGTAAGAAGGTTGGCGGAAAGGACGTTGCAATATGTAGGGTGGAACAGCTGTGCCCCTTCCCATATGATCTTGTCCAACGAGAGTTGAAGCGATATCCAAGTATGTTTCCTTAACTTGCTAATTGTAGTGCAACCAGCACTAAAGCATATGTGCCCTTGGAATGTTAGTAAATTTATCTATGTATTATAAGTATTACATTATCTGCTCATCAATAAGCTTTAGCTTACTCTTACCTTTCTCTATGTACTCACTAGATGACCGGACCTTAGACCTAGCCTATCACATTCTTGTGGATGTCACATGAATGCATCCCAACTAAACTAAATAATAAAAAGTGGATACATAAACCAAGATAATTGATGGTGGAGCTAATGTAGAATTTTTTAGTAGCAAGAGCAAAATTTTTGTTTAGTTTCTAGCAAAAACAAAGAATGCATTCACGGAGTGAGAGATCGGAGCTGTGGATGTCCAGATGCCACTCTTAGCCCCTCCTTATATGCTGGTGATAGGGTTTTATCATAATATTAGTTCTGGACACTGTATTTCCAAGGGTCCTCCATTTCAATTGACTTATAGTAAACAGGAGCACTTGTTTTCCAGAAGCTGTCAATTGCGCGCAGTCAATTTGTATTGCCCCCTTGATTCTGAAGGATTTGCTTAGTTGATAGTACTACTTCCCTCTGTGTTATAAATCATGATCCTGATGATTGATTGAGCCTGTCATTTTTCTCTTCAGATGCGGAAATAGTCTGGTGCCAGGAAGAGCCTATGAACATGGGTGCTTACAGCTATGTTGCACCCCGTCTCTTGACTGCAATGAAAGCACTGGGCCGAGGAACTTTCGAGGATATCAAATACGTTGGCCGTGCTCCATCTGCTGCCACAGCCACTGGATTCTATCAGGTGCACGTTAAGGAACACACCGAGCTCGTGCAGAAAGCCCTGCAACCTGAACCGATAAACTATCCATTTTAAAGCTTATTCTACAGGAGAGCGGGGGACTAGCAAAGAAGAGTCTGTGATGAAACGTATAGAAACTCTCTTTTAATTTCTTATACTTGAAAATTTGTTCTATTTGCTATTTTCTTCCTGATATGCCTGTTGTGGGCGCTTTGATATTTCCGGACAAGCTTGTCTCCATCGGAGTTTTCTATGCTTGTTCTATGTACTGCCAAAAAAGCGGTGTTGAAATAAAACTGAGATAAAGCTGCCAACACTCCATTGAGCTGCATTATGTTGCAATTGTCTTTATTCAACACTCCATCGAGATGCATTATGTTGCAATTTTCTATATTTAAGTCAAGATAAAATGCAAAATCTCTCTCAAGCAAGAGATCAGGGCTGTGTTTTGTAATACTGTATCTCAGTTTGTTGCTTTTTCTTAAAAATATATTTGGCAAGATCCTAATCACCATAAATTATTACTCTGTTCAACAAATTTAGTTACCTTTTTCCTTACTAGATAAAGTGGTGTGTGGACTTGATTATATCATTTTAAGCAATCCAATATAAGGTCATCAAAGAAACTTAGGGCATGTTTATTTATGTTTTTGTTCAAAAAGCGTTTCAGGGAACAGAAATAGAAAAAATTATTTTTGTTCCGGGGAATAATTTTTGACCAGAAAGATGCATTTGGTAAACTTGTTGCAGAAATAAAAAATGAATAGAAACATGTTTGGTAAATTTATATTTTTTTATTTCTTTTAATTTTTAAATAATTTTATTATATTTTTCCTTTTTTCTTTTCTTTTTCTTTTTTCTTTTTTTCTTCTTTTGGCCGGTCGCTGGCCATGCCAAGGCCAGCAACCGGCCGACGGGGGCCGGCAACCTCTCTGGCGAGGCTCGGCCTTGCCTTGGCTGGGCGAGCTTGGCCTTGACTAGATCTGGAGACGCTCGGCCTCGCCGAGGGCCGGCAACGCTCCAGCGAGGTTGCCGACCATAGCCAAGGCCAGCGACCAGCCAAAGAAAAAAGAAGAAAAAAAAAAAAGAGAAGAAAAGAAAGGAGAGAGAAAAAATGTTCTTCAAAAGTGTTTCTGGAACAAAAAAACAACTTTTTTTTGTTTTTCATTTCCATTCCAATTTTGTTCCAGGAACAAAAAATAGATTTTGAACAAAAACGCAAATAAACGTGTTTCTATTCTTTTTTTGTTCCCAGGAACAAAAAAAACAGAAAATATATTTATGAATAGATAAAAAGAACACTAACATGCAGGCCCTTAATCTCATTAAGTGTTGAATTTTTAGTTTTCATCACCTATTGGGATAGTCAAATAGGCTATTATAGTGACCTTTGATTGCTCAAAAACTAGGTTATGGAGGAGTCCTTAGAATGCTCCATGGTGAAATGAACCAAGTGACCTGGGCCAGTTAATATATTGTGAATCCATGTATGAGTAGTTATTAGACAGCCTACACTTCTTGGCAGAAGTGAAAGAAATCCATCGATCGGTATCATGGCAAGAGCTTCTCAAGAGAATTGGGTTTCACTCATATGTAGATGATATCAGTGGGGAATGGAAGCAGATGAAATGCATACTTGCCTAGACCAAGGTCGTTGATTGGGTGTTGCAATTGCCAGTATGCGATTTATAACATTGAACGATTATGGTCGATTCATCATGTAAACTGAGGTACAAAAGAATTTTCTATTGAAGTGATTCTTGGTAACTTTTCAACAGAGTGGCAATGAATTTGCAATTTATTTTTCAACTCGACCCATCACAAGTAGACAGTTTCAGTGTTTACACTGGAATGATACATACACCAGAGTTAAGTATCACACTACACTGTTTCTCTTCCATTGCGGGAAAAGTATCAAAAAAGTTCTAAATCAATGGCATTTGGATTAATTCAACTCTTTAACTTTTTAATTAGATCAATTTATTCAAACCTTTTTATATTGGTACCAATTTAGTTAATATGGCTAATTTTGGCTAGTCAGCGCTAATGTGAAAGCCGGTTGGTTAACAAACACTAACGTGGCAATTTTTAAATAATTTTTAAATTTTGCTATTTTTTTTTCCTTTTTCCTTTTCTTCCTCTTGGCCTTCTTTTCCCACAATGGCTAATAAGCCTCTAGTGGCTCGCCAACCAACATAGGTCACAACCCTTGCTTGGCCTCACCTAGGACCGCGGGCAAGGTGACTTCGCCCAACTCATCCAATGGCTGGCAAGCCTCCAAGAGAAGAAGGCCAATAGAAAAAAGAGGAAAAAAAATGAAAAATTAATTTTAAAAAATTGAACAAGAAAAAAAGTTATTTAAAAATTGCTGCATTAGTGTTTGCCGGCTGGCTGGTGTCATCAACATTAGCTGGCCAAAATTGATCGACAAGAATGAATTGATATCAATGTGAAAAGGTTTATAAATAAATTGATTTGATTGAAAAGTATAACTAAATTAATACTAATGCTATAGGTTTAGGATTTTTTTTTTTTTTTTTTGGTATTTTTCCACTTCCATTGTTGACAACCCACCTGCATAATGATTTGAGTTTTCTAGGGGCTTAAGGCCTTGGATTTTGGTAAGGTTGCGTAGACTTAAACCAGAAAAGCTCAAGAATATTTTAGTTCATTTGCTATTTGAACGTGCAGAGTCAGCAATTTACATTTTGGTTGTTAATCAATTGAGTCCTTGAAATTATAATCTTATCTTTAGTCTACTAAATCCTTAACGTTTGAAAAATGATGTAATCAAGTCTTAAACCGGCTGTTGGTGGCTCTTCCATGCTCGAAATCCTACATGCATCCCACGTAACCCTCTTTTTAATGCCGCGTGACCACGGACGGGAGGGTCGTGTGATTTCTAGCATCGAAAATGTACTGAGGATGAGCTTAATCAGGACTTGGTTGCCCCCTCTTTCGCAACATTTAGGAGTCCAAAATATAACATCAAGGACTCAATTTGATCGATGGCAAAAAGGATGAAGCAGCGATTCTGCACTAATCCCCTATTTGAAGCAATCTGGTGTTCTTCGAGTTGGGTCGAGTTCAGACAACTTTTGTACCAAAAATCATCGAGTGTAACAAATTAATTAGCATTACGCGTACCATAGCTTACATTTGCATTTTTGTTCATAAGTTTTAATTCGTCTTTGAGTTGAAGTTCTAGCTTGAGCTTTGATGAAAACTTATGGTCGACCATGGGGCTGAACTCGGAGTTCATTTTTGGCTTTGAAAATGTCAAAGCTCAATCAAGCTGGACTCAAATTAGCTTTCAAAACGCAATTTCATCAATTAGAATACAGGGAATGTTAATCCAAACCATCTCTTGAAATCAGTAATGAATTCAAAGTAATAAGTATAAAAAGAAAAAAGAAAAAAAAAAGCATGAGAGCAAAGTTAAAAGAAAAAAAAAAGCATGAGAGCAAAGTTATTAATTCAATTTAACGGAAACTATCATGTGTCATCCAAAAAAAAAAATATTACCACATGTCATTCAATTAAGTAATTTGACAATAAAATTTAACAAAAACTAATAAATGGTAAATTTATTACAAGTATGTTAGTTTGGAATTTGGCCTGATATTAACCCTAAAAAATTTACGAGCAATAGCCTGGCTTATCAAGCATTAGCAGCTTTCCAGTTTTGACAAGTGCCACACTTACTTATACTTTCGAAATTACTAAGTATTCTTATAATGTACCAGTACTTATTTTTATGGATTACCAAATGTTGAAGTTAAACACTTACCTTCGAAGAATCAATATTAATTTGATCGATCTACAACCATTCATCATGTCAAATTATAGCTAATTTTATTCACTTATAGTTTTTTTTCCTTGATTTTAAAAAGAAATTATTAATATATTGAAAAATCTCAAAATGGAACAACAATGATAAATTTACTCCAAATTAATTTTTTTATCATGAAAAACTTTAAGGTGGTACACTTATAACTTATAATAAATGTACCTCAAATTACCACAAAAAACCTTAAATTAGTACACTTATGACAAATATACCCTCTATTAAATTGGATTAATACCATAAAAACCACAAAAATGATACAACTATGACGAACAGAGAGAAAAATTTTGAAATGGCATCTAACTCAACAATTTAACAGTAAAATTTAACGAAAACAACATAAGATAAATTTATCACAAATATACCAGTTTAGAATAAATTTGTCAAAGATGTACTAGTTTGGAGTTTTTTTGGGTCAAAAATTAATTTTAAATATATTTGTCATAAGTATACTATTTTTGGGTTTTTTAGGGTATTAATCCAAATCAATACTTTTTTATGCTTTCAAATTGCTAGTTATTTCCTAATTTCCATCTCCTTCCTTTTTTCTGTGGTTCACTAGTGTGTTGAGTTTACTAACTTTTAACAACCTTGATTTGACTAATTTACCAACATCCATCATGTAAGGTTGCCAATTAAGTGTAGTCACTTAAATACGTTGATTGGTTTTGTAAATCAATCTCGATTTTTTGGAATCTCAAACCTGTCCTGCCATCAATCTTTCCATGCATTTCTTCATAATCGAGGGAATCGACGGGTTACTGTGGTAATTCTATATCCTTCTAAAGAGCGGGTTAGTTCAGACATACCAAATGTGAATGTTGACGCTAAAGGAGGTCGCCAAAAGCGAGCCATTGCATGAATCGTGCCGCCAAAAGCCGGGAAAATTGTTTGAAAGAGTATGATATTACCGAAGCCTGTTGGCAGAGCGTTCGAAAGCAATCATCTTTTTGGGCCGAATGCTTGCTTTTTCAAAGCAATTATCATTGCGTCAATCGGGTAGAATTTTTCCTTTTGGTTTTCTTTGAGTTTGAGATTTTTTCCTCACCATAGGAGTCATCGTTAATCCATTAGTCGCATATCTAGTTACACTGCATCAAAGATGAATTAACATTAATTTTGATTCTATTTAGCCAATTAATTTAATTTTTGAAAAACAGATAATATGAAAGGTTTAGGTTTGCAAAATGTATGATGAGAGTTACCTATCGGTGGGTAGCTAAATTGGTTCACATTTGGGTACTTCATCATAAAAATCCTAGGGTCAAAACTTCGCAGCTGCTAACACATCTTAAATAAGGGTCATGATGGTAGGGTCATATGCTAGCTTCCTCCCAAGTATTGACACTTGGACCGAGATGCACCGTGCACTTTATGGGCCGTGGGCTGCCTGGCGTAAGCCCAGCGGGCTCAGCGGATCCTGAGCATAAAAAAAAATGGGGGTTGATTACGGAAACAGAAAAAGGAAATTATCTCTATCGGTTATTTCTTATTTGTCTATGGCGATTTCATTTGATCCATCAAATCTTGAAGGCGGACAAATTCTTGGTGCATAGATATCTCGCTAGATGAGGTAGAGTACGACCATAATGAAGAGAGGGGAACAAGCACACATGACGTATCTACAGCACATTCTTTTAATTTTCCAAAAAGAAAGAAGATAAAAAAAGAAAAAGGGCACCTTACCAAAAAAAAAAAAAAGGGTCATTAAAATGTGGGAGGTCCATCCTGGGTCAGGCCGGAAGGAGTCTCCGGCTGCTACACACGCAAAGATCAAGAGCGATGGCCACCGTCGTGCCGCCGCCGCCACCCCACCGCCACTATCGTGCCACTGCCGCCGCCCCGCCACCGCCATGTGATGACCTCCTCACTTCATTTCTTCTATTGCTTATTTACACAATTTTAGTATGGTTGCTACGCTTGAATGTATAAAGCCCGCACGAGGTACTGAGGAGGTCCCACACCATTGAAGAACTAACTAAAATTGGTAATTTCAATGCGCTGGTAAGCCCAAAAAAAAATATAATAAATAAAGGTTGGTAATTACTAAAATTATTGGTATTTTTGGAAGTTTTAGTAGATAATTGGTACTTTTCAAAACTGTGCAAGATAAAAATAGTTGGTAAATAACTGAAATTATTTCGTCATGGCTAGAATTCTCTTTTATGCTTTTCGTCTTTGTAGAGCACAAACTCTCTTTATAGAGTGTAGAGCGATTCCATAAATGCAGTACGTAATTGCATGACCGACACAATCTGGGCCCTAACCACGTTGCCTATGCGAAAATACCAACTTTGCATAATCGTTTCACCTAATTGATCGCAGAACTTGTTGTAATAAATTATGGTAAATCGATTAAAATAAGTTTAGTAATTTTGTGTAAAATCTTAGTATTAAACATGTTGCTTGTGTAAAAAAAAAGAACCTTTGCATAATCATGTCACCTCATCAATCATGGAACTTATTATGACAAATGATGGTAAATCGATTAAATTAAGTAATTTTGTATAATATTTAGTAGCTTTAATGGATCGTTAACTCACAAAAATAATGGTTGATAGATGAATAAATTCATCGGAAGTTTTAGGAAGTCTAAATAAATGTTTTCACTCTTTAAAACCAAAAACGGTAAAAGGTTGCTAAGTGATTAAAGTTAGTCGTGGACTTAGGTGACGAATTATAGCAACCGATCAAACTAAGGTAGGTAATTTGTTAAAATTTGTAACAATGGTAAGCTACATATATATTAGGGGATTATAAAAACTGTTGGCAATTCCGAAAGTAAGAATGGGACTAGCTTTAAAAATTAATGAGATAAAATGTAGGTAAGTTCAAATGACGAATGTTGGTAAATCAATTAAATAGTGGGTAATTTCATATATAAATAACTTTAACACGGTGATATGTCACAAAGAAATATTGATAAATTATTAAAATAATTACTACTTTTGGAAGAATAAATTGAGCTTGGTATCATCTACAAAATAAATTAGAAACTAACTAAAATTACTTATAATTTAGTCAATGTTTGACTAGAGTAAAATTGCATAGAAAGTTAAGGATCAAATTTTAATAGCTGAAGTTGAGGGCCCTCAAACCTCCTAATTCTACTCTGTGAATTTGCATGAGAGATTTTAATGAGATCTTATATGTATGGGAGAAGGTGGGGAAAAGAGAAGCTGATAATAATATAATTGCAGCCTTCAGAGATATGCTTAATGAGTCTTCCCTAATGGACATTGATAGTCATGGGTGTGCATACACATGGGCAAACAACAGGGAAGGGGAGGATCTTGTTAAAAAATGCCTAGACCGAGTTCTATGTACTTTGGAATGGAGAATCACCTTTCATGAAGCTAAAGTCCAAGCTCTTCCAGCTATTGGCTCAGATCACAGTCCTCTCGTACTTCGGTTATACCCTAAAAAAAAAAAAAACAGAGAGATTTTAAGATGGAAGCATTTTGGATGGAACATGAGGAGTATCATGAGTTCATACAACAAATATGGAACACGACATCCCTTAACTAGCCCAATTTCTCAGTGAAACTACATGAGACTTCAAAAGTGTTGGCAAAGTGGAGCAAAGAGAAGTTTGCCAATGCACCTCTATGGATAAAAGAGCTCAATCATGCTTTAATAGAGATTACCAATCAACCAACCCAGCGCACAAGCAGGAAGGAAGCTCATAACATCATAAACCAGATAGAAAAATTGAGGAAACAGGAATAACAATTCTGGGGCATGAGATGGCGTATTAAGTGGCTACAATGGGGTGATAAAAACACCAGGTTCTTTCATGCAACAACTGTACAACGGAGGCAGAGAAATAAAATTACCATGTTGCAAATGAAAGACCACAGCTAGTGTCGAGATCCTGTAGTACTCAGAAATCATATTCAATCATTTTACATGAATTTATATAAATCAGAGGGTCCAAGAAACTACCAACCTGTCCTTAATCAGTACCCTTCTCCAGTAGCCGAGAACATCAATGAAGAACTGGTGGCTAATCCCACGATGGAGGAAGTTCACGCAGTAGTTTTTCAATTGGGAGCTCTAAAAGCCCTTGGCCCTGATGGCTTCAACGGGCTTTTCTATCAACAATCGTGGGATATTCTCAAGTTTGACCTATTTCAGTTAGTGCAGAACTTTTTCCACACAGGTACTCTTGACCCCCACCTTAATCAAACCCATATTTCATTGATTCCCAAAGTCAAAAATCCTAAGATCATTGGTCAATTCAGACTCATTAGCTTATGCAATTTCAATTACAAAATTATCTCCAAGATCCTAGCAAACAGATTAAAGAAGTGGTTGCCAATCATTATTGAACCAAAGCAGAGCACCTTTGTTCAAGGCAGACAAATACAGGACAACATATTTATAGTGCAGGAAGTCTTGCATCAGCTGCGCATCACAAAGAGAAAGAAAAAATACCATGCAATATTAAAACTAGATATGCAGAAAGCATATGACAGAATTGAATGGGATTTTTTTACAGGATTGTATGCTGAAAATGGGCTTTTGTGCAAAGTGGGTGTCCCTAACCATGCAGTGTATTTCAATGGTGTTATTCAGTGCGAAGATTAATGGAGAACCCACCCCATTCTTCTCCCCCTCGAGAGGACTAAGACAAGGAGACCCCCGATCGTCATATTTATTCATCTTAATATCAAATGTCTTAACTTGGCTGATGAAAAAAGCATTTGCAGAAGGCAGCATCAAAGGGATATAACTCAACAGGTTATGTCCTACACTATCTCATTTACTCTTCGCCGACAATGTTATATTTTTTTTGGATGGCACTACTGTGAAATGTCAAAATTTGGCACATATACTTAACCAGTACTGCTATGCATCGGGGCAAGCTGTCAATTTAAACAAATCAGGGGTTTTTTTCAGCAACAACAGTCCCTTACCTCTAAGAAGAAATATGGCCTATGAGCTGAGAGTCCCTATATTTGATAAAACAGGTAAATATCTGGGTATTCCAATGGAATGGAGTCACTCAAAGAAAGAAATGTCCGCATGGATGTTAGCGAGAGTAAATTCAAAGTTAGAGGGCTGGAAAGAAAAGCTCCTCACCAAAGCAAGGAAGGAGATTCTGATTAAAGTATTGTGCATGCCATTCCTACTTACGTAATGTCCATCTTCAAGCTGCCAATGTCTATCTATCGAGCAATAGAAAGAAGAATTGCATCATTTTGGTGGCAAAAAGGAGATTCTCAACGAGGGACACATTGGAAAAACTGGGAAGTTTTACAAACTCAGAAGGATGAAGGAGGGTTGGGGTTTAATGATTTGCTAACCTTCAAACGTGCAATGCTTGGTAAGCAAGTCTGGAGATTATCCAATTCTCCAACAGCCCTATGGAGCAGAGTTCTTAAAGGAGTCTACTTCCCAAATGGCGATTTCTAGACAGCTCGCAAGGGCCAACGACCATCATGGGGCTGGTAGAGCCTGTTGCTTGGAAGAGACACAATAGAAGCAGATATTAAATGGTCAGTGGGGGATGGAAAATCTATTAAAATTCCGGAAGACAAGTGGTTAAAGCAGGGGTTATTAAAGGACCAGCAAACCAACAATAACCTATCTTGGTGTCAGAATTGATCAATGGAGACTTTAGAGCTTGGGAACAATAGAAAATACAACATCTTTTTTATGCAAACATTGCTAATGAGATTTTAGCAATCCCCCTGAGTCAGAACCCTAAGCCGGATAGTTTAGTATGGACAGGAAACAAGGCAGGGAAGTATTCTATAAAGAGCGGCTACAACAGAGCTTACCCAACAACTCTAAGCACAAACCAAAATAGGGCATCCTATTCCTTCAAGCCCCCACGAACTTTATGGACTCAAATCTGGAGCCTTATCGTACCCCCGAAAATCCGAACTTTCCTCTGGAGCCTCTATCAAAATGTCATTTCCATGAGAGAAAATCTCTACAAAAGAAAAATAACACCCGACCCGTTATCCCCGTTATGCTACTCGAGAATAGAAACCACATAACATCTTTTTCTATTGTGCAAATGGACCAAAGAGATTTGGGAGGACCAACAATTCAAGGGTGTCAACACCACAAGCCACATAAAGCGCTTTGATCAGTAGATGATGGGAGTATTCGACACTAATGGTGACTTACTTGCACGAGAGCTCACAGGAATGGTCCTCTGGAATATTTTGAAGGCTCGGAACAACTGGATCTTCATAGCAAAACGCCCACAACCAACCGATCTATTGGATCTAGCACATGAATAACGCATCACCTTCAACAGATGGCAGATGAAACAAAACACAAAACCCCCAAATTGCAGTATACCTGCTTGCTGGAACCCACCGAAACAAAGGGAGATGAAGATGAATGTCGATGTGTCATGGGTTCCAGGCGATTTTATCTGCTCCGTCACCGGAATCATGTGCGATTCATCTGGGCAAGTCGTCGAGGGCTTCGTCTCCGATTCTAGGGTTTCCTCTTCACAACACGCTGAAGCCGAGTCCCTGTTGCACGGGATACTATACTTGAAAGGGCTTCAGACGCAGCACGTGGAAAGAATTCAAAGTCAAATACTTAAGTGGATTTGTGAAAGTGATTGTTTACCTGTCATGGACCTGGTACTGGGCCGAGCCAAGCCTCCTTGGAACTGAAGCTAAATTGTGCAAAAATGTAGAGAAGAACCAGCAACGTGCAGAGATGTTACGGTGGTTTATTGTCCCCGTGAAGCAAATAGAGCAGTGGACTGGCTGGCAAGGACTCATCGTGCCAACAAACTTCCTCTAAATTGGCTGACCATCCCTCCTTTACCTCTTTTGGAAATTTTATGTTCGGAATTTTCTCCATCGTTGTCTTGTAAGTTTTGTTATGTTCGATGATCGAATGAACTATCTACTTTCGATAATAAAAAAAAAAATTGTAATAGCTAAACAAAAATAGTATGATTAAATTATATAACATATATAGACATCAAGAAGTGTATAATAACTATTCTATTTTTGATCAAAATTATTTATTAGAATTATTTTTCTGTTTTGGATGACAGATTTGGATTGTTGTCTGTGCACCACATGTTGCTGTCACCAAGAGAGAGATTTTGTGTTTATTTCGATAATAGAAATTTTGTGTCAATGTAAATTTTTGCGTAAAAATTCATATAGCAAACAAACAATAGAAACTTATTTCTAGAGAAAAATGTTTATCATTAGAATCCTTTGCATTTTATTATCGTTATTATCAAACTTTTATTTTAAAAAAAGTTGTTGATTTGACAATTCAAGTTGTCAGTCGAGGAGCTGAAAGGCAGCAGCTCTGTCCAGGGCAGGGGACAGACCTGGCGGCAGAGCAGAGGAGCAGGGGCAGAACCGCCGGCGCAGGCCAAAGACCGGCCGGCGCGCGAGACACCGGACTTCCGCCGATTGGACAATTCAGCGAGTCAGTTTGGACAATTCGCCGCCGCCGAGCAGCCGGGTAGGTGGCCGACCTCCCACCCCCCCTGTTTCCCCCCCGCCGGCGCTAGCTTGCACTCAGTTTCGAGCGTCGGCGAGCCTCCCTCGGTCGCTGAGGCGCGTTGCTATCCGCCTTCCTTGTTTGGCGGTGTGGATTCGAGCTTTAATCCGGCTCCGTTCTCTCTTTTTTATTCGATGTACACCAGGTGTTCGACAAAATGTTCACTCTGGATCTGGTCTCGTGTTCCTCGTTCGGTCGGTAGGGACGGATGAATTGTGCACGTGGGAATAAGAAATAGCAAATTTCGGCCAGAGGGGATCGAGGGAATCGAATGGATTAGGGGAATTCAAGAAGGAAACAGAGCAAAGAAGAAGATTGGTGACACGGGCGTTGAGGAATCGACGGGATTTGCTCAGCAATATAGAAAGAAACCAATCCGTAAGAAAAGGGTGAAAACCAAATGAGGCAAGAAGGGATATGACAATAACACTTTATTGCAAATTATAGCGATTGAAGGCGAGAATTCTGGGATTTGAAGCGGGTTTTTGCACTATAAAAAAGAAGGATCGTGGAAGAGAACGCACAAGTGATCTGCAGCAGGTCCTGACGATCTCCGGCGAATGCCAAACAGAACAGGTGTGGCGGAGGTCGGGTGAAGATCCGGGGTACTACGGTGATGTTATATTCTTCCAAAGTTGGGATTAGCTCGTGCTCACTAAATATGAATGTCGACATCATGGGCCTCGCCAAAAGCGAGCCTGGCGAGCCATTGCATGAATCATGCTGCCAAGAACTTTTACATTTATATTCGGGCAAGCACGAGCTACTCCAATTTTGGAAGAGTACAACGTTACCGGAGCCGGTTAGACCACTAGGCTGAGCCTTTGAAAGCAATCATTCTTTTGGCTGAAGGCTTTTTCAAAGCAATCATCATCATGTCGATCAGGTAGAAATTTCCTTTTTGGCTTACTTCTGGTTTGTGATTTTTTCTTATCATAGGAGTGCCATCAATCGTTCAATAGCTTTATCTAGTTGGAAATGTATGTGCCGGGATGAATTTCATTTAACATGATTTTGGCGAAAGCCCTAATGCGCCTCCATTCATGCAAGGAGACATCCACAAAGACTTAAGGATGAATCAAGGCAAGGTTGCGGCGACGGCTGGAAGATCGACAGCGCTACCGGGCTTGTTGAACACACTAAGGATTGTGTCGAGAGAACGTTAAGTCGCTAAGCATTGCCGGAAATTGTTGAAGCCGGTCTGGAGAAGAGCACCGTCACCGGTCACGCTTGGACTTCGCTAGTACCACACTGGAAACCTGCAAGAGCAAAAAAAAAAAAAAGATCTTGAGGAATTGGCCGAGAAATCGTAATCCTCCTCAGTTAATTACAGAACCCAATGTTCTTTTTTATATCTTTCTTCTATCTTTTCTGTCGTGCAATTTATATAGCCAGTCGTAATTACCACTCCCTACCTTTAAATTTCTCATCATTGATTTTCCTGTCCAAAATCAATAAAGAGTCATTTGTAAGTCACGTGAATTCATATCAATTCATCCATATTCTTAAAAGTTATTTCATGGGTACTTTCTTTTTTTCGATATTTTCTAATCTTTAGAGGAGGGAAGAAGGTTACTAAAAGAGTCAATAAACTTAGAGAAAAACATAGGATAATTATACAAAAAAGGGGGACTATTGATGGGAAACACATGCAGACATGGCAAGGTTGAACTCTTGGCTTGTGTATGATGGAGGAATAGTTTCCTAAGAAGATTGAATAGATTATCAGTTTTATCTTGGCATAACCGATCTTGCGGTTTCTTCGTTTTTGCCCGATCTCTAGAGGAAAGCAACCAAAGATTGCAGAATTCTAATGGTCCTGATTGGAATAAGTGATGTGATTGCTCAAAACCCAAAATCACTGGCTAATAATAATGATTATGATAATAGACATATAAGAAAATGCTTTAACGACAAACACAAATTGCCAAATCTTCCGCATCATTGATGTACAAAAACCCATCTAACAACACCCACAACAATAAGAGATATAAGATAATACTTGGATGACTAACACAAATTGTGAGAAAACTACAAATTCAATCATAAATATATTATGCGAATGTTAATTTAGTTATCAACTTTTTAATGTTATCAATATTGTCCTATTATACCATTGTGTGAAATTCATATGTAGTACTTTTAGTTAATTATTACCGGAAATCACTGATATGGTCCACGTAGAATATAAAATTGCCGAATATGATAATTGGACCGGTCAACAATTTTTGATAGCAATTGATAGGGCAACAGGACTAAATTGTATTTTCTCGCAAAAGTACAAGATAACTTTAAAACATTAGAAAGTTTATGACTAAATTGGTTCTATACATTAATTTTAGGACTAATTTGCTAATTATCCCTACAAATTTGCAAATTCTCCCCCTATATTATATAATAACCATAATAATAGTAGTGCCAACAACAACAACAGTATAAAAAACTAACAACAATAGTATAAAAAACTACTTCAATGACAATTATTAATTACATAATCACCCACATCATTAATGCAAAAAACCATATAACCTATGAATTTATGAGAATATTATGGATTATCCCTTCAAACTTCGGCATCATTGCCCAATAACCTCCAGAAATTTAAAAAGTTACAAATTATCCCCATGAGCTTTGGCACAATTAGATTATAGTCCACAAACTTTGAAAAGCTACAAAATATCCCTACATTTTGATGTTTTGTTGCCTTTGTCTGCATAATCTTTAATTCTCAATTAAAAATAGACCATCTCATCTCTCTTGACAATATATCCTCCACTGAGTTTTCTCAACTTCATTAAACACGTGCATCGCCCTTTAATTTCTTAACTTTGGCTAGTATGTGGGCGGTGTTATTTTGGTTGAAATTTTGGACTTTTAGATTTTTTTGTAACACTTAACAACTATACAGAAGGAAAAAAGCAAATGGCTACAACAAAAATCAAAGTTTGGGAAATGGTATGTAATTTTTCAAAATTTACACATTATTATTTATTGGGTTAAAGTTTAAAGGCATAATTAATAATATTTGAAAATTATATGCCCGTTTTCACAATGATGCCAAAGTTCAGGAGGGATTTTCGAACAATTCTCCTAAAATTTTGTGAGCAGTCCGTGACGGGTTGCATAAACATCGGGAATGTATTCCATTGAATATATAAGGAATGAAGACAAAAATATTTTCTTGTACTCTTCTCCAATGTTGTCTTCGATCGGTAATTTTAACCGACTAGGTCCTTCTAGGGTGTAACACTTAACAACTATACAGAAGATAAAAAGCAAATGGAAGTTTGGGAAATGGTACGTAATTTTTCAATTATTTTATATCGGGTCAAAGTTTAAAGACGTAATTTATAATATTTGAAAATTCTATGCCCGTTTTCACAATGATGCCAAAGTTCAGGAGGGATTTTCGAACAATTCTCCTAAAATTTTGTGAGCAGTCCGTGACTGGTTGCATAAACATCGGGAATGTATTCCACTGAATATATAAGGAATGAAGACAAAAATATTTTCTTGTACTCTTCTCTTATGTGGCACCGACATTGACATACAACACGCGATACGACATAAAACGACACGCCAACACGTTGTTTTTCAAAAAACAAAGAATTCTGACACGTTAGGGACACGTTGGATACTAAATATATATTTTTATATATCATTTTTATGTTTATTTCAATCAAATTAATTTGATTCAAATTCATAAATAAATAAATAAGTCTAGAATGAATTTACACTAAAAATATTAATCAACAATTTATTAAAATAATTCATTATTTCAATTTGACAAATTCAACTCTATCCCAATAATTCATAAACCTTTAAGAAAAAAATAAGCAATCCACATTCTAGACTTACATGTTAGATATGTGGGAATAGGAGAAAAAAAATTAAGGGATGAATTGTGTATCATAGAAAGTGAAAGTCAAAAGAGAATAGAAGACTAGATTTTTCTTCTTTCTTCATTTACTATTTTTATTATTATGTTTTATTTTTTTACATATATACATTTTGACCTCTTATTTATTGAAAATTTTTAAAATTGACATCGATATCGGAATCACATGTCAGAAACTTGTGTGTCGGAATTCTGATTTGAGTGTCGAAGAGTGTTAGGAAAGTTGATCAGATGTCGAATTTTTCGTGCAAGCGTTGAAGAGTGTCAAAGAGTGTCAAAAAGTGTTAAACACATGTCAAAGTGTCTGACAGGATACGAAGGCTCTTGAAAAGTGTCGGTGCTTCATAACTCTCCTCTAATGTTGTCTTTGGTCGGTAATTTTAACCGACTAGGTCCTTCTAGGGTGTCAACCCAACTCAACCATTATGCAACGGCCCTTGCCCTTGCACTGATCTAGGAGATGGCAAGCACCTTATTGGGGCAGCACATTCAAGGAAAAATCGGCCCTCGTTAGAGCCATTTTTCTAAAAATGACTATTTATAAAATTTAAAATAGTTAATTAATAAAAAAATATTTTTATTATTGATAATTATTTATTTTAAACATTTTCATATATGAAGAAATTATTTTTTATTTATTCATTCTTCTAAGAGATACAAGCGATCATTTTTAGAAAAACCATTTTCCAAATTAGTTATTTTTTGTAAAATAAACGGAGCAATTATGTTGAGCAAAAAACCAATTCAAGTGCCATAACTTGGCACAAAGGGACACTTAAAGTGCCATAACTTATGGAAAGGTACACTTAAGTGTCACATTCGAAGAAAAAACTTAAGTGTCACATTCGAAGAAAAACGGATCACTTAAGTGCCACTCCGGCCAAAATGCTGACGTAGCATTTTTCCGGCGAAGTGAGCCTAAAATGACGTTGTTTTGCACAATAATATGGTCAAATAATGCAAAAGCGGTGTTGTTTTGGGTTGATATGGTAAAGAAATAATATAAAAATTAATTAAATTAAATTTAGTTAAAATATTAAAAAATTATAATTTAAAATTTTAAAAAAATTTAAAAAAGTGGGGGCTGGTGGCTGAGGGCTTAGCCACCAACACTGCCTCCTCGCCATTGTCGGGACCGGCAACGAAGGGGGGACGGTCGGCCACGGTTGCCAAGCCCTAGCCAAGGGCCAACGACCCCGGCCGACCTGCGGCGAGGGCTTGCTAGCCCTCGCCCAGATCCGACGAGGGTCGACGGCCCTCACTTAGCCGAGCCAAGGGCTGTCACTCGCCGGGGCAACCCCCAGCGGGCGACGGCCCTTGGCCTGGGCGGGCGAGGGCGTGGCCCTCGCCTAAATTTGTGGCAAGTGGCGAGGGGTCGCAACCCTCGCCCAGATCCGGTGAGGGCAGTCGACCCTTGTCGGATCTGGGCGAGGACTATAACCCTCGCCCTGATTTGGGGCAAGGGCTCACGAGCCCTCTTCGCTAGTCGGCCGGGGTTGTCGGCCCCTGGCCAGGGCCCGACGACCCTGGCCGACCTCCCCCCTCCGTCACCGGCCCTTCCTAGCAACGACGGGGAGGCACCCCCCCTTTTTTTTAATATTTTAAAATTATTATTTTTTAATATTTTAAATATATTTAATTTAAATACTTTTTATATTATTTTTTTATCACGTCAGCCTAAAACGATACCGTTTTTGTATTATTTGGGCACGTCAACGTGTAAAACGGCGTCGTTTTGGGCTTGATTCGCCGGAAAAATGCCACGTATGCAATTTGACTGGATTGAAACTCAAGTGATCCATTTTGCTTTGGTTTTGGCACTTAAGTATACATTTCGTAAGTTATGGCACTTAAGTGTTTCTTTCTGCCAAGTTATGGCACTCCAGGAGTCCGCGTGTCAATTATGTTGCTAAAATGTTGATTTGACTCTCGCCCAATGTTAGAGTAAGATTAGCATCAACCAAACCAAATTGATATGAAGGGCTAATTTGGTTTGGTTTAAAGAGTTCACGGGTCAAATCAATCAAGATTATAGTTTGAAGGACTAAATTGAATATCGAATAGGGAAAATGACACAAATAGTCATTAAACTTTAGTTTAATGTGTAATATGATTTCTATTCTTTTAATTTATTCAATACAGTTGCGAACTTTTCGTACATGCTCAATTCACTCCATGGACTATAAGAAGATATTAAATCTTGTCCCTAATTTTGAAATAATTGAAGGATTACATTGAACATTTTTATACAGTTCAAAGGCTAAATTAAATATGTACTAAAAGTTTAAGAATTATATCGAATAAACTAAAAGTATAAAGCCTTATTGAATATTATGCTAAAGTTCAGAAATTATATTAAAAAAATAAAAAATTCATGGATCACGTCGAGCCGAACTTATCATTCGCGTCATTATTCTTATCGAGTAAAGGACGCAAGACCATTTCGCGAAATTGCCCCCACACGGATAGCGAAGGTTTTCGTTGCGGGAATCCCCGAGTTAAAAAGACCCTGGAATTCCTGGCTTGCCCCTCTGGCCGTGGAGCCGTCCGATCAAACGCTGCCCTCGCCCACAGCCGTCCATCTCATCTCCTTCTTTTACTCCCCGTTCAACACTTCTCTTTCAAAGCTCCCCCTTCCTTCCTCCTCCTCGGCTGATCAGCACCTGGCTTCGGTTGACCTTAACGGGGAAAACTGCGACCTTCCCTCCATTTCCCGCAACAATTCCTGCAATCCCTCTGTCCGTCGGGCAGAAACCCTAAGTGGGTCCTCGTCGTTGCGGCGGATCTTTGCGCAGATTGGCGAGTTTCGCGACGGTAAGCTCGGATGTTTTTGGGATTCTTTGCTCCCGGTGCATCGCGTTTGGATCTTTCCTTTATTGTTTCGGGATCTCCCCGTTTGTTCGTGCTTTCTCGAGTCTCGGGTCTTGCGGATTTCGGGTGAGTGAGTGGGGTCGGTGATTCGTATTGGTGGCTTGAAACTTGGGGTGGAGAGAATGGAGGAACGAGTCGCCTGTATGGATGTCCGCTGTGTAGTTTTGGGATTGGCCAAGGTTGGGTTTGTCTTAGCTGCTGTTGAGGTGGAATGAGTGTTAGCTAATTGGTGCAATTGCTCATGTCTATTCGGTTTTTAGTGGCTTGGCTAGCCCTTTAAACTATTTGTTTTCTGTTTCATCTGCTCCGAATTGGCTTTTGGGTAGGTTGTAGGGATCTGCATTGGTGATTGCTGCCCTTTGGAATTGGTAAAAGATTTTGGGTTGCTTTTGTTTTCCCCCCTAATTGATGGGAAGTCCCGTTTGTAGTGATCGGGAATCTGAAGAACATCAAAGGGTTATCATTGACTGTACCCTGAATGATTCTTGGTGCTCTTATATATAAAATTTAAACAATTAGTCTGGCTCTGGCATAATTTTCTTGGTGCCTATCTTCTTTGATGTTGTGTGATGTGAAGCATTGCGTAAGTGTTATCCATTGGTATTTTCTTCTGACTCTCAGTTGTGCAGCGTTACTTGCGCATGGTACAGTCACATCTTCTATGCTGAACTCTCATAATCTTCCAAGTTTCCATGGAAAGCTCTAAGACTGGTGAAATGGACAAGGAGTCAACTGATGCATCCATCCCTGCAGCAGCAAATCATGTGGAACCTCCTTCTGCCACTGATCCTGCACCAGATAGTTCTGCACGAGATGGATCCCCCCGGATTTCTGCTGCTGGCATTTCATCTTGGGCTAAAAATTTGAGGATTCCTCAGTCTCTATCAACTGCACAAGATGACTCCACCACTAGCAATGGTGGTAAATCCCCCTTTGCACGATTCACTAGTGGATTGGGGTTGAAATTGTCTCCAAGATCTCCTCCAGCAGAAGAAGGTATTGGTAGTCCTTCAGCAGCACAGCCTGGTTTGTTTGGAACAATCACTAAAGGTTTGGTGGATTCCTCCAAAAGTGCGGTGAAAGCAGTACAAGTCAGGGCTCGTCATGTTGTCTCTCAGAATAAACGTAGATACCAGGTGTCATAGTCTTGCTTTCACCTTTTATCCTAATTTGGTTATATTTAAGTTAATTGGCTACATCTAATAGTGCTTGGACCCTTGGACCTTGTTTGTGTGGTCAGGCTATTGTTCTGTTAGCTCAAGCTATCCTTTTTGTCCTGAAATGCACTGAAAAGCTAGTTTATCCTGTTATGTGGATCTGTTAATTCAGGGGTTGGACTTAAATTGGGGAACTTATGTAAAGATGGAAAAGAATTTATCCTCACTCGCTAGCTTTAGAACTGTACTGTGACAAGTGTCTGGTCCTCTTATTAGGAAAATGAGCAAGTATGGCATAGCATACTCTTTCAGCTCTTGATATTGTCGGTATTGTGAAATCTAAGCTTTTATACTTCTAACAAAATTATCTAAAAGTGTAACTTTCCATGGCAATGCATATGCACATATTTAAGACATATTTCTTGTATGAAAACATATATCTCCTTTTTGTGGAGTCAAAGAACTGATTTAAGATCTCAACTTTCTTTATTTTCCCTTTAAAAGGCTTAAGTTCTAAGATGAAATCCCTTGGATTAGCAACTTAGTACATGTGCTTGAAAGTTAAAACTGCATTTCATAACATGAGGATAGTCCCTCTTGTCATCACAGAATTAGAGCGCCACTACTTATGTCAGTGAACCAGTCAGTCATCACACTTTAAAGCTAGGGGGCTGTTTGGTTCATGAAGATGTTTTCCATTTATTATGAGTTTTCAATGTTCTTGATAATTTTTGATCCGTGAGCATTAAAGTTTTCAGTCGCGGTGAAAATTTTGAAAATTTGATTATGTTGTTTTCACAGTTCTCCCTTACAGTGAATTTTGCTAAGCCTTTTATAATTAAGAAAAAAATTTTGTCGAAACTTTAGAAAGACTCTGTCCATCAATATACTATCTCATATGAGTGTTAATCAAAAAGTTAATTTATGAACCTTGTATTCTTTATTATTCCTTTCAGGTTCAGCTTGTACTTGTGTCAAAACAAATAAAAACGAAAAAGATAATAGAAAAGCAGGGAAAGTCTGCAAATCTGTAATGCTTCGTGAAGCTTACGAAGCTTTATTTTCACATGAAGCTTTGTCTTGATTAAACATTACCAGCATAAGTTGTAGCTTTGTGGTTGATTGTTCGATTCTTATAATAGAAATAAAATGTGAATGAGCTTGACGATGTTATTTTTCTGTAGGAAGGAGGATTTGATTTGGATATGACATATATCACTGAGAACATCATTGCTATGGGTTTCCCTGCTGGCGATATGAGCTCTGGTTTCTTTGGATATGTAGAGGTAATTGGACTATTTCCAGTAAAATATGTGAGTACTCTTATATTAAGTTTGTTGTTGTTGAAGTTGTTACATGTGTGTGCAGGGGTTCTATCGCAATCATATGGAAGAAGTGATTAAATTTTTTGAAACCCAGCACAAGGTAGGTAATTAGTCAAAAGTTTATCTGACAGTCTAATTGGAGGCTGATCATGTTATGAGGTTGATGTTATTGCAGTTTTCAATTGTATCAGCCATTTTTTGCTGTCTTGGTGTAAAATATCTGGGTTTCCTTGTCATTAAGAAAGGAAGTAAAGTATGCTTCCGCATTATAAACAAGATATATAGAGGGCATTACTGATTTCCAAGATCTTTGGGGTGGTACATAGTTATATCAATCAGAAATATCACAAATCTATATAGTGGCTTATACTAAGAGATTTATATTCTCGTCTTTTCAGTGGGTCTAAAAGCTCAAGTTCTAGTAAAATTTGTTCTTTTCTCTGAGCATATACTTGTTATATGTTGGCTTTGCTAGTCAAAGCGATAACTATTTTATGACTAAAAGGTTATGAAGGCTTTGACATACTTTTGTCATCCTCTTTTCCAGGACAAGTACAAAGTGTACAATCTTTGTTCTGAAAGGCTATATGATGCATCATTATTTGAAGGAAAGGTGTGTTGCAGCTGGTTTCTTCTGTTTATAGGGTTCAATAATATGGATGGATCATAAATATGAATAAACTGAGATCTGTTGGTGCACTTAGTAAGTTGTTTCGGGGTGAACTTTTCAGGTTGCAAGTTTCCCATTTGATGACCACAATTGTCCACCCATTCAGCTTATAATATCCTTCTGTAAAAGTGCTTATGGATGGTTGAAGGAGGATATCGAGAATGTAGTGGTTGTGCACTGTAAGGCAGGGATGGCTAGAACAGGGCTAATGATTTCTAGCCTTCTCCTATATTTGAAGGTATGACTTCAAAAGTTGTCACGATGATGACATACACCCAGTGCTATCTCTAGCATAGAATACACTGGTTCATATTTTTTATTGTTCATTTCTTGGACATTCTCTGCAGTTCTTCCCAACTGCTGAGGAGTCTATTGACTATTACAACCAGAAAAGATGTGTGGATGGAAAAGGGCTTGTCTTGCCAAGTCAGATTGTGAGTTCCTTTAAAAATTACAATTAGTGAACACTTTGGTCAGTGTCCTCAACCTTTTTCACTCTGTTTGATAGCATCATTGTATTTTCTGTCCAGAGATATGTCAAGTACTTTGAGCGTGTTTTGACATACTTCAATGGAGAAAACCAGCCTGGGCGAAGGTACGTTGCTGATCCTGGATACTGCTTTTGTGGTTTTCCAACAGATTCTGAAGATCAGCTTTTCTGCAGGTGCATGCTTAGGGGATTTCGTCTCCACAGGTGTCCTTATTGGATCAGACCCTCCATAACAGTCTCTGATCATAATGGTCTCTGCTGGCTCATGTGCTATCTTTATTCCTACATGATCAATTCATGTTGTGAAGATGGAAAATGATATAATCAAAATATCTGATCTTTGGACTGTTTATATGTTGGGATGCTTTTCTGTTAAGCATAACTGAATGTCATGTTTTGCACCTAGTACTTCGTAAATAAGCTGTGCGCAGCGAAATACATATACTTCTGTCTGTTCCTCATGAACAGCACATAATCGGAACATTATTACTCTGTTGGGGCATAACAAAACGATGTTTTGCGCATAGTACTTCGTAAGTAAGCTGTGTGCAGCGAAATACATATATTTCTGTCTGTTCCTCATGATCAAATATTTTATTTTGGCTATTGATATATAGTTGACTTTGAAAGATGGCTTTTCTTGAAATGGAGTTTTGTCTAAGTTGACTGTTGAAATGAATGGAATTTTGTCACTTAAAATGACGTTATAATCTCTTCAGAATTCTAGTACGTTAGCCTAATTGCTTGAATATTTACTATTGTATCTCCTGCTCTCCAGGTATTCTATTTACCACTAAGAAGCATCCAAGAACAAAGGATCTGTCGGTAGGTCATAACATTTTTTGCATTTAATTTCTCCTCCTGTTACTGGACGTTTTACTGTTGCTAAAAAAAAGAAAAGTAATTGATATATATGCTTGCTTTGTGCAGCCTGAAGATTATTGGTTTAGTGCACCAAAGAAAGGAATTATGGTGTTTGCTTTGCCAGGCGAGCCTGGTCTGACAGAGTTGGCTGGGGATTTTAAGGTTCATTTCCATGATCGCCAAGGAGATTTCTACTGGTTATATTCTGTCTTCCCTGTGATATGTATATATATATTCTCTTTTGTGCTTTTCTGTGTTTGGAGCTCTCTAATCAAACGTATTTCCTTCAGTTGGTTAAACACAACATTTATGGAGAACAGAAAGGTCCTCAACACCAACGATCTTGACGGGTTTGATAAGGTAATCAACTCTTTGTTGTTATCGTTGAGAATTCCCATTTTCTTTTCTTAAAAAAAGGAAGAATTTAAGAGTGATGATGTGGCATGCTGCATACATTGTGCCGGACTTATTTGATTGTCACTTTAAACAAGCAAAGAAGTCCATTCAGTTTTAACGTGAGGTTGGTCGGCATGAACTTTGCAGAGGAAATTACCTTCTCCTGGGTTCCAAGTAGAGATTGTGCTGGTGGATTATGATGGTGCGCCTCCAACCCCACCCTTCGCTCAAAGCGGGACCACGACTTCCAGTGCCACCTCGGACCCTCCTCCTGCATCAGTTGCCAGCACTGCAGCCACTGCTGATCACCATGAAAGCAAAGTCCCAGGAAGCAACGATAAAGATGATGTGTTTTCAGATAGTGAAGCAGAGGAAGCCGGTTCTTCCAAGAGCAAGCGAAGGCAACCGGCATCTTCAACTGGAGAAACTGTCACATCTACTACCCCCGCTTCAGAGAATAAAAGTAATGCAGATCAAGTAGTGAACGTGACACGTGCAACCGAGCAGGTCTCTCTCGGGAACTCAGGCCCCGCCCCACCAAAAAGTGATGTCGTCACCAGCGCTGAGTTCTCCACTTCAGAGAGTGAGTTCAAGGCAATGGCGGCTGATGCTTCTGTGTTCACGTTTGGGGATGAGGAGGACTACGAGAGCGACTGACCAAGGGTTTGGTCGTGCTGGTAGTGAAACCTCTCTGCGGCTATGTACATAGATTGATGAACTTAAGCTGCAGGTTCACTGTTTACGAATTAAGTGGTTGATATTCATTTCCGTTTGATATTGTGACATTAGTTCCTGTTTTCATCTGGGTCATTGTGTTTCTGTAAATTGAAAAGAATTGTACAATTTCAAGTATTTTGCTTCCGTTAACTCGAATACATCCATTTTATGTCATGCGGTTCAAGCGAAAACGGAAACACAAGACAGAAATAAGAACAGTTGGGCCGACAAGTATTCATCTTGCAGCAGCAGATCAAAAGGTTGACATAGTACCAGAGAGGGAAAGAGGTAGCATAAGCCAGTGGCTAGTGATAATTTAAAAGGGTTATTGCCCATCTTAAGCACTATAAGATTTCTGCGAAAATCCTGGATGATGATTGTGACTCTTATCTCCTCAATGCAGGAGCTGTTCTGAGAAAATTAACTGTTTATGGCAAGGTGTGAGATTGACAATGAAGGCATGCAAAACTTACTATTTTTCATTTTGAATCACCTTAATTGCAGCTCGTTAGGGGCAATGATGAAGTCATATGGATAATCTACACTACAGCTAGAGCCAATCAGACGTTGGCCTTACTTTCAAAAGTATCAAGCTACCTACCCAAGACCACATGAATTATGATCGTATTTTTAGTTTCAATTGGGAATCTTTTGTCACGTGTTTATAGATGTATGCACTAAGTTTTCACTTTGTTTCACAAAATGATGTGGCATCACCTGTGCGTTGTTTTGGACGAGTTACTTAAAAATGGGTTTTAAATTCATTTCATTGACCAACAATCATTTGCCACCATATTCAGTAAATTAATTTAATACACTTTCTAGTGGACACTGCAATTCTTGTTGATCATAATGACCCTAGTATTTTTTCTTCAACAATGAGCAACTCCACCTTAATCAAATAAGGGCGCAAATAGATATATGGCTTTTTTCCCCCTCCATCCCTAATTAGAGGAAATTTCTTCAATCATGCCTTTGATTTACGTGTTACAAGTTATGAAGATATGCAAATTTAACTTAAATAAAAAATATGTAATGTCTACATTTGCGATGCGCTGATCAGAAACTTAGTTGGAGAAAATTTCCTCGAATCAATAATGAAGGAAATTACAATCCATATAAGATAATAATCGATGTATTTTTGGCAAATTTCGACTAAGTTCTTGAACTTTTAATTTTATTCAATTTTGTCTTTGTAATCTTTGATTAGATGTGAACTCATCTATCAATTGCATGGGCCTTTTCCAACTTGGACACTCACCTCTTCATAGTTGTATTTTATCATGGAACTAATCATCATTATCAATGTGGCAATCTTGTGTCTAGTCTTCTGATCATGCTAGTCATGAAGAAAATTATTAAAGAAAGACATTCCATGCCCTTGGATAGTGCTTTGTCGTGCTAGGTCACTGACATAGCATGGGTGTTTTGTATCCATTGAGCAAAGACGGGTTGTAATTGTATAGCGGTATCAAAAAACATATATTGGGGTCGCCCTATGGAAAAGATACAAAATCAATAAGAGAAGGTGTCCATAGATCAAATTATTTCGTGTATTGGATTTCACTTGACTATATCCGTTGACAAAAGGATCACCCTAAGATGATCATCTCATGGCTATAGAAAAGCCAATTCAGTCATATCAATTATACCAATTTAGTTATAAATATTTTAATGATTTATCAATTTAATCCTAAATCTTTTGACAATTTTTTCAATTTACTCATAAATCTTTTCATGATTTTGTCAATGTAATTTTTCCAGCCAAATATCCAAATAATAGGTTCACAATTAAATTTACGTTAAAAAATATTTAGAATTAAATCGATAAATTATTAAAAAGTTTAATATCGAATCAACACAAAAATCATGTAGGACTAAAGTGATAAATCCTTATAATAAAATTGACAAAATTAAAAGGTTCGGCTCTGAATTAGCTGCCCATAACAGGTTTATAATTTTTTTGGATGATTATCCCGTCATACGTGTCTCTAGAATCCGCATAGCCCAAGCGCCTTCATCATTCAAGCCCGACCGCCTGGTTTCGCCGCTCCGTTTGTTCTTGTCTTCTCCACCCCGTCGACCCCCCAGAATTCTCCCTTTCGCCCGAAGGACGTTCTTGCACTGAACATCGGCCATCCTTTCTTCAGAAACGAGGTATTTCTCAGATACCCATTTCTCTCCTTCGCTTCCTTGTCATCTTCTTCGCCTCCCCTGCTGGTCGTTTCAATCTTTTCCAGAGGCTGAGTTTATGAACTCGCGTCTTCTTTTGTGGGCATGTCAGTATGAATTCGCACTCGTGTGCTTGCTTTGCTTGGTGTGGGCGTATGGCCCGTCTGCTCTAATGAGTTCTTAAAGATTTTCTTGTTGTGCCCACCAAGTGGTTGACGTGTTTCCTTCGTCTGTACTTCCGGGGAGCATCGCTGCCTCCATCTGGTTGTTGAATTGGCTGTGCGTGGTGGAAATTGAAGCTGGAGAATTCCTCTCACTTTCCATGAAAAATGTTTGATTTTGGATGAGAAATGGGTGGCCCAGAAGATAAAAGTTTAATCTCGAGTACAGTCCGTGGTCTACAAAGCTCTAGCGGAAATGGGGTTGGCATGTCATCTGCTGACAACAGATGGGTCCTGAATTTTTGTAGCAGATGGAAAGTACACTGAGTCTTCTAATTAAATCTATTGTCTTAGAAGTCGTTTTGATGTACTGCTCCTATGTTCGGGTCTGTCAAATGGTTAAATTGGGAGAATTTAATTACAGAACTCACTGTGATATGAATAAATAGCAGTTGAGGACCATGTAGAGTGGCATTCTGTTACTATGTCGTTTTGAAACCACTATAATCGTAGAAGCATCTCACAAACAGAGGAAAATCTATACTTTAGCATATCATGGCATTGTTGTCACACTGTCAAGAACTTTGTGCTGAAGCATGCAGAGGTTGAATTGCTTTTGGAAACTGAATGCATATTCTTTTGAAGTACTTTTGGGCAATCGATGTTTTTCCGTTTCTTTATATTTCCCTGCTGTTGCAAATTTTATTCTTCTGTCACCTTTTTATCGAAATTTAAACTTCAGTCATCCTCACCCATCGGTTCTGGTAGACGAGATGATATATGAGTTTATTACTAGCAGCAAGATTAATCAACTGCAGACACTTGTATTTGCTTTCGGAATAAGAAGGGTGAGTGTTAATCACTACATTCGTTGAACTCATGTCAATCTCAATAAGGCTATAGTACTGTTTGATTATATTACTACCTCACTATGTGCAGGGTCGGATGTCTACTGCAGAGGAAGATGTTCTGTAGCTTCAGTTATCTTTTGATTGTGTCGTCACAGGAAGAGTGACTGGGTCTGGAATTACAGAAACTAGGGTAGGAATTTCATTCTCTTAGATGTTTCACTAAATTGAGAGTGGATTGGGCCTATGTGAAGATTGTGAAATCAAGTCATACATACAAATATTCAATGCAAGATTGGATATGTAAATATGGTGTCTAATGTCTATGTACGCTAGTGAGGAAATTCAGTGGACTCATAAAAGATTTTTTCATGTTATGATTCAGAGTGATGTAATGTAATTAAATGGTCTTGTTAGTCTCTTGGTATGCCGTGTCGGCACATATGGGATGGCTATACATTGGACATGCCTTGCCATTTCTATTGGGCGACAATGATTTCTAGGTACTCTCATATTGGGAGCAGCTGTTCTAGTTTTACCAATCAGGTGCAAATTTGAGGAAGTACTGTGTTGGCACCAGTAGAAGGCGATAGAATGTTTAAGTATGCTTCTATCCTGCTCCTAAACATCTATGTTTAAGATGACAGTTCTCAATGCTTTATGCAAGAAAGTGGTTGTGTTTTGGAAGCACAGACATTTCAATCAGGATGATGAAAGATATTAAGAGTTCCTGGCCTCTGATTAATTTCATTTTTAGTCAATCTTTTAACTTCTTCAGAAATGCTTAGAAACGTCCAAGCTTTCCAATTTGTGCACAAATATTGGTGCAATCATATCACATCACTCATCTTCCGTTAGCTCTTTTAGAAATGGATGGCATGGATGGGAATTTTCAGTGATAAGCATGAATTCTTGACCTGATGTCCTATTGTATCTTTTCTTTGCAAAGTTGTACTATTGCATCAGTTGATTGTAAATTATTTGTTTGCCCCCTTTTCTATGCTCTATCTATCCCTACTTAAAACTCATACAAGTTCCTCTTTTTCATTCTGCTTTATTTCTAGAGGTTTTTGCAATATGAATTGTTATGCTCTTAAAAACATGGTGGTATTATTCACAAAGGAAGTAAAAGATGTTCAATGTTTCTATTAGTTGCTAAAATTCTGAGCTGATGGAAGAGTAACTATTCCACCATCTTTGTGCAGTACTTATTTCTTGACTTTAAGATTTTGTTATGTTAGGTGTAAAAACTTCATAAGTTCGTTTTTCTCCTTTTTTTGAAGCATCCAGTGAAGGCACAGTGTTTGACGGTGTTGCAATTGTAGGATTCTTGGGAAACAAAAACCGAAGATGGTGACAATCAGTGGGTTAAGTGGAAGCCATCTAGGTCCCTTTTTCTGTCTCTCTGGTGTACATGTCCTTTCATTCTCCTTGCTGGCCTAAATACTGTCTTGTGCATTTGTAGGTGTGATTCATCCCACCTGTAATAAATTTCCTCTTTGGAGTAAGAGCTATAAGCAGACGAAAAATAATGAATGCAAAGCTATTGGGCTTGCCTGTGGTAAAGTAATTATGCTTCCACCGTTCTCTTTCTTTGATTTACATCAATGAAGTAGTAATTCCAAGTTTTACAACAATTGGACCTCTTTGCAGATTTTAAGAACAAAAGCTGGTTGTTTGGGTACTGGGCATTTGAGGAACAATCATGTGGTGTCTGCAGCAAGAAATAACCATGCGTTAAGCTATGACGATGACCTAAACCCTGAACCTTTTTGGGCTAGTCTGATCAAAGAAGTAGTGTGGTACTAACTTATTCTCAGAATTATATTCCCCTTCAGATTCATCTGTTGCCATTCCCCAGGACAATGATGTTTCAAGCCAATGATGTATTAGGGTATTATCATATCTTTGATGTTCGCAGGGCACGTAATATTTGATCTTTGCATTCACCAATTTTATGATTTCCGCCGTAGGTCTTTGAAGTCATTATTCACATTTTTGTGCGAGCAACCTGGCCAGCTGAAGTACATAGAATGGCCGAGCTTTCAGAGCACGGTAATTCCAAAATCTGTTCATTCTTGTGGCCTGGATAGATTCAGAATAGTTGTTTAGCCTAACAAGCTGTCCTATATTGCTAAATAAAGTTGATTTTCATGGTGAACACTTTGACACCACATCCAAACGAGATTGCATCCTTGTGGTTCATCACAGTTGAACTGAACTTTTACAGTTACTAATCATGCAACTCATATTATCTTGCTTTAATTTGACTACTCTTGAGCTGGCTAAGAGCTGAGTCTTTCCATGGATGTGCTGCAGCTGAGGACCGCAACTCTTACGCTGATTCTTGTGGCGTTGCTCATTGTTGCACTATCATCAGTGGATTCAGCCCTTTACTGCATGTTGAACTGGTTTCTGAGGCGATCTTCATGACCAGTCCCCGAGCTCGTTTGTTGGTACTTCTAGCATATTCTTTGGAAATGTCTAAGAGTAATGGAAAAGACCTGTATATAACTTAACAAGTAGTGAGTTGAGGAGTCACGCATTTTATTTTATATTCTCTTTCGCTTAAATTTGCCACTACGATGGGCTTTATGGCTTCAGTTCGAAACGCTGGAAACCATATTCACCTAGTCATTCTTGGATTATGGCCGATGCAAAGTCCATCTTCCCTGTTTTCTGCTAGGGGCGGGATGCAAATTTCTCGAGCAACTGAAGCATAAATTTTGTTTCTCGATTAAAATTAAAGTGGATTGGCAATGCTAACCCAGACAATGGAACCTCGGAGGCATGAGAGGATGGTTGTAAACTTCAATGTTGAAGCACCTGAGGCTTCGTCATCATCAAGACTTATGGATGAGACGATGAGCCAGTCATTACTGATTACTCGAGCATATCCGAATCACTTTTGAGTTTTTCCTCCGTTTTACTTACTCTGTCAATTTTGTGTTCATTTTTTCCCTCACCTAACTCAAAGTAGTTAGAACATAGAACGGCTTTTTGGCTAGAAGAGGGGCATTAACTGCTGCCATTTAGGTCCAATCTTCTGACCAATTGGGCAGTGGGAAGTGGGGAAAAGCAAGGGGGGAGCCAATCTCCCTCCAATTGTCAAAATGGATTCCTTCTCTTCTGTCAAACCTGATAAAATTGACAAGTCTGTATGAAGACAGCTTATCAGAAAAAAGACCCCAAAGACCAAGAACCACATTAACAAGAGGAGGAGGAGGAGGGAGGAGGGGGATCGACCCAAAGTGCCTCTTGCTTGCGCTTCCTTTTATGATTTTTATTTCTTGGGACAAGGACAAAACCCTAAGTCTCTCTCTCTCTCTCTCTCTCTCAAGTAAATATGAGATCTTGCACACAGTGACCCATTATATTGCTTCCATAAGAGGCTATTTTCATGGGTCCCGGCTTGGTGTGTGTGCCTCCTTTTCCCACTCTTTTGCCCTTCCAACACAACAGTTCAAACACCAGCAACACCGAAAGCAAGCACACCCGATTTTCCCAAAAACCCAAAAATTATATATTTTTTTTTCTAAAACCCAGAAAACTTATAATAATTGCATAGAAGAAAAGGACAAGCGTGAAGAAAAAGCAGCTAAGCAAAACGCACTCCCCCCTTCTTAAAAATCAACCCCTCCTCTCCTTTTCGCCTCTGCAACACGCGAGAGAGAGAGAGAGAGAGAGAGAGAGAGAGACGTTGGCTTTCTGGCTTAAAGGCTATTCTTTGTGCACAATGACCTGAGGGAGGTCTCGACAGACCACTTCTTCTCCGCCAAAGAAGAAGATGGCGATGGTACAGCGACAAGGTCATGACCCATCATCGCCGCAGGAGCAAGAAGACGGTCCTTCCTCCTTCTTGTCCGACGATGCTCTCTACTGTGAAGAAGGCAGATTCGAAGAAGACGATGGCGGCGGCGGCCAAGTTGACGGAATTCCACTCTTCCCCTCACAGCCGGCGGATCGACAGCAAGACTCGCCGTGGGCAGACGACGACGGCGAGGAGGAGGCGGAGCTGCAGTCGCTGTTCTCCAAGGAGCGCGGGGCGAGGCCGGAGCTCGCGAAAGACGACGGGGGCGCCGTCGCGGCGCGGCGGGAAGCCGTGGAGTGGATGCTGATGGTGAGGGGCGTCTACGGGTTCTCGGCGCTCACGGCGGTGCTGGCCGTCGATTACCTCGACAGGTTCCTCGCCGGTTTCCGCCTGCAGCGGGACAACAGGCCGTGGATGACGCAGCTGGTGGCCGTCACGTGTCTCGCCTTGGCCGCCAAGGTGGAGGAGACCCACGTCCCTTTCCTCGTAGAACTCCAAGTAAGGAAAACAAGAACGCTCCATTGCCACTCGCTCAAACGAATCACGAAAAAGGCATCTTTCGAGACGAATCTCGATCCTATTTTCGACTGATATTCACGTCTTCGACGTTAGACATTATCGTCGATCTCGTACGAATGCGCGTGCGCCTGTTCATGATGGTGTCTGTCTGTCTGTCTGTCTGTCAGGAGGTCGGGGACGCGAGGTACGTGTTCGAGGCGAAGACGGTGCAGCGGATGGAGCTCCTGGTGCTGTCGACGCTCGGGTGGGAGATGCACCCGGTGACGCCGCTGTCGTTCGTCCACCACGTTGCCAGGAGGCTCGGCGCGAGCCCCCACCATGGGGAGTTCACCCACTGGGCGTTCCTCCGCCGCTGCGAGCGGCTCCTCGTCGCCGCCGTCTCCGGTGAGACGTCTCATCTTATTCCTTTCTTTTCTCGCTTTTTCAAGATCCGCTTTCAACGAAAGGACGACGACGACACCCACCGCAAGAATTCGTTCGTTTGACCGCGTTCCTCTTTCTTGACTTCCTGGAAAAGCAGATGCGAGATCGCTGAAGCATCTCCCGTCGGTCCTGGCCGCCGCGGCGATGCTGCGCGTCATCGAGGAGGTCGAGCCGTTTCGTTCCTCGGAGTACAAGGCCCAGCTCTTGAGTGCCCTCCACATGAGCCAGGTCTCTCTCTCTCTCTCTCCCCCCTTCTTTGCTTCTCCATTTTCGGTTATTTTTCTTCCCTTTTCCTTAGTGGGATTTATCATTTGCCTTTGACCATACACACGAAAAAAGGATAGGACACATTTTCCCACAGTGTATACAATTCTTGTTTTCTTGTGGGGTTGATGTATCGTCCACTACTTTATCCTAAAAATTCATTTTCTTGGAAGATGAATTGATCTTTCTTTTTCTTTTTTTCATCATACATTGACGGAAAGGGTCCCCCTAAGTCCAATGTCATTAAACTACCACGAAGACGTGAGGAAATTCCTGCGCATTTTACATGGACACGCGCATTTCTTTTCTTTTTTTTCCTTATTTGATTGTTTAACAAGTGCCGCATGCGTAGGTTTAAACTAATCCTTTTGCATAGATACATAGATATGTGCTCGCATACCTATCGCATTTTTCGGCCCTTTAACGTAATCTGTCCTTTGCGTTGATGCCCTTTAACGTCTCCCTTGGTTTGAGGGAACTTAATGACAATCTGGCCAATCCGCGACGAAAGTAACAGCATCGTGAATGGACTCAAGAACCCTAATATCAATGTCCATGTCTTGACAACATCAATTCTTGACTTTTTCAGTTAGTGCCGTGCTCATTAGTTTGCTCATCATGCTTCTTAAACAGGAAACGGTGGAAGACTGTTGCAGATTCATTCTGGGAATAGCAGAGACCGCGGGCGATGCCGTGACCTCGTCCCTCGACAGCTTCCTGAAGCGCAAGCGTCGCTGTGGTCACCTTAGCCCGAGGAGCCCGAGCGGGGTCATCGACGCCTCGTTCAGCTGCGACGACGACTCGAACGACTCTTGGGCCACCGACCCGCCATCCGACCCGGACGACAACGACGATCTGAACCCTCTACCGAAGAAGAGCAGGTCGTCGTCGCCGTCCTCCTCCTCCTCCTCGGTGCCAGGCAAGGTGTTGGACTTGCCCTTCATGAACAGGATCTTTGAGGGCATCGTCAACGGCAGTCCTATCTGATCGTCTCCCTCTCTCTCTCTCTCTCTCTCTCTCTCTCTCTCTCTCTAGAATTTGTATCGATCCTTTTCAATTAAATCAAAGTGAAGAAAATGTGAAGTGAAAGATGAGAGCTTTGCGTTGAAGAAACGGGAAGGGTCTGCGCTTACGTATGCATGTCTTTTTTTGGCGCTCCCTCTCGGTCTCTTCAATGATCTTGAAGTGTCCCTTTCACTTCAGAATTTGCTTCATGTATGGGACATGGACAGGAGATATATATATATTATGTCACCATTACAATAAAAAATTACAATTATTTCGGAATACTTTTATCTGTTTAGGTCGTATATAAATTCCTCCGTCAGTAATTTTAGATGGATGTTTTGCATTAATTTTTTATTATCAGCCCTCGTCAAGGATAAATTTCTTGTGAACGAAAACCCTACATGTTTTTGAGGTGATATGTGTTTCTCCTCATTTTATTTTACATTTTTTCATAAATTAGGGTTTGACTTTTATTTGATGCCAAGCATCTTATCTTGCATATGTAACTAAATATATACACTGATACTTGAAGTCAGTTCAAGTCATGTCAGAGATTGTCTTGAATTAAAGGCCTCGTGAAATTTTTTTAACCTTTCGACATTACAACAGTAATTCTCTTTTCTTTTCTTATATGGTTTTGATGGGGGTACACTGCTCAAAAAGGCCCAAAGCTATATATCCAATTTAATTTACAAATATGATGAAACCCTTTTGCATATCGACTATTAATTATTAAATTTTAACGTAAATTTTTTAAAAATTCCCTTTTAACTTTCTCAATTAAACCCATTATCAATTTAGGGTAATTTTGTCAAAAACGTACAAATTTGAAGTTTTGTGATTAAGAAATTTATCATAATTGTATCAACTTAGGATTTTTAAGGATATTAACCCTAAGTTTAATAATATGTGTTGTCCCAACGGATGTTGTAATCACCCGAATGAAAAACTCTCTTTTTCATACAAGTCGAGAATGGGAAGAAAAATGGAATTAGACTTTAAGGCGAGATCACTCTTTTTATAAATTATTTACCCCGCAACTTTGCTAATTGGCAAAAATCCTCTAAGATATAGCAAAGTCTCAAATAAGAATATCAAATAGCAATTTTGATATTTCTAAGAACTCTCAAAGGGAAACAATTAGAAATAATGGCTGTTTTATTTGAAAGAAAATCGTCAAGACTTAACAATTAAAATGAGATGGGAAATCAACAAATTTATTTCAATCTTTAGAACAAAAGTAATCCTTTGGAAAAGATTGCAAAGTGAACACATGTTTTCTCAAAAGACAAGTTGAAAATCTGAAATTAAATAATATATATATATATATATTTATAATTCCGAATTTAATAATTTCTGAAAAATAATGATTGAGTAAAAGCAACATTTCACAGGCTAAGAAGTTATATCCATACGAACGCAATCTATTTAAAGGTTATAAGAGCACCTAATAATCATTAGGCAAAAATAATAATAACATTCGAAATTAAATAATAATAAAAAATGACCGCACTTTATTGTGAAGTGCCAATATGATCCACAAATTATTCGCGCACTCGCACCGAGGTATTGTGAGTCTAGCCCACTTTGTTAGAAGACATCTGTACTTATATAGTGACTCACGTACTCCTAATTTTTCCATGTGGAATAAGGAGCAACATAATTTTATTTGTTTTACAAACAAACAACAAACACTTACCTTATTTTAACAAATTTGAATCAACAATTCTTGTCAATGAAATTTGTTTCGAAACTCCAACTTGTATTACATCCATGATTGAGATTTATTGAAGACTAATATAAACATTGTCCGGGCAAAAGAATGAGCTTTTCTAGACTCATAAATTTTATTAAAATATGAATAAAAAGGTTATCCCTAGAACCGTTATCCATTGAAAAGCGTATTGGAGTCAAATGTGACCTTCTCCATGAATTTCCATGAAGAGAGAGAGAGAGAGAGAGAGAGAGAGAGAGAGAGAGAGAGAGTTTAATGCATTATGCATGTGAAGTGAAGAAAAGAAAGGCGATGTCGGCCAGTGCGGAAATGGGGGTTTAGACTACGGGTGTAAGACATTGGATAGAGCTTTGACCTCGTTTAAAGCAAAGTCTTCTTGCTTTTTCCTTTCTTGTTTTTGTCCGATTTGTGTCCTGGCGAAGTTGAAACCTACCTCATACGTTACTACACCAATGAACCACTAATAATCCACTGGGTGAGACCGCCACCCTAACTCAACCAAGTATGAACGAGGAAATCTTAGATCAACAACACACCTAAGTCTAACGCCATTCTTTACATACTAAATCGATTTTTTTTTATAAATAAAATCAAGGATAGACTAGATAATCGAGCTCATGACTTTTGGCTTGCAAATCAAGTTTTGAACCACTCAACAATCATTTGATTAGTGGTTTTTGTCTGATTTAAGATTGATTTAAGGTGACAAATGACATTTTAGCAGTGCAATCATTCGACACCATGGATAATACGGAGAAGAAAATCTCTAATAACATCATCAATTTGTCAAAAATCTTGTTTGATTTTGTTTTAAATGGATTTGTTCCTTCTCACTCCTGACCCTCGCGCTGAGTGCACGTGGAATATGTAGCACGAGATGCTGCTATACTCGATTGCCAATCATGCATTCACGGATGCATGAGATAGACATCACTTAAGAACTCAGGCTCGTTAAGTATCATTGTCTAAATGAGGGAATTTATTAACTTAATTAGATATTGATTTTTCTCACATGCATGCACATTGAATTTTTATTTTGTTTCGATTACAAGAGACACTACAACAAAATAAAACTAGAAAAAGAAGCTGCTGACTCTATATATCGAGAATAACATATATACATTGCATAGATGTTTGGTTCTTGCCCAAGAAAAAAAAAAACATAATTTAGTGTCATTCATTGCAAAATTCTAGTGATTCATTAGCATGACATTTAACTATTAAGAAACAACTTTTCCAAATTCTATCATACTATTATTAATCTTAGAATGTCACATCTCAAAATTTAAGTCGTTAGGGTTTCGGTAATTTCGGAAAAAATGAATGATTTAAAAAATATTTTTCTAAAATGATCACTTATATCCCTTGCAAATGAAGAAACAATAAGTATTTTATGGCACAAAAATATGTAGACATAAATTGTTGTCAATACCGAAAACATATCTTGTAGATTAATTATATCAAGTAATTAATTTTAAGAAAATACTTTCCAAATTAATCATTTTTTACAAAATAATTAGAGCTTACATGAAGCTGTGGTTTAATATATAAATATTCTAATACTTACCTACATGTGTAGATTGGATTTTGACCTAAGTAAAGTGTGGAAATATAAAATAAATGATGCGAATAAGAGCAAAAAAAAAATTTGAACTTAAAAACTCATGCTTTAATACCGTGTTTAGAATATCCAACTTAACATTTAAGCTTTTAGGGCAGTTTTACAAATTTTGGGATAGACATTCTAACTTCAATGTCGACCGTATTGTGAAACTTAAATATTTTTTCTACTTGTGTTGTTGCTTTCTTTCATTTATTTATATTTATTGGCAAACTATAGTTACTCTCTCTATCTTAATTAGACTTTACTGTTCCTACAGCATTCGATGCATACCATACGTGCATGCATGTCTAGCTAAGCGATGTCGAGTTGTCAATCGAGGTTCAGATTTGCAGCGAAATATCTGTCTGTCTTTCTTTTTCTTTTCCTTTTTTTGTCTTTTCTTGTTGGATTTGAGACCACAATCATGCAAAATTATTGGAAACGAACACACTAGCTATTTTTCGATTATTTAATTAAAAAAATTGTATTATAAGCCGAAAGAAGGAAAGAAAATGACCACAAGATCTTTCCTCTTTTTTTTTTTTTCCTCTAAATTTTTGCCAGAAACTACTCATAGATCTCATCATTCATCTTGCTTTAGCTGGATCCCATGATTATTAAATCGAGCATGACACCAAAAATGCCCCAAAGAATACATCAAAAGGACCGATAATAATGGGCAATGAAACGCATTAAGAACATGCACTTGCTCGTCTTTACATGCTCGTAATAATTCGATGCTTTTAACTCTTCATGGCGCGCACTTGCGCTTTGCCATCCCACGTCATAATTTTGCATGCTTACCTATTTACTTCATCATTCCACTACACCAACAAATTGACTTTTCCATTGGTGGGGAACTTTTTTTTTTTTTTGAACTAATGGTGGGGGACTTTGATTTCAAGTGCTTTTACATCACTCAGAATAATGTGCCTTGGACTGTCAGAAATAAGTTCAAAAAGTAGAGAAAGGTTAAGCTTTGCAATATACGTGTTTGATCTTTAGAGTCAGAGAAAGAACTGCGACAAAATGTTTATTATGATTTAGTCCTAACTAAGGTTGTGTAATATGTATTTATAAGAGTAATTAATTACAATAAAAGTGCAAATAGAAGCATAAGAAGAAGAAAAAAACTAGATATGCATTGAACATTATTGAGATAGAAATAGGAGTAAAGGAAGTGTTGATTTGGGGTAGAGATGTTAGAAGATTTAATATGTTTTCCTACTCTAAGACAATGTTGATATTTAGAGTTAGAGAAAGAATAACGACAAAGTATTTATGATGATTTAACTCTAGTGTTGTGTGATATACATATACATACACATATATATACATACAAGCAATAAAAAAATAGCCGAAATACATATAGAAACTTAATTATAGAAAAAACCCGTAAGATAACAATTACAATTCCATTTGTTTCGTGAAAAATGAATAATTTAAAAAATATTTTCTTAAAAATAATTGCTCGTATTGCTCAATATGATTATTCAATGAAAAATGATTTTATTATCTCTACAACAATTCATGGTTAATATTTTCCTAAATAAAAAAAAAATTCGTTTGTTCAATTCAAGAAGCGATATATGCAATCATTCTTAGTTATTCATTTCCCTCGAGACACATAGAGCCTCTCTAGAAGGGTTCACTATGATATAATTAGTCACGATACCACAATTAAATTAACTGGCTCGATCAGTTTACCTTTTAGACATATTGTTCAATAAAGTTAGGATAACCGTATCGACCAATATATCCGAAATCCCTTAACTAGTTTCTTTTGTTCGCTCCTTTCAACGCGGGATCTAAATAGAAGATGGGATCGGTTTATTCTTTCCACTCGCTTTATTCACGTGTCGTAGAAGACATGCGATCTTTTTGTAAAGCCAGTGAATCTGTGCAGTGTTTCATGCATGCCAGCCATTGCTTCCCACTTAAACAATTCGCACACCGCATTATGCCCCGAAACGCATTTCGAGTTCTTTTTTCCATCCTTGTGCCTTCAAAATGTGTGTCAATGACTTTACCTTTGGCTCTCTCTCTCTCTCTCTCTCTCTCTCTCTCTCTCTCTCTCTCTCTCTCTCTGTGTTTTTTTGGACATACTTGATGTATCTATGTATGGTCAATCTTCCTTCAAGTTCTCTTTTGGGAGTGAGGTTCGTTTCAAGAAGTTACTTTCCCAATTTATAAACCTAGAGTTACAGTATCAAGAAGAGGGTTTGGTAGTTTTTAGACATCACATTGTTTGATTGTGTTGGGAAGAAAGAGAAAGATACTCTCTATATTTTGGGGGCAGAGAATTCACGTTAGATTTACCCTAAAAAAGTTGAGATGGAAGCTTTCATAAACTTCGAGAGTCTTGATTTACCTAGAAAAAGATAACTCTAATCCTAATTTCTTTGAACAAGCCGCCACGACCAGTGTCCACAACCACCGCCGCACCTGCCTTCGTCAATTTCGCTCAACCAAGCTGCTTCAAGCAATTAATCGCTGCCGTGCCACATCTTCTACTCTTCACTCTATCCAAATTGGCCTCCGTATGCTTCATTTACACAGCTCTCTTGGACGTCCACTGCACCCCTGCCCCCCCTCTGACTTGTCTACTGGGCATATCTCGTCTGATAAGAGGATGCTAATATGTCAATCTTGAAAATAATAATTATTAAATTTGAATTTATTTCCTAAGTTTAGAGGATCTCAATTCTATAAAAAAAAAAAGAAAAAAAAAAGAAATAACTTTTCACAGTACTATTTAGCATAGCAACATTTTATGTCAAAAGGTGTTAAAATAATTCAAAGACTTTGCCCTACTTACTTAGATTGACTTGTATATCGATATCAAATTTCAAAGGAATAAGGATACTGCAAACCAACAAATTATGAAGATTCCTAACTTTAGGTAGGACTTCTTAGTCATAAAGAAAGATTAAGAGATATCTTGATTGGCGTAAAGGTAAAGCACCGGACATGTATATACAGATCAGGTGTAAGAATGGACATGAATATGAATATGTTCGACTCTTTATTATATCAAACTTTAACAAATTTATATTTGGACTATTAGCGCAAATTTCGCGTTTACCTCTAATTGCCTTTACCCGATTCATGAGGTTATAAATGTATCTCGAGTGACATTCATGTACTCAAGGTAGGCTCACTAATGATTAACAAAAATAATTCAAGAAATGCATTCACTAGTGAAAGCTTTTCAAATATGAGAGGGACTGGCCTCACTTGAAAACATCAAGTCCTCAGTGGCTGAGAGAGAGAGAGAGAGAGAGAGAGAGAGAGAGAGAGATCTTGGTCTTCTGCTGAGCTAATGGGGGGTTGCTCTCCATATAATAAAAGGGGAGGTGAAAAGTCAGAGGTGGGGGGATTTTGGAAATGGGAGACAAAATCTTTGATTGTGTGGAAGGATGTCTTGTCTCCTTCTTTTGCCTTCTCTCTCTCCCACCACTTTAAGGTTGGTAGTGTGTGTGTGTGTGTGTGTGTGTGAGGGATAGAGAGGGTTGTCCAAGTCGATGTGTGCTATAAGTGCTCGTGATTCATGAGAGAGAGAGAGAGAGAGAGAGAGAGAGAGAGAGAGAGATTGTCTTGTATTTTCAAGGGAAACAGCTTGCTCCCAAGGACAAAAGATCAATGAGCTCAGTTTGTCCCCACACCAATAATTGTAGAATAATATGATGGCTTAGAGAGAGAGGGAGGGAGGGAGGGAGGGAGGGAGATGTGAAAATGTGCCCTTTTGACTTGGTCTCACCTTCCTATCATTCCCCCTTTCTAGTTCGGTTTTTGGTCATTGAGAATTAAAAGGGGGAGTTTTGATCTCAGATTTTGACCAAAGCACCAACCCCATGTGATCTCCTCCTCCTCTCTGCCTCCTTTTCTTCTACCATACAGCTGTAAAGCTTCGAGCGATGAAAACAAAGGGAATTTTTATAAGTTATTCTTTACTCGATCGTGCGAGGAGGAGGACAAGTCATTGTTAGTCTGGACATGTGCTGTTTCACACTCCTTAACTTGTCCTAGGGATAAAAGGGTTTTCTTTTTCCCTCTCCATGCTTCAGGATGCAGAGGTTGGGGTTGGGGTTCAGTTAAAAGTCCTAGGATAGGAATTTACTAGGGGAGTTCATTTATAACCCTAGGCCAGGTACATAGCCTAATAAATTCGCTTTTATTGATCATGAGTGAGCCAAATCATCCCTTCTTGATGAAAAAAAAAACTATAAAACTGATTTCAATATCACCATTTACTAAAACTAGAAGGGGGTTTAAACTTTGGTGAAATAATTATCAAAGAGTATTAAACTTAATGTATGGTTGTCAATTCAATTTTAAACATTTTATTTTGATCAATTTAATTTTAAATTTTTTCACAATTTTCCAAATAAGTCAATCCGATTTATTTTAATTGGAAATTGTTGATGTTGATATTGGGCCATCTTTCGTGATACGACTCACATCAATATGGACAATTTTTATATTCTTTTATTTATATTTTCCTTTTCTTTTGGTCATCGTGGCGGGTCAAGTGAAGGCCTCCATGGCCTCATTAGATGCTAATGAGGGTCATGACCCTCACCCAAGCCCTTGCCAATTGTTGGGGAGGGCATAAACGCAAGGCCACGATGGCCTCGCCATCCGTTGTGGCCTCACTGTTCACAAGCAAAGACACAAAGGCCCTTCACTCCCTTGTTTATAGTCGGTGAGGGCTTGAGTGAGGATTGCAACCCTCACCTCACCAACCACAAAGAAAAAAGAAAATAAAAAAAAATCAATTTTCGTAAATTTCAAAATTTGTTCTTGTTAGTGCTGGTTATCCTATGTAGCACAGTTAGCATCACATTAGTGGTTTCTAGCAAAATTTGGTTGGAATAATTAAATTGACAAATTATCAAAGGGTTTGGAATTAAATTGGCTAAATTGAAATATTCATAATTGAATTGGCATTTGTATGATAGAATTATGACTTTTTTGGTTATTTTCTCAAGATAATTCACATCATGGTAGGAATAAACTTTCAAATTTGCGACCAGCAGCCTCAACAAGCTTCTCAAGTGATGAGCATGTGCATCTTCCCTGCTCAATAATTTGGTTTCAAATGGGGCAATTGCACGTTATCTCTCGCTTTGCATTGATGTGCGTCGCAATATTAACTAGTGTCTAATAGGTACGAAGGACCATCACGGCCTATGAGAATAATCGATTACATGCTCAGCCTATAATTGGCCGAAAATCTGAAACATGTTCAAAGGGGGCAAAGGGAGAGAAGATAAGAGGGTCCGAGATTGGTTTCTCTTTTCTTTTCTTTTCTCTTTTGCCTGAGAAAAGTGCAAGACTGTTTGCTAAGACCCTTTATCCAAATAGTCCAAGAGGGGAACAGAGTGACCCTCAAAAGAGATCAGAACAGAGCCAAGGGAGGCCCCAAAACTCCTGCCAAAATAACATTGTCTTCTGCAGCACTTTGCATTCTTTCGCACATCCAACGCGTGACTCACTTAATTGAACCAATTCCTCCCATCAACCTCTTCCTTTTGTTTGATCCATATGTCCATTCATTGTATACAACACAATCGGCATCCAATGTGTTGATGAAGATACCTCGATCTTCCTATGTGGTCACTATCCACATGTAACGCCAAAATCTTACAACCTCGATTCATTCACATTCCAACCCGAGAGAGAGAGAGAGAGAGAGAGAGAGAGAGAGAGAGAGAGAGAGAGAGAGAGAGAGAGTATCTGCCTAAAGTTCTGGTCCCCTCCATATTTCCAAAAAATTTGGAGCCAAAATTGAATCTAATCTAAACATGACATGGGTATTCATTGAGATTGAGTTCCATTAGGCCAGCATACATTTTTACCATTTCCATACAAATGTATTGATCATCAATATTTCAATTAGATTTCACCTCTTCAGGATTAGCAAAAACGTCGAATTCTCTTTAACAAAAATCTTTTTCCCTCCTCGAAAGGAAGTGAGGGAAACTCCACAAAGCACGTGGCTTAGTAATTGGCGCACATATATAGAGGACCACGTAAGGGAATTCCTTACCTGTACCCAAAGTCACAGGAACCGGTTCATTACAGTATTTAATTAGGAGACTTTCATGTGTATGCCACGTGATGGAATCACATCGTCAATGGTCGGTATTAATCAGGTCCAATGAATCAAGATCCAGGCAAGCCATCTGTATAAAGCCATGGGACAAGATGCTGTTCTGAGCACCTAACCTGCCCATGGCAATTATATGCCCATGCCAGAATCTGCATAAAGGGACCGTTTGAAGGAGAGACCAAGACTAGGGCTTAGGCTTGGCCATGCCTTTAATGATCAATGTTGCCAGGCTCAACAAACATACTAAATGAACTCACCCAACAAAACTACTTCAATGGAGCTGAGCTCCAGTTGTTATAGGCCATTTTGGTTGTGTGCTCTCTTCAAACCTTGACGTAACCATGTCCTGACTCTGAGAACCATAAAGCCCAGCATATCCCAATCTCCAGTATTTTTTTTCAGTGGGTCCTTATATTAATTGCCCCTGATGTAACATGCCTTCCCTACCATACAAGACCGATTTTTAACAACATATAGCAAGGACAATGTCGAAAATTTCAAATGTAGACAAGATATTCAATTGGAAATTACGGAAAGTCCAGTGTTGTGGGTATAGGTGGTCCTCTTGTTTACACTCTTCTAAGTTCGACGGGGCAATGACCTTCAAATTAACCTATAATGTGACGAGTGCTGGGAATAGGAAGGTCTTAGCTTGTCTTAAAACATTTCTTTTAGTAAGATGAATTGATTGCCGCAATTAAATGTGCTTAATCTAAAAGTTGCGTGAGGATAGGGTAGTGTACCTTGATAACACTAAATGAGTTAACATATGCTTTTTTGTGCCGACTAGGGTGTATAGGCTTAAATTAGAGTCCTTCTGCAAAACAAGAGGGTAAAGACAAATAGGTTGTTCTCTACATGTTTTCTAGCTCAGTCGTGTCTTGATTCTGTGAAAAAACATGGCTGAAATTCTGGAAATGTGTCTGCTTATGAAGACAGCTATTTAGGTGTCTCTCAGGCTGATTGGAGTGGCCCAGCCCCCTCAACTGATGTTTCAAGAGAAATCTTAGCCAATTCACTAGATTTAGATGTAGCTAGACTGCTAGAGATTATTCCAGAGAAAATATGCGGTTAAAATGACAAAGTTGACCGATAAACTATGCCATTAAAATGACTGATATATTTACTAAATGATCTACAATGGTAAATTTGATCTTTGGCCATGTAGAACAGAAAGTATAAAGAAGCAGAACCCATAATAAGTGGGAGTGCATAAGGAGTTGGACCCAATTCCTCTAGGCTCAGATAATATGATGAATTGAGAAATAACCTGATTTTATTCAAAGCTTGAAGCCATTGAAAGTTGGCTCAAGTATGTATAATATATTTAATCAAACTAGCTATTTTTATTTCCTTATTAACTGCTTAACATGAATCGTCTGAAGCTGAACATTCAAGGAAAGGTTTATCGCAAAGGTGGTTCCATACGTCACGCTAACACGATGAAACACCAATAACACTAAATGTCAATGTGTTTGGGTTCCACACCTGTAGCCGCTACACATTGATATAGTTAACGTAAACATATTGGTCTGATTCGCAATACCGTTCTAGCAGTAATTTTCACATGGATGCTTCCTCTGATTTCTTAATATGTACGCTCGAGAGGGTACTGGACTAAGAACTTTCTTTGACAGGCAGCTTTACAGAAAGAAACCTAAGAAGCTAAACAAAATGACATTTTTCCCAACACCCAACAAAGTGGGAACCCATATCACAGGTGGGCAGATTTGGCTGTTCTCTCTTCAGCCACAGGAACTTTGCCCGTGATGGCCTGATTTTTCCAACAGGAGAGACACCAGACAAGTAATTAATGTTTCGTACCAACAGGTAGATTCAATATGACTATCCATTAATTCCAGAAAAAAGAGAGTCTGTAGTCTCCGTTTTGTTGTTAATCAAGATAGAGTGGCTGCAGCAAACCAATGATTGATGACTGATTCCACCATGTAATCTAGTAAGACTAAATTCTCTTACCATTTCGTTGATCGATGGCTTCCACATGAACATGAATCTACACCATGTAAAATGTGCCCCGGACAAACAACTAATGCGACATCGACGCCTCGAGTACAGTGGCTATTGCTTCATAGGGCAGCTACATGTTGATACCAAGCCCAGGAATATGATGAATGGCTACCAGCTGGTGTACTTACAGAGCCAATGAAACAAACCACCCGTGACACATAAGACGGACCCAAACTCTAGGGTCCCCAGCATCATCACAAGAGTACTAGAGGAACACCTTGCAACATCTGATGAGTCAACGGATACCAGAATATGTTCGAAACACAGCACGAGATTCACAAAAGACATAACTGAGGTACCAAAGAAAAGCCGTGAGGGAACAAGTACTTCACCAGGCAATTCCTTTTGCCCATGGTAAGATGGAAAACAACCTTACATGGAAATATGTAAAGGGTGTAAAACACCATTCCAATTTCATTGGCTACTGATAAACAAAAATAAGATGGGCATTGTCATTCCATTTACCCAGATTAAAAAAGAAAAGAAAAAAACATACAAAGAAAGCGGACATTTCCCGGGCTCATAGACTTTCATGGCAAAGGGAGTCAGGACAGTGGACATTGTTGCTGCATTAGTGGTTAAAGTTGGAGCTGAGATTACAAAGACAATGGACATTTGCCAGGCTAAAAAACTTTCATAGCAAAGGGACTCAGGACAGTGGATATGGTCGCTGCATCAGTGGTCAAAATTGGAACTGACAATAGAGCCTTGTGCCGGCAAACAAGGATGTTTTCTCTAGGAATTAGCTCTGGGAAAGTCATGACCATGCAGCTCCTGACTTTACCCTTTAGATTCTCAAGAGCAGTAATTGAAAAATATAATCAACCACAAGTTTCTTATATGTCTGTGTTAACTGCCCGAGAGAATGTTTGAGGAGAATAAGGTGACTGTACCACTTGCTAAGACGTACAAGAGAAAGGATGCACAAAATTGATGGTTATTTATCATAAATCATTAGTGCCCAATTAAGAACAAAGGGATCAAACCAATCTTACAGGTCCTGGTTTGTTAGAGAAAGAGTAAAGTCGCAGATGGAGAGTATCCAAGAAGAGAGAATTTTGGCAAAGTTATTGAATGTCAATATTCATTCAAAGTTAGTCAAACAAAAACTCGTTAGGGATGATCTTGAGAAGGGAGGTGCATGCTAAAGATTTTAGCTGTCACACATCGCTTGGGAGAAGCCTCTGGCCTGCTTTATAATCGCGGTGACATTGCATCACTTGGGAGAAGCCTCTAGCCTGCTTTATAATCGTTGTGGCTCACCTCTGGCCTGCTTTATAATTACTATAGCTCCCCTCACCTCTCAAGACATCTTTTGATACATAGACCACAAGATTGGCATCAAAGCCACTTGGGAGAAGCCTTCTTGGTAACCCAACGATTCTGTTCTAGAAAATAATTTTTAATAAGAAATGATTTTTTTTTTAATTTTTATTTCCGAGAACAATTTCTAAGTGTAAAAATGCATCTAGTAATTTGATAAAAATGCGTTTGTTAGAATTATATAATTTTGTTGTTTCTTTTATTTTTTTAAATATTTTTATTATATTATTTATTTTTTTTCCTCTTTCTTTTTTCTCCTTCTTCCTTTCTTCTTCTTTTGTGGTTGATTGTCGGCCGGCCATGACGACAGCTAGCGACTGACTGGCCATGACGACAGTTGGCGACTGACTGGGTGACAACGGTTGGCAAGCTTGCCAGACCGCGAGGCTCGGCCTCGCCAGGCCAAGGTTGAGCCTCGCTAGTGGTTTGGGAAGCTTTGGATGAGGCCGAGCTCGCCCAACCATGGCGAGGCTCAAGCCAACAAGCCTCGCCATGGCTTAGCATCGCCAGGGACCGACAATGCTTCGGCGAGGTCACTGGCCCTTGTCGGCCGATCGCCAGCCATGATCGAGGCCGGCAACTAGCCAAAAGGAAGAAGACGGAAAGAAAAGAAGAGAAAAAAGAAAAGAAAAAATTGTTCTCAGGAATAAAAAAATTACTTTTTTCTATTTATTGTTTCTATTTCAAATCTATTTCCAGAAATAAAAACATGAACTTTTTATTATTGAGAACAAAAATTTTACCATACATGTTGTCTATTCTTTTTTCATTCCGAACAAAATAACAGAAATAGGTGTTCCGACGAACAAAAATTAGTTTTACCAAACAGGCTCTAAGAAAACACAAAACATAAGAAAGATTGAAATCACTGGCTGATAATTTGGTGTCGCTAAAACAGATTAAAAGGGTTCCATGAAGATCCACTAGAAACATTTAAAGATCAGGTTTAAAAATACGCTATTTTACAGTCCAATCATCCTCCGCGCATATGAGCGCCTAGCTCACCAAATTGATCATCAGCTTCCACTGTATCTTCTGATAAGCGAACTGCATCCAGTTTTTGCTTCAACACGTCTATGGCATTGAGTACCAACTGTGAAGCTTTAATTGCTCCAGTGGATTCGACAGTGAATATAAAACTGTCCTCCTTTGCATATATCTCCACAAGACCTGGCTTCCCCATGGCTTCAGCTTTTTTTATTACTTCATCATCATAAGTGTAAGCCTCAGGATCAACCACTACCACCTAAAAGAGAATAGGAAATGAGAAATAGAGGGCCTAAGCTCAGCCATCCATGCATATTTGCTCAAAGGACTAAGCATCAGGTAGAAAGTACATAATGATCGTTAGTTTAGAATAACATCATCGTGACATGAAATGAAACTCCATCCTCATGTTAATAAGACAAACTAGACAAGCTGCAACATTAAGAGAAGCAAATGTGGCATCCGAATCAACATGCCAAGAATGACACAGTATCACGCCTTAATACTGGCCAAAGTAAAATTTATTCCTTTATGTAGAGAATCTGCTATTCTCACAATCTTACAAATCTAGGAACCAATCCTGGATAGCATTAATTCCTGTTGTCAGTTGAGTATCCTGTCTCCTTCGAAGAAAGGTTCAGCACACTAGTTAGAATTCTAATCATTATTATACAATATTCGCCAAAAAAGCTTCTCCTCCAGAACTATCTCCATGAGTGTGTATATATTACAGACTCCAAAAAGAAAGAAAAAAATCTCTACCTTTGTCAAACATCATTCTCAGCTTTTATAATGGTCTATTAGCTCAGCATCCAAGAACCATCTCAGACTACATTAATGGGGTCAGATAACTCTTTCAGACTCTCTACCAGTCAAGTCATGAGCTATATATATGACCAATCTGACTATGGTAGAAAGAGCCCCAAAGTGAAAGGGTTTAGTAGCCATCCAATTTTGCAAACTCAGTCTTTCCAAGAAAAAGTATCGAAGACTTGTTTGGTAACATGATTGCCACAATGAAAAAAAGTGGTGTGAAGAACTAGAACATAGAAATAAAAGTAAATTTTAGCAGTGATGGAGCCTCCTCTTAGCAACAAATTAAAACAAAAGCTTTCTTGCAGGCATTTCTGATGTGTATTTAACCAAATCTACTTGTAGCACAGTGTTCGAAAATATAATGGGAGCTGACAACATAAATCATATGCCCAGTTAAAGCCAGTGATTATCAGCATCCTATTTATTTTTGGGCGATTTTTCTCATCTTCTCATTTTCAAGAAAAATTAAGTTTCTATTCTCCAGGGGTTATTCAAAATTAAGCTTTGCACTAGCCAAATGACAGTCATTTATTGCATCGAGATTTAATGTGAGTTTGGCATAAAGAATCGCCAAAGCAAACAATGATAATATCAGCAACTAAAGAATGATTTACTTGGAAATTAACTGATGACCCAACGAAAAGAATGAAAAAAAGCATGAAACAATTTGAAATGACATAATAGAAAACAGATAAAGAAAGAACGAAACTATTTAAGAGGTTTCTTTTCGCTAATTAATTTTCAGAAACAATCTGTAAGGTTGAAATGTTTTAGAAAATTGAAAACATAAAAAAGATACCGATACTCTCATTAAAAGCACAGTAAAAGAGTTTCAATATATCACCGTCTTTGGATTCAAACTCGGTGCAGAAGTAACGTCCATCAACTCTCCCACATATTGAGCCACCTGTGCAATTTCTATCCATTGCTACTTTCTAGACTAGATAAAGTATAGTTTTCATGGGATTGATCACCACTTACTCAAGTGGAAAATTTTACTTTCACCAGCTTCACTAGTCAAGACATGGTCAATGTACCCAGGTACTCCAACAAATCCGAGACACGGTTCCTCTAAAAAGTTACCATCTATGCATGCACCCATTTTCCAATCACAAAGCACAGCTAAGAGACCCTACTCACCAATAATTACCGTGAGTGGATAAGAAAAGTGCCCACATCCTTTCTTCCCCCTTCAATTCTTCCAAATCCTTCTCATTTTATTTGTACAACTTTTGAAAAACCCATCCATATTGTCAGAAGTAACAACTTGCCCCAACTAATCCTTCTTTATCTTCCTAGCACAAGCTGGTATTATTTACTCGCACCGTAAATTAATGATTTCAAATTTTGTTGTTCTTTTTGGTAGACTCAAAGAGCAAGAAGATGCCATCATTGAAAAATCGAAAGATTTCTTGATATCCTCGCTTAGATGGTCGTTTGCTCTTTTTGGAGATAAGGATGTACTTTTAAACAAGCAAGCAACCTTCACCACGATAGCCGTAGTTCTCATCGTGCTCTTTGGCATCACTTCGCGAGCAACACGAAGCAATCATGGAAAGACATTCGTCAATCTTGCATTTCTCATACTAGGATGTCTCGTCGTTGGACTAGTAATTGACTTGATCATACTCAGTTCTCACAATAAGTGGGGTATATATGGTGTCTTCCTTATTATGGTAGCTACAAATCCCAACCAACAAATTTACCTAGAGATGAAATGGATCTTCAAGTCGATGTGCGGAGAAATTTCTTTGAGAATTGGAAAATTGTTTATTCAATCACAAAGGATTATCAAAGAATTTTTGAAAATTAATGTTGCAGGCGGAGAAGAATCATCTGTGAATAACAATGTTGTGACTCTAGCCATTGGTGTTGACGGAAGTGGAGTCAGGGAGGATATTGTCTAGTTGATCTCACAATGGAATTTGACACACTTTATCTCTCTTTTTCCCTTTGTATCATAAGATGTTCGCATGATATGTGAGATGGATGTTCTAGGTTTTCCCTCTGTATTATGTGCTAGTACGACTACGCAAAAGTGTGGTTAAATTATAATAGTTCTTCATTGATACAATTAATCCTTGGAACTATTTAAGAGGTTTCTTTTTGCTAATTAATTTTCAGAAACAATTTGTAAGGTTGAAAAGTTTTGGAAAATTGGAAACGTAAAAAAATACCGATACTCTCATTAAAAGCACAGCAAAAGAATTTCAATATATCACCGTCTTTGGATTCAAACTCGGTGCAGAAGTAACGTCCATCAACTCTCCCACATACTGAGCCACCTGTGCAATTTCTATCCATTGCTACTTTCCAGACTAGATAAAGTATAGTTTTCATGGGATTGATAACCGTTTACTCAAGTGGAGAATTTTACTTTCACCAACTTAACTAGTTAAGACATGGTCAATGTACCCAGGTACTCCAACAAATCCGAGACACGGTTCCTCTAAAAAGTTACCATCTATGCATGCACCCATTTTCCAATCACAAAGCATAGCTAAGAGACCATATTCACCAATAATTACCGTGAGTGGATAAGAAAAGTGCCCACATCCTTTCTTCCCCCTTCAATTCTTCCAAATCCTTCTCATTTTAATATCTTCAAGTGGATAAGAAAAGTGCCCACATCGCTTGTTTAAACTACAAGCGACATCACTTTGATTCTCCATTCCCGTGGTTTCACCCTTTTATCTCATTCAAAACCAATGAGCTAAGACTCATATAGAATGTTTCCCAACTTGGAATGCTGCATTAGAGAGAGAGAGAGAGAGAGAGAGAGAGAGAGAGAGAGAGATGTGGGCCGGCGCCTAGGATTCACCATACCATTACTCTTTACACCATAAACATAGATCAAATCAGTGATCTTATTTTTTTAACTTCTGCTAAATTGAACTCCTCTTGATATGTTGTCATCTACATCCACATCTTGCATCTAACGATCTCATTCTTTCCATTTATCCTTATATACTAGAGAATCATTCTGAAATAAACTATTATCACACAGTTTTGCCAGCGCCAGATGATAAGAACGAAATTATCACTTTTCTAATGGCATTACTCTTATCAAAAGCAAAATGAATAGCTAATGTACAATATGGCTGTCAGTTTTCACAGCGCTGACTACTACCAAAACAACATTTGCACATGCAGGCTTGCTTCTGCAAGCATATCTTGGATTTTTAAAGTTTCATTTCCCTCGGTGACAGAATACCGGTCACTGTCTCAGCTATGCTACAGGAGGAGGCTAAATTGAAGTCAGTACAGGCAGGGACTAACCTTGGGGATGACAACTAATAAAATTGAATTCACTATTAAGTTCTTTGTTTTCTTTCCCCCATCATTCCCCATTATAAGTTACCGTTTTTACGATCACAACTACTGTAATTTGCATTCAATTTTCCTTATTTTAGTCTATAAGACTGCAGTCACTCTTATTTCAGGGTACCTTCATCTGTCATTCAGTACTTCAACATTTGCACTAGCATCATAATAATGCTCCTTGCCTTCACACTACCATGACCAATTAAGGCACACACAACTTACATGTATATGCCTCATATGTCCTTGCTAAGTTATCTTATAATAAGAAGAACACAGATACTGCTCAGATTTTGCTTTCCACATAAGTGTCAGTGGATTCATGAAATCAAAGAGGTAGCTGAATATTCTTATTTTCACTTATTGAGAAGAAAAATAGTCGAGATGATCTTAACATCCACATTGTAACCCTACTTTTTTAACAGTTTCACATGTATTGACTCAACTGTGAAGATTATAATCAAGTGTTATAGTCTAAATCCAGGAGTTTCATCGTGACAGATATCTCGAGTAGTTGTCAAGGTGTCAGAATTTGAAAATTTTCCTCCTAACACAGAATCAAACTGATAAAATCCAATCAGAATGTTATCAGGGAGAGTCAAGTACAATATTTCCGTAATGGAGCTGAAGTAGAACTTATTTGCAAAGAAAGAATACAAGGCAACACATCAAGTTTCTCCCCCTTTGTCTTATGTCAGAGCAGTCCATGGAAAATCAGTTTCTACCGTTCTGGTTGCAAATAGGTCACATCATTTCTTTTTGCCAGACAATTGCTATTTAAATTTTACTTCATTGGATTCTATGTATATGATAAATTGAGTTATCACACTAATTGGAAATTCACATATCATGCAGGCCACACACATATTCAATGATTAAAGGGAAACCAACCTGCTCAGTATTTGGATCGATGTCAAACACTTTGGTGGGACTGCTTTCCACCCAACTTTGTTTTTCCTCAAGGGACAAGGTTTCCAATAAATCTTCATTGATGTGAATTTCAGGTTCATACATGAATGTCACTGTGGCTGCGGGGGACCACTTTGCATGATCTTTGCCAATTCCTTTTCTTGCTATTGCTCGCAGCCTTAGCTCTTGCCCTCGGCGAAGCTTCACAATAGTAATTCCCCTGTGCACATAAAAGAATATATGGAAAATATAAGGAGAAAAGCAACTATTGCACCATTCTCTCAATGCATCCCAGACAGTAATGACAATGATGCTGACTTTCCATACCTATCCATATCCAGGAATCCACCATCACAATGACATTGATAATTATCGGTCACATTCTCTCTTACTCCACAGGTATGAAGCAATTAAATAACGAAACATATGATTAGCTGCAAAAAATACTAACTTGCATTTAAGGTCATCATTCCAAAGAAATTTTTTGCACCAAATCGGTCTAAGTTTAAGAACCATTTCCAACATCTGTGCTCGTCCTTAAACCAACAAGAAACCTTTAAGTGATTTTACTGTATATCTCGTGAATAGACAAATATTGCTGCATGTAAGTGTCTAGAAACCAACAAGAAGCCCTTAATCAAGATTCATTCCATTATTAATTTCACCACGAACCACAAACAGACATGCGAGCCACCGGCACATCGCAAAACTTAGAAGACAACACCAGCAATTCAACAAAACTTTAATGACCAAAGCCCTCTTCTTATTTTTATTTTTTTGCTTTCACAAAACCTCTAAAGATGCAGAATTTTTTGCCCTGCAAATCGAGCTCATGCAATTTCCAAATGTGTAGCTCATTCTACAGAGCTTTCAAATAACATCCGCGAGAACGCCATGCAATCTTTAGCCAACATTTAGGGTAACACGTTAAGCCATGGAAGCGGGGGGCGAAATTCATCGTTCTCCCAAAACGAGAGAAAGACAGACATTTCCGCGCAGAAGCCCAAAAATTAAAACGAAACCCCTGAAAAAAAACGCAGCAATTCCCTAGAAGAGAAGAAGGAAAAGAAAATGGACATGGACATAGAATGAAAGACGAGGCGATAAACGAGGAGGAGGAGGTTACTTCTGCTCGGCGGAATCGTCGGCGAGGGCGTCGGAGAAGTCGACGGGGACGACGGTGTGGTCGGAGCTGATGAGGTCCTTGCTGGTGACGTCGAGGGTCTGGTCGGTCATGCACTTGGCGCGGAGGTGGAACTCGACGGAGCAGAACTCGCACTGGCCGTCGCCGTCGCAGGCGTCGCAGTCGCGGGAGAAGCGCATGGACATGGCGCGGTCGGAGGTGAGGGGGACGAGGCCGAGGCGGTGGGCGATGAACTCGTCGTTGAGGACGGAGGAGTTGACCTCGATCTCGACGAGGTCGATGGCGATGGTGGGGACCTCCGCGATCATGACGCGGCGGAGGGCGTTGGCCACGCTGGCGTCCGTCCCCCGGAGCTCGAACTTGAGGTAGTCGTCCTTCGTCTCCCGGACCTTCACCACCGGGAACCGCTGGTACGACGCGCCGCCGCCCCCTTCCATCGTCGGAGACCGAGAGAGCTCGAGAGCTTTTCTCTGCTACTCTACTGTGGAATCGTCGCAGAGAAAAAGGACAAGAAGAAGAAGAAGAAGAAGAGGGGTTTTAGAGAAGAGTGCGCTTATGAAACGCTGTGTCGTTTCGATCCACTAGGAAAAACGGCGAGTCGCTTGATCCACCAGGAAAAACGTTGCGTCGTTTCGCTGCTTATGGGCTGGGATTTTGAAGGCTCGATTGATCAAGGTGCATTTTGATTTTCGAATCATACAGTTCTTCTTCCACAATTTCAATTCAATATGTCAAACTAATTTCCGTGTCGAAAAAAATTCCAAACTTTTATGCTTAATCGCATTTATGAAAAATTATATTTCGTATCACGAAAAATTTAATATTGATTTACCCGTAACAAATTTACGAAAGTCTTGAAGAATAATTAGGGCAAACTGAGGGGTTTTAGCAATTTTTCGAAAAATAAAAAGGCTCTTAAGGTAAATTTTGATTTCTTGATGTGGTAGGGTTTTCTCCAATCTAAACTCCCAAAACGTGTCCTTTAGGAAATCCTTTTATGGTGAATTTCCACATTGGATCTACCAATCATGTTAATCGATTTAAACTCTAAAACGTGTCCTTTAGGAAATCCTTTTATCGTGAATTTCCACATCAGATCTACCAACCACGTTGTCGTGTGCGTAAATTGTCATGAATGTACAAATTTTGAGATTCCTAACTATAAAAAAATTAGTTTGGAGGGTAAATGTAAAAGAAGTTGGATTTTTCATGACTTGAAAGTTAATTTTAATTGATGTACCAGTTTATGATTTTTTATGATATAAAAATTAATTTGTGAGTAAATGCGACATGCTTGTGTTATTAGCCTTATGTTATTTTTTTTTATGCCCATGTCATAGTACATAATTCCATTAAATTAGTATAGCTTTAGCAATTACTTTTTGCCTATCTTTATTTAGCATATCTATAAAAATATATATTTTTTGTTTGAAAAATGAATAAAATTATATAGATTCTCGCCTTATTTGATTTAGAATTTCTAATGAGCTTTGAGACTCTAAAATCTCTTAAATAAATGTAAATAGCGTTTAGTTCGTTTTTTTACTCGACTTTGACTCTAAGGGCTTTAGCATAAAATAAGTTCAGAGGCCTTCGGAAAGTAACATTGTAGAAATGTAAGTATTCTTGGTCACTATTCGTTGTCTTCATAGTTTGCACAGAGAAGTCAAACAGAGGCTGATGGTGACCCAGTAATTGTCACTTGAGGGTGCGACCATTCGACAACCATTACCGAAGGTCGTGTGACCCAAGCACTGCTTAGATCGCACAATTCAAGTGACGTTTGAGATCACACACATGAGGTTATTTGGCGACTATGCTCTACTCAAAATTATTTGAAATTTATTATAGAAAAAACATCAAAAGTCCTTTACAAAAGTATAGTTTTTATTGAAGGTATTTAAGTGAAATTATTTTCTAAGGCAATTAAAAATAATTTTGCATATTCCCATGAACATTTCCCTTGACAGCCGAATTAAACGTGTAGTCTGTCCGTTCGCCGCCCTTCCTGTTCATAATCGGGGGCAGAACAAGCAGGTTGTCTGGTTTGGCTTCAACTCACTTCTCTCTCACCCCCCTGCATCGCAGCTCGTCTCATTGGCGGGCGATCTATGATCTTGCGTGTCTCGCGAAAATCCTCCAAGAAACCGGCGCGAGATTCTTGAAAGCGTACCGGTAGTTTCCCTTTCCCGCCGCGAGAGAATTCTCGTCGCGCGTGCTGGCATATTGGCTGCAATGTACACGAGGAGATTAAAGGCCAAGCTTCGGACGTGGGGGTCGGTCTTGCATCGCAGCTGCGACAATGGGGTCGGCGCGCGATGCCGAGACGATCTTTTCCGCGGCTACGTGTGGACCCATGAAGCTTCGTCGGGTAAATTCGCGCCCTCGCTCTCTGCTCTGATCGGGAGATGCCTGTTCGGCCCGGATGGTGCCGAGCGGCTTCATGGGTCGTCGTCCCGCGGTGCCGGTTTGGATTTTTCGCGGAGGAATTTCGGGTCTTTTGGACGTCCGAATGGTGGGTCCGTCGTGGGCTTTTCGAGCGTGGCGGAGAGTGCCAAGAATGATGGGAATGGCGAAGACGACGGGTCGGGTGGTGGTGGTGGTGACGAGAAAGTGCCCAAGATCGGGGCGTCTTGGATCGACTTGTATTTGCCGAGACAGGCGAGGCCTTATGCTCATCTTGCTCGCTTGGATAAGCCCATTGGGACCTGGTTGCTTGCTTGGCCTTGTATGTGGTAAGAGGCTTTACGGTTTTATGGAAAAGACTTGAGTGGTTTCGGAAAAATGGATCTCTGGTGTGGAAATGCTGTGTGTTCCGGTTCTTTTACCAGTTCGCAATTCTTGTTTGGGATAGTTCATTGCAATATGTTCGTACGTGCTGTGTGCTGCTATGTGCTTGATAGAATGACTCAAAGAGGAGAGACTAAATTTGTTTCGCTTCTTTCCTAACTTGTAATGCGTGTATGTGCTGCATTATTCATGTATAGGGTTTTGTTTTCTGCATTGTCATTTGGGAGTTGACAAAGGCATTGATAGATCACTGTTACAAGGATTATCAGTAGTAGGGGATTAGCTATGGATCTCATACACCAATGACTTGAACTGTGAGTGAGGAGACCACGGTAATGTAAAATTCTGCAGCTGACTCTTTGTTTTGAAAGGGAGACAATTCTACATCCCGTCTCTTTGTTTTTAAAGGAAGTTATGATGAGATGCTGCTTATATCTGAACTGATTTATTTTTGACAACACTCATGAGGATTAGGATTTAGCCAACGAATGAATCTGGAAATGAATGTGGGTTCAAGCAATGATATCCTCTTCCAAGGCAAAGGCACGGTTTTGTGGGACTAAAAGATAATCCTCTGTATGAAACAAGACTTTGATGGTTTCAGACTACATGTGTTTTTGGAGGGTGGTTACTGTCATTTGAGCCCATTATTCACAATTTTTTTTTTTCCAGATTGGGAGCTATCTCCAATTGATTCTGTCCTAGCTCTTCACCATTTGCTAAGTTTTGTGGTTTCTATTTTCGGGATGACAAGATGGTGTACTATATAGAAAATAAGACCTCCAGTGTTAAATATGTTTATTTTGGGAATTTTCTTTCCTCACTCTCTCTCAACAGCAATTTGGCTACTTCATGTTCCCTGTAGAATATCTTATTTTTGTTGAACTGTAGCTTGGAATAAGGTTCTTTCTATTGAAAATCTCAGAAAACAAAATTTCACTCTCTTGAACTGGCATCATATGTGCAAAAATCAGGATGATTCCATTGATCATCTTCTTTTGATTCATCTTTTTCCTCATTGTAAGTTTGGCCTTGAAGCACTGCACTGCTTTGTCTTGTGTTATGTGCTTGGGAAGGACCTAACAAAAGATTGTTTTGAGGAATCTCAAGCTTCGATTGCTTTTATTTTTGCACTCTGCTCTGATTTTGTCTTGTCTAGTGATGTTCTACTTTCTTTTGTTTATGAACTTTGCTTCTGTGCTTGTACATTTCTGATGTATCATATTTCTTATAATGAAGTTCTTTATGAATCATCAAAAGAAAAACATATCTTTATGTCAAACACTAATGGTGCCGCTTCCTCAATGCCCTTTGAAGCTAAGGGAGAGAAAATTTCTCAATGTTAATGATAAGCTCGTTTTCGGTAGCAATATTGCTGTGACTTAAAATAGTCCTCAGGGCTAATTAACATTCTACACAAGACATTAACATGAATGATTATATAGAGAGTGTTGGTTCATTGTAGTTGCAGGATGATGCCAAGAACTTATGTTGTTTGGGGTGTATGCATGCCATTGAGTGGTCTAATGGATTCTGTGAAAAAGCTTTGAATGTACTGTTGGGGGCTATCCACCTAGAACTGTTGTAAGCATGTACAATATGTTTGACTGCTATTGCTGCAGGCCCCCTCATATATCACTGTTTTGAACCTAATTGTCTATGTTCAGTTATACTTGCTTCCTCTGTTCGTCAGTATAATGTGAATTCATATACCTTCTATGCCCCTTATTATTGTTTTGCCTGTGGAATTAGGCTTTAAACCAAGCAATACAGATTTTCATGGTGCTGTTTTAACATGATATGGATATGCTGATCGAGTTTTATTGTTGCTTACATCCAAACAATTCAAGGTCAATCACGCTGGCAGCAAACCCAGGAAGCCTTCCTGATCTTAAGATGTTGATGCTTTTTGGTTCTGGAGCTTTGCTGTTGAGAGGTGCAGGATGCACTGTCAATGACCTCCTTGATAGGGACATTGATGTGATGGTAAGCTTATTACTGTGTATGTGCTTTTCTGTCTTTTTTTTTTTGGTTGGATAACTTGAATGTGCACATGGATTGGTTGAATAATTTGGTTGAACCCTAATGTTATAATGAATAACATTTTTAACTTCTCCCATCGAATCGTGGTCTTTTAGATGAATTGTTTCCTTGGCATAGTTGTTGCTTCATGGCAATTATTTGCATTTTCATGAAAAGTCGTAGCCTTCTAAGACTTGAAAATGTTATACATCTAGTGTGTTTATTCTAAGAAAATTCTTTTCCTCTATTTTGTCTTTACCCACCTGTTTTAAATGATTGTTCTGCTCTTCCCCTTTCTAGGTAAATCTACTTTGAAGTTAACCTCTTACATCTTATTCTGGTTGTCAGCTTGGCACTATTGGGTTGATTGGAAACTTGGTAAAAGTTTCTATCTCAATTTTAGTTGGATTCCCTTAAGTTTTAGTCTGTTTAAATGTAGCCTATGATTTCTGCATGCCTGAATCATTTTTTTTAGAGTTCTCTGGTTTGACCATGATAGTTTCCTAGTAGTTGCTGCTACAATCTAGGGTTTAAATCAACTTTTTATGGAATTAAAATATATAAAGTAAATCATAAGTTCGCCATTCACCTGTCAATTTAAAATTATTGCTTTTTATTGTATTTAGAAAGCCCAATTCATCTTGAAATTCTAAAGAATGACACAGTCAATTTGTATTTTTCTGCAACTTTTCTTTATTTTCCCTAACTTTTCTGGTTGCTTTAAGGTTCCTTTATCTTTTGCTGCTGAATAAAGCTTTATTATTTTCTCAGAAATAGATCATGGATTGCTAAGAGCCAAAGTTCTTGGAATTTCTCTTTTATGAGACCAATTTATTAAGTTTCTTTGCCGTTTAATTTATGTTTGACTCTTTTTCTGTTAGGTGGAGCGAACAAAGTCCCGGCCAATTGCGAGTGGTCTTTTGACACCATTTCAAGGGCTTAGTTTCCTTGGGTTTCAATTGCTTTTAGGTCTTGGAATTCTTCTACAGTTGAATAATTACAGGTTATTCTCAGTTTTATGTCCTATTCAGACACCGTGTGATAAGCTTTCGCTAGTTTTGCAAGCTCCTTTGAGATTCAAATGGATATTTTATGGAGAAGTGGAATGCTCAGGTTTTATGTCCTTGGCTAATAGTTTCCTTTAAAGACAAATAAAGTCATCCTTAAAAGTTATTTTAAACAGTCATTACTAAAATGTCATAAGCACGAAACTGTGTTACTTGGTGAAGTTCATTCGGGTGTTCATCATTCCTTACTGCCAAAGTACCAACCCTTTCAACTTGGTCCCACAATTTTCTGAGTAGGAAAGTCGAATAAATTATTGTGATGTCTTGTTACTGGTTGAAGTGTTCTGTGAGTTACCTCAAGAGACAGGATGCAGAGCTATAAACAGTATACAGGTGATCGAGGCTTAAAAACCTAAACAATTTTAGGATGAAGTTGGTGATTGTAAATTCTGCCGTCATTATGTTCTACTACTTCTGTAGGATGCATAGGCTTTGGTTGATCGAAGGCCCTAGCCAGCTTATTCCATTTTGTGTCCTAACTCATTATGGTTTGTAGCGTCCAATAGCCATTAGCAGCTGCTTTCTTTTCTTAGTAACAATATTCACCTTTTGTTTCTTCCATAATATTGTAATCAGCTTGCTGTTGTCGACTTTCGGCTTTCGGTAATATACCAGAATTAGGTTCAACAATGAGAAACTTCTGCTGTTCCATCCATGTTTAAAAGGAAGATCTGTGATAAAGGATATTGGCCTTTTTATTTTTATTTTTTAAAAATCTGTATAGCTTTCTGATATCTGATTCTTGTATATTGAGAAATAATTGATATAAAAGCATGTAGTAGTGGTCATAAAATATGCACTAGCTGTTTTCTTCTTTTCACAATGATTAAAGCTTCATTATCTTTTGACAGCCGTATACTCGGAGCTTCTTCTTTGTTGCTTGTCTTCTCTTATCCCTTGATGAAAAGGTTCACATTTTGGGTAATAAGACTGGATTTTTATTTGTTGCAGTGGTCGTAATCTTTCTATTGTGCTTTTTATTGACATTATCTGTTGACTGACGTCTAGGAAATTTTCAATGCCAATGCAGCCACAGGCCTATCTAGGTTTGACTTTCAATTGGGGAGCTTTACTTGGATGGGCTGCCGTTAGAGGAAGTTTGGATCCTTATATCGTGCTTCCTCTATATTTTTCTGGAGTTTTTTGGACTCTTGTGTATGACACTATATATGCACACCAGGTATCTGACCGTATCTTGTGAAACTTGTTGACTAGTTTATGAAGTGCCTTTTGCATTTTGAGTTTTTTTGCAAGTTATACTTAATTTCAGTACATTTTCTCAGTGGTTGGACTTTTCTGGAATGGTATATCAATTGGTTTGATGATACTCCTCCAAAAAAGTTAGGAATGTGGTGAAGTTTCATAACTTCTGTGAAATGAGATCTGTTTCTCTGCCAGAAAAAAACAATAAAGTGTAAGGCAAAAGGACAATAATTACCAATGATTCTAGGTAGAGAATCCAGAGAAGGGGATTATTAGATGAAATCTTACAGGGAAAGCACATGAGTTGGATTATCAAAAGCAACAAGGTAGAACCAAAATGGAGAACATATTCATTTTTGACAAATGGATTTGAGTTGCTCAATATATTTTAATTCTGAGAGATTCTTGGAAGATGTGGTTTTTATGTTCATTTTGAATTTGTTGGATGAAAAATGCTAAGAGGGGACAACTTACTAGGCTCATTGCCATTCCTCAAACAAGCATGAAATGCGTGGCTGCATATTATTCCATAACTCAAATGAATATGCAATAACTGGAATAACTATTGAGTCTCAGATAGTGGTTACGTGAGCATAAAGATTATATCCCATGTCTCCATGAATGTAGGAACTAGCTTGCATTGTATACTTTGGTACTTGGATTGGACTGGTAATGCGTGAGATTATTCAATTTATACATGAAGGATCCTTTTTTGGCTCTCTCTTTAGCCTTTGTCTGTTTTTCCTAGACTTTAAAGTTCTTCCTTTATTTGGAATCTCTCTCCATCCTCGACCCCACTCCCAAAAAAGCCCACTCCAGCATCACCAATCCAATGTTTTGGTCAATAGCAATATATATTTAGTTATAACTGATCACCACATTTAGGTTCTTGAGATTTGTTTCCTCCTTTTTAAAGGATAAAGAAGACGATGTTAAAGTAGGTGTAAGATCAACAGCATTGAGATTTGGAGATTTGTCGAAGGAATGGATCTCTGGCTTTGGAATCGCTTGCATCAGCAGTCTTGCACTCTGCGGATATAATGCTGATATTGGTATTAATTTTCTCTCGTCTAAGGATTTTGACTTCCAATATTAATGGCAAGCTCATTTTCTTTTTCCCTATGATGCATGTGGAGCAGGATGGCCATACTATGCATTTCTTACTGCTGCTTCTGGACATATAGTGTGGCAGATATTGACAGTTGATCTATCATGCCGTGCCGATTGTAACCGAAAGTATGTATTTTGGGTCAAGCCAAGCAATAAACCCCTTACCTTTTCATTTTTTGCATAAGTTGAGCTATAATTCTTTCTGCAGTTTACTTCAGCATCTTTAGTTTTTTAACCTCATTTCGTTGAGCCAAATAGTGCATAGAATTGATATTAAGAACACAGAAGGAGGACACAGTCATCATATGTAACTCAAACAATCTACCCAAAGTAAGTGTATAATTACTTTCCAAGTATTACGAATGCCTTGACGGCCATTTAGTTAAGATAAGTTTTTTCCCCTTTAAAGGTCTTTCACAACAGTTCTTTATAATGGTGAAGTGTTCTGTTTCTTTCATTTGTGAAAAAAAATTATTTGTTTCTTTCCAAGATATAGGTGATTAACATTTAGAATGGCCTTTTAGTGAGGGACACAAAGTCCAGTCTAAACGTGAAGTCAATATTATTTTCCTTAGGGATCACATGTTTAACTATGTTTAGTTGTTGGTAATGTGACATTTTCTCCAGTTGCTGATGTTTATGGTGATCAATAAGGAAGCCTTGGGCTTATTGGCTTCATCAATGAATATGGGATTGCATGTTCATAGTATTCTTTGGCTTGTCAAAGAATATAATGTAGTTCTTTGATGACAGTAATTTTAAGCTATTAGAACATAGTTAATTATTTTGTGGGGGACATATTTTTGCATGTCAATGGGAACATCTTGGTTTATTGTTCCAATCATTTAACGTGTAAAATTTCTTTCAGAATTTGCCAAATATCTCCTGTATGTACTTTCCTTTTTATTGTACAAGTCTTTGCTATTCAAAATTCATACTCTGTAAATCTCTCACACATTTGTGCGGTGCAGATTTGTGTCCAACAAATGGTTTGGAGCCCTTGTATTTGGAGGAATTTTGTTTGGAAAGCTTGCAACGTAGAGGTGAGATTTTTAATGTGGGGCTTTTCCCTAGGTTTCTCGTCTTTTCATTTTTCCTGTGATGTACACGTTACGTCACTGTTGCTTATCCAATATAAAGAAAGGATACATGTTAATGCTATCATCAATTCTAATGGAAATAGATGGTTTGTTTGGGAGCACATTGAATCTTATGTTGGAATTTTTTTTTTAAAATAATAAATAATTGTCCGGCTATCAGGCTTTTGAATTTGGATATCTGGAAATTTCTTTGGTCATTGAATAATTATATTCCCCAGCAGAGCAAAAATTCACTGTCACTTCTGTAGATTCTCGGTATATCATCCGATTAAAGCTTTTCTTAACCGTTTTCTTCTGTTGTTATTGCCATGATACTATTTGCTTTTGTAGCCACCCAACAAAATTACATCCTTTGACTAGTGTTTCAGGCAACCTCTTCGATTGGTTCATTGGAAGAGAGGTGTTAAACTGCTCGAACATTGATGTCTTCTGCTCTTCAGACTTGCTGAGATGACTCCAAGGCTGGGTTAGTAAGCTAAAGTGCATTTTTTTGTAAAAAAATTTCCATGTAATGCGATCAAAATACCCACACCTCGACCCCAAGCGGGAAGAGAGAGAGAGAGATGTTGGGATATGAAATTTTCCCGGTGCAAGCTGCCTCTATAGAACATGAAAGCTGCCTCTATTGAACAGAATGTTGGGATATGAAATGGTATATTGTGATATCCTCGTTAGAAGCTAAGGGTGCGTTTAGTAACGTTACTGTTCAAAAATTATTCCAGAAAACAAAAATAGAAAAAATTATTTCTATTTCGGGAAAGAATTTTTGAACAGAAGAACGCGTTTGGTAAATTTGCTCATGAAATAGAAAAAGAACAGAAACACGTTTGGTAAATTTGTATAATTTTTTTGTTTCTTTTAATTTTTTAATTTAATTTTTCAATTTTTATTTTTTATTTTTTCTTCCTTTTGGCCAGTCGCCGGCCTCGGCCATGGCCGGCGACCTTACCTTGGTTGGGTGAGCTCGCCTGGCAGTGGCTCGGCGAGGCCGAGCGTCGCTGGTGGCTAGGCGAGTTCGGCGAGGCCGAGCCTCACTGGTGGCTAGGCGAGCTCGGCCTTGTCAAATCTGGGCGAGCTCAAGCACGCCTAGCTAAGGCAAGGCTGAGCCTCACCGGGGGCCGGCATCGCCTCGACGGCTGATCGCCGGCCATGGTCGAGGCTAGCGACCGGCCAAAGAAAAAAGAAGAAAAGAAGAAGAAGAAAATAAAGAGAAAAAAAATAGGAGAGAGAAAAATTGTTTCTTGGAAGTGTTATGGGAACAAAAAAACAAGTTTTTATTATTTCTTGTTTCTCTTCTAAATTTGTTCTTGGGAACAAAAAAATAAATTTGGAACAAAAATGCAAATAAATTAATTTTTATTCTTTTTTTGTTCTCCGGAACAAAAAATCAGAAATTGTGTTCATGACTGGAAGAAAAGAACACAAACGAATAGGGCCTAATTGAGCAGATGTTGTAACTTATTTCTATCCAACAGAATAATAGAATCTTGTAGCATGAGAGACAATTGATTTGCATTCTAATCTTTTTCTAGTCTTAGAAAGAAGCTATGGAAGCAAATCGAAGGACAAATGGTTGCCCCACGCAAGCAAACTCTTTGGCCTCCATTTCTTGTGACAACTCACCTTCAGAAACTCTGGGGCTCGAAACTTCTCTATTGTAACTTTTTTGTTGAAATTTGATTATCACCATCAAATCAAGGAACACATAAGCCGGTGGTGAACAATCCGATTTCGTAAGCAGCTATTCTCCTTAGACAATATGGTACTTCCGCTCCAGTCTTACAGAGCTCATAAAGCTGGCTCATATGCTTGTCTCAACTTCGCATTTACTCGGTTATTTGTAGAAGCACCCAAAAATAGGTACAAGACAAGACAGATTAGGCATATGGTGTAATTGATGCTTAAAATATATCTTTGCCCAAGTGAGAGGATGGATACATTTGAAGCTCGCGTTGGCCAACTTACCATATATTCTGTGGGATTTCAATATTCAGAATCTACTAAATAGTATTTACCTAATATAATGCTAATTTAATCGGCATGTAACATATACATATTTATATAGATTAAATGCTGCGTTTGGCAGTCATGATAAAATTTAGAATATGATCAAATTTATCATATTCTGTGTTTGGTACTTGCTCAAGATAGAATAGAATTAGATAAAAGGATGACATAGGTTGGATAAAATTATCTCACGAGGAAGGTAGGATGAAGGTAGATATAATTTTTAATATTCATAATAGGAAAGTTATTAATCTCGAATAAAAGACTTCGTAGATTAAAAAATTGAAATTATATATCTATTCAAAATGACAAAAATAATAATTTAGTATCTTAGTTCAATCTTATTTTTATTTATATATTCGAATTTAATCTTATAATAGAAATTCAATATATAAATATAAATATAAATCTATATTTATATTTATTATATATTTTAGGTATTAGGTATGGTACTACAATTTACTATTTAAAAAAATTATTAGAGAATGATGGAAGGGGAAAAAATAAAAAAGAGAGGAAAATAAAATAAATAAATAAAAATAAAAATAAAAATAAATTAAGCAAGAGTGTCACAAGAGACTTTTATCATCTCCATTTGTAAAATTTTTGGTTCATTTATATTGATATGTCGTTTATACCAAACAATATATATGATACGATATGAATATATTCAAATTAATTATTGTAATTATTAGACAGTGGATATGATATAACAAAATCCTTATATTTTATATTCTGTCCTATCAAATCTTATCCTGATTAGAAATACAGACAACTAAACGTAGCCTAATAAATATCTTGAGACAGATATGCTATCCCATATCACGGCCCTTCTCTTGGCCTTAAAAAGGAATTGCATTTTAGTCTCTAGACGCCATGAATCTATACCATGAAACTCTTAGATTACAATAATTTTCTGATTCACAGGACTTACAAATTGGCAAGTGGATCGCATACTTAGAACCAATTCACCTTATCAACCTAATAATGCAACTATATACATATAATGATATCGGACCTTAAGGTAAAGCACGAAAGTGTTTAGGTAGAGGTGGAGAAGCGTAGGCTATAGAATTATCCAAACTTGATCTTATTTCACAACTGAAGTGTAGTACCCTTATATTGGTGATATAGACCTTTAACGATACAACCATAGGACAATAATAGACCAGAAAAATACAAGACCTTTGCATGCATTCTTAAGATGTTTTTACAAAAGCACACAAAAAACACAGTCTAAAGCTGAGACGCTTATTTCAGTGGTACAATAATTGAATTTAAAAGGTCATCCGCAAACGAGGGGATATCATTAGGATTGGTTTCATCAAAATATTTGAAATGTCTTCATTGCTTTAGCTCTCAAGAGTGCTCTAGCTCTTTTAGCTTTGGAGATGCTCTCTTATTGCTAGTACTAGCATGGGATTTTGGGTGAGCAATTAACGGTTGTGGTTAGCTGTCTAAACTCTAATTAGTAGGATGTGGAAAATAATCCCAAGGATAGCAAGAAAGTGGTCAATCCTAAGGGTCTTAAAACAACTATGGATGATTTTGAGATGGCTATAGAGGTTGATGAGGATTGTTTGCTTGAAATTATGCTAAAGCTTGTTGGATAGCATCTTTGGTGGGTTCATACACCTGTGTAATCCCTTGATACTTCCTTCTGTAAAGTCTTAGGCCAAATCTCCTTACGACTAGTATGAATTTTCTCACACAATATCCTCCAAGTTTGCTTGTATTTAGAGTTGAAATCCACATCTCTAGAGCTAGAAGACCTAGAGCTCTTTTAGAGTTAAAGCAATTTAGACGATTCAAATTTTGTTGGAATGTGTTGGAATATCTTCTATAATTTCTTTCCGATTATATGGAATATTACGTGATATTATGTGATTTGATTTGATTTTGTTAGTTGTAAATTAGCTATTGATAGAGATTAGGGGCTAATTAGGATCTTAACCTAAATAGATTTCTTACCTAGTTTAGGTCATCTATTTCTATATATATACACATTGTAATCACTCTATATAAAATAACAATATATATTCTTTTCTACATGGTATCAGAGCCCGAAGGTCCTTTATCTATTTACCTAGGGTAATTTTTTAATTTTTTCCTTTGATTATTCAATCACTATGTCGGACGAATCATCAACCACCCAGTCTAACCCCCCATCACTTCTCACAAAGTCCACTGAACCTCATCCCATTTAGATCACTTCCATAAAGCTGAATGGTGATAACTTCCTGTGGTCTAAATCCGCTTGAATGTATATACGGGGTAGAGGAAAGATTGGCTATTTGACTGGAGATAATGCAAAACCAGAGACAAATGACCCCACCTGGGCTATTTGGGATGTAGAGAATTCAACGATTATGACATGGTTAACCAACTCCATGGAAGAAGATATTGGTGCAAACTATCTGGGCTATCATACTGCCAAGGAACTCTGGGATGCGGTGTGTGAGATGTATTCAGATTTGGGTAATCAATCTCAAATCTATGAGTTAACCTTGAAGCTGGAGAAGATGTGACAAGGAGAGGAAACTATAGCAAAATACTTTCACTCTTTGAAATGTTTGTGGCAGGAGTTGGATGTATTCAATGACCATGAGTGGACATGTATTGAAGATGGTAATCGGTATAGGAAAATTGTAGAAGCAAAACATACATATGCTTTCCTAGTAGGGCTTAGAGATGAATTTGATCAGGTACGTGACAGAATACTTGGGAAGTAGCCTCTTCTACCTATTGGAGAGGTCTTTTCAAAGGTTCGGAGAGAAGAAAGTAGACGGGGAATAATGTTGGACAAGGTAGCTACTAGCGGAAAGGATGGATCATTGGAAGGTTCAGCATTGGCTATCTCCGAAGACAAGAAGGGTTGTGTTCTTGCAACAATAGTCTCCGAGGTAAATGTAAGCAAAATCCCTATTAACTTGTGAAGATCAGATGGGAAACCCTGTATGTGGTGTGATGTCTGCAACAAACCCTGTCATACATGGGAGACTTGTTGGAGGATTCATGGCTGTCCAGCTTCTACAATTAGTGAGGCTAGGAGACCAGCTTCATTCAGCTGTGATAATACGGGCCCGTTTGGTTCGGCTTTTGGGGATGCATTTGCCAAAATGCAAATACCTTTAGGTGAATGGGGTTTTTCGAAATGCAAATATCGTTTGGTAAAATTTGTATTGATATATAACTTTGGCCAAAATATTGTTTGTTACAATTTGCATTTGTAAATGACTTTTATTAAATTTTAAAAAAACATTTATATTATTTCTTTTTTGAAGTCCAGCCACTAGATCACTGGATCTGGTGGTTGGATAGCTGGGGTCGTCGTATGGGGTTGCGCAACCCAGGCGTCGCTTGAGGTCGCGCGACCCAAGCGACTTGCCTGAGGTTCGGCGATGGTCGCCGGGGTCGGGCGACCCTCAGGTGGCGGTTGTTGGCATGTGCGACCCCTTGGCTGGCGGTCGTCGGCCTCCAATCAACTTCTTTGCGATGGTGTGCGGTGATTTTGGAGAAGATAAATAGTACCGAGCTTGCATTTTGGAGATGCAACTTCCTAAAGTACCTTCGGAGTTGCATTGGGCTAAAGGCCTTTAGAATTACTTGGAGATGCAATTGTATCTCGCCAAAGTCGCCCAAAAAACCAAACCAAACACGTTTGCATTTGGCCAAGGGACTTTAGAGCCCAAAGGGGCTTTCCAAATGCCCAACCAAACAGGGCCTCAGTCATCTTGGCGTATGCCTCCTATAGCTAATGAGGCCACCACATTCCCTTTCAGCAAAGAACAACTAAACCATCTTTTGCAGCTACTTTAGGCTGGGTTCATATTGGGTAATCCTACTGCTTCAATTGCCCACCAAGGTAGAAATCTAAATGCCCTCTCCTGTTGTTCACAATCTGTACCTTGGATCATTCATTTAGGGGCATTCGACCATATGACTAATATTCCATATTTGTTCAAATCCTGTATTCCTTGTCCCGGCAACCAAAAAATTTGGATTGCCGATGGGAGTTTTTCATTTATTACAGGAAGAAAATCAGTTCCACTTTCGAATTCTATTACAGTTCATAATGTACTGCATGTTCCTAAGTTAGCCTGTAGCCTATTGTTTGTTAGTAAACTTTCTAAAGAGTCTAACTGTCATGTTGTCTTTTTTGCTTCCCATTGTGAGTTTCAGGATCAGATCTCGGGGAAGACGATTGGCAGTGCTAGGACGAGGGGTGGTCTCTACTATTTTGAAGAGTGTCTTTGAAAAAAAAGCTCAAGCCTATGGAACTTTAAGTTCTTCCTTTGTTCAAGAAAAAATAATGGTTTGGCACAATAGATTAGGCCATCCTAGCTTTGGATACTTGAAACATTTGTTTCCTCATTTGTTCAAAGATGTGGATGTTTCTTCACTACATTGTGATAATTGTCTTTTTTCTAAAAGTTACCGTATTCATTATAGTCCAAAATAGTATCGTGCATCATCACCATTTTATTTAATCCATAGTGATGTTAGGGGTCCTTCACCCGTGCCAACAAAAACCAGGAAACGATGGTTTGTCACCTTTATAAATGATCATACTCGTTTATGTTGGACATACTTGATGAGTGCCAGGTTTGAAGTTGAGTCATTGTTCAAAATTTTTTATCAAATGGTTATGACTCAATTATGTACTACTATTAATATTCTTCGTACTGATAATGATACTGAATATTATAACCAATTTTTGGGGAGTTTTTTTGAAAGAAAAATGCATCCTTCACCAGTTAACTTGCGGAACTACACCCCAATAGAATGGCATTGCCAAATACAAAAATCGACATATCCTTAAAGTATCCCATGCCCTCAGTTTTTCAATGCTTGTACCTAAATACTTATGGGGGGAAGCTATGCTAATGACATCTTATCTAATTAATAGGCTTCCTACTCTGGTATTAAACAACACTACTCCCTTAGATTGTTTAAAAAAAGTGTACCCCACAACCTGTATTTTTTCTAATATTCCTCTAAGGGTGTTTGGTTGCACTACATTTGTCCATCTCCCAATTTAGTGTCGATCCAAATTAGATCCTCGTGCTTAAAAGTGTGTGTTTATAGGGTATGCACCTAATCAAAGAGGTTACAAGTGCTACAATCCTCGTACTGGAAAAACTCATATCACTAGGGATGTAACCTTTATAGAGTCACAACTGTTTTTTTTTTCTAACAAATCTCTTCAGGGGGAGAATGCCGAAGTTATTAAAGAGATTCTATAGCACTCAAACTCTCCTGTCATTCCCACTCCTTTGTTTGAGTCTTCAAAAACACCTCTGCCAAATCCTGATGTGTTAAAGATATGGGAAGAAAAAGTTCAAGATCACAATGTGATCAACAGGCCCGAGCTTCAGGTTTATACTAGAAGACAAACTCTTCAAAAGGTTGCGGATCATAACTTTGTCTTGGAGCCTCATATGTAGCCTCGAGAGATGATCTCTTGCCTTCGTCATTGGATGATCCTAATAGTACTCATTTTGGTCTCAAATTCTGATACTAATACTTCTAATCTTGATATGCCTATAGCTCTTAGAAAAGGGGTTAGATCATGTACCCAGCATCCTATATCAAAACATGTGTAATTCCAAAAGTTGTCTCATCATCATAGAGTGTTTGTGTCAAACCTGTCTCACATATCTACTCCTAGAAATATCCAGGAAGTTTTGAAGGATCCAAAGTGGAAGATGTGAGGATAAAATGCATACATTTAAGAAGAATGACACATGGGAATTGGTTGATGCACCATAAGAAAAAAAGATTGTTGGCTGAAAATGGGTATTTACTATAAAATGTAAACCTGATGGGAGTGTTGAGCGGTATATAGCAAGGCTAGTGGTGAAGGGGTTCACTCAGACTTATGGAGTTGACTATCATGAGACTTTTGCCCCATTTGCCAAGATAAATTCTGTTTGGATTTTACTATCTTTGGCTGCTGCATTTGATTGGCCCTTACACCGGTTAGACGTGAAGAATGCATTCTTGAATGGCGACTTGGAGGAGGAAGTGTTTATGAGTTTGCTATCGGGTTTTGTAGAAAATGAAGGCAAAGTTTGTAGATTAAAAAATTCGTTGTATGGACTTAAACAATCTCCAAGAGCGTGGTTTGAACCATTTGGGAAGGTGGTTAAAAGGTTTGGCTATCACCAAAGTCAAGGGGATCACACTTTATTCTATAAACACTTAGAGGAAGGTAAGCGTGCAATTCTAATCTTCTGTGTTAATGATATAATACTTACAGGTGATGACAAAGTTGAGTTGGAAAACTTGCGAGAGAAGCTAGCTGAGGAGTTTGAGGTTAAGGATTTGGGTGTCCTGAAATATTTTTTTGGAATAGAATTTGCAAGATCTAAGAATGGCATATTGTAAACCAACGCAAATATGTTCTTGATATGCTCAAAAAGACAGGTCTATCAGGATGTAAAGCGGTAGAGACACCCGTGGAACCAAATATGAAACTTGAACCTACCAATGTTGAAGAAGTGATAGACCGAGAAAGGTATCAAAGGCTTATCGGTCGACTTATTTACTTATCTCACACTCGACCTTACATATTATTTGTAGCAAGTATGGTGAGCCAGTTCATGCACTCACAAAGGCCAAGGCATTCTGAAGCAGTATATAGAATTCTACGCTACTTGAAGGGAAGTCCTGGAAAAGGTCTAATGTTTGAGAAACATGGACATTTGGAAATTGAGGTGTTCACCAATGCAGATTAGGCTGGAAGCAATATGGATAGGAGATCTACTTCAAGCTACTGCATGTTTGTTGGTTGTAATTTAGTCACTTGGAAGAGTAAAAAGCAAAGTGTGGTGGCAAGAAGTAGTGCTAAAGCTAAATTTCCGTTAGTAGCACATGATGCATGCAAAGTTATGTGGATTAAAGGTATCTTGGACGAACTACGGATCCCGAGTTCCATACCAATGAAAGTGTATTGCGACAATAAGGCAACAATCGCAATTGCTCATAATCCCGTGTTACATGAATGGACAAAGCATGTGGAAGTTGATAAACATTTCATTAAAGAAAAACTTGATAGCGGACTGATTTGTATGCTGTATATTTCAAGTGATGAACAGATTGCTGACATTCTGACCAAGGGATTGCATAAAAGGCAATTTGTTCGTCTAGTGAGCAAGTTGTCTATGAGATATCTTCAAGCTAGCTTGAGGGGGAGTGTTGGAATGTGTTGGAAAATCTTCTATAATCTATCCCCGATTATATGGAATATTACGTGATATTAGGTGATTTGATTTTGTTAGCTGTAAATTAGCTATCGATAGAGATTAGGGGCTAATTAGGATCTTTACCTAAATAGGTTTCTTACCTAATTTAGGTCATCTATTCTTGTATATATACACATTGTAATCACTCTATGTAAAATAATAATATAGATCATTTTCTACAAATTTTTGATGAAGCCAATCCTGGTGATGTCCTCTTGTTTGACAATTACTTTAAAAGTGAATTATTGTACTACTGAAAATAAGAGTGCTGGCTCTAGCCAAGTTTTGTTTTTTCTTTGTTTTTTCTTTGTTTTTTTTGTTTTTGTTTTTTTAGTGTGCTTTTGTAAAAGCATCTTATAAAAGTGCATGTGAAGGGTTGTGAGGACTATGATCTCAAAACACTTTGCGGAAGTTCTTGGATGGTTTTACCTAATATGTTAGTAGACTTTGAAATGGAATTAAAGTTCATGAACAACCATACCCCTTTCCCTCTTTTACGGATCATGGATATGGTTTTCAGCCTCTTAACAGATTCCAAGCCTCACACATTAAAACTTGAGTATTTCAATACATCTTTCTCCTTCGCAGATGTATACAAGTTATATGGATGTACTGTTGTAGCTTTTGACTTTGAATATAGAGAAATCCAAAGGATGTTGTGTGAAAAAAAAAATCATATTGTTCCCACGAAGATTTTGTTTGTTTGGATTCCCAAGAAGATTTGGGAATATGATTACACATAGGCAAATGGAATCTTCTATAAGGGCAAAGAAAATATGATAATCGTGAGTTGTTCCCTCCCATCAGTCCCAATCAATCCAAATGTAAATAAGTTACACTCAGTCAATGATAAATTGTACACCACGCCTCCTAATTTCATAGAAAATACAATTATCATGAGCTAATCCCTCCTAGCTTGCCCAAGCATAAATAAATTTATGTTGAAATTAGATTGAACCAATGCACCTTGAGTCAGTGTTCCTTTTCGACCAATAAAATGAATTTGGTTGTGTATATATACTATCATGAGATATGCTTGACGTTCATAGCTTCAATGCAATCCTAATATAAAAAAAGGCAAATACAAGTTGTTTTATAATTTTTTCTTCCTTTTTATTTTATGATCATATATTTTCTTAAAATATTAAAATCTTTGATTAGTCTCAATCTTCTCCGAAACTTTCCTAAGTTGTCAATCTGATGGTCGAATCAAATCCCTTTTTGAGTCACATACTTTCTGCGAAACTATAAGTACCTCCTTAGGGTTTACTATGGGTGTTAAAAATGTTCATGCACTAATTTGTTACGTATACCGTATCCTGAATTTTGAGAAACATTCCAAGCATTTATATAATACCAATACCCCTAGTCCCCATAAAGTGCTAATAATTCTAAGCATTTGAAGCACCTTATTGCATTAGCATCTTCCCCAGGGCTATCAAATGTTTAGAATGAAAAGCATTATATTTAATAATTTATGCATGACTTAGTAACGCATTATAATTGAAGGATCTAGGAGTGTTAGTGTTGCGGGGTTGCTCAAAATATTTCTTCTCGTTTTAGGATATGATATAGGTAATAGGTTTGTACAAGTAACACTTACAATATTATGAGAAATCACAAACAGGTACTTTTTTTTTTTTTGGTCGAACATACTTTAGGTTTGTAAAAAAGTATGTGACATGTGAAAAGTGTTTGATCCAACACAATTTTGGAAGTTTAGAAAATAAGAAAAATTGGAGATTTTATCTATATTTTAAAGTAATGCATGATCAATATAAAGAACTAATACTTGCCTTTTTGTTTTAGGATTGTCTTAGAGTTATGGATGGTGCACATATTCTAGCGGAGGCATCTATACACAATTAAATTCATTTTATTGGTCAAAAAGAAACATTGACTCAAGTTATATTGGTTGTGTAATTTTGACATGGAATTCATTTTTATTGGAGTACGTTGGAAGACATTGCTAATGATATTCATATCTTCTATAAAGCCCTTTGGAGACATGAGGTGTGTGTCTACGTTGGGATTGAATTGACACAAGTATGGGTAAATATTATTTAGTAGATACTAGGGCTATATAAAAAAGTTAGATATCATTTGCTTAAGTCGGTGAGGTCCTAAACTTACAACTTGTTAAGTGTTCAATTGTGACCATTCCTCAATATGATGAGGCATCGAGCAAGCCTTTAGTGTATTAAAAATGAAGTGGAAAGTTCTAAAGAGTGTGGCAAGTTATCTATATAAAAAACAAGTGAAAATTATAGTAGCGACAATGACTTTCAATGATTGTATATGGAGAAATGCCTTGAATGATACCTACTTCACAAGAGTAGATTTGGTTCCTAATTATGTACTTACATTTGAACCTCATAACGAAAATGATGGGTTGGTGCTTCAGATAATAATGCCTTTACTAACACGGCACATTTATGTGATCAATTATCTATAAGTTTAGTAAATAGTAAAAAGAAAACTTGTAGGGATGACATCTTTCCTTCCACAATTATATGTGACCATGTTTATTATATTGAAATTATTCCCTATTTAATTGAAAAAGAGTTCACATGCGACTCTTTTTTACATTTATAAGTTTTTTAATACATTGTAATATTTGTTGAATTTGATCTTTTAACCATATAAAGAAATATGATTTTTACACTCCAAATTCTTATACCTTCTTTTACATTCAAATTGTAGAAATTGAGGTCTTTGTTTTGTTCCATTTTAAACAAATTAACAAGTAGAAAGCTTAAATCGATCACATAGAACACCAAAAGACTTTTGGAATATAGTCTTTTTGAAGCCGCAATTATATAAATGTTGCTTATAATGCACTTTTCAATTACAATTAACTAAACGCTGGTTTGCTTTGACCAACTATGTGTTGACTCAAAACGCTTTCTCTAAATGAGCTATTAAGGGCGTGCATGGAAGAAATGTTTCCGGAACACTTTTGTACGGAAAGTGTTCCCGGGAACAAAAAAGGAACAGAAACGTATTTGGTTGCGTTTTTGTTCTTTTTTTGTTTTTTTGTTTTTGGAACGAAATAAGAACAAAAAAAAGAAACAACAATTTGTTGTTTCTTGCTCCAGAAACATTTTTTGAAGAAACATTTCTTCTCTTCTTCTCTTCTTCTTCTCTTCTTCTTTTCTTCTTCTTTTTTTTCTTCTTTTTCTTTCGTCGGTCGCTGGTCTCGGCCATGGCAAGCGACCGGTCGTCGAGGCTCGGCCTCGCCCAGATCCGGCGAGGCTAAGCCTCGCCTTGGCTGGGCGAGCTCGGCCTCGCTCACGCCGGCGACGCCTCGCCTCGCCTTGGCTGGGCGAGCTCGGCCTCGCCCAGATCCAGCGAGGCTGAGCCTCGCCATGGCTGGGTGAGCTCGAGCTTGCCCAGATCCGGCGAGGCTGAGCCTCGCCGAGGGCCGGCGAGCCTCGCCGTGGCTGGGCGAGGCTGCCGGCCCCGTCGGCCGGTCGCCGGAGGCCGGTGACCGGCCAAAAAAAAGAAAAAAGAAAAAAGAAAAAATAAAAAGAAAGGAAAAAAATAAAAAATAAAATAAAAATGTTTAAAAAAATAAAAGAAACAAAAAAAGAATAAAATTTACCAAACGTGTTTCTGTTCATTTTTTATTCCCGGATCAAACGTTACCAAACGCGTTTTTTTGTTCAAAAATTGTTCCCCGGAACATAAACACTTTTTTTTTTGTTTCTGTTCCTGGAACAAAAAAAAGAACAGAAATGTTACCATTTGCATCCTAAAATGCTATGGTTTTTCCAAACTCACATGCATTTATGGGCTCCAAGGGCATCGGGAATGCTTTGTCAAATGAACCCTAAGTTGAGGAGAGCAATGCGATTATTTTGAGTGGACTTTCCATAAATCTTTTGGACCTGAAATTTGTCCTTCTTGCGACAAGTGCACGTCTGAAGACAAATGATTATTATGATACGCACTTACAGACCATCACGAATTTTCTTGATGTTTGTGAACTTTTGACGTCGACTAACCATCATTGTGTTGGCTTTTCGAGCATCAGCTCCGATGGGAATGACGTAACTGATATCATCAATACATTAAAGGGCTTGCTTATTTAGGATTAAACAAAAATAAAAGGTAATTTTTTGCTTTCCTTTCAAAATCTAAAAATACCCGAAGAAATTATATGTGAATCTATATGTCAGCGTCGCCTGCATATTCTAAAAGCTTCAAGTCTTTTGGGTTAAAAAAAGTTAAAATATGTGTACTGCAAGATTTTTGCTAAGCATAAAGTGGATCAAGTTCCTGAAAATCTTGCAAAGCACAACGTGGTGATACTCTTGGAATGCTCTAATATTTTATCCCAAGCCAAGTTGGCTATCTCGATGTATTTCACTATACTATGTGCGACGGATCCAACATTCACATAACGCCGACCGAAACGGGAATGGACATGATGCCATCTTCAGAGCACCACTGTCTTTCGTGTATCAATCCTCTCCGAACAAGAGATAACATTTAAGACATTGTATTTTATGATGCTGTATATGTATTCTATTTTTATCTAGTTTCAGGTGCTCAAACACAACTTAGAAGTGTTAGGGTGCGCATGATAAAATTTATACTTTTTTATTTCTCTATTTCTCTGTTCTCCGGAACAGGTTTGAAATAGAAATCCGTTTGGTAACGCAATTTGATTTTTATATTTCTGAAAAAAAAATTTATTCCAAAAATAGATTTGAAGAAGAAATCAAAAGTTAAAATTTTTAACTTCTTAATCTTTGAAATAGAAATTGAGAAATCAATTTCTAGCTGTAAATCAATTTATTTTCCAGAAATTTTATCATGCACACCTTTAGTATCTCGATCTCGAGAGAGGTTGTCTTGAGGAGGTAAAGTCTACTTCTTTGAAAACGTAATTCTATAGGACTGCAAATTCTGTAATCTCCCTTGAATTTATGGAGGATGACTTCAAGCTCAACAAAATATTTTGTTAAACTTATAAACCTATTTTGTATGTCCAATATTTAACTTCTTTATACGCATAGAAATGTGCAGTAAATTTATCATATAATATTTTTTCTTTCAAATAGATGGGTTCTGTTGGTTTTTCGGCTGTTTTATTTGCTGACATTTATTAAACTATATTGAATGTTGACAAGTTATATTTACATAATATATTTTAAATAATAGGCGGAAAATCTCTTTGGAATTGATTCTTCTAAAAATCGAAAGAGATTTTCCTAAAAAAAAAAAAAATCGAATTTGAATCGTCCCAAATTTCTTCAAAATATTCCTACTAATAAAAGATTGGCTGGACTTGGTCCATTTTTCATGATCCTATTATGTGTTCAAAGCGATGAATTCTTTTCTGTTGACTTGCGATACGTGGGACTATCCACTTAAACGTTTTATCAATCACATGTAATTTCTTGAACATTAAAAGATAAATTCTTGAGAATTCATCGGTCTAGGTCGCAGGCAGCGTGCTTTCAATCAAATTGAAAAAGTGGAGAAGTGGTTATCGCTCCTTTTAATCTGGGAATTATTCTTCGGACATCTAATCCAGCATGAATCAAGTCCAACACGTAAGATTGTTAGAGAAAGAATAATAATTTAAGCCATTGTATCCTATGACGCTGTCTATATATTCTATTTATTATCTAGTTCCAGGTGATCGAATGCAACTTAGGAGTGTTTAATGTCTCGATCTCGAGGGAGGTTGTCTTGAGGAGGTAAGGTGTACTTTTTTGAAAAAATAATTCTATAAGATTGCAAACTCTGTAATCTCCCTTGAATTTATGGAGGATGACTCCAAGCTCAACAAAATATTTTGTTAAACTTATAAACCTATTTTGCATGTCCAATATTTAACTTTTTTTATACGCATAGAAGTATGCCGTAAATTTATCATATATCATTTTCTTTCAAATAGATGGGCTCTGTTGGTTTTTCGACTAGATTGAATGTTAAAATCCGATTTTTACAAGAATCAATTCCTTAGAGATTTTCTGCAAAAAAAAAAAAATCGAATTTGAATCGCCCCAAATTTCTTCAAAGTATCCTACTCTAACAAGATTGGCTGGACTTGGTCCATTTTTCACGATCCTATTATGTGTTCAAAGTGATGAATTCTTCTCTATTGACTTTGAGATATGTTGGATTATCCACTTAAACGTTTTACCAATCACATGTAATTTCTCGAACATTAAAAAAAAAAATTCTTGAGAATTCATTGGTCTAGGTTGTGGTGGGCGAGCTTTCGATCAAATTGAAAAGTAGAGAAGTTGTTCTCGCTCCTTTTAATCTACGAATTATTCTTCAGACATCTAATCCAGCATGAATTAAGTCCAACACGTAAGGTTGTTAGAGAAAAAATAATAATTTTCATTGCCCAGTTTAATTTTAAGTAGTATGGAATTAAAAAGAAACATCTTACTAAGTCCCTCATTGACCTGTTCTCTGCGTGCAGGTCTGGGACATCATAGAGGAAATGTCACCATCGTAGGATCTTTGATCCTTTGAATATTTCGATCCTAACATGGATCTACGGTCTTAGTTTATGGCGACCATATTATTATTTATCTATCCTTTCCTTAAACTATTAAGGATCTTCTCTGGAAATTACATGTATAACGTCTTGCAAGTGACAAGTTCAATCTTTTGCCATGAAAATGAGGTACGAGTTCAAGAGTAATTCCAAACCTGGCCACGCAACAACCGATCACGTCGTGGCCATTCGCTGTTGACCAGGCCGATCATCATCGCCGCTGACAAGGTTCAGCATTAACCAGGATGTTACACTTTCGCAAGGAAATTCACATCGCAACAACACGATCTAAACTAATCGATTTATATTATCCAATCTGAAGCTGAATTGCATTCGACAGGAGAATTCACAAGGTGACGACATGTTTCAATACTTCATGAGATTGGTTTTACCTAATCTATTAGATTAAATTAGATAAGTTGGACCAAAATATTTTAATCTAGATGCCTAGTTCCTTGTCTAGCTGTCAGTTATTACATAAAGTAATGAAGTGTCTTATGAACTTGTCAAGAAAATTGTGAGAGACTTAAAGAAACACGTACTGCTCAGTCAAACATAGTGTCTAAGGATTTCAACACTTGGCCGTCAACACCATGTGAATTGTTTTAAGGAGAATCTCTTTTGCAGTTTTTCATATTTGAAATTTTAATGAAATTTCGTTAGAAGCTGCCTCCATCTTATTGTCATAAGTGCCTTTGATTTTATTTATATATTGAATTGAGAGAAAAGTGTAAAAAAAATTGGGAAATATCATGACGCATTTAACTTCTTACTTATTTTTCTTTTTTATTTTCATTACCCAAAACGAATTACGCACGGAAAATTTGGCATTGAATGTCGTGAGCTACATAAACGTAATCGAGACCTAAATATTTTCAGAAGTGGGATCAAGTTGTAAAGCTTTTTGAATAGTTTGATGTCTACGAAGCCAGGCACTATTTGGATCAGAATCATATAATCAAATATGAGTTTTTATCGATTTACGGAGGGTGTGGCTTGATATGAGCATAGGTTGAAGATATAAACTAAAATAGTTGGTGAAAACGAGAATAAAAAATAAAATTAGCTCCTCAATCTCAAATTTAATATAAAAAAAAAGCTAAACAAAATTTTAGGTAAAGATCCATATGTTCTTATTAAAATAATAAAATCGGTTAAGTTTAATTTTGATAGTTTGATTATAGTCATAAAAACTAGATGTAACAAATTCGAGTCATCACAACCTTGAATATTTGAATCGAAATTTAATAAACAAGAACATATTTAAATAAAACTACTTGAATATTCAAGAGCGACCTTTGCAGGATTGTATAAAACCTAAAATTCATCAATAGAAGTTTTGACTGCGTCTGAATTATTCAGTTTGAGATTAGGGTTTGGACAAGTTTGACTTAAAAGCTCGGTCCTCTTTGGGGTTTTATACAAAATAAATAGAAATTTTCTTTTCGGATCATCCTCCCAATTCAAAAGCATGCGCACGATCAATTATTGACGAAAATACCATTAATAGTTATGATTTGAATCGTGCTCAATTTTGGGCAGCATCCTCTTTTTTTCTCGGCCAATAATCAAAGCTGCTCTCAATAAGGTTAGGTTGAAATCAGATGAACATCAAGATGATAAAAGTTCGAATGCACTTTTGAATATGTTTTATAACTCTTGAATTCATTTCATATTACAATTCGAGACTACCGATAGCTTTTCCCCCATATTTCTTTAGACTCATAAACAACAAAAGGAAAAAGCAATGCACCTTCTCACTAAAATCTAAAACATTATTATTCAATTTCAGAATTTATAAAAATTTAATATAAGAATTAACGTCTATATATATATATATATATATATATATATATATATTCCACCTTATTTTTAAAATCACTTGGACCCGCCAACTAGTTTTGCTAGTTTTAAAAGCCTGTGCATGCACTTGATTCGTGAATCTCTCTCTACCCGTTTCTTCTCTTCTTCCGCGAACTCTCCCTCCGCTTCATCTTCTCCATCGCCTCGCCAAAACCTCCATAACCACGTCCAAGAACCCAGCTTCGAAGCTCCACGATCTAACCATCTCCTTGGCTTGAAAAACGATAGCCATCACTCATGGCGGCGACCAATATGATTCCGGTCGAGCTCACGAAAAGCTCTCTCCCTCTCGCAGCTTCTCGTCCCTCCTCCTCCTATCACCGCCGGAGCCTGCTCCCCCCGAGGCCCTGCATGGCGTCAAGAACTGCTGGTGACCGAGGCGGGAAGCTCACTGTTCTTGTGGCGGAGGAGTTTGGACAAGCGGGCCTCGAGCTCCTCCGGAGACACGCTGACATTGTCGACTACTCCATTGATCTCGATCCTGGGGAGCTCGGCCAGAGAGCCGCGCTCTGTGAGGCCCTGATCGTGAGCAGCGAGACGAAGGTGGGCGAGGAAGTCTTCCAGTTGTCCCGCGGGAGGTTGAAGGTTGTCGGAATCGCCGGGTTCGGCGTTGACAATGTGGATTTGGTGGCAGCGAACGAGAGCCGGTGCCTGGTGGTGAACGCGCCGAACGCGAGTACAGCGGCGGTGGCCGAGCATGCCATCGCCCTCTTGACGGCCATGGCAAGGAACATCGCTCGAGCAACCATTTCCGTCAAATTTGGTCAGTCCCATTTTTTCTTAAATTTTGCTGGAAGCCATTGTTTGATTTAAAAAAGACTAAAGCAATGATCGTGTGAAGTCACTGCAAAGTTGTCGTATCTGAGGAAGCATCCAGACCATGTTAAGAATTTGAAGTCCATGGGACTCCTTTTAACTTACTTCGTTTGACTACTTCAATTATATTCTTAGTCAATGCTTAAATAAAAAGACGTTTTTGCCGATGAATCACTCAGCTGGAATTAGCGGCATCATCTGCTTGTCTCGATCGTGGAAGACATCGCTTCTCTGCAGCGTGTAGGCCGATGATCCATCGAGAAATATATGAAAACTAGATTAAGTCAATGATCTGGTTTATTCATAGCAGCTAATCAGATAAAAAGGGATATTGGATTCTGGGATCTAAGCATGAAGGATTAGTATATGATATATCACCTAGTCCATTTCAGAACGGCTACCAGCACATCACATGCTTTTGCGGTCATTCGATATCGTAAAATTCAATGAAGCTGTCTTCTGAAAATATGATCAAGGATTCCTCCAGGACTAGATCTGACCTTTTCGGAAGGCTATATTTTTCTCTTTTTTCCTTTTAGAAGACTAGTTCATGTGAAAAAGCTTTTCTGTTTTTCAGTTTAATAGCATTCCATCTGTTTCTTTTATTTCTCTTCTCCTCTTTTGCCAAACTGTTTTCCAGTTGTGAACATTGTTACTTACCCGTATCCCTGTAGATTGTCTATTCATCAATACATTAGTACTTGAATGGTTATAAACACGACATAAGTATTTGAAGTAGCATATCATGTGCTATTTTGTTCCTTAATCATCTTCTGTCACTTTTGAACATGGACAATGACAAAGTAAAGTTCTGCACCTCTCTGTATCAACATAATAAAATAACGAATTAACATGGTGACCAATGATTAAGGATTTCGAATCACATCTTGAGCCAAAATCTTCGAAATTTTCATAAGGTATGTGCTCTGCTGAATGCAGGTAATTGGCAAAGAAGGAAATATATGGGCAAATGCCTTTCGGGGAAGACCTTGGCTGTGATGGGTTTTGGAGAGGTTGGATCTGAAGTTGCTCGCCGTGCCAAAGGTCTCGGAATGCATGTTATTGCATACGATCCATATGCCTCTGAGTATCTTGCCCTTGCAATAGGCGTAGAGCTGGTTAGCTTCGATAAGGCCATAGCAATAGCTGATTTCATCTCTTTACACATGCATCTTACTCCTGCTACAAGAAAGATGCTCAATGATGAGACCTTTGCTAAGATGAAAAGAGGAGTTCAAATCCTCAATGTTGCCCACGAAGGATTAATTGATGAAGACTCTCTGGTGAGGGCACTTGATGCAGGAGTGGTGTCTCAGGTACATATTTTCATCTCTAGGACTCGCTATTTGTGTCGCATAGAAATTTGAAGGAGTTCATTGTTAGGCAGCACTCGACATACTTTTGGAGGAGCCTCTGGCAAGATCCAGCAAGTTGATTCACCATGAGAATGTTATTGTAACCCCTAACCTTGGAGCAAGCACTTTTGAAGCTCAGGTCAGTCAAATAAGTGCAGTTTATGTAAGTACGAACATTTTGGTTTATGCTATTGACTAACAATGGCAGTAAAACGCAGGAAGAAGTAGGGATTGAAATTGCAGAAGCAGTTATTAAAGCTTTAAAAGGAAACCTTCCTGCTACTGTAGTCAATGAACCATTGGTTGCTCTGGAGGTATCACTATTGCATTCGTTATCTACTTGCCTTCTCATGCTCCACGCTGTTCCAACTGCCTTTCTCTCCCTCTCTATCTTCATGGTATTTTGTTGCAATGAAGTTCTTGTTTCCCTTGTTTTTTGCTGTTGGCAGAGAAATGGGAAGTCACCATTTCACCTCAGAAGGCTATTAGCTACATTCAACTCTTTTCTGGAAGATGCTTTTCTTTTCATTTCTAATGGCCCTCTTCGAATTTGGATTCACTTGAGTTGTTGTTATAAGTAGTTTTCTGTGCTTGATACTGATGCATGGCTAGTGGGTTGACAATCGATAGTTGTGTGTGTTCTTTATGAGCAAGATATATACTGCTACATCGGTGCAGTTTGTGTAGAAAATGTTTGCACTTGTAGTATAAGTCTAACTTGCCATAACAATCATCTCAACAAATCCTCTTCTGACTATGAGGTAGATTGTGCGAGTCTCTCTTTGATGAATCTAAACTCCACTTCCCTTCCATTTTTAGGTCCTCTAATTGTCCCAATTAGCCACCTTTCTTCTTCGTTTGTTATGTTAAGGATCAACTCTTCGAGTTCCTTCCTCTATTTGACATTGGATCTCATAATATTTAAAGATAATAAGCATCCTAAAAATTTCTATCTTCATTTGACGGCTAACCATTTTAAGTATTGGCAGAACTGCAAAATTCTACATTATGCAGTTTCAAATTTTTCTGTACTGTGGTACTTGCCTCACTCTCAGTTATTGCATTTTCTTGTTTCAGGTTCTTGCAGAGTTGAAACCATTTCTTGATCTTGCGAACAAGTTAGGGAGATTCATCGTTAAATTAATAGCAGGAAGAGGTGGCCTGAAGACTGTAAAAGTTACGTATGCTTCTGCTAGAGAACCTGATCAACTGGACACCAAACTGCTCCGCACAAGGATAATCAAGGGCCTGATCGAACCTATATCCTGTGTTATTGTCAACTGGGTAAATGGAGATTCCGTTGCTAAGCAAAGAGGACTAAGAATCACTGAAGAACGAATGGCTTTGCATGGCTCACCGGAGTACCCTCTTGAGTATATCCAGGTTCAGATTGCCAACGCAGAATCCACATTCGCCAGTGCCTTAGCAAAGTCCGGGGAGATTGAAGTAGAGGGACGGGTAAGAGATGGAGTTTCGTATTTGACAAAAATAGGGAGTCTCGAAGTAAATGTCCAGTTAGAAGGAAGCATATTGCTTTGCATAGTACTCGACCAACCAGGTTTGATTGGGAAGATCGGAAGCATTTTGGGAGAGGCGAATGTGAACATCAGTTCCATGAAGGCTGACAAAATGGCTCTTCGTACGCGGTCGATGATGATCTCGATCACGGTGGACCAACAACCCAATGAGGAAACTCTGAAGAAGGTCAGGGATGTTCCTGCCGTTCAGGAACTCGTTTTCTTGATGTTATGATGTGCTGATAGTCATAATCTAGCTCATTTTCACCAGTACCTGTCCATTCATTGTACATACATAACACTGATGTCTTTAGCAAATTGTCAAGCATCTAGCTGTGGCAACGAATTACTTACATAGTAAAGAAACAAGTCTCTATTCATCTCTTCTCAATGGTTTCATCATCGCAACTCGACATGCTCGCGATCTGTGTCGCACTGGGTCATTCGACAATTGGGGATTTGGCAATGCACTAGCTGATCAATTGTTTGAGTATTGTCCTACAAGGATTAATTGTGATAAATGCAAAGCAGAAAATAAAGTTGTGGAACTTTCTGTTTATCTAATTGAACTATAAATGAGACTATTTATGGGCTTTATAGAGTGGCTATCTATAGTAAAGTAGAAGTTACAATTAATCGGATAGATACTCAGAATCGTGATTTGAGAGATATTCATAATTAGAGAGATACTTCTAGCAAAGTGATTGACTTGGTTTGCAATGCATCTTGGTTGATAAAAAAAGAGTACTAATGAGTAATGTAGTTTTAATTCATGTTCACTTAACGAATATTCTGTTTCTACCTTACTCCATTCCAAGAACGAAGAGAGCCATAATATATAATGTTGTGGAATTAAATTATTTTCTAGATTTAACTCAACAATTTATCTCGAAATTTGATCATAAAGTAAAAAAGAACAAGATTTTTTTGAAAATTTCTCTTTTTGTCAAAAATAATTTTTATGGAAATAAATCTATTTTTTATTAAAAAATAGTGTCTTTAAATAATAGATGGGAATTTTTTCACCAAAAAAAAATAATAAATGGGAATTTCATCTAATTTGTAACTAAATCCTACATAAAAACAGAAACCTTAAAAGAAGAAAAAGGAAAAAGAAAGAGAGTAAATTTGAGGTCACCACTATAAATTGCCATTGAATAATCTTAGGGCAATCTTCTTTTGTTTTTTTTGGGTAAAAATTGGGTTGATATAATTATATCCGGTCTTACCATATGAAAACTCTAAATTTCCTTAAATTGCTCGCTCCACCGCACTCCACTGTATCCATATTCCGAAACAAACAAAACAAGAAGAACACAAAGATTGCGAATATGGGCTCGTCAATCGAGCTTTTCCTAGTATTCGGAATGATTTTTGTCCTCTCACAAGCCATCTCCCAATATCCAATGTATACTCAAGTGAAACTGCACAATGAATTACCAGGACAACCGGACCTTACCGTTCGTTGTAAGTCCAAAGAGAGAGAGATCGCGGCACCCACCAGATCCCTTCTGGTTCTCAATGGGGATTTGATTTGATGATTTAGATCTACCTGAGAACAGTACGTTCTACACTTCACACTTTCCCGGTGTATGTCGGGTCTAGAGATATCAGCCGATGCCGCTATTGTGATTGGGTCATAGTACCCGCTAGTCCGTGTTTTGACGACACGGTAAAATGGTACTGCGAAAAATGGGACTCCTGAAATCTACGCCATGAGTGAAGCTCGTGTTGCAAAGGGTTCTAATGATTCAACATTTGGGTATGGTTAAGATGATGCTGTAAGCTCCCATTTGGATGAAATAAAGATGGTTGTGTACTTTTTCTTTTCATGGTGTCAAATCGTGAAGATCTCATTTGTGCTTTCACTTGCGTACTCAAGTGTAATAAAAAATGATCACATAATTTTATTTGGCTTATCACTAAGCACAGACTTCCTACCGAAAACCTTTTACTTTTGTATGGCATAATTGATAGCGGTTCTTGTGCATGACACACTGGACTCCATTGATCACCCGTTCTTCGGTTGTTGTATCACTGCCGGCCTTGCTTTCCTTTGGGCTGCTAGGTGCAAAGCGCAATAGACCTTGGGCAGATAATCTTAAGTGGGCTATGACTCTACTCTCGAGTAAAGAGTTCTATAAATATATTGCCTGATTCTCCCTTGGGGCTCTTTGTCATATCATTTGGAAGAACATGAATGACATCCTTTTTAAGGAGCAAACTCTTGAGATCTCGGCCTTGAAGAACCGCCTAAGGTTGTAAGAGACAAGATTGTGACTTTCAGGAATGTTGAGGACAATGCTAGGAACAGGAGATTCCAGCGTGCTTGGAGGCATTGACCCAATTATCTTTTCTTCTAGTGAAGCCAATCCACCTATTTCGTGATGCTGTGCTCGCTGCACTACTTCGGCGACTGGTGGGTAGTTCATGATGGTTGTGCCTTGACCCCCCTGAAATAGGCTGGATGCTCTTTGTCTCCTTGCCACGTCCCTTGGTGGCCCTCGATTCTAGTTTTCCGAAGTTGTGTAGCCATTGAAGCCTGGCTCGGGGGCTTTGACTGTCGTTCAGGGCCCTGCCTTCTTTTATTTTGTGTGGTTGTTGGTTTGCCGCTGTTTAGGCTTTCCTTGTCATGCTGCCTCTTGTGGCCTGTTTGTTTGCCACTGCTTACTGTTTTCGTGTCTTAGCACCCTTCCACTCGTTACGATTTCTGTTTGTTTTGAGTGTAGTTTTTTTGATGCCGTGACCTCCTCTTGTATACTTGATTAAAGCTCAATATCTTATTTCTTACAAAAAATAAAATAAAATTGATCACATAATTTTTTTTTCCAGAGATTTGCAGAAGAAAGAGAAGTAATAGCAAATAAAGATTTGGTTTGAAGTGGCTGCTTTGGGAAGAGACCTGGATTGAGTCATATATATGAATCCAAACCCTTTTTGCAATAAAAATGGAACAATGTGGTGTTAATACCCCCCGCCGGATCGTTCTTTTTTTCCCGAGATGCTTGCCAATCGTTGATGGAATGCGCGAGTTAGATCCGCGACCATGACTAGGAAGCAAAACTGAGATTTTCCAAATGATCTTGTTCATATTACTGATCACTGGTTTGAAAGTCTTCTTCATCTATCTACGGTTGATTTTGATTTGCCGAATATATGTCGGTGCTATTGTTGCATTCGTGTAGCTCTGTGATGATATGTGGTGTGTATCCTGGCGAGGAATGTGGCCTGAAATCTCCGATGCGCTTGGTGACTCTCTGGTGAAGCTTGTGTTGGTTGCCTTCTGGGTTTTCTACGTTCAATCCCGTGACACTCCAATGTTCGGATTATCTGGTTGCGCCAGAGGCAGCGGCCGGTGAACGATGATGGCAGTTCAGTGACCAGGGCCGAATGATGGTGGTGGTCCGTTTGATGTTTGGACGTGTTGATCATTGATGATGATGGGGTTCGGGATTGTTCGATTAGTAAAATGGAGTTCTCAGATATAAGACGACAGGAAGGTGATGATGGGGTGATGATGGGAGAAGAAAAAAAGCTTGAAAATAGAAGAAATGAATAAAAAGAAAATAATTAGTGGGCTTATTATGATTAAAATGGAAAAGGGGTAGTCATAATTAGAAAATGGATTTAGTGTGGCCTTTGTGATAGAATGGTGAAAATTGAGTTAGATTTTATTTTGAGCGGAGCTGGGCTTAGGGCTTGATATGGCTTTAATAGAAATTGGGGTTTGAAAGTTTTTTTAATTGAAATGGGCTTGACATAGGAACCAAGTTGTGTGTTAAGCCCAGGTCCAAGGCCAGTAAGACCAGAGTGTAGTCCATATTCGGACCAAGCCTAAGGGCCCAAGCTCGAGTCCCCATTTATCAGAATTAAAAAACTCGAAAAAATTAAAAATTAGAAATTTGCAGACTCAGAAAAAATAGGATTAATAAACCAATCTTAAGCCATAAAGATCAAGTTATTAGATTTTCCGTGCAACCCATAGACCGATCTCAAGCCTAAAAGATAGAATTACCAATTATGTATGTGCATTGGTAACTAGGAAGATTTCCTAATATACGTGTTAGATATCAATATCACCAAATTAGAAAAAAAATATTTGAATCAAATCGAGACCAGATTATTAGGTAGTTTGAATGTCATGTTTCCAAAGATGAACCAGCAAATGGTGCTTAAGGATGGACGACGGTGGCTGGCTGTTAGTGGAGCTAGAGGGTGGGGCACTCACGACCAGTGAGGCAAGGACCGGTGGGGAGCAAATGTCATGCCTTGATCTTCGAGCATGTGCCCATCCCTCGGTGGTCAATAAATTTGCGATGCTCCAGAATGCGTCGCCGACCCATTTATTTTTAATACACATGTGGAAGCGAAACAAATACTCTTGACAATAAACAACACGGGATAGAAAAGCAGGAAACATATTCACAACCAAAACACTTTTATAAACACTCCGGTTTATATACAGGACTAGTCTAAAGACAAAAGTCTACAAAAGACCGACTCTCAAAATGAAGCTGTCCTATGATCAGCTAGCCAGACACATTTGCCGAACCTTCGGTCTCCACAGGCTCTGGGGGCATCGGGTCCTCCACAGTATCATCAAGAGGGTCAGCTGCACTCTCAACTAGAGTGGCATCAATTACCACAGCGGGAATTTCGAAACCCTTGAGGGGACCCACACGAAATCCATTGAAACTGTAGTAAAACCACGCTCTAAACCGATGAGGTACCCTCTAAGGTAGGCCCACATTGACCCAAACGATGGTCACCACGAGTTCATAAACCCATTGACCCCCTAGAGCATGGTAATCAAAAATCCGCTCAGTAACCCTCATCGGCTGACCAAAACATTATGGAGGAACCGCCATCTAAAGACCTGAAAAAATTGAGCCCACAATGGGGTGAGACAATGTTTCAACAAGTTCACCCCCTAAACTCCGACTAGGAAGGAAATACGCCTAGAGATAGCTATACACACAAGTCAGAAAACTTACCTTGCCTCAGTTCTCTACACATCAATATAGTTCATAATCTCAACCAATCAATTCCATCCAATTGATCATTCAATCCATTCAATTCGATACAATTGATACGAACAATACCATCCATCAATCAATACCATTTGTCGATCAATACCATCTATCAATTCATCGATACGATCACTGCTCATAAGTTGAAATAGATGGTTATAGCTCTCGCAAGCTGATATATAAATGGTAGCTCGCATAAGCTGATATATATTATAGCTCATCCAAGTTGATACATATTATAGCTCACCTAAGCTAATATAGTATATTGCTCTCACAAGCTGACATATCATTGCTCACATAGGTTGTTATAGTATATTGCTTTTACAAGCTGAGATATAATAATGCTCACAGAAGCTAACGCACGATGAATGAATCCCAGCTAAGGACACTGTGCTTTGCATACAAATTCCTCAATTAAAATAATGAAATTGGCCTAATATCATTGTGTTAAAAATACCCGATAAAAATAATCGTGTGTGAGTATACGATCGATCTGAGCCAAAATGCTATATCTTTCTATTAAAAAAAAATCCCACTATTTAATATAGTGCCTAAAAACATTTTTGGCGTTAAAACCCGACGCCCTAGTATTTTTTGATTAAATATTGAAATTACACAATTTTGGGATAAATACCCAAAATTACAATCATTGCTCAATTTGCACAAAATAACATTCAATTGTATAAACTAAACACACCATTGCAATCAACACGAAATTCCGGTCACCGACTATCCCAGTATAATTTTTGGAAAATAATAAATAATTAAATAAATACAATTAATTACCAAAAATACCAATAGGCCAGGGAAATTTTTTAACCTATTTAGATAAATTGTACAACTTATCTAGTCTTTAATCTATCTATTCTAACCATTTAATATGCACAATTGAATAATTAAATTGCTAATCCATTCTAACTAATCACCTAAACCATACTTAGCATAAACTAATCATCCCTTAAACATCATTAACTCCCTAAGTGGAGTTTAGCAAATAAACTCACCGGTTTAGTGATTCGGTGAGTTCACGGCGACAGCGACGCGAAGATGGGCGAAAAATGTCTTGGCAGTGATTCCAAGCGGAGACCGGATGGGCTTGAAAAAGGGCCTTGAAGTCCATGAACTCTTGCTGGCCTCGATTCTAGTTGCTGGGTTGAGAGAGCTGGAACGGCGGCTAGTTGGGTTGGAAATGGCAAGGCGATGGATCAGCGGCTGCAGCGGGCTAGGCAGAGCTACGGTGGCTTGGACAGTGGCTCGAGACTACTTAATGGGTTGGACGACGGCTTGAACGACGGTAAGAAGGGCGTGGAACAGTGGGCATGAGGTGGAGGTCAAACGGGGAGGCGAGACGGCACTGGCGCAACTCGCTACTGTTTGAACGGTGGCCAGCGGCTCGGACGAGTGTGTGACGGTAAGGGGGAGGCTGCTCGGTCACTCTGGTTCTCTCAAGCTTTCTAAAGCTCCAACAATGGATAAAGTGGGCCTTGAGAGGAAAAAGAAGCTGCTGAAGACAGAGGAAGGTCCCCTTTGTCCTAAAAGTCTTCTATTCTATCCCCTTGGTCCTTTGGCAAGGTCCCACCAGCCATGGCTGTCATCCATGGCCCCTTGACAGCCCTTAGACTTTCCTAGCAAGCCAACCAAGTGGTCCAAATATTCTCTCCTCCATGGCCTACGAATTTTGGAACCTTTTCCCCCAAATTGAATTTAATTCCTTTCAAATTGAGCCCGATTGATGTCCATAAAATCAACCAAGGTGCCATCATCCCACACAACATTTTTCCTCACTAATTGAACCAACTTGAATCCCAAAAATGTGACAAAAAATGGCCCTATGATTTTCCTAGTAAAAAACGGCCCTATTTTGAAATTTTGCTAAAAATCTTGGTTTGCAGAAAAATCTTTGGAGGATCAGTTGACGGTCCTAAAATGAATCATGATATGATAGAATTTTCAACTTTTGAAATCGAGTTTAAATTTGTGGTTAATTTCAATCTAGCGCGATTTTAGCATGACCTAATCTATCGGGTGGCTTTTAGGAATTTTTAGTGCAATTGACCCATGATCGATTATTTTTTAGTCACATTGTACATCTTCGACACATTGGCAACTCTCGGTTGTTGTGAAAATCTCTAGGTTTCAAAAGCGGACATATGGTACCAAAATGACAGAAAAATCGGTTTAGTGTCGATCGATGATAATTTTGCAAGTAGGTGGAATCACTCACACTTAATCACATGGCTCAGTTGATTCAACCTATCTTCGGTCTCTAACTGATTTTTTAACTATATCGTAATGACCCTTGCAGACTTGCACAGTCAAGTAGTCGATTTCTAGCCGAATTCTCAAATCCATTGCGTTAAAATCCCTTAACGGCTTCACCTGATAGACTAGTTATCTCGTAAGTGATCAGCTCAGAGAATATAACTACAGGCGCGTTGATGAAAAGCCCAATTCATTTAATTGAAAACAAAACTGGAAATTCAAGATGTCACAACAAACTCGTTAGTACGATTGCGGAATTCGAAAATATATTCTAGAAAAACAAGAAGAACTCAAAGGGATTAAATCGGACAATAGTCGGAACGTTCAAACAATAGCTGCGTGAGGATGAGCGAAGGACTTCGCAGCCTAAGTCCTTTCAAATTTTTTTTGGTCGTTTCTTGCATCTCAATTGGCTTTTTTATTTTTTTCCCTCTAGGAATGTAGGTCACTCTAATTTTGGACTCTATAACTCTTTACGCAATCCTTGACAGGCATTAATTACCCATGTTAAAAAAAAAGCAGGTTAATATAAGATTAATTACGATGAATAACAAACACATGAAACATGAATTGACCATCTTATCCATCTTTAACGTGCTTTGACTCGTTTATTTATATAATCTAAAATGTTTCATGTTCTAACACAGCATATTTAGATAAAAGTGAAAATACTTACAACACATATACACAATTAAGCATTTTCATATAGAAGAATTCATATCTTAATGCTCTGTTCGTTTCTCGAAAAACAACTTCTAGGAAAATATTTTTCAAAATTTCCAGTGTTCGGGTGGACGGAAAATACACGGTCAAGGAAAACATTTTCCGGTCAACGGAAAATCCTCTCTTGACATTGTGGAAAATGATTTCCTCTTTTCAAAAAAGGAAATCATTTTCCGGGCCTTTCTCTCTTGCTCTCCCTGCTGCAATGGCTTGACGTCCTTCTCCGGGATTAGCCTCCACCAACCCTGGCTGCTCCTGCCCGCTTGCTCTGACTGGGCATCGCCACCGCCACCGCGCTTCGCTTCCCTGGCGGCTCGAAGCTGCTCGGGAGGATTCGGCTCAAGAGGGAGCACCGCGGTGGTGCTGAGAGGCTCGCGGGGAGCTCGCCGTCCAGGCTGCTCGTCGTGCGGTGTGTTGGATTTTTCTTGCCAAATTGTCGTTTTTCACCAAGCTCTGGCGAGCCGTGAGCTCGTCGAATCTAGCGGCGAAGCTCGCGGCTCGCTAGATCTAGCAGCAGAGCTCGAGCTCTCGATCCAGGCGAGCTCAAGCTTTGTCGCCAGATCCGGCGAGCTTGAGTGAGATCGGCCGAGCCTCGAGCTTGCCGGATTTGGCGGCGGAGCTCGCGGCTTGTCGGATCTAGCGGCAGAGCTCAGGCTCCCGATCCAGGCGAGCTCGAGCTCTGTCGCCAGGTCCGAGCCTGCACTCTGTCGCCAGATCTGGCGAGCTCGGGTGAGATCGGTTGAGCCTCGAGCTCGTCAAATCTGGCCACTGGGTCTTGGTCGACCGCTAGGCAGCCGGCCATCGTCAGGCAGAAAGGAGGTGGAGGTGGTGGTGGCGGAAGGAGGAGGAAGGAGGAGGAAGAAGGAGGAGGAAGGAGGAAGGAAAAGAAAAAGAAATAATAAATAATAAAAATTTCGATTTTTAAAAATATAAATAATTAAAAAAATCATTTTAAAAAATATAAATAAATAAAATATATTTTTTGGTCAATTAAAAATATTAAAATTCAATTTTTGATATTTTTTCCCAAACAATTAAATGAGCTAATGAACGGTGGAAAATATTTTCCACTCAAATTTTAGATTTTGGCCGAACACCGGAAAATAGAGTCATTTTCCAAAAAAATGACTTCCAGGAAAATGTTTTCCGGAAACATGATGTTTTTCACGAAACGAATGGAGCCTAAATGTCTTCTATTGTGTAGCAATTCAATTAACATGTTTTGTTTGAATTTAATATCACGACATAACTAATAAAATGTTTTGTATGGGGATTGAATCTAAATATGATAGGTCGTGAATAAAAGCATGAGATTGAAATTGAATAAATAATGATAAGTCAAAAACAAATCAATATATATATATATATATATATATATTTGGTAAAGGTAAGATATATATTGACTTAATCGAGAAGGTGTACAACAAGAAACTTGGCACCAAAAATTGCGCTCAGGAGGACAAATGAGTCAGTCCAAGTGGAAGGGTGTCGAGCAAAGGAAAAGGGAAAGGCCAAACAAAGGCAACCCTCAAGCTAACACAAAAGGAAGTCCTGACTCCCAAAGCACTGAAAAACACACACGGTGAGGCAGCAGAAGCAACGACAACCCAAAATTACAGGGAATTATCGGATAGCACAGGCGAGAAAACGGACGGGTTGATTCCCCAACTACGTTGGATCCTCCTATTCCTTAAAGTTTGTGACATTGCTGAAAGTTAAGGCTTTTTCCTTGACGACTTTGACGAGGTGGTTCTTCACAGCCGGAATAACTAGTGCTTGTTCCTAAAAAAGAATGCTGTTCTGTGTTTTCCTAATAAGGTGGCAAATGGCTCCAAAAGAGAAGTGAGCAATGGAATGATAAAATTCTTTGCTTGATAAAAACTTCAAGGCCTAGTGGAGATTGTCTTGCCAAGTCTTGTTTCACCAAGGAAGGTTGCACCTAATAGCCCAAAAGGATGCAAGGCCGGCTATAATGTAGCATCCAAAAAATAAATTATCGATAGAGTTTGGCCTAGAATTGCAAAAAGCACACGAGATGTCTTCAATTCTCCTATAGGAAAGTAAAAGAACCCGTGTAGGCAGCCGATTCTTAATGATAAGCCACAAAATGAATTGGTACTGCGGATGAAGAGAGCTACTCCAAATAAGCAATAATCAAGTAACTAAGGTTCCTTTAGGCCGAATGTAATCCCAAGCAGACGCTATGGAGAAGGTGCCGGATGTAGTCTCAACCTAGTAGAAGCAGTTCAGAACAGGTGAACGGAAGGGAAGGGGAAACTCATAAGCCTCCAAGATGGCCTTAACCTCTTGGCCGACAGTGGAGAACAAATCCACAACCGACGCCGTCCTGGGTAGCCCGGATTGGTAGATGTACATGTCCGAGAGCAACAAATTAAGGGGGCCTCTAGGATGCCAACAATCAAACCAAAGAGATATGGAGCAGCCATCCCCAATAGTCCATTGAAAGGACAAGCGAAAATCTCTTCTAAGAATTTGTAATTTCTTCCAAGCTCAAGAACAAACCGTAGGCTTATTAACAACCTAGAAGTTTTTTCTTTTCAGAAAATTTAAGTGAATCAACTTACACTATAAGGATTCCTTATCAGTAAAAAGGATCCAAATGTGTTTAAGCATGACTGTCGAGTTGCAATCCCGTAGCTTGCGAATGCTAAGTCCTTCCTCTTCTTTGGGAAGACATATCTCTTCCTAGGCAACTTTTGCACCTCCTCTTCTGAAGCCCAGGCCTTTCCATAGAAATTGTCTTAGGATTTGCTCGATGCGGTCTAACACAGTTCTAGGTAACAAAAAGACACTAGCCTAATAAGCTTCAATTGCATGGAGGATTGACCTTATAAGTTGCAAGCGGCTTGCGAAGGATAGAAAGCGGTTAGCCCAGGATTGTACCCTTGGAGTTATACAGTTGATAAGAGAAATACAATCTATCTTGCTAAGTCTCGTGGAGATAATAGGAATCTTTAAGTAGTGAACTGGTAGCTTTCCTTCCTAGAACCTAAAGGTATGAAGAATTTAGGTCCGAGAAAATGTGCTACTTCAACAAGGAATACTTCACTTTTGTTCATATTTGGATATAGCCCACTCCAAGCCAAAAAGATAGCAAGGCCTTTCTTAAGAAGAGAAACCAAAGCCAAATTTATGTGAGATTTTGTGGGACCACTGCCAACTATTCTAAAAGCTTAGTTAGCAGTGGTCCCACAAAATCTCACATGATATCAGAGTAATGAGGTCCTGAGTTCGAATCTTCCAAGCCCCTCTTTGCCTCCCTAATAAAATTTCCACGCTTAGTACTAGGCAAAAGACCAGACTAAGTGTGAGGGGGAGTGTTAGAATATTTAAATAATAAAACCACGCATTCATTTAATAACTTAAGCTTTTAGAACAGTTGGCAATGGTCTCACAAAATCTCGCACTGAAGAGAAATATATCATCTGCAAAGAATAAATGAGAGACATGTAGTCATACATCTCCAGAAGAAGTTGAAGGCCGGTTGTCTAGTTCGAAGGAGAAGGATCCCTGAAAAGATCTCCATAGCTAGAGTGAAAAGATAAGGAGACAAGAGGTCTCCTTGGCAAAGTCTACGACCACTTGAAAAGAAACCATGCAGCTCTCCATTCAAAGAGATGGAAAATTTAGGAGTGCGGACACAAATCATAATAAGCTTGATTAGAAACTTAGGAAAACCAAAGGTACGGACAATGAGCTCCACGAAGTCCCAGTCAAGAGTATCATAATCCTTCCGACATCACACTTAGGTGAATAAGTGTCCAGATGGAAGCCATTGAAGAGCTCTTGGGCAAGGAGTATATTAGATATCCCAGATTTTCAATCATGTTTTCTATTGAATAAATCGAGTATTTCATTGACGCACTTATAGGGTTGTTCTCAGAGTGGATCACTCTCGAGATAACTAGATTATCCAGGGAAGCCATTAAGGAATTTAAATGCAATAGACTTGAGAACTCAACTAGGAATCGACTTCTCAACCGTGCTCATCTTTAAATGCCATTACGGTATAGTATAAAATCAATTTGAAATCAGAGATAGGTTTGTTTGATTGAAATGTGTGGCTGATCGTGGGTGACACTACTAAATTGGAAAATTATCGTTGACCGGCCCTATACTGATTCTTCTGTTATTTTGGTACTTTGTGTCCGTATTTCAATCTTTGAGATTTTCACGACAACTGAGAGGCGCCAATGCATAGAGTCGGTTCATTGTGGTTCGAAGAAAATTGATCACGAGTCATTTGCAATAAAAATCTCTGAAAATTACTTAGTAACTTATGTCATGCTAAAAATGCGTCGAATGAAAATTAACCACGAATTCGAGTTCGATTTCAGAAATTAAAGATTTTGTCATGTCATAATAAATTCTAGAAATTTTGACTCATCTTTCAAGGAATTTTCGGTGAGTTTGGGTTTTTTACGGAAAATCGTTGCGGTTCGAAAAATAAATGGAAATTCGGATTGGCCAATTTGAAGAGATTTTTGGCTTCTGATGTGAGTTAATTGGTGAATGGAAGTTGTTTGGGCTTTTTATGAATTCAAATTAGACCTCAAACGGATTTGTTTGTTTAGAAAATCGGATTCTGAGAAAAATGAATTAGAATTCGGAATTGAAGGAAATGTCAATTTTTATTGCCCGAGATTTGTTGTTTGAGGGAAATTGGGTGCAAGAAAGCAATTGAGGATCAAATGCTTAAGCATGGGAATTTTTGGGGACCAAATTGGACTAAACAAGAGCAAGTGGGACCAAGAAATTTGGATTATAGAATTTTCTTTTGAAAATTTTCCTTTTATTTTTCTATTTCTCATTCCCCCTTGGCGTGTGTTCCTCCCCCTTTTCTCCTCTCTCTCTCTCTCTCTCTCTCTCTCTCTCTCTCGCACGCAAATTCCTCCCCACGCCAACGTCCCCTCTCACTACCGTGTTTCATTTTCCCTCAATCTTGACTTTTTTGTCAAGTTTATCTCATATTCCTTGCTTTGGTTGATGACCACCGCCCTCAACCTCTCTCTCTTCTTTCTCTCTATCTCGCTCGTCCCCTGCAATTTTCCCTTTCATTTTGTTTCTGTTCTGTGGAAGAATCGAACGGTCATGCTAATGCCATTAACAACCCCTTTTTGGCCGCGAATTCTTCACGTCAGTGTCTTGCGCGAAATTAGCTGCACAAAATAGCCAACAGCCAAGGAAAAACCAGCAGCACCATGGGCTTTGAGGGCCAAGTTTCGGGTCCAATTTGTACCCCGTTGGTGTCAATGATTTGGAGCCTTTTGAGCCTCGCTGCGTCCTCGTCAAATTGATCCGAACAGATCGTTAATCCGGTGAATTTTGCTCACTAATCCTTGCTTAGTATGCGAATGATACTTATGGGTTGATTAGATTTAATTAAGTGCAATTAGGTGGATATATTAGATTAGAATAATTAAATTAGATAATTATTAATGTATGTTAGGCAAATGGAGACACGGATCCTTGGAGTACCATAACTTGACAGAAAGGAACACTTAAGTGTCATAACTTACGAAAGGTACACTTAAGTGCCAAAATCGGAGCAAAATATATCACTTGAATACCAATTCGGCCAAAATCCAGTCAAACGCTGACATGTCAATTTTTCGGCGAAGTAAGTGCAAAACAACGTCATTTTAATGCTGATGTGGTAAAAAATTAATATAAAAATTAATTAAATTAAATTTATTTAAAATATTTATAAAATATATAAATATTAAAAAAATTTAAAGAATTTAAAAGAATAAAAGAATAAAAAATAAAAAATAAAAAAGGGAGGCGGCTGAGGGTTGAGCCGCCGCCTCCTCGTCGCCGTTGGCAATGGTTGGTGACAGAAGGGGGAGGCTCGGCTGGGGTTGCCGACCCCTAGCCAGGGCCTGGTGACCCCGGCCGATCAACGGTGAGGGCCCTCGAGTCCTCGCCCCGATCTGGAGTGAGGGTCATGGCCCTCACCCAGATTTGGCGAGGGTTGATGACCCTTGCCTAGATCGGTGAGGGGTTGTGGCCCTTGCCTAGATCTGGCGAGGGGGGAAGGAGAAGGAGGGGAGGCAGCCAATGGCTGAGGAGGAGGAAGGATGAGGAGGAAAAAAAAAAAGATGGAAGGAGGAGGACAGAGGCAGCCGGTGGCAAGGGCTAAGGCTATCGAGCCCTAGCCTAGGGCCAGTGGTGAGGGCCTACATGCCCTCACTGTCGGTCAGTTAGGGCCGTCGACCCTTGGCCAGGGCTTAGTGGCCTCGACTAACCCTCCCCCACTTTCTGGCGACAGCGAGGAGGTGGTAGCGGCGAGGTCTTAGCCTTCAATTGCCGGCTGCCTTCCTCCTCCTCATCCGTTTCTGTTTTTCTTTTTAATAAATATAAATAATATTATTATTTTGTTTTAAATTTAATTTAATTAATTTTTATATTATATTAAAATTTAAATTATGCCAAAACGACGTTGTTTTGGCCAATTTAAGAGCTCAATTTTGGCCAACTATAGAAACGACGTCGTTTTGGGTGAATTAGAGCTGAGTTAGCTTTTCGGCGAGCCACCTCGGCAATAAATTTTAATATTTAATTACCACGTATGATTTCCGGCCAACTTTGCCAGAGGTGGCACTCATGTGTCCCACTTTTCTTAAAACATGGCACTTAAGTGTATCTTCCGTAAGTTATGACATATCCCTTTGTGCTAAGTTATAACTTGAAGCGTTCTTTTGCCTAGGCAAATGGTTAGTACAGTTAACAATGAAATAGGCTCTAATAAAATGGATTTATTGCATTTATTTAATAATTTCCATAGTTAAATAATTAATTAATTATTTCCGAAAATTAGGCTGGGATAGCTGACAATCGGAATTTTGTGTTGATTATTGAGGTGCGGTCTGTTTATTTATTTGAGTGCTAAATTATGCTGAATTGATTTAATTCTAATTTTAGGATTTTGTTCCTAATGCTATTGAAACTAGTGGGATTTTCGTAAAGATGAAATTATTATATTTTGGCTAAGGCTGACCGTGTACCCACACACGGTTATTTTTATTGAGTATGATAAAAATGAGAAATGGACTATATGATTGGATAAAAAGGAGAAATGGACTATATGATTGGAGTGGTATACTATATTGACCTATGGGCGATATGTCAGCTTTAAGCGAGCAGTATATTGATATACTATATCAGTCTACGGGCGATATGTCAGCTTTAGGTGAGCGGCGAGCATATATATAGTATACTATGATGGCCTAGGGGCCCTAATTAATCAACTTTGAGCGAGCATATATACAGTATACTATATTATCAGCTTTGGGCGAGCTATACTATCTATTTTCAGCTTTGGGTGAGCAGTCCTAAACTAAGGTCGGACTTTATAGATAGTATTGAATGTATTGACCAGGGGAAGGTCATGATGACATGTAATCAACTAAATTGATTGATCAATGATTTGATTAGATGCTGTGAATGGATGTGGTTCCTGTATATTTGATACTTATTGACTTGCAGGAAGCAACTAAGACCAAGGTAAGTCCTCTGTCTCGTGTTGTGCTTAGGCAGCCTCTAAAGTGTATTGGTTTCTTAATTGGGTCTTAAGGGGTAGAACTTGCTGAGACGATGTCTCACTGGTTATTGTATAACCATTTTCAGATCCTTAGATGGCGTTGGTGAAGGACCAAAGGCCTGGAGAGTAGAAGGTGAAGCCTGAAGAATTGACAGTCTTGTTTGACTAGTTAGTCATAGGATAATCTTCTTTTGATGGAAGTTGATTCCTTTATGCAGACTTTGTTTTATGAATTGGTGGTTTAGAATCAAACTTAACAATTCACCTTGTATATATTTGCACTATGATTTGCAATGTATATAAGTGTGGTTGCTTTTAAAAGTGAGGAAATTTGGAGTCCTACTTTCTTATCCTATTGTTTTATTATCTGTGAATTGTTTATATGCTTCCACATGCGTATTAAAATGAAAGGGTCGGCGATACGTCATAGGATGTCGCTATTAATTGACCAATGTGAGGGATTGGTGCGTGCTCGAGGATCGGGGCGTGACATAAATTGTCTTTGATTCGTTGGCCCTTAACAAAAGCATTTTGAGGTGGACTGATTAAAACCTGGAGTACAACAACCACACGATTTGCCAAGATCTTGGTGATGCATTTATAAATGGTATTAAAGCAGGCTCTAGGTCTATAGTCAGAGACCATAGACGCATTGGGAACTTTTGGAACCAGAACTAAGATGGTGTTGTTTATCTTCCAAAGAAGTCTCCCAGAGGTAAAAAAGTCTTTAATTGCCATAAGAACTGACGGTCCAATTGTCTCCCAACTAAGCTTCAAGAATTCGGCATTAAAGCCATTCGGCCTTGGGGCCTTACCACAGGCAAAGGAGAAGATAGTATCACGTATCTCTATATCAGAAACATGATAAGATAGAGATCTAACCTACTCGTCATTGAGAGTGCATTAAATAACCAGACGAATTCCCTATATGGTAGGTCTCTTGGCCAACTCACGCGGCGCAAGAAGGCCCTAGAAGTGGTCTACGAACCACTACCGCACCAAGGCTGGGTCGGTGATCATATTACCTGAGGCATCGAGAACCAAGAGGATTCTATTTCTCAGAGCCCTATTGTTGATTGAGTGGTGAAAAAAATTGATGTTCCGATCACCTTCTTTGAGCCATCTAACCCTGGATTTCTGCTTGAAGAAGGATTCCTCCTAAATCCGGAGATTAGAGAAGGTCCTAAGTTGGTTCTTTTCGAGTTCAGCAAGCATCACACTCGTCGGGTCCAACTGTAATGCATCTTGGGTGACCCGCAAAGCATTCCTTGCCTCGGCTATTCTGGCGGAGATGTTGGAAAAGAAATCCCTATTGAGCTGCTTGAAGCGGCCCTTGAGGATCTTTAGTTTACAAACCAGATTGTGCATAGGGACTCCTTCCCTCGGATTTTCCCAAATTTGAGTAACTATATCACAAAAGGTTGGATGCTTCATCCAAAAGTTGAAGATCTTAAAGGGTTTTCTTTGATGAGACGAGGCCAACACCCTAACGACCATAGGGGTATGATCGGATATACCCGGGGCAAGGAAAGAGGCTTCTGAAAAGGAGAAGTCCTGGCTCCACTTGTCATTAACGAGCACTCTATCAATCTTCCTTAATTTACGGATGGCACCAGAAGAAATAGCCCAAGTAAAACGATACCCAAAGTAACTTAGATGCTCTAACTTTGCCTGGGCTAAACATTGCCCAAAGTCATCAAACGAAGGCAACCAAGTATCAGAGCTATCCACTTAGTCCAAAGGGTCTTTGATGGCATTGAAGTCTCTTACCACTAACCATGCCAAGTCCTGCATGGTGATACTAGTACTAGCAAGGTCTGCCCAAAGCGGCCGCTGAGAAATGAAAGTATGTTCCACGTATACAACTGTGATTCCACAAACCAAGCCGGAATTAAGATACTTGAGTCTCCCATGAATCTCTTGGGCATTGGCCAACGTAACTTCAAAATTAACTAGGGAGGATTCCATCCAACCCAAATTCTCCCTCTAGGGGAGTAGTTGTAGTTGTTCAACCGGTTCCAACCTATCAGAAGACTACAAGAAATGGTCGGAAAAAGCGACTCTAGAACTTTAGTTTCTAGTAGTCCCACAAAGCATAAGTTGTTCTTAAAGACAAAATTATGGGCTTCAGCCTATCTAAGGGGGGTCCACCATACCTCTAATATTCCAAAAACCTATGTACATAACTAAATATATACAAAGCAAAGGCGGCTCAAGTTACCTCCATTTCCCATTCGACGTCTACTAGTCCCTGGTTTAGGGTGAGCAATAGAAGGCGGAGTAAAGGAAGGATTCTTTGATTTGCCTTGCTGAGAGATATGCTTCTTCCCAAAATGGATGGTTCTCGGGGATCGAGGGGATTCCGAGGCTTGCTCGTCTTCATTAGAGTTGCTAGCCAAGCTCAAGGTGTTATTTAGATTGTCCTCCTCGCACGAAGATGAAGCAGTGGAGGAAGTCCCCTCCTGTTCTATGCTAATAGGAGTAGAAGGAGTAGGAATATCCTCAGACTTTGGTTGGAGTTTCTATCCCTTCTGGCCTATCTACGAAAAAGTGGTCAACTTCAACCCCTGAATTGGCTCATTCAGCAACAAAGACTGAGCTGCCTCCCTTATACTCATAGAATGCATCTCCTTCATTCCCAAGGTTTGTGTTTTATTCTTTCCCTCCACTTGTCTCAATTTTGTCTCAGTAGCCCTAGAGACATCAGAGATCGGAGTAGGGGTAGGAGCCTCTTCAACGGCTAGTGGGATATCTTGGAACGGCTCTCGCTGAGGTGCTTCAACATGGTTAGGTGTGCTAGCAAGAGGCACACATTTGTGGCCAAAGGTACCAGAGCTTGGGTATGACAATGGTCTCCACTCATACTCAAAGGATACGGTTCTAGTTTCTTCGTTGATGACAACATCTACCAAGTTGCATCTTGGTTGCAGCACAGAGATCTCCACAGACACCCTTGCATAATAGATCATCTTCATCTACTCAGTTTGGAGATCGACATAAAGTGGCTTACCCGCTGCACTCATGACAGCACTTATCCTAGGCGCGGACCACAAAGCATACAGGAAATTCTTGAGCCGAATCCAGACTAGAACAAAGGTTTAGTTATCTTTTTTCAACTCCAACAAGGGGTGCCATTGCTGTAAAATTAGTGGAACTCTAGCCACTGTTAGCAGCCCATCATCTAGGATCTTCCTACGGAACTCCCGATTAGGGGTGTGGAAGAAGTAAAATCCCTAATCATTTGCCAACACTTCAGCGAGTTTTGGTCCCCAAACATGTTTGATGGCTGTTTCCGTGAGCGTAAATGGAAGTTTCTTCTCCACATAGTACTCGACCAGGCATTCCTGCCATTTCGGGTCAATGACCTCAAGAATATCAGCAGAAAGGTTGACAATAGGCTTGTCATCAATGAAGGAAGGGGGAATGTAAGATAGGTCATATCCTTTTGTCGCAGCTCTAGCAATGTTAACCCAGGAGTGGGTAGGAGGGGGCTTTGAGGCCCCTGCTTGCTAGTCTTTGGACTGAGGGTGTTTGGAGGACGATCTGGCTCAGCTACGACCACGTGAGGCATTGGATCAATGTGGGGCCTTGTGGGAACCCACCTGGTTTTCCATCGAGGAACTCGGGCCTGTCGTACGAGAGGCAAAAAGTCTAGTAGCAGTTTGAGACGGAAGGGCTTGGGTAGGGACAGTGGGGATTTGCCCACTTAAGTCATCCACAATAGGATGGGCCTTTCTTAACTGGCCAACTACCTCTGCAGATGAGGCGGCCATAAATGCAAACAAAACCAGCATAAAACCCACAAACCCTAATACAAAAGGACCATAGTAGCACTTATAAAGTGTACCAGTACAATCGCTCCGGAGAGGATGTAGAGAGGTGGGGGGGGGGGGGGGAGACGAGCCTAGCCTCCAAAGAACATCCCCAACGAATGGCTGAAACTCCCAGCAACAACAAAACACCAGTCCGCCTAGAACAATGTATTGGGTGTAGCTTGAGAGGATTTGGTGAACAATAGTTTGAGAAAGGAGAAATGGCCAAGTCTACAAATAAAAATATTCCATTGTCAATGATTCCAAGGAAAGGAACCGCATTGAATCACTTATCAAAAGTTCAAGGATAAACTTAAATTTACTTTAGTTATTCAAGTATTGCAATGTTTTTAAATTCCTTTTGCCTACGTTGATATTTATTTTAATCGCATGCAATGACTTGCAATTTTGCTATTGAGATTGATTCAATAGAGATATAAATGGGACTCAATGATTTGATGCCACTATTTTTAGCATTCTTTGTAGTAAATCGTTGTATTTTATTTGATAAAGTTTTTGTCAAGAATAGATTTCACATCTGGACTTTTTCCTAAAGCTCTTGAAAAGATTACTTTCAAAGTTAGATTCTGGTGTCATTAAGATTACCAATTTACCTATGTTAGCAACATAAAAATTACTTTCAAAGTTAGATTCTAGTGTCTGTAGGATTATCAATTTACCTATGTTACGGGTTAATATTGTCGCCTTGTGCAAGAGAAACAAGAATGGCGACAAATAATGCAGAAGTATTCAGCCTAAGTTGAAAAGTCAGCATTTGACCTGCAATTTCAGTTGAACCGTGATGCATTTGCAGAGGAGCTAGCATCCTAGTGCAATATTTTGGGGTCAGAGATAGATCAATTTGTGACCAATTCTCCATGACAAGTCAGGAGATAACTAAGTATTGAGTGTAGAACACGTGTAGAGACGTTATTTAACTACGAGATATAAAGTCGCATAGTTTGACTATGGTGAAAAGGAAGTCAAATTTGATAGCCCACCAAAATACCATTGCAACTTATTAATAGAGAAATTAACAAGGATGAGAATCTCCAATTTTAACAAGACCATGGAGACTTAAATCAATGACCAAATGATTTATCACCACCTTGCCCTTCCAATTGAGTGATACTTCACGTGCTCCTTCAAAGTAATGATCAATCGACCTAATCGATTACATGTCAGTCAGACCATTTCTAAGTCATCTCACTCCACACTATATAACCTCCAATAGTACACTTAGTCACAAAGCTACATTAATGCTCTCGGGCGTTGTTTTCACCAATGTGACGTATGTAATAGACAATTACGTGCGTTCTTTAAGGCGTTCCAATTATTTTTGGCCACATGGGCATGATACTTGACACACAAAAATATGGCCACATAGGCACGATCTAGGCCACACAAGCATGATCCTACGCCACATAGGCATGATCAATTATCACCACATATGCATGATCTATGTGATATATATTCAACAATTTGCGTACATGCTCTCGGCCGTCATTTTTGCTGGGGTGATATATTAATCACAAAGCCAATATAAACAATGTACGTACATGCTCATGGGCCATCATTTTCGTTGGGGTGATATATATTTAATCACAGAGCCGATATAAACCATTTATGTGCAATCTCTAAGGTGTCCTATACACCAAAGCGATGTAATAATCGCTAAGCCACGTCACACAACATCTCTTTTAATCTTTTATCATACCCGATAAAATTTCGTGCGTGGGCACACGGCTAGCTTTAGCCAAAATATAATATTTTCCTTTCCATAATTCCCACATTTTCTGTAGTCCACTCAAATATTTTTGGCATTATCAACCGATGCTTGATTATTTTTCAATTAATAACCAACGATTATCCAATTAAAGAATAATTCACACTTTTACAAATAATTCAATTCAGCGCAACATAGAGCTCAAATAAATAAATGGACTGTGCCACGACAATCAACATAAAATTCTAGTCGTCGACTATCCCTGTCTAATTTCCGAAAAATAAATAAATAAATAAATAAATAATTTCAAAAATTAATAAATAAATACTAAAAATCCAATTTAGGCTTATAATGCCTAATTGGACGCCGGAACGGATCAGGAAAAATCTTGAGATGCATTCAATAAATAGAAGTACGTCTCTACTTGCTAACTACACTAATCAATCACCTAACATGTATCATTAAGTCGCTAATTAAATTACTCTAAACTAATATAACCACTTAATTGCACTTAATTAAATCTGATCAATCCTTAAGCATCATTAGCAAACTAAGAAAGCGTTAGTGAGCAAAACTTACTTGATTAAAAGCGAAGACCGGAACACCGCGACGGCAATGCGACGGCGGCCAAAACTTGAATTGCGGCAGCACCAACGGGCTTGGACCAGGCCTAAAAGCCTTGCAAGGCCACAACAATTGCTGGGCGTGGTCTTGGGCTTTGGCTTGGTTGCAGTCTGGGCTTCAAATGGGTTGCTGAAATGCAATTGAAGACCGGCTTGAAACTTGGGCTGGGTTTGCTGAATTGGGCTCACTGAAGTTGGGCTGCTGCACTTAAGTTCGTGGGCTGGTCTTGGCTCACAACTGGGCTAAAGACATGGGCCTCAAAACTGGGCCGAAGCTTGCAGGCTTGCTGGACTGAACTGGACCGAAGACAGGCTGAATTGCGGGCTGGACTGGCGAGCTGCTGGGCCGAGAAGCCTAGCAAAACCACGACCAAAGCTGGGCTTCGAGGGATGTCGCTGCTGGAGTCAAACCGCGGAGGAGGCTTCGTTGAAATCCTGGAGTTGGCTCGGCGGCGAGATGAAGGACTGCTGCGCGGATGGAGACAACCGATGGTGGTGGAAGTTGGGCTGTCGGTGGGCTGGCGTTGGAGGGTGTCGCGGACGAAGGAAGCATGGGACACGGAGCTGCTGCCGTGAGATGAGGGTCTTCGGTGGAGATGCCGCAGACACGCGGCTTCGCGGGCGTGAGTTGGAGTCAACAACTTGGCCGAAGAACAAAAGATGGTGGTGCATACGGTGGCAGAAGGTGGCCAGCGAAGATGGGGGGGAATTGGTGGATGATGGAGCTCAGTGGGGTGAGGGAAAGAATAAACATGAAAGAGGAGAAATGAAAATGAAGACAGCAGCAGCATTCCTTCGGTGAAACAGCAGTCCGCGCAAAGAAGAAAGTGGGAGGAGAGAGACGTGCGTAGAAAATTGAGGAAGAGGAAGCAAAAATCCAAATAAATATCTAATATTCATCATGATTTTGGCCTCAAAAGTCCTCAAGCCTATCTACTTGGTCTCCTAATACTTTCTCAACATTTTAATCCCATAAATAATCAATTTTGATGCCCAAAAGTTGCACCACCGTCAAGCTCCGAATTTCATACATCTTAGGCTTCAATTTCTTTATCAAATTTCCCAAATTTGATATCCAATTTGATATAGAAAAATCTCATATAATTTTCTGTAAGTCCTCAACATCTAGAGACTCGACTTGAAAGTCCGAATTTCCTTTAATTTGACCTATTCGAGAATTTCCGCTAATTTTCGGTGACGTCCAAAGTGATTTTCCGTAGAAATCCCGAACTTGATGGAATTTCTCCGAAAGACAAGACGACGTCCTATAAATGAATTGTGACATGCTTGAACGTCAATTTCTGTAACCGAATTCAATTTCATGGTTAAAATCAACCGAACGTGATTTTAGTCCAATCCAATCAATTAGGTAGCTTTTAGGGATTTTACTGCAGTTATATCCCTTAACGACTTTACCCAATAGATAGGTTAACTCATGAGTGATTAGCTTAGAGAATGACCATAGGCGCGTTGACGAGATGCCCATTTCGTTTTATCGGGTTGGGTTGAGAATTCAGAATGTCACAACTCTTCCACTCTTACAAAAATTTCGTCCTCGAAATTTAAACTATTACAATTCTTTTACAAAATGGTGGGGTTTTGTCATCTCATCGAATATTCACTTATTTCGAGTACAAGCTGTGCCTTAATTCTAACAGTCCTCCCGACTTACAAAACTGTGCCTTAATACTATGACATGAATCTGTACTAGGCACGTAGGGGAAATACCACTTTTTGAGGTTGCTCTGGTAAGATGAAGAAGCTAGACTAACCCTTAACCCCTTTTTGATAAATCAGAAAGAATTCGCGTTGTGGATGTGTAATTATTAAATTTCCGATGTACTAAGTTTTTTTTTTTAGTTGATTCCAATATACTAAGTTGATGTATATGTATATATGTATAAAAGTGTTTGTTGATATTGTTTCCTTGCTATCCCTATTGGTGTTTATGATTGGATGGAATTGATTTTGCTTCCTTTTGCGTTTAATCGAAAAATAAAATGAATTGGTCGGCGACGCCTTATGGGATGTCGCAATTAAATGATCAATGGAAAGAAGCGATGCTGCACATCCAAGGGCTGGAGCGTGACAATCAATCACACATATTCTTGGTACGTGTTAGGTAGTGCTCTGTCACCTACACCACCTTGTACAATTTATTTTTGAAGCTGGTGTCGATGTAAACCCGGTAACCTAGAACTCACAGAGTGTAGATCGATTAAGACAGCAGGATGATGGTCATGGAATTTAATCCATTGAGAAGTGTGTAACAACTCATGATAGAGTGAACGGTTTCTTCTCAGAGTCTGCATATCATTTGTAGTTGTCCACTTCCTCCGCTTCAGTAGATTACTGCCCATTTCAGCCTATGGATAACTAACTTCTCGTGAACAGTTTCTTCTCGATTGCTTATCTTTTATAACGCCCACTTCTTTCACTTTTCTAGATAACTATCCATTTTCAGTATATCGACAACCACCCCATTTTTCACACGTGTTGGCATGTGCCAAAATACTAATTAAATTGAAACAAACTTTAAATCAATGTAACACGTTCACACATACTTTTGCTTTTATGCTTGGAAACCTTGGACCCGTTTAGACGTGTGGGGCCTTGGGTTAGGGATGATTGATTTCTTGGTAGATTGGTTCTTAGCTTAGAATTGGGAATCAACCTTGTGACTCCCAATTCCAAAAGATTGGAACTAGAAACCAAACTGACGGTTCTGAAATTGATGTGGGAAGTTCAAGTTCATGTCATAGTATTAAGGCACGGCTTCACCCAATACCTGTTCAAGCTTTAAAAAGACAAAAATGAAGGCCACATACAAATTTATGTGGGAAAATGTAGTAATTAATTTATTACAAAATCTATATTTGTAATATTTTTCTTAGCATCTATATTTGTATCTCTATCTACGTAAATTCACACTAATATATGGAAAGAAGCTTTTTAATTGGCATTTTCATTTTAAAGAATCTTGCTGTGATGTTAGCCATACCGATTACTTGCTATGGAAAATTCATGTAGAACTCCAGCTATACATTCATCTTTGGTGATTTGAATGTGGGATTAGACTACAAATGTCGGATAAGGAAGAAGCGTGGATTTATGGGGGCGCAAGATTAATGAACTATTGTTGGACATGGGATTTACAAATTGATATAGTTACTTGGAATATTAAAAACCAAAGATGAGTTGGTTTTGTAATAACATTTTGTTGGGCATAGGTTACTACTTTTTATAATTATATGGAAGTTTTTAGAGTGTCAGACCCCCAGAGTGCCAAAACTTGGCATGGAGGGACACTTAAATGCCAAAAGTTGGGAAAGTGACACTTAAGTGTCAATTTCGGAGCAAAATTGATTACTTAAGTGTCACTCCGATGAAAATCTGGCCAAAATGTTGACATGGCGATTTTCTAGCGAAATAAATGCAAAATGGCATCGTTTTGATGTTGACGTGGTCAAAAATTAATACAAAAATTAATAAATTTAAATTAAAAACTAAATTTATTTAAAGCATCTAAAAATAAAAATACAAATGTTTAAAAAATAAAAAAATATTAAAATAAATAACTAAATAAATAAATATATTAAAAAAATAGAAAGGGGAGGCTGTGACATCCTATATTTTTCAACTCATTTTCTATTGAATTAATTGGGCATTTCATTGACGCGTCTATACGGCTGTTTTCAGAGCCAATCACTCTCAAGATAACTAGACTAGCTGGGGAAGCCATTAGAGAATTTTAAGACAATAGACTTGAGAATTCGACCATGAATCGGCTTCTCGATCGTGCTCATTTTTAAAGGCCATTATGGCACAGTTAAAACTCGATTTGAGATAAGAGATAGGTCGGTTCAATAGAGATGCGTGACTAATTGTGGGTGTCACCACTAAATTGAAAAATTCTTGTTGACTGACACTAAACTGATTTTCTTATTGTTTTGGTACCTTGTGTCTCTAATTGAATTCTCAAGATTTTCACGATAATTGAGAGCCGCCATTGAGTCGAGTGGGTTCATAGTGGATAGAAGAAAATCGACCATGGGTCATTTGCCCTAAAAAGTTTTGAAAACTACCAAGTAGTCTAAGTCACGCTAAAAACACGCCGAATGGAAATTAACCGCCAATTCTTGTTTGATTTCAAAAATTGAAAATTTTCTCATGTCACAATAAATTTTAGGACCCATGACTCAGTCTCAGAAATTTTTTCTAAAACCTGACACTTTTTGGGAAAAAGTCGGTTTATGAGCGTTTTCGTTTAATTAAGGATGATGATTGTTTTTTGTGGCAAAATTGGAAAGCAAGATCGATATATGGGTGAAGAAAAAATTGCTAAGATGATCAATGATAGGTCAATTGAATTTATGAGAGCCAATTGAGATTGAATAAAGTGAAGAACGGTGTCCAATTGAAAGGGATGTAAGCCAAATTCGTAACCCCCAATAGCCTAGCAAGTTTGGACCCTTTGAGAAGTTGTGAGGAGAGTGCGTGTGTGGCCTAATGGAGGCCAAGTATGTATACTTGGACTAAAATGAAACTTGGAGAGCAAGGTGTGCAAAAATCAAGCATTGGTGGAGCCCTCCATCTCTCCCTTATCCTTATCTCTCTCTCTCTCTCTCTCTCTCTCTCTCTCTCTCACCCCTCTTGGCTGGCCCCACTCCACCATTCCCTCCTCATTTTGTGTGACCAGCCAGCAAGGAAGAGAGAGCAACAACTGTCGCCGCTTGGATGCCACCGCCATGCCGGAACGCCGTTGTTCGCCTCCACCCGCCTTGCCCGTGTGCACCACCGCCCAACCCCGTTGTCTCTCTCTCTCCTCTCACAAGCTAGCTACTATTTCCGGTTTGTGGAAGCTCAACCGGAGCTGCCTTTCACTGTTTCTTCACCAGTAAAGCCCCGCCAAGGCCCAATTTAGCCTATTCTTTCAATCCTGAGCAAGTCCCGCCTAAACTGAGTTGTTTCCTCTTCTTTTCCAGCGAAGATCAGCAAGTTTTGAAGTGGGTTTCCAGCCACTTGCAAGCCCGCTTTTGAGGTGTTACAGACCTCGGTTCTTAGGCCCGCTTTGGAGAAAAGCATTCCCCGCACTGTTCCCGTCGGATTGATCCAACTTGCGCGTTATTCCGATGAGTTTAGTTTAATAATCCTTGGTTAGTTTGCTAATTATGCTTAAGGATTGATTAGTGTTAATTAAGTAGGATTAGGTGATTAGATTAGAGTAGATAAGTGATTATTAATTAATTATGATGCATGTTAGGCATTTGACTAGTGTAATTAGCTAGAGGATAACCTATATTATTTATTGAATGCATCTCAGGATTTTTCCCACCCGTCTCGGAATTCAATTAGGCATTACGGGCCTAAATTAGATTTTTAGTATTTATTTATTAATTTTCGGAATAAATTAATTAATTATTTATTTTTCGAAAATTAGGCAGGGATAACTAACGACCGGAATAAATTGATTGTCATGGTGCAGTCCGTTTGTTTAATTGAGCTTTATTTTGTGATGAATTGAATTATTTGTGAAAGTGAGAATTATTCTTTAATTGGATAATCATTGGTTATTAATTGAAAAACAACCGGGCATCGGTTGATAATGCCAAAATTATTTGAGTGGACTACAAAATATGTGGGAGTTATGGAAAGGAAATATTATATTTTGGATAAGGCCAATTGTGTTTCTACACACGATATTTTATTTGGTATGATAAAAGATGAGAAGAATTGTTGTGTGACGTGGTTCGACGATTATTACATCGCTTTGGTGTATAGGACATCTTAGAGAATGCACGTGATTTTGGAATATATATATATAACCTGAAAAAGCACGTGGCTTGGCTATTAGTATATTATCATGGCGAGAACGGTGCCTGAAAAAGAATGAGCATGGCTCGGAGATTTGGTATATCGCCTTAGAAAATGCACGTGGCTCGGTAATAAGTACATCAACTTGGTGAATAAGTCACCTTAGAAAATGCACAGGGCTCGGTGATAAGTACATCGTCTTGGTGATATGGCACCTTAGATAATGCTTATGGCTCGGTAACTAGGTATATTATACGAAAAATTGTATAGTATGGATGGAAAATGACTTGTGAACAGTCTGATTGACATGTAATCGACTAGGTCGATTGATTAAAATAACGATTAGTGATGTAATTGCTTAGGTGCCTATTAAACTGTACGAATATGCAGGTAGAATTTGAGGCCAAGGTAAGTCCTCTGACCCATGTGTGCATAGGCAGTCTGGATAGCGTATTGGTTTACTAATCGAGTCTTAGGGGGTAGAACTTGCTGAAAAGTAGTATCAATGGTTATTGTATAACCATTTTAGGCCCCTAGATGGTAGCACCTCCATCTCCTCGTCCTCCTAGGCATTTTGGTGTTCCGGTGGAAGTCATAGAGTTAGAGCCCACTTCCTGATTCATCCTCATCCTAAAGGATTGGAATGTGTCTTGGTTCAATCGACCGTCTGGGTTGACATAGGAACAAATGCCCTAAGGCCCCACAAGTACTAGTCATGGTATCGTGAGTACTATGACAGGCAAAAGGAGGGCCCCATGCCTGAAGAAGATGTGCCTATGTTTGTTATTGAGGAGGCATTTGGGAAGGGGATAGCTAATCATAAGGATGGGTCAGTAGTGGATGCAAAGGACCTAAAGCTCGAGAGTAATATTGAGTCACCTGTATACTCAGCAGCATGATCCAACTAGAGCATGCTAGAAGAAGGGGAGATAGTCAAGCAAGAGGAAGGACAAGAGGAGAACCAAGAGTGGGAATGGCTGGAGGTGGAACCTGTAGCAGAGGAAGCTGAGGATGAGCCAGAGGTGAATTTTGAATGAGAAGAGCTCGAGGACGAACTGGAAAAAGAAGAAGAGCTGGAAGAAAATGAGCTCAGTGAAGAGGAGTTGGAGGAGGATGACCTCGAGGAGGATCCTGAGTACGACCCGGATAAGAACTAAGATCTCATTCTGTTTTGCAAGCTTTGGGTTTTGATTGATTATATAATATATTAGACTTGTGAATAGTATTATATGATACTATAGTTTGCCGTTTATAAAAGTGTGGTTACGTGTTTTCATGTTGTGAAAATTATAGCCTACTTTTCTATCCCAATGTTTTATTGTCTGGGGATTATTATCTGCTTACGCATGCGTATTAAAATAAAAGGGTTTAGTGATGCGTCCTAGGACGTCGCTATTAATTGACCAGGTGAGGGATGGGCACGCGATTGAGGATCAAGGTGTGACAGAGGTTGAGGGTTGGGCCATCGTTGCTGCTGCTGGGAAGGGCCAGCAACGGAGGGAGGAGGGTCGGCCGGGGTCGCTGGGCCCTGGCTAGGGGCCGACGACCTCGGCCAATCGGCAGCGATGGCCCACGAGCCTTAGCCCCTGATTTGGGTGAGGGTCGCAGCCCTTGCCAAGATTCGGTGAGGGTCAGCAACCCCCACCTAGCCAGGCAAAGGGCTGTTGCCGGTTGAGGCGAACCCCCAAGCAGGCAGCAGCCCTTGCTCCGATCAGGCGAGGGTCGCGATCATCGTCCAGATTGGGGGCTAGGGCTCGGCAACCTCAGCCGACCCTCCCCCCTCCATCGCCGGCCCTTCTCGGCGGTGGCGACAAGGGCTTAGCCCTCTACCGCCCCTTTCTTTTTTTCTTTTTTTAAATTTATTTATTTATTTATTTATTTATTTTTAATATTTTTTTATTTTTAGATGTTTTAAATAAATATAGTTTTAAATTTAATTTAATTAATTTTTATATTGATTTTTTACCACGTAAGCATCAAAACGATGCCGTTTTGCACTTATTTCGTCGGAAAATCGTCACATCGGCAATTTGACCGGATTTTCGCCAGAGTAGCATTTAAGTGATCAATTTTGCTCTGATTTTGACACTTAAGTGTCACTTTCCTAATTTTTGTCATTTAAGTATCCCTCCGTGCCAAGTTTTGGCAATCCAAGTATCTAGTACTCTAAAAAATTCCATATAATTATAAAAAGTAGTAACCTATGCCCAACAAAATGTTATTACAAAACCAACTCATCTTTGCTTTTTAATAATCCAAGTAACTATATCAATTCGTAAATCCCATCTCCAACAATAGTTCATTAGTTTTGCGCCCCCATAAATCCACGCTTCTTCCTTATCCGACATTTATAGTCTAATCCCACATTCAAATCACCAAAAATGAATGTATCGCTAGAGTTCTACATGAATTTTCCATAGCAAGCAATCAGTATGGCTAATATCACAGCAAGATTCTTTAAAATGAAAATGCCAATTAAAAAGCTTCTTTCCATATATTAGTGTGAATTTACGTAGATAGAGATACAAATATAGACACTAAGAAAAATATTACAAATATAGATTTTGTAATAAATGAATTACTACATTTTCCCAAAAGATTGCTTCAAGTGCCATAACTTGGCACAAAATGACACTTAAGAGCCAAAAGTTACAAAAATGAAACTTAAGTGTCACATTCAAAAATAAATGGATCACTTAAGTGTCACTCTGGCCAAAATTCGGCCAAAATGCTGACGTGCGCAATTTCCGGTGAAGTAAGTGAAAAATGACGCCGTTTTGCACGATGATGTAGCCAAATAATGCAAAAACAGTGTCGGTTTGGTGCTGACGTGGTAAAAAAATTAATACAAAAATTAATTAAATTAAATTGAATTTAAATTTAAATTTAAATTTATTTAAAATATTTTTAAAAATTTAATATTGGCCAAGAATGGCTGACGACGGTGGGGGAGGGTCGGCTGAGGTCACTGGCCGACCCTCTCCCCACCGTCACCGGCCCTTCCCGGTGATGGTGGGGAGGCGGCGATGGTGGCTAAAGGCGCCTCCCCACTTTTTTTTATAATTTTTTTAAATTTTCTAATTAATTTTTAAAATTTTTAATATTAATTTTTTATTTTTAAATAATTTAAATAATTTAATTTAATTATTTTTTATATTATTTTTTTACCACATCAACACCAAAACGACGCTACTTTACACTTGTTTTACTGGAAAATCGCCACGTTAGCATTTTGGCCAGATTGGCACTTAAGTAATATATTTTACTCCGATTTTGACACTTAAGTGTCACTTTCGTAACTTTCGGTACTTGAGTGTCCCTTTGTGCCAACTTTTGGCACTCTAGGGTCCCTATGTCCATTTTCCCACACTAAATTTGTATGTGGCCTTCATATTTGTCTTCTTAAAGCTTGAATAGGTATCCATCTGGTCCTCTGTCCCCAAACGTTTCTTTCTTCTGTCTTGCCAGATATAGATATTTTAATAAATGAATTACTACATTTTCCCATGCCATAAATGTATGCGAACTTCATATTTGTCATCTTAATATGCTTGAACAGGTGTCTAGTCCTCACACATGCTTTGTTGTTCTGTCTTACCAAATGAAGCGTCTTTACCCTCCTTAAATTGCTTGATTCCGAAACAACAACACAAAGGTTACGAAAATGGACTCGTCAATCAAACTTTTCGTAGCATTCGTGATGATTCTTGCCTCCCTACAAGCCAGCTCTGGCGACTTTCTGGAAAAAGTTGAAGTCCAAATCATTAATAAATTACCGGGAGCACCGCTGCTTACCGTTCATTGTAAATCTAGAGACGACGATCTTGGCGTTCATCAAATCCCGGCTGATTCTTTCTGGCAATTTTCATTCAAACCCAGTTTTTTTGAGTCGACGTTATTCTTCTGCAGCTTTCAATGGCCTGGTGCGTTTTACCATTTTGATGTATATGACCAGAAGAGAGATGAAAATCGATGTCACTTGTGTCATTGGACAATATTACCTACTGGTCCGTGTTTATACAACATCTGTGAAAAATGGAACCCGTAAAATCCATACCGTTTGGATGAAATAAAAATCGTTGTCTATGTTTTTTCATGGTGTCAATGAGTGCAGATGTCATGTTGTGCCTTCACTTGCTTACGCCAGTGTAATAAAATTGATAGCATAATTCCTTCTTCTTCTTTTTTAATGAGGGGGAGAGATTTGGAGAGGAAGATGGTGACGAAGAACGAAAAATTAAGCAAATAAAAGTGGAGAACAAGAGTTGACAAAAAGAAGAAGAAGAAAGAGGAAACAAAAAGCAAATGCAAAGCAAAACAAGTCTCCCTCCCCTAGCAAACGACCAAATTTCAGAACCGTCAGTTTGGTTTCTAGTTCCAGTCTTTTGGAATTGGGAGCCACAAGGTTGATTTCCAATTCTAAGCTGAGAACCAATCTACCGAGAAATCAATCATCCCTAATCCAGGCCCCACACGTCCAAACGGATCCAAGGTTTGCAAGCATAAAAGCAAAAGTATGTGTGAACGTGTTACATTGATTTAAAGTTTGTTTCAATTTAACTAGTATTTTGGCACATGCCAACGCGTGTGAAAAATGGGGTGTTTGTCCATATACTGAAAATGGATGGTTATCTAGAAAAGTGAAAGAAGTGGGCGTAATAAAAAGATAAGCAATCGAGAAGAAACTGTTCATGAGAAGTTAGTTATCCATAGGCTAAAATGGCCAGTAATCTACTGAAGCGGAGTAAGTGGACAACTACAAATGATATGCAGACTTGAGAAGAAACCGTTCACTCTATCAAGAGTTGTTACACGCTTCTCAATGGATTTTAACTTCCATGACCGTCATCCTTCTGTCTTAATCGATCTACACTCTGTGAGTTCTAGGTTACCGGGTTTACATTTTGATGGTGGACACCAGCTTCAAAAAAATTGTACAAGGTGGTGTAGGTGACAGCACTACCTAACACGTACCAAGAATATGTGTGATTGATTGTTACGCCCCAACCCTCGAATGTGCAGCATCGCTTCTGTCCATTGATCATTTAATTGCAACGTCCTAGAAGGCGTCACCGACCAATTCATGTTTTTTTTTTTTTTTTTTTCGATTAAATGCAGGAGGAAGCAAAATCAACTCCATCCAATTATACAAACCAATAGGGATAGCAAGGAAAAGATATCGACAAACACTTTTATACATATATACATATACATCAACTTGGTACATCGGAATTGACTAAAAAAAAAAAAATTAGTACATCAGAAATTTAATAATTACACGTCCACAACGTGAATTCTTTCTAATATATCAAAAATGGGTTAAGGGTTAGTCTAGCTCTTCTATCTTACCAGGGAAACCTCAAAAAGTGGTATTTCCCCTATGTGCCTATTACAAATTCATGTCGTAGTACTATGACTTGGCTTGAGATAATAATCCATGTCCTGGTTCAACTCCGGGTTGGTGACGGAGCCATCGGGAACGTCCACTATGATGGAGTCCCATATGGCACCCTCAAGTCCCCCACCAGGAGACCTGTCAAAATCCTGGAGAGGGCTGAAGGGCTCCCCTTGAACTATACGTACCACACCATAAACTGGTAGGGCACCACATTCGTTAGCCCCTCGTCCACTCGGATAGTGGTCACAAACTTCTCGTGTACGGAGTTGGTCTCCTCTACCAAGAAGGGGATCACTTAGGTATCCTGATCTACAAGCACCCCGAAACACACTTGGTGGAATGGATTATCCATGATTAGGGCCTGAAAAATTTTAACCACAAGAAGTGAGAAAATCCGTAAGTAAGCTTCCTAAACCTTGGGTAGGAGAGTACTTCGCCATGGACACATCCTATAAGTATGGCTTAATTATCGATAGCAGATCAATAGTAAGGCCTTTGTTTAACATCATCTATAAACATGAAATGAGCAACTTACTGTAAACGCCTTAACAATGTATCCAATTATTATATAAATCCCAGCAGGTATTGACAAATACGAATAATAATCCATACACAACTAGTATCACTTCCATGCACAATGCACCCATACGAGTCTAGATTATTATGACCGCTCTTGGCCACAACCGACACTCGTGTTAGTCGTCTTCCAGCATAATCGGGTATCATCTTGCCCCATTGGACATTGCAACGTCTCAACCTCACTCGAAGACAGCATTCAATTAAGAGTGTTGTTCTGAAATCTGTCCGTGATAGGCATCCAAACCTCCACCAAGCATCCGAAATCCATCTGGCATCGTCCCTAGTAGTCATACGAGTATGGAACCATTTAAGTGATTGCACGCCAATCACTCAAGTCAATTTTTTATCTTCTAATTTAGCCAACGTAAGAGTGTTTAGTGCTCACACATTATACACTAGCAATTTTTACACATAGAAATGCTATAAAATAATCTCACGTGATCACCCATTGATTATTTATCCACCAAAATAATCATACAATAATTCCATTTCCCTATTATCAATGCAAATACATAAACTTGACATCTCACCGCAGTACTTCCTAAATCAACCCTAGCATGCCTTTCTAAGTTTTTTAAACAATGATTTAGAACAAATGTTACTAAAATTCATTCTTATTCTTATGGCAATCACCCCTCAATTCCATACAATATCACCCCATGGGTTACTTATTAATACAACTTATCACTTTTCAATATAAGATATCACAAGTATTTATCAATTTTCAAGATAAGCTATCACTAGTACTTATCACTTTTTGAGATAAGCTATCACGATTACCTATCACTTTTTAAGATAAGCTATCACGAGTACTTATCACTTTTGAAGATAAGCTATCACTAGTACTTATCACATTTCAAGACAAGCTATCACAAGTACTTATTGCATTTCAAGACAAGCTTTCACTATTACTCTAAACCTAATCTCAAGCGTAACTACAATCCTAATCAAGGTTTGGGAAGTCACTCACAAGACTAGCTTTTGAGCTTTGACAGCGAGTGGCGACAGCAACAACATCACAACAGTCATGGTGGTGGACAGCGGTAGTGGTGTGCGGTGCGACAAGGAGGGTGGGGTGAGATGGTAGTGAGGCACACGGCAAGGAGAGGGGCTCGGCCTTGGGTGGTGTTGGTGGTGGTGGTGTCAAGGCGTGGCAAGGAGGTGGTGGTGATGGTGTCATGATGCAGTGGCAAAAAGGTGAGAGAGAGAGAGAGAGAGAGAGAGAGAGAGAGAGAGAGAGAGAGAGAGAGAGGGAGGGAGGGAGGGAGGGAGGGAGGGAGGGAGGGAGGGAGCTTGAGCGTGAGAGGAAGAGAGTGTTTGAGAGAGAGGGAAGGGGTGGTGGGGAGGGTGAGAGAGAGAGAGAGTGCCGAGAGTGAGAGAGAGAGGGAGATGAGGGAGAGAGTGAGAGAATGAGAGGAAATGTACCAAAAAAGTCATAAACCTTTTGCATTGGTACCAATTCAGTCCTAAACTTTTCAATTTGACCAATTTAGTCCTAAACATTTTGCATTTGGTACTGATTTAGTTCATCTGGCCATTCTCTACCAGAAAAGGCTTATGTGGACTCCAAGTCAGCATTGGCCGGCGTTGCCAGCGCTGATATAGACGCCGGAGTGCGAAACTACGTTGTTTCGCTTAAAAAAAATTATTTAAAAAAAAATTAAAAAGTTAAAAAAAAAAAGAGGGACTTTTTTACACCAAAAATGCAGCATTTCGTTTACCCTAAAATTGAAGACACTCTGCCCATGCTCCACCCACGATCTTCGCCCAAAGTACACCCAAACCCTATTATGATCTACCCCCAAAATTCTCAGCAACTTGCTCTAGATTCAATCTCGTCTTTCCAATTTCTTGAAGCCAAGTTGTTCTTACACCAATTGCCTCCATCTCTCTCTCTTTGACCAAAAAAATTTCAGAGCTTTGATCAAGGCTAAGTACTACCTCTGGATCGCCATTGAAGCTGGAATCATCTTTGCGAAACCGTTGAGAAGGGTTCTCGATGCATCTCGAAGAACTCCCAAGATGGCCCCTACCTTTGCTCCTTCCATAAACGCTCCAACGATGTTGATTTTTAAAGGTAAGAGGCTTCCGTGGGATCCAATCTTTGAGTCAATTGAGTCGTTCCCATGTAAAGTTTTGAACTTTGCTTGTTCCAGTTGCTGAAATTGCTGAGTAATGCTTGTGTTGAGTCAATTAGGTTTTCTCGAATTTGGGGTTTAACCTTCAAAATACAAATTCATTCCTTGCTTTTGAAATGAATCGAAAAAGGGTTGTAATTTCTTCGAAAGTCAGTGAATTTCCTGGCTGTTCAATTATGTGTTAGAGCCAAACCTCAATTCGCGAAAGGTTTTGACGGGAATTTTGGATTCTTACTTCAGGATCTAACCAAATTGAGTTCGTCCATGGACAAAGCAAGGATAGATGTTCCACTGATTCTGCTTCTTGATCACAGGTTGGGCATGTTGCCTGAGGTAAGATTTTCTATTGTGGGAAGAGCATTTTGACATATACTCCAGAGAAAAACCCTAATTTTAGAGGGGGGTCTTCATATTCCAAATATGGTACCATAGTTTGCGGATGGCTAAAATGGCGACATTGCTTGCATGCTATGTTTGTGGATTTTGATCTCCTCCCAAGAACTATTGGCTTAATTGGAGTTGAAATCCCATTTGCCTAAACTTTGTAGTCGATGCTGACATTTGCTTATTTTTTGGGAAATCAAGATCCATATCATGCATACAATTTGGGAGGAAAATTACTCTGATGTTGGCTTTGGCCAAACATGAATATATATGCTCTGATGTAGTCTGTTTAGCATTTGTCTTAGAAGCATGAAACAAATTTTTGAAGTTATTATTTGCATTTTCTTTTGGTAAGCTTGTTGCATCCTAATAGGGACAGGAATTTTAGGTCAGCATTATGAGGTGCATTTAGGACTTGATTTCTTGTTTTTGAGACTTATTTCAAGATGGAATGAGTTATGTTGTTGCTATTGAGGTTAAGCCATGTAGACATATGCTAAGGTGCTGTTGTTTAACTTTTTTACAGGATAAAACAACAAAGATGAAGGTAGGAAGAAGATATCATGTCTGTCTAAAATATAAAATCGGAGAAAGTTGCGGTTTTTTTTATTTAGGTTGATGCAGAAATGTGTCCATCAATAAGAAGTGTGTTAACAAAATTTCACCAGAGCAATGTTGAAGAAAAACAAGTGTCAACATTGAAGGCCATGTTGATTATGTCGTGGGTCTTTATAGTAATTCTAGGAAACATGCTATTTGGAAATTCAAAGATGAATGATGTACTGAGCTTGGTGTTAATGCTGATCTTGTTATATAATATATTTTTGTACATTTTTGCAATATATTTTGTATTTTTCCACATGTTGGAACATGAACATGAACAAAGTGAAAGTTGTGTGCACCCTCTTGTGTCATATGCAATTTGTTTCTCAATCTCAACACCAAAGACATATCATTCTTGATGTCATGACCTATTATTATGATTAATGGAGTACAATATGAGGAAAAAAAAAAAGCAATACAATCTCACTACTTCGTGAACAAATAACCACAAAATAATAAACAAGCAAACAACATACACACAACCTTATGTCCAAATGGTTACCAAACAAGCAAACAACATACACACAATCTTACGTCCAAATGGCTAACATAAAGTAAAAGAAGACAATTTCTTATTAAAGGTTCAAACAACCTGTCACATGTGGGACATCATTATCCAAGTTGTTATATGGTTATTAAGGAAGTACAAAGGAAAAAAAAAAAAACACCACTACAAAACTCATGCCTAGAACTTACAACAAGTATATTGAAAAAAGAAATGATATTCATTAACAGTTCATGGCATCAAAATGTGAATATTTGTTGCTACTTTGAAGTATTACTGTCTTAGTTGAACTTAATCAAGTCTAGAAGATAGTGCAACATGGGCGTTTTTTGTCTTCAAAAGGCAAGAACCAAGAGTGTGCCGATCAAAAATTTACATTAAAAGAAAATCTTCACTTGACCTATCTTCACAAAAAGTTACAGCTAAAACATATCACCACTAAATCCACCCCCACATCTCGTCACTTCTGCCTCTTTGAGCAACTTTTGTCTTTTGCGCCTTTGACTGTAGGATTCACACCGGTAGGGCCGCCACCACTACCACTTGTCACTTTACCTGTACATCTCTATACCTACAAAAAGTATATTTGCTTAAAGTTTTATTGACAAAACAAGCATAACACAATGAAAATGGAGATACTAACCAAAATGTTTTGCCTTGAAAATCGTGTTTGTGATGATGTAGACCCAGTCTTCTTAGCTAGACATGTCAAACTGTTGTGTCCTATCTTCAAGCAAGTTTGACATGTCATTTTCATTCCGATCCTTGACATCCTAGTTCTAAGTGCCACCTCACCTTCCTCCCTCAATCTTTTCAGTTTACGTCTATCAGGTTTGACCTTGGCTAGAAGTGGTTCAGGTGGCTCTATATGAGTCTGTTTCCAAAATTTTTGCCCTCGAATTGGCATCATCATATTTTTATATACATCTAAAAACTTAGCCTTCTTGTAACATTCATTAAGAAAATCATATGCATCATCTTGCCTATGATTTAAAGCAGAAATGGCATGGAGACAAGGGGTGCTAGTAAGCTGCCATCTTTGAGAATAACAATCTCTCTTAAACACATCCACCACATATTTCTCACCCTTATCCATTACCTCATATCTAGTCTCACCATTCCAAATCACTTGGCAATATGTTGCACTAGCTCTATTTTCTTCTAACTTTCTTACAATTCTTGGACCACAGTCCTTTCTCCATCTAGCACATGCATCCCTCTGTGTATACATCATTGTCATTATTATTATCCGAATTTCCTCCAACATACTGTAAATGGACTTACACCTAGCATGTATAATTCTTCCATTGAATGCCTCCCATAAATTGTTGTCAACAATGTCACATTTTACATTAGTTATAAAAAAAGGCTCTAGACCAGTGCTTTGGCTTTGTTTGAACTAAGTCAAGATATGCGGTAGGACTGATTTTCTTCAATGCTTGAGAGTGTTCATCAAACTCTATCATCAAACTACTTTTAGCACACTTCCAAAACAATCTTTGCATTTGTATCCCTTTATACTTTTTGCCCCAATTGGCATAGATGTGTTTCACACACATTCTATGCTCAACTGCAGGCAACAAATGAGCCATAGCTTGTACAAGGCCCTGCAAAAGATGATCGTAATATGAAACATATATTACAAGCGTGACTATAGTGGCATAACAAAAAATAAGGAACTCACTTTTTGTTTATCACTAATTATGACCTAACCTTGTCCATATGAGGATGAAATGTTGAGGTCATACATCAAATTTGTCAAGAATCACATCCAGGTGTCGCTACTCTCAACTTGGACAACCGCCCAAGCAATTGGGAACATCTGATCGTTTGCATCTCTTCCAACAGCACATAAGATTTGGCCTTGACAAATTCCTTTTAAGAAGCAACCATCTAATCCCACAACTTTCCTACATCCATCAATGAATCTTTTCTTACAAGCAGCAAAACATATGTACATTCTCTCAAATAACGCCTTAGATTGCATATTAGACTTTTCAACCTTTAATGTAATAGTACTCCCAGCATTTCTCTCCCTAAGCTCCTTTGCATAATCCCACAACTGTGTATATTCCTCCTTATAGTTTCCCATCAATACTTGATAAGCCAACAACTTAGCCTTCTTGCATTGTATTATACTCACATCTATGCCCAGTTGCTCCTTGATAAGCTCCTTGAAAGCAATAGTCTTGATAGTTGGCATTGCTCTTATTGTAGGAAGATAGTGTTTGGCCAACCAAGAACCCGTCAACCTTCGATTCTTGAAACTTATGTTACAGGTATGTTCTGAATGATAAGTCTTTACATGAAATGATCCAGTACAACTATCGACAGATCCAGAAATCTTCCAAGGACAATTTTCATGTGCACATTTTGCTTTGACAAATTTCTTGTCATTCTTTACAAATTTTATCTCTCTACGCTCAGCCACTGAATACTTTATTAGAGCATCTTTGAATTGCCTACTACTTTTAAATGCCATAGACACAACAAACATAGGCACAACACAATTAGGATCATGCTTTGGAAACCTACTTCTCCTCCTAGTAAAATCATCATCTTCTTCTCCTTCATTAGACTCCAAACTCTCATTTCCATCCGTTTCATAGTACTCTGTTTCATAACCATCTCCAGCATTAGTAACATTATTCACATCTAATCCTTGGGATGGCACCAACCCCATGGATGATTCCCCTATAATGAAATCATTTATGGCCTTCCCATGGAATTTTGTCATGTTCCTCCCTTGCTTCTAGAAGCTCCTCATTATCATAATCATCATTATCAATCAAGAATCTTACATCGACAAGGAAGTCTACCTCATCGTCATCGTCATCATCCACAATATAATCATCTTCATCAACTAAATCATCAGGATCTAAACCACTCTCGTGCTCAATCATGGTCTCATTACTTAAACCAACACTAGTGCCAGTGCCCTCACCAACCCCTTGACCAGCATCCCCACCGACCCTCTGACCAATACCCTCATCCACACCCACATCAGCACCTTGACCATCACCCTTAGCCGCTTCATTGGTCGTAAAATTTTCTCCATATACCTCAATTAACCCACGATGCAAATAACTAAAAACTAAATCGACTACTCTATTCTCATTCCATATGTATGTCAACCCCTCTTCTAGTGACTTTCCAGGAATCTTAAAATAAAGCTTTTCAAATGTACTATTTACCCCATTCTCGATGTCTCTAATGAAGCTTTTGTAGCTTGTTGAACTAATATCAACTTTTACCAAGTCAAACTTGCCTCCAACGTATTCAAGCATTGGACGATGAGATAAAGCTCCACCATGGAAAAGGCAGATCCATGCTGATTTTTCGCTCATCTTGACCCTACACAAAAAAAGAAAAAAAAAAGTAACTTATGTTATAAGCAAGGCAACACATAGAACCTGTAAATCCCATACTATGTAGCACTCTATACATCATGTATCTAGAAGAAAAAGTAGTGATCATCTACTCGGATTCAGAGGTGATCAACATCTAAAAATTCAAAATCAAAAACATCCAAAGATTCAAACCAAAACTTCCAAAGCAAAAGTGTTAATGGATTCCAAAAAATTAGAGTACAGTCAACAACGTGGACTTGATCAATAAAACTAACTTTTACAATATGTGGAATTGCAATCTCTCTCTTTGTTATCAAACGTTAGAACTCAAAGCCAGACTATGAACCCCTCTTTCTTTATTTTTCTTTTGTTGACAAAACCACCATTAACCTTTACTCGTTTGGTAAAATAATCATCATTTGGACACAATTGACAGTGGGGTTTGCAAGTGCCCTAGCTAATAAATCTATGGCTACTCCACAAAAGAGATCCTCAATGAATCGAGAAACCGAATACATATACGCTCATGTCAATTTTTTAATTGTGATTGTGCATGCCTCAAGTAATAAAAAGCTTGTACAAGAATAGGAAAAAGTGCATGGAAAAAAGGCTTTCTCTTCATATTGTGCATAAAAACACAGTAATCTAGCAACCATATGATTATACACGCAAAGAATTTGGCCATACGCAAGCATACTGAAGCCTTCTCTTCATATCGTGCTTTATTAGAAATTGATTTGGCCAGACTTGAGTGTTATATTCCCTACTACACACAGGTACTTGATAGTAAATGCGATGAATTTCTCTTTTCCAACCAACAATGACATACCTGGAGAAATCAAGGCAAATTGATTATATAAAATAAAAAGAGGACAACACACTCGATTGGGGACCACGACAACATACTTTTCACGTTCTCTGCTAACTTCAAGATGCCACGTCAAGTTGTCGCTCAACGTTGTTGACAAAACAATCAAACCGGGACCACAACACCTACTCGTGTTCGCTTCGGATTGTGACGGATGAGTCGGGTCATGATGATGAGTCGAGTCTCAACTGGGTTGTGGGCGAATCAGGTCTTCGCCCATAAAGATGGGCGAGTCTGGGATTGTGATGGATGAAGCCCTCAGCCGAAAGGGACTTGATTAATGAAGGCGATTCGTGGAAGAACAACTTGGCTTCAAGAAATTGGAAAGATGAGATTGAATCTAGAGCAAGTTGCTGAGAATTTTGGGGGGAGATCAGAATAGGGTTTGGGCGTACTTTGGGTGAAGATCATGGGCAGAGCGTCTTCAATTTTAGGGTAAATGAAATGCCGCATTTTGGGTGTAAAAAAGTCCCCTTCTTTTTCTTTTTTCTTTTTTTTTAAAAATTTTTTTTAATAATTTTTTAAGCGAAACGATGTAGTTTCGCACTCTGGCATCCATGTCAACGCTGGCAACACCGGTCGACACTAACTTGGAGTCCACATAAGCCTTTTCTGTTAGAGAATGACCGGATGAACTAAATCGGTATCAAACGCAAAAGGTTTACGACTAGATTGGTCCAATTGAAAATTTTATGACTGAATTGGTACCGATGCAAAATGTTTATGACTTTTTTGGTACTTTTCCCAATAATAAGTGAGAGAAAGGCCACCAAGAGCTCTTGAAATTTTCCTACCCATTCTTCATTTAATGCTAGATTTCAAGCATGTGCTCTATTTGGAAATGAACTAAGGAAGCTAACTAAGTTGATCTTTTCCTTTTTCCTTCTTTAGTTGGCGCTTACCCCTCCCTTGGAAGAAAACAATCTTTGTCTCATTAAGCCAACAAGCTTTTAGAAGGGGTAATTTAGGGATTTAATTAAACTGTAGTATAAAAGATTATTCATGCACATTGGTAATTAATGTACAAGCTTTCAAAAGACCAAGTGTGGGCTTAGTTGGCCTTGATGGGTCCACTTGGGTCGTCCATGATGGGCGTGAGGACCATTGGGCCCGTCCACAGCTTGGGCCCTCGTGGCTCCTCATTGATTGCCCGTTTCCACTTTTCCAAAAATTCATGGTCCATCAATGTAAATTTGAAATTTTATTCTAAGGTGACTATTCCTTACTTTTCTATGATTTATCGATTACTCTCGTAATTTTATTCTTTAGAAAGGGACCGAATTGAGGGTGTTACATAAATCACACTCACCAACATTTGTCAAGCATTGAAGGAGTTATCAAGTCCTTTGTAGCTTATTCAATCTTTATAATGCGAAACACAAAAATAGCAATACCTTTTTATTTAATTATAATAAATATGAAAAAGGAAAAGAGAAGGAAAAAATAGTTCAAATCTAATTTGTTTGTGTACACTTCATTTTATCGTAAGTGATTGGCTCGATACGGTATGACCTCACCTATCAACATGGATTTTGTGTTATTTATTTTTTGTGATCCCACATTTTATACCCAAATTTTCTCTTAAAGTAACGACTATTCGACATAAGTTTTTTCCATGCTTCGTACCCTTTCGTGACAACCGCCCATTTGGTGACCGTTCGTGATGGGAGACGGGATATAAAAAGGAACGTACGTTCGTTTCTGACGGGTGATGACAAGGTCTAACTCAAACTCTCTCATTCAGAATACACCATCAGTACGAGAGTGAATTGGGGTAGTAGAGTATCCCCAATTTTTCATTTGATTTCAGGTTTTTTCTACGAACGCGACCAAGAACAATGGCTGGAGGTTTGTCTTAATTGATCCTGGCTTCCGCATATGAATTATTTTGTCTTACATTTGGTATCATAGCATGTTAGTGCCTCTGCCTTGTTTTTCTCGAATTTTTGGTGTGTTTTTCGGGCATTTTAGAGATGAACAGTAACTCGGTTTTTGAGGCCAAGAGAGAAACTCCCAAATTCTGGGCAAATTCTGGCAACCAACCCTTTGATTTCGGATCCGCACAGTCGCACCGCCATAAGGAACGTTAGTCATGAGTTTTTCCGGTATATCGGTGTTCGCCAGAGGCTAATCGGGCGGCGGAAGTCGCAGTGGTTGAAGGGATTGTGTTTTGGGAAATTTTCGTCTGATTTTGGGGCTAATTTTTGCTCATTTTCGCCAAAACTTGAACCCATGTAGTCGTGCCGGCATGCTCTTCAAAACCCATTATTTATTTTTGTCTAGGATGGGCTGCCGGAGAAGAAACGGCGGTGAAAGTGTGGCGAAAAACGGCGAAAAACCGACGAAAAGGCTTATGTTTGCGCGAGGAAGAAGGTGCGTGGAGCCCACGCGCACGCTGCGGTTGCAAGCACATGGAATCCACGCTCTCACGCGCGCTCAACCGCTGCGCGCGTGGTATCCACGCGCTCGACAGTTGCCAGGCGCGTGTGTTGCACGCACCTACACACTGAACTGCGCGCGTGCGGACCACGCACTTGCTGCGGGAACGGGCACGTGCTAGACACGCGCCTGACGTCTCTTCCACGCGTCTCTTTTTACGATTATGCCTCAAATTTTCATGTTTTTTGCAATCTTGCCCTTGGCCAATTTATTAATTTACTGTTCTGCCCTTGATGTATTTATTTATTATGTCATTTTATACATGAAATTAAATGTCCAATGGTCCATATATTTAATTAATTAGAGAGTGGCCATAGCATCTTTAATTAATTAAATTATAATAAAAGCCTCCGGATCATATTAAGAAATGGATATTAATTGTAATTAATTATATTAATATGATGAATTTTATCTCATAGGAATTTTCATTATATTGATATGATTAATTAGGATGAAATATCATATTATTTTTCTTAATTTACCCACAGGAATTAAGAAAAATGCATATAATATGGTAGTTTCTTCATGAAATAATTATGAATCTAATTAAATTAAAAACTTAGCCCACATGTAGTTTTTATGTTATGTGATTCATATTGTGACATGTTTACATTGGTAAAACATGATTTATTTATATTTGCCTCAAATTTTGTGACATAAGCATGATTATTTTATATGCAGTTTCACAACCTGTGAATTTCTTTGAATTTAAGTTTGATGTTCCTATACTGAATGGTGAGAACTATAAAGTTTGGAATGAATCAATTCTTCTTCAATTGGGGTGGATGGACATTGACTATGCTATAAGGAAAGACGAACCACTTGCTCCTACTGATTCGAGCACTCCAGCTGAGATAGCTCTTTATAACCAATGGGAGCGGTCCAACCACATTTATGCCATGTTTATAAGAGCTAAGATATCTCCTAGTATTCGTGATTCGGTTGCTCAGCACGGCAATGCTAAGGCTTTATTGGAGGCCATAGATGCTCAGTTTGAAAGTTCTGAGAAGGCGCATGCCATGACCTTGAAGTTTTCATCATTGAAGCTCACTAGTGTTAGAGGTGTGCGTGAGCACATCATGCAAATGAGGAACATTGTAGCTCAGCTTAAGAACCTTGAGGTTTAGATATCTGAATCTTTCCTTGTGTATTATATTCTGAACACTCTCCCACAACAGTATGCTTCTTTCAAAATCTCTTATAACACACATAAGAATAAATGGTCTATTAATGAACTCATGACCAGGTGTGTTCAAGAGGAAGAAAGACTGGTTATGGAATTGGGAGAAAGTGCTCATTTGGCAATACAAGGAAAGAATAAGGGCCATGGCAAGTATAAGGAAAAAGGTAAAATACCTCCCCAAGCTGACATTAAGAAAGAATCCAAATGCTTCTTTTGTAAACAGAAGGGGCATGTAAGGAAGGATTGTGTCAAATTTAAGGCCTGGCTCGAGAAGAAAGGTAATCCAATCTCTTGTGCTTGTCATGAATCTAATATGACTGATGTAAGTCACAACACTTGGTGGATTGATTCTTGATCTATAATCCATATTTCGAATTCCATGCAGGGTTTTCAAAACCACAGGAAGCCAGTGAGAAGTGAACAAAGCATCTATTCAGAAAACAAGATGCGTTCGCATGTGGAAGCTATTTGGACATATAGACTAGTTTTCAATAGTGGTTTTGTTTTAAATTTGGAAAAGACCTTTTATGTTCTTAGTTTTTCTAGAAACTTAATTTCAGTTTCAAGACTTGTACCTTTGGGATACTCTTTTAACTTTTCAGATTCAAACTTCTGTTTATCATTTAAATCTGAAATTGTCGAGAGTGGTATTTTGTCTAATGGTCTTTTTCAAATTAATTTACAAGACAATGCCTATTATGATGCGATGCATGTTCATGATAAAGCTGGTATAAAACGATGTGTTGTGAAAGAACATTCCTCTATGTTGTGGCATTAGAATTGGGACATATCTCCATAGAAAGAATTAAGCGATCAGTAAATGATAGAGTACTCGGTACTTTAGATTTTACGGATTGTGATACTTGTGTGGACTACATAAAGGGAAAGCAGACTAACAAAACAAAGAAAGGTGCCAAGAGGAGTACAAAAATATTAGAAATCATACACACGGATATTTGTAGTCCGGATATGGACTCATGTGGTCAGAAATACTTCATCTCCTTCATAGATGATTATTCACGTTATATGTATCTCTACTTGCTTCATAATAAGTATGAAGCATTAGATGCCTTTAAGGTATTTAAGGCAGAAGTAGAAAAACAATGCGATAAGCAAATTAAGATCGTGAGATCAGATAGAGGTGGAGAATTCTATAGTAGATACACTGAAGATGGACAAGCACCTAGTCCATTTGCAAGATTTCTTCAAGAGCATGGGATAGTTGCCTAATATACAATGCCTGGTTCTCCGGACCAAAATGGCGTAGCAGAAAGAAGAAATCGGACCTTATTAGACATGGTGCGTAGTATGCTTAGCAGCTTCAAACTTCCTAAATCCTTGTGGACTGAAGCACTTAAAATAGCAGTGTACATATTAAACCGAGTTCCGACCAAGGCTGTCCCAAAGACACCTTTTGAGTTATTTAAGGGTTGGAAACCAAGTTTGCATCATGTGCGCATTTGGGGATGCTCGTTTGAAGTGAGAGTTTATAATCCACAAGAAAAGAAGTTGGACCCAAGGACCATAAGTGGGTATTTCATTGGATATGCCGAAAGGTCTAAGGGATACAGGTTTTATTATCCATTTCACACCACTAGGATTGTGGAATCAAGAAACGCTAAATTTCTTGAAAATGACTTGATCAGTGGGAGCAATTGATCGAAGGACCTTGATACTAAGAAATATCATACAGATACTCAACCTTCCACCTCAAGTTTAAGATTGGTTATTGCTCATAATGCCCCTTCAGTTTAACCGGCTATTGAACAACCAATTGTTGAAGTTCCACAACTTGCTGATATTGATCTAGTAAATCCAGTTGTTCAGTAATTACCAGAAACTGTTGAACAACCAGTTGAGCAACACGCTCCTCAAGAGAATGTTGATGCAACATTGAGAAGATCTTCTAGAATAAAGAAATCGGTTATTCCTAGTGATTATATTGTGTATTTACAAGAGTCTGACTACAATATTGGAGCTGAGAATGATCTTGAAACGTTTTCACAAGTCATGGATAGTGATAAATCCAATTTGTGGTACAATGCCATGAAGGAAGAGATGAGTTTTATGGCATCTAACAAAGTCTGGGATTGGGTTGAGTTACCTGATGGTACGAAGGCCATTAATTGTAAATGGATCTTCAAAACTAAGAATGATTCATTGGGTAACATTGAAAGATATAAAGCTAGACTTGTTGCCAAAGGATTCACTCAAAAAAAAGGAATCGATTACACGGAGACTTTTTCTCTTGTATCTAAGAAAGATTCTCTTCGTATTGTTTTGACTTTGGTTGCCCATTTTGATATGGAATTACATCAAATGGATGTGAAAACGGTGTTCCTCAATGGAGAACTAGAGGAGGAAGTTTACGTGAAACAACCTGAAGGATTTTCCTCTAGTAAAAGTGAGCATTTGGTGTGCAAGCTTAAGAAATCTATATATGGCTTGAAACAAGTATCTCGCCAATGGTACTTAAGGTTCCATGAAGTCATCTCTTCATTTGGTTTTGTAGAGAATGTCATGGATCAATGTATATACCAGAAGGTCAGTGGGAGCAAAATTTGTTTCCTTGTACTGTATGTGGATGATATACTACTTGCAATCAATGATAAGGGGTTGCTACATGAGGTGAAACAATTTCTCTCTAAGAGTTTTGACATGAAGGATATGGGTGAGGCATCTTATGTCATTGGCATTAAGATCCATAGAGATAGACCTCGAGGCATTCTAGGACTATCTCAAGAAACCTATATCAATAAGGTCCTAGAGAGATTTCGGATGAAAGATTGTTCATCAAGTATAGCACCCATTGTGAAGGGTGACGGGTTCAATTTGAATCAATGCCCGAAGAACGATCTAGAAAGGGAACAAATGTACAACATTCCATATGCTTCTGCTATTGGAAGGTTGATGTATGCTCAGGTTTGCACTCGACCTGACATCGCTTTTGCTATGGGAATGTTGGGAAGATATCAGAGTAATCCAGGTTTAGACCACTGGAGAGCTACAAAGAAAGTGATGAGATGCCTTCAAGGTACCAACGACTATATGCTTATGTATAGACGGACTGACAACTTGGAATAGTCGGTTATTCAGATTCGGACTTCGTGGGTTGCGTTGATTCACGAAAATCAACATCTGGATACATTTTTATGTTAGCTGATGGAGCCGTGTCATGGAGAAGTGCCAAGCAGACTTTGACTGCTACTTCCACTATGGAGGCTGAGTTTGTTTCTTGTTTTGAGGCTACCTTGCATGGTGTATGGTTACAGAGTTTCATTACTGGGCTTAGAATTATTGATTCAATTTCTAGGCCATTAAGAATATATTGTGACAATTCAGTTACGGTTTTTATGGCTAAAAATGCCAAAAGTGGCAGTCGAAGTAAGCATATCGACATTAAGTATTTAGCCATAAGGGAACGTGTTAAGGAGAATAAAGTGGTCATTGAACACGTTAGTACTGAATTGATGATAGCTAATCCTTTAATTAAAGGCATGCCACCAATGAAGTATAAGGATCATGTAACTAGTATGGGAATAGGTCCCATCATGTAATTTGTCGTCATATGAACGATTCTCAATTTTTATATACACATCTTGTTGTTTATGAGAATAACATTTATCCTTGGTTTTGGAATAAACATGGGGTTTATTCATTAAGATATGTTGTCACATATAGGCTGACATTAAAGAAATAAGATGCATTGTGATACATGGAAGATATTACTCACTCTTAGAGGACATGTCGCCATGATCCATGTATTTTGTTTCTTTTCTTTAAGCATAAATTTTTCGTGGAATTAGTTAGATAATTTGTATGATGAAAATGATGAGATCAAGTGGGAGAATGTTATTTATTTTTTGTGATCCCACATTTTAGACCCAAATTTTCTCTTAAATTTACGACTATTCGACATAAGTTTTTTCCACGCTTCGTACCCTTTCTTGACAACCGCCCATTTGATGATCGTTCGTGATGGGAGACGGGATATAAAAAGGAACGTACATTCATTTTTGACGGGTGATGACAAGGTCTAACTCAAACTCTCTCATTCAGAATACACCATCAGTACAAGAGTGAATTGGGGTAGTAGAGTGTCCCCAATTTTTCATTTGATTTCAAGTTTTTTCTATGAACGCGAACAAGAAAAATGGCTGGAGGTTTGTCTTAATTGATCCTGGCTTCCGCATATGAATTATTTTCTCTTACATTTTGGCCAATGAGATGTAGAAATGGTTAGCCATCCTCTCAAATAGATAAGTTATAGAAGTCTATTTATGCACGAAGACAATCACAACTCTAAATATTATTATATTATGTTTATGAAGATATTTTAATATCATACGTGGAATAGCTATATGTTCAGTTTTCAAAAATCGAAGGTCATACAAAACATCACTGGCTTATAAAGTACATGGATTAGTAAATAAACTTCTTATCTATCTCACAGAGAGAGGCTAAATAAAGGAAGTATAATTGAGTTCATATCTAGAAAGGCTTTTCTTTTCTTATTCCACACAGATTTTCTTTGGAATTATGTCTATATAATTTATTTCTTTACATAATAATTCAAATTTTATGCAATAAATTAATTTTGTTTAAGACACCATTAGTTTCATAAGACTCATAATGGTTACATGTATCTACAGTATCCGAGGAAGGGCCGCGTGAGAAAAAGAAGAAGATGGCAATACCAAGTCACACTCTAAATCCATTGTCAACCGTGACGGAGCACGAAGCTACCGTCAACTGCCGATGGCGGAGGAAGCGAGGACTTTCTTGTGCTTCTGAAGTTGATTCAACCCGTGGATTGTTGACCAAGTCCCAAGCTCCCAACTACCCCTTTATCTTCCCTCTCTTTTCCATTGAAAAACCTCAAATCCGCCATGAACACCCTCGCCACAACTATCCCTCTTAGTCTTGCTCGAAAGAATTCGAAATCACGACGAAATGTGAGCACCTTCGACCGCGAAAAAGCGCTAGCAATCAGCAATATAGTCTAACTTTCCTTTTATGAAAGTAGTAATTCCTTTTTTTCCATATTGCAAGGTAGCCTTTTAGATTACGCAAGACTAGTTATGACACTTTAGCAATAAGAGCATTCGAACCCTCAACTTCAGCAATGTGGGAGAGAATGTACACCAACTGCGACTACAGATAAACCAAATCATCTTTGGTCTTTGAATAATCCAAGTAATTGAATCCATTTGCAAATCCCGTCTCCAACAACAGTTCATTAATCTCACGCCCCCATAAATCCGCCTTTCTTCATTCTCCAACATTTGCAGACTAATCCCACATTCAAATCACCAAAAATAAAAATGCATAGTTGGAGTTCTAAATGAATTTTCCATAGCAAGCGACCGATACAGCTGGCACCACCGCAAGATTCTTAATATGAAAATGCCAATTAAAAAGCTTCTTTTTATTAATTAGTTTGAACTTACCTAGATATTGATAGAAATATATATGTCAAGAAAAAACATTGCAATTACTACATTTTAATAAAGAAATTACTACATTTCTAATAAATAATTTACTACATTTTCCCACACTAAATTTCTATGTAGACTTCATATTTGTCGTCCTCAGTCCTCACACATGTTTCCTTCTTCTATCTTACCAAATGAACCATCTTAATTCTCATTAAATAGGTCGCTCCACCGTGCTCCACTGCATTCATATTACAAAACAAAAACACCAAGGTTACGAATCTGGACTCGTCAATCAAACTTTTCGTAGTATTCGTAATGATTCTTACCTTCCTACAAACCAACTCCAAAGCTTTTGATCAAAAGGTTGAAGTCCAAATCATCAATAATTTACCAGGAGCACCTCTGCTCACTGTTCATTGTAAATCTAAAGACAACAATCTTGGCTTTCATCAAATCCCTGCTGGTTCTATGTGGGGATTTTCATACAAACCCAATGTCTTTTGGGGCACACTATTCTTCTGCAGCTTTCAATGGCCTGGTGCTTTTCACCGTTTCGATATAGATAAGCTGAGCAGGGATCTTTCACGATGCCGTTATTATGATTGGAATATATATCCTGCCAGTCCGTGTTTATACAATGAGATCTATGAAACATGGCAGTTCTAAAATCTAGACCTCGAGTGAAACTTGTGTCACAAAGGATTCTAATGACTTGACATCTGGTAATGGTTAAGATGATATTGTAAGTTCCCTTTTGGATGAAATAAAAATTGCCGTGTATGTTTTTTCATGGTGTTGATGTGTCAAGATGGCCTTTTGTGCCTTAGAGGTTGTAAGTGTTAAAAATGTCTCGAGTTTTAGCTCAATGCGAAATTACGAATATTCCAAATTGGATATGTTTCAGATGTTCAAAATCGAGCAAAAAAGATCCGAAAATCAACTTCCCAAATTTGAATCTGCGTTGAAGAGTCTGGCTACTAAAATAGGAAAGTCCAACTTTAACTAGGACTTGAATTTTGTTTAAAATATACAAAGATATGTTTTGGATAGGAAACAAAATCCTATGAGAAGTTGGCAAAATAATAAGGGTTTTACTTATATATAGACTTGAGGCCGTGGGTGATAGAGTGGGATCACAAATTGTCTTGAAGCGTCGCTTGAGTGCTTGGTGTTCTGCTGTTGATCAAGAAGAAGTGTTCTTTAAGCGCTGCCTCGTTGTCGAGTGCTTGGGAGGGATATTCTTTATCGTGAATTACATCCAAGAAGGTTTAGTATTGAAGCCAATTAAATCTTGTGGTAAGTTTTGCGTGTAATTCCTTCATGAGATTGAGAGATTATTTCTTGAGAAATTTTGGGGCTAAACACTATGTGTATAATTGGGTGTAATTGGGGCTTGGAAAACACCGAGAGAGTGTTTGAGTGACTTAAGTGTGTAATCTCCTTGTATCGCTTGATCTATAGTAAAATTCGCTGCTGCTCTTCCCGTGGACATAGGTTTTTACAACTAAACCACGTAAATCTGGTGTCCGATTTATTTTCTTTTTCTGTCTATATTATTATTCGATTGCTTGCCTTATCGCAACAGTAAGTGCGACCTTTTTTTTCAAGGTTTCAAATGCAAGTGTAAAAAGAAAAAACAAATCGATGGCATCATTTTTTTTAGGGGGTGGAGAGAGAGAGAGAAGAAGAAGAAGAAATCAGGAATGTTTTTCAGCAATCAATTAAAACAAATTGGGAATGTTTTTCAACAAGGGTTGTCCACTTAGTTTGAGACAGAATCTGACATCTATTAAGAGAATTCCAGAAATAGAAAGAATTGGGAAATACCTCGGAATACCCTTAGATTGGGGTTGATCAAAAAAAGGAAATGTTTGGTGGATTCTTGCAAGAGTCAATTCAAAGATAGTAGGCTGGAAAGAAAAGCTCATTTCAAAAGCAAGGAAGGGAATATTACTGAAGGCAGTAGTTCAAGCAATCCTGTGATATGTAATGATGATTTTCAAAGTTCCACTATCCATTTGTCGAGCTATAGAGAAAAAAAATGGCTGCATTCTGGTGGAGAAATAGTGAAAAGCAAAGAGGAGTACATTGGAGGAGATGGGAGCTGTTGAAAACCTGAAAAGATGAAGGGGATTTGGGATTCAAGGATCTAAGTCAGTTCAACGAGGCACTACTGGCTAAACAAGCGTGGAGAATGATGCAACAGCCAGATACACTATGGTGCAGGGTATTCAAAGGGCTATATTATCCCCGCAGTGATTTCCTACGTGCAGGGAGGGGTACCCGTCCCTCATGGGGTGGCAGAGTCTTCTCATTGGTAGGAAAATAGCACAACAATCGATAAGTGGGCAGCAGGCAGCGGCGAAAAAATAAAGATATATGAGGATCCTTCGCTGTCGAGGGGAATCATTTACGGCCCAGTAAACAAAGACGATCCAAGAACAGTGTCACAATTTATTGACCAGGAGACTATGAGCTGGAAGGAAGATAAGATTGGAGAGGTGTTCGACAATGAAATAACTGAAGAGATTCTCGCTATTCCTCTAAGCCAACGGGGGAAAGAAGATCAGTTGATATGGACACCAACAAAAACGGGCCAGTTTACCGTGAAAAGTGCCTACCATTGCAACCGTGACCAAACCTCCAAAACCGCACAGAATCAACCACCATCTTCTTACCAATCTCCTAAAGAACTATGGACTCGCATTTGACAGACAAACACAACCAAAGCTCAGACATTTTCTGTGACAAATCTGCCAAAACGCAACAGCAACCAAGGAGAACTTTCATCGTAGGGGCATCTTACCCGAACCAATCTGCCCAATCTGCCGCCAACATGCTGAAACCACAGAACACCTATTCTTGCTCTATTCCTGGACCGAAAAGGTGTGGGAAAACCCACAACTCAATATCAGTGTGCGGGCACAAGAGATCACCCGAATTGAAGAATGGATCTTCACCTTTCAACATACCTGGGAACCTCTGGAGCTCCTGACAGTGGTATTATGGCAGTTATCGAAGGCTCGCAACGACCTCGTGTCCAAGGAAAAACCACCGGATCCGGAGTACCTTGTTGGGTTGGCCCAGGCGAAATATCTCAACATCAGCCGATGGGCGAAAAACAAAAAGAACTGCGGAGAAGAAACACAGCAATCCTCAGATCTGGAATCCCCCAGCTCAAGGTGTGCTGAAACTGAACGTCGACGGATATTTTGTGGAAGAGATGGGAGAAGCTGCGGTGGCTTGTGTATGTCACGACAGCACCGGCCGGCTGATCGACAGGTTCGCTCAGTCGATGCGAGCAACCTCAGCCTTTCAAGTGGAAGCCATAGCAGCGAATGAAACGCTAAAGCGCTTTGAAGTACAGAAGCTACAAGTGATTGTACTCGAAACAGATCACTTGGAACTGAAGAAGGTGATAAACGGCATATCAGATCAGTTTGGATGGGAGGCAGCACCGATTATTAAAGAGGCCCAAGCCCGAGCAGAGGAATTTAAGGCCTTGGAGACAGCCCGCTGCAAAAGAGAGGCTAATAGGGTTGCGGATTGAGTAGTCAAGTCCCAATGCAAAAACTCTCTCCCTTTGAATTGGGTCGAGAATCCACCGCCTACCCTTTTCGAGATGTTATGTGCTGAAGGAAGTAACATGTATCACTAAGCGATTAATTAATGAGAATCTCGAGAGATTTTCGACCAAAAAAAAAAACATCAAGGGTACTCCACGATTACACGTGGATTGCCACCTTAGTTATAATTTCTTTGTAAACTCTTATTGCATGTGACGTATAATCTTGAACAACTGATTTTGAATTGCTTTTTGTAATGTTCTGGAGTTAAGTTTGACCTAAGATATGATAGGGAATATAAATACAACAGAGATATTAAAACTACTTGATCTGTCTCTTTCAACTCTAAAATTACAACCTCTTTATTTTCTCCACAAGTGAAAAAAAAAAGATTAGAATCCCATATAATCCTAAAAGCTTGTAACCTATGCACAAGAAAATGGAATTACAAACCAAATCATCTTTCATCTTGAATAATCCAAGTAATTAAATCAAAGGGTAAATATCACAAAACTATAAACAACTATCTCTACTGTGACACAAATCCCCCAAACTTTTTTTGTTTCACGAAAAATCTAAACTTGCCCATTGTGATTCAAATACACAACTTTTTTTGTCACGAAAATATCCAAAATAATACATATGTGTGACATCCGACTTCGCCAAACCTTGAATACATAACGGTCCATGCCGCGTCGACAAGCTTGTTGTCGGACTACATTATTGGCACCATTCATGGCCACTGTTTCGACACCACCATCCCGTATTGAACCGTCCCGTCTCATCACATCCTCGCAACATCACCTCATCATCACGTCTCTGCCATACTATGACAGCTCGATTAATCATCTAGTCCATCACCTCATTTAAATTCCTCTTCGTAAAATGCCACCAACGAGACCAATGTTCACTCCCTGCAGCACGTCGCCAAGCTAATTTCTCATGCGAGCTGCACCCACCCCATGCGTACGTACGCATGCTAAAGAGAAGACCGGGAATCTTCCACCCTCATCACATCCACGCCACCGCTCCATCCTCGACAGTCAACAAAAGGGAAAGGTTGACCACCGAATTGGCAGCCACGTTGCTGTCGTTTCTTCAAGTGGCAAGAAGGGCCACTGACCATAGCCACGTCTCCCCCACCTGCCCTCCGTTTGAGCTGCCACCGAAGTTTGCGAGTTGTTGACTAATGCAGTCAACTGGCGGAGAGGCCAAGGCAGAAGGAGGGGTCGTTCTTCTTCTCCCTCAGCACCCACAGCTTCCCTCATTTTCCTAGCAACATTTTCAGCAACGAAACTCCCTCACTCAGACTTCCACAGCTTCGTCCGTGCACTGCTGCTTGACGCCAGCCACTTGCACCACCCCGCCGCATCGATGTCTCACCTCATCTCTGTTGCCGGCCAAGAGATCTCACCCCTTTGCCGTTGCTCAACCTACGTCGCTCACAGCTCCACCACAACTCGCACCGCCATCTCACCACCTTGCCACCAGCCGCGCCTCCAGCTCGCACCCCGTAGATTTAAGGCAAGTGGAGGCCCTATTTCTCGATATAACGTGGTATTGCCATTAATCGAATTTCCATTCTAGGAATTGACCAAAATTTGAGTTCGGATGCTTCGAGCTACCATGATTCAAGTCTGTTTTGTCTGTCGAGTGAAGTTGAATTTGATAACGGTCATGCATGGTGACGACTGTCAACACAGTCGACACTGATTTGGGTTTGTGAGGCTGTGGACGGTATTGATTGTTTAATAGATGGTACTGGTCTTCCATAGGTCGAATTTTGCTGGTTGGTCTAATCCTAGTTTGGTCTTGTTCAGGCTTGAGGCGTGTAGCATTTAGGCGGTACAGGAGTGATCGAGGCCGTAGTCATTCAAGTAAGTTATGTGGCCTCGCAAGGTTAAGACAATTTGGTGTGTACCGTGATGTTAAGACAATTCTGCTTGCCTTATCTCTAACTTGTAGTGCTTCCAGAGTTGATTTTTCATTAGTTCAGTTTAAGTTTGAATTTATAGGAACTCCTTGGCCTTGCAATTATTCTTGTTGTAATGTACTAGTCAGAGGGAGTCCTAGTTCGGGTTTTCTTGATGTGAACCTATAAAAAAAAGGGGGCAACATGCTTCGTTCCATTGGCTTGCCTAGTGTTCGGATGCTAGAATTCCTTAGGCGAATCGTTGGATTTGAGTCGACTTGAGAATAGTACAGCTTCAGTTAAAATAATGGCCTTAGTCTTATGCGTCCGTAAGTGGTTTAGTCTAGATATGTTGAATGGCATCAATAGAATCCTTAAATACTGCACCATGGATTGAATTGATATTGATATCGTCAGTCCACTATGGCGACGATGCCTCGGGTGTCGGGATGCTTGGAGGGGTGTGAGAATGGTGCCCTCTGGATGCTTGGGAGCTGTGATTAAGCCCCGAAGGTCCTCGCGATGCTAGGTGGGATGCAAGATGCCTTGAGGGGTGTAATGCAACACTCTCCTGATGCCCGGGGACTAAAATAAGAACCCGGAGATCCTCGTGATGTTAGGTGGGATATGAGATGCTTGGAGGGGTGCAACACGGGTCCCTTCAAAAGATGGCAATAGTTAGAACTAAAGTCAATACGATTATTGAGTTATCCTGAACGTCTATTTGCTTCCTGGTGCGTCATCATTTTGTGAAATTCCTTTAGTGTTATGGTAACATGAGTGATTTTGATTTCCCACATTGCATGTTTAGGATCCCGTCAGATGAGTAGGGGTAGACTTATGTAATATGGTCTAATAGGCTTTCATCTGCTGAGTGGTTGTACTTACCCCTTGTGGCATCATTACATTTCAGACACGTGACCATGCCTCTCCAACCCGCGTCTCTATGGCATCCCCATTTACCTCACTTGGGACTAGGTGGAGCATGTGGATCCCAACTTCCTTGACGTCACATTCATCCGGATTACCGTGATTCTGACGATGGATGCCGGTCTCATGTCAGGCCCCATACTGATGGGGTTCATTGTACTATATGCTCAAGTCAATGGGCATACTGTGGGGCCACTTGCACTCTTGGATGACGGCGACGATGGTTCTAGCAGGGCTGAGTAGGTGGAGAACCTAGGGAAGGAAGGTTGCATTTTTGGACAAGACCAGGACGTGATACACAAATGGCCATGTGAATAGACTATAAGATGGTCGGGACAGAGTTTTGGTTTAGCCAAAAAAAAAAATAACTTTGTGGCCCAAATGTACCAGCCTAGGTCGTCTAAAACATATAAGTAAATAAAAGTGTCTGGTTTTATATTTCGTGTGCATCGATTTAAGTTATGATGAAGTTTGCCAAGACACGCTTCCGCATAAAAATAGCAATAACAAGGGATTGTCGTGGCGATCCTAATGGGTTGAGGGTCATCACAATATGTGAGACATATACCTTCTATTACAGTTTCGTTCAGATATAATAAGTTCAAAGTTTTTTATGACACCAAAAAAAAAAAATAGAGTATTTGTGTCATAATAGGCAAGTTTAGGGTTTTTAGTAACATAAGAAAAGCTTAAGTTATTTGTGTCATAGTTAGTATAGTTTGGGGGCGGGGTTTGTGCTACTAACCCCAAAATCAATTTGTAAATCCCATCTCCAAAAATAGTTAATCAATCTCATGCCCTTATTGTGGAGTTGCATATGTGAATTATATTAGAAAAGTCTCGTATCAAAAAATTGATATGATGTCAAGCAGTTAATATATCATAGTAGGCTCATAACACATTGGCTTAATTTTTTTTAGTAAAGGTGAGTCCAATTGAATTTGATGATGCATATGAACTAAGACTTCTTGTTGGCGATCTCCTTAAACAAAAGGTATCAGACTTCTATTGCGCCCTCCCAACAAATGGCATCATAGTCAATTATTGATTGGTGACCCACTTCCAATGTATATTGGCATTTGATGAATATCTCAAGGAAGGAAATTTGGAAACTAATGCAATTCTCAGGCAGGTGGGCGTTGTCGTAGAGCAATGTGGGCCTGAAAGCAAACTTCATGGTTCAGTTTAAAGAAAGAGACCAAGGATGAAGTTGGGCATTGGAGATTTGAATTAAGATAAGTTGATATAGAAGGATATCTAAATTAAAGGAAAGAAAACCTAATACTAAAATTCACATGTGAGGGGGGAATTGTTATGATGCATGTATGAGTAATGTTAGAAAGTTCATATATCGGAGAATTGCTTGGTGTTGAGCAGTTATATGACATCCCAAATTTTCACTTCTATTTTTCATTGAATAAATCGGGCATTTCATCGACGCACCTATAGGGCTATTCTCAAAATTGATCACTCTTGAGATAACAGACTATCCAGGGAAGCCATTAAGGAATTTTAATGCAATTGACTTGAGAATTCGACCAGTAATCGGCTTCTTGACTGTGCTCATCTTTAGAGGCCATTACGGCACAATATAAAATCGATTTGAGATCAGAGATAGGTTGATTCGATTGAGATGTGTGGCTAATCATGGGTGACACCACTAAATTGGAAAATTCTTATCGACCGGCACTAGACTAATTTTCCTATCATTTTGGTACCTTGTGTCCGTATTTAAATCCTCGAGACTTTCATGACAATCGAGAGTCGCCAATATGTCAAGTGGGTTCATTGTGGCTCGAAGAAAATCGACCACGGGTCATTTGCACTAAAAAATTCTGAAAAGTACCTAGTAGCTAATGTCACGCTAAAAATGTGCCAGATTGGAATTAATTGCGAATTTGAATCCGATTTCAGAAATTGAAGGTTCTGTCATGTCACAATAAATTTGAGAAACGTCGACTCAGTTTAGAAGATTTTTCTACAACTCGAGACTTTTTGGGAAAAAGTCGTCCTATGGCCGTTTTTGTTCGGAAAACAGGCAAGGATCATTTTTAGTCGCAAATGGGAAGCAAGTGGGATCCATGGGTGAGGAAAAATATCAATCTAATCAAGGACTCAACGATGGGATTTGTTAAGGCCAAATTGGATTGAATTAAACACGAACGGGTGTCCAATTGAGAGAGATTTGTGTCAAATTCGTATGTCCCCTTTGCCTAACCATTTTGGACCAATTCAATGATTGTAGGATGGGCATGGGTGGCTGAATTATAGCCTAGGAAGTAGCTGATGGCTGAAGATAGGTTAAGGGGGACATTTGAATGGAAAATAAGGCAAGGTGGACCCCTTATTCCTCATCCCTCTCCCTCTCACCCCCTCAACCGGTCAGCAACCCCATTTCTTCCTCCATCTTATTGTTTTCGAACCCCAACAGTTAAGGAGAAGTAGCCGAAATGCTGCCACTGTCGCCGTACGCTGCTCCGCCGCCTCATGCACTGTCGAACCTAGCTACTCGCGCCCTTTGTCCACAGTGCTGTCCTCATCCTTCCAGCGACCTGTTCCACCATCTCAGCCTCTATTTCAGCCATGCTAGAGCTGTCCCACCTCCGTTCAACCTCCCCAAAGTCAAAACCTGAAGTTGTGGGTATTGCAGTGACTATTTGGCCTATTCTAAGGTGGTTCCCAGCTTCGAAAGTTAGGCCCGTTTTGAGGAAAATCAATTGCCATCATGTTTCCATCGAATTGAACCAAACGGTTCGATAAACAAGTGAGTTGAACTCATTAATCCCCGCTTAGTCAGTTAACTATGCTTAGGGGTTGACTAAATTAATTAAGCATGGTTTAGGTTGATAGATTAGATTAGATTAGATTAGATTAGTTAATTTAATTATCTACTGATGCATGTTAGGTGGTTAGTTAGTGTACTTAGCAAATAGACACGATCTAATATTTATTTAACGAACCTCGAAAATTTTTCGAGTCCGTTTCGGCATCCAATTAGGCATTACGGGCCTAAATTGGATTTATTGGCTTTTATCTAATATTTTCCACAATTATTTAATTATTTTCCGAAATTAAGCTGGGATAGCCAACGACCGGAATTTTATGTTGGTTATTGTGGTGCAATCTATATATGTAGTTGAGCTCTAGTTTGGTGCTAAATTGATTTAATTGTGATTTTAGGATTTTATTCCTAAATTGGATAATTTTGGTAATTAAGTGGAAAATTACCGGGCAATGGGCTACAGCACCAAAAATCTATTAGGGGATTACTGAAAATAATTGGAGATTCAAAAGTGAAAATCTTATATTTTGGTTAAGACCGGCCGTGTACCCACACAAGTGTAATTTTATCGAGTATGATAAAAAAGGGTAAATTGATTGTGTCTTCAGAACAAAAATGCTATAACGGCTTGATGATTCGTATGTCATCTGAAGAATGGATGTTATACTATTACAGCTCGATGACTTTCTTGTCATCTTGAGAAAGAATTGCATGTATACTGACTCAGTGACTATATATCATAGGACGGTATGATCTAACAACTCTATGACTCTCATGCCATCTTGAGAAGGAATTGCATGTATACCAGCTCAATGACTTTATATGTCATCTTAGAGATAAGACGGTATGACTTAGCAGCTCAATGACTCTATATGTCATCTTGAGAAGGAATTGCTTGTATACCAGCTTGATGACTCTATATGTCATCTTGGAAAAAAGACGATATGATCCGATAGTGTGTTATAACAACTCGATAACTTTATATGTCGTCTTAGAGATAGAACGTTATGCACAAGTATATTATAACGGCTCGATGACCCTATATGTCGTCTTGGAGATAGAATGTTATGCATACTCACTCGATGGCTCTATAAGTCATATGGAGATAGAATAGTATTGTCTATATTTCACCTTGATTGAGGAATCTTGAATTTTAATTAGATTTATAGATGATACTGAATGGGCCGACTAAGAGATGGTTGTGATGACGTGTGATTGACTGGGTCGATTGATCGATGATTCGATCTACTTGAGTGATTTGATGGTTGATAGGATTCATTGAAATATTAAATGATATTGACTTGCAAGAAGGAGACCGAGGCCATGGTAAGTCTTTTGACGCCTGATTATGCTTAAGCATCCATTAGGGCGTAATTTTCTTTCTAATCGAATTTTAGGGGGTAGAATTTGCTGAGACATTGCTTCACTGGTTATTGTATAACTATTTTCAAGTCTCTAGGTGACGGTTGTGGAGAGTCGGAAATCTTGAAGTTTGGGAAGGTGGAATAAACAGAATCGGCAAACATATCTAGCTAGTTAGTTATAGGACAATTCCTTTTGGGTTAAGTTGATATTTTTGTAAGTGACCTGATGTTATGAATAAACCTGTTTGTTATAAAAATGTTTGTTTTGGTTTGAAAACGTTGGCCCTACTTTCCTATCCCATTATTTTATTATCTAGGGATTTATATCTGCTTCCGTACGTGTCTATCAAATTGAAAGGGTTGGCAATGCGTCCTGGGACATCATTATTATACCAACCAAGCAGGGATGCGGACGTGTCCGAAGGATCGGAGCATGACAAGTTAATACATCATAGTCGGCTCGTAACTCATTTGCTAAAGTTTTTGAGTGAAAGTAAGTACTACCGAATATATTGACGGGTTCGGACTAGATTTCCCTCTTGCTGATATGCTCAACTAAAGGTATTAAACTTTTGCTACATGCTCCCAACATGTTTCAGCATTCTCCAACATTCGTCATTAATCCCTTTTCCAAATCACTAAAAGTAAATGCATAGTTGGAGTTCTAAATGAATTTTTCCATAGCAAGCACTCGGTACAGCTAGCATCACATCAACATTGTTATGTAGGAAATGGCAATTAAATAGCTTCTTTAGGTATTTAATAAATAAATTACTACCAGTACACCTGTCAAGAAAACAACATTTTCCAAACTAAATATATAAATGCGCCCTTCATATTTGTCATCTTAGTGCTTGATTAGGTGTCTTGTCCTTGCGCATGTTTTTGGCTTCTCCCTTGCCAAATGAAGCATCTCAATCCTCCTTAAATAGATCGCTCCAACATGCTTCACTTTGTTCATATTCCGAAAACACAATTTACGAACATGTACTCGTCAATTAAACTTTTCATTGTGTTCGTGATCATTCTTGTCTTCCTACAAGCTAGCTCCGAAGCTTCTGGAAAGACTACAGTCGCAATCGTCAATAATTTACAAGGAGTAGTAGCACCGCCGGTGCTTACGGTTCACTGTCAATCAAAAGACGATGATCTTGGCTTTCATCGAATCCGTGGTGGTCTTGTGTGGGAATTCTCATTCCGTCCCAGCTTTTTTGGCAACACATTGTTCTTTTGCAGCTTTGAATGGCCTGGCGGATTTCATCATTTCGATATATATGTTGAGAAAAGAGATTTTGATCGATGTGGCTACTGTATTTGGCATGTTAAGCCTGATGGTCCGTGTTTTCGCAACTCGGAATGTGAAAAATGGAATCCCTAAAACCTTCGGTCTTGACAAAACCTGTGCTACAAAGGTTTTTAATTATTAGACATTTGTTTAAGGTTGAGATGCAATTGTGAGCTCCCAGTTGGATGAATAAAGATGGTTGCGTGTTTTTTTTTTCCATGGTGTCGATGTATGAATGTCCTTTTGTGCCCCCCAGGCCCGCTATGTCCAAAACGGTGCAAGGTTTTCAAGCGTAAAATCAAGAGAATGTGTGAACGTGTGGAGTTGACTTACATATTCGTTGACGCGCGGACCCCTGGAGTACCTTAACTTTGGCCAAAGGGACACTTAAGTGCCATAACTTACGAAAAGTACACTTAAGTGCCAAAATCGGAGTAAAATGGATCACTTGAGTGCCAATCCGGCGAAAATCAGACCAAAATGTCGACATGGCACTTTTTCGACGAACCGAGCTCAAAACGACGCCGTTTTTCACACTGACGTGGCCAAAACGGCGTTGTTTTGGTTGACGTGGCAAAAAAATAAAATAAAATAAAATAATTAATTAAATTAAATTTATTTAAAATGTTTTAAAATAATAATTTTAAAATTAAATTTAGTTAAAATATTTTAAATTAATAATTTTGAAATTAAATTTAGTTGAAATATTAAAAATTTAATAATTAAAAATTTAAAAATTTAAATAATAAATAAATAAATAAATAAATAAATAAAGGAAAGGGGGGGAGGTGGCTGAGGGCTAATCCCTCAGCCGCCGTTGCCACCGCCCTGCCACCTTCGGGAAGGGCCAGCGATGGTGGGGCAAGGGTCGGTCGGGGTCGCCGGGCCCTGGCCAGGGGCTGGCGACCCCGGCCGACCGATGGTGAGGGCTCGCGAGCCCTCGCCCCAGATCGAGGCGAGGGTCGCAGCCCTCGCCCAGATCCGGCGAGGGTTAGCGGCCCTCGCCCGGCAAGCCCAAGGGCTGCCGCCCGCCGGGGGTCACTCCAGCAGGCGGCAGCCCTTGGCCCAGTCGGGCGAGGGCTCGCAAGCCCTCGCCGCCAGTCAGCCATGGTCGCCAACCCCTGGCCAGGGCTCAGCGACCCTGGCCGACCCTCCCCTCACTGTCGCCGGCCCTTCCCAGCGGCGGCAAGGCGGCGGTGGCGGCGGCTGAGGGAGGGCTAATCCCTCAGCCGCCTCCCCCACTTTTTTTTAATTATAAATTTTAAATTATTAATTTTTTTTAATATTTCAACTACATTTAATTTTAAAATTTTTATTTTTAAATATTTTAACTAAATTTAATTTTAAAATTAATTTAATGAATTTTTTAATTTTTTTTACCACGTCAGCCCAAAATGATGCCTTTTTGGCCATGTTAGCGTGCAAAACGACGTTGTTTTGGGCGCGCTCTGCCGGAAAAACGCCACATTGGCGTTTTGGCCGGAGTTTGGCCGGAGTGGCACTCAAGTGATCCCTTTTTTTTTAATGTGGCACTTAAGTGTACCTTTCGTAAGTTATGGCACTTAAGTGCCCCTTTGGCCAAAGTTATGGCACTTGAAGCGTTCTGTTGCCCATATTCGTTTTAATTTATTAGTATTTCTGCAGTTGCTATGCTTGCATGAAAAAATTGGGTTTTTATTTAGGGCTAATCTCACTAAAACTCTAAATTGGTACATCAATGTCACATTTACCTTAAATTAATTTTTGTGTCACATAAATTCCTATATGCTGTGCCACATTTTCCCAAACTATTTTTTGTATTATAAAAGATCCCAAACTAGTAAAATTGTACTTTAATTACCCTAAACTAATATAACTGTGCCATATTTATCCTAAATTTTGTTAAATTTGAGATTTTTGGGGATAAATATGACACAAGCGTATTGGTTTGGGATAAATGTGGCACTAATGTACCAGTTTGGAATTTTTAATGAAATAAAATTAACTTTGGGCAAATGCGACAAGGAGGTACCTATTTGTAAGTTTTTTAGAGTGCAGGAAACTTGGAGTGCCAAAACTTGGCACGGAATGACACTTAAGCGCCAAAAGTTAGGAAAGTGATACTTAACTGTCAAAATCGAAGCAAAATGGATCACTTAAGTGCAACTCCAGCGAAAATGCTGACGTAGTGATTTTCTAGCAAAATAAGTGCAAAATGGTGTTGTTTTGCACGATGATGTGACCAGATAATAAATGAAAAAAAAACGTCGTTTTGGTGTTGATATGGTAAAAAATAATATAAAAATTAATTAAATTATATTTAAAACTAAATTTATTTAAAACATTTTAAAAAAAATGGGCGACTGAGGGTTGAGTCCTCACCGTTGCCAGAAAGGACCGACGAAGGAGGGGAGATGATTGGCCAGGGTCGCCGGGCCCTGGCTAGGGGCCGCCGGCCCTTCTCGACAACCGTAGGGAGGCGACGACAGTGAGGGCTCAGCCCTTAGCCGCCCCTTCCCTTTTTTTATTTTTTTTTATTTTTTGAATATTTATATTTATATTTTTAGATGTTTTAAATAAATTTAGTTTTAAATTTAATTTATTTAATTTTTATATTAATTTTTTACTGCGTTAGCATCAAAATGACGTTGTTTTGCACTTATTTTGCCGGAAAATCGCCACGTCAGTATTTAGGCCGGATTTTCGCCAAAGTGGCACTTAAGTGATCCATTTTGATCCGATTTTGACACTTAAGTCTTACTTTCCTAATTTTTTATACTTAAGTGTTCCTCCGTGCCAAGTTTTGGCACTCTAAGTGTCCAGCACTTTAAAAAATTTCATATAATTATAAAAAGTAGTAACCTATGCCCAACAAAATGTTATTACAAAACCAACTCATCTTTGGTTTTTAATAATCCAAGTAACTATATCAGTTTCTAAATCCCATCTCCAACAATAGTTCATTAATCTTGCGCCCCCATAAATCCACTCTTCTTCCTTATCCGACATTTGTAGTCTAATCCTACATTCAAATCACCAAAAATGAATGTATAGCTGGAGTTCTACATGAATTTTCCATAGCAAGCAATCGGTATGGCTAACATCCCAGCAAGATTCTTTAAAATGAAAATGCCAATTAAAAAGCTTCTTTCCATATATTAGTGTGAATTTACGTAGATAGAGATACAAATATAGATGCTAAGAAAAATATTACAAATATAGATTCTGTAATAAATGAATTACTACATTTTCCCACACTAAATTTGTATGTGGCCTTCATAATTGTCTTTTTAAAGCTTGAATAGGTATCCATCTGGTCCTCTGTCCTCAAACGTTTCTTTCTTCGGTCTTGCCAGATATAGATATTTTAATAAATGAATTACTACATTTTCCCATGCCATAAATGTATGCGAACTTCATATTTGTCATCTTAATATGCTTGAATATGTGTCTAGTCCTCACACATGCTTTGTTGTTCTGTCTTACCAAATGAAGCGTCTTTATCCTCCTTAAATTGCTTTATTCCGAAACAACAACACAAAGGCTACGAAAATGGACTCATCAGTCAAACTTTTCGTAGTATTCATGATGATTCTTGCCTCCCTACAAGCCAGCTCTAGCGAGTTTTTGGAAAAAGTTGAAGTCCAAATCATTAATAAATTGCAAGAGTTTTCTTTATATGAGCTACATTAATTTAGATTGTAATTACCGTTTTACGGAGTTGGTCTAATAAGGTAAAGCATAAGGTTTTCTTAATAGTCAAATTTGGGCCTGGCATTGTATGGGCAGAGTTGGGCCAAGCCCGTGATGAGAGGGCCCGTCCAAAACTCTATAAATAGCTCTATGGTCCCTCCTCTAACCCTCATTCTTCCACGAACTCTCTCTCCCCTCACATAAGGTAAACCATGAGTGGTGGTCTCATCAAGCCAGGAGCCGAGGGTCATAGAGAAGAAGAACTTGAGTGTCGGCTCGTCATTTGAGTGTTAGATCGTCATCATTTCGCATAAAGAACGATGGATTCCAAATAAGGTACACAAATCTTCATATTCTCCTCCTACATGTTCGGTTTTCTACCTACATCGATCCTGGGAAGCCGCTCCGACAACCAACATTTGGTATCAGAGCCTCGTAGTCGAGAACCCAAACTGTTGCTTCTAGCCCATTTTCAAAAATTTTGCCTGTTGAAATTTGATTTTGAAAACATATTTGGATTCTTCTCATCGAGCTGAGCATTTCGGTGGGTGGCACACCTTTGGCGAAGGCCAAATGCACCGGCGATGAGAATTTCATATTTCACTTACCCTTGGAACGTTTCGCTAGTTTTTGTGAATTTTGGACCCGTGAAAGTGAATTTTTATTGTATAAACGGCTTCTAATCTTCCATACGAGCATTTTGATGGCTCGTACATGTCAAGATGAGGCCAGAAACGGCCACATGCGCCTCCACGCACCAAGACGGAGCTCGGAGGCGGTGCCATGCACTGCTGCGCTATCTCACGCCCACACACGTGCGGCTTGCACACGCGCATGCGTGCTCATGCGCATCGACGCGTAGACCACCATGCGGCATCACGCGTGCACACCGCCTCGGCGATGATGACATCATATGTGACATCATCAACCAACTTCTCCACCCCATGGACATGTGTCCTATGATGACGTCACGTAAGCCACCTTACGTGCGACCGCCACGTGGCATGTGACGTCACAGATGATGTCACCATAGATCTGACCTGAGTTGACCGGTTTGACTTGACCCGATTTGATGGGTTGACCGTTGACCGGTCGAGCTATTGACTAATTCAACCTATTAACCGGTCGAACTGGCTTCAAGCCTATTTTTGTGTAGAGCATCGATTCATTGATAACATGTATAAGGTTTAGCATGTATTAATGAATAGAGTAATATGATTGGCATGACATGTAATTTTAGTAATGAATTGCCCCTGTCATTCGATCTAAAATCACATGTATAAAGTAAATATGAGTTATAAAGTTTATATCACAGATATGAGAGAGTTTCAATGATTCAATTGGGTTGTTATCGCCAAAGTGGCACGCTTAATTGGATTTGAGAAACGTCGGTCTAGTATTCTTATGGGATGTCTCATGTTCTAATGTGTGGTCATATTCCTAAAGGAGGTGATCATGTGTTAGTTCATTGAGAGATGCATGTACGGCATATGGTTGAAGAGTGACTAACCCTAGTGATTCATACACCCAAATGTGGTGAATTCGCGAAAGGTTAGAATATATTCTCATGACCGCTGTCATGTGGAGAGTGTATAATTGCATGTCATGTATTCGGCCCAAAGGAGTTTATATGATGATGTGTATAACTCTCAGAATGTGTACTTATAAGGTTTTCAAGTTACATAGTACTTACATAGTGCCAATCATATATGCTACTTGTTATTAAGTTATATTATCTGTAATGACAACTCCATTATGATTGAGGTTCCTATTGGTCAAATTTTAAGTAGTGAATATGATTTTTTATTAGGGATGGATGCTGGTAAATGTTCATATTACTTTTTCTTTGAATAAGTTAAGAATCTTTTTGTTAGTTATATGGAATTAGAATGTGTTTCTTGCTGCTTAAGAAAAGGAAATTGAATTTGTCCATCATTCATAAGGCGTTTCATTTAGGAGTACTTGAAAATGATTTACTAGCTGACTACATTATTAGAAGGATGATGAAAGCTTTGGTGACTTGAAATTGTGTCTTGTCTATTGCCAAGATTGGTATAAATGCAAGGACTCTTCAACATAAGGTGTGATAGTTCTAATGAGGTTAAGGATTACGTCCTAAGGATGGTAGATTTCAAGTCCAAAATCATACTCTTGAAGGAATTCATGAAATCATTGGTCATTTTGACAATCTAATCTTAGGATATCACCCTTAAGAGAAATGGTGTCATTCACTATTTTTGTGGGAAGATACGACGCATAAAGATATTGTAATGATATAAAGCTTGATTGTCCAAGCATGAGTCTAGAGTTAATGATTTATTGGCATTTATTTATGAATTCAGTTCCTATCAAAAGCCTCATCTAGTTCTTGGTGACTAGATAGCGGTGCAACAAACTATGTCGTTTACCATAAATGGATTATAAATCTAAGAAGCCAAATTAGAATGAATCATAACTCATCACGGGAAACAACAATTAATGTCGTTTTAGTGGGAGATATTGTTTTGACTATGGGTACTAGTTAGCATTTGACGTTGAAAAACACTTTTATGTATCTTCCTTTAGACGGAACCTTGTTTTCGTATCATGTCAGGAAGTGTATGGCCATTCTTTTGAGATAAAGAACAATGTTATTTCAATGTTTTATAAGTCAAATAAAGTTGAATGCTATAATGGGTCAAATGAATTGTACCAATTGTGCTAATCTCCTAAGGATATGTATGTAGCTTTACAATTGAAAAGGTTGTTTCCAATAGAGATTTACCTGAAGAACAGTCTTTTGCATTGTAGCATGAATGTCTTGATTATATGTCTAAAGAAAGAGTAAAAGACTGATAATGTTGATATTTAGTCTACTCTTAAATGTTGCCTAAAGACTTGAGTAGACTATGGTAAAAGCAAGATGATTAAGATAAAGAAGAAAACTACAGTCTGAAGTCCTAACTTGTTAAAAGTCATTGACATTGATATTGGTGATCATATATGGTAAAGTTGTATAGAAATATTGACTATTTTCTCTTGATTAAAGAAAAATCCGAATATTTGGATTTATTCAAATTCTTTCGTATTAAGGTCAAGGAACATTTGGGATAAGTCTTAAAGATTGTCAGATATGACCGTGGTGGTGAGTGTTTTGACTATGGCAATGCTGGATAGTTTAAAGGACCATTTGTCAAATACTTAGAAAGATTATGAGATAGTAACTTTGTTTACTATACCTAAAAGCTTGAAACAAATTGGTGTGGCCGAAAGGTGTAATTCCACCATAATGGACATGATAGTAAGTATGATTACTATGACTAATTTGTCAAGTTTTCTATAGGGTGAAACAACCCAATATGCATTAAACCATGTTACTGCCAAAGGTATTCCATTGACTCCCTTTTGAGTTGTGGATCGGATGTAAACAAGACTCGAATCATCTTAAGGTTTGGAGCGTCCTATAGAAGTTTGGTCATATAATCCAACATTGAATAAGCTGGAATCCAGAACCACTTAGTGTCATACCCAGATTATTTAAAGGGATATCAGGTTTTATTATCCCAATAGAGGCACAAGAATTATGGAATTACAAATAGCAAAGTCTCTAGAGTTCGACGAAAATGTAGAGGATAATTGCTCTTAGACTATTAAGGTAATGGTATGGTGGGGACTATTGTGTCTTTGTCTTTCCCTATATAGACAATTGTGGAGTCTGTTACACCACATATTAAGCTTGTGAGGTTTAGGATATTATTATTGATACGATTCCTGATGAAGTTTCCCAAGCCTCTCAAGTGCAAAATAAAATTATAATAGCTTCACTCAAGAGATCTGTTACGGAAAGATGTTCAATAATACCACCATATTATATAGTCTATTTGTAAGAGCATGATTACGATATATGCTACGTGGTCGATCTAGGGACCTATATATGTACATGTTGTTTCTTGTCCATAGTCCGATATGTGGTTAGACATAATGAGAAGATGAGATGCAATTTATACAATGCGATAGTGTTTGGGAGCCTATTGAATTGGTTGAAAGTCACAAGCTCATCTGCTGCAAATAGGTGTATGAGACTAAGAGAAAATTTCAAGGGAAACATTGAGAAGTTTAAACTCAAATTACTAATATAAGGTTTCATTCAGAGAGAGGTTTAGTCTTTTCTAAAGACTATTTCAGAGTGAATATGGTATTACTGGCTCATTTTTATGTGGAGTTACATTAGATAGATAATTTTAATTGTGTTTCTCAATGAATACCTTGATAAAGAAGTCAATGTGGAATAACCCAAAGGTTTTGCAGCGGATGATTCAGGTAAGCTTGTGTGTAAACTGAAAGCCCTTATTTATGGCCTTAAGAGAGTCTGTAGATCAAACAATGCTTGAAGTTTTATAATGTTATCACTTCATTTAGTTTTGCTGAAAATAAAGTAAATCAGTGTATATACTACAAGGTTAGTGGGAGAAAATTTAGTTTTCTTAGATTCCATGTAAGTGATAACTTACTTGCAATGGCAACAATGGATTATTGCATAAGATAAAATAAATATTGTTGATGATTTTTGACTTGAAAAACCTTGGTCAAATTCCCTTTGTCCTTGGCATTGAGATCTATAGAGATCGTTCTTTGCATATGTTTTAGATTTATCTTAGATTGCATATGTTGATTGTATTTTGAAAATATTCAATAAGCCTAGAGTTGCTGCTGTTATTAGGGCTGATAGATTGAATATTTGGTATTGTCCTTATTCAAATTTTTGGAAAATCCAAATAAATGATACACTTTATGCTAGTGTATTAGCAAAAGGTGCAATGTTATGACAAAGCGATAAATAGAAATCTATGTTATCCTCTATCGTATAAACAGAGTTTATAGCATGCCTTTTAGCTGCTACTTAAGATATTTAACTTCGAAACCTCATTAAGGAGTTGATCATATTTGATATTATGAATAGACCCATATGGCTGTATCGAGACAATAACTCTTCAGTATTGTTTGTCAACAACAATAATGGTCTCGAGGGGTCTAGATATATGACGGTCAGGTTTCTGACCATAAAGAAACAATACAGAATTGTGACACTATAGTAAAGCATATTTCACAGATGATGTAGTTGTAGTCCCACTAATTAAAGATTTTCATCCTTGTGTACTTGAATGATATGTCGTGAACATGGGCTAAGGAGCATTATTGATGTTGTTGTTTAGTGGGAGCCATCTTGATTTTACTCTAATAAAGTTTATATATGTTGCACATTCAATAAAGTGTTCATGAATGTGTGGTCACCATATTGAATTGATTATATGTAATAAAAATCTCAAGGTATTGTGTAAGCCTTGAGTGAAAGCTGAGGGTATCTAGTTATCAGCCTTGAACATATGTCTTGATTATACATAAAGAAATGTTAACCATAAAGATAAGACATATATGGGTTCATTAGAACCATAAGAATATTCTCTAGTGGCACATCCATTTTTTTATGACACTTAAGGTAAGAGAATAGTGACCGACAAGGGAGATAACACATAAAGTATTGCTCTTTATGAGGTATTATCCATTTTCCACACAACCATATTGAATCCATATCAATAAAGTTAAAAGCATTTGTGACCATGGAAGACTTTGTATGAATACATGCAGTTACCGCCATAATTCGGTGTTGGAGACTTTATGGGATAGGATTGACTATTAAGAATTGCCACTAGACCAACATAAAGGTGCGTACATAAAGTACAATCTCAATTAATATAGCCCAAGTGGGAGAATGTAAGAGTTTTCCTTATGTGGGTTACATTAATTTAGATTGTAATTACCGTTTTACGGGGTTGGTCTAATAAAGTAAGGCATAAGGTTTTCTTAATAGTTGAATATGGGCCTGGCATTGTGTGGGCCGAGTTGGGCCCGACCCGTGATGAGAGAGCCCGCCCAAAATTCTATAAATAACGCTAAGGTCCCTCTTCTAACCCTCATTCTTCCACGAACTCTCTCTCACCTCACATAACGTAAACCGTGAGTGGCAGTCTCATCGAGCTAGGAGCCGAGGGTCATAGAGAAGAAGAACTTGAGCGTCGACTTGTCATTTGAGCGTTGGATCATCATCATTCCGCATAAAAAACAATGGATTCCAAATAAGGTACACAAATCTTCGTATTCTCCTCCTACATGTTCGGTTTTCTAGCTACATCGATCCCAGGAAGCCGCTCCAACAGCCAACATAAATTACCAAGAGGACCGCTACATACCGTTCATTGTAAATCTGGAGACAACGATCTTGGCGTTCATCAAATCCATGCTGATTCTTTCTGGCAATTTTCATTCAAACCCAGTTTTTTTTAGTCGACGCTATTCTTCTGCAGCTTTCAATGGCCTGGTGCGTTTTACCATTTTGATGTATATGACCAGAAGAGAGATGAAAACTAATGTCACTTGTGTTATTGGACAATATTACCTACTGGTCCGTGTTTATACAACACCTGTGAAAAATGGAACCCCTAAAATCCATACCGTTTGGATGAAATAAAAATCGTTATCTATGTTTTTTCATGGTGTCAATAAGTGTAGATGTCATGTTGTGCCTTCACTTGCTTACGCAAGTGTAATAATATCGATAGCATAATTCTTTTTTTTTTTTAATGAGGGGGAGAGATTTGGAGAAGAAGATGGTGACGAAGAACGAAAAAGTAAGCAAATAAAAGTGGAGAACAAGAGTTGACAAAAAGAAGAAGAGGAATGAGGAAACAAAAAGCAAATGCAAAGCAAAACAAGTCTCCCTCCCCCAGCAAACAACCAAAGTTCAGAACCGTCAGTTTGGTTTCAGTTTGGTTTCTAGTTCCAATCTGTTGGAATTGGGAGTCACAAGGTTGATTCCCAATTCTAAGCTGAGAACCAATCTACCAATCCCTAATCCAAGGCCCCACACGTCCAAATGGGTCCAAGGTTTCCAAGCATAAAAGCAAAAGTATGTGTGAACGTGTTACATTGATTTAAAGTTGGTTTCAATTTAATTAGTATTTTGGCACATGCCAACGCGTGTGAAAAATGGGGTGGTTGTCCATATACTGAAAATGGATAGTTATCTAGAAAAGTGAAAGAATTGGGCGTTATAAAAGATAAGCAATCAAGAAGAAACTATTCACGAGAAGTTAGTTATCCATAGGCTGAAATGGCCAGTAATCTACTGAAGCGGAGGAAGTGGACAACTACAAATGATATGCAGACTTTGAGAAAAAACCGTTCACTCTATCATTAGTTGTTACACACTTCTCAATGGATTTTAACTTCCATGACCATTATCCTGCTGTCTTAATTGATCTACACTCTGTGAGTTCTAGGTTACCGGGTTTACATTTTGATGGTGGACACCAGCTTCAAAAATAGATTGTACAAGGTGGTGTTGGTGACAGAGCACTACCTAACACGTACCAAGAATATGTGTGATTGATTGCCACGCCCCAACCTTCGGATGTGCAGCATCGCTTCTTTCCATTGATCATTTAATTGCAACGTCCTAGAAGGCATCGCCAACCAATTCATTTTATTTTTCAATTAAATGCAAGAGGAAGCAGAATCAACTCCATCCAATCATACACACCAATAGGGATAGCAAGGAAAACATTCAACAAACACTTTTCTACATATATACATATACATCAACTTAGTACATCGGAATCGACTAAAAAAACAACTTAGTACATCGGCAATTTAATAATTACACGTCCACAACACGAATTCTTTTTTATTTATCAAAAAGGGATTAAGGGTGTGTCTAGCTCCTCTATCTTACCAGGGCAACCTTAAAAAGTGGTATTTCCCCTACGTGCCCAGTACAAGTTCATGTCGTAGTACCATGACTTGGCTCGAGATCATAATCCATGTTCAGGTTCAACTCTAGGTTGGTGACAAAGCCATCGAGAACGTCCACTATCATGGAGTCCCAAATGGCACCCTCAAGTCCCTCACCAGGAGACCCGTCAAAACCCGAAGAGGACCGAAGGGCTCCCCTCTGAACTATACGTACCACACCATAAACTGGTAGGGCACCACATTCGTCAGCCCCTCGTCCACCCGGATAGTGGTCACAAACTTCTCGTGTATGGAGTTGGTCCCCTCTATCAGGAAAGGGATCACTAAGGTATCCTAATCTACAGGCACCCCAAAACACACATGGCGGAATGGACTATCCATGGTTAGGGCCTAAAAAATTTTAAACACAAGAAGTGAGAAAATTAGTAAGTAAGCTTCATAAACCTTGTGTAGGAGAGTACTTCACCTCGGACACATCCTATAAGTACGGTTTAATTGTCGATGGCAGATCAATAGTAAAGCCTTTGTACTCACCGTACAAACAGTTTAAGATTGGTCTTTACAAGGTTGAAAGAACATGAAGTCCTACAATTAATACATGAAATGATATGACTTGAGTAGCCTACGATGTAAATATTAATGTATAGTCATTAAAATGTAGATGTACAGTAGTGTATTAATCTTTGTTGATGTAAAGGGCACCCATAATGGATTGGTTAAGAGGTGTGGCATAGAGATATTTATAATTTCATCTCTCATGGGTTGGCAGTAACAATGTCTCCTATGTCAACATGATTCCTAGGCATTGACAAATAGAGAATAAACATTCAACGGTGTATATCAGCGAGAACTTGCATATCATGAAATTAGTATGTCATCTGTGTGCATTTGAATGATTAACTAAATATCATATCATGGCTTCTAGTTCTAATTCATTGCATACATAATCATAATCATTTTTGATAACGCACGACTTACATCTTAAATGAACTTAAATTATATGTTTGAAAAGTGTAAGTAAATACTTGTTCTTTTAGAGGAAGTTGATCTTCCTATTACTGGCTCCAAGCACTCAAATCATCTAGAATACAAGTTGTATTTCCTCAAAGGATCCAATTATTTTATTATGAATATGTAAATAGTTATGACATAAGGTTAATATATATTTTAGTCTCATCAAATGAGTGAATGTCACTTTCTGAATTATAATGATTCCTCAAAATGTTATGTAATATTACTCATTGAATGTTTATCCTATTGCACTTTTGGGTTGAACAATAAGATGATCTCCTACCTTAAAGACTTCATTTGCTAAGCTTAGGCTCATCCAAATATTTTACAAATTGATCGAGTTTGGAGTTTAGGACATCTAAATTAGTGTTTTTGAAGATCGTTTTCAGGACTTAATCAGAGTACGCAGCCAGGTGAGAGTATATATTTTGCATATGGAGAATTGATTATGTACAGAAAGAAAAGAATTTCTGTAAATCAACTTGAGGGTTTTTATTTTTTGGCCTTTCAAGGTTCCAATTATATGAAAAAAATTCAGTTGTGACATGTAAAATAGAGATTATCTATTGAAGTGGAGGGAGTGGGCAATTACAAATGATATGCTGAAGAAACCGTTCACCCTATTGGTGAGGATAAAATTACTATGTTGAACGTTTGGTCTAAGTTGACTTATAAGGTATTATATAGATGACGAATCATGCTGACCGAATAATGCAGCTTTCTCATTTGCTATTTTATGATGAAAAACACATGTAACAAATAAGTTTTATTTTATTATAATCTGGACGTCGAAATCGAGCCTAAACTGAAATTACACCTTTGTGACAAACAGCAATTTGCTTGAGAAAGAAGGCAGGGAGCAAGTGCCAAAAAAACAAAAAAAAAAAAAATGAATGGTAAGACTTGAAGGGAAAGAAAAAAGAAAGAAAAAATTGCTCAAAATCTAATATTTTGATATGCACATCTAATTTGTAGAGCTCCCAGATAATATCATTATCTACTGAAGGGGCGATAAATTAAATTTGAGCGCATCAACGAATAATGTTAATCCGGATTGATTTGGCCGATGGGATTCAGAAAAGTTGGCCATCCTCTCAAGTAGATAAGTAATAGATCTCTACTTAAACATGATGAAGATAGTAATCCTAAATGATATCATTATTTCACCGACAAAAAAAAAATGATATCATTATTTTGTATTCGCGAGGATTTTATATTATCATGTGTTAAAAAAAAAAATGTTGCATGTCCAATGACAAAAATCAAAGGTCAGGTCAGACACCACTAGCTTAGAAAGTGCTCTGATGATGGGTAAATGAATTACTTTTTTAGATTGCAGAAAGAAGACTAAATGGACGAGAGATAATTAAGTTCAGGCATCTTATAAAAATATGATTACATCGTCTCGAATACATGTAAATCAAAAGAGTCTATCTTTTTAAAAGAAAATAAATCTCAATCATTTTTGTTTCTACTATGTATCTCTCTGATTTGTTAGTATAACGTTTATAATGCATAGGTCAATAATTTTATTTCTGTCTCACGCATTTCAACATCAAAATTTGAATATTTCCTATCCAACAGCGACCTTTGAACACAGAAAAAGAGGTTCAAATCTCGAATGGCTTCTCTATTATCATTTCACATTTATTACATGCCACATATATTTATAAAATTTATTTCTTTACATTATTTAATGATTTAAATATTTTTGGGAAAATTTTAAATAAGAGCCTGATGTGCCATCATTTTCTTAAATAAAAACTCGAAGTGAACCTTATTTCAAATAAAAACTTGAAGTGGAATTTGTTTCAAATGAGCAGTTGAAATAGCTGTATCAGTTTCAAAAAAGGGTCCAACTTCTCATATAGAAGGGTATCTTCGTCTTTTAATTTATTTTTCTGTTTATTTAGTTTGCTTTCCTTTTTTTTCTTTTTTTTCTTTATTATTTTTCCCCTTCCCTCCACCGGGCTTGGCAGAGGCTGTCAAACTCAGGTGAGGGCAGCCCCCACCAAAGTCGAGTGAGGGCACTCCTTGCTAGATCTAGCGAGAGTCGCCCTATCTGACTCCATGCGAGGGCCACCCTTGCCAAATCTTGCTTCAGCGACCCTCACCCCGCCCAACGAGGCAACCTTTATTGGATCTAGCAAGGGTGATGCTCACTCTCGCTTGGGCTAGGGAGGGCCCGCTCTCTCCTGAGACAGGCGACCAAGAAAAAAAAAGAGAAAAATTAAAAAAGAAAAATATAAAAATATATGGTTACAATTTTTTTAACCAAAATACCCTTTTTTGGATGACCGAATGAGTCATCGGTTGGCCGAAAGTCTTTTTATTTGAAATAAAGTTTACCTCAGATCATTATTTGAGAAAACAATGACCCTCTTGTCTTTATTTGGAATTTTTCCCATATTTTTTAGTATATACAAGGGAAAATTATCTTTTTGTTTTCACACGGAGAAAGGAACGCGTTCGGACGTCGTCGGTGTCGCGAGGCTCGTGGTATTTACTCGCTTCTGCAGGGACCGCGTTAGAAGATGAAGAAGAAGAAGAAGAAGACGGCGGCAGTGAGACCAGGTCACACACTCTACCTCCACCGTCGACCGTGACGGAGCTCGACGGCCGTCGACGGTGGCAGAGGAAGAGACGACTTTGTTATGCTTGTGAAGTTACCTAACCCCTCGGCGTTGTTGACAAAGTTCGCCATTAATTTATCACCATTTCTTCTCAAAACTTCGCTTAGTCTTCCCTCTCATTTCCATGAAAAATCACGATTCCCCCATGAACGCCACCACCGCTGCTCTTTAAATTCCGTCCCTCCCCACCTCCCTCCATTGAATCCAGCATCGCGACGAAATGGCGAGCACCATCAAGCTCGGGAGATCCTTAGCGACCAGCGATTTCGCCTCCTCTAGGCGCGCTCCCTCGGGGAACCTCGCCGCCTCCGTCTCCCTCCGCCGCGCCCTCCCCCGCCAGCCGGCGGCCCTGCGCGCGTCCTCCGATGACGATCGCTTCACCGTCCTGGTGGCGGACGAGCTCGGGGAAGCGGGGCTGGATATCCTCAGGGATTTCGCGGAGGTTGACCACGCGGTTGACCTCGCACCCGAGAAACTGTGCGCGAGGATTGGCGGGTGTGATGCGCTCATCGTCGGGAGCGAGATGAAGGTGAGCGGGGACGTGTTCGACTCCTCCCGCGGGAGGCTGAAGGTGGTCGGGATCGCCGGGGGTGGGATCGACAATGTGAACCTGGCCGCGGCGAACGAGAACCGGTGCCTGGTGGTCAATGCGCCAAACGCGAGCGCGTCGGCAGTGGCAGAGCACACGATCGCCCTCCTGACAGCCATGGCCCGGAACATTGCGCAAGCTGCGGTTTCGGTGAAGTCGGGTCAGTGTTTGTCTCATAAATTTCAATCCCTTTTCAGCAATTCTAGTTCTAGCTGTTTGTTCTGTTCTGGCAATGTTTAGTATTGGGAGTGCATATATAGAGGAAACGATGAAGAGACTCAAATGGTGACTGCTGAATTGTCTACTGCGTCTATTTAATGCATATTTACCTGTGAAATCTTTCATGACATGAACTACTTTTGTCCCTAAAGTTGTTGGAATATATAAAATCAAAAGCTATTGAACGATTCCATCGGATCGTGGTCCAGTTTCATGTGGAACAATCAGAGACAGGAACATGGGACCTGGAATCCGCGCGTAGAATGTTCAGCTATACTCATGTGCAACTATGGTTTTGTGATCTAAAAAGGTTCGACAGCGATAATCAGATGCTTTCTCTAGGCACTCTTGTTTGGGTCAACTTGTATCCAATTGGCATCACCCGTTAGATCGTGCAGGTCCCAGAGATTGATATGTTCTGAGCCATCAGCATGGCACGTGATTATCCCTTATTTTTCAGAACGACACCAGGCTCTAGATGGATTCTTTTCATACCTTAATGCTTGACAAATTAGAGGAGAAGAGTTTCATAGTCTAGTCAGATATACGAATCTGAAACGGAATCGGTCTGCAAAATGTGTTTCAAGATGTCTTAGTAGAACCACATCGTAGTTACTGCAAGATGCAGTGTAAATTCAGGAAATCCTGTTTCCGTATGTATAAATTGAAATAGTGAACTAGCTTTTCTCGGTTTATGAGGTTCCTTTCGACCTTGAGAAATCGGGATGCTGAAGGAACAGGTTGAGTTTGTGAATCTCAGTATATTTGTGCAGGGGCTGCTATATTTACCGGCATATTTCCTCATTAATAATAGCAATGTCTTTTTCAGGGGTTACCCCGTGATCTTACAATTCTGCAGAGGAGCTACTTGATTGATGACAGTTTTCTATAGATGACTGCTGGATAGCAGAAGGAATTTTGATCGATCCGGCGTATATTTCTGAATGGAACACTTGATAATAACAGATTTTCTATCTTGTGTACAAACTACATATTCTCAAACTGTATAGTGAAAACACTCGACTGTTTTGGCTAGAAACTTGGAAGTGATTTTTGGTATACATGCATTGGCTAATGCAGGTAATTGGAAAAGGAAGAAGTATGTGGGCATGTCTCTTTCAGGGAAGACCCTTGCTGTCTTGGGTTTTGTAGAGGTCGGGTTTGATGTTGCCCAACGCGCCAAAGGTCTTGGAATGCATGTAATCGCATATGGCCCATACGCCTCCAGTCATCTAGCCCGTGCAATCGGGGTAGAGTTAGTGACGTTCGACAAGGCCATAGCGAATGCAGATTTCATCTCCATACATATGCATTTTACTCCTGCCACGGAGAAGATCCTTAACGATGAGACCTTTGCAAAGATGAAGAAAGGCGTTCAGATTCTGAATGTCACTCATGGAGGATTGATCGATGAAGACGCTCTAGTCAGGGCACTCGATTCAGGAATTGTGTCGCGGGTACTTCTGTCTCACCTTTGTCTTTTGGAAGACTGCTAATTAAATCATCTGGAACGTTGAAGTGATTTCTCTAACAGGCAGCAGTAGATGTTTTGATAGAGGAGCCGCCACCGAAAGACCACAAGCTCGTCCAACACGAGAAAGTTATCGTTACCCCAAATCTCGGAGACGGTACTTTCGAAGCTCAGGTTGGTTGAATGGCCTGACTTTCCGAATGCTTAAACTTTTCACTTTCTGTGCCATTAGATGACAGCAAAAGCTAATGTGCAGGAACAACTGTCTATCGAAATTGCACAAGCCGTCATTAAAGCTTTAGAAGGAGATCTTCCTTCAACCATCGTCAATGAACCGATGGTTGCTGCTGAGGTATCATCTTGCATCTTTATATCTGGAGCATCAAGTCTCTTCATGAGCTAACGCCATGCGATGTAACAAATAATGAAGTCCTGCATTGATCCTTCAATTTCATTCGAATGCCCATAAAAAACGATGTTATCTGAGATCTAAAACTTATCCTTTTCAAGGCTAAAGAAACCGTTCCGTTGATAGTCGCCTGTTCTTACTACGTTCATTAGGCATGTGTCCTGCACATTTCAATGCTCCTTTGTTCTATCAGGTCCTTGCGGAATTGAAGCCATTTCTGGACCTCGCAATCAATCTAGGAAGATTTGCTGTCAAACTAATCACGGGAAGAGGCGGTTTTAAAGCAGTAAAAGTCACATACGCTTCTGCTAGAGAACCGGATCAAATCGACACGAAACTCCTCCGAGCCGGGGTGATCAAGGGCCTCATCGAACCCATTTCCAGCGTCATCGTCAACTGGGTGAATGGAGATTCAGTAGCCAAGCAAAGAGGACTGAGAATTACTGAAGAGCGAATCACTTTGCCCGGTTCGCCAGAGTACCCTCTCGAGTTCCTCCAGGTTCAGATCGCAAGCGTAGAGTCGAGATTCGACGGCGCCCTATCGACATCCGGGGATATTGAAGTCAGGGGCCAGGTGAGAGACGGGCTCCCCTTCCTGACTAAGGTCGGGAACTTCGAGGTGGACGTCCGGTTGGAAGGCTGCATACTGCTATGCAGGGCGATCGATCAGCCAGGTCTTATCGGGAAGATCGGGAGCGTCCTGGGGGAGGCGAACGTGAACATCGGCTTCATGAAATATATGAGGACCGCCGTCGACTCGGAGAACTTTCAGAGCATGATCTCGATCAAGGTGGACGATCAGCCGACCAAGGAGACGCTGAAGAAGATCGGCGAGATCGCTGCGATCCTGGAGTTCGTCTTCCTGGATGTGTAAAGATGGAGAAAGCTAACGCATTATTTCATTGTACCTAGAGAACACAACAATTGATTCCCTTTCATTTCTACCGTTGTAGCTTGAATAAACTCGCTTCCCCTTTAAATGTTCTTTTTTATAATTTTAATATGTTCAAATTTGAACTTAATAATTTTATTAAAGGGTTAATATCATCAAAACCCTTCGAATTAGTCCATTCATAACAAATTTATCATATATTAATATTTTTACCATCAAAAACTCCAAACACGTACATTATGATAAATTCACCATTCATTTCATTAAATTAGATTAATATTACAAAAAATCACTAATACACTTATGACAAATATAGAGTAAAATCTCAAATTGGTACCATGTGTTATCTAATTCAGTAATTTGATAGTAAAATTTAACAAATTATTGAAGAATAAATTTGTCATAAATGTACCAATTTGAAATTTTTTGTAATTATATATTAGCTTGTGATAAATTTATTATAAATGTACCAATTTGAGATTTTTTATTGTATTAATCATATATTAAAATGATGGTTGGCAATCTGCGGAGGAAAATTGGGAAAAAAAGAATAAAGGAATATAAAATTCATAAATGTTTAAAAAATTGCAAAAATCATCCATTTTAATACCGGCCATGCGATTTAGGATAATTGGCATCCATGTCAGCAATTTATTATTAAAAAAAATGATCAATTACATTGATAAATTGTCAAAAGGTTTAAGACTAAATTGCCACAAATAAAATATTTAGGATTGAATTGTTCACCATATAAAAGGTTTAGGACATGGGACACATGGAATGCCAAAACTTGGCACGGAAAAACACTTAAGTGCCAAAACTTCAGAAATGTACACTTAAGTACTAGTTTTGTGACATCCTGAAATTCGACTCCATTTCAATAAAATGAAATGGGCATGTCGTCAACATGCCTATGGTCCTTTTTCTTTGAACTAATCACTCACGAGTTAACTAACCTATTTGGTAAAGCCGTTAAGAGATGTATCTGCAGTAAAATCCCTAAAAGCTACTTAATTAGTTGGATTTGACTAAAATCGCGTTTGATTGATTCTAACCATGAAATTTAATTTGGTTTTAAGAATTAAATATTCGAGCATGTCACAATTCATTTTTAGGATTCTGTCTCATCGTCCATCGAAATATTACCGAGTCCGAAATTTCAATAAAGAAATTATCGGAGGAAAAATTGAAGACCAAAAGAAAATAAAAAGGGAAAGAGAAAAAAATAAAAATAAAAATAATGGTATTATTTTTATTTTATTTTTCCCTCTCTCCCTCTTTCTTCTTTTTTCTCTCTCTCTCTCTCTTTCCCTCTTTTCTCTCGTGCGATTCCCCCTCATCCACCGAACACCCTTGCCAAGTTCAAATTTGCTTCTTCTCTCTCTCCTTTTTCACTAGTCAAAGCTTTCTTCTTATCTCTTCTTTCTTTATTCTTCTCTCTCTCCTTTTTCACTAGTCAAAGCTTTCTTCTTATCTCTTCTTTCTTTATTCTTCTCTCTCTTCTCTCTTCTCCCCCACGTGACCGGCTTCTTTTCTTCTTCCTCTCTTGTTCGTGAAAAACCAGCGAACCAAGAAGACGGAAGCAAAAGTAGAGTTAGCCGTCGTCGAGGGAAGACAACCGGAGAAGCTCACCATCGCCACCCGTGCTCCGTCGCTCACCACCCGCCTCCGCTTCTCCCTCGCCCCCTCAGCCGTCGTCACCACCCCCCTTCTCCTCTTCTCTGTTTTGTGTGAAGACCAGCAGAGACAGAAGCGGAAGCAATCGCGAATGTCGCATGAAGACCAGCTGTCGTTGCCGTCGCACCTGAGCCGAATCACCTGCTGCTGTCCCTGCCGTGCGACCCAGTTTCTATTCGGCCTCGGTTCAACCACTGTGAGTGGCTGAGCAGGCTGCCGGAGCCGTCGTGCAGCCTTGCTGGACCGCCTCCTACCTTCCCGACCCCTTGCCGCCCCCAACCTTCTTTCTTTCTCTCTATTTTGCAACCGAACCAGCAAACCCGCGAGTGGGTTTCCAACCGGTTCGTGGGCCGTTTTGGGCCATTTCTGGGCCCCGAACCCTAGCCGTGCTTTGGGAAGTATCGTTCCTCCCATTGCCCCCGTCGGATTGATCCGATTTGCGCGCAATTTAAAGGGAGTAACCTCACCAATCTTTGCTTAGTGGACTAATTACACTTTAAGGGATGTTTATTTTTAATTAATTAGGTTTAGGTGGTCAGATTAGTATGGATCAGTGTTTATTAATCAATTGAGATGCAAATTAGATAAATTGAATGTGTAATTAGCAAATAGATGTAGTCTACTATTTATTGAAAGTATCTTGGGATTTTTCCCGACCCTAATCGGGCTTCAATTTGATAATTCGGGCCTAAGTAGAATTTTTGGCATTTAAATATTATTTTTCGAATTAATTATTTATTTATTTATTTATTTTTCAAAAATTCAACTAGGATGAACAATGACCGGAATATTATGCTAATGACCGTGGTGAAGTCCATTTATTTAATTGGGCTTTATTTTGAGCTAAATTGAATTTTAATATTAATTATTTAATTTTCGAAATTAATTATTTATTTATTTATTTTTCGGAAATTAAAGTTGAGATGGTTGACGATCGAAATCTCGTGCTAATTGTCGTGGTGCAATCCATTTATTTAATTGAGCATCGATTTGTATGGAATTGATCTGAATTGTGAATTTTATGATATATTCCTATTGAGTTGATTTGATTATTCGATTGAGAATTAATTGGGTATCGATAGTGGATTGGCGAACTTTAGAAAAAGGCATTGTTTCATAGTGGAATCATGGTAGAAAGTAAATCACCTAGAGAAGGGTACGTGGGCTCGATGATTAAGTGTGGCATCTTGAAAGAGACACGTGGGCTTGGTAATTTGATGCATTACCTCGAAGAATGCACGTGGTCACAATGAGTACATTTGGCATCTTGAAGAGACATGTGGGCTCGGTGACTTGATGCATCACCTTGGAGAATGCATGTGGCTCAGTGACTAGATGTATATATCACCTCGGAGAATGCACATGGCTCGGTAACGAAGTATGTTGCCTTGGAGAATGCATGTGGCTCGGTGACTAAATGTATATATCACCTCGAAGAATGCATGTGGCTTGGTGATAAGAAATATCGCCTTGGAAAATGCACGTGGCTCGGTGATTGGTTTTATCAGTTGAGACCGTAGAGTAATGATTAGAATGACCCAGGAAATGGTCAAAATGACATGTAATCGACTAGGTCGATTGATCATTGTTTTGATTTGATGTTGTGAATTGAGTGACTGAATGGAAATGACCATGAGTGGTCTTGTTGACATATAATTGACTAGGTCGATTGATCGATGATTCGATTTGATTGGGTGATGTGATTTGATTGATTGTTCGTTATGATTTGTGAAGCGTTTGTATATAACCTTGAATTGCAGGTTGAGACTGAGGTCAAGGTAAGTCCTCTGACTTGTGATGTGCTTAGGCAATCGAGTAGTGTATTGGTTCCCTAATTGAGTCTTAGTGGGGTAGAACTCGCTGAAACGTAGTCTCATCCTGGTTTGGGGAAAACGTTTTAGGACCCCGATGAGGAGCGGAAAAGGAGGAATCTAAGAAGGGGAATTCTAAGGTGAAACCTGATGAGAAAGATAATACCAAGAGGAATCTTGAGTATGACCTGGATGGACTGAGATTCCATCTTCTTTTATGAACTCCATTTTGATGTGAATAGAGTAGAGTAAAAAGTTGTGAATAGTTGTGAAGTACTCTGGTTTATGTCATATATAAAGGTTTGGTCATAAGTTTCAATATGAAAAATATGGCTTACTTTTCTATCACATCGTTTTATTATCTGGGGATTTATAACTGCTTCAGCATGTGCTTAAAAAAATGAAAGGGTCGGCAATACATAGTCATGGGATATCGCATTTTAAAATCGACGAAGTAGAAGGATGTGTGCGTTCCCGAGGATCAGGGCGTGACAAGTTTCGAAGTAAAATGGATCACTTAAGTGCCACTCCGGCCAAACTGCTGACGTTGCAATTTTCTAGCAAATTGGGTGCAAAATGGCGTCGTTTTGCACACGTGGCGACAAATTGCAAAAACGACGTCATTTTGTGTCTGATGTGTAAATAATTAATAAAATATTAATTAAATTAAATTTAAACTTAATTTTATTTAAAATATTCTAAAAATTAAAAAACTAAAAATTAAAAAAAATTAAGGGGGGGGGGGGACCGAAGGGGTGGCTGAGGCTGAGCCCTCATTGCTGCCGCCTCCCTACCGCCGCCGGGAAGGGCCAGCAACGGAGGGAGGAGGGTCGGCCGAGGTCACCGGCCCCCGGCCGACTGGCGGCAAGGGTCGTAGGCGCTCGCTGAATCGCGGTGAAGGCCGCAACCCTCCCCCCAAATCTAGGCGAGGGTTCGCGAGCCCTCGCCGCCTCCCTATCGTTGCTGGGAAAGGTCGGCGACAGTGGGGGAGCATCACCCCGGCCCCTGGCCAGGGCCTAGCGACCTCGGCCAACCGGCAGCGAGTGCCAGCAAGCCCTTGTCGGATCTGGGTGAGGGCTCACAGGCCCTTGCCACCTCCCCGCCGCCATCAGGAAGGGCCGATGACAGTGGGGGGAGCATCAGCCGAGGTCGTCGGGCCCTGGCCAGGGGCCAGCGATGTCGACCAACCGATGGCGAGGACCCGCGAGCCCTCGCCCAAATCTGGGGCGAGGGTCGCAGCCATCGCCGTCGGTTGGCTAGGGGCTAGCGACTTGGCTGACCCTCCCCACTCCGTCTTCGGCCTTTCCCAGTGACGAGGGCTCAGCCCTCAATCGCCCCTTCACCTGCCCCCTTTTTAATTTTTTTAAATTTTTAGAATATTTTAAATAAAATTAAGTTTAAATTTAATTTAATTAATTTTTATATTAATTATTTACACATCAGATACAAAACGATATCGTTTTTGCAATTTGTTGCCACGTCAGTGTGTAAAACAATGCCGTTTTGCACTCAACTCACTGGAAAATTTCCACGTCAGCAATTTAGCTGGCAATTTAGCTGGATTTTGGTCAGAGTGACACTTAAGTAGTCCACTTTACTCCGATTTTAGCACTTAAATATACCTTTTTGGACAATTTGTCCCCCTCCCCTCCCCTGAAAAAAAATCTTTTCCCACCATTGGCAAGCGTCTTGCAAAGTTAATTCATGAACTTTATTGTTAGTTGTTTTTCTTTTCTTTTTCTTTTTTTTTAAGAATGTAAGTTGTTAATTTTATGGTTTGTTTTGTTTTTGAAGTGATTTAAGACTTGGTTTGCTTGAGATTCCATTCAAGATAAGTGAAAACTTTTGGGATTAAGTTAAGTTGATCTACTTAGTGCTATTAAACTCGGTTGGTTAATTTGAATTTTGATAGTAAGTATGATTGTACTTCAAGATTGACATGTTGAGTTATAATGTTTTATTGCCTTAATTATAATCTTGTCTACATTCCGAGGAAGTGTTTGAAAGAATACCAAAAGGTTTTATCACATATTAGTACTTTGAAATGCTCAGGTGCAATTCTGTAAATTTGCAGAAATGAGAGGGCTCTTTTAACAGTGATATTTTAAGGTTTTAAGTGTTAATTAGTGGATTATTAAGTTAGATTAATTAAAAGAAATCAATCCGATTTAAAATATTAGGCTTGAATCTTTAGGGGGAAGTTTATGATTTCACCAAGCTATGAGACTAATCTACAAAAACTAGAAATTCCGGAGGCTATTCACAGCATTATAAACGTTATGATAATAGGTAGTTGAGTTTTTTTTTTAAAAAAAAATGATTGCTTAATCTAAATAATTTATCTAACTAGTCAAAATTGGACATTATTGCATAATTAATTTTTTTAGTCATATAATTTCACAATTAATTAAAAAGCGGGGCTATTTGAATAATTTTTAAAAATTTGTAGCAAGTCTAGAGTGTAAATAATATTCATGTGTTTTACATGACAAATAAATGGCACTTGGTATTTATTTTAATTAATATGGCTTGACTAATTGAAGATTGGAATTAGAGGTGAAAATTGCAAAATGAGAAATTTTACTAGGGCAACTATCTAATTCTTGAAATCTAAAATTATAGGAAAATAATCTTGATTTTGATCATTAAGATGAACCTAATCAAGGCGGGGTCTTGGAAATAGAAATTATACTAATTACTTAAACTATAGAAATGTTGGTTGTCTAAGGAAAATTCATCTTGATGATAAATGGATTTGCGTGAGTTTTCTATTGAAGGATGATTGCATGTTTTTTATATGATTTTAGTGCACAAGATTATTTGATTGCCATTATTTACACAAAAATGCCAAGAGATTAGTATGTTATTATTTGTAACTATGATTACTGAAAAATACGTGGCATTTATGTATAAATGATTCGCACATGATGGTACTATGTACCTAATGAACGATAATTGTTGGGTTTGCAAATGACAATAAATGGGTATTTGGTTCCATATGGTTGATATGGGGAGTACCAATTCGACTGGAATGATATCATTTGCATAGCTATTATAATGATTTGCATGTCAATTTCACTAGAGAGCAAACTTATTTGTACGAGTATGTGTATAAGACTCTAGGAAAAGACAAACTATTTAAGACTGGTATTTACAAGGTTGAAAGAACATGAAGTCCTAAAATTAATACCCGAAATGATATGACTTGAGTAGCCTACGATGTAATATTACTGTATAGTCATTATCATGCAGATGTACAGTAGTGTATTAATCTTTGTTGATGTAGAGGACACCCATAATGGATTGGTTAAGAGGTGAGGCATAGAGGTATTTATAATTCTGTCTCCCATAGGTTGGTAGTAACAATGTCTCCTATGTCAACATGATTCCTAGGCATTGACAAATAGAGAATAAACATTCATCGATGTATATCAGTGAGCTACTATGTGATACTTGCATATCATGAAATTAGTATGTCATATGTGTGCATATGAATGATTAACTAAATATCATATCATGGCTTCTAGTGCTAATTCGTTGCATACATAATCATAATCATTTTTGATAATGCACAACTTACATCTTAAATGAACTTAAATTATATGTTTGAAAAGTGTAAGTAAATACTTGTTCCTTTAGATGAAGTTGATCTTCCTATTACTGGCTCCAAGCACTCGAATCATCTAGAATACAAGTTGTATTTCCTCAAGTGATCCAATTATTTTATTATGAATATGTAAATAATTATGAGATAAGGTTAATATATATTTTACTCTCATCAAATGAGTGATTGTCACTTTCTGAATTATAATGATTCCTCGGAATGTCATGTAATATTACTCATTGAATGTTTATCCTATTGCACTTTTGGGTCAACAATAAGATGATCTCCTACCTTAAACTTAAAGACTTCATTTGCTGAGCTTAGCCTCATCCAAATATTTTATAAATTGATTAAGTTTTGAGTTTAGGGACATCTAAATTAGCGTTTTTGAAGATCTTTTTCAGGACTTAATCAGAGTACGCGGCAAGGTAAGAGTATATATTTTGCATATGGAGAATTGATTGTGTACACAGAAAGAAAAGAATTTATGTACATCATTTGAGGTTTGTTATTTTTTCGGCCTTTCAAGGTTCCAATTATATGAAAAAATTCAGTTGTGACATGCAAAATAGAGATTATCTATTGAAGTGGAGGAAGTGGGCAATTACAAACGATATGCTGAAGAAACCGTTCACCCTATTGGTGAGGACAAAATTACTATGTTGAACGTTTGGTCTAAGTTGACTTATAAGGTATTATATAGATGACGAATCGAGCTGACCGAATAATGCAGCTTTCTCATTTGCTATTTTATGATGAAAAACACATGTAACAAATAAGTTTTATTTTATTATAATCTGGAGGTCGAAATCGAGCCTAAACTGAAATTACACCTTTGTGACGAACAGCAACTTGCTTGAGAAAGAAGGCAGGGAGCAAATGCAAAAAAAGAAAAATGAATGGTAAGACTTAAAGGGAAAGAAAAAAGAAAGAAAAAATCGCTCAAAAACTAATTTTTTTGATATGCACATCTAATTTGTAGAGCTCCCAAATAATATCATTATCTACTGAAGGGGCGATAAATTAAATTTGAGCACATCAACGAATAATGTTAATCCGGATTGATTTGGCCGATGGGATTCGGAAAAGTTTGCCATCCTCTCAAGTAGATAAGTAATAGATGTCTACTTAAACACGATGAAGATAGTAATCCTAAATGATATCATCATTTTGTATTCGCGAGGATTTTATATTATCGTGTGTAAAAAAAAAAAAAGTTGCATGTCCAATGCCAAAAATCCAAGGTCGGGTCAAACACCACTAGCTTATAAAGTGACCTGATGATGGGTAAATGAATTACTTTTTTAAATTGCAGAAAGAAGACTAAATGAACGAAAGATAATTAAGTTCAAGCATCTTATAAAAAAATGATAGCATCGTCTCCAATACATTTAAATCAAAAGAGACTATCTTTTGAAAAAGAGAAATCTCAATCATTTTTGTCTCTACTATATCTATCTGATTTATTAGTATAAAGTTTATAATGAATAGGTCAATAATTTTATTTCTGTCTCACGCATTTCAACATCAAAATTTGAATATTTCCTATCATCAGCGAGCTTTGAACGCAAAAAAAAGAGGTTCAAATCTTGAATGGTTTTTCTATTATCATTTCACATTTATTACATGCCACATATATTTATAAAAAGAAAAATTCTTTGCATTATTTAATGATTTAAATATTTTTGGGAAAACTTTAAATAAGAGCCAGAAGTGACATCATTTTCTTAAATAAAAACTTAAAGTAGATTTTATTTCAAATAATGACCTGAAATTGTCAAATTATCTCAAATAAAGACCTAAAGTGAAATTTATTTCAAATGAGGGATCGAAGTAGCCATATAAGTTTAAAAAAAAAGGCCCAACCTCTCATATCGAAGGGCATCTTCATCTTTTAATTTATTTTTTGTTTATTTATTTTTCTTTCATTTTTCTTTTTTCTTATTTTTTCCTTATTTTTCCCCTTCCCTCCATCGGCCATGGCAAAGGCTGTCGGACTCAAGCGAGGACTGTAACATCCTAATTTTCCAGTCTGATTTTGATGAGATGAAATGGGCTTTTCATCGATGTGCCTATAGTCTTTTTCTCTGAGTTGGCCACTCACGAGTTAACTAGCGTATCAAGTGAAGCCGTTAAGGAATCTAAACACAATAAACTTAAGAATTCGACTAGGAATCAACTGCTCAACTGTGCTAATTTGCAATAGTCATTACAGCACTACCAAAATCGATCAAAGACCGGAGATAGGTTGATTCAATAAAGGTATGGGATTAGTGCGTGAGTGATTCCACCTAATTGCAAAATTTCTATCGAATGGCACTAGACCGATTTTTCTATCATTTTCTTACCATGTGTCCGTATTTAAAATCTCGAGATTTTCACAACAACCAAGAGTTACCAATATGTCAAAAATGTATGTTGCGGCTCGAAATTAATCGACCACGGGTCAATTGCATTACAAATTCCTAAAAGCTACCTGGTAGATTAGAACATGCTAAAATCACTTCAGATTAAAATTAGCTGCGAAATTGAACTCGATTTTCAGAAATTGAAAATTCTGTCATGTCATGATTCATTTAAGGAATGTCGACTCATCTTCTGAAAATTTTTCAGAGATTCCGGGATTTTTATGGAAAATCGATTCAAACGATTTGAAGAACGAATGGAAATTCGGTTTAGCTCATTTGAATGGAATTTTGACTTCTAAGCCAATCTACAAGGTGATGGGAAGTTGTGGAAATGTGTGGGATTTTTCTCCAACGAAATTGGACTTCGAATTTGAGAAATTGAGGATTAAATTGAAGTCTAAACTAAGTGAAATTCGGAACTAAGGTTGAGGGGTTATATTTTTGGCATCAAAATGGTTAATACTGAGTTTAATTTGTTAGAAAGAATAAGGGGGCAAGTGTTTAACTGAAGGGATAAGCATGTTGACTCTGTTTCCCCTTTCATTTTCCACGGAGCCGCTTCCTCCGCGTTGCGAAGACCCCTGCCTCGGTCTCCTTCGTGCACCTCCCCTTCGTGCGACGTCTTCACCTTCAATCTCCCTCTTCTTCGCAGCTTCATCCCTTCGTTTCTCTTTCTCTGCCGCCGCAGTCCACTAACCCTCGTCGCCCCATCTTCGCCACCGCCTCAGCCCATCACCTTGCTCCATCGAAGTCAACTCCTCTCCGTTGAAGCCACGCTGTTGACTCCTCCTGCCCGCAAGCCACACGCCCACCGAATTAAGCCACACACGAGCTGCCCACCTCCACTCACGATTCCCCTCTTTAGGCCACGCCTCCCCCTCTGGTCAACAAACCAGCCTTGCTTTTACTTTGGTTGACTGCCGCTGCTCCTCTGCCACGAAATCCAGCGCCTGCAAGCCCACGCTCTTCACGTCCGTCAGCTTCAAGCTGCCCATCGAAGACCGAAGCAGCCCTGTCTTCTCTTTCCTTCGTCCGAGCCTAACCCATCCGAAGCAGCACGTCCTCGAGGCCGCAGATTTGGAGCTCGAACAGCGAGCTTGTGGCCGATTTCAACTGGCCCGAGCTTTCCTCAGCCTCGCCAAGAGTTCAAATCTCGGCCGCCGTCGCCATGAGCCAATTTTCGTGCTAACCGGTGAGTTGCATTCTAATCCTTAATTAGTGGGCTAATGACACTTAGAGGTGTGTTAGTTAGCTAATTAGTTGATTAATTAGGTTAAGTAGGCTTAAGATGGCTTAGTTCGATTAAGTATATAGTTAGTATTTAGTTAGTCTAATTAGTTTAGTTAGGTGGATTAGTTAGGAATTAGTTAGGAATTAGTTAGTGGAATTAGTTAGTGTACTTAGATTAAATTAAATAGGATGGTTAGATTTAATTGTTAGTTAGATTATTTAGTTTAGTTAGTTTAGGTTAATTCAATTAAATGATTTAAATTTTTTATTTTTTAATTTATTTAATTTTCGGTAATTTATTTAATTATTAATTATTTTCCGGAAATTAAACCGAGATAGTCGGTGACCGGAATTGCGTGCCAATCGCAATGGTGTGTTCAATTTCTGCAATTGGATGTTAATTTGTACAAATTAAGTGCTGATTGGAATTTTGAGTTTTTAATTCCAAAATTTATTAATTTCAATAATTATTCAGAAAATCTCGGGTGTCAAATTTTAATGCTAAAAATGGTTTTATATACTATATAAAATAGTGAGATTTTAAATTGGAGATTATGAATTTTCTGAGTCCAATCTGACCATGTAGCCACACATGACTATTTTACCGTGTATTTTTAATACGAAGAAAATAAGTCAGGATCACTATTTTAATTTAGGCATTTGAGTATAATGCACGGTGTCCTTTGGTCGTGTGTTAATTAAGAGAACACGTCTCGAGCAATTATGCTGGACGTTACTAAATCCCTTTTGAGGTTACCCATGTATTAGGGTAGCGGGCCGCAGTAGATTCTAGACTTACGCTCCTTCGGAAAAGCCGTCAATAAGACGTAGCCATGCTCAATGGGGAAGAGACAATGCCTGGCTACACCAGTAGACAGCCAAACATGGGAGTCGGTGTGCCTTGAGTGGCTTAATTAACAATTGGAATGCATGATTGTTTGATATTGGTGCGCCTGATTATGAGACAAAACTATGTGGCATGGTATGGGATATGTCATAACGGTTTGGCCTTATAATCGGAACCCTTGTGATTAATTAAGTTGATGAAGTGTTCTAATTGTGATGCATTGCGATATGAACTATACTGACGTGCAAGAAAGAAACTGTGGCGAGATTAGTCATCTATGCTAATTGAGTAATTATGTGGTTAGGACACTTGTAGGTGTATTTCTCTTCTAATCGGGGCTTAGAGCGTGCACTCGCTAAAATTTATATCTCACCCCGTCATTGGTTTAAAATTTTCAGGACCGTAAAGTAGAAGGTCTGGAGCCGAGCTGAGGCGACCTAAAGAGTAGGTCAGATAGGACTGCCTCTTTTTGAAAACTAGTCTTTCGGTTATCGACTTGTGTAAATGACTCAGTATGTTTATAAAAGTGCGGTTTGTTTGTCAATGTGATGTCCTGTTTTTCTATCCCGAGATGATTACTGTCATGAGATTTATTTTCGCTTCCACATGTGCTAAAATGAATTTGTCGGCAACTCGTCTTGGGAAGTCGCATAATTTTTATCTATCACAGAGAGACGGGCACGCGCTCGAGAATCAGAGCGTAACAATGACAGCCCCCACCAAAGTCGAGTGAGGCACTCCTTGCTAGATCTGGCGAGAGTCACCTTATTTGACTCCATGTGAGGGCCACCCTTGCCAGATTTGGCTCGAGTGACCCTCACCCTGCCTAGCTCAAGCGCAACCCTCGCCTGAGTTAAGCGAAGAGGAAAAAAGATAAAAATAAAAAAAATAAAAAAAAAAGATAAAAATTATTTATACATATATATGGTTATAATTTCTTTTAATCAAAATATCCTTTTTTCAATGATCGAAATAGTCACTGGCCGGCCAAAGGCCCTTTTTATTTGAAATAAAATTTATTTTAAATCTTTATTTGAAAAAATGATGATACTCTAGTCTTTATTTAGAATTTTCCCAATATTTTTTAGTATATACAAGGGAAAATTTTCTTTTTGTTTTCACACGGAGAAAAGAACGCGTTCGGACGTCGTCGGTGTCGCGAGGCTCGTGGTATTTACTCGCTTCTGCAGGGACCGCGTCAGGAGATGAAGAAGAAGAAGACGGCGGCAGTGAGACCACGTCACGCACTCTACCTCCGCCGTCGACCGTGACGGAGCTCGATGGCCGCCGACGGCGGCGCAGGAAGCGACGACTTTGTTATGCTTGTGAAGTTGCCTAACCCCTCGGCGTTGTTGACCAAGTTCGCCATTAATTTATTCCCATTTCTTCTCAGAACTTCGCTTCGTCTTCCCTCCCATTTCCATGAAAAGTCACGATTCCCCCATGAAGCCACCATCGCTGCTCTTTAAATTCCGTCCCTCCCCACCTCCCTCGAATGAATCCAGCATCGCGACGATATGGCGAGCACCATCAAGGTCGGTGGATCCTTAGCGACCGGTGCTTTCCCCTCCTTCAGGCACGCTCCCTTGGCGAACCTCGCCGCCTCCGTCTCCCTCCGCCGCTCCCTCCGCCGCCCGCCGGCGGCCCTGTGCGCATCCTCCGATGACGATCGCTTCACCGTCCTGGTGGCGGACGAGCTCGGGGAAGCGGGGCTGGATATCCTCAGGGATTTCGCGGAGGTTGACCACGCCGTTGACCTCGCACCCGAGGAGCTGTGCGCGAGGATCGGCGGGTGTGATGCGCTCATTGTCGGGAGCGAGATGAAGGTGAGCGGGGACGTGTTCGGCTGCTCCGGCGGGAGGCTGAAGGTGGTCGGGATCGCCGGGGGTGGGATTGAGAATGTGAACCTGGCCGCGGCGAACGAGAACCGGTGCCTGGTGGTGAATGCGCCGAACGCAAGCGGCTCAGCAGTGGCAGAGCACGCAATCGCCCTCCTGACGGCCATGGCCCGGAACATTGTGCAAGCTGCGGTTTCAGTGAAGTCGGGTCAGTGTTTGTCTCATAAATTTCAATCCCTTTTCAGCAATTCTAGTTCTAGCTGTTTGTTCTGTTCTGCCAATGCTTAGTATTGGGAGTGCATATATAGAGGAAACAATGTAGAGACTCAAATGGTGACTGCTGAATTGTCTACTGCGTCTATTTAATGCATATTTACCTGTGAAATCTTTCATGACACGAACTACTTTTGTCCCTAAAGTTGTTGGAATATATTATAAAATCAAAAGCTATCGAACGATTCCATCGGATCGTGGTCCAGTTTCATGTGGAACAATCAGAGACAAGGAACATGGGACCTGGAATCTGCGCATAGAAAGTTCAGCTGTACTCATGTGAAACTATGGTTTTGTGATCTAAAAGGGTTCGACAGCGATAATCGGATGCTTTCTCTAAGCACCTTTTTTGGGTCAACTTGTCGTATCCAATTGGAATTACCCGTTAGATCGTGCAGGTCCCAGAGATTGATATGTTCTGAGCCATGAGCATGGCACGTGATTATCCCTTCTTTTTCAGAACGACACCAGGTTCTAGATGGATTCTTTTCATACCTTAATGCTTGACGAATTAGAGGAGAAGAGTTTCATAGTCTAGTCAGAAATATGAAATCTGAAGTGGAATCGGTCTGCAAAATGTGTTTCAAGATGTCTTAGTAGAACCACATAGTAGTTACTGCAAGATGCAGTGTAAATTCAGGAAATCCCGTTTCTGTACTTATAAATTGAAATAGTGAACTAGCTTTTCTTCTGTTTATGAGGTTCCTTTCGACCTTGAGAATTCGCGATGCTGATGGAACAGGTTGAGTTTGTGAATCTCAGTATATTTGTGCAGGGGCTGCTATGTTTACCGGCATATTTCCTCATTAATAGTAGCAGTGTCTTTCTCAGAGGTTGCCCCGAAATCTTACAATTCTGCAGAGCTACTTGATTGATGACAGTTTTCTAAAGCTGACTGCTGGATAACAGAACGAATTTTGATCGATCCGGCATATATTTCTGAATGGAACACTTGATAATAACAGATTTTCTATCTCGTGTACATACTACATATTCTCAAAATGGATAGTGAAAACACTCGAACTGTTTTGGCTAGAAACTTGGAAGTGATTTTTTGGTATACATGCATCGGCTAATGCAGGTAATTGGCAAAGGAAAAAGTATGTGGGCATGTCTCTTTCAGGGAAGACCCTTGCTGTCTTGGGTTTTGTAGAGGTCGGGTTTGATGTTGCCCAACGCGCCAAAGGTCTTGGAATGCATGTAATCGCATATGACCCATACGCCTCCGGTCATCTAGCCCGTGCAATCGGGGTAGAGTTGGTGACGTTCGACAAGGCCATAGCGAATGCAGATTTCATCTCCTTACATATGCATTATACTCCTGCCACGCAGAAGATGCTTAATGATGAGACCTTTGCGAAGATGAAGAAAGGCGTTCAGATTCTGAATGTCACTCATGGAGGATTGATCGATGAAGACGCTCTAGTCAGGGCACTCGATTCAGGAATTGTGTCGCGGGTACTTCTGTCTGTCTCACTTTTGTCTTTTGGAAGACTGCTAATTAAATCATCCGGAACGTTGAAGTGATTTCTCTAACAGGCAGCAGTAGATGTTTTGATAGAGGAGCCGCCACCGAAAGACAACAAGCTCGTCCAACACGAGAAAGTCATCGTTACCCCAAATCTCGGAGACGGTACTTTCGAAGCTCAGGTTGGTTGAATGGCCTAACTTTCCGAATGCTTAAACTTTTCACTTTCTGTGCCATTAGATGACAGCAAAAGCTAATGTGCAGGAACAACTGTCTATCGAAATTGCAGAAGCTGTCATTGAAGCTTTAAAAGGAGATCTTCCTTCGACCGTTGTCAATGAACCGATGGTTGCTGCTGAGGTATCATCTTGCATCTTTATATCGTGCAGCATCAGGTCTCTTCATGAGCTAACGCCATGCGATGTAACAAATAATGAAGTCCTGCATTTATCCTTCAATTTCATTCGAATTGCCATAAAAAACGATGTTATCTGAGGTCTAAAATATATTCTTTTCAAGGCTAAAGAAACCGTTCCGTTGATAGTTGCCTGTTCTTACTACGTTCATTAGGCATATGTCCTGCACATTTCAATGCTCCTTTGTTCTATCAGGTCCTTGCGGAATTGAAGCCATTTCTTGACCTCGCAATCAATCTAGGAAGATTTGCTGTCAAACTAATTGCGGGAAGAGGCGGTTTTAAAGCAGTAAAAGTCACGTACGCTTCTGCTAGGGAACCGGATCAACTCGACACGAAACTCCTCCGAGCCGCGGTGATCAAGGGCCTCATCGAACCCATTTCCAGCGTCATCGTCAACTGGGTGAATGGAGATTCAGTAGCCAAGCAAAGAGGACTGAGAATTACTGAAGAGCGAGTCACTTGGCCCGGTTCGCCGGAGTACCCTCTCGAGTTCCTCCAGGTTCAGATAGCAAGCGTGGAGTCGAGATTCGACAGCGCCCTGTCGACATCCGGGGAGATTGAAGTTGGAGGGCAGGTGAGAGACGGGCTCCCCTTCCTGACTAAGGTCGGGAACTTCGAGGTGGACGTCCGGTTGGAAGGCTGCATACTGCTGTGCAGGGCGATCGATCAGCCAGGTTTGATCGGGAAGATCGGGAGCGTCCTGGGGGAGGCGAACGTGAACATCGGCTTCATGAACGCTACGAGGACCGCCGTCGACTCGGAGAACTTGGAGAGCATGATCTCGATCAAGGTGGACGATCAGCCGACCAAGGAGACGCTGAAGAAGATCGGCGAGATCGCTGCGATCCGGGAGTTCGTCTTCCTGGTCGTGTAAAGATGCAGAAGGCTAACGCATTATTTCATTGTACCTAGAGAACACATTAATTGATTCCCTTTCATTTCTACCGTTTTAGCTTGAATAAACTTGGTTCCCCTTGCAAATGTTCTTTTTTTTTTTTTTATAATTTTACTTTGTTCAAATTTGAACTTAATGATTTTATTAAAGGGTTAATATCACCAAAAACCCTCCGAATTAGTACATTCATGACAAATTTATCCTAAATTAATTTTTTTATCATCAAAAACTCCAAACACATGCATCTATGATAAATTTATCTTTCATTATTTTCATTAAATTGGATTAATATTACAAAAAAATTACTAATACACTTGTGGTAAATAGAGAATAAAATCCCAAATTGGTACAACGTGTCATCTAATTCAGTAACTTGATAGTAAAATTTAACATATTAATAAAGAATAAATTTGTTATAAATGTATCGGTTTGAAATTTTTTGTGATTAATGTGATTTTTTATTGTATTAATCATATATTAAAATGTAAACCTATTTCATTTTCTTTTAAGTTATCTTGAAAAGTGTTATTTGCACCTAAAATTGTTAATAAGACCTTGGAGAAAATAGAAATTTTTGCATATTCTCTTTCTGAAAAAGGATGTGGTCCCGACCACTTTCAAAAGTATGTTATAAATTAGATATTTGTCACTATCATACATAAGATAAAGTATAACTAACGACTTTTGTAGGTGTCTCGTCATCTTCTCTTTATCTTACTCTAAAGGAACTTGGATTTTTCAGGCCGACGTAACACGTGTTCCGACTGCACAAGTTCGGTTCACATTGACAGCGAATATTGAAACCACTTTTGTCGCAAGAAGTATCAAAATCGAACTAGAATATTGAACCGATAAAAAATTCATACATTTTCGATTTAATTTAGACAATGAAAAAAATAACCCTTTTCTTCGGTCCAATTAATCGAACCGAACTAAGAATCACTTCTCTTCTTAATATTATAATCTACACAATCTCTCTTCTTTTCTTATTAAACCTTCTTTAATATTTTAAAAAAGATAATCGAATGTAATCAAGTATTCGATCCAAATTATATTCGGTTCAAAATATGCTTCAATTCAAAGTTAATGCATATTCAAATTGTTTGACTTGTTTCGAATTTCCTTAAAACCCGAACCAAATCAAAATATTGGCACCCTTATTTGCCGTGCCGCCGAATTACTATGGACCTCGTGTTGGGTAGTCTCTTACCCATTAGGGTTTTGGTGGGATTGTCTTTAGAGTGTACGATTTTTTAAAAAATTTTAAAAATATATTTTTTTTCTCGTTATTTACTTTATTCAGAAATTCAAAAGATCCCGGTGCATTCGCCCAGGGATGTCAAGTTCAGTGTCAGATGCGTGTGCGAAATCCACCACAAAAATAGAGAAATCCGTCCACACCAACCCATTAAAAAATTCCGACAAAAGAACCTATTAAAAATTGAAAAGTTTCCAGAAATCAACTTTTTATTTGTGGTTTCAGACGGACAAAGAGAAAAAATAATAATTTATTTGTGACTTCACTTCCACGTCGCGTAAGCCCCGCATCCATAAATGTTTGGGCCGGTCGAAGTGACGCAAAAAATTAAAAAAAATAAAAAATAAAAGATGCAGTCTATGTTTCTACATTTATTTTTTTGTACAACGGGAAAGTAAATTAGAAAATGAATGAATTATGAAAAAGCACGTCCCAAGTTTGATGACTTTCGCACACACTCATCTAATTGTCATAATCTTGCGAGCAGAATATTGTCAATTTTACGGAATATTCACTTTAAGCGACATGCCATATGTGGCAAATCGTTTATTCTTCTAAAAAATTATAGTAAAAGTTCCGATACTTATATTTGATGTCATTTTCCCTGAATGAATATGAGACTAGACAAAAATTGCCCCTTGAGTTTATCGGAAAAAAATCAATCGGACAATAAAAAATCACGAGCTGGACAAGCATGACATAGAGATCATCATATCTAATTATTTAAAAGAGTTATAAAAAATTAAAATAAAATAAAAAAGAAGAGGGAGAAAGAGAGAGGAGTGTTTTGCGGGAGAGAGAAATTATTAAGTTTAAAATTTTCATTAATTAATACACTTTTTTTTTATAAGAGGAAAAGTCGCAATCTTCAGCTATACAAATACACGTGCATATACTCCCGTTACATCCTCACTTCTTTATATTCATACATTTTTTCTATTTTTTTTCTTTTTTTTCCTTTCCTATGCATCTTTGATAATTTAAAAAAGATATAAAAAAAAGACAAGAAGGGGTAAATAATAATAATAATGTCGAAAAAATCTGACTGAAACCTGACACGAAAACTACGACGTCGGTCTCCCGCCGTACGCCTGCTTGCACACCGCGTCCGGCTTCTGCGACGGCGCGCACAGCTGTGACGTCGCCGGACACTCCCTCAGGCAGTTGTCCCCCAGGCTCCCGAAGGCCACCGCCGCCCCGCCGGAGAACAGCCCCGCCGGCGGCTTCCCCTTCAGGTAGTTCCCGTCCAGGAACAGCCTCCTCAGCGTCGTCTTCTTCCCGAACTCCGCCGGGATGTCCCCCCTCAGCCGGTTGTACCGCAGCGTCAGCGAGGACAGCTGCGGGTAGCTCGCGAAGTTGCCCGGGACGTACCCCTCGATCCGGTTGAACCCCAGATCGACGGCGACCAGGCCGCCGCCGCCGCCCCCCACGGGCGGCGCCGCGACGTCGACGCGGGTGAGGCTGTTGTTGGCCAGATCGATCTGCTGGACGGAGGGGAGCAGGAAGAGCCAGGGCTCGAGGGCTCCGGCGAGCGAGTTGTGGGCGAGTTCGACGACCTCGAGCTGAGCCGACCCGGCGAAGGAGTCCTTCGACAGGGGCCCCGAGAGAGAGTTCCCCCTGAGGGCGAGCTCGAGCAGGTTCGGCGGGAGCTTCGGGATGGACCCGGTCAGGCGGTTGAAGCTGATGTCGAGCCGGGTCAGGCTCGGAAGCGAGCCGAGCGAGCTCGGCAGCGGCCCGGAGAGGGAGTTGTACGAGAGGTCGAGGGACTGGAGGGCCTTGAGGCCGGTGAAGGCGGGGACGGAGCCGGAGAAGGAGTTGGCGCGGAGGGAGAGGGTGGTGAGGGCGGTGAGGGAGGAGAGGGAGGTGGGGATGCGGCCCCGGAAGGAGTTGTCGGTGAGGTCGAGGACGGCGAGGCTGGAGAGGCGGGAGACGAGCGGGGAGAGGGTGCCGGAGTAGCCGGCGGGGTCGAGGGTGATCGTGGTGATCCTGGCCTGGCCGCCGCCGCCGGAGGAGGAGGGAGAGGAGCAGGAGAGGCCGCAGGTGAAGTAGGAGCGGCGAGGGAGGGAGCAAGGGTCGGAGGAGGAGAAGTTCCAGGAGGCGAGGCAGGACCAGGGGGGGATGGAGGACGGGTCGACGGCCGCCTTGAAGGCCTCGAGGGCGGCGACGTCGGAGGGGGAGGTGGTCGAGAGGGCTTGTCGATGATGGACGGCGGCGGCGGCGATGAAGAAGAAGAAGAAGAAGAAGCGGGAGAGCGAGGGGAGGAGGTTGGCCATGATTTCTGGTTGTGCCTAAGTGCAATTTGGGAGTGATTTGACAGAGGAAAATGGTGAGCGAGTGTGGTGGCGGTTGTGGTGGTGGTGGGGCTTCGACTGTCCCCCTTTTGATTTTTCTATGTCTCAATGGCTGGAATGCACCGTGGCTTTGGGGCCGTGGAACATATGCTTGGAAGAATATATATATATATATATATATATATATATATATATATATTGATTCTACTTATTAATGGGTATTTGATTGCAATTCAAGAATTTGCTTGGGAACTTGTGCTTTTATAAATAGACTTCATAGGGTGTCAAAGTGCAATCGATTCGATCTCATAAAATGAACTTTGACGATAATGTTTAGGTGCACACCGATGTGTCTTTTAATGAAATGATGGGTCTTATACAAATTCGACAGATTCTCAATCAAAGTCATGTCAAGCATCATGCTTGAGTATATCTAATCAAGGAGCCGGCACCCAACTAATTAGCTGGTCGAGGTCTAGTCTTTTCGAAAGGTAGGAGGGGCAAAATCGAGAACCATTAGGGAAATAATTTTCCTTCTCAACCTCGGCCGACCGACCTTTCAGCAACTTTTTAAATGTGCGGTGTCATACAAGGATTTTTAGGGTCGGAAGTGGGTCGGATCCTATTAAATTCGTCCATTTTTTTTTTGTCAGAAAAATTCTTTCGTTGATCAGCTCTAGACATGCAATACAATATCTTGGATGAGCGACCTTAGTTAATAATCGCGAATATAATGCGGTAAGTCAATTGTTTTCCTAATAATGGAAGCATAGTTAATAATATCATTAATTAGACTTAATTTGTAGGTGACATGATAAATGTAGCTCAATCATTAGGATCTAATAATTCAACTCCAATGTTACCCCCACCTTGTAGCCTCCGGGTCGGTTCTCATGCGTCCTATCACCATTTAACTAAAGTCCATTAAAATAAAATTTTATGAACGACTTACAATGAAGCTTCAAAAATCAGTGAATGTGGAGATTTTATTGATGTGTTAGATAAAAATTTAGCAGCACAATTAGTTTACTGCATTTTTTGCTCTTTGGTTGATTTAATAACATCATTGATTACTATAGTAGTTTGAAAAATAATAAAAATAATATAGAGAAAATATTATATATAAAAGGTTCGTACAACTATTTATTTTTTGGTGTAATCATCTTGCATAAGACTATATGATTATTTCGTAATTTTTTTCTTAACAGATTTATGACTCCTTAATAATTTTTTAAATAGAAAATGGCTCTTCAATTGTTGTCCCTACATCACTAGTCTTTGACTTTTTAGATTATTAGCACATTAGGAACCTTTCCTAAAGAATTTCTCGTAATATGTCAGTAAGTGAATAATTTGAACAACATTTTCCAAATAATAATCACTTGTATTGCTTGCAAAAATGAATTAATATTAATTTTTTTCTCATCTTCAAAATTGTTTAGATATAAATTGTTGTAGATGATGATAATATTTTTCATTAACTAATTATTTCAAATGATATAAATAATCATTTTTTAGGAAAATACATTTCAAATTGTTCATGTTTTCACTAAATAAATGGAGCCATAATGCCACAAAGATAGAGATGGGCCTAGTGCGAAATTCAATCACTCCATATGGGCTAAAGGATTGCTTCTCAATTTTCGAATTAATTACTCATCATTATCACATTTCACAAGTCGAAAGCCCGATTGTTATGGCTCTTAAATTCGTTAGACTTTTTTGCTGAACATTCCTAATAATACTTCCTTCAAATTTTGACGGGGTCTAGAATTTATGGATGGATATGAAAGGTTTTTCGAAATAATTGGGCCTAAGCATAATTTCGCGAAAGTCGAGGGGGCAGGGCGGGCCCCCCTCCGGGCCGATGGAAATTCCAGCCATACACGTTGAATCTTTTTCGTCCCTCGAGGAGGAGCAACGACTAGTGATGATTTGGCGTCGGTGGCATTTAGTGATGATTGGTGTCGGTGGTGCGACTTTGACTTTGGTGGAAGGATGAACAAATTCATGAATGATGAAGGGAACATCGGAATATATTATGTCCAATCGATGTAACCTGCGTTCATAATTAGAAACCAATACATGAAATTCATCGCCTAAGGACATCCGATCGCTTGCATAAAAAGTCGGGGTTGAATCAAAGTTAGGGACAGAAGTCCTAAGTGAACAACGGATAATAACGATAGTTCTAATGTCCACATCATCGACATAAATGGTGGGTGTGCCAAGCCCAAATCTTGATAAGGATTACTTGACTTTTTATCGTGACATATTAGATACGACAATTGTTATAAACTATAATCGTGAAAAGTAGAACTCCGGCATGAGATAATTCCATCTTCCATATAATTTATTTGGGAAATTTGGACTAATTGTCGCTGTCAGCTCTCAACTAATTCATCCAATAATTCCCCAGAAAAAAATTAATTTAATTGTTGTCGTACCAACTAGATGAGGAATACACAATGGATTTGTTGCTTTAGGAAAAATCACAATGCACAGGACTTTGAATGCAAAACAGGGAAGTCCTTTCTTCTATCGAACGACACAATCCTAGGATTTACTCTCTTCTCTATTTTCATGTCCCCACTGATCGTCAAGAACTTACATTGCAATTAAATCTTGTGCATCCCATGCTGTATTGATGCATCTATTCTCTGTGTTATCTAGCTTGCGATCTTATCTTAAGACTAAACGAAACCCCATTGCGAGACTTTATAAGATCACTACAGATTATTCTAAAAATTTAAGTTGTTAAATGAAAGCATGGTTTAATAACTTAAACTTAAAAATTCAAACTCTAATACCATATGAGATTTTATGAGATCATTACCAATTATTCTAAAATTTTTAAATTATTTGATTTAATATCCGTATACAAAAATGGCATTATCCTTGAATCCACGATCCTGATCAATAGCTTTCGAGAACTCAAAGACCTAAATCCCCGTGAGCTCTTATCTCTCTCGAGACGGAACAATGTGACGGGCACCACATTTGACCCATTGCCATGGTGATGATGGTGACGGGTTCAAAGAGCCCTTGGGATTGGGATGAAGTTGGTGATTTAGTTTAGATAGAGTATAGAATCTTATTGAGGAAGTTCAAGATGCACTTCAAAGAATTGGAGAATGCAAGTGACTTTGGTGTAAAAGACAGGCATAGTGCCTTAAAATTGTATGAGGAAATTCATGAAGCTTGTCTGAACGCTAGTGTAAAAGGACAGCATCAATCATGACTTCCCATCAATCCACTCCTCGGAGAATGCAGCATCGATCGCGACTGCCGTCGAGATCAACAGGCAACGACATTCTACGTTCAGTTGAATGCGGACATGCAAGGGGTATTTGCCTTTTGGGTAAAAACAATGGACTTAATTACCATATACAAATGATTGGTTTTGTCATTGAAAAAAAATCTTTTGTCCGAATATTTTACTGAAGAATGCAAGATAAATAAATATATTTTTCACTAAAAAATCATTTTGGATGAAAGTGGTTAGTTTCATTTGTTTGATAATTTAGGCAAATTAATTATCTTCTTATTATATTGAAGAGTTATTTTCTCCTAATCTAAGCTTACCATTTTCAATCTCAATTGATTAGTTTTCTGCTATTCAAATACTTGAAATTTTTTTATCAAAAAATACTTGAAAGTTGAAAAAAAAAAAATTCATGGAGACAATCTTCCTTTAAACAAACAAAACATAAATTTGGTGTTTTCAATTTGCAAAATAATGTTTTCTATAAATTGATTAGTTTTCCTCATCCAAACACTAGAAAGTTTGAAAAAATTTCTTGAAAATAGTTTTTTTTCAAATAAATGAACCCTTTAAATTTAATGCTTTCTCGACATATTAATCATGAATTTGTTAGAAATTCCACCCCCCAAAAAAATTAAACTATATATAAATAGATAAATTACTTAAACAAGTGATGTGAGATATATTAAAACTTCTCTTGCAGGCAACATAACTCTAGTATCATGATAAAAAGTTCAAAGGCTTAAATTTATTGGTGAAGGGAGTATGCATATGAAAACAGATAAAGCCTATAAATAAATATGTGGGATATCTTAACATCCCCTCTTGCACTACTGCCTTGTTAAAATCTGACTTAAATGTTTATTAATTTTTACGTCTAAAAGTACTTTTATGTATAAGTATTCAATGTTATTTTTATAGCCAATTACTTGTGGGGACCAAAATTCCAAACATCATAGTGCAATAGTTAATCTTCCAAAGAAAAAATTTGAAGTTTAGAGATGGTTGATGTTGTTTTTCCAATAGAATGTTCTTTTATTTTCTTGTGGAAAGATGCAATAAATAAATAAATGCAGGACTAAAGTGGTGGGGTTACTCTTTTTCTATCCTTCAATCTTTTACTTGCTTTACCGATCATACCAGCTGTAAGTCACAGTGTTCGAGGCAGGTGGCCCTAAGAAATAGACCTAAAGCATCAAACTATTCCATTGGGACATCAAAATTAAGAGCCCACTTTAGTTGACTTTTGAACTTCGATCTTTTTAAAAAGTGGTTGGATGAATAAAATAGGCTGACAAATGAAGTTGTTATGACTTTAGAAGGGTGAAGATCCATTTATTTTATAGAAAAATAAAAATATTAGAAAATATTTTCTCAAAAATAATTACCCATATTACTTAAAAAAATTAATGAACGTCATATAACTGTTTAGAAGTAAATTGATGTCAAAAATGAAAATAATCTTTATTGATGAAAAACCCTAAACTGGAACATTTGTGACAAATTTATCCCAAACTAATTTTCAAAAAAGCATTGCTTATCTTGTTTACAAAAATAAATAAATAGAAAATATTTTTATCATTTACAAAAATGTTTAGACTTAATTTGCTATTTATGATGAGCAAATTTTTCATTGACCAATTATTTCAAACGGTATAAGCGATCATTTAAAAAAAAAAATGGTTTCCCAAATCATTTACTTTTTTTCATGAAACGACTCTCAATTCCACACTAGTTTACATTGAAAACTTCATTTTTATAGTTAGAAACTTCACAACAATCCTTCCTCCAAATTCCAAAATAGTGAAATATTCTTTCATCGGAAAAGTTAGGCTTGTTGTCCACACACTTTTATCTTTTTCTTCATAATCAAATCCATGTATGTTAAATTTATTTGATCAAGTCCAACTACTTTCACAAATTTTCTGATTAAGTCCCTTCAACATTAAACCCAACCAAATCCAGCTGACATGACCATTGCTCGACGTTGTAGCATGACATGGATGAAATTCTTCCAACACAAGTGGTCACATGTACTTGTTTATATTGATTAAATTTCATTTACATCATACCATCACGTTGTCCACATTAATTCAATTTGCGTACACATGTCCGTGCAAGCATTTGCAAATTTCGTCACCATCACACTTTTGTCAAGTTTGCTGAATTTGGTCAAATTTGATATCCTTCGATCATAATCCGATGATTCAAACCTTTGATTCAACTTATCTCTCGAATGCATGCAAACTGTCTACTAGATTCACAAGAAAGCAAACATGACCTCTAAAATTATTCTAAGAGAGATGCATTGCATTTCAAATAGAGAATCTCTTAACCTCCAAATCAAGCACCAATCACATTTCAAATAGAGAATCTCTTAACCTCCAAATCAAGCACCAATCACACGGTCGATCCCTACCAAACACAAACTCTCATTCAAATATATATCCCCACCTCTTATGCAGCAAGCTGGCAAAGACCATCTACTCCAATAATCAAATCCCATCACACAATTCCAGGCATCATATTATTATTGTTATTGTTATTATTATTGTTATTGTTATTATTGTTATTGTCGTGGTCGTCGTGGTCGTGTCATTTTCCTATCTTAAGGATTAATAAAACAAGGCTCCCACCAAACTGATTTGAACTGGTCAAGACAAGGTCCGATGAAAAAGGCGGTGACATAATTAAAAGAGTCAGCAAGAGTTCAAATGTTCAAATCAAACCACAGTATCATTAGCTGTCAAGAGATGCTTTTTTAAATAACGTTCCACAATTATTTATTTATTAAATACAATAGCCCCCATTTTATAAAAATTTCACAATCATTCCGCCCCGCATTGTCCACGTTTTATTGACCCTATCCTCTATAAATTAGCAGGCCCAATTTATAGATTAATAATCAGTCAGGCCCGATCTTAATGAAATTTTACTCAATACATGTAGACGGATGCGATTCGAATGCAGTCATAGAGAAATTAATTACATCAGGAGTTTCAATATAGCGCTACCTTCGAATACTCATACCAATTCGGTCATTTTTGGTTATGATTTTTTTCATCAACATTATCCTTTTCTTTTGTCAAACGAAAATGAAAAGAGTTAATTTCCATTGATTTAAATAGGTTAAATGCAAAATCCATTGCAACCTTAGGTCCTAACCATGTCCTTTATTTATTTATTTTTGGGAATGTGCCCAACAAGTTCTAAAACATGTTGCAAGAGTACAATTGAATCCAAAAACTTGCAAAAAGCACAATTAAGTCTTAAAATTTGTCAAATTGATCCAATTAAATCCTCCCGTTAATACCATTAACTTATCTAATGGAACATGGCATTTTAAAATTAATTTCTCTCTCTCACGTGGCACTTTTAAATTATTTTTATCCAAATCTTATTTAAATTATATTATTTGTTAAGCTGAAATTATATTTAAAAAAGAAAAATTGAAAAGAAAGAGGAGGTAGGGTAGAGCCTTGCTAGCAGGCGCTATCGTCGTCGCTACCACCCCCTCGTTGGAGGGACTGCTGATCTGGGTGAGGGTGGTCAGCCTTCGCTGGCCCTAGGCAAGGCCCAACAGCCCTCGCCGACCCTGGGTGAGGGTGGGCAACCCTCGCTGGCCTTAGGCAAGGCCCAATGACCCTTGCTAGGCTTAGGCGAGGGTGCCTAGATCTAGGTGGCACCGATGCTTGCCTAGGTCCAATGAGCATTGTCGGCCCTTACCTAGGGCTGGCGAGACCTTGTTTGGGGCTGGTGAGGCTCGTTGGCCCCAAGCGACAGCCGGTGTAGCGCAGATCTAGGTGGGGCCTTGCCAGTTGTCTCCTGTGGCTGGCGAGGTCTCCCCTAAGGTGAGTAATGGCCGGCCACCCTCGCCCAAGGTCGGTGACCTCTTCTTCTTCTTCTTCTTCTTCGCCTAGGGTCAGCGACCTCCTCTTCTTCTTCATTTAAAAAATGCCACGTCAAAAATAAAAATTAATTTATAAAAGCCACGTCAGCATTTTCCATTAATTAACTAGATGATATTAACTTTAAAGCTTGATTATACTTTTTGTAAATTTTATGATTCAATTGCATTTTTGCAACGTTTCAGGACTTATAGTGCACATACCCCTTTATCTTTTAGTGTTCTTTGCCCTCCGATGTGGAACCTTAGGTTTAGTTGCATTTTTCGTTGGGGTAGTCCTTAGTTTTGGCTGCTTATTGAATCACATGAATGGCTAACTTCATGATAACTAGAGGTGTTAAAACGGGCTATGAACCCTTTTTTTTTTACTCATAATTCTGGGCTGGGTTGTAAACGAGTTATTAGACCTTTGACGGGCAGGATGAAAATGGGTTTAGAACATTGTAGTCCAACTAGAGTGGGTCATAAATAGGTTCCTCTGACGATGTCGCCTCCAAGCAAGTCCATCTGGCCTTCCTACCAAGGTGCGAAGAAATCAGGTGCCGATCACGAGACGCCGCCTTCGAACAACATCTTGATCGGCAACCCTCTCGAGTGATGTCGTTGTCGCGGATCTAATGAGACATGTTCGGCGAGTACGACGCGCTCAACGCCACCTCGTACGCCTCCCACAGCTCAGCCTTCAGCTCCTTCAAGTGCCCCGACAGGGCCGCCGCCACCGCCGCCGCCACTGCCAAGGACACGATTGAGATCGAGCTCACTTGACCGGTTTGTACTGTTCTTTTGCGTAGATTTATTCAGCTTTTTCGCGGTTGTTTGTGTATCCTTTTTGAGAATTAGGTTTAGTTTCGAGACGTAGGCTTGGTAAAATCATAAGAAATTGAAAAATTACGAATCTTTTAATAGCAAGGGCTGCGAGTAACAGGGCCACGTACTCTTCCTATTATCGTTCGGCAGTTGATATGGTCATGGTGAAGGGAGAAGAAAGGCTTTAAATCGATCTCTTCTCGAATGGCCATTTCCCTCTTTTCGGAAGGAAGTGCAAGAGATTGGCCATGACTGCTGCACCCGTTTTATAATTTATGGATTGCCTGTAACCTGTTTATAGTTAAACGAAAATCAAAGCCTGAATCCATTTCATGATTTGTTGGTGGCTTGGCCGGAATCTTTACCGCCACCTTTGGGTCCCCATTCATAACTTGACCCCTTGAGCTCCCTAGCTCGACAAGCTAGTCTATGAAGCCATCCATTCTTTGAAGGCAATGATATAAGGAGAAAGATGCTAAAAATGAATCTTGAAATGTGTCGGGATGAAAATTCACATTGGATATAAATAGGTTAATTTGGTTTGATCATTTATGATCCAACCCGACCAATCCATTTTGATGGGCCTAGTGACAACCTAGGACAACAAGAGATACTTAACCAATATCTAACTTGTGCCAAACTATATATCTAGGTGTATAAATGGATGTCTAATCTATATAATGTGCATCCACGATCTTTATATCTACAATCTATAGCGAAATTGATGATTGATGCATCGAGTCTAGTATGCTAATTTATGTCTGTTCGTGCACTCTTCACATAGTTTCATTCGACCAGGGAGTATTGTGCCAACAAGTTGGTTATATATCTACAATCTATAGTGAAATTGATGTTTGATGCATCGAGTGTAGATCGATAATGCATGGCCGCTCGTGCACTCTGCGACAATTCCTGTGCCCGCCTAACTTGCATCCTAGGCGTGTTTAATCTCAATGCTATCACCACCATCTTTCAAGCAATTGTGCTATCCTTTACATCATTCCAGCTCTTTCTAAACATAAAAATTTAAGATCACATCAAATTACCATTTAAATTGGAAGCCCTAAACGATGAAGATTTAGTAATTTTTTTGTTCTTTTTTCGTTTAAATGGAGATTTTATTTTGCTAAAGTGGGAGGTCTCGAGTTCAACTTGCTGTTTCCAAATATCGGGATACGGCGGGGGCCGGAGTGACTGTCTTGCCAAACGTGTGCCCAATCGGTTGACGACAGGCTTGTGATGACACATAAGAAAAGCAAAGTGAACAACCTCCTTCAGTTAGAAAAATAAAAAAATAAAAAAATTAACACCTTTCGATCAAAATACGAAACTGATCCTCTAAATTAATGCACTTTTAGGCTCAAGTTATAGTACCATCAATCACTTTTAGAGACAATTCTCAAGATAATGTGGTTATATGATTATTAAGATATATTCACGCAATGCGCGTGGTCACGAATTATATCATTTTTTTCAACAAAAAAAGAAATTAAATTAGAAAACTCCATTTATTTTTTATCACCTGAAAACTGAAAATATTTTCTTGTGCGTAAGATATCCTTTCATAGAGCAATTTTATAAAAAATGATCACTATTACGAAATTCTCCAAACTATTACATTTGTAGCAAAATTACCCTATATTAAATTTTGTTAAATTTTTCTATCAAATTATTGAATGTCATAACATATGGTAGTTGATGAGTGTACTGGCTTGGTTTCATCCTTCGTTTTCCACAATTGTACAAGTTTTTGATTTTTCGATGTATTAATATAATATATGGAAATCAATATAAGGTAAATTTGTCATAAATATACAAGTTTGGGGTTTTAATGATAAAAACAAAAATAATAGTTTTGGGTAAATTTATTATAGGTATAACAAATTGACATCTTTTATGGTAAAAAATGGCACATTCCATAAAAAGGTATGAACTTAAGGTATTGTCTCAAATTTGGCCCAAACTTTATTTTGTCTTAAAAAAAGAAGAAGAAGAAGAAGAAAAAAGCACCAACTTTCACTTGTGTTCCAAATCTAGCCCCTGTTAACCCTCATTCCGCAGTTGCTGTTCATCATTTGACATGGCATTTCCACGTTAGCCATAATATCCAACAAAGCAAGTTGATGTGGATATAAAGGCAACACTACATTTGAGCTTCTTCTTCTTCTTCTTCTTTTTCCTACCGTACGATTTATGAGATTGGGGGGATTTTTGCTAGGGTTTCCTTTATTTAGGAAATTCGCAAATGAAGTCTTCAATTTGTTGGAAGATCTCACGCGTTGCCTTGCTCACTCATTCTCTCACATGGAGATGCTCACTCTCGCACATATTCACGCTTGATCGCTTGGAGATATCATTTTCGTCGAAAATTTTGGGCTTGAATGATTTGTGCTTACTCAAGGTTTGAAGCAGATGAAGCATTGAAGGCATTGAAATAAAGGTATTCTTCTTATTCTTCTTCTTCTATCTAGGGTTTCCTTTCTTCAGCAAATTCGCGTGTGGAAATCTTCAATACGTTGGAAGATTTCGCACACTGGTTTTGCTCACTCAGTCTCTTTTAAGGAGATGCTCACTCTTGCACATACTCATGCTCAATTGCTCGAAGACATTGTTTCTGTTGAAAATTTTGGGCTCGAAAGATTTGTGCTTGCTTAAGGGTTGAAGTGGATAGAGCATTGAAGGCATTGAACTCTTTGTTATGAGATGTATTAAATTGCATTCACCATGTGCTTAATGGTTTGTCTGGAAGTGATCTACCTCATAGAAACTGAAGTCAGTTGAAATTTTCTAGGCTTAACAAACTTGTGACGTTGCTAGGTCTCTAGAATCTTCTGGCCTAGAATGAATTTGATCATAGCCATAGGTGAATATGTCATGACTTGGAGTATTGGACTCAGTCGATACTTTTGTGCTTGCAAATGGTTCATCAATAGAAGGGGGGTTTCATTGTCATATCTATGGTCATATTTTCTTTGGGGAACCTCAATTTTTTTTTTTTATCATTTGGGGTTAGTTTAGATGATTATGTATTTCAAATGGGTTGTCACATGTTTAGATATTGAAAGCCAGAACTTATTCTTTTCTTTAGAGTTTCTGATCAAGAAGTTGTGTGAAATTCTTTTTTAAAATGTGTAGTGTGTCATAACTTTTTATTATGCCTTACAGTTAGTAGAGCTATTGTTGTCTTACTAGGTATTTCATTAGTGTGATGAGTCAGACATTGAACTTCAGATGTCCACATTTTTGCTCTATCTCTATTTTATAGGATTGGGTTTGTTGGGGTTCTCTTTCTTTTATCAAAGGTTCAACAAATTGCTCGACGATGGTTCATTAGACTTGTGCGATAATGAAATAAATATATTCGATGATGAAGAGATCAAGACAAGGGAGATGAGGAAAGATTTTAAGGAAGCAATAATAGAGGAGGTAGATGATGGTTGAGACTTAACTGAAGGTTCCATCGATATAAGAATGGAGGAGGAGGTTGGTGTTGTTCCGCATGATGGTGGGGATGATGATGAAGATGAAATATTTGTTGTTGAACCTTTAAGTGGTCCCGATATTGATTATTTTGAAGAAATTAGTGACACAGTTGGACAAATAATTAATAGGTATGACCCCATGTGTGACTAGAACGAGAATATTTAATCTAGGCGTGAGATTCGAGTGTCATGAACTGTTCAAGATTACTAAGCAAAAATATCTAGTAACTAATGGATTTGATTTTTTTTGACAATGAGTCAAAAGAAAAGAATGGAAGTAAAGTGTGCGAGTGGTTGTGGTTGGAGGTTGTATGGTAGTTGGGTTCAAGATGAGAAAACTTTTTAATAAAGAGAATTGGAAATCCAAATAGTTGCAATAGAAGCCTTACAAATAGGCAAGCCACTTTTACACGGCTTGCTTGCGAGTATATGCATAAGATTAGAGCCAGACTCAGTTATTGAACTATTGAAATGCAGACAAATGCAAGAGAAAGGTTTGTCCTGATCCTTAAAAAAAAAAAAAATGCCATAGAGCCATATGCATATCCCTGAGTTGTATAAGGGGACCTATAAGGAAGCAATATAATATACTAAGATCTTATTTGGATGAGCTCAAGAGAGTTAGCAAGAATGAAACATTCGTGATAGAGGTCAACATGGCAACCAAAGCATCTGAGAGGTTTTATGTGGGCTTTGATGAGTTGACAATGATGTTTTTAGTAGGATGTTGGCGTATTATAGGCTTGGATGGGTGTTTCCTTAAGACCGGATTGAAAGGTATGTTGTTATGTGCTATTGGAGGAAATGGAAACAATAAAATGTTTCCGATAGCTTGGGTAGTTTTGGAAGTTGAGTTCGAGGCATCATGGACTTGGATTCTTACTCGGTTATTTATTGGCTTGAATGTGGGCATAGGCGCAGGTTGAACTTTTATTAATGATCGACAAAAGATTCTCACATTTTTCTTTATTGCTATTACACATTAGTACAATAATTATTGTGTCGTATTTGTTTTTTATTGGTTGATTTTGGTTGTTGAGATTAATGAATGCAATTTCATGGCTATCTCCATAAGCAGAACATCGAAATTATGCAATATGTTAAGTGGAAAAAAAACTACATAAAAGAAATGCTTTGAAGAATCTCTTTTGGAGGGCTGTGAGGTGTACTTTTGAAACTGATTTTGACCTGGTATTGGCATATTTGAAAATGGAGTGCCTTAAAGGTTCTGAAGATTTCATAAGACAAGACCCTAAGTACTTTTGCAGGGCATTCATTGAGACATGTACTAAGTGTGATGCGGTTGAAAATAATTTAAGTGAGACTTTTGACTGATACATTTGCATACCAAAAGAAAAACCCATTCTTAAGATGCTTGAAGAAATACGAGCTATGTTGATAGAGAGGGCGACAAAAAGAAGCCAGTTAATAGCTGATCAAATAGATGCAATTGGGGAGAAGACTAAGTTGGAGTCTAGGTATTGTTTTGCTAGGACATCTTTAGGGAATAAATTTAAGGTTAAAGGAGCTGACAATAGATTTGTGGTTGACTTAGCTAGGAAGACTTATCATTGTAGGGAATGAGATATCTCTGGAATACCATGTAGACATACCATATGTTGCATTGCTTTTATGAAGTTAGAGATCAATGATTATGTTGATGATTGCTTTAAGAAAGATGCTTATGAAGAATGTTATCAATCTCCCTTCTTGGTCATGAATGGAGAAAAAATGTGGCCAAAGTTAGTGGTGAACCAATTAAACCCCCACCGTACAAAAGGAAAAGGGATAGAGAGAAGAAAAATAGAATCAATGATAAGGATAAGTGACGTAGTGATAGTAAGAAGTTGACGAAAGTTGCAGTTCAAATGTAATGTTGAAATTGCCTTCAATATGGGCATATTAAAAAGATATGCAAGAATCCTATGACATCCAGGGCACCCAAAGTATGTTTTATTGGACAACTTTGTAATTGTTGATAGGATTTTTGTTGGGTTATTATGAATGATAACATTGTTATTTCTTATGTTTTTTCACATGTAGGCAAAAAGAAAAAGACCAAAGAAAGTTTATGGAGCTAGTGGTGTGCAAACTAATTCACAAGCCAATAGTCCATTTAATAGGGACTTTATTATCATCAGGAAATAGAGAGCATAGGCTAGTGTTTTATCAAGCATAATTTTTATTTTCATATCACGTGTATCTTATAATTAATGTTTTGTGCTCATTTGTTTTCTTTAGGCACAATTAGGATATGAACTTTTCATATATGAAACTACTATGAATTATTATCTAAGGGTAATCCCTATCTAGTATTTTATATGTGTGTTAAAAAGAAAAACAAGTTCATATATATTTATTTATTTATTTTTGTAGATGCCTAGTAGTGATAAAGTTATTGGCATTTGAGGTCCATCCATTTCCAGAGACGGACAAGAGCAAGGAATGTCGTTGAAGCTTCACTAGGCCAATCTTTCACTGATATCTCGGAATCTCCATGCACTCAAGAATTATGAGTTGGTGGTTAATGATGCAATGGCGGACCTTAAAATGTTTGTGCAGTACTTGCTACTTGATGTTGAGTTGTAGACTAAAAGGTGCTAGTTTGATGTTGTCTATAAGTAGATTTAACTATGCATTATTTGTTTGGAGATTTGGCAATGTCCTTTTGTACTTGTGATGTTTTTGCTATGCGCTATGTGTTCAGCTGGTTCAAAAAGCCCGCTAGAAACTAAGCTTGGAACGTTTGGATTTTGCAAACTTGGATTTTATAGTTTTTTTTTTTTTTTACATTTTCATCTCAATTATGGGGGTAGCATAGGTAGAAGGAGTTTATTTGAGGAACTTGTAGAAGAATTTAACATCATACTTTGGGATTCATATTCCATACATAGGTAGATTCCATAAAAAGATGGTGCCGTCAAAGAGGAACTTCCTCTCATAAAACAACAGCATTTGCTTTCATCCAAATATGCATAATCCTTATCATTCTACACCATAAATGAAATGGGATAACGTTTGCCTTTCTAATCTTGACCCCGAAGAGAGAGAGAGAGAGAGAGAGAGAGAGAGAGAGAGAGAGAGAGAGAGATGGGTCATATGAAGTGTTGTGGTGGTGGATGTAGCTCAAATTTGGGAGCTGAGCTTTGTAGGACCCTCTGCCTACTATTACCCTGTCCTTATATAATAATAATGCCAGCTTCTGTATTGGTCATTTGATATTTCTAAGCAAAGGGCATTATGTAACGCCAAAACAATTGATTTTCCTATGAATTTTCTACATCCCAACAAAGACTCTACGAAACAAGATTTTGATGCAGAATGTAAAATTTGGCTCGCCTGGGATGGGTCCTCCGCAAATTGTTTCTTTAGATCAGTCCATTTATGAGAATCGAGAATATCAAGTATCTGAAATGGTTCTATTCATGCATATGTAAGTTTGACCTGAATTTTGGTTAATAGGGTCCTTTCATTTATGCTTGCAAGTCAAATATCTTAGCCATGTATTGCAAAAACTATTGTAGATGGTACCACATTTGAGGGGAAAAAAAGACTCAAACTCTTGCCATGACTCTATCGACTTCAAGTTCTGAACTCAACGAAACCCAAGCAATTTTTTTTTTTTATCTCCATTTTCTCATTTCTTTCAGTCCAAAACACAAGCTCAAACATACCTATTTGCTCATAACTTAATAACATAATCCAATGGCCAAAATATCGAAGCAACAATGGAAAAAGAGAACTAGCCAGGAGATTCAGAGTCCTTTATACAAGAACAAAACATAAACAAAAACAACATTGCAGCTCTTGTAGAAATGATGTGATCCATTTAATTGAATTTGTTCAAGCTGTAACATACCTCAGCTCAGCCCGATAAATGAAAATTATTCCCCAATGTAAATTGAATCACCCTAGAATATTATCTAAATTGCCATGAATATAACCTAAATTGTAGAATTTATACACATTCTAACTGATTGAGGTGGCGGCTTTGTTACACTAAATGAGTCACTATGTCAATCTAAGCACTTCTAAATCTTCTACTCTGACAATTGGCTTGATGCCAGTAATATGAGGCCTTCATATGGTGTTAGCAACAACTCTTCCCAATCAACAATTCAATAATAGCCATCATGTTCACTTTAGTTCCTTGTTAGCAAGTGGAGATACTGGTTCTTCTTGACATAAATATTATCAGATGGAAACTCTAGCAGGTGAGTTTAATCTAACATATCCTTCTATTATGTACTCAAAGTCTATTTGAAGATGAATGAAGTAACTCGATAACAAATAGGCTTCACATCTCTATTTAACTACAAGATGCACACGCTTTCAATGTCTCGCTTTGAGGCAATGTGGTCTTCTGCTCCCAACCCAGCTTCTGACATGGCAAACGACTTGCCACTTGTTAATTGATCTAATTGCCTTGGCCATGGTGCCTTGTCCATTGGAACTGAAGTTGCTGAATTATTTTTTCCATGAGAATCATCTCTAAATTTCACATCATTAAAGGGCGGACTTAAATTTAACACTTCCTTTAAATGCTCAGATGCAACATCATTCTGCACCTCACAGATTTGGACCTCTTCGGAGTCGGCCCATAAGGGTAGATAGGAGGAGAGCGTTTACAGCAACACCTAAATCCCATAAGTTTATGCATCTTCACAGCATTGAGTCCAAAAGCATCTCTATGGTACCATTCTATATCAGAGGAGTAGATATCAAAGTTACATTATGAAATAGATAGAGCTTAGGTTTTTATGGCATTCAAAAACAATTAGACTCAATGCACATTAACTTCACAACTTTCACAAGAAAAATAATTTGACAAACTCGCGAGCCACTTCCCCACAAAGACAACACTTCACGTTAGCGCGCTCCAATTTTTACATTTCCATTAGGATGGATGAATCTTGTTTTTCCAACATTTATCACCCATTATTCATGCCGAAGACTATTTACTAGATAGACACAAAGGTACCAACAAAGTCCAAGACTATAAGTCAAACATGTCCACCTATGCCCATGATCAAATTCATTCTAGGCCAAAAGATTCTGAAGATCTAGTAACGTCACCAGTTCATTAAGCCTAGAAAATTTCAACTAACTTCAATTTCTATGAGATAGATCACTTCTAGACAAACCATTAAGCATATGGTGACTGTAATTTAATATGTCCAATAGCAAAGAGTTCAATGCCATCGATGCTTTGTCCACTTCGACCCCTAAGCAAGCACAAATCTTTCAAGTCTAAAATTTTCGATGGAAACGACGTCTCCAAGCGATTGGGCATGAGTATGTGGAAGAGTGAGCGTCTTTATGCGAGAGAATGAGCGAGCAAGGTAGTGCGCAATATCTTCCGATGGATTGAAGACTCTCGCATGCGAATTCATTGAAGAAAGGAAACCCCATACCGAACTCCCCTGATCTCATAAATCGTGCATTAGAGAAAAGAAGAGAAACCTCAATGTAGTTTTGCCTTCATATCCACGTTAGCTTGTTTTGGTTATTTCCACATCGTGGATAGAGGGTTAACAAGGGTCAAATTTGCGAGTGAAAGTTGGTGTTTTTTTTAAAAAAAAAAACAAGATAAAGTTTAGGCTTGATTTGAGACAATATCCAAAATTCGTGCCTTTTTTTTTTTTTTTTTATGTGGAATTGGCCTAGTCAGAAAAATTAACCGGAGATAAAATTGATCACAAATTGATCAATTTGAAATCTTTTGTGGTGTATATATATAAAACTTCAGCCGCCAACAGAAGAGACCTTCGTTACCGCAACGTTGTCTTCTGCTCTGCTTCCGCCTCCGCCTCCGCCGTCCTATAGTTCTTCTTCAACCTCCGGCTCGCAACTTCTTACCGCCGCGACGGGCGGCGCTTCCAAGAAAACCCCAAAACTTCGCGGGCGGCTTCTCTTCCAGAAGGTGCGGCACTGACCTCAGGGCCGCTCCGAAATCCCTAGCTTTCAGTTCCTGGGTCTGCAAATTGAACGCTCCGTTCTGCATTCTGGGTTTAGAAGGCGTTCGTCGCGCTCGTGAAAAGCTCGGGGGGTTCGCGATCATGGGCAAGCCCGGCTCTCGGTGGGTTCCCCGGTTTTCCGATGCTCTGTGCGTTCCGATACATCGTTCGTGCGTTAACGGGTGCGGTTTTTGTTTTTGCGTTTGAGCATCGATTGCAGGTCGGATTTAGCGTCGAAAGCCGACCGCAAGTTCGAGAAGAAGGTCCAGTTTTACGCCAGTAATGTTCTTCCGCCCGTTCTTCTATCTGATTTGATGAGAAATTTGTGATTTTTCCTATCTTTCAGTGGGGGATTCATGAGAATTGCGTTGGTCGTGGGGATAGTTTAGTTTAGCTGTCGGATTAGCGTGAAGTTTCGTTTTTGCGATGGAATATGCAATGTGCTTTCTTTCCTTTTTTATTTATTTATTGGGAATGTGTGAGTATTCATGAGAATTGCGTTGATCAATGGGATAATTTAGCTGTCGGGTTATGGTAAAGTTTCGTTTTTGCGATAAAATATGCAATGTGCTTTCTTTCTTTTTGTTGTATTGGGAGTGTGTGATTCTATGTGAAGCGAATGCCTTTGTTTTGCTTTGATGCAGAGGTTAGAGATAACGTCGTGTCCTTGAGTGCTAAAAGTGCTATTGGCAAGGTGAGTTTCTGTCAACTCATGCCGACAATTTGTTTCTAACATGTTCTTGATGCGACCCCCTATTGTTATCCTCTTCTCGACCCTGCCTCTGTCGGGGAATCTGGTTGCTTATATATATATGCGAATGCGTGCTCCTTGTATTGTTGTTTATGGGCGTTCTCGGGTAAGCGTGCAATGTAGGCATTCCGTGTCATTAGCACAGAGGGATATGTTCAGTTGAAGAATTTCGAGTTCTTCACTGTAATTCACTCTTCTTCGCAATTCAGTCTATGAACATAGAAATAGCCCTTTGCTGTCCTCCAGTCTCTTACCAAGAGATTGATTGCCTGCTTTTGGAAAAAAATAAAATTAAGGGAACCACCAGCTCTTTCTGTTTTTGCTGTGGCTGTAAATTGAAACGGAAACAAAAATGTTCGCTGCACGACCAAACAAGATTCCTACTAACAAGACTGAACGATTCATGTGTTTTGGTTAGAAGAATTGAGGGACAGTGGGCTGGCTGCTCTGTTTACTTTTCCTTTGAGTAAAGGATGAAAGGGCAACATCTGCACAAAAAAGAGATGGTAGTCCTGTCGCTGTTTTTAACATGAGTTCCACTGCTTGACGAGTCATGTCCGCTTAATCATGTAAATTCAATATGTATGCTACGGTTGCCTTTATCACCTTTCAGAACTATAAGCTATGTCAGTTCTGTCTTTTCTTCATTAAGTTACGGCTAATTCACTTGATTCAGAAACTGTAGCTTGTTTATGTTGTGGTGTCTTCTCCTTTATAAGTGTAGAACCTTGTTATGTGTAAAGCAAAGAATAATTTGATTATCTTAGACGGTTATCATAGCTTGATTCTGAAGAGGTTGAGTGACAAGCAGATCCAATTGCTAGAATAATTGAAGAAACATGGAGCATTACAACAGAATTTGTTATCTTATGTGAAGCTGCTAAAAGGATATATTTTGCTGAAATCCTTCTGATGCTGTTGCCAATGATAGGTTTCTCACATTGATCTTAACCCAATCAAGGTCCTTGTTTTTAGTTATTTTGTCTAATCCTACCCATCCTGTACAGTTTTTGCACTCACTAGAAGATATGAGCTTTGATGCTAATTAACATGTATCTCCTGACGAAAACCCAACAATGACTTGCTGTTGGTTGAATTGTGTTAGCTTGATTGATTAAGATTTGCTCCTTAGTGCATAGATAACGTCTTCGGTAAAAGGCTCTCTGCAAGCCGAATACATCGCTTAATAATCAAGTGACACATGCTGAGAGATTTGTATTGTTATGACAGAAGAAGAAATTGAGAAGTCGGCAGAAAAAGTTGAAAGCTTACGACCTCTCTGTTCTCTCCGAATTCCTTCCTGAGGCAGAGACCAAGCAACAACGTCCACCCACTGAGTTCAAGTTGAGTTGCAGATCTAGGGGGAAGTTAATGTGAGTGTTTCCAACTGCTTCTTCAAACTACCTAAATTATCATATTTCGGGATTACTCCTTCTTTTTACAAGTCTAAATAGCGGCCATTTCAATTTCCTATTTTTCAGATTGAAGGAAGGGAAGCAGTTGAGTACAGTCCTTAGCCATCCGGCTTTCCATTCAAATCCGCTGGCTGCCATTCAACAGCACTTAGAGAGCACACAACCTGTCATGGATGAGAAACCCAAGAAGAAGAGCAAAACTGGAGGAAAGAAGAGGAAAAGCAAGAAAGTAAAGGCCGCTTCTGCCAGTCAGTCAATGGAGATTTAAATCCACGTCTCATTGCCAGAGAAGATTTTTTTTTTTTTTTGCCTCCAATGATGAAAGTAAAATGATGAGCGCGTGGGATGGTTGAATTTTTCTGTTGTCCGTTTGCCCTTTTCCTTCTTTCAAAGATGATTACCGAAATGAGCGGGCACGCATGCTTCCACCGGCATGCCAGTCTTTGTTGTATGGAAGCGCTGTACAGAAATTGACCAGTCTTTGACTTTGTGGTATGATTTCTTGTTCTGAATGTTTTAAAGTGCCTGTCCCATTCTAACTAAGATAATTTCAACTCATATTCTTCATAAAGAATCTCCGGTTGTCTGAAGGGGAAAAAAGTGCATTTTGTGCGATGTGTTGTTAGGGATTCAATGATGGATTGGCAAAATCTGCTAAGCTGACGAGGTTTGGCCAATAAGGCCAATAATAAATGAACCTACACTAATTATTTGGGCGTTCATTGAATTGGTGAAACTTTCGGTATTCATTTGCCACCGTATGCAAGACCAAACTGAGAATACAATTCACAACTATCACTGTGGCCAATCACGATGACCCTGGCCGAAAAAAGAATCGATTCTGCTTCTCTTTAACCTACACTTTTAGGTGTGATGATATCTTGGAAGTCCGGTTTGCTAAAACATGGCTTGCATATGACTCTGGGAAGATGAAGCATGGATGCCATTCGTCACTCTGATCAGTGTATGTTTGTAAAATTTTCTGCTGCTGAAGGATTAAGCAAGAGACCCTCCTACATGGCCTTGCCAAGGATGTCGTCTTTCAGCCAAACGAGGCCTTCATAGAGTCCCTGTCCAGAAATTGCAGAAGTGCTTTGAATATACCTGAACGAAATATTTATCTTAGGCAACAGCAGTTGAGATGAAACCGATCTGTAATTTGTAGAAAGCCTTTTCCTTCAGTGAATGACAAAACTAAAGCTTACCAGTGACGCTGACCAAGTGAATGTAGGCCGAGTTTGTCAGCGACTTCGGAGGCGTTCATAGCACCCTCCAGGTCTTGCTTGTTGGCTAATACAAGAATAGCTGCCTTATCTAATTCCTTCTGCCAAAGAAAATGATATTGATGTGAGATACACTTAATTTTAATGTAATCACCAAGGCTTGGAAACCTTGCAAATGCTGATTATAATCGTGCACCCTCTGAAGAACTTGAACTCAGAGACAGATGCAGCTACTATTTTGTTATTTTTTTTCTCTTCTGCATAATACTACATGCTTTTTGAACTTTGGCCTCTTAGCTCATTGAAAACCACCAGGCTAATGCTTCATTCCAAGTCGCATTGAGGGCATTCCGCTTTCAAAGTGTGAAGACTGGCAGCATCAATGAAATGCAGAGGAGGATCTAATCTAACAGAACCGTTGTGATTCTCCTTGGAACAATGCATGGACAGGACTTGCTGACTAACCTCACTTAAGATCCGATGCAACTCGTTGCGAGCTTCACCGATCCTCGCTGCGTCGGTGCTGTCCACCACAAAGATGAGTCCTTGTGCGTTCTGCATGTAGTGTCTCCACAGAGGCCGGATCTGGTAGCAGCAGTCTCCATATCAACTAAAGCATTTAACAAAGTCCGAATAGACGGTATGATACTCGACATCTCTCAGTCAAAGGACATGGTGGCCATGAAAGGGCTCCCTAGTGCTCTACGTGAGTATGGCATAAAACTTCACTTCCATGGAAAAACGTCTGATGTCTCCTCGACCAGATTTTCATCTACTAACCTCTAAAAAGTAGTCATACGTGGTACACATTGAGAATCGGACTGTTTCGAAATTAAGTATATTTAGGTGGACTTGAAATCAAAGGCACCACGCACATAGACACCATCACTTCAGTGGCGTTCAAATGGGTCCTACTTGATTACTAGATGTCGGGTCCCCGGTGCGCATACTCAATATGGAGCCCACGTGGTTTGGGAATTTTAAAGCGATGGTGAAGGTGGCATCGCCGATGGCATCTTGCGAGCACTAGGTTCTTAGGAATCTGCTTTTCCCAGGTGAGACATGCTCTAAAGCCTCTAATCACACAACAAGAATGTAATTTTCTACAGCTTTAGAATCTATCAAACGCAAACAAGTTGAGGTGCTTAGTACTATTTTTTCCCAGGTGAGATGCTCTTAATTACACAACAGGATTGTAATCTTCTACAGCTTCAGAATCTATATCAAACGTGGAAAGGCTGAACATTTAAAGACAGAAGTCGTATTACCTTGTCCTGTCCTCCAACATCCCAAACATTAAAAGTGATATCGCTGTACTCTACTGTCTCTACGTTGAAACCTGCCCAGTAGAGAATTATAACACGAGATGACTAACCCGTACTCGTCATGAAAAATATAAAATTCTTCCTTTCCATAATTTACAATCGTCTTCGTATATCCCATCTACTGCTCTGGATTTCAATGTGTATTATGTAAATTTCAGAGCTTAGCACAAAACAGTGTGCTCAAAGATGTATGGTAGAGTTAGATTAGATACGCTGGAAAAAGACTTCCATCGAGGAAAAAGGAAGACATAAGCGAATGGTGTGTACCAATGGTTGGCGTTGTCGCGACGACGTCACCTAACTTCAGCTTGTATAGGATGGTCGTCTTGCCCGAAGCATCAAGACCCACCATTACTATCCTCAGCGCACTCTTCTTCATAAACCTCTTTGCAAGTTTACCTATCGCAACCCCCATGCCCGGTGCTTGTGCAGACGGGGAGCAAGAACAGAGAAAGATGGATTAAGATGGTTCTGGGAACAGATTAGACTCGAGAATGAGATGGGAAACAACTGGAAATGAATGCCAATGGCCGCTTTTAAGGGAAGTCTGTGATTGAGGAAAGATCAGACCTTTTGCAAGGAAGATCTCTTACTCACAAAGTAAGCACCTTGGGAGATGCAATTGCAAGAAGAGGGAAATGGAATCAATTCTTGTATAAAGATGAGGAAAAGTCGATCACCCTTATCGATGCAGGGGGACAAGTGCCCACATCTAAAGGCACACCATCATTGACATAACCAAAACACCCTCTAAAGTATCCTGGCACATCTTTAGACTTTCTAAAGGCTAAACAATAATGTACCTAAATGCCCATTTCACCGAAAGTTTTCCCGCTTTCCTTTACAGGGTGATAACTCCTCTATACCAGACATAAAAGGAGGGACAAGGAAAGGCTCCATGATGCCAGAAACAGATAGGCTAACTCTTGAAGGGGAAAACGTAATTTTCTATATGACAGTGATTAATGGAGTTACTCCTCCTTTTACTTCACCCTTCTGATAAAAGGAGAATTTGGATCACAAGAGCCGACTCACCAGCATTATCAGTGTCAAGAGGAAAGCTAAAGGCACAAAACTAAAATTGCTTTCATAGAGAATGCAATGGCATACCCACCAACGGTGGTAACGAAAGGGAAAAAGATGAAGTAAAAGGAAATGCAAGTCAGAAGAAAGAGGGAAGAAAATGCCATTGCTTTTACGCTTACATAGTTGTATGATACGTTTCCCTGACAAAAATTACAACTAGAGAATGTGTACTGAGTCATCTCCTCATAGTAAGAACCTTTATAGACACAAACACCGCCATGGATCCAATCACTTGCTAGAGGAGGACTGGAAGATAAAGACTGCTGTCAGGACTCCCACTAATGCTGTAACAGCCAAAGCAACTGTCGGCAAAGGGGATGACAGCCCAAAGTTCTGCAAGGATGAAGTCAAAGTTATCTCGTGAGATACTTCTCAATCTGTGAACTTAGCAAGTTATGTAAGCCAGGAGTGCACCTCACAGAAATGAGGAACTCCAACAAAGCTTTACCTAAAATCAAAAGGAAGTTATTTGTGCGCTAAATTATAACTTCTAGAAACATATATAGCTTCATTTGATTAGCTTCTACTCTTTTCTGTGTAAACTGAATTCTTGGAAAGAATTTCCAACATAAAACAGGAGTTCTCTCATCTGCCAATAGACACATCAAAATTACAGATACTGATTTAGCTCCTGAGAATAACTTATTGGTTTTTGACAGCACGAGTAATTGTTGACATCAACTGTAAAGAAACATAAAGTCTAAAAGGTTATCAATTTAAAGGCCAAGAAAATATCTACTGAGTATTCATTATATGTACATCACATCAGGCATTTGTAATTGCTGCCAGAGTGGAGCTTCAGTCAGGATATACTTCAAATCTCAGAAAAAGACTTCTACAAGTGTCTTGCATACCCCAAAGTTAGGACTAAGGCTCTATTATTGCCATCTCTATTAATATCCACATTCATATTTTTGAAGTTACTTTAAAGGGAGAGATGTCACCACAGCCATGCCCACTATTTTTTTTCTTCAACTGGAAAAGAATAAGACCATAAGTCTCAACGCAATTACTTATCTTGACAAGCTGCTATATGACTTTGTGGACATGGATCTTAACATATAATGTCTCTGTAATTGATAATTACCCAAAGGCAGAAACCACAAAAGGAAGAGGATGCTATTTGGCAGTTTTAATTTAAAATTCAGACCGTATGCCACCTTTACCTCTAAAAGTCCCTTGCCTGTTCCTATTTCAACACTGATTGCTGCAGCAAATCCAACCATTGCAAGACGGCCCAGCCATACATCTAAACTGTTCCCTTCCTTAGTATTCTGCTCACATCTAATGGATACCGCTGCTGCCTTTCTTGCAGATTTTCTAATAGAGGAAAATCTTTTTACTGCTGCATTTGACCAAGAGAAAAAGACACAAAAAAAAGATGGAGAAGAAGCATCAGCGTGCGGTTTAGTGACTAGCCATCAATGTCATGACACAAAAAGCGTTTCTAATTTCAGCAGACTGGGAGAATTCCCAGCATGCAAATATAGAAGGGCATGCACTCAGACATTGGTCGCCATCATGTCGCTAGTGCACACATTATAAAGTTCACTAGCACCAATGAAGAAACTATAATCAATACCGCAAACATTGAACAGCTACAAAGCCAAGGACTCTGTGGTCCTCAACAATTACGGTCCGTCAGGCTAATGGATTTTCCCGAAGCGGAATTAAACCCATTTGGGTTAACGGGTCAGCTCGGTCGGACCCCAATAAATTTCAATCCAATTCAAGTACTTCACGGAGGCTCGTATGAAGAAACCACTCTTCTTCACTCAACTGGGCTACCAATTCAACATCAAAATACATCATTTCAGCCGTGAAATCCTTTCACCCAATTCAGGCAACAGCACGAGCCGGTCCGTCGACATTAATATGACCCGACACGACACTCGTTCGAATTCGAGACGCTTACCGAGGGGAGAACCGGTAGCGAAGGTGGCGCCGCGCGCGGCGCGACCCGGGAGTCGAACCCGTGGAACAACGACCCTCGTTCTCGGCGAGCCAACCGCGCAGAAATCTGCAGCCAAAAGACAGAGCAGAGGACGAACCGGTGCAGAGCTTCATGAGAGACGACAATGGAGACAAATTGCAGCGAGCAGAGAGACAGAGAGAGAGAGATGAAGAAAGGGTACCGCGAGCAGAGACGGAGAGAGAAGCAGAGACCTGAGCTGCGGCCATGTCAGAGAGAGAGAGAGAGAGAGAGAGAGAGAGAGAGAGAATATTGTGAGGCGCCGAGCTGAGCTTGGAGAGTTTATCTGCTTTCTGCAACTGCGAAGCGCAACGGAGCGAAGGAAGAAGACGACGATGTCCATTCGTTCTCCGAAAGAAGGGGATTGGGACACGTGTCCTCTGCTACGTGACCGGGGGTGATTCTAACTTTTCCTCCGGAAAAGGTCGGCCGGAAAAACCATTATCATGATGGATTATCCCCTGTTATTGAGTTTCAATGTTAATTATGATATGAAAAGTGAGGATTAGAAGTTGTGGATTAATTATGAATTAGATGGTCTAATTAGCCAATGTTTTATAAATTATAAGTTTATTAGAAAATTAAATTTATGTGATACTATTCCTACTTTTGTTAAATAATAAATGTTAGTTCTAATTAGGGGATCTTTAACTTATTTCTCATGATTAGAGGATAATGTTTTCCAAAATTTTGTTAAATGCAATTTTTAATACAAATGCAAGTGTATGTCGATGAAATTATAGCAACTCTCCTTCCATCCCCATATTATTTTGGTTACAATTAAACAAAGGAAATCTCAATTCTATTCCATTCCATTGACTTATCGAACAAAGAAAATGAAATCCTAGTTCCATTACATTCCTTTGCCTTTTCATGTCATTTCTTCATTTCATTTCATTTTATCCTACCAATATAACTTTTTTCAATAGATCTATATGAAAGTCTTTACCCGCTAAATATTATTTTATATGATTAGATTTGATTTTGAGGCCTTAATAGAGTGCGCTTTTAGATTTTTAGGGTAATTGTAGTTTTTCTTTTGATAGCTTGTGCTGCTTTCTCCAATAATAGTAGCCTCTATGAAAAATGAAAAAAAATTCAAATAGTTCCAGAAAAAAAAAAATCACCTTTTCAAGTCAATGGGCTCCAATTTGAAAATTCACGAACCTTGTGGCCATGCCGCATGGATCTAATCAAAGGACTTGACCATTAAAATTCAACCTAGACTGGTTAGACTTTGCTCGGGCACTGGCTTGATACATCGGCACAATCCATTTGCGTCGCTATGTGTATCTATGTCTTATAAAAATGTGTGCACATTAGTTCGAAATATTCTATGTGGAATGTGTATGAGCCTTGCACCATGGCGATTCACATGGGAACTCCAGGCTGAGGCAGTCTCGTATTGCACACCTTCGGACACCGCCTTTTGTTGATCACCCGTTGAGAAGCTATATAGATAAATATTTTATTAATTTTGTTCCATAACTACTGCTTAGCTTCATTACTTTTGTTTCTCTTAAATATTTTATTCAAGTTCTTGATTAATTTTCATAATGTGATATAAATTCCAATTCGTTAATAATTAAAAGATAATTAGATTTACATGCTAAAATCGTGAGCTTGGAACCGCTACAAATTAGAGATCTATAGTAATTTTTTAATGGATAGGAAATTAAAAAAAAAGCCAAAAAAAAAATCATTTAATTTCGGACAACATGAGCCACTTTTCTTTTTTAGATAAGCAAGTTAAGTTTGGATAAAGCCCATCCCACTATTAGTTCATAATATGATATAAATCTCATTTCGTTAATAATTAATTTTTTTTTAAAAAAATAGATTTACGTGCTAAAATCATGCAATTTGCGTGTTTACGCTAATGTTGGCTTTTAATTATAACAAAATCAATATCTATTTTTTTTCTAATAGATGATTGTTGATGTTATCACTATCTTCCATCATCTTTTATCTATAGTGTACTCGAAAATGTAAGTATTTTTGTATAGATTACTATTACAAAATAGTTCTCTAATGTAATGGAGTATCTTCCCCAACGTGTGATACTCAACATCCTGCAACGCCTCATCGACTCCACCAACGTGACTTGCCTGATTGGTTCAAATCTATATTTAACATGAGCTTAGAATGTTAGTCCATCTTAGACGGATCGGTATGCCATCGATGAAGTCGTGCTAGAACAAGCACGCCTGCGACATCTTGGCCTACATGTGCTTTAGTTGCTTATTTATTGTCAATCCTCTATCCCGATACTCATGATGTTTTGAATCATGGGAAGACTCACCATGGTGGTCATACATGAAGATTCCGTGTTGCTTGTTTATTGTCAATACTCTATCCCAATACGTATGATGTTTTGAATCATGGGAAGACTCACCATGGTGGTCATACATGAAGTTTGCAAGCCACTAAAGCGCATAAATCTTTGCAAATCAATATTCCATATCGATAAATAAAGATAGATCTATAGTTATTTTTTAATGGATAGAGAATAGAAAAAAGAAAAAAAAAAGAAAAAAAAACATGATTATTTAATTTTGGATAACATGATCCATTTTCTTTAGACGAGCAAGTAAATTTTGAATAAAGCCTATCCCAGTTATTATTTCTCATTATTCTCGTCTTATTGGTAATTTATACAAACAAAGTCTATTTACAGAAGAGGGGAGAAAAAAAAGTGCATGAGATTTTTTTTTTTCACGTCAATAAGTTTTTTTTTTTTTTCTTGATGTTTGGCAGATGCAGGAGCGAAGAGCGATGCAGTGATATATATTCCAATGTGCAGGTGGAGAACGTGACAGGGATTCTCGAACCTGTTCTTACTCCTCAGGTTAGGGATGGCGAGGTGGGCCTCTGACTGGATCGATCGCCATTGCACCTTCCTCATGTTCGGCTTTGTCACCATTTTTTTTTTTTTTTGTCTTTTTCATGTTGAACGTTGGTTCTTCTTGTTATGAGAAAAATTACAATTAGAATGGTGATTGTTGTTTTATACATCATGGTAGATACAGAGGGACTTATTTTTCTCATTCAGATAATGTGTCGGTAAATAATTTCGCAAGAGTAATGCTTACTTTGCTTACGTCAATCAATTCGAGATGAGTTATATCAAAAGGAAGTGCTTCTTTCAAATAGCATTGCCATGGCAATGGCAAGGATTACATAGGCTCGATGATTGTGATTCATTCACTGACCTTGAATTTGTTGAAGACGTCGTGCGACCAGCCAATACGAGATCAAAAATGTAATTGATTAGAAACAAGGATTGTGGCACGCATGGTTAATGTTCTTGATTTTCATTGGGGAGATACTTGGCTAGTATGCTAGCAGAAGGCAAAGCTCTCCCTCCAGGTGGGATCCAGTCTCCTTAAAGGAGTGTGGCCTGGAGAGCCCAGTGGGGATGCTATCTCTTATTACCATCCAAACCCCCTATAAATGGGGGCTGAGTAGTCTCCCAAGGATGCCCGGTTCCGGGAGGAGCAGTTTAAGGACCTACTCAGGTCCAATTGATTTTCTTTTACTTGTTTTTCATAAAATATGACCGAACAATAGTAAGTGTTGGATGTGGCTGTCGTTTAGTGGTAAGATTTCCACGTTGTGGCCGTGGAGAGTCTGGAGACCTGGGCTCGAATCCCAGCAGCCACAATCAACAATGACCTTTTTTTCACCAAAAAAAAAAAAAAGAAAAGAAAAAACAATAGTAAGGGTTTTACTAGTATATATTAAAATATGTCATGGTGATGAAAGTATAAAATTTAAAATATTTTTCTCTAACTACACTACAATTAAAAGAATATGTAAGATACTTGGAAATGTCGATAATCATTTATTAGATATATAGATAGGGCTTTCGTTATAATTTAAAGCTAACATCAGCGTGAATATGTAAATTGCACGATTTTAGCATGTGAATCTAATTATTTTTTATTCAATTATTAACTTAATGAGGTTTATATCACATTATGAAGTTCAATCTTGGCTTTAGTCTCTGTATTTTTTTTTTTTAGTTTTTTATATTACTATTAAAAACTGATATAATTAAAGAATGGAGACGTGTACTGGAACCTCAAATGTGAATGCACATAGTTTAAACCCATTTTCCCGCTTTCGAAATTATAAGGGTAAATTGAAAATAGATGAGTGAAAACCCCCGGAAAACACAAGAGAAATAGGTAATTCGGGGGTCAAGACATAATCTAGAAGCTAATTTTAGATAAAAATCTAGCAAGGCAACCGCTTGCGAAGTGGCTGCATTAGCGTCTGACTGACTTGTATCAAATCATCAATCAACCAAGCATGGTGAGGAAGTGTTATTCTAGTGGGAATTGAAAGCGCGGTGTCTTCAAAGGTTCTTGACGAAGCTGAAGGTTGGACAGCTGGGACTATGCACCGTTCAATTGTGCTCGCATCCCATACCTACCATTTTCGTCTTTGTCCAGTCCAAATCATAGCTCAAGCCACAGAAAACCGTTTACAAAGTGACCATGTTGTCCTTTTATCTAAAGGCAAATCTAAAGGAACTCTAAAAAGGAGAAGAGATAAGGAAGTTTGTTTGCATTTACTGTTCTCAGATTCAAGGTGTCCTGATAATTTGTCGCACAATAAACTGAAAATGTCTCCACAGGGGGCTGCAATACAAACCTATCGGAGTGTCAGCACTGGTTCGAGAAGAAAGCCAATTTGGGAGAAGCAAAGGAAAGAAAGCCAATTTGGGAGAAGCAAAGGAAAGACCTTTGGTGGAGCATCGGCATGAGCAAGCTACAGAAAGCAAGCGCAGGGAACAAGAGAGAAGGAAGGGCGATCCCCAGCGCGGAATTATGTTAAGCCAAGTCTCGGATCTGCATTGCGAGGAACAAAGGCAGTAATTGAAGTGGTATCCAGGAATGTGGTGGACAAAATAACTGAAAAGTTGGTCAGCCTCAAGCCAGTTTGGATGTGCTCTCAGCAATAGACACCAGCAGCTGGACGAGCCATGGAACCACCGATCAAGCTGAAAATATAGAAAATTTTGCAAGCTGGGGGATCTGAGTTACCCTATATTGCAGGGCCAGAACCAAATTGGATGCATTGTACGACAGTTGAAGATGCGAGGAACCCGTTAACTGTGTCATGTTAGTTCTGCAGTAACGCGTGTGTAATTGGAGACTAACGCACTTCCTAACCAGCCTCTGGGCAATTACCGTGAAAGACTGAACTGAAATAAAGTTTCAGCCATATCAGTGCCCCTTCAATAATATCCCACCTCACTTAACTCTAAAGTCGATAATAAGAACAGTATTAAGGATTCAGAGAGTAAATGTTAAATCCCCAGACAGAATCTTGCTTCTTTTTGTTTTTTACTATCAACACCTCCTATCAGCAGCAGTGCTAAAAAGAAGGGAGAAAAAACATTATAACCGAATTTTGTCTGATAAAAAGGCATGGGTAGGAAAGAGATAGAGCGATAGGCAGTGTAATCACAGCTAGTGTAATAAGTATTAGCAGGAGCTGCTGAGTTAAGATTCGTATAGTAAAATTGCTTCATGTAGATGATAACTGATAAAATAAGTCAACATGGACTTCTTCCTCACTCTTACATTTTAAAGCTATGAAACTCAACATCACCAAAACTGCATACCTCAAAATTGCTACACTCATCAAGAGAAATGTATACCAGCCTTGTTAAACAAGGAGAGCAAGTACAAGAACTCCTGCTGCGTGAGCTTGGATGATCTCTTCTCTTCAAAATCACCCTCCTTCAACACATTCAAAACTTTCTCCTTAAATTCCGAAACTTCCCCTGCGTCGCCATCCTCCAACTCCATCTCGTTGTCTCCACCGTCATCAATCTCCATCCCCAAGTCATCCCCATTATCTCCAAAATCTAAACCGTCCATTCCAACCTTCGAATCCCCTGATAAATTACTCTGCAATTGATGTAATGCCTGGAGAGTCTTATAATTCTTTTCCATCACAGAAAGGATTGTTTTCTGCCGAAAAATGGAACCAAGTGTTTTGTTCTTCCGATTGAAACATATACGCATCAACCCATCAAACTCCCTCACAAGATTTGCATCGGGAGCTGGTTTTCTTGGCTCGATCCTAACCACAGACGAGTCCACCTTTGGGGGCGGCCGGAAGTTGTTCCTTCCGACTTTTAGGAGATGAGAGACTCGAGCACGCAGTTGGGTGTTTGCAGAGAGACGACAATAGAGATTATCACCGGGTTGAGCCACCAGTCTCATTGCAAATTCCCTCTGAAACATAATCACCGCACACCTGAAGGGTGGTTGGTGGTTCAATAACTTGAACGTGAGGGGAGAGGAGATCTGGTAAGGAATGTTGGCCACGCATATGTCAAAGTAGGGTAGCTCAGTCTTCAACACATCGCCCTGGATAACCTGTGTACATGGAAATTTCGAGAGAGAAACTTCGATCATCCCCAACAGCCTTTTCAGAGAAAAATTACAATGATCTTTAAAGGAACACAAAGCAATCAAAGAGCAGCCTTCCAATTTCCATCGCCCAATGAAGCAAAACAAGCATGCAATCAAGAGAAGTGATATACATCCTCAGAAACTGATAAAAACAGGACACCCGTATAATTTCGCAACTCTAGCAATTCGCAATTCAATTAGTACCCATGTTGCGTGAATTTTAGGGCGAAGAACACAAATTCATCGTCTGTGCCCAGTGTGCAACATTCGTTTAGACCTTTCTGCAAAACAAAAAAACTAGTCTTACTGGTATAGCTTGAACAATCTGTTGTATAAAGCTCTACCAACTTGTCAAGATGCAACGCAACAGAGTGAAACTCATGACTTCTCCACAGAGCAAGAGAAAGATTGAAGCTACAAAATCTTAACTTTTTCAAACCAAACAACGTTGTTTGTTGATGCTATGTACACATAAACTTCTGCAACTCAATTCACAAGCCATCAAAATCCTTTCAAGTCCCCAAAGTCCGCCTCAAAATCACAAATTTCACGCACAAAAATCCACAACCCTTCCGGGGGGGAAATCAAAAGAGAGAGAAGACAGATTCCGATTTCGATTCAAATTACCTTCAGGCGGTGCGAGTAGGGCGTGCCCTGGAACCGGCGCTGGAGCTCGAGGACCATGCGGGGGTCGAGCTCGACGGCGACGACGGACTTGCCGGCGTCGAGGAGCTTCTTGGTGAGGTTACCGGTACCGGGGCCGATCTCGAGGACGACGTCGGTGGGCTTGATGCCGGACTTCTGGACGATGGAGTCGACCAGAAGCGGGTTCTTCAGGATGTGCTGGCCCTTGGACTTGTGGAAGGAGATGCCCCCCTGGTACGGCGCCGCCGCGGAGGAGGCCGCCGCCTTGGCGCCGGCCCTGGGCTTGTCCTTCCTCAGCTTGCCCCCCGCCATGGCCGGCGGAGCGAGGTCTCTCTCGAACTAGGGTTTCGACGGGGAGGATGAAGATGAAGATGAAGATGAAGATGATGGAAGCTGGAGAGGCTGCGCGAGCTGCTTCGCCGCCTTCGCACGTCCGCCGCTCCGCTTTCCGTTTGGAGAGTGGCGGGTGACTGTAGGGCTCTGCCCGGGCACAGCTGGATCTGTTCTCCAGCCCCACGCCGAAACACTTAAAAAAAAGAAAAGATAAATACATTAGAAGTACTAAAATTTATTATGAAAATATAATTAAGATATAAAATTTTCAAAAAATATAATTAAGTCTTAAAATTTGTTGCGAAAGTTCAATCAAGTTCTACAACTTTTAAACTGTTTAATAAAATCTTAAAACTTATATTAAAAGTGCAATCGAGTTCTAAAACTTACAAAAAAAATACAATCAATAAAAGGACTTCGATTGAATTACTTTGACAAATTCTAGGACTTGATTGTATTTTTTTAAAGTTTTAAGGCTTCATTACACTTTATGACAAATTTTAGAACTTAATTGTAATTTTTGAAAGTTTTAGAACTTAATTATATTTTTGTGACAAATTTTAGAATTTCCAATGTATTTATCTAGAAAAAGATATAAACTTGCCCGTTGAACCGTCACAACAAATAGATAAGCTGTAAATCATGTATGCAGAACAGCATAAGTAGTTATCGTATTTGATTCTACAATCCGCGAATTGAAGCTGGGCGCCAGTACAAAGCGGACATGAATTAATTACTTGGTCCGCTGCGTCTGTCTAGCATAGATAGCAATCCTTAGCCGAGAGCGCGCCGTTATAAGCCGCTTGTCCGTAACATGTTCCATGTGAGATGTAATAGTCATATCCGTTGCTGGCCGTACGCCGTATTAGATCCGTGACAACCAACGGTAAACTCGTGTCGAACTCACCAAGGGGCTCATGATGGTTGCCATTGCAGATCTTGGAAACTAGCTTCGTGTTTGGATCGCCTGTAACTAGGGGTGTGCATAGTCCGGGAGGATGGTTCCCGACCTATAATCGAGAACCGCCCACTAAGGACCGGTTCTAAAAAATTAGAATCGGGATCCACTCAGGAACTAAACTGCTGGTCCGGTCCGATTCTCGGGTGGATCTATGGAACCGGTCTCACAATAATAATAACCGGAACCGATTAAGTCCTGAAACCTCCCCTTATCATGCCCGAATTTTAACAAATCTACGTACTCGCTCATCCTAAGCAGAACCCGGGAAGATTAAGATCAAACTTCCATTGTGCTAATTAAAGACGCAGAACTAACATTTCTCTCTCGTCCATCATCCGCCCTCACCCTCGGCAAAATCGACGGTTGGCCACCATTCATCAGCAAAACAAAAACCGCAAAGCATGCCATGCATATACACACAACCATAACGAAGAAAAGAAGCGAGTTCTGTGTGGATTAATAACCGGGTGGGCGGTCTGGGCAGGTTTTAATAAGCAAGATCTGGAGATCAGCGCCTCTCCATTTGGTGTGCGTTGGACTTTTTTCCCACTTTAATTAATTTTTTTAATTATTTGATTTGGGTTTGTTAATTTGTAATTTCATTTTTTTAATATTAAAAATAAATATATTATTTTAATATAATTGATTCGGTTCGGATGGGAGGGTGGACAGATCTGCCCATGGAACCGGGAACTAGACCGGTACCCACCAGTTCCCATAAATTGGAATCGGGAATCAGACTGGTTCCCCTCAAGAACCATCGGTTCTGGGTGGTTCTGGTTCGGTTCAGGGCTGTTCGGGCGGGTCCCGGTTCTTTTGCACACCCCTCTGCAACAACACTGCAAATGTAAAGGAGCAAGATGAGAACGACCATTATACTCTTTCTTGCAGAAATATTAGGTTTAGGGTTTTCTTCTGATGCTTTTGCTGATTGAGTGCCATGATCAGCTGAGGTATAAATGCATGCCTTGTTTTTTGGCGTAATTACAACACTAGACTAAATGGACGAGAAAGCATCTCTTGCACCCCATTAATTTAAGTCTCGACAAGATCTATGTGCATCTCAATCTTACAGACAATTGATTCGTCTTAGTTAATAGCTTGTGACAAGAAAATTACACACATAGTATATATTTATGAAGAAGGATTAGAAGTTTAGGATAGAGTTCAAGTGTTGGAGATGCAATTTAATTTTGAATTTATTGAAGTATATTTATGGATATCAGAGAATTCTTTGCTAAAAAAGTATTGTTAGGGATACTATTTCATATTTCATTATTTCATAAGATAGCTAGTTTTCTTGTTAAATTAAGATAGCTAATTTTCTAGGAAAAGTATTGAAAAAAATCATAAACTTTTCAATTTGATCAATTTAATCATAAACCTTTTCATATTAATACCAATTTAGTCTGCCCTGCTAATTTATAATGAAAATCACTCACATGGATGCCGGTGGTCTTATGTGACACTACTGATATTGACATGAGTAACCCATAAAAGAATAATTTAGGAATTTAATCAATCACAATTTTTCCTCATTGCGCAAGACAAGCGTTACAAGTACGATGAAGTATGATGGAGGATCAATCCCTAGATCGACTATAGAAAAAACCTTGCTTCATATGGGTGAGTTAGGCTGGGGTGTCTGTGATAATGCCCTTCGAATTTCATTTATGAGAATGCCAAGAAGTTTAGGTTTACATTTCTCTAATTCAGTGGCATCAAAGAACTTTTAAGACCTAATCTTCATGGTCGTTTCTTGTTGAATGTTATCAGTGATGGAAACAGAACCAAATATTCCCTATTCATTAGTAGAGAATCAAGGTGCTCGGTGAGCTTGAATCTACATGATTTTTTTTTTTTTTTTATATGAAGTGATCACTACGAAGTGAGCTTCCCCACCAATGAGCCAATTATAACTTTGACACATGACATTAATATAATCATAGCAATCGGTACAAGAAATGCTAAGAAACTAACACCACTGGTAGATGCAATGAATAATGAAAGCGATGCCAAATTCAACAAGGTAAGGGCTGAGAATCCATCATAGTTGTTTAAGTGATCGGAGTAACCAATGGAGGAGCACGCGACACCAACATTATGTATGCTTAATTAGGGTGCGTTTATTGTGCGAAATATGAATGATTTGAAAAACATTTTTAAAAGAATAATCGCTTGTATAGCTTAAAATAATAAAGCTCGTGTTATTTCCACATCTTTATTGACTCTTGACACCCCTATATCATATTGAATTGACTATATTGACCATTGTCAGTCCCACTCTTAATTTAAGATTATTTCTTACCCTTTATCTTCTTATTTTCATTTTTACTAAAAGACAAAACTTCCTACATCTCTTTCAAACAATTTTTTTCACCCTAGCCACTTCTTCACACTTATTACATTTCAATGTTTCCTTCATGTATGTCTTCTTCTGAGCTTATTCCATTGTTATAATCTAAGCAAGCACAAATCATATATTGGAATAAAGAAAGGTTAGTTTTAACTGCAAATTATTTACTTTATTTCCCTAGATTATTCTCATTATTGTGAATTTTTTGACTTCGATTTTTGGTACAAGTTAATGAGAATTTACTCAAAGATTGAATATTATGGTTGATGTATGCATTATACACAATTTACTCATCTTTGATTATATTGGTTTTTGTAGTGCTGTCACAATAGAAGACAAATATTGTTTCCTACTTAAATGTATCTATTGATGATGAAAATGCAAATGCAGAGTAGCAGTTTATCATCTCAACAAGTTCATTTAAAACTTCAACAGATAATTTTCTAACACAAGTGGATCTTTTGAGTAATGTGTGGACATGTCTTCTTATTCAAGGTTATCTTGTCTCTATAGAAAGGTCAAAAAGTGATATATATGTTCTTCTTAGTTGTGATAGGAGAGGAAATTATCGTGATTGACATAATATTTCTATTGCATGTCAAAAAAGAAATACCATATATTGTTTGATTGATTGTCCTTTTGAAGCACTTTGCTATAAAAAGAAGAAGGGATCATGGTCACTCAAAATATTGAATGCATCACACAATAAATAATTAAAAATTAGACATTGATTCACCGAATAAAATGAAAGTTGAACAGTTAAAATACCTGGACTGCAATGCAATGACACATATTAAAGTTATAATTAAACAAAATGCCTACTAAAATTGGTAGATGGTCCTTTTCATTCTTACCTATTCTTAAGTTATTTTTTGAGTTTTCTAGTAAAAAAAGATGAAATATTTATCTTATTAACAAAATAATTAGTTTTTTTTTTTGGTCAAAAACATATTAACTAGTTAGCTATCTACCAATTAAACTATGTTTTGGAAAATGGGTACACCAATTCTGTTATAAACGGAGAAGGAAAATGGAAAAACCAAAAAACAAGAAAAGAATGCAAGCAATAGTCTTAAATCAAGAGTGAGCCCCACATTGAACCTTAGTAAAAGTTATTTGGGATGAGCATGAATAGTTTCCTTTCTAGTAAAATTGAAATAAAAGAAAATGAAGAAAAAAAAGGTAAGAAATAATCTTAAATTAAGAGTGGGACTTGTAAGGGATAATATAGTTAATTCAATGTAAAAATGTATGTCAAGAGCCAATAAAGAGGTGGAAATAGTGTAATCCAATAATTATTTAATGAAAAATATTTTCATTACCAACATTATTTATTCTTTTGTATATATTTCAGATTATTTAATTTTCACAAAACAAATAAAATCTTAAATTATTGAGGATTGGTTGGTTATGATTTAAAAGATTTGGATGAGAATTAGCTATTTGCCGTTGGACACAAGAAGCATCTTACACGTTCTTTGTCCGCATTCACATTTAGAATAGTTGATATGTGGTAAGTAGTCCATGTACCTCTGCCAATAATTAATATCATCCTCCCATTTATTTTTTTCAAGATGTTCCGAGTTAGTCCATCCATTATATGTATTTTTTCTCTTCTGACATGATCATTCAGATAGTCGAATTGGTCGCCGGAGTACACGGATTGTTCTTAGAAGCTTTGGGGAAGAAGATCTTTTTCTTTCTTTTTAGCAGCAAAGGTGTGAACAAGAAAGACCAAGTTCCTGGCATCGCAAAATCAGTAGGGATGTCTTGTTCCAGTTTGATTTTGAAATTTTAGGTGGCACCATGTAGGGTGCGTTTGTTTGTGTTTGTGTTCAAAAATTGTTCCAGCGAACAGAAATAGAAAACTCTATTTCTGTTCCGAGGAACAATTTTTGACTAGAAAAACGCATTTGATAAACTTGTTCCGGAAATAAAAAAAAAAGAACCGAAACACGTTTGGTAAATTTGTGTTCTTTTTTTGTTTCTTTTATTTTTTTTAATTTTTTATTTTATTTTCCGTTTTTTTCTTTCTTTTTTCTTTTTTTTCTTCTTTTGGTCGGCGGCCTCGCCCAGCCACGGCAAGGCTCGCCGACCCATGGCGAGGCTTGGCCTCGCCTTGGTTGGGCGAGCTCGGGCTCGCCCAGATCCGGCGAGGCCGAGCTCGCCTAGCCATGGGTCGCCTGGCGGTGGCTCGGCAAGGCTGAGCCTCGCCGGTGGTTGGGCGAGCTCGGCCTCGCTGGCGACCCTCGGCCTCGCCTTGGTTGGGCGAGCTCGGCCTCGCCGGCGACCCTCGGCCTCGCCTTGGTTGGGCGAGCTCGGCCTCGCCTAGATCCGACGAGGTTGAGCTCGCCCAGCCAAGGCGAGGTCGAGCTCGCCCAGCCAAGGCGAGGTCGAGCCTCGCCAGGGGCCGGCGACGCTCGGCCTCGCCGAGGGCCGGCGACCTTTGATGGCGTCGCCGGCCCTCGACGGCCGGTCGCTGGTCATGGCCGAGGTTGGCGACCAGCCAAAGAAAAAAAGAAGAAGAAAAGAAAAAGAAAAAAAAGAGAAGAGTGAGAAAATTTGTTTCTCCAAATTGTTCCAGAAACAATAAACAAGTTTTTTTTTTTTGTTTTTTTTCGTTCTAATTTTGTTCCCGGGAATAAAAAAACAGATTTGGAACAAAAACACAAACAAATGCGTTTCTGTTTTTTTTTGTTCCTCGGAACAAAAAAACAGGTTTTGTGTTCATGAACAAAAAAAATGAACACAAACATGTAGGCCTGTAGGTGCCAAATCAGCAACCAAAAAAATAAAAGCAAAACTCTAACCCTAAACCACCCACACATCCTAACCCTGTCCACCATTCGTCACTCTCCTCTCCAACCACCGGCCAGTCATATCGGATGATGATGGCTGCAAGCGCGAGATCCGGCGAGTTATAGAGGCCATGACTGTGAGCTTGACGGGTCATGATGGTAGCAATGAGAGAGAGAGAGAGAGAGAGAGAGAGAGAGAGAGGTGAGCTTCATGCTGAACATGTCTTTTCCCTTTTACAAATGATGTACATCTATTAGAGAGAGAGAGAGGTGTGAGCTTCATGTTGAACATGTCTTTCCCCTTTTACAAATGATGTACATCTATTAGAGAGAGAGAGAGAGAGAGAGAGAGAGAGAGAGAGAGAGAGAGAGAGGTGAGCTTCATGTTGAACATGTCTTTTCCCTTTTACAAATGATGTACATCTGTTAGTGGAATCCGGTGCTGCAAAGCTATTATTGGGATATTTCAGTTTCCCAGTCTGTTTTCTCTTTCTTTAATTTATTTTGCTTAAAATTATCTTGCCTATTCATCATATCTCTCGTAATTTGATTCTGCCTATGAAAATAAACTTTTAGCTAGCGCTAGTGTTTAAGTAAATATCTTTTACTTTTAATGATTTGGATCATTTCCCATGCTTGATGCTTTATTTCAATTTAACGAGGACCAACACAAATTACGTGACTTGAAAGATAACTTTGTCGAGTCTATTGATTATTATCCTATGTGGATAGTTTCTTTGAGACATGGACAAGGTTTGATACATCGAAAGTGCTTAATCATGCACCAAATTCAAAGGGTACCTTTGGATGTAACAACATATGAATCTTCACATTAAGTATGCTTATGTAAGTGTGCTATGAAGATGGCTAACTAGTGATACCTGATTTTTAGTTGACGTGTCGATAAAAGTCGAAAACCTTGAGGCTAGGGTTTCCAATCGCAACAAAGCCCGTTCCTTGAACAAAAAGTATCGTTTTTTGTTTCTTTCTTTCGTCTTTGTCATTGCTAAGCAATTTCCTATTCATTTCCATAAAAAATTTAGAAAGTCAAATCGTTAACTTTTTGGTTGACTTTTTGGTCAATTTTTTGGTCAACCCTTTGATCAAAAGTCAACCCCAAGTCAAAAGTTGGTTTTTTGCATAAAAAAGATCCTAATCGGTCCTAATTTCACTTTAGTCAAGTTAATTTTTGGTCGGGAAGCAGGGCTTGAGAGACGATGGAACATGATCATGATCTAAGAGATAGGGCCCAAGAAGTAGTAATTCTAAATTGTCTTCTACGGTGCTTAGCAACCGAAAACGACAATAATTAGCCTCTTCACTGCGATGAAGGTCATCGAATCATGAGATAAAATATTCAGGGAGGAATTTTGGGAGTTTCGGTTGCCATGGAAAAAGCTTAGGAACATAATGCAAAGGGTTAAAGGTTTAAGGAAGAAGACAAAAGAATATAGAGAAAGAGATAGTAGACATATACTCATACTCGGAGTAGAAGATGATGATTCAAAGTAACGATATTTGTTAGAAGTCGAAGTGACGTGTCAAAATATAGTAGGAGTTGTTGATCTGAATTAGCAGTGGACAAGAGATGTCAAAAAACGGAAAGGCATGATCATTATCTGTAACATATCGCGCATGAAATGAGGTCTGTCCTTTAAAAGAAATAAATTTTCAATTTACTTCTTTTAAAAATGGGCATATGTTGACACCCAAAGTTACCCTTGCTGTCACATGCTGGTCACGAGGGGTGTTGACAATTGAAATTATCCTTGCTATCACATGCGAGTCACAAGAATAACAATAGTAGCAATCCAGCCCATTTTAGTCATGGAGAAGAAGGTTGAACAAGGTTTTTAAGAATCTTCGGGTAGAGTTTTGATGGGCATACAAGTGGAGATGCATAGTTCAATAATAAAGCAGTTGTTTGCCTTGTGTCTAGGCCTAGAGATGCTACTGTGGACGTAAAAGTCAAGTACAATTGGTGTCAAAATTCAAGTGGGAACAATTGATACACAAAAGGGCGCGTAGAATTAAATGAGTGATTATTGCTTGCTAGTCAAGTCTTGCCAATGTCGATAGGTTAGGAAACAACAAAATGTGGATAAGGCGGTTAATGAAGGAGCAAAGATGTGGGAGAAATTAGGAGGGACTTTCAATGAAGGATTAACCGACTGATGGTCACAAGGCTGCCCTACAAATATCGTAGGTCACCCAACGAATAAGCCCCCTGAACAACACATCAAAATCCTTTATCTTATCCTTTAGTCATCTTAGCCTAGCCTAGTTTAGTTGTAGCTTTGGATTACCGTTGTTGATTCAATTCTGGCGAGTGTCTATATCCCAAGTAATACTATTGATTAGATTTCAATGCTATCCTACTGCTCAGCATCGTCGATTAGATCCCGACATCGTGTTCTCGTACCCATCTAGGTGTAGTGCCTTTCTGATGTTATTTCTACCGTCCAGCATCTTTGATTAGATTCCGACGTTGTGTCCTCGAACCCATCTAGGAGTAGGGCCTTCCCAGTGTTGTTTCTATCATCTAGCATTGTCGAGTAGATTCCGACGTTGTGTCCTCAAACCCATTTAGGAGCAATGCCTACCTAGTGTTGTTTCTACTGTCCACCGTTGTCGATTAGATTTCGACATTGTGTCCTTGAACCCATTTAGGAGTAGTGCCTTTTCAATGTCGTTTATATCATCCAACGTAGTCGATTAGATTTCGACGTTGAGTCCTTGTACCCACTTAGGAGCATTGCCTTCCCAGTATTATTTCTACCATCCAGCATCGTTGATTTGATTTCGATGTTGTGCTACCCACTCGATCTTAGTTGGTTCTCACTAACGTACTGAAGTGTACTTAAATTAAGCCATTGATTAGATTTCGGTACTTGTTATCATCAATTCCGAGCTTGTATTGAATGATTGCATTGGGTTTAGAACTATGTATATATACCATATGTATATATATTTGCACTTGACCATCTCTGTCCAATACTCGCACAGAACTTAAGTCCCTTTAAAAGAAAAAACCCAAAACATAATATTTAGCGAAAGATATTTAGTCACGGGGTTTAAAACCGGTGAATTAGTAATTTTTCAATTTCTTATGATTTTACCAAACCTATGTCTCGAATCGAAACTAAACCTAATTCTCAAAAAGGAAACTCGAACAACCGCAAAAGTTGTAAAAGAACTGAGGAATTTTGGAATGAGAATTTGTCCTTCATTACCACAGAAATGTAACATATATACAAGAAGATACAGCTATCAAACAATTTCCTAATTAGGCTAAACTACCAAAAATACAAAGACAATGCAATAAATGAATAAAAAAGATATGCACACAAAACTTCCTAATTAAACGGCCTAAATAAAAGCATATCACAGCTGCCTTTCTTCCAATATATTTTCCTTTCCAATACCCCCCTTCAAGTTGGAGCATGGAGATCTCGAATGCCCAACTTGCGAAGAAGAAAGTTAAATTGATCCTTTACCAACGCCTTCGTGAAGATATCAGCTAGCTGCATTGAACTACATACATAATCTGTTTGAATGTTACCATTAAGTATCTCCTTACGAATAAAATGACAATCCACTTCAATATGCTTAGTATGCTCATGATAAACAGGATTAGCAACTATATGTAAAGCTGCCTGACTGTCACAATACAGGTGCATAGGTTGAGAATGTGCCACACCAAGAGAATCCAATAATCCTTTCAACCACTTAAGTTCACAAACTGTAGTACTCATAGACCTGTATTCAGCTTCAACGGATGAGCGAGACAATATCTGTTGCTTCTTAGTCTTCCACGAGATAGGCGATTCTCCCAAAAGAACAAAGTAACCAGTCAAAGATCGTCTCGTCAAAGGACAACTAGCCCAATCAGAATCGCAATAAACAGACAATTTGAGGTCACAATTGGCACGCAACATAATACCCTAACCTGGATTTTCTTTCAAATAATGCAGAACTCTCATAGCTGCCTCCCAATGAGCTTTCTTTGGCCGCTGCATGAACTATGCAAGAATATGCACACAGTAAGACAATTCAGGTCGAGTTATTGTTAGATAAATAAGCCGACCCACTAGGCGCCTATACTGAGCAGGGTTGTCTACATCATCACTCTTAGTAAGGGCCAGCTTGTGATTTTGTTGAAGAGGAGTTTTAGCCGGCTTGGAACCCAACAATCCGACCTTAGAAATCATATCCAACGTATACTTACATTGACATAAGAAAATACCATCTGAATTTCTCGCCACTTCAATCCCCAAGAAAAATTTCAGCTTCCCTAAGTCTTTCATATGAAAACAATGACTTAAATAGTTCTTGAACTTTTGCACAACGGAAATATCATTACTGGAGATAATGAGATCATCAACATAAATAAGCACATTCAATTGAGTAGTCCCAACTCGAAAAGTGAACAAGGAGTAATTTGAATATGATTGTTGAAATCCATAAGCTTTCAAAGATGCAGCCAATTTCGCAAACCAACATCTAGGTGCTTGCTGCAAACCATATAGAGATTTCCGAAGTCTACGTACCTTCCCTGATGATTGAGAGGCAAATCCAGGCGGCATCTTCATGTAAACCTCTTCCTCTAAATCGCCATGTAAGAAAGCATTTGGAACGTCCATCTGATGAAGTTCCCAATTCTTTGCAGCCACAACGGTAAGAAAGGTGCGTACAGTGCACATTTTTGCTGTAGGAGCAAAAGTCTCTTGATAATCTATGCCTTCAAGTTGTTTATTTCCTAGTATCACCAACTGCACTTTGTATCGTTCAACGCTTCCATCAGAATTGTACTTAATTTTATACACCCACTTGCTCCCAATTGCTTTCTTCCCAGGCGCCAAATTTTCGACTGTCCATGTGCCATTATCTTCTAAAGCTTGTATTTCTTTCCTCATGGCCTCTCTCCACCATTCATCTTTAATTGCTTCCGCATAAGAGTTTGGTTCATGTCTTGCAGTAATTGCTGCCAAGAAACACTGGTGTTGTGCAGAAATTTTTTCATAACTCACATAATGTGCTATAGAATAAGGTGTACCTGAGGAATCGGATTGGGCAGATGAGCATGTCGAGGGGCTTATTCTGATGGCGTTTGTCACATAATCTTTCAAACGAATAGATGGTTGCTTGACCCTTTGTCCCCTGCCTAACTGCTCTTCGACAACTTCACTTCTTTCCACGTCCTCATTGTTTGTGTGGATCAATTCCTCCATTTCATGATTCACCTCATTTTCTCTATCTACACTTTCGGCGTGCTCCTCTCTCAAGTCACTTTCTAAATCATCAACTTCATCACCCAACTCCATAACTCTATTTTTAATGAGTCCATCACTTACAGTTTTCTCATCAGCATATGGAAATTCTGTTTAAGCAAACACTACATCTCTTGATACAAAGTATTCACCAGCTTCTAAATCATACAATCTCCACCCCTTCTTTCCCAACGGATAACCAACAAAAACACACCGATGACTTCTACTAGCAAATTTATCGTTATCTCGATTCTGATTATGCGCATAGCACAAACAACCAAAAATCTGAATATGTTTGTAAGAAGGAGGTTGGCCAAAAATAATCTCATATGGGGTTTTACCATTCAATAATATAGATGGAGTCCTGTTTATCAAATACCTAGCTGCAAGTACACATTCTCCCCAAAATTCTATAGGTAAATTTGCTTGGAAACGCAAAGCTCTTGCAACATTAAGGATATGTCGATACTTTCTTTCTACTCGGCCATTTTGTTGAGGTGTTCCAACACAAGAAGTTTGATGCAAAATCCCATGTTCATCAAAGTATTCTTTCAAATACAAAAATTCACTTCCGTGATCACTTCTAACGATTTTCACATTTTTCTCGAATTGGTATCTAACCATCGCAATAAACTTCCTAAGAACACAAGCCACTTCCTTTTTTTCCATTAAGCAAATATATCCACAAAGCACGAGAGTAATCATCAACAATTGTCAAGAAATAAATTGCTCCACATGAAGCTGGAACTTTATAAGGTCCCCACAAATTACAATGTATCAATTCAAAACAATCTTTAGCTTTATTGTCACTAGAAAAGAAGATCTCTCTTGTTTGTTTTGCTCTAAAACAAACCTCACAAGTTTTATTGGTTTTCCTAACCATTTTGCCAGCTTCTGCAATTAACTCCACCACCTTAGAAGAAGGATGATCCATTTTTTTATGCCAAAGCTCAAAGGATTCCATATCAGCCACCGTAAAAGCATGTACTGAAGTCACTCCCTTGAGAAAGTAAAGCCCCTCGTGTTGCTCACCCGCTCCAATCAGGTTCCTCGAATTTAGGTCCTGTATAGCACATATTTTGTTAGTGAGTTGAATAACCAAATTTGAATCATTAAGAAGTTGTGATACAGAAATTAGATTGCATTTCAAATTTGGCACAAAGAGAACTCGGGGCAATTTCAAGTCTCCTCCAAGCAACATAGTTCCTTCTTTCATTGCCATGGTCTTTTCTCCATTAGGTAACTCGATTGAGCATGGCACAATATCACGCAATTCTCTTAAAAACGCCAATGTTCCTGTCATATGGTGGGAAGCTCCTGTGTCAATAATCCAAGGAAAAATACTTTGTTTACCTATCAGCCTCTCATGGCCACCATTCTGATGAGAACTTAACATTCCCAATAAAGTTGCCCACTGCTCATCATTCAATCCACTAAGACCCTTTCGATCTGAATCCGTCACAACTCCTCGCCCACCATCAACTCCAGTTGCCTGTGAGACGTTGGCACGAGCACCTTCTCCGTTGTTACGTCCACCTCTATTATTACGCTTTTGACCACTATCTTGTCTAGCAAAGGTTCCACGTGGTCTATTACCCCACCATTCTGGATATCCTATTAGCTGGAAACAACTTTCAGCATCATGTCCCTCTCGGTTGCAATTAAAAAAAAAAGGGGATTTTATCTTTTCCCCCCTTGAATTTTGACCGCCTGCTCGGATTGCAAAACTCATGGGATTGCCTTTTTCATCCTTGGTTCGTGTCATAGTTCGCACTCGCTCTTGCTGGACAACCATAGCATAGACACGATTCAGATTAGGCAAAGGTTCAGTGCTCAAAATATTAGCGTGCACTGTTCCATATCCTTCTTCATCTAAGCCCATCAAAAACTGATGAACTCTCTCTTCTTCACGCTTTCTTTCCAATTCAATGGTAAAATTGCATCTGCAACCTGTACAAACACACACTGGTATCTGATCATAGTTATTTATTTCATCCCACAAGATTTTGAGTTTACCGAAATAAGACACAATAGGTTGACCATTCTGCCTACAATTGGCCAATCCAATCTCAGTTGTTGCATCCGTGGACCATTCCCAATTGAGAATCTCCGTTTGATATCCTCCCATAGATCTTTCGCGTTCTCCATGTGAGAGATAGTCGAGCGAAGTGTCGGTTCAATGGTATTAAACACCCAAGAAACCAACATGGAATTAACCGTCCACCAATCTTCAAGTTCCAGTGAATCATCTGCTGGTTGCTTGACAGATCCATCAATAAAACCATATTTCTTCTTGGCTCGTAATGCAGTCCGCATAGCTCACACCCATTCTTCATAATTCTCGCCCTTCAACTGAACTTGGGTAATCAGGTTAGCCGGGTTGTCATTCGAATTCAGTGTGTAAGGGCTAGAGGTTTTCTTGTTCGTTCAAGAACTCTCCTCACTTTTTTTTTCCCATCAGCCATGGCTCCGATACCATGTAAAAGAACTGAGGAATTTTGGAATGAGAATTCTGTCCTTCATTACCACAAAAACGTAACATATATACAAGAAGATACAACTATCAAACAATCTCCTAATTAGGCTAAACTACCAAAAATACAAGGACAACGCAATAAATGAATAAAAAAAGATATGCACACAAAACTTCCTAAGTAAACGGCCTAAATAAAAGCATATCATAGCTGCCTTTCTTCCAATATATTTTCCTTTCCAATAAAAGTTGTATAAATCTACATAAAAGAGCAGTACAAATTGGTCGAGCGAACTCGATCTCAATCGTATCCTTGGCGATGGCGATGGTGGCCTTGTCGAGGCACTTGAAGGAGATGAAGGCATACGAGGTGGCATCGAGTGTGTCGTACTCGCCAAACATGTCCATTAGATTCACGCTGATGACATCGCTTGAGAGGTTTGCTGATCAAGAGGTTGTTTGAAGGCGGCATCTCGTGATCACCCCCCAATTCCTTCGTACGTAGGTGGGAGGGCCGGATGGACTTGCTCAGAGGTGGCATTGTCACAGGAACCCATCTATGATCTACTCTGGTTAGACTACAATATTTTAAACCTATTTTCATCTGACCCTTCAAATGTCTAACAACTCATTTACAACACAGCCCGAAATTATGAGTCAAAAAATGGGTTGGTGGCCCATTTTGACACCTCTAGTTATCACCAAGTTAGCCATTCATAAGATTCATTAAGCAACCAAAACCAAGGGGTACAACCCTCCCCCCCACCCCCCCCCCCCCCCCCCAAAAAAAAACATAGCTAAAACTAAGATTGCCACATCTTCCGAGGGAAAGGAGCACTAAAACAATAAATAAATAAATAAATAAGGACATGGTTAGGACCTAAGGCCTGCAATGGACTTTGCATTTTCTAAATATAAGAAAACCTATTTAAAATCGATGGGAATCAACTCTTTTCATTTTCGTTAGGTGAAAGAAAAGGATCATGTTGATGAAAAACATCATGTGATAGTTTGATTTTCTACTCCTGTTTTCAATTGAATAAATCGGGCTTTTCGTCGACGTGTCTATAGCGCTATTCTCCGAGCTGATCACTCGCGAGATAATTAGATTAGTTGGGGAAGCTATTAAGAGATTTTAATGCAACCGGCTTGAGAATTCAACCAAGAATCGACTACTCGACCATGTTAGTTTACAAGGGTCATTGCGACACAGTCAAAAATCTATGAAGGATCAGAAATAGGTCGATGCAATTGAAATATGTAATTGGGCATGGGTGATTCCATTTAATTACAAAATTTTCATTTATCGACACAAAACCAATTTTTCTATCGTTTTGTTATCCTGTGTTCGTATTTGAAACCTTGAGCTTCGCACAAAAATCGAGGGTCACTAATGGATCGGAGATGTACATTGTGGTTCGAAAATAATCGGCAACGGGTCAATTGCACTGAAAATTCCCAAAAATTACCCGATGGTTTAGGTCGCGCTGAAATCACGTTTGATTGAATTTAACTGTAAAGTTTATTCCGATTTCAGAAAATTGAGAACGTTAATGTGTCACAATTAATCCCAGGGACGTTGTTGCTTCTTTCCAAGAATTATTGATGATGGGACTAATTAGAGAAAGATATAAGTGCAGCATTCTTTTTTTTTTAAAGGAACAAGGGAAATGCCACTTATTAAATAGGATTTTAGGACCTTCAATGTGGAATAATTAGAGAGGATTTATAAGTGACTACTAGGGGACTTGACCCTATTAACTTAAGTGTTAATTTGGTAAATAGGAAAGGAGGAAAAGTCTCAACAAGAAAGGAAAATTCGTAAGAAGGCATGCCCCCATGAATTTCACTTCAATCTTCATTTCATTTGGTGGAAATAAGCATAGGAAAGGTGGTGGGGTATATGATAGTGATGGGTGAGCCAAAATTCCATGGAAAAATAGGCCAAAAGCAGATGGAAATTTGCAGTGGCAGTTTCCAAGCATTTTCCTCTCTCCTTCCTTTTTTTTTTCCGCGTGTGGGAGTCCACCGAATGCAGCTCACGTTGGCTGCTTCCATCCAACTTTTTCCCTTTCTTTCTTTATTCTTTATTTTTTTTCTTCTTTCCACATTTCTTCAAATGTCTAGCTGAGGTTGTCGTTGTCTTCACCCATTCACACCCCTGTTTCGCTCCCTTTCTTCTGGTTTTCTCGGTTGAACCGATCCACAAGAAAACCGGATAAGTGGAGACTCAGCTTTTGCTTACCAAACCGGTAGACCCCTGAAACTTCAACCCAATTACCGTTAAATTATGTCTCGAGTTTAAATTGGATGGGGAAATTCGCTGGACTCGTGAAGGAATTAAAGTAAAAGAAAAAAAAAAGGCTACGAAGGAAGAAGCGTGGGACGCTGCTTCGTAGAACCAAAGAGGAGAGGTGGGGCTCAAGGTCAAACTTTTGACCTTGGGCACACCCACGTATAAAACAATTTTTTTCTTTTGCAGGTCTTCTTCAGTCCAGTGAGAAGCCACTGAGTTCCATGCACGTGAAGTGGGCCGAATTTCTTTTATTCATGGTGGGGCCCAAAGTTTGACACACACGTATAAAAGGAAAACAAAACCCTACGTGTGGAGTAGCTGCTCAACGTCCGTGGAAGTCCTACGTACGTGAAGACGTTCACGCCACTTGAAGAAGATCCGCAAGATCTTGAAGCCTTGCGAAGTCGTACGTAGAGCGTTTCGTCACACAGTAATTTTGTGCCGTGAATTTATACCCTCGGAGTTGTTTATTTATAAACATTTTGGGTTTGGGGTTAAATCTAGGTGTGGGAAACACTTGAGTGATTGAGCGATTATAAACTATGATTCTCCGATTTTAGTGGATTATTTACTGCTGGCTCTCCCCGTGGACGTAGGTACCGATACTCAGACCGAATCGTGTAAATTTCTGGTGTCCTGATTTTTTCATTTATTTCTCTGGCAATTTCGCGTTGACGTAATTGCAAGATCTTATCGTTTCCGCATATTATATCCCAACAATTGGTATCAGAGCTTGTGGTTGGATTTCTTGATTATGATTTGGGGCTTTGGCTTGTCTAATTATTATCTGGAAATTTTGTTATTGCAATTATGTTTGAAAGTAAATCTGAGATTGAGAAGTTTGATGAGAGAAATAACTTTGTGTTATGGAGCATCAAGATGCAGGCTTTATTGACAACACAAGGTTTGGCCAAGACACTAGATGGCGAATATGAGTTACCGATAATAATGAAAGCCTTAGAGAGGGTAGAGCTTATGCAAAAAGCAAAGAGCATAATCCTGTTAAATTTGTCGAATGAGGTCTTACTAAAGGTTATTGTCACAGCATTATGGGCAAAACTTCAAGCACTCTATGTGAAGAAAGGTTTGAACAATCGCTTGTATATGCTGAAGAAGATGTTTCAATTTAGATATACTGAAGGTACGTCTATTAGAACCCACCTAGATGAATTTAATAAACTCATGTTGGATCTGAAGAACGTCGATAAGATATTTGATGATGAAGAACAGGGCATGATGTTGTTAACCTCTTTACCAGAGTCATGTAAGCACTTTACTGATTCACTGTTGTAGGGGCGTACTAATATTACCTCAGAGGAGGTAAGGTCTGCCTTATTCTCTAAGGAATGGCACAGAAAGTTGCGAGATGACGGTCTGGCGAAAAGAGCAGCACAAGCACTGACGATTCGGGGTAGAGAATAACATCGAGAGCCTAGTAGCAGCAGAGGTTAAAGTGGATCAAAATCACGCAATAGAAAGTCCAAAGGACGTGTGAAGTGCTTTGAGTGTCACGAGAAGGGGCACATCAGGAAAGATTGTCCAAAGCAGAGAAATAAAGTTGATAAGCAGAATGCCACAAGCAGTGTGGCAAATGTTGCTGAGGGGAGCAATAGGGATCCATAAGCTGTTTTATGTGTGACTGCTACTTCGTCAGGAGACGAATGGGTGCTAGATTTGGGGTGTTCTTATCACATGATGCCTAATAAGAACTGGTTTACTACTTACCAAGTTGCAGATGGTGGTAGAGTTCTTTTAGAGAATAATGTAGTTTGTAAGGCTGTGGGGATAGAGACAATTCGGATTTGGATGCATGATGGGGTGGTTCGCACATTGACAGATGTGAGGCATGTACCGGAACTCAAGAAAAATCTTATTTCTCTGGGAACACTCAATGACATCGGGTGTAGGTACACCGCTGAAGGTGGAGTACTAAAAATCTCTCGAGGTGCCATGACAGTGATGAAGGGGAATAAAGTAAATACTCTCTATCATCTACTAGGAGAGACCGTGACCGGAACCGTTGCAGTTTCATCAGGTAAGTGTGACTCTAATTTGACTCAATTATGGCATATGCGTTTGGGGCACGTGAGTGAGGCAGGTATGACAATGCTGAGTGAAAGGGGGTTGTTAAGTGGTCAGAAAACAGAAAAGCTGGACTTATGTGAGCACTGCATCTATGGGAAACAACACCGAGTTAAGTTTACTACAGCTATTCATTCAACCAAATGACGAGTTGAATATATTTATTTAGACGTCTGGGGCCCATCTTCGGTTCCTTCGAAAGGAGGTGCCTGATATATGCTGACTTTTATCGACGATTATTCGAGGAAGGTATGGGTTTACTTTCTAAAGCACAAATATGATGTGTTTGATCAGTTCAAGAAATTTAAGGCTTTGATTGAGAAGCAGTCAGATAAACAAATCAAGTACTTGAGAACTGATAATGGCATGGAGTTCTATGGTAAAGATTTTACTGAGTTCTGCGAGAAAGAAGGTATTGTAAGACACCGCACAGTACTGGAGACACCACAGTAGAATGGCGTGGCAAAACAGAAGAAGAGAACTTTGCTTGAGCGAGCTTGATGCATGCTTTCGCATGCAGGACTTGGTAAGGAATTTTGGGCTGAAGTAGTGAATATGTCATGTTACCTAGTTAATCAATCTCCATCATCTGCTATCGAGTGGAAGACTCCTGAGGAAGTATGGTCGGGGAAACCTGTTGATTATTTCAAATTACGTATATTCGGATGTCCTGCGTATGCTCATGCGAGTGACGGTAAACTTGAGTCGAGGGCGAAGAAGTGCATATTTCTGGGTTATGCACATGGGGTGAAAGGCTACCGGCTATGGTGCATCGATCCCAGATCACTCGGTTTTCTAATCAGCAGAGATGTGATCTTCGACAAGACTGCAATGCTTCAACAGAGGAGTTCTGAGACACAACTAGCAGAGAAGACAGATAATGGTGTCATAAGTGAGGTGGAGTTTCAGGTGGAGACTCCGGAGACCTCGAAGGTAACAGAGGTTGAGATTGTAGATGAGGCCGTAGTTCCTGAAGTCGGTGATAGTGGACAATCAGCAAAGCCGCAGTAGACTATAGCCGCAGATAGACAGAGAAGGCAAATTAAACCATCGGTACGTTATGGTTACACATATATGACTTATGCATTGACTGTATGTGATGAGGTGGAGACAAATGAGCCTTCGTCTTACTTTGAGGCGATGGCTAGTCCGGAGTCGTCGTAGTGGTAGGGGTTATGAGTGAAGAGATGGAATCACTCTATTGAAATCAGACATGGGAGCTGGTCAAAGTACCCAAGAGCCAAAAGATTGTTGGAAGTGAATGGGTCTTTAAACGGAAAGAGAGCATTCTCGGTGTTGAGGCAGCGAGGTGTAAGGCGAGACTTGTGGTGAAGGGATATACACAGCGTGAGGGCATTGACTATAATGAGGTATTCTCTCTTGTGGTAAGACATACTTCTATTCGTGTTTTACTTGCCTTAGTTGCTTCGCAGGATCTCGAATTAGAGCAACTTGATGTGAAAACTGCATTTCTTCACGATGAGTTGGAGGAGCAGATTTACATGAGGCAACCGAAGGGATTTGCTATTTAGGGTAAGGAAGATCATGTTTGCTTGTTAAAGGAATCTTTGTATGGGCTAAAACAGTCTCCTAGGCAGTGGTATAAACGTTTTGATGCTTTCATGGCTAGTCAAGACTATTCAAAAAGTCAGATGGATAGCTGCATTTACTATAGGAGATTGGAGAATGGTTCTTTGATTTATCTACTCTTATATGTTGATGATATGCTAATAGCAGCTAAGAATATGTCTGATATTGATGTGCTAAAGAGGCAGTTGAATGCTGAATTTGAGATGAACGATTAAGGTGTTGCAAAGAAAATTTTGGGTATGGAGATTTTGCGTGACAGGGCTGTAAGAGTTTTACGTCTATCTCAAAAGAAATACATTGAAAAGATCGTAGCACGTTTTAATATGTAGTCGGCGAAATCTGTAAGTACACCTTTAGCGAAGCACTGTAAACTTTCAGATAAATTATCACTGCAGACTGAGGAGAAGAAGGAGCATATGTCTCATGTTCTTTATTCTAGTGCCGTGGGTAGTATTATGTATGTTATGGTGTGCACTAAGCCTGATATTTCACAAGCTGTGAGCGTAGTTAGTTGCTATATGAAGTGTCCTGGTAAAGCTCATTAGGAAGCTGTGAAGTGGATCCTCAGATATTTAAAGGGGACAACAGACGTGGGTATAGTATACCGGAGGGATAGCAATGGCAGTGAGACCACTGGTTTTGTGGATTTGGATCACGTTGGTGACTTGGATGATTATAGGTCTTTAGCAGGGTACGTGTTTACGCTAGCGGGTGGTGCAATTAATTGGAAAGCATCCTTATAGGATCACATTGCCTTGTCTTCGATTGAGGCAGAGTATGGCACTAACCTTTGTAGCGAAAGAGGTGATATGGCTATAAAGTTTGCTCTTGGACTTTGGGTTAGAACAAAAAAGTGTGGATATACACTGTGATAACCAAGGTGCGATATATTTGGCATATAATCCAGTTTATCACGAGCGAACGAAGTATATCAACATTATGTACCACTTCATCCGAGATGTCTTAGCTAAGGGTATTGTTATTGTTAAAAAGATTGCTACAACAGATAACCTTGCAGACATGATGACTAAGTCTGTTCCTTTGACGAAGCTCAAGCTCTGCTTGAGCTCTATTGGCATCTGTGGAGAGTGAGCGCTCGTCGGGGCGTTGGGAGAGTAGCATGGATGATGAGCACTATAACTTGGCTTCAAACATCGAGCCAAGGTGGAGAATTGTTAAATTATGTCTCGAGTTTAAATTGGATGGGGAAATTCGCTGGACTTGTGAAGGAATTAAAGTAAAAAAAAAAAAAAAAAGGCTACGAAGGAAGAAGCGTGGGACGCTGCTTCGTAGAATCAAAGAGGAAAGGTGGGGCCCAAGGTCAAACTTTTGACCTTGGGCACACCCACGTATAAAACAGTTTTTTTTTTTTCCTTTTGGGCCGAATCTCTCTTATTCACGGTGGGGCCCAAAGTTTGACACACACGTATAAAAGGAAAACAAAACCCTACGTGTGGAATAGCTGCTCAATGTCCGCGGAAGTCCTTCGTACGTGAAGACGTCCACGCCGCTTGAAGAAGATCCGTAAGAAATTGAGCGTTTCGTCGCACGGTAATTTTGTGCTGTGAATTTATACTCTTGGAGTTATTTATTTATAAACACTTTGGGTTTGGGGTTAAATCTAGGTGTGGGAAACACTTGAGCGATTAAGTGATTGTAAACTCTGATTCTCTGATTTTAGTGGTTTATTTGCTGTTGACTCTCCCCGTGGACGTAGGTACCAATACTCGGACCTAACCACGTAAATTTCTGGTGTCCTGATTTTCTCATTTATTTCTCTAGCGATTTCGCGTTGACGTAATTGCAAGATCCTGTCGTTTCCGCATATTATATCCCAACAATTACCATGATATTTCTTATTAATATGGTTGGGAGTCCGAGTAGTAGCGAACTTCCCCTCTAACGAGAGGAACGACCGACCAGCCAAGCTTCACATGTTTCTCCCTCCTAAAAAAGAATCTATGACTCTCTGTGCTGTTGTGGTGGTCGCCTAACGACACCTCCAGCTGCTGTTCCGGCTTCAACTCACCATCAAAGGGCTCAAGGTTTGTCCTTGTGCTGCCGTCCTGCCACAAGTGAGGAGCACCGTTAGTTCCAAACAAGTAAGTTGTCTCCTAAATCTAGATTAGGGGCTGAGTACCTTATTTAGGAGTTCCTATGGATATGATAGAGGTAGATGATGTTATACATGGATGGATGTTGGTTAGAGATGTTAGGTTAGCCATAGAAAAGCTTGGTTGTAGTTTAGAAGGCAAGACAACCACCATGGATGAAGATTCGACCAAGAACAGAAGCTGGTTCTTGAAATAGTTTCCTAGACGTGCGTGTTTTGCTAATTTTGTAGACAACTGTGTGCTGCGATTTTGAAGAAAATTCCTTCTGAAGAAATGTTGTAGACATCTTAAATAATAACATATATTTTTATCAGAATTTTTTGAAATTAAAAACATGACAATTTTAACTACGTCATCCTTGAAGCAGTAATTCGGACAGTTCTGTAAACCGTGACCTGTTATGATTCCAAGGGTTGTTACTGACCTTTAGAGGTCGAATTTCCAATTGATTTCCTCATAAAGTTGTTCATTACAACTTCTAGTTTAACATATTCGAATTTCAAATCAAACGGACCAGATTTCGACCCAAAACCAAACTGATTTCGATGAGTTAGGCTCTATGGAACTGGACCTGATTTTTATGTTGGATAGAGAGAATTTCTGGCCGAATCCAGAGGGATCTGGATCTCGGTGTCTTCATGAAAAATGTTTTTTTATGGGTCGTCTAGCACATGTCCAAATTTGAGAATTTTTCGAGCTCAGATGAGTGGGTTTCTGATTTCGAATTTGGGAGAGCGTTATTGGGCAGTTTCCTGTCAATTTAGGTTAGTAAGAGTGTATGCTTGTGTTGAAGTATTCTTGCTGTAAAATTGCCTAATTGATGCTGTGAATGCTACGTGAAATTGATTATTGAAGTGTAACATGAGTTATATGCATTCATGACATGAGATTCCGTCACGAGCCTTTGGGGCCGGACGATGTTCCTTTGAGAATGCCCCAAGTCAACGGATGCCGGTCATAGTGGATGCTGGACCGATGCTCCTAATCAGAATGCCGTCTAGATGTAGACGTTTTTGCACTCGACGGTGCAAGGCGATGCCCGGTTATGCCGGAAGACTGTTATCTGTGCATTGAAATCATTTGTGACACATGAATGGGTGAAAGTGAAGGACCTAATTAAAAAACAGAATTGTGTGGTGCGGTATGGGACGTGCCATAACGGTTTAGTCTAGTAATTGGGGGCCCATGTAATTATGTTGACATTTATGTCCTTACATATGTACGTGTTAAAAGTATTCTAATAATATATGATCTCGATATCTTATGTATGATTTGATTGACACTAACATACAGGAAAATACTGGTATTAAGAAAGTGTGAGAAAGGCAATTAGATTGCATGTTGAGTGTACCATTCTCCTAATCTAGATTTAAGGGATTGACTTGCTGAGATGTGATCTCACCTCTTAGTGGGCTAACATTTTCAGGTCCCTAGTTAGAGAGTGGACAGAGAAGAGGCAGAGGTCTACAGGCAGTGGAGTACGGATGCCTTGGTAGCTTCTGCCAGATAGTGACGGGTCTGCCGTCAGGTCTGGATAGTGGGTGACCACTCACCCTAGTCTATTGAAGAGACTGGCAGGGTTGTACATAGAGACCTGACCCCATGGGCGAAGAGCTCAGAGCGTAGTTAACCTATGAGATGTTCATTTTGAAACACTCCATGTTTTGTTAGACTCTTATGTATTTGAATGCTATAGTAAGAGTAAGTGCGGTTTGTAATACGTGTATGGTTTGTAAAAATATAATCCTATGTTTGCTATCTCATTTCTGTGTTGTTGGGAGAATATGATTTCGTTTCCGCATACTTGATAAACAAATGGGTTAGCAACGGGTTCTGGGATGTTGCAAAATTTTATATCGACCACGAAGGGATGTGCGTGTGCTCGGAATCGGGTCATAACACATCATAACCGAAACGACTGAATTGGTATGAGAATTTGAAGATAGAGCACCATATTGAAACTCCCGATGTAAATAATTTCTCCATGGCTGCATTAGAATTGCATCCATCTATATGTATCGAGTAAAACTCCATCAAAATCAGGCCTGACTGATTATTAATATATAAAGTGGACCCACTAATTTATAGAGGATAGGGTCAATAAAAACGCGAACAATACGAGGCTGACTGATTGTGAAATTTTTATAAATTGATTATTATTATTAGTAATAATTGTGGAACGTTGGTAGAAAAAAGCATCTCTTGATGGCTAAAGATACTGTGGTTTGATTTGAACATTTGAACTCTTGTTGACTCTTTTGATTATGTTATTGCCTTTTTCATCAGGCCTTGTATTGACAAGTTGAAATGAGTTTGGTGAGAGCTTCGTTTTATTAATCTCTAACATAGGAAAATGACAAGATGCTAATTAATAATAATAATAATAATAATAATAATAATAATAATAATAATAATAATAATAATAATAATAATATGCCTAGAAGTGGGTTTTGTCTGATGGGATTTGATTATTGGAGTAGATGGTCTTTGCCAGCCTGCTGCATAAGAGGTGGGGATATACATTTGAAATGAGAGTTTGTGTTTGGTAGGGACCAACCGTGTGATTGGTGCTTGATTTGGAGGTTAGGAGATTCTCCATTTGAAATGCAATGCATCTCCCTTAGAATAATTTAGAGGTCATGCTTGCTTTCTTGTGAATCCAATAAGCGGTTTGCATGCATTTGAGAAGTAAGTCGAATCAAGGGTTTGAATCATCGGATTATGATCAAATTCCTTTGATGTCATATTTGACCAAATTTAGCAGACATGGCAAAAGTGTAATGGTGACGAAATCTGCAAATACTTGTGATAACTCTATTTTGGATAGAGTATTTTTACTAATTTAAACTTGATAGTTGCTAAGTTTTGATGAATTTTGGGTGAATTTATTTGCCACTCATGTAATTTTATTGAATTTTGTAGGAAATATGACTTTCGGATTTGTAAGGGACCATGCGCATCATTTGCGGAAGATTTCAGGACCATATGCATAATTTTCCCATGTGTCTATGCTAGATTTGCACATTAATCCCCTTGTCTCGATATTTTCTAGAACATCTTAGCATCTTCTAGAATATTTCAATATCTTTTAGGATATTTCAATATCTTCCAGAATATTTTATCTCGAAGAAAACGCCAGCCAAGGCCTAATGGGAGGTTGACCTAGGGTAGATTTTTGGAGGCTATATAGACCCCTTTTGTGTTGTATATATCAAATCGCGGAGGAGCCTTGGAGTCACCACCTTTGAGGAAAATTTTAGGTTTTCTTAGTTAGCTTTTTATGCTTTTATTTTATTAGTGGAATTGGCACGTGTCAAGGAGAGAAGGAGGAGGCAAACTAGAATCTATTTGTGACTAAAGTTGGCGAATTTGATTTAATTTAGCATTATGTTATCTTTAATTTTTGTTGTTAGTTTAGCTTTAATTATATTCTAAATTTCTTTTGTTAGAGCAACAATGGATCTTAACCATGATTGGTTGATTTTCAATACTTGTTCATGCAATATAATTGTTTTGATTGTAGCGCTCTCTATCATGATCTTAATGCTTTTAGTTGTCCACTTTTAAATGATTTGATGTATGCATGATACCGAGTGGAGATTACATGCATGAGCACTAGTGATCTAGGTCAAGGTAGGCTAGGTTCTTTGTGTGGTTGCGATGGCAAATCTAGGTCGGGACTTCTTAGATTGAATTCAGGAATTCCCACAAAAAGTTAATTTTTTTAGGTAGTTTAAATTCACCTAAGGTTAGTGTGGGTTAATGTACCTAATTAGGGATTATTAGACCGAGGTTGGTTTGTAATCTAACTTAGGAAAATTCCACCAACACAATTGGGAATTAATTTGTTGCATGACAAGTTAAGAGAATTGATTATGATTGGTTGAGTGAAGTTGGATGCTCTAACGCTTTGTGATCTTGGTTAAAATCTTGATATTTGCATTGTTAATTTTTGGTTTGCTTTAGATTAGGTTTACTTTGTAATTTAATAAGCTTTTGAATCCTTTAAGTTTCGGCTCTTTTATGTTTCAGTCATTCAATTGGTTTAGTTCACTTTGCACTTGCCTTTTTGACTTGTTCAGCTAAATCTTTGGATTGATCACCTTCGGTAAGTAATTGGATAATTAGAGACAATCCCGATAGGAACGATACTCACTCATCACTTTATTACTTGTAGATATTGTGCACTTGCAATTCACCTGACAACTTGCATGGACATGTGTACACAAATTTAACTAATGTGGACAACATTGGAGTCTGATGTAAATGAAATTTAATCAATATAAACAAGTACATGTGGACACCTGTGCTGGAAGAATTTAGTTGGGTTTGATGTTGAAGGGACTTAATTGGAAAATATGTGAAAGTAGTTGGACTTGATCAAACAAATTAAACATACATGGATTTGATTAGAAGAAAATAGTAAAAGTACATGGACGACAAGCCTAACTTTTCTGATAAAAAATATTTCGCTTTGGAATTTGGAGAAAGGATTGTTGTGAAGTTTCTAATTATAATAATGAAGATTCCAATGTAAACTAGTGTGGAATTTAGGCTCCATTGTTTCATGGAAGAAGTAGATGATTTGGAAAACATTTTCTTAAAAATTATCACTTCTACCGCTTAAAATAATTGTTCAATGAAAAAAGCATTCATCATAAATAGCAAATTTAGTCTAAAGATTTTCGTGAAAGATGAAAATATTTTCTATTTATTTATTTTTGTAAGCAAGATAAGCAATAATCTTATTAAAATTTGGGGTAAATTTGTTACAAGTGTACTAGTTAATAGTTTTACGCGATTTTGGCCTTAAAAATTATTTCCATTTTCACATCAATTTACTTCTAAACAGTTATTTTTTGTTCATCCATTTTTGGAAGTAATATGAGTGATCATTTTTGAGAAATTATTTTTAAAATTTTTCATTTTTCTGCAAAACAAATGAAGCTTTACCCTTCTAAAATCATAATAACTTCATTTGTCAATATATCTCACTCATAACCACTTTTTTTTTTTTTTTTAAAGAGACTGAAGTTCAAAAGTCAACTAAAGTGGGTTCTAAATTTGGTGTCCCAATGGAATATAGTTCGATGTTTTGGGTGTATTTCTTAGGGTTAGTTGCCTTGAACGTTGAGACTTACAGCTGGTATGATTGGTTCAAGCAAATATTGAAGGATAGAAAAAGAGCAACCCCAACACTTTAGTTGTGCATTTATTTATTTATTTATTACATTTTCCCACAAGAACATAAAAGAAAATTGTATTGGAAAAACAGCATCAACCATTTCTAAACTTCGAACTTTTCCTTTGGAACATTAACTATTGCATCATGGTGTTTGGAATTTTGGTCCCTACAAGTAATTGGCCATAAAAAAAAGTAGTGAAAACTTATATATAAAAGTACCTTTTAGACGTAAAAATTAATAACACATTTAAGTCGGATTTTAACAAGGCATCGGTGCAAGAGGGGATGTTAAGATATCTCGCGTCTTTATTTATAGGATTTATCTGTTTTTATATGCAGACTCGCTTCACTTATAAATTTAAGCTTTTGAATTTTTTTATCATGATATTTCTGTTAAATTGCATGCAATAGAGGTTTTAAGATATCCCACATCACTTGTTTAAGCAATATATTTATTTATGTATAGTTCAATTTTGCGAGGGGGGGGGATTTCTAAAAATTCATGATAAATATGTCGAGAAAGCATTAAATTTAAAGGGTTTGTTTGTTTGAAGGAAAACTATTTCCGAGAATTCTTTTTCCGACTTTCTGGTGTTTGGACGAGGAAAAACTAATCAATTTACAGAAAACATTTTTTTACAAATTGAAAACACCAAATTTATGTTTTGTTTGTTCAAAAGAAAATTATCTCCATGATTTTTTTTATTTTTTTACAACTTTCAAGTATTTTTCAATTAAGAAAACTTTCAAATATTTAAATGACGAAAAACTAATCAATTCAGACTGGAAATGATAAGCTTAGATTGGGAGAAAGTAACTTCTCATTATAATAAGAAGAAAATTAATTTTCCTAAACCACCAAAAATGATTTTTTTATGAAAAATATCTTTATTTATCATGTAGTTTTTAGTAAAATATTCGGGCAACATATTTTTTTTTTCAATGATGAAACTAATCATTTAAATATGGTAATTAAGTCCATTGTTTTTACCCAAAAGGCAAATACCACTTGCATGTCCGCATTCAATTGAACCCGGAATGTCGCTAACCGTTGATCTCGACGGCAGTCGCGATCGATGCTGCATTTTCCGAGAGTGAATTGATGGGAAGTCATGATTGATGCCGTCCTTCCACACTAGCGTTCCACAAACTTCATGAATTTCCTCATAAGATTTAAGGGCACCACGCCTGTCGTTTACACCGAAGTCACTTGCATTCTCCAGTTCTTTGAAGTGCATCTAGAATTCTATGTCCTATCCGAACGAAATCACCAACTTCATCCCAATCCCTACGGCTGTTCGAACCCGTCACCGTTGCGAAATGAGAGAGAGAGAGGGGCTCATCAATATTAGGATTTCGAGTTCTCAAAAGCTAACGTTCAGGATCATAAATTCGAGGATGAGGCCACTTTTGTATATGAGTATTAAATCACCTATTCATTAAACAATATAAAACTTTTAGAATAGTTAACAGTGATTTCATAAAATCACAATAGGGTTTCGTTTTGTTTTAGATAAGGTTGCATGTTAAATAACACTGACGATAGATGCATTAGTACTACATAGGATGCACAAAATTTATTTGAAATGTATGTATTGGACGGTCAGTGGGGACATGAAAACAGAGAAGGGAGTAAATCCCTAGGATTGCACCATGCGACAGAAGAAAGGACTTCACTGTTTTGCATTTGAAGTGCCGTGCATTGTGATATTTCCTAAAGCAACAACTCCATTGTGATATTTCTCATCTAGTTGGTACAACAACAATTAATTTTTTTTTTCTGAGGAATAATTGAATGAATTAGTTGAGAGCCAACAACGACGATTGGTTTAAATTTCCCAAATAAACGACACGGACGATGGAATTGTTTCATGCTGAAGTTCTCTTTTACATGATTATAGTTTATAACGATTGTCGTGTCTTATGTGTTGCGATAGAAAGTCAAGTAACCTTGGTCGAGATTTGGGCTTGACCTCTATGGGCGACACCCGCGCAAACCACTGCTTGTGTCGGCGACACCCGCGCGACCCACTGCCTGTGTTGGCGATGCAAACATTGGAACTGTTGTTGCCGTTACTGTTGCCGTTGCCAACCAAGGGTTTCCGTCTTCTCCTTTGATTCAACCCGACCTTTTATGCCAGCAACCGGACGTCCTCAGGCGATGAATTTCACGAATCGATTTCTCATCATGAATGCAAATAACATCAATCAGACCCAATAGATTTCGACGTTCCGGTCATCATTCATGAATTTATCCATCCTTTCGCCAAAATCAAAGTCGCACCACCGACACCAATCGTTACTAGTCATTGCTGTCTTTTAAGGAAGAAAAAGGTTCCAGGCGCGTGGCCGAAATTTCCACTGGCCCGGAGGGGGGGCCCACCCTGCCCAATTATTTCGGAGAAATTTTCATGTACATCCATAAATTCTAGACCCCACCAAAATTTTACGGCAGTATTATTAGGAATGTTTAGGAAAAAAGTCTTACGAGTTTAAGAGCCATGTTTTGTAACAATCGGGCTTTCGATTTGTGAAATGTGATTAATGATGAGTAATAAATTCGAGAATTGAGAAACAATACTTTAGTACATATGGAGTGATTGAATTTCGCATTAGGCCCATCTCTATTTTTGTGGCATTATGGCTCCATGTATTTAGCGAAAAAATGAATAATTTGAAATGTATTTTCCTAAAAAATGATTACTTGTATTGTTTAAAATAATTAGCTAATAAAAAATATTATCATAATCTATAACAATTTATGTCTAAATAGTTCCGTGGATAAGAAAAAATTTTATGTTGATTTATTTTTGTAAGCGAGACAAGCGATTATTATTTGGAAAATGTCATTATTTTTTCACACATTAGGAGAAATTCTTCAGGATTGAGTGAAAGCGTGGAGGAGAGTTTATAGATGCGAATCCGGATAGCTTTCCTTTTCGTTCTTGTAGAAGTTTGAACTTGTGGTTGAGAAATTCTTCAGGATTGAGTGAAAGCGTGGAGGAGAGTTTATAGATGCGAATCCGGATAGCTTTCCTTTTCGTTCTTGTAGAAGTTTGAACTTGTGGTTCACCAAAAAAAAAAAAAAACAGAGAGAGTAAGATGTTCTGTTCTTTTATACATAGTTCAAGTTAGATGTTGATTACATAGGATTCTAACTTGTTGCTTTCACTTTTCATTCTGTATTATTCGTCAAATTTGAGGTGTCTGCTTAAGTCTCCAGCGAACGTTTGGTTAATTATGTAATCTTGTGCCTTTCAAGGATATACAAGCATTTTACCACAGGTCATATTTTCCACCATGTTTCTAGTTGCCGGGTCATGTAGAAAAGACAAAGGAAAGCGACCTCTTTTTCGCGATAGATATTTCCTGACGGGTAACGTGTTGCACTCGAATACCGGCACCATCTCTTTCAGCCACACCGGCACTCTGCTTGCATACTCAGTCCCCACCACCGTCTTCATTGCTGTGCCGCGAGGCTTTTCGTCAACCGCGGCCACCGATCTGTGGACGTCTTCAACCGTGATCAACAAGTCACGTGATTGATATCCTTCACCTCTCAGTCGCACTTCTTCGAACTCGACTAGTCCACAAAAAAGTGAAGCAAAAATCTAAGATCAATGAAGATTTTGCTGTTTTTGTCTATTCTCTCCCAGGTTTCCTCTGAGGCTTAAACTTCCGGTGGTAATCCAATAGTCCGTGCTGTGCCCAAGCAGTATCTTCCACCGTGAAGAGGAGATTACCGACGAACACTAGCCGCGAGCTTGTTGCCATCGATCCAACCCCACTTGGCCAAGAGAAAGCCAAAGGTCGCCATCATCTTCTTCTTCTTCTTCTTCGGTTCAACAACATCAAGCTCAACCCAATTCTGAGAAGCTATTTAAGGTTGTTCTCGCATGCTCTTTCTTATGATTTATCTGACTTCTTCGGTACAACCCCAGTTCTGTGTTCTTCTGATCTGTGAGATGAATAATTTTTCCAAAGATATAGGGGCTTATGAGGAAGATTGAGGGCGTGTTTGGTAACACTCCAGTGAATTGTTTTTTCGTTCCCTAGAACAGAAATAGAACAGAAATCCGTTTGATAATTTTTTTTTTCCTTGGACAAATTTGTTGTAAATAGTAGAGTTTGCTAATGCACTCACCAAATAGTAGTGATTGATTTGATTCTGCGCTTTGTATGTGGAAGTTAAGGCATTGTTAATCTGATTAAAAAAAATTCTTTAACATACTATAGATAATTAAATTAGTGTTGACTTTACATTGACCCACTACTATATCATTAGGACCTTACATCATCTAGGTCATGTGATCCCCTATGTTCTGCTGATGAAGTAAGCTCACGGGAATTTGAAGTTTCATATCTACCGAAGACTAAAATGGTAAGAGCTCTGGCAATTTTCGCTGCAGCTGCTACGGAAGATGTGGCCATTAACCCTTCATGGGTTGCTGCTAGTCAGGTTGGTTTGACCCTTGCTCTGTTGCTAATTTCCTTATTTGGGAATTTTGATAAATTGAATGCCGTCATGTGGCAAAGACTTTCTTACATATTAGTGTGAATACTTCATAACTTTGTTTAATCTTAATCATATTGCGATACAGGGTCCTACCATGGTGATTTTGTTTGTATTAGGATATGCAGGCATAATCTTCGAAGAATCTCTACCCTTCAATAAAAGTGGAGTGGGATTATTGATGGCTGTGAGCTTATGGGTAGTGCGAAGTATTGGGGTAAGCTTAAGATAAAGTTGTGGTTATTGATGTCTATATCAGTGAGTTGCTACAATTGTAGGGGGGCTCATCCCTAATTGTTTATTTATACTGACATAAATATTCTCTTTACCATTTGGCCCATAACAGGCCAAAATTTATTTGAGGCATGATGCGATAGCATGTTTGTTTAAATATTTCTCTTCTCGCTATTCTAGTTGAATCTTAATCTAAATTTGGGAGTGTGACTGCCAAACTAAAAAGGTAAAGCTACATATGTGTTTACCAATCATGCCATGCTAGAAGTCATTTCTTTCTTTTGGTTTCCTTATCAATTCACTATGCCATATGCAGGACGGCTGCTTTTGAAACTGCCTTAATATGTAATACTCCTCAGCTCATAGATCTAGAAACATTTAGCATATGTAGCGGAAGTCTTCCCTAGAAAACCTTAAGACACACTAGGGGTAGATGCAGATTCTAAAATTAAGTTTTATTCATTAGTGTGACACAATTTCTGGTGAAAAGCTTTTCTTTGAGAAATTGCTAATGTATCGAGGGAGAATATAGTGCTATTTCTAGGAAAGCTCCAAATATCTTTGTCATGGTTTTTCTTTTGTCTTGCAATATTCAACAAGAAAATGATGGCCTTCCTTCTCCTGGCAAGGAAACGTGTAAAAAATTTTTCTGTCTTTTCAAGAAATTGAGGAAGAATTGTGTGATTGTCAAGCACAGAAGTCACTAACAATTGGCTACATTGACTTTGCCTATCCATTTCTTCTGTAGCCATCTATGTCTAAGCTATTGTTCATGTGACTATTGCATTTAACTAGGCTAATTCTCTATTGACCGTGGAAGCTCATAAGCAAGGTTCTCTTAATTAAAGCACCTTTTACTATCCTCTAATCTCTAGGTTAGATGATGGAGAAGGTTCTTAACACTAGTTCTTGTATTGTATATGTCTTGGTACTTTTTTAAGTCTCAGTGTGGAAATACGTCATGAATTTAAATGCTTAAATTTTACAATGAGCTGTATACTTTCTTTTTTGTCTGCTGGTAGGTAATCACTGTTTCAAATTCCCTTGAGTGAAGTTTATTTTATGATTGTTTTATATTTTATTAGTTTTATTTAGGTATGATATTTCGTATTTCTGCTTGCCTAGGCTCCATCAACTGATGTAGCTGTCTCGGAGCTGAGTCATGCACTAGCTGAAGTAAGTGAGATAGTCTTTTTCTTGCTTGGTACGATGACCATTGTGAAGATAATAGAAGCTCATCAAGGATTCAAGCTGGTCACAGACAATATAACTACTCGGAAGCCACGCACTCTTCTTTGGGTGGTAGGTGTATTCTTCCTGTAACATCCTCAACTTCGAGCCCTTTACACAATAAAGGAGAAGTCCGGACTTGGTTTTGTCAGTTATGCCCTGTTACGTCTAACTTCGTTCGATCATGGCTTAGGCACGAATTTTGGACCAAATAAGATAGTCGGTCACAGTTAGACTCAATTAACTCCTGCCTAATAAGATGGCCTTCTAACCTTGATATTTTCCTATGGGGCATTTAATGTTCTTGGAAGGTAGTCAATTAATGCATGGCGACTAAGTAGGACACTTGGCACAAATGGTCTTACCCTTGCAAGGTAATCATGAACCTTGGATTCTTGCACATTAAGAAAGGGTGAGTCATAAGCCTATTGAGAAGACCTAAAGACAAGCTAGATAGGTTAATTTCCTTGAAGAACCAGAGTCAAATGCATTAAATGAGGGTAATGAGTATGGAGGCTTAGGTGTCCTAAGTAATTAATGAAAGAAGATGACTCATAAGCTTAGGTGTATAGTCATCATGACAAGCCATTAATGAATGGGGTGAATCACATGTCCATGTGTCTCTATTAGATTAGGGTCATCATTTCCTCTACTTTGAGACTTCGAAAACAAGTTATTTCCAACTTTAAATGCTTGATGAATCATTGGCCAAGTAATTAATGAATGATGATCTTGGAAGACCATTAGGGGCGCCACCTCTCCCCTATAGACTTGCCACCTTGAATTTCATAGGTTTTGACTTCCCAATTTTTCGAAACTGTTGGACCTTTCCTGCTTTCCAATTTTATAGAGCTCTTTGTGCTTCGAATTTGGAGAAACTTCCTCATGAAAGTTATTCAAAACACCTTAATCTATAACATACTTAAATTTCAGATTTTTCTAAGGTGAAATGGTTGAGATGAAGGCCCAATCAATTACCATATAGAACCTGTCCAGTATAGTGAAAACAGTAACCAAGTTACTTTCTCGAATTCTTATAAAATCTTCCATTTTGAATTTGGACATGCTTCATTCACAAAAATTTTAAACGACATCCATATCTACAACATATTAAAATTTCAAAGAGTTTTGTGAAGATTTAGATTTCGAAATGAGTCCCTCTTTGTGACTGTTGAATTTGCTCGATGAACGATTTTTTGGGTTGTGTTCAATGAATTTATGCTCTTTCCATAGCACGAATTTGGCTAAGTTTCCTCATGAAAAATGTTTCTTAAGATCTCTTCAACAATGTATTAAAATTTGATAATTTTTCGAGTCCATTTGATAAGGTAATGACACTGATTTAGAAAGTTGCTTGAAACTGTTCTTCAACTTAGGATAGAAGGTTACATGGCAAACTTGGAGAGGAAAGGGCCACACGCCCAACTTAAGGAGCAAGCCATCTAGAGTCTTCTTGGATTGGGATAAAGATACATTAAATGCTCTTGGACCATAGTGCATTAATGCTAGTTTGAGTCATAAGGCTTAGGTGTCCTTTAATTAATATAGTTATCATTACAAATATGACTTAACCCCCAAATGGCCAAATAAGAAAAGGAACAAGTGTGGCCCTAGGGATTAGGTTAGCCACATCTTCTTCCTTAGTCTTGCTACCTTACCAACCTAGGCTTGCCATCCAAAGAAATCCTATTAGTCTATTTGGAAGGATAATGATGAGAGACTTATCTATAAATAGAGGCATTCTCCCCAATACCACACACACCACCCTCTCTTTGTCTCTCTCTCTCTCTCTCTCTCTATGTCTCTCTCTCTTTGTCTCTCTCTGTCTCTCTTTGCCTCTCTCTCACGCCTTCTCATCGTCACCCTCTCTCTCCCTCTCTTGGCCTTGCTCACCCATTGCCTCATTGGACGGTCCTCTATTAGTAGAACTACCTATAGTTCATTGATGTTCATCGAAGGTAAGTAGAATTTCTAACTCTTGGCTAGATCGATAGCCTACATCGTCGAGTTTAGTGGTGTGCTCACTTGTGTAAGCTACGTGTATTTTGTAATGTTCTTTTGCATGGTTTGCTCATATTCACATGATTGAATGCATTCATGCCATCGGGCTTTATATGCATCGGCTAAGACAAAAGATGAAGAACCGGCTTGTGTGATGCACTTATATGATGCATCTAAAGAAGAAAAAGCGCTCATCGCCACATAGCATTGGCGGCGATGCCTCGTTCATTAAACAGGATGCCCTAGTTGAGTGATGATGCCTGGGTTTAAGCCCGGATGCCTCGAGTAAGCTAGCCCTAGGATGCCCTAGTTGAGTCAAGATGCTTGGGTTGAGCCCAGATGCCTTGGTGAGCTAGCACTAAGATGTATCGGTTGAGTCGGGATGCCCTGGTTGAACCAAGATACCTAGCTTGAAGTTGCATGCCTACATGTAGTCGAGGTATAGCAATAAATTTGCTAATGATCTGTCATTGATATTGCATTGCGAGTGTTGTACCTACTAGATTTTGATGATGAGATGTCCCCCTAGTAGAAAATTAAGGTTTTACTTACTGAGTCCATGACTCACCCCACTGTTTTTTAGAATTGTAGATATGGAGGAATTGTAATCTCAAATAGAGGAGCTACAATTTACCCTGGCTTTTTTGAGCATAGAGCATGTAATGGTTGTAAATATAACGGCCCATGACAAAAGGGGCTTGTAAATGTAATTGATATAATTGTATGTTTCTAAATGATTGTTTTCCTAGCTACTTGTTGTCGTCTGGGTGTTGTCTGTACACTTCCACATGTGCTTAATGAAAAAATAAAAATAAATGGTACGACAACGCACTTGGAATGTCATGAAAATAACCATTTCTGCTTGTGACCCTGGGAATGGAGTTGGGGACGTTACATCTCCTCTCATGGTGTCTTGAAGAATCCTTTTTAGCTAAATAGTCAGTGAATTGTAATTGGAACTCCTGTTAATACATTATTGAACCTTTAGGTCAAACCCACTTACCCAGTCCATATTGCCATCTCATATAGCAACTAGCACTAGGGTTGGTAAATGACTTTAGGTCAAACCCCCTAACCTGTGACATTTGATCACATAATCCATTGACAGAGGTGTCGTTGCCCACCACTGCCGATCGCCGCCCGCCATTTGCACTACCTAGGAGAGAGAAATTTTGTGTCGTTATCAAATGCGTATTTTCACTCAAAAGCCCATTCAATAATAGAAATAGAAAAATCTATTTCTGTTTCAAATATCAATTTCTGGCAAGAATGGTTGTTGTTCGTACCCTTAAGGACTAGAAAGAAGGTAAGGTGAACTTGTCATTGAGATTGCTTCTTGTGGTACAGTTAAAGGAGGACGTTCAAAATTACTGCAACAACAGGTGGAACTCATTGAATAGGTTGATCAGAATTAAATCTATGTGGATATGAGCTGGACATAGCTGGTATAACTTTGGCTAGTGGATGAACCCGTTTAACATGAGATGCTTTAGTGTTTTGTTCTAATTAAGACAAGGATACTCTGGAGGATAAACATTTGCGTTCTAGATTGAACTGGTAAAACTGGCTTCTGCCCTTTCAGGAAGTATAATGGAGGCAAAGAAACTGGCATTCGCTATAGCTTAGATGACTTCTTTCAATCCTTCCCATGGACATTTTAGATACCTCAGTGCCTAACTTTGAATAAGTATGAGACTAAGTGGTATCAACCCTCTCAATTCAGTGTGGTGCTTACCTTTAACTTTTTGGATTTTCAGGTTGGTTTCGCGACTTTCTTCTTAAGTTCTATCATGGACAACTTGACATGTACAATTGTCATGGTGTCTTTATTGCAGAAACTAGTACCTTCTTCCGAGCCTTCCGAGCCTTCCGAGTGCCGCAAGTATGTTACAACATTTTCAGATTGTCATGAAGTCCTCATCTCAACATCTGTAGCTTGTTTTTTGGTTCTTCGGTGTTTTGTTTCCTTCAATTGGGTCTTTCTGCGCCTTTCCTGTTTTGATAGGATTTTCTTCCATATTGAGAATTGTCTTGTCTTTAGGCCATATTGAAACACTATAATCTTTGTATTATGAGATGAGCCACTAAATTGGATCTATAATCATCGTAACTTCAGAAGTCAGCTCCTTTTATTGAGTTTGAGATTTTAAGTTGAGATAGTTTATCAGATCATATAATAGAATTATTTCCATAATAAGTGCAACTATCAAACAACGTTGACCAGTGGTTCAAGGCTTTTCAATCTTAGTGATAGATGCTGGTGGTTGATATAACCACTTCTTTCAACACATAAAAGAGCACCTTGCTGGTGTTGCAGGGTGATGATCGTTTTGTTAAGTACTTTTTTATCATATCAGTTTCTATTGTTTCTTTTTTTTTCGCTCGACTTATTTCTTTTTCATGCAGTTCTGGTGGGATTTCTTATAGTGCTATGTGTCACTTCTCTGTTGCTTTGTGCTATGTTCTTGAGAAGTTCTATTTAACCAATGTTCCACTGTATGTTGGCAGGCTTCTTGGAGGTGTTGTGGTTATAGCAGCAAATGCTGGTGGTGCATGGACTCCCATAGGTGATCTTTCTACCACTATGCTTTGGGTTCATGGTCAGATATCCACTCTGCAGACAATGAAGGTTATCATTTTATCTTTGTTCTCTACCGGGATTTCATTACCTCATGCAGTCCAATAACATATGATTTATTACCGGTGATTCAAGTACATTACCTCATATAGTGATTGAATTTGCTATACTTATCTCTAGGTTTATTTAACCAATTTGCTCATGCTCTAACAACATCAGAGAAAGTTGGAATTTGAACTTTAAAGCTTGGCATTGGAATTTCAATTTCCTTGAGCAATGACTAACTAGCTTTCCTATATAAGATATAACTGTTGGGTGCACGGTTGTATGAACGGTCTATCTTCAATAGCTTTTCATATTTTTTGTGCCCTTTCAAGACCACATCAGAATATAAATTGCAGGACTTGTTCCTCCCCGCGGCAGTTTCTCTAGCCATCCCACTGGCTCTTATGTCCCTTACCAGGTACTCTCCTAGCATATCCAGCCATATGCCGAATGTCAATTAGTTCCTACTATATGGATCTGGAGTTCTGAGGTTAGTTTCTTTTATCCTTTAACAGTGAATTTAGGGGGGAGGGACAGGAATCTGCCGATGATTTGGCATCTGAGCAGATGGCTCCTCGAGGACGGCTTGTTTTCTTTGTAGGCATGGGGACACTAATCATTGTTCCAGTATTAAAAGCTTTGACTGGTCTGCCTCCTTACATGGGTCTGTTGCTCGGACTTGGAGTTCTTTGGATTCTAACGGATGTAATCCATTATGATAAATCCGAGAGGCAATCCGAGAGGCAAAAGTTGAAAGTACCACACGCTTTATCTCAAATTGACACTCAAGGAGCCCTCTTCTTCCTTGGAATACTATTATCTGTAAGCAGGTAATTTGTGAATGGCGTGAGGACATTCTTTCTACCTACTGCTCATCATTTATTCAGAAGATTAATATCATCAACTCTTGTTATTAAATTCATTATACTGAGAAGATTGATGAAGTAATCTCTGCATGCAAAATCTCACTTGTACAGAGACATGCAGAGACATTCTCTAGTGTGCGCAGGGATATGTACACAATTAATATATTTATCTGAGCCATATATTCTGTCAAGCTTCGCATTGGAATCTCTCAATTGACTTACCATAGTCCCCTTGATTCTGCACGCGACAAGTGCATAATATTTTCTTATTATAATAGCGAAAAAGCCACCTCAAGGAGGTAAACCCAGGACTCATAAAATTCCCCACTGTCCTCATGGATCAGTATGAAGTAAGCCAAACCCAAGTGGGTAGTTTTTCCCAGTTGACATGGGAAATTGAACGTATCCCTTGGGTCAGTGCACACATACATGTCCATTCCTCAAACCACTTAGCCAATCAGTTCATTATGTTTCTTTCATCATCGTATTGCAGTTTTACAACTTTCCTCTTTTTTCCACTGTGGCTTCGTATGAATCTGTTGATGAGTGCCGACTGTGCATTTCCTTCCAATAGTAGCATAACAAGCTGCTTTAGGTCTCGTTTACTGATTGTACAACTCAATTATTCTTCTAGTTTTGCTTTATGTTATGATGTTGAGCAAAACATGCGTAGTGGTTGAAAATTGCTATTCATATTGATCATGTAGTGCATGCATGAGATATTACCAAGACTGAGATTAACATTTGGTGAGTTTTGAAGAGAGAAACTGTCAAAACTTCTCTTTCTATTTAGCAAAACTATACAATGGATAAAGTCCATTGAGCTAGGCACTTAATCGTATTCTTCATAGAATGAAAAAAATTCTAAAGAAAAAGGGTTTTTTTTTCCCACACTCAATTCCTATGCGAGTCCATATCCCACTAACCTCAACTCTTAGTTGCCAAGAGTCTTGGGAAGTTTACATGCTACATGTTTGACATGCACATTTTAAGACTCATTAATGCCTCGGTTCTGACATATACCTTCTTTTAGCCTGGAGGCAGCAGGACTTCTCAAGGAATTGAAGAATTTCCTCGATGCACATATTCATAACATCGAACTGATTGCTGGGTCAATTGGGCTGGTTTCTGCAATTATAGACAACATTCCGCTGGTTGCTGCAATAATTGGGATGTATGATCTGACTTCATTCCCGAAGGATTCAGAGTTTTGGCAGCTGGTTGCCTATTGCGCTGGCACTGGTGGGTCCATGCTACTTATTGGCTCGGCGGCTGGTGTGGCATATATGGGGCATGAAGAGGTGGAATTCTTGTGGTACTTGCGAAAGGTACTCTACACTACTTGAGTTTCTCCTGGTTCTATTGTTTTGCTCCTTTAATTGGTTTACTTAAGGTCCCTGAAATTTGAACCGGTTTTCACTTAATATCCTCAAAGGCAACTGCATGTTTTCACTTAATATCTCTGTTAAGTGGAGGTATTGAAATGATTTGGTTCCTGGCCTTGGTTGTGATTCACCAGCCACCCGCATGTTTACGTGACTAACATGCTTAAGACAAGTGAAGGGCGTAGCTAGGTAAAGAAAAAGCTGATGCACATGCTCAAGACATGTGAAGGGTGCAGGTAGGTAAAGAAAAAGCTGATGCACTAAATTCACAGATATACAGTTTTTAGAACTGTCAGTTTAATTTTGGATCTACTGATGATTGGCTTGTGTTTTTTTTTTTTTTTTTCCTTTGTGAGAAAAATTAAATATATTAAATCGGTCAATGTTTGTTTTGCGGGAACAGGTGAGCGGTTTTGCTTTTTTGGGCTTTGCTGCTGGGATTGCTGCCTATTTGGCTTGGGTTCGCGTCCCATTTCTTTCTGGTTCATGAAACTATTTCCTGAGCATGAACTTGGCATTTGGGAAATAGAACAGAGGCTGTCTCTTTCAAGATAATGATTACTTGCTCTGCTGTTGATCTACTATTGAGCTCAAGCAGCATGTACCGTACCAAATGGGGATCACAATATTCGAGAACGTAGGTACGTGAGAAGGAGTTAAAAATTTATCGCGGTTTGCAGTGCAAAAGTTTTCTGTTTCATATCTTTCGTCTCTCTTGTACTTTGTAATAATGGCTGATGAAAGTTACCGGATGAAAAAGACTATTATTGTACTTAGGTAAAACATACTGAAGCAGAAATTCCAGGAGTTATCATATATATATAATCTCTATTACTACACATTACATTCTTCCTATCCATTGTTTACTGTTCTTGAGGTTGTATGTTACCTCCTCATACCATACTCTAGGATAGGGGTGCACAAAATGGACCGTTTGACTTTACCAAAAAAAAAAAAAAATGGACCGTTCGAATCAGAAACTGCCCAGACCATACTGAACCAACCTGGCTGGTTTGGTCGGATTATTGGGAGTGCCGGTCTAGTTTCCGGTTCCTAAAAGTGGAATCGGTGTCTAGGCAGTCCGGTTCCTCCCTTGGATCCGGTAACCAAACCGAACTGACTACATATATTTTTTCTTTAATTTTTTCAAAAAAAAAATACAAGTGATCAGATTTCTTGTTTTATTTCTTCGTAACGTATGTCATCAAGTAGTGGAAAAAAAAATGACCGGTTCCATTGGATCGAAACAATGGTCCGGTCCGAGTCTCGGTTCTAGGACCAACCTGAGAACCGGATGCAAATCTAATCACCCCCACTATTGGATATTACTGTTCACTCAATGGATCGAATCTATAAATGATTATCTTCTTGTATTCTGACATTCTTCTTCTATCCCTAAATCAAAACGAGAAGAATCAGGAAATCATGAAAGCTACCAACACGTAAGGACTTGATGGGAGAAAATAATGACGAGGAGAGAGAGGGAGAAGAAACATGCTGTATCCTGGATTGAGGCGAAGTATTCACCTCCTTAACTTTGATGAATTTATTGAAAAAGAGCATTTGATTCAGGCAAAAAGCAACATAATAAAGTACAGAATCTTCCTCGCAGCACTTGATTATCGGTCCGCTCTACCTCAATACCATTACAAAACACCAACGTCACAGCCAAAATCGCAGAGCAAGACTTGTAAATCGTGCTCAGCGGCTATGAATGATGAAATGCACACAAATGTAGAACTATAACTCATGCCGCACATTACAACTTGAGGAAAACGAACTCCTCAATCGCAGGAATGTCCCCGATCCTCTTCAGAGTCTCCTTGCTAGGCTGGTCACCAACTCCAATTGCCATCACAACTTACTTTCGCGGTGCGATCCTCCCAACATTCCTGAAACTGACATTGACATTCTCTTCTCCCAAAATGCTTCCCACTCTGCCAATGATACCTCGCTGATCAACTTGCCTGCGCAATATGATGCTTCCCTCCAAGCTCACATCCACTTTGAAAGATCCCACCTTTGTGAGATGTGGAATCCCATCCTTCACCCGCCCCTCGACCGTGATCTCCCCAGAATCTGATATGTCACTGGCAAATCTTGATTCCACATTTGTAATCTGAACCTGGATAAACTCAAGAGGACTCTCTGGTGAACCATCTTGAACCAGGTTCTGCCTTCTGGATCTTAAACAAAGCACCCACAGGGATCAAAATCGTCTTAAAGTCATCCAGAGTTACTTGTCTATCACACCAACCACTCATGATTGAATTCCTAGTAGCTACCCAATGTGTGATCCTTCAGGAATCGACCAAGGGACAGCATATCTTACGGTCTTCAAAAACTCAGTTCCTCTGTTCATCTTGGAATGAGAAGAAGCTGGATTTGGGCCAAAGCCAAACATCAACAAAATTAAACAATTGTACACGTATCAGACAATTCCAATCGATCACCTCAGAACAAATCTTTGCCAAAAAAGATCAAACTTCTAGGGAGCACTCATAGTCATTCTCCTCCACATCACACATCAAGCAAGTTCCATCACAACAATTGTGCATCAGAGCCACAAAGATATGTCAAATACTGAGAGCACGTATTGAAGGTTGAGAGGAAGCAGATTGGAGGATAAAAAGTAGAAAGTAGACTGAGAGAGACGCCAGACAGCCAAGTTGTAGGAGAAAGTTCTTGATACCTCAGCAGGAACCATTGGTGCATTGACCGCAGTAGCAGCCAACTCTCCTTTTAGAGCTCCGATAACAGCTTCAGCAATTTCAATAGCCACTCCTTCCTGGCATGTTAAGTGACCATTTTATGCTTTCTAATAACATAGAGAAAATTAAAGTCGGCTAAGCTGTAACTGTTCACAAACCTGTGCTTCCATTGTACTGGCTCCAACGTGTGGGGTCACCGTGACTCTCTCGTGTTGTACCAACTTGCTATCCTTCGCTGGTGGCTCCTCTGTGAAGACATCAAGTGCCGCCTGTAACAAGGCTAGTATGTGCTTCAACTCCCAAGGCAATAAGACGGGAACTTGACATTTCAGATATGAGACAGCAATACCTGAGGAACATTTTCAGCATCCAATGCCCTCACAAGAGCTTCTTCATCAATCACTCCTCCACGAGCAACACTGACAATTCGAACTCCTTTCTTCATCTTTGAAAAAGTCTCATCATTGAGAGTCTTTGATGTAGCAGGTGTCAAGGGCATGTGTAAAGAAATGAAATCTGCAGTCGTTGTGGCTTCATCAAAGCCCACAAGATCCAACCCCCACCTTGCGTGCTCGATCTGCGGGGGCATAAGGGTCATGTACAATCACATGCATATCAAAACCTTTGGCACGACGTCCGACTTTTGACCCAGCCTTTCCGAAACCCATGACGGCAAGCGTTTTCCCAACAAGGGACAGACACCCACATATTTGTTTCTTTGCCACTCTCCTGCATCAAGTCAAAGATCAATATTGATATTAGTCGTAAGAAAATGTTGGCAATTCGCTTTGTCCCCTATAAACTTAAGCATTGACGTAACTAAGAAAACAAAATCCAAATGACCTGAATAGCTGAAAATTGTATATAAAAGGCATATGCCAACAAATCGTAAATAGCTTTTTATGCCTATTTCATAATTGCAGTTTTTAACCTATGACAGTGGGACTATTTTCACCCTTTACATGACCAAATTTCCATTTTTTAGCAACAACCAAAAAAAGACTAAATTTCCACTCAATTTCACTAAAGAGACAAAGTCGCCCTTGATGGTTTCCATTTTCGCAGAGTTTCCTTCAATTCATTAATTTCCTATTTGGGCTTGATTCCAATTTAAACTTATTTCTAATCAGAAAATAAAAATTAGCCTCTTATGTCATCATTTTTCTTATTCCAACTTATATATATATTCTTAGCTCACATTTTCATGAACATATATATATATATATATATATATATATATATATTGGTAAAAGGTAAGAAATATATTGAGAAAATGCTAACTGTACAAAAGATCTCGTCACTAGAACTTATACTCCAAATGCAAGAACAAAAGGAGTGGAAGGGTGACGAGATGAAAAAGCCACAAAACGTGGCACATACACTACAACCCCTAGTCCAAAAAGAAGCACGGCATGGTCAACCGGCTACAAAAGACACCACAAGCGAGGAAGAGGTCACCATTGGGATGAACTACCTATGGGTTCCCAGTGAAAATAATCGGGTCTAGGCCCCAACTTCTTTGCAACTTTCTGTTTCTGAAATTATCTTCGACGTTCCTGAAGGTGATAGTTGTCACCTCCCGAACCCCGAGTGCGTGCTCATCCCTGTTTGGTCGATAATAATTTGTGACTTCCCAGGACGAGTCGCCGACCCTTTCCATTTTATTGCACATGCGGAAGCGAAAAGAAATCCCCTGACAGTAATCATCTTGGGATAGAAAAGCAGGATACAAATTCACAAAACAAACATGCTTTTATGTTCACATAATGTCAAGTATAAGGTTTATGACCAAAAGGCCACAAAAACTAACTTTCCAAAAAGAGACGGTCCTAGCTTATCTACACTTTACATCACCTCCTCTCGGCTCTCGGTCCTCCACTCGACGACCCTGAAAATATTGTCCCACAACGGGATGTGATATAATTTCAGCGAGTTTAAGCTCTAAACCTTAATTAGGAGGGTAATACGCCCAGAGGCGACTTAACCACACAATCATGCATTGAGCATAGAGGACTTACCTCGCCTCAGTTCCACTCTGCAGGTCGACACAATTTATACACATTATGTACACAATTGAGGCACACAACAATTGAAACGCATTACTCAACTCAATAAATCACAAGAGTCTTGATTATAGGGCCAAATCGTTATGACACGTCCCATACCACGTCACACAATTTTGTCTCATAATCTGGCTCATCAATTCCACTCAACAAGCATTCCAATTGGTAATTACACCCACTCTAAAGTACAGCCTACTCAAAGTTCGATGGTCTACTGGCGTAGCCAGGCATTGTCTCACCCCATTCAGCACGGTTACGTCTCTCAGACGACTTTCCCGAAGGAGTATAGGTCCAGAATCTACTGTGACCCAAATCCCATTAAATGGGTATCCCATATAGGGTAACGTCCATCTGACATAGTTCGGGGACAGATTCTCTTAATTAGCACACGACCATTCAATCTTAGCCAGGACACCGTACATTGCACTCAAATGCCTCAATTAAAATAGTGATCCTGTCATATTTTCTTCGTATTAAAAACACTCAGTGAAAATAGTCGTGTGTGACCACTGCTTGTGGTGGCCTAGTTGGATAAGGCTCCCATGATCCTTTGCAAAGAGAAGAGGAGTTTGAATCCTGTTGGCTGCACGGGATTTTAAGTGTGACGTCAGGGTGGTGGGTCCTCCACTAGCATCACCCCGGGTTTATCTCGCCAGCTGCCGGTTGTACAGGGGTTCTTGGGTCATCAAAAAAAAATAGTCATGTATGGATACACGGTCAAATTGGCATCGGAAAATTCATAACATTCTTTTCAAAATCACATTGGTTCATATAGTATATAAAACCATTTCGGTGTTTAAAACCCAACACCCGGGATTTTCTAGATAAATATTGAAATTCACAAATTTTAGAATAATTGACCAAATTTCCAATCAGCACTCAATTTTCACAATTTAACACTCGATTGCAAAAATTAACAAAACCATTGTAGTCAGCGCGAAATTTCGTTCACCGGCTATTCTGGCCTAATTTTCAGAAAAATAATTAATAAATAATTAATTTCGAAAATTAATTGAATAAATCAATTTAATTTCTAAAAATACTAACCTAGGCCAAAATTGTTAAATTAAATACCAATATGGACTCGGAAAATTCCCGAACCCTTTTAGATAAATAATACAATTTATCTAAGCCTCAACTAATTTAATCTAACCACTTAACATGCATAATTAAATAATTAAATTTCTAATTTAATCTAACTAACCACATAATTCATAATTAAATAAATCTAAACATTCCTTAAATGTTATTAGCCTACTAAGAAGAGTTTAGAGTATAAACTCACCGGTGTAAAACAAAGACTGGTTCACCGCCACGGCGGCGCGACGGTAGCCGAAACTTGAATTGTGGCGGCGTCGAAGAGACTCAGAACAGACCTAAACTTGGCCCAACAAATCTCAGCCCAATCTGAGATTTGTTTTCAACTTGGGCTGGGCTTCAAAAACTGAGCTGCTGGGCCAAACAACAAAAGAACTGCTCAGCCCGAATTGCTGCTGAAGATGGGCCTCACTGAACTCACGGGCTGAATTGCTGGACTATTGGGCTCGTGTGGACTGGTCGTGGGCCGCTCGAAGAAACTGCAGGAATTCGGTGGAACCGTGGACTGGACTTGAAGACACGACGGGCTGCGGCTTTGTGCGTTGCTTGATTCTACGCGGCCCAATGGAAACAGAAGCAGCTTTGGTGGTGGCGCAGCTTCGAAGGAGGGAGCAGCTGGCGTGTAGAGGCGAACTCGGTGGAATAAAACAATTGCTGGTGGAGGCGTTGCAATGGACCGAAGATGCTGAACGCTCGGTGGAATAAAACAAGTGATGGAGGAATCACTTGCTGCTGGACGCGTGGGGAATGGTCAACAAAGGAGCTCTACTTGCAAGGATGTTGACTGAAGCTTCGGTGGAAACGAAGACTTCGTGGATGGCAGAGGGACGTGGGGCTTTGGGCTTCTTCGGTGGGACTCCAAGATATAAAATAAAGGAAGAGATAGCAATTTCGGTGGAGCAAGAGGGATGGAGCGGTGGGCGTTGGTCTTCGTGAGGGAGAGAGGGACGCTCGGTTACAAAGAAAGAAGGGAAGAATTGGAGAGAAAGATGGCGCTCGAGCAAAGAAGGAAAAAGGCGGACCGAAGAGGAAAGATTTAAAGGAGAAGAAAGCAAATGAAAGCAAAGAAGGTAGAGGCGGCTGGTCTTCGGCTGAAGCGAAATTCCCACGAGGAAGATGAAGGCCAGCTGGTTTTAGGCGTGCAATGAAAGCTAAAAAGAAAATGGGGCAAAAGTCATTAAACCATATCCAAAGACTTCAATGCTTAGTCCCCCTTTAGCCTCCAACCTTATCCCATGTCCCTTAATACTTTCTAGCCCTATTTCCATCAAAATAGTCCAAATTGAAGTCAAAAATTGAGGTCCCTTGCAAAGCTCCGAATTTTCATTTTTAATCTTCAATTTCTTCACTCAATTCCCCAAATTGAGATCCAATTTTGATGAAGAAAAATCCCGAACAATTTTCTATAATCCCCCGACACTCAAAGGCTCGGCTTGGAAGTCTCAATTTCCATCGATTTAGCCCATTTGAATTTCCGCTAATTTTCCGCAACGTCCGAACCGATTTTCCGTAAAAATCTCGAAATCTCTAAAAATTTCTCGAAGGATAAGTCGACGTTCCAAAAATAGCTCGTGACATAACAGAACTTTCAATTTCTAAAATCGGGTTCAAGTTCTCGGTTAATTTCACTTCGATGCACTTTTAGCGTGACCTAGCCTATCGGGTAATTTTTAGTACAATTGACCCGTGATCGATTTATCTTAAGTCACATAGTGCATCTTCAACACATTGGCAACTCTCGATTGTCGTGAAAATCTCGAGGTTTCAATTATGGGTATCAGATATCAAAACGATAGAAAAATCGATCTAGTGCCGATCAACGAGTATTTTGCAATCAGGTGGAATCACCCACACTTTGATCACATATCTCAGTCAAATCGACCTATCTCCAGTCTCTATGATCGATTTCTGACAATATCATAATGACTCTTGTAGATCGACACAATCGAGCAGTCAATTCCTAGTTGAATTCTCAAGTCCATTGCATTTAGATTCCTTAATTACTTCTCTAGATAGTCTAGTTATCTTGTGAGTGATCAGCTTAGAGAATAGCACCATCGGCGCGTCGACGAAAGACCCGATTTATTTAATCGAAAAGGAAATTTGAAAATTCAGGCTATCACAATAGCCTTATCTCGGACCATTTTGAAGAGGTGGTTTTTCATGGCCCAGACCGTCAGGGGTTGGTCTCTAAAGATGATGTTATTCCTGTTTTTCCAAATAATATGACAAAGCACGCTAAAGGAAAAACGGGTAATGTACTTGTAGAAATCTTTACCCATCAAATAGGTATCGGCCCAACGGAGGTTCTCCCTTCAAGTTTTGTTGCGCCAAGGCAAATTGCATTTGGAAGCCCAAAAGAAAGCAACGCTAGTTGTGACATAGCAATCAAAAAATAGGTGATCAACAAAGTCAGGCATACTCTTGCAAAACGAACAGACATCACTTCCAATTCTACCATAGGACAAAAGGAGAGCCTGGGTTGGAAGTCTGCACTTGGCAATGAGCCAAAGATTAAGCTGATAGCGAGACACTATGGCGTTGTCCTACACAGAGTGTCAATGGACCCCCAATCTCTTCTTCCCGATGGAGTTCCATGTCGTTGCCACCGTGAACCCGCCCGAAGAGCTTTCTCGCTTGCAGAAATGATTCGAGTCACGCGACAGGACCGGGAGAGGATGACCCCACGATTCAAGCATCGTCTTGAGAGCTTGGCAAGCATAAAAAAAAAAAAATTACATGTTATTTGGTTCGTATCAAGAGCAAAAAAAAAAAAAAAACATAAGGTTTCTTTGTTGTATCAATGAATTGGTGAATTCTTTGCTACCGTCGATGGCAAATTTTTAGATAGATCATGTAAAAAATTATAGAAGTTTCTAAAAATACATTGAGAATGATGACACAAAAAAGTAATGCACATGAGTCACCTTTTTGTTGTTGTAAACACTCAATGAATGATATTGATTTTTATCAATAAAAAATTAATGATATTTAACAGTCTACTTAAACTCTTTTCTTATTTCATCTACACTTCTTTCATTTAGTAAATTTCATCTTTGAAATTTTCGAAGTGGTGAATGAATTGTGATTTTATGTGACATCCGGGTTATTGCGTGGCAATACCATGTGCCTTCGAAGACTGAAACATTCGATCAACCATGAGTAAAGATATGTTGTATGAGAACACATTCGATAATGGAAGTTAGTAAATACTTTAGTCAATTGAGCTTGAGCTTCCAAGTTAAATTAAGGGGATATTGAACAAGTTCGATACTCGAGCGCATACGAAACTCGAACATTGGAAATGCTAACGTTTGCAATCTGAACCCATGGTCTCTCCCCTCCCTTGGTGCACCCCGACCGTGCCCCTCACTGCAGCACCGCAAGGACCGCTACCTCAGCCCCTCTCCGTTGCCACCGAAGCCGCGCCACCTTCGCACTGAGTCAGCATCACAAGCCACCGCATCATGCCACCTAGTCACCCACGTCACCACCTTGCCGCAAAAATCACCGCCAACTGCATCTAGGTGGCACAATAGTCTGCTGCCAGGACTTCATGCGAGCGGTGGAGGACGAAGACCAGCAGCGTATAAAGCCCAGCGGGCTTCGCTCGTTTGTTTCTTCATCGCGCGACCCTCAATCTCTGTCCATCCTCTACATCTTCAACTTCTTTCACGGCCGCTCCATCCCTTTTCTGTTCGCACACTCTCAGTTTCACGCCACAAACGCCACAGCCTCACCGTTCCAAACTCGCCAGCGAGCGCGCCTCATCCACCCAAGCTGCTCGCGTCACCCCCATCATCCCGCTTCGTCGCCTCAACGCATCTTGGGCCCGTCAGAGAATAGGTTGCATCTCAGGACTTTCCTGACCCCGTCAAGCCGCACTACGGCCCATTTGGGACTCAAGGCAAGTAGATTGTCCTCCATTCTACGCTATGTAGGTTGGTTATTGCTCAGCAAGGTTGAATTCCTCGGATTTCCGCAGTTTCCCGTTGATTTTGTATATAAACGGCGATTTCAAAAAACGTACATAGCTAACATTGTTGAGTCTATGATTTATTGAGTTCGTGAATGTGTTGTGAATGTGATGTTGAGGTGCTGGTTGTTGCGATTTATGTGTATTTGAGGTTGAATGACACGAATTGTAGATGAAATCCGGGGACGTCACTGTTTTCAGGTTCGGGTCACTGTAGACCCACAACTTTGTCAATTTTGTATCAGTTTATGTAGTACGATTTTCGTGAGGTTTCCTTCACAAAAGTTGCACCTTGTACTTTGTTTTATAACATACTTTAATTTAATATTTTTCGGACTTCACATGATTTTACATTTGGAAAAACATAAGAGCTTCAAATCAGTTTTTCAAACACTGGTACTGACTTTTACATGATTATGATTTTCTACAGAATTTCCGGCAAGAAATTGGGAAAATTTTCTTCATGAAAATTGTAGATTACATCTTAAACTACAACATCTAATTTTTCTACGATTTTTAGAACTCATTTGGACTTGCAGAACGCCCATTTCATTGTTTATTCTGGTTCGGGAATATATGAAGTGTTGAGAGTTGTACAAGCCAAACTGGGTTTCGAGTTCTTCACAAGAAATGTCCCTCTGGATCTTGTTCACATTGTGTTAAATTTTTGTAATTTTTAGGACTGATTTACTTAGTGAATGCTAGTGATTTCCAAAGGCATGCAACTGCCTTTTAGGGACAAATTTGGGGTTTTGGGATAAAATTCCCGTTGATACCTAAATTTTGTCGATCCGATCATTTATTACATAAAAAATTAGGAATTAATTTTTAGCCCCTAAATAAAAATATTGAAATTAATTTGCATAGCATATAATTGTACAAACATTTATTATTTAGTTTATATTTTCGATTAATTGCATCATGTTGGACCGGTGGCAGATGAGCTTTAATTTGATGGCCAAGAATCGACTTGAAAAGACTAACGAGTTGGAAGATTGATATATTTCAGAAAAGATTTGTATTATTCTTCCAGTATTCGGTGAATCTTTCGTATATTCATATAATATATACACTAAGGGATATATTTCTCTAAGGGATATATTTCTTGTTTCGAATGAAATATGAAACAATTAAAAGAGGATCTTGTATGCAAGGTGTATATTCATATCCGCTCAATCCAAAAAAAAGATAAAAAAAAAAGATAAAAAAAGATAAAAAGAAAAGAGAAACAGGAAATCGACAAATATTTCAATATGAGCATAATCCTTCGAATATTTGTGGCAGCCGATTCTCGTGTTTGCAGGAAAGAAAGGAAATAAAAGTTCGACTTCAGGATACAAGAAAAATCATAGAAAGCACCATAAACATCAGCCATAGTTCTTGTGCGATCAAAAACTTTAGCAACAAGACCTGAAATGTATAGGTAGACAAATGGAATCACAGAGCGACCATTATGGGAGTACCAGATCTATTCAATGTCTGCACTTGCATCAACAACACCAACAGACTTCACAAGAGCACCTTTTCTCATCTGCAAATCACAACAAGCATTGTAATTGTTTGGTACCAATTTGGCAGCAAATTTCACATCTTCGGCTTGGATTTATCAAGCAAGTTTGATTACTTTTACCAAAACATTCAATCTATTAAGAGAAGCAATTTATATAATGAGACAACATAAACACGGGCAAGTATGCTGACTAGGCTTTTTACCGGAAGAGGCATCTTTTAATTCTGATCAAGTAAAAAACCCTTGAAGTACTACAAAAACATAAGAGACACGTGAGAACAACGAAAGAAGAAAGCATAAGGCTTACACATACCTTGGACTTAGCAACATCCTCAAACATTTTAATACCTGAAATCACAAAGAAATCAACAATATAGAGACTTGACGATACTTAAAAAATAGCATGTTATTTGACAATACTTAAAAATTAGCGAGCGGCGAGCGGTGTCAGGGGCGACTAGGCTAGCGGCGAGCGGCGTCGGGGGCAACTGGGCGAGCGGCGTCAGGGGCGACTGGGCTAGCGGCGAGCGGCGTCGGGGGCAACTGGGCGAGCGGTGAGCGGCGTCCACCGGGGGGTCGAGCGACGTCCAGTGGCGGTGTCGAGGGCAAGTGGCGTCCAGCGGCTGAGCGGCGAGGTGAGCGGGGGGTGACAGTGTCGAGGGAGCAAGAGGGGGTGAGGGGCGTCCAACGGCGAGACGAGTGATGTCCAGCGGTGACGTCGAGGATAAGCGGCGTTCGGCGGTGGCGTGGAGGGCGAGCGACGTTGGGGACAGGGCAGAAGCAGAGAACGAGTCACGAGAGAAAGAGAGGAGAACTGAACTGAGCGTAAGCGAAAAATTGATTTAGGGTTTTTAGGAATAGGTTCCGGTTCCTACCGGTTCCCAAAAATAGGGATCCGAGAACTGGAACTGGCCTCTCTAGAACCGGGAACGGAACCGGAACCTCCGGTTCGGTTCTCCGGTTCTCGGTTCTACCCGGGAACCACGCTCACCCCTACGTGCAAGCGGTGTTTGCCTTTTGGGTAAAAACAATGGACTTAATTACCATATTTAAATGATTAGTTTCATCATTGAATAAAAAAATATGCTGCCCAAATATTTTACTAAAAACTACATGATAAATAAAGATATTTTTCATAAAAAATAATTTTTGGTGGTTTAGGAAAATTAATTATCTTCTTATTATAGTAAGAAGTTACTTTCTCCCAATCTAAGCTTATCATTTCCAGTTTGAATTGATTAGTTTTTCGTCATTTAAATGCTTGAAAGTTTTTTTAATCGAAAAATACTTGAAAGTTGTAAAAGAAAAAATTTGTTTCTTTTGAACAAACAAAACAGAAATTTGGTGTTTTTAATTTGTGAAAAAATGTTTTCTGTAAATTGATTAGTTTTTCCTCGTCCAAACACCAAAAAGTCGGAAACAAATTCTCGGAAATAGTTTTCCTTCAAACAAACAAAACCTTTAAATTTAATGCTTTCTTGACATATTAATCATGAATTTGTTAGAAATGCCACCCCCCCCCCCCAAATTTAAACTATACATAAATAAATATATTGCTTAAACAAGTGATGTGGGATATCTTAAAACCTCTCTTGCATGCAATTTAACTGTAATATCATGATAAAAAAAGTTCAAAAGCTTAAAGTTATAAATGAAGCGAGTTTGCATATAAAAACAGATAAATCCTATAAATAAAGATGCGAGATATCTTAACATCCCCTCTTGCACTGATGTCTTGTTAAAATCCGACTTAAATGTATTATTAATTTTTACGTCTAAAAGGTACTTTTATATATAAGTTTTCACTACTTTTTTTATTGCCAATTACTTGTAGGGACCAAAATTCCAAACACCATGATGCAATAGTTAATGTTCCAAAGGAAAAGTTCGAAGTTTAGAAATGGTTGATGCTATTTTTACAATACAATTTTCTTTTATGTTCTTGTGGGAAAATGCAATAAATAGATAAATAAATGCACGACTAAAGTGTTAGGGTTACTCTTTTTCTATCCTTCAATATTTGCTTTAACCAATCATACCAGCTGTAAGTCTCAACGTTCAAGGTAGTTGGCCCTAAGAAATAGACCCAAAACATCGAACTATATTCCATTGGGACACCAAAATTGAGAATCCATTTAGTTGACTTTTGAACTTCAGTCTCTTTAAAAAAGGTGGTTATGAGTGAGATATATTGACAAATGAAGTTATTATGATTTTAGAAGGGCAAAGCTTCATTTATTTTGCAGAAAAATGATTAAAAATATTTTCTCAATAATAATCACTCATATTACTTCCAAAAATGGATGAACAAAAAATAAATGTTTAGAAGTAAATTGATGTAAAAAATGGAAATAATTTTTAAGGCCAAAATCACGAAAAACCCTTAACTAGTACACTTATAACAAATTTACCCCGAATTTTAATAAAATTATGTTATCCTGCTTACAAAAATAAATAAATAGAAAATATTTTCATCTTTCACGAAAATCTTTAGACTAAATTTGCTATTTATGATGAATACTTTTTTCATCGACCAATTATTTTAAGCAGTATGTACAAGCAATAACTAATGTGAGTACTATTAGCATAATACGTTTGACCTATGAGTGATCCAAACTTCTCTTATCATTGTCCAACCACTTTTATTCCTTGTTTTTTCAGATAGGCTCTGTGGGAACACCAGCGAATCATAGAGATTTTTTTTGGATGAAGGTGCATGTATTATCATATGCTTTTATGTACGTTTATAGTTTGTCCTTCTCCCTCAAATAAAGGGAAATAAGTACAATATCTCACTTTTCTAAAAATTCATTTTAGTCCCAACTTACTAATTCCACATCCTGTCGCCCCTTACTCCTGGCAAATCCATCTTTGAGCTGATACTTTTGAATAACTCACAATCTAGAATGGATTACGATCATTAGCAGTTGCACTTGCAACTCCAGTTTTGCATTAGTTGTCTGTACATCTACTTCCAGACCTTAGTAAACTCCTGAAACTACGTGCATTAATATCATATCACGCCACTAAGATTTGAGGAAAAAACAATAGGATTAAAAGATAGAGAAAGAAAAGGAAACTAAGTGTTCTCATATCCAATTACATGCTGAATTGCTCTATTTGTCATCAAAGGAGCTAACTTCTTCACAGATTGAGCTCCTGATAGATCTGTGCTTGTTTGCACAATGCAGACTGGATGAGATCTCAAATTCATAAGTCTTTCAATGAGTGGATGCTTTTCATTGGGTGCTTTGTTGCTCTTGGTAGGGGTCTAGAGCTTACATTCCTACCATCAAATTGCATGATGTCTTCAAATTTTTTGGCTATCTGATTGCCCTAACATTGCTCGTTATCCTTTCTTGTAGCTCTTGAGCAGTAAAGGGTATGGATTGCCAGGTTGCTGGTGCGCACTTGTTGGATTTCAATGGGTATGGCTAAATTCTTTGTCGTTGGCTTCTTTTTCCAGCTTGGAGACTAAATTTTATTGTGGAATGTGTCCTTATTGGGACTCAGCTTATTCATGTGATGATGTTAGGCTCGGTTTTTCCTTGCTCTCCAATGCCTGCTGTCTCCAAATGGCATACTTCATGAATATGATTCAGGCAAATACAAGCCAATTGACCTGAGAGTTACATAGCTTTAGATCCGTGTCTAATTCGTCTTGTCAACAAATTAGCAATCATGAAGCTGGAATGAGTCATCGAAAATGAGCTAATGATACTTCTGGGGAAGAGAATTATGTACGTAGATGAGAATAGGCGTGAATCTGTACATGTCATGCTAGACAAAGTGTTAAAAGGCCTGGTTGCTGCTTGATTGTTTTCAAATTCTGATGTTGCAGTGTAGAAGAAAGGGTCAAATAATTGGAATGGTTGTGGCTCTGTGACTTTGCCTGGCATCCTTACAACCAAAAAGCATGGGTCCGCTGAAACTTCAAATGCATTGATTGATTATTTGTTCCGTCATATCATAATTCTTCTTTTCTTGGTCAAGAAAGATAACCAATCGATGCAGGTATTCTCTTTTATCTAGTTGAATTCCTTGTCAAGAATTGCTTTTCCTCTGTTGATAGTTCTCTTCATTTTGTATACTCTTTGATGAATGACAAGTTTGTTTATTATTGTTACGTTCATTTCCGTTTTTTTAAACTAAAAATGAATTTAAAAAAAAAAAAAGAACCTATTGGAACTTGGAACCGACCTCGAAACCTATGATAGGGTAGGTTCTAGGTTCTTGGTTCCAATGGGTAGATTCCAGGTTCCAAAAACTGAGGAACCCGTACCCGATGGTAGGTTTCAGGTTCCAGGCGGAACCTGTAAGGAACCTGGAACCGCTCACCCCTACTTGCACATCCGCAATCAATTGAACCCGGAATGTCGCTGCGCATTGATCTCAATGGCAGTCGCGATCGACGTTGCATTTTCCGAGGAGTGAATTGATGGGAAGTCATGATTGATGTTGTCCTTCCACACTAGCGTTCCACAAACTTCATGAATTTCCTCATAAGATTTAAGGGCACCACGCCTGTCGTTTACACCGAAGTCACTTGCATTCTCCAGTTCCTTGAAGTGCATCTTGAATTCTATGTCCTATACGAACGAAATCACCAACTTCATCCCAATCCCTATGGCTGTTCGAACCCATCACTGTAGCAAATTGAGAGAGAGAGAGAGGGGCTCATCAATATTAGGATTTCGAGTTTTCGAGAGCTAATGTTCAGGATCATAAATTCGAGGATGAGGCCATTTTTGTATATGAGTATTAAATTACGTATTCATTTAACAGTATAAAACTTTTAGAATAATTAACAGTGATTCCATAAAATCACAATAGGGTTTCGTTTAGTCTTAGATAAGGTCGCATGTTAAATAACACTGACGATAGATGCATTAGTACTACGTAGGACACAATTTATTTATTTTTTGAAATGTATGTATTGGACAGTCAATGGGGACATGAAAACAGAGAAGGGAGTAAATCCCTAGGATTGCACCATGCAACAGAAGAAAGGACTTCACTGTTTTGTATTTGAAGTCCCCTGCATTGTGATATTTCCTAAAGCAACAACTCTATTGTGATATTCCTCATCTAGTTGGTACAACAACAATTAAGTTTTTTTTTTCTGAGGAATAATTGGATGAATTAGTTGGGAGCCGACCATGACGGTTGGTTTAAATTTCTGAAATAAACGACACAGATGATGGAATTTTTTCATGCTAAAGTTCTCCTTTCCATGATTATAGTTCATAACGATTGTTGTGTCTGATGTGTTGCGATAGAAAGTCAAGTAACCCTGATCGAGATTTGGGCATGACCTCTGTTGGCGACACCGGCGCAAATCACTACCTGTGTTGGCGACACCCGTGCAACCCACTGCCTGTGTCAGCGATGCGAACATTGGAACTGCTGTTGCCGTTACTGTAGCCGTTGCCAACCAAGGGTTTCCGTCTTCTCCTTTGATTCAACCCGACCTTTTATGCGAGCAACCGGACGTCCTCAGGCGATGAATTTCACGAATCGATTTCTCATCATGAATGCAAATAACATCAATCAGACCCAATGGATTTCGACGTTCCGGTCCTCATTCATGAATTTATCCATCCTTTCGCCAAAATCAAAGTTGCACCACCGATACCAGTCGTCACTAGTTAGTGCTGTCTTTTAAGGAAGAAAAAGGTTCGAGGTGCGTGGCCAAAATTTCCACTGGCCCGGAGGGGGGGCCCACCCTGCCCAATTATTTCGGTAAAAATTTTCATATCCTTCCATAAATTCTATACCCCACCAAAATTTTACGGCAGTATTATTAGGAATGTTTAGGAAAAAAGTCTTACGAATTTTTATTTTTTATTTTGGTCGGTAAGTCTTACGAATTTAAAAGCCATGTTTCATAACAATCGGGCTTTCGATTTGTAAAATGTGATTAATGATGAGTAATAAATTCGAGAATTGAGAAACAATACTTTAGTAATGATGGAGTGATTGAATTTCACATTAGGCCCATCTCTATTTTTGTGGCATTATGGCTCCATGTATTTAGCGAAAAAAAATGATTTAAAATGTATTTTCCTAAAAAATAATAACTTGTATCGCTTATAATAATTAGTTAACGAAAAATATTATCATCATCTATAACAATTTATGTCTAAACAGTTCCATGGATAAGAAAAAATTTTCTGTTGATTCATTTTTGTAAGCGAGACGAGTGATTATTATTTGGAAAATGTCATTCAAATTATTCATTTTTTGACACATTAGGAAAAATTCTTCAGGAAAGGATTCTAATGTGCTAATAATCTAGAAAGTCAAGGACTAGTGATATAGGGACAAAAATTCAAGAGCTGTTGTCTATTTAAAAATCTATTAAGGGAGTCGTAAATCTATTAAGAAAAATTTTATGAAATAATCATCTAATCTTATGCAAGACAATTACACCAAAAAATAAGTAGTTGTATGAACCTTTTATATATACACACACAAAAATATATATATTATTTTTCTCTCTATTATTTTTATTGATTTTTTAAACTACCATAGTAATTAATGTTGTTATTAAATCAACCAAAGCGCAAAAAATGAAGTAAACTAATTGTGTTGCTAAATTTTTATCTAACACATCAATAAAATCTCCACATTCACTGATTTTCGAAGCTTCATGCTAAGTCGTTCATTAAATATTATTTAGTGGACTTTAGTTAAATGGTGATAGGACGCATGAGAACCTACCCGAAGGCTACGAGGTGGGGGTAACATTGGAGTGGAATTATTAGACCGTAATGATTAGGGTACTGTTGACACCCAAAAAATACCCATACGGGCATGTGCAAGGCACGAAGGATAGAAAGCTTTGAGATAGTTATCACAGCCATATATGGGCCATAATTTACATCGGTCCCGCCCATGAATGTTCACACGAGAAAAAAATAAGTAAGAATTTTGAGGAATTTTGAAGTTGAGCTTCGACAGACCAAGACATATAATATCACGATGAAGCAACAGAGCACTGTGTGTTGAAGCAAAAGATCAATGATGAAGATGCAACCTTAGCGGTGAAAATAGGTAGGAAAGGTTAAAAGGTGCCAAACTCAAAAGAAGAGCGGTTAATACTTGATGAGCAAGCCATGACACAATTGTCGAACAAGTATGGATAAGGCAGTCTAGCTTGAAATGTGAAGCAACTCAAGAGGAAGTAATTGACCATTGACCGTTACCAAATCAGCCTATAGGTACCACAAGCCATCCAACAGAGGACCCCCTCGAACAACACACAAAACTAATTTATATTGCCTTTATCTTTATTTAGCTTTAACCTAGCTGTAGCTTAAGATTCTCATTATAGATTTGATTTTAGCGAGTGTCTATATCCTGGGAAGTACTGTCGATTAGATTTCAATGCTAACCCATTGTCTACATTGTCAATTAGATTCCGACGTTGAGTCTTCATCCCTGCTTAGGGATAATGTTCGTTAGATGTTGCCTCTGTTTAGCGTTGTTGATTAAATTTCGACATTGTGTTCATGTGTACATCTATGAGTAGTGTATTGTAGATGCTATTATCACTATCCAGCGTCGTTGATTAAATTTTGATGGCGTGTCCTCATAATCATCTTGAATTGCGGTCTACTAAGTGTTGTATTTACCATCCAGCGTTGTTGATTAGATTCCGACGTTGTTTCCTCAAACTTAGTAGAAAGTTGTGCTTCACCAGGCATCTAGTCCATACCCATCCTTGTCGAAGGGTCTTCGATATTGTACATACTACTTTAATTTTAATGGCTTTCATTATTATATAGAATGAGTCTAGATGATGTCATTTGTGATATTCTGAAATTTGACCCTATTTCGAAATATATGAAGTGGTTATTTTATTGACACACTTATGGTTATTTTACTCTGAACTAATCACTCACAAATTAACTAATCTATTATGTGAGACAGTAAATGATTAAAACGTGAAAGACTAAAGAATTTGATCAGGAATCGACCACTTAACCATAAGAATCAACAATGGTCAATACTGCACTATTATAAGTCGATTAACAAATAGATATAAATAAATTTGACGGAAGTACGTAGTTGATTCGAGGGTGATTCTGTACGAACGACAATAAAACCAATTTTTCTATTGATCTTATATTCATGGTACGTAATTGAACCAATGCAATTACATAACAATCAATGGTCATCCACAATTCGAAGAGGCATAAACATGGATCGAAAATTATCAACCACGCGAGAACCTCTAAAAGCCACTCAATAGTTTAGGTCGTACTAAAGTCGTGTTCGATCAATTTTTAACCATGAAATTTAAGTTGATTTCGTGTATCAAACTTTTAAGCGTTTTGAGATTAAATTATTGAACGTCGCCTCATCGTCTATCAAATCCTCAGCAAGTTCAAAATTTTCGAAAAATGAATTATCGAATGGAAATTTGAGATTGGAAAAGGAAAAATCTGACCCAGTGGCAAAGTTGCTATTTTGGCCAAAAGCTTGGCCTTTAAAGAAAAAAAAAAAATAGGTGTGGAGGAGATAAAATTAGGGAAGACTTTTTTTTGGGAAAAATATTATTTTTCTCCTTTTCTCTCTCTCTTACCTCTTTCTCCTCCCTCTCATGGTATCACCTCCTGCCACTCTTTCCCCCCATTTCTCCTTCATTTTATTATTATTTCTCTCTCTCACTTTTTTCCCCTCCCCTTCTACCTATATCCCCTTCCTTTTATTTTCTTCTATGGATCTTTTGGGTACTGCACCGCGCATTAGACTCGAGTCAATGCAGTGTAGCGGAAATCCACCTCCCTCCTTGTTTCAAAGTAGTGCATGCAGATCATAAACAAGAGAGAATTGCCGATTTTGAGTAGATCCGAACTTTTTATGTAAATCCCCCGGAACCATACCCATGATTAGCCCGTATGATTATAGCAGTTGCTTTGCCTAAGTGGGTTCATGATCTGGTTCAGCGCCTTCTTGTGTGTCCTTTAAGCGGAAAAACGCAAGAAAGGGAAATCTGAAACCTCTTAAGCGTGATATATTGCCCCATTTCAGCCCTCTCTACCAGCGGTCGCCACCTACCACCGCCATGGGCGGTGATGGTGGCACACCTCTAAGTTCAGCACTGGTTTGGTCTCCCATTGGATAGGAAGGACTGCCGAGGGGACATAAAATCATTTGAGTTTTTCCTCTTTCTTTGTCCTAGACCAGAACTATTTTTTATTTTCTCTGCTCAAATCGAATACAAAGTGACCGATTCCCTTCAATTTTTCTTTCTTTTTCTTCAGTGAATATCTAAAGAAAATCAAATAGGTCTTCTCTTTCGTTTTCTCTTCTTACGTTGTTATCATCGAGAATCCTTTTTTTACCCTTATCTCTATCTGAACGAAACAAAGTCAGCAATCTCAGATTGAGATCTCTCTATTCTAAAATAGGATCAAGCTGTGTCTGACTAGAGGGCAGCATGGAGTTAGATGGAACAAAATGAGGGATTGAAAATTACAATCCTCGAACTTCTTTATATCAAATCACTTGTCCAACGACTCATTTCATTTCATATATAATCGTACGTACTATGGATGCTTTCTAATATAAATTACTGAAAAATTACAATATAAAATACTAGGATTAGAAAAGAAATCAAACAAACAAAAAGAAAACCTAGACCTAATGACTGCCCACAAAACTCTAGGACAACAGCAACGTCCTACTTGATGGCGGCCGACACCAACACCACAACGACCCCCATGGTGGTGGTCATCTCCATCGCAATGGTCACTTAAGACTGTCGTAATTGATTCTCCATCTCACCTGCACCCGTGAGAGATACAAAGGCGACCACCCAATAAATAAAACAAGGTCATTGTTAGATATCATTGTAGGAACAAAATAGCACAATAGCACATGGCGAACAAAAAATTTAACTCAACTGATGAGAGAATAATATAACCAACCAACTCTAATATAAGCTCACATCCACCTAATGCAAACATTTAAACTCCAGCTTGAAATGAATATTCACAATACCTCTTCAGCTTTCAAGGCGACTCCAATTGAATCGTTGACATAAGATAAGGACACTTCCATGTTGTATAGGGACAAATCAGGATAAACAAATGACTCCCCATTAGTATATCACTTCACTTGGTTCAACTTCATACTTCTTCCCACAGTATGCTGAGAAGATTGTCACCTAAAGGAAAACACTTGCACGCATTAGTCCTCTATACATAAGGATGGGTGTAGAGAAAAGGACAAACAATTGAGTATGCTCACCATTGTATTTAGAACTATCTTAGCCTTTGTTAAGTCCATCGCAGTACATTCAATGAGAACATTTTTCATCTTTAAAGTTATTACCGAATGTGCACCATTGATAATTGGCAGTAGAGACAGCACAGTTTTGCATGGAGTACAAAATTAGCCTTTTCAGTGATAAGAAGCTTAGTCAACTATATCATTTCAGTCAATGTAGATGCTCGTTAATCAATTAGACTATACATCACAAATATCTGTCAAATTGTTGATTGCAAGACACCCAAAAAGTGGATGAAGCATCATTTTGCCCACACTGTTTGGCTATGACAGCTAAATTAGTCACTACAATTTGATTACATTGAGCATATTCAATAGGAACCAAAATTGTGAAGCCAATGGCAACAGTGTAATCTATCCGCAACTGGAGTAACCAGATATCATTGAACCTGAATGAGCTAGATTAGAACCCCATGTGCAAAAAAATTCGAAACCAATTTTTTTAAAAAGTTAACCCCTGTTCAAATAGGATAAACAGCTTAATGGTCAACCATAATTGGTTGTTGCCTAATTAATACATTACCAATAAACATCAGTCCGCAGCTAATCAAGAATTTATGAAGCAATCAACTGTATCATTTATAATAATTCAGGACGTCAAAAAAGAAAATATCATCCACCGTTGTCAAGCAAGGCCCTAGCCTAAAATAAAGGACATGTTACATTAAAAGTTTGGGATGAATCCTTTAGCAAGTAATTTTATTAACCTTTTCTTTAAATGAACCCAAAGAATGTATTAGCAAGGTAGATCTTAAGTCATGAAATGATATTCCGGAAAAAATTAATTTTTGCACTACATTATTGCATCTTCCTTATTGACATTAGGCACTTGCTTTCCCATATCAAATTTTGTGACACCGCATGCAAAAGTTCTTTTTCCTGATATGGTACCTAGCAACCAGTGGAGAGAGAGATGAAATAAGACTACTAAGTTCAGTGTAAAGGTGTACATAGGAAAGAAAATGTTCAAAGAAAAGCAAAGATGTATAGAAGACTACAAAATTTCACTTTTTTCCTTGGCTCTCTTAAAAGTAATGTTATAGGCATAAGACTAGGCTCTGGAAGTCTCTGACTGTGCTAATGTAGAGTCGACAACTGCTTTTCTAAAAACTTCGCCCTTTTACTAAAATAATATACCTCTTTTCTTAGTTTTGTTTAGAGAAAGGAACAAAAAGGGTCAAAGAACATGACCTTATTTCATCTTTTTCCTTGAGGGAATGCCTCAAAGAATGACCAGCCTTACTTGAGGTGCTTTTGAAGTCGCCACATTGGGTGCTTGCCCAGGCAACTCCAATGCTTTTGAGAACACTAGTGACACCTAAACAGAACAGTTGATCTCACTTCAACTCATAAACGAGACCAAGCACTTAGTGGCTTAACGTGGCAGAAGATGCTTGAAGGCCTAGATTATTTTCTCTTTGCAAATTGAACCCAATGCATCGATCATGTCACGCCCCGATCCTCGGGCACGCACAGGTCCTTCTATCTTGGTCGATTTTAATATGCGATATCCCAGGACTAGTATCGCCGACTCTTTCATTTATTAAGCACATGCGGAAGCAATTAAAATCCCCAGACAATAAAACGATGGGATAGAAAAGCAAGGCCATATTTTTCATATTGAAATTTATAACCAAACTTTTATACAAACCATAAATCACTTCGAAACTAATCACATCAAAACGGAGATTTCAAAAGAAGACATAAACTTAGACAAACTAGGGCGTACTCAAGGCCCCTCTCAGAATTGCCTTCTTCCTCCAACCTCTTTTCCTTAAGATTCGCCTCCGAGTCTTCCTTCTCGGATTCCTCCTTCTCAGCTCTTCAGCGGTGTCCTGAAATGGTTTTCCCCAAACTGGGATGAGACTACGTCTCAGCGAGTTCTACCCCACTAAGCCCGATTAGATAAACTATTATACTACAGGCTGCCTAAACACGCACAGGGCAGAGGACTTACCTTGGCCTCTGATCCCACCTGCAAGTTAGTACAATTCACAATAGGCACTCAAGCAATCGTATCACCGATCAAAGCATCGATCAAATCGACCTAGTCGATTACAAGCCAACAAGACCACTCACGGTCATTCCCATTCAGTCAATCAATTCACAACATCAAATCCAAACAATGATCAATCGACCTCGTCGATTACATGTCAACCTGACCATTTCCCGGTCATTCAAGCTATTTCTATTCAGAGTCCCACTCGACAACATTCAATAATTAATGGCTTTACGGTCCCACTCGACCACTTTCAATATTCAATGGCTTTACGGTCCCACTCGACCACTTTCGATACTCAATGGCTTTATGGTCCCACTCAACCACTTCCGATACTCAATGGCTTTACGGTCCCACTCGACCACTTGCAAGATTCAATGGCTTTACGGTCCCACTCGACCACTTTCAAGATTCAATGGCTTTACGGTCCCACTCGACCACTTGCAAGATTCAATGGCTTTACGGTCCCACTCGACCGCTTGCAAGATTCAATGGCTTTACGGTCCCACTCGACTGCTTGCAAGATTCAATGGCTTTACGGTCCCACTCGACCGCTTGCAAGATTCAATGGCTTTACGGTCCCACTCGACCCCTTGCAAGATTCAATGGTTTCTCAATGAAATAGTTAACCACAACCATTTAGGAATATATCCTAAATTCCACATTCAATTCAATTTGGCACAATTCAAAGCTCAAATAAATAAACAGACTACACCACGACAATCAGCACGAGATTTCGGTCGTCGGCCATCTCAATCTTAATTTCCGAAAAATAATTAATTATTAATTAATTTCGAAAATTAATTATTAAACATTAAAAATTCCGTTTAGCTCAAAATAAGGCCCAATTAAATAAACGGACTTCACCACGGTCATCAGCATAATTTTCCAATCACGGGCCATCCCAGTTGGATTTTCGGAAAATAATTAATTAATTAATAAATTTCGAAAATTAAATAATTAGTATTAAAAATTCGATTTAACTCAATTTAAAGCCCAATTAAATAAACGGACTTCACCACGATCATCAGCATAATTTTCCGGTTGCGGACCATCTCCCTTGAATTTTCGAAAAATAAATAATTATTTAAATTAAATTCCGAAAATTAATATTTAAATGCCCAAAAATCTCACTTAGGCCCGAATTGCCAAATTAAAGCCCAATTAGGGGTCGGAAAATTCCCGAGATACTTCCAATAAATAGTAGACCACGTCTACTTGTTAATTGCACAATCAATTTATCTAAATCACATCACAATTGACTAATAATTGCTAATTTATTCTAATCTAACAACCTAAACATAATTAATTAAATCTAAACCAACCTTAAGCATAATTAGCCAACTAATCCAAGATTAGTGAGATTACTCACCAAATCGCGCGCAAATCGGATCAATCCGACGGCGGCGACGCGAGGAACGATTCTTCCCAAAGCACCGCTCGGGTTCGGGGTCGGGAAACGGCCCAAAACGGGCCCGAACCAGCTGGAAACCCATTTCGTGGGTCTGCTGGAATGGCTGGAAACAGGCACAAAACAGCCACAAACCACTTCCACAAGGGCGGCAAGGCACGGGGAAAGACCGGTGGAGGTTCGGCGAGGTCGAACGGCGGCCGGAGGTGGCCGGACGGGGCAAAACAAGGGCTGAGCAGAGGCTGAACAGGGGCTGGACGGCGCACGGCGAGGACGGCGAGCGCGGGTGGGAGGCGGCGGAGTGCGCGGCGTGCGCGGGGCGGCGGTGCGGCGGCGGGACGAGCGGCGAGCGGCGACGGCTCCGACGAGCTGCAACCGTGCGGCTTCTTCTTCCTCGTTTCTGGTTTTCACGAGCAAGAAATGAGGGGAAGTGGGCTTTCGGTCACGTGGGGGAGTGGGGGGAAGAAGAGAGAGAGAGAGAGAGAGAGAGAGAGAGATAAGAAGAAGGGATTTTGTTTTGACTAGTCAAAGGTAGAAACAAAAGAGAGAGAAGCCAATTTAAAATTGGCAAGGGGCATTCGGTGGGGAGGCTACGCATGAAGGGGAGGGGAAGAGGAGAGAGAGGAGAGAGAAAGAAAAGAGAGAAAAGAAAGAGAGAGGGAGAGAAAAGAAATAATATAAAACATAACACCCATGGTCTTATTTTTCTTTTCTTTTCTCTTTCCCTTTCTATTTTCTTTCGGTCTTCAATTTTTCCTCCAACAATTTCTTTCTTGAAATTTCGGACTCAGCAATAAATTGATAGACGATGAGACGGTCCTAAAAATGAATTGTGACACGTCCGAATATTCGATTCCCAAAACCGAATTAAATTTCATGATTAAAATCGACCAAACGCGATTTTAGTCCAATCCAACCAATTAGGTAGCTTTTAGGGATTTTACCGCGGTTATATCCCTTAACGGCTTCACCCAATAGGTTAGTTAACTCGTGAGTGATCAGCTCAGAGAAAAAGGACCATAGGCACGTCGACGAAATGCACATTTCATTTTATCGAAATAGGGTCGAATTTCAGGATGTCACAGATCAACCCCCAAATAACTCAAGGTTGCAATATTAATGACTTAAGTGGCAATGGTTGAATCAAAACTAAATCAACATGTCATTACATTTAAGTGGTTATTTATTATTTTCCCTTAACATCAATATACACACTTCATATTTATACAAGGAACTCACGTTACAAAGAAGAGTGTATGAAGAAACCAAGATACCTCTTTGAATCATAGATAACAAGGAACAACAAGAGTGTATGAAGAAACCGAGATACCTCTTTGAATCATAGATAACAAGGAACACAGGTGAGTTCTCTATTATGTGCAAGAACTTCTTCAATTTCAAATTTGACTACAACAAAGTAGCGAAAAACAGGTAAAACAACATGGCAAAAATGAGGAACTATTACATAATTCTTCATTTACAGGAAGATATCAACTAGCACACTGAATAAGCAAGTTCCAAGCATAAGATATATGTAACAAAACAAATATGACAGTTATAAAAAGACCATTAAAAGGAGCAGCTATTGAGGACCCACCTTATAAAATTCCATTAGTTCATCAGCTCTGAAGTTCTTCACCTAATATCAGAACAAGAACTAAGGCGCGATTAGCCAACACATCAATCACAGTTGATAGAGAAAACAAAACAAATATATAAATGAAAGCAATCTCATGAACTCAAAAGTGGCATTGATATGTTAAGCATACTTAATTTGGAATAATTCACTTTGCAAAATAGTAATTAGAAATAACACGCTAATGCATTGGAAACTACAAAATTTCCTTTTTAGTTACTTAGTAAGTCTCCTTAGAGCACTGTTAACAAAAGGGCACTTGTTAAGCATACTTATTTAATATGATTCACTTTCCAAAGAAAAAAATTACAAACACCACAAGAACAATCTGTGCATCCAATTGAAAACCATAAAAAATTCTTAATCAACTACTTAAGAATTGCCCCTAGAGAACAGTTAACAAAATCCTTACAAATACATACATCTTCACTACAGATCAGACTCATGGCACATGCATGAACAGAAAAATACAATCTTTATCATGAAACTACCTACTTCAAGGGGACGAAACTTATACTAGAAGGCGGCAAAGCCTGAGACCAAAGGAAAAGGAACACGAGTCAGTGATACGCTGCACTTCTCGTAACATTTTATCATACTTTCCTCTAAGAAACATTTAGCCGTAGCAGATATATAACTCGTATATATTAAGAAGAAACATTTAGCTGTAGCAAATATATAACTCATACATATTAAGCTAAACCAAATGTGCAATTCCTTGTCATGTCTGTTTTCATCTATGCTTTCTCTAGTAGATGAGCACTCTTGATAGCAAAACATAATACTACAGATTTTTGGGATCAAAATAGAGTGTCTCGGATATATATAGTAATACCATCCTCTGGGACAAGCTCAGAGGATGACAAAACTTGAACTAGTCAAAGCTTGCCTAGCTTCGATGCACACTATAAATGCTACATCACATTGACTACTCAAAAGATGAGCATTTTTCAGGTGGTAATGTGTTTATGAAGTCTCTAATTACATGCAATTGGTCCTTCACATTGACTGACCAAAAAGATAACAAAAAAAAACCTTCGGCAACATCATAACATCAAAGAAAAGATCAAACCACACAACATCTCGATAGCCATTACGAGCAACATGGTCCGCAAAAGACTTTAACCCATCCGAAGTCAGACACTAGCATCTTAAACCCTCGAACCAAAATTCACCCACGACCCGCGAAACAGCTCCAAACCCATCCGAAACACACAACATCTAAACGAATGCCGAATCAGCTTCGCAGTCACCTGTTCACCGGAACTTTGATTCTGTAGATGACTTCCTCGTCCTCATCAGTCTCCTCTTCCAGGTGCTTCTCCTTTCTTATGATCGCCTTCTCCGTCGTCTGGCCAGCACAAACAAAGAAGCCCAACCCCCTCAACCTTTAAAATAAAATAAAATAATCCTTCCCCCATTAAAAAAAAAAAAAACTAGGCAAAACCCCGGTTTGATTTGCTTGCGATGGTTCGCCGGTCGGAAAGAGGGAGGGCAGAGAGAGAGGGAGGTCGCGGTCCTCTCGCCGGTCCGATGCGGTGGTTTGTCGGTTGTTGGCGGTGGTTCGCTGGTCGAAAAGAGGGAGGGCACAGAAAGACTGGGAGGTCGCCTCCTGTTCGTTGGCGAGAGAAAGAGAGGGAGGGTAGAGTGAGAGAGGCACGAAGAAAGAGACTCAGAAGAAGAACTCCCGTCCGAAAATTTTTCAAAATGGCGCTTGACAGAAGGACACATGTCGTCCTCCTACTGCTTCTTGTTTACCAGGAGAGTGAGACGTACCGAGAAAATATTTAGGTACATCTCACGTTCCAGCCTAACAAACAAGAAGGTGGTGAAAGCGCGACACGTGTCCTCGTGGGACCCATAATTTCGGGCGCCATTTTGAAAATTTTTATGTATTATATAGCTCCTGGATCGAGGGTTTTCTGTTGCGACTTCTTTCTTTGCGCCTCTCTCCCCGATGAACTCCCTCTCTCTCTCTCTGCCCTCCCTCTTTCCGACCGACCGGCGTGCGACCTCCCCCTCTTGAGTTTGTGCTCTGCTTTATTGATTTTGCATGCGTGGGTCTATGTGCTGGCGCAAATGTGTCATAGACAGCTGACATCTCAATACGCATGACATGAATATCTCGTTCTGGGGTTCACAACTTCTGGATAAATTTTTAAAATTGAAATTCTGCCACTTTCTTCCTTTAGGGCAGTTGTGGCTTTCGTTTTGTGGCAAGGTTAATCTTTTCTTTTTGTGATTCATATGGGGGAAGACTGATTTGAGGATTCAGCTGGTAACCATTCTTTGATGAGATGTCTGACTTTAAGTTTTGGTTTTTATCGACGGTAGAATCTGTTGAGGCTCCCAAGAGGCCTACGCAAGTTCCCGATGCCATTAAGCATGGGGGATTTATTGCTTATGAGCGCGAAGGTGTTAAATATAGGGACCCTAATGTTCGGATGAACGATTGGAAGGAAGTCATGGAGGAGTCCAAACCAGGTCCCCTGTTAAAAACTCAGTCTGCCCGGTGCATGGACCGTGGCACTCCATTCTGCCATCAGGCAAGAGTTGTAATGATTTTATTCTATAATCGTGTCTGTGCGTATGTACGTATGTATTCTAGATGAATTTTATTGTATATCTGTTCCTTTGGCTTTACTATGCAGGAAAACTCTGGATGTCCTCTTGGAAACAAAATTCCTGAGTTCAATGAGCTGGTATACCAAAATAGGTGGCAGGAAGCACTACATCAACTGTTGGAGACAAATAATTTCCCCGAGTTTACAGGCCGCGTGTGTCCTGCACCGTGTGAAGGCTCTTGTGTTCTTGGTATCATTAAGAATCCTGTTTCCATCAAATATTGAATGCTCGATCATAGACAAGGCCTTTGAGGAGAGGTGGATGGTGGCCCGGCCACCCCAGAAGAGAACAGGGTATGTTGTCTCTTTATTCAACAACATTAACCAGTCAATTATATTTGTGCTTTGCTTACTATGCTCTTGGAGAATATGATTGGTAGGCGTTGCTTGAAAAGCTATGTCAAGGCTGTCCATTATATTCCCTAGAGATGTGTCTTTTCTCTGGGGTTCCTGTTCAAGTTACGTCCTTCCATTCCTTAATTCACAATGCTTAAGAATTAGCCTGGTTTTCCATTGAGTCTTTTGGCTTAAACCAGTTAGATTTCAGGGTTGGTTGTGACAAAAGATGTTGCCTATTCTTAAGTTAGTATCATCAATTTCTTTATGCGCTCAAGAAAAAAGTTGTGATTGTGGGAAGTGGACCGGCTGGATTGGCTGCGGCTGACCAGCTGAACAGGATGGGCCTTTTGTGACAGTGTATGAGCGTGCCGATCGAATTGGGGGCCTAATGATGTATGGTGTACCAAACATGAATACTGGCAAAGTGGATGTAGTTCAACAGTAAGTTAACTTGATGGCTCAGGAAGGTGTCAATTTTGTGGTGAATGCCAGCGTTGGGAAGGATTCATCATACTCTCTTGATAGGCTCCCAAAGGAAAATGATGCTATTGTTTTAGCTGTTGGCGCCACAAAACCAAGGTAAGTTCATTGTGACTTAACTTTGGGGACATATTGTAGGAGTTTTTGCACCATGTTCTGGTTGATGAGAAAAGCGATATTTATGCTTGTGGATTGAATTTTCCTTCTTGCACGGACCTTCCTGTACCTGGACGCGAATTGTCAGGTGTTCATTTTGCCATGGAGTTCCTTCATGTAAACACAAAGAGCTTTCTTGACAGCAATCTCAAGGATGGTAACTACATATCTGCAAAGGGAAAGAAGGTAGTGGTCATTGGTGGAGGTGACACTGGCACGGATTGCATAGGAACATCTATCAGGCATGGCTGTAGTAGAATTGTACACTTGGAGCTGCTTTCTAAGCCACCAGAGAAGAGGGCTCCAGGCAACCCTTGGCCACAAGTACAAATATTACATAAGTTACCTTTTCTCTTGACAACCACAGGAGTACTCTTGCTTATTCCATTATCGTTTATTTTATAGCATGCGCAGTGTAATATTTGCTCACTGTTCTTTTCCTCTGTTCAATGCTGTTTATAGTGGCCTCACGTCTACCATGCTGAATATGGCCACCAGGAAGCTGCAGCTAAGTTTGGGAAAGACCCAAGGTCTTATGAAGTGCTAACTAAGCGGTTTATTGGTGATGAAATGGGGTCATTAAAGGGCTTAAAGTAGTGCGTGTTAGGTGGGATTAAGGATGCTAGTGGGAAGTTTCAGTTCAAAGAAATCGAGGGATCTGAGGAAATCATTGAGGCTGATCTGGTTTTACTGGCCATGGGATTCCTTGGTCCAGAATCGGTGAGTATTTGAACCGTTCTCTCATATTTGTCAAATAGTTTGAGCCGTGCTAAGAAAGGATTTGGCATGGGAAAGTCAAATTTGCATGTAAATTAGTTGTTTTTCTTTCGGTCGTAACAGTATAACTTGGTTATTCAGCATATGTGCTAAAGTAAATTTGATTGGCATGTGGGCCTTTAGAGGCTTACTATTGCCCTAGGAAACCTTATATAATATGGAAAAGTCGAACTGGTTAAAAATGAAGAATGTGAAGATACCTTTTAACCCATACTTAAGTTTATGTGCATAGGGCTAGTGCCGGGTGGATGTAAATTTGTTCTCTTTTACTGGACAGTTTATTGACAACATTTGTGCCTGTTATTTTTGCTGGTTTGCCCTTTCCAGACGATTGCAGACAAGTTAGGTCAAACTTCAAGGCTGACTATGGCCGGTTTGCGACCAATGTGGAGGGAGTTTTTGCTGCCGGGGATTGCCGACGTGGTCAGTCTCTGGTGGTGTGGGCCATCTCCGAGGGAAGGCAAGCTGTGGCGGAGGTCGATAGATTCCTCATGCCAGAGGAGGAGGATCTCACCGTCGACCCTGTGGCATATTATCTTCTTTCAAATTATTCTTTGTTCTTTTGTTATGATATCTTGTTTTGGAATCTCCGTCTCAAAACTCTCTCTTGGTTTGGAAAGTTGGTGAAAGGTACGATGCATCTAATGGATCACGAAGCAGTGAAATGAATCTTCTTTACCACGCTGGAGCACGAAGTGTACCCAATATTTTCTCCCTTTTTTCTTTATATTATTACTGTTTAAATGGTTTTTTTTTTGTTTCTCTTTCATTAAATGATCACTTTTTTCTACACGTGCAAGTTCAACCGGCTCTTTCCATTTTCGTCGATGTTAATATCACGATAAATTCTAAATCAATGCATTCATGACAAATTTATTATTGTATTAAATTGATGCATTTGCAACAAAATTAATCCATATTAGTTTTTGTTAAATTTTATCGATAAAATATTGAGTCGATAACGAATCTATTAGTTTGAAAATTTACCCTCTATAGTCACAAATGTACCTAATATTAATCTAATTTAATGGAATTTATCACAACTATAGTAATTTAAAGTTTTTTTAGTCAACAAATTAATTTGGTGGATAATTACCATGGATATATCAATTTGCGTTTTGGTGGTCAAAAACTTATTTTGAGATAAATTTATCACATTTTCCGTGGCATCAACTCTTTCTCTTGTGATATAGTATACATCTCCATCAAATTCACCTCACGCAACACCACATGCCGTAAGACAAAATGCACGAAAGAGCTGCTCACGCAGGCAGCCTAACCGCAGTCGCGATTCAATGGCTGTACGCAGGAGGAGCAGACGGGGACTCGGATTGTCGCGAACACGCACCAACTCGTGCACCTGCTTTAGTTAAGCAGTAAATAAAGTTTGTCCGGCCTAAAAGAGCCATCACATTACAAGCTCACAGCCAGTCTCCTTGCCAGTTGAAATTTCTCATAGCCACTTATAAGACGAAGGTACTGTGAGAAAAGAATGACGACGTTCTATATGATGGTTACAAATGATATTACAAATGAAATGATACACATGATAAATTTTGCCAGAAAGAAAGAACTTATCGCGAACAGAATGTGTGCCGATTCTTGCTATGATTGATTGGTTGACCACACCCCCCGAAGACAAAAATGTACAGGTTCCCAGATTCTTCTAGCGTTCCTGTTTCTTGATTTGTCTGATTTACACTCCGGATGACAATGTCCGGTTTATTCTCTGTGCGCCCAATTTTGGAGCGGTGGGTTTAGCTCCTCAGATTCTACTGGACGATAAAGGCTTGGCGGCGGTGGTAGGCGGAGGAGTGGCCATGGCAGCCCATGGATCGTCATCCGCTGTTACGGCAGGTTTTACAGTCAGGTTGAGGCGCTCTTTGGAACCGGTGCCGCTATGGATCCCCACAAATCATCATCTTCATCTTTGGTGACTTTCACTGCACTCTTTGGCCTCAAACTCAGTCACTGAGAATCAAAATTAATATACTTAAGCCTGCCGGATGTATTGGCAGCAAATAGCATTAATCAAAATCAAAATGCAAGAGAGTTAATAATTGCAGTAAAACTCATTTCTAACAACAATCCTTTGACGTTAAAGGACCAAAAGATGATTACCACCATGACCTCTTAATTTGAATACACTGTAACTGGCCCTCATATATATATATTCATGTGATTCAGAACCAATTATCCAGAACAGCAACTCAATCTATAATATTCTAGTCACAATTGAAGATCGCATACTCACTGGACATTACAGATACCAGAAACAAATATAATGATTTGAAATGAATTTTTCAAGCAGAAGATAGCATTTTGGATTAAAAAACTGTCTAATGGTTCAGTCGTCAAGTGACAAATCATCGGCAGGTCTTTATAGTCAATGCACTCTCACAGCAAACTATGAGCATTCGTCACAATCGGCATCAAGCAAAATATATTCATATTACCTGGTGGCTTGGAGTGTGAAACAGGTTGTGACACTGGTCTTTTCTGAGCTGCTTAGATGTTAGAAAGAACAGGAGATGGCTTTGGCTCTTCAAGGGGTTCAATATCATCCCAACCATCCTTATCACTTTCATGCTCTTCATGAATTCCGTTCTCCACTTCTCCCCAACCATCGGTTGATGTTGGTGACACAGGTACTGGCTGATCAGACAAGTCTGTGCTAGAACTAGCATGAACCATTGTGGTGCTTGGAGTCTCCACCCCTGAAACTATCCAAGAAACCAATCAACATAACATGCATATTATATTAAATAAAGTCACGGTGATGATCCATCTGGGCTTAGTCTCGCTATTGATTTTTCAAAAACCCCTTCCCTTTAGAGAAAACACTGCAGCAGCTGCATATAGTAAGACTGCAAGAAAGTCAATCCTAGCACAAACCATTCAAGCACAACAGTGTCGGTAATAAAATTTACCATTACCAAAACCAGCTCAAGCTTTATGCAAACAAATTTTAACTAGACTGGTACCAATATCCACTAAAGGCTTCTGGGGAACACATTCAGAGAATATCAATGAATGAACAGCAGCCATACCAAAGCTGGGAGTGGAAGCTGAAGAAATAATAGTGCTGGAGTTCGCAGTTGCAACAGGTGCTTGTTCTGAAGGTTTTCCTTTGAGAGTCAAGGAGCTCATTGCCCATCTGCATAATATTGCAACCTTAGGTCAATAAAAATTCATGAAAGAACACTATATAAAAGAGGATAAAATCCTGACTCAAGATACTCCCCTACAATTGCAAGAGAAACAACCACTATGGTGACCTGTGGCCGCCAAGTTCTGGCACAGACAGAGTACTTCTCTAATCATAAATCTTCAAGATTGTATTTGATCTACAATGCTCTCAGATTCCCTATCTCAACAACCCTAAACCCCGAAAATTACAAGGAGAATGCATCCTTTGACTACCACCATTTTCAGTGCTTTGAAAGGTGTTACTGAGAAAACACAGAATTGCTTTCTGTGTTTTCAAGCTAAAGGGAACAGTCAATCACCAGCAGTGTTGTTGAAATCCTATGATTTCAAATCGATTTCACCCACAAAACATTTCATTCTGCAACTAGAAGCGGAGATGCATCTGAATTGCAAATGAATCTTATGATCCGTATACCATTCATTATGATTAGGTACGATTCACTACAATTCAGTCAAGACTTCTACATTTGTGATTGTTGACCCTGAAAGTTATGACACCAAGATTTAAACACAAATCATAGCATGGATGTTTTCAAACCAGAATTTTAGTGATAGAGGGGTTATTTCCTCGAATATCTTACATAGGTCATCTAGGTTCATCTGGCATGATCAGGTGATATTTCTTCAAAATGATCTGTTCAATATTTTTCTATATTCTCACAAATAATAGCTAGGTTGCAATAAGATATCCTTCTATTTATTTATTCTATAAGATTCTACTTAATCTTACCATTCACGATTCAATCAGATTCACAATTCAAAAAATGAGGTCGAAATTTCCTATTTGAATCCCGATTAACAACATTGATCGCTAATTATCCCAGAAGGCACCTCATTTGCATATGACGAACTTGCGATAAGCAGTGACAATAATTGTCATTTTGTGCAGTTGTGAATTTCGTTGTTGAAGATGTGTGGGCTTTGAAAATGCCAAATCCAACCTTGACTGGTTGCAGGGAAAAATTAATTTCGGACTGTTGAAACGATAATAAACTGCTTGTTTCCATTTACATATACAGACATCTGTTTCCTAGATTGCTGCAGGGATTATTTTCGCTTTTTCTGCATGGTATGATGTGCAAGGCATAAATACTAATATGCATCACAAAGAATGAACTTTTTCCATCCAAGTGACAGAGAGAGCCTCCAAGCCGTTTCATTTTACTTTCCAACCACAGTAATTTGCCATGTAAGCACAATGCACTGCTAAAGAAGAATGAACTCACCCAAGTGAACCTGCATTTCCAATGTCCGAAGAAGTTCCGGTGTTCATGCCAGTGGTATCACCAGAACTTGTCTGCTGAAAAAGAATAAGGAACAGAAGATTTTATTACTAACTGATGAAAAAGCTAAACATTATCAATGAATCAGAGTATCTTAAATAAGTGAAATCATAGCTCAGAAAAAGACGAGTACTGGTAAAGATCTAAAGTGATATAATTAGCACTTCCAAGAATTATACTAAAGAGAAAACTGAAAACTAAAGGGGATAAAAGAATAGGCTACCTCATTCGATCAAAGTCATCAAGAGTGCATTCATACCACCAGATCAGACCAGCAGGACTATCTGATGGATGTGCGCTTTTTGTGTCTGCACGCGCGCGCGCATGAGAGAGAGATCCAGCGTACAGGACACGCCGGTGCCGGATCTGAAGCCGGAGGGGGGGCGCGGCGGTTCGCCGGTCACGCGCTGGTTCGCCGCGAAGAGAGGAGGGCAGACAGAGACGCAAGGGGAGAGAAAGAGCAGGGGACGGACGAGTCGGGGCCAGATCCAGAGCCGGAGGAACGGTGCGGTGGTTCGCCGGTCGGAAAGAGGGAGGGCAGAGAGAGAGAGGGAGGTCGCACGCCGGTCGGTTGCTCCCGGTGCTTCGCCGGCCAGAAAGAGGGAGGGTGGAGAGAGAGAGGCGTGGAGAAATCAAAGGAGGACTGAAATATTTTCGAATTGGCGCCTCTTTTTCTCTCCAGAACGTGGGTCCCACGAGGACACGTGTCGCGCTCCCACCGCCTTCTTGTTTGCCACGCTGGAGAATAAGATGTACCTAATATTTTCTCCCCTTTTATATGTGTGCCCCAAAAATCAAATTCTTGACTTTGGGCCCACCATCTTCCTCTTCACGCCAAAGGTGCAGCGGACTTCACTTTCACGATTCGGATTCCGCGGCAAAGAAAGACTTTGCTTCCATTTATTTTATATTCATCGAAATTCCTTCGCGAGTCCCGCGAATTTCCTCATTCAATTTAAACTCGAGTCATAATTTAATATTACACGTGCCTTTTATTTGACCAAAAAAAAAGTAAAATTTACTTGAATGGATTCATTTTGCAAAGCTCATTTTTTTCATAATATCTTCTAAATACCCACGCTGGACCTCATTAGATTCTGGCCCATTTTTCAAAAAGACCCTATAAAATCGAATAGGGCCTCAACACCTCAATAAATTTGGCCGTACTCCTAAGAAAAATTCCCATATTACTCATCCAATAAGACATAAAGCACATTTTTTTTGTAAATTAAAAATAAATAAATATTGCATTCAGCCTAGCCGTGAGTTGTAATGCTCGTTATTGCTATTAAAGTCCACTAGGATCAATCATAAGATAAAGTACACTGAAAGTCCTAAAACTTATAACAAATATGCATTTGAGTCCAAAACTTTTTAAAAAATGTAATTAAGTGCTAAAACTTGTCACGGAAGTGTAATCGATCCTAAAAACTTTGAAAAAAGGAATGTTGTTTTCTTCCAGAGTCGGATTCTCATCCATCCTAAGAAAGACAAACAAAATTGATTATGGCTCTAATCCAAGGGGTGGATTGATTAACTCAAATTCCAAAGGTTTTCCTATGGCAATGCTGTATTCTTCCAAAGTCAAAGTCAACTCATGCTTACCGAATATGAACATGGAGGTTTGGGGGCATCGGAAATGAGTGAATGCTTGCATGACGCTGCTTTGGATATCGATGTCGAGGAGGGGAACAAAGCAGTCGAGTCTGCTTTCCAAATAAGTTTGGCCATCGTGGCCTAGACAATCCCACCATGATTTGAGTTCAACCTTCAAAGTAGGCATGAATCGAATGTCGGACCTTCCAATTGTTTATAGACTAGGACTCGACCAACCTAATGTCATAGACCGACCAAAGACACAATAAGGTAAGTAAATTGCAAGAGTAAAGGGTAAAGAACTTACTTTACTAGGCGATTATAGCAACCATATAGACACATGCATGGAAAGTGAGGTTCAATTTCTAACTAAGAAGGCTAAGAATATGGAGTTAAAAGGGTGGGATGAATAATCATAGCCTTGCGTATTAAGTCAAGTCCTCCTAACCCTAGTTCAATCAGAAATGACACCCCAATGCAATGCAGCCTCACAAGCAAAGGTAAACATTCTTGACATCAAGAAAGAAGTTTTCGGGATTGAGTTGGGCAACCTCTACTACGCGGCCTCATGGTCAAAGTCGTATCCAACTCAATACCATCCTAATTATCCTCGTGCGTCCTAGGTCTAGTGGTAGGTTGTGTGTACAATAGTATAGTGCTAAAACAATAAACATGCATAGTAGTTTATAAGCAAACAATACTTAAATATTCAAAAATTAGAAACATACAACCCAACAGGGTTAACAAAGACTACTACCTTTACACCTCCCATTTGCAAGAACATTTCACCTTAAATGTTAGGGGCTTAGCTGGAGTCCTTGCTGCCAAACAAAAATATTTTTTCAAAAGAAAAATTCAGCCTAAGTCCACTAAAAATTTATCAATTCCCCAGTAGAGTCGCCAAGCTGTCATGACCTAATCTCGGGTATACCACCTAGGGTTTGGTTAATGAATTCCTAAACCTAGTCTTAACTCGGGCTCTTCCAAGTCCACACTAATTTGTAACTTAAGTTCAAATTCTTCACATGAAAATGATTTTTCAATTAGGAGTCGCCACTAATTTGTTTTCAGTAGATCTATTAGAAACTCAAGTAAAATAACGGGAGAATTACTTCACTTCTACGACCAGAGATTAAATGAGTTCGAAGATTTGATTACGCCAGATTACTCTAATGCCCTTTTGGTAGATTTTCCATTTTATTTAGGCAACTTTGGTTGATTTTAATTTACTTTCCTAACATGTAAAATGACCATGTGGGTGCAGGAACCACCATTTTAATACTTGAGAAAGCAATAAATAAATTACGGGACTTACCTAGTAGCAACAAAAGTAACTACAATGTTAGCTCAGAATTCACATTAACAGCCCTAGATACAATTTCTAATCAACACATAGTCACTCAATCTTTTTTAGGATTTCTTATTAAATGAATTCTAATCTACATGCAATGCAATTTAACCAAATGGCATAATTCTAATGGTGGAAATTTTTTAATTAAATGGGCCTAATGAAAATCACTAAATGACATGCATTTTGTGAACCTAATTCTATATGACATGCACATAATATTTTTTTTTTAATCAAAATTCGCAATTAAAAATTGCTAAAAATAAAAATCTATCTAAAGTGAGATATTATCTATTTTAAGTTAGGAAATAGACTAACATAATTCCTATTTTAACCTAGATACATCTCAAAAAGCAATTCGATGTTATTTACTCTAGATATTATCTAAAGATGCATTCTAATTTAATAAAAAAAAATGTAGCTAAACTATTCTATCATGCAAATCTATCTAGGAAACTAAGGGCGCATTTGGTAACGATTCTGTTCCCGGGAGTAGATTCTGATCAGAAATGATTCTTTTTTATTCTGTTCCCGGAAACTTATTCTAAGCATTTTAAGCCGTTTGGTAACTATCCAAAATTTCTAATTCTGGAATAGAATTGTGTTTGGTACCATGCTCATTAATTCTGTTCCAAATCCATTTCTTTTAATTTTTAAATAATTTTTTTACTTTTTTCATTTTTTCCTTTTTTTTCTTTTCTTTTTTTCCCTTTTCTCCTATTCTTCTTCTTCTTCTTATGGCTGGTCACCAGACCAACGACTGGCCAGACGAGGGCAGGCGACCTCGCCGGAGCGTCGTCGGCCCTCGTCGGTCGAGCCTCGCCGATGGCTAGGCCAGCCTCGCCGGGGCTAGGCGAGGCCTGCCTGGCCACCGGCGGGGCTAGGCAAGCCTCGCTTGGCCACCGGCGGGGCTGGGCGTCGCGAGGCTTGCCTAGCCTCGCCGGTGGCTGGGCTTGCCTCCAGCGAGCTTGCCAAACCTCGCCTTGGCCTGGCGAGCTCGCCAAACCGGCAGACGGCGACCAGTGGCGGCGGTCGGCGGCCGGCGGTGGTCGGCAGCGATGGACGGTGGCGGGCGATTGTCACGTGCCGAACCCCGAGCACGTGCTCATCCCTATCTGGTCGATAATAATTTGCGACTTCCCAAGACGAGTCGCCGACCCTTTCCATTTTATTGCACATGCGGAAGCGAAAAGAAATCCCCTGACACTAATCATCTCAGGATAGAAAAGCAAGATACGAATTCATAAACAAACGTGTTTTTATATTCACACTGAGTCATGTACAAAAGTCTATGGCCAAAAAACTACAAAAGACTAGCCTTCCAAAAAGAAGTGGTCCTAACTGACCTACGCTTCCGATCACCTCTTCTCAGCTCCAGGTCCTCCACTCGACGACCTTGAAAATGTTGTCCCACAACGGGGTGAGATATCATCTCAGCGAGTCTAAGCTCTAAACTCCAATTAGGAGGGAAATACGCCCAGAAGTGTCCTAACCACACAATCACATACTTAGCATAGAGGACTTACCTCGCCTCAGTTCCACTCTGCAGGTCAGTATAATTCAAATACTCAATTAAACAATTCAATTCAAATCCACCATCAATCAGTCGATTCATTCGACTCCATGCCATCAATGTCATCCATATATTATGTCGATTCGAACACTGCTCACCTAAGCTGAAATAGATATACTCATATATCATTGCTTCCCAAAGCTGATATCTATAATTTGCTCACCGAAGCTGCTAGATCAAATAATGCTCATCGAAGCTGTTAAATAACAAGTGCTTGCCGAAGCTGATGTCTAAAGTGCTCACCGAAGCTGCTAAAGCATTATTGCTTGCCATTGCTCACGGAAGCTGCTAGAGATCTATAATGATGTTAACGCTCCCTGAAGCTATTATAGATCTATATTGCTCACCTAAGCTGATTTGGTACTCAAAGACCACTTTCGGTGTCAACACCCGACACCCGGCATTTTCCAATTAAAATACCAATATATCACAATCATCACTCAATTCAACAATACAACATTCAATTGCAGAAACTAAATACATCACTGCGATCAGCTCGAAATTCTATCGAGTAGCTCCCGTTATAATTTTCCGGAAAAATAATTAATAATTAAATAATTACCAAAATTAATTAAATAAATCAATTTAAATTCTAACAATACTAACCTAGGCTAGAATCATTAAATTAATAACCAATACGGACTCGGAGAAATTCCCAAACCCTTCTAGATAAATAGTACAATTTATTTAGGCCTTAGCTAAACCATGCTAACCACCTAACATACTCAATTAAATAATTACATTTCTAATTTAATCTAACTAACCACCTAATTCCTAATAAAATAAATTTAAACACCTCTTAAACGTCATTAGCCTACTAAGCAAAGTTTAGAGTATAAACTCACCGGTTTATTGCGGAAACCGGTTCACCGCGACGATGACGCAACGGTGGCCGAAATCTGAGTTTTCGGCGGCATCGACAAACTTGGGCCAGGCCTAAACTTGGCCCAACAAATCTCAGCCCAAATATGAGATTTGTTTTCAACTTGGGCTGGGCTTCAATTGATTGAGGATGGGTTGAAAACTGCTGAAGATTGGGCTGAACTTCGCTGGACTGAGGACACGGGCTGAACTTCGCTGGACTGAGGACACGGGCTGAGCTTGATTCATGTGGGCTGCTAAACTCAAGATGGGCTATTGCACATGTGGGCTGGATTGAGCGAAATTGCTTGGGCTTCGTTGGCTTCTGGGCTTGCTGGGCTGAAGACACACGCGTGCAGCAACTTCGGTCTTCAATCTTCGTCGGGCTGCTGGTGGGTCAACAATCGAAGCAAGTTGGGGGAGCTTTGACCGAAGAAGGAACTGCTTGGACAAGGCAACAAAGCTCGGCTTCGTGAAGATGGGCGAGCTAACACGAACAAGGCTTCGCTGGCAGCAAGCTTGCGACCAACTTCGGTGGAATTGTGGGCGCACAAATGAAGTGGGTGAGTTCGTAAAGATGGAGCTGGTGAGTCAACTTCTAGCTCCTTTAGTTGACTTGGCAGGAAACAAAACTTAGTGGAGGATGGGCGTAGGCTGCAGAGAGGAGAAGCGGTGGAGCAGGGGTGTTCGGATTCGTGGCCGAACTGGGAATGAGTTGACGTTCCTAAAATAGCTTGTGACATCTCAGAACTTTCAATTTCTGAAATCGGGTTCAAATTCGCGGTTATTTTCAATCCGACGCACTTTTAGCGTGACCTAGTCTACCGGGTATCTTTTAGGAATTTTTGGTGCAATTGACCCGTGATCAATTTATCTCGAGTCACAATGTACATCTTCGACACATTGGCAACTCTCGATTGTCGTGAAGATCTCTAGGTTTCAAATACGAACACATGGTACCCAAAACGATAGAAAATCAATTTAGTGCCGATCGATGAGAATTTTGCAATCAGGTGGAATCATCCACATTTTGATCACATATCTCAATCGAATCGACCTATCTCTGATCTCTGATCGATTTTTAAGTGTGCCGTAATGACCCTTGCAAATTAGCATGGTCGAGCAATCGATTCCTAGTCGAATTCTCAAGCCTTTTGCATTAAAATCCCTTAATAATTTTCCTAGATAATCTAGTTATCTTTTGAGTGATCGGCTCAGAGAATAGCACTAGAAACGTATCGACGAAAGGCCCAATTTATTCAATTGAAATCAGATTTGAAAAATCAAGATATCACAGCGGTGGTGGACGGCAGTCGCAAGATGACCGGAGGGAAGAAGAAAAGTTATTGGTTTTGATTCTCAAATTTGTTCCTGAAACAAGAATCGACTTTTTTTTTTTGTTCTTGATTCTACTCTCAATCTGTTCCCAGAAACAAATTTGTTCCTGGGAATAAAAATTTTACCAAACGTGATTCTAGGCCCAAACTGATTCTGGGAACAAAGAATCAGAATTTGGCCCTGTTTGGATGGTTACCAAACAGGGCCTAATTCTAATCTACATTATATGCATTTTTTTTTTTGTATTTTCAGCATAAATAAAGCAATTAAAGCAAGAGAATGACCAAATCACTTCAGACCATATATCATCCAATCGATGCAAATAAAGAAATAATATCCAATCAACTTGAAATTTCGTGAATAAAATCAATGAGTTCATCTTAAGCCTTAAAAATTAAAACATCAATTTTAAAGATTCTCGTGAAATCAATAATTCCATCTAAAGCCTTATAGATGGAATCAAAGATTATGTGTGGTTGCGAATCAGGAAATAAATATTAATTGGGAGATATGTCTATCACTCATAGATATGCATGTTAGATATTAATAGACATATATTAGGCAATAAAATATCTAAATCAAATTTGCATAAGATAATTACCTAATTTCAAATTTGAACTCAATAGAATTGGCTCGACCGATGACCAATAATGGCTCGTGGGTGAGGCTTGGCGCAAGTGGTGCTCCTCAGTAAAGGATGACCATGGTGGTCTCGGTGGGGGCGGGCTCATGGACAACGAACCTGTAAAAATAGTAACTTCATGGAATTGACTCGGTTCAGATACAAGCAAGAACGGCGACTAGTGTTGGATGGTGGGCGGCTCACGGCTGAGGTGGGGGTCTTTCGTGCGACCGTGAACTCGCTAGTGAACAATTGCCACGAGGAGAAGTCTCATCTTCAAAGTTCTATGATTCGTGTGTTTTCTCGCTTTTTGGCATCTCCTTTTCTTGTCCTTTTCTCCTCAGGATAGTGTATTGCCCCCGTAAAGAAGCTTGGACTTGGACGTGAATTGTTGAAGTGAAGCGTGGATGGACCCGTGTGCTCCTTCACGAACGTCCTTTGCTTTGTGTTTCGTAGTGGGGGTTGGGCTGAACTCTCGATCAACAAACGACGCTCGGCGGCTTCATCGTCAAAGGGCTGGTTCAGCGTCATTGTACAGGGACTTCTCGGTGGTGTAGTGAGCTCGTCAGGCCCGGATGGCGATGGCTCGACAGTGGATCACGAACAGCAGTGGCTCGGTGTGGGCAGCTATGTCGTCACAGGGGTGGCTGGCTCATGGCTAAAGGAGGGGCGATGCAGCAGTGTCATCGACGTTGAGGGCACAACGGCGGCGACGTGGCACTTCGAGACCAGCGTCTTCACCATTGGTTGGCCGAGAGAGCTTTTTATTTCCCTCCTCTCTCTCTATTCCTCACGTGTATTTCTCTATGCTCGGAGATTGTGATTTTTGCTGACTCCTCCTCTGCGTGAGAGCTCTTCCTTTTGAATGCAAGACCACACGGGGTCCCCAAGAAAAGAAGGTGATCGCTTTCCTATCGTGGATGCACTGAAATATATCCTTTTTATTCCTTCCCTTCAGAACTTGTACCTTTCATATTTTTTTCTTTGTGACTCACCAGATCCGCCGATTTTCCCTCGTTTCTCTCTTCCTTAAACCATGCAAATATATTTCTTTTTGAAATATATTTTCCCTTTGGGCCCAGCCACATCCTTTCCTTTACTTGAAATCCTTCCATCACTTTTATTTCCTTTCTTTCCTGCAAACACGAGAATTGGCTGCCGCAGATACTCGAAGGATTATGCTCATATTGAAATATTTGTCGAGTTCCTATTTCTTTCTTCTTCTTCTTCTTCTTCTTCTTCTTTTTTGGATTGAGCGTATATAAATATACACCTCTGCATACAAGATCCTCTTTTAATTGTTCCATATTTCATTCGAAACATCCCCCGCCAAGAAATATATCCCGTAGTATATATATTACATGAATATATGAAAGATTCACCGAATATTGGAAGAATAATACACATCTTTTCCGAAATATATCAATCTTCCAACTCGTCAGTCCTTTCAAATCAATTCTTGGCCATCAGATTAAAGCTCATCCACCACCGGTCCAACATGATGCAATTAATCGAAAAAATAAACTAAATAATAATGTTTGTACAACTATAAACTATGCAAATTAATTTCAATATTTTTGTTTAGGAGCTAAATGTTAATCCCTAATTTTTTATGTAATAAATGATCAGATCGGCAAAATTTAGGTATCAACAGGAATTTTATCTCAAAACCCCAAAATTGTCCCCAAAAGGCAGTTGCATGCCTTTGGAAATCACTATCATTCACTAAGTAAATCAATTCTAAAAATTACGAAAATTAAACAAAATGTGAACTGTTGCGACCTCTCTTTTTTTCGACGCCAAATCGGGGGCGGGCGCCTTGCGGAGGCTAATGGTTTGGCTATGTCTATTTTAGTCTGGACTCTCCCAAGTCCACCAATTCACGACTTAATGGTCTAAGTTTTTAACCTGTAAGTTAATTTAAAACGGAGTTGCCACTAATCGGTTTGGGGTGGGTCTATTAGAAACCCAAGCAAAGTATTGGGAGAAATACTTACTCCTACGCAACCAGATAAATTAGGATCGGGACTTAATTACACTAGTTAATCACTAATACCCTTCCAGTACCTAATCTTGTTTAAACCCTAAGACTTTTTGGATGTTTGAGGGATTTTCCATGCTTTTGTGGAGGAAAAACATTTTTTGGATTTTTTTTTATCTTTTTCTGAAAATATAAATCATTTTTCTTTTGCTTTTTCTGACTTTTTTGGCTTTTTTGGGAAAATATGGCTATTTTTTTATTTTTTTTATTTTCTGAAAAAATAAATTATTTTTTTATTATTTAAAAAATATTATATTATATTATAATGTTAAAAAACGAACCGGGTCGGATCCCTGGGTTGGGTCTGACCCGGGTCATCCATTCGGAACTCGGACGGGCCCGCAGCGCAGGCCCGGCCCGGGATTTTTGCTTTTTTCCTTTTTTTTAAAAAAAAACCAACTGATTTTAGTCCACTTAAAAATTCTAGCCCAACACAACCCAGCCCACGCGTGCAGGCCCGACCCGAGGAAACCCTACCCGGACGCCAACCGGTGCCCGACCCGGATCGCAGCCGTGACCCAGCTTGACGAAACCCTAGAGCACCGGGTCACGCGCCCGACCCGAGCTCAAACCGGTTTCGCAATCGAGTAGCAGCCCGGCATCCGACGACGGCGACGTAGCAGCCAGCAGCTGGCTGCTCGACTGGATCGACGACGGGACCTGTGGCGTGGCGATAGAATACGGGGGAGAGGCTCCAACCTCCTGAGACTGAGATTCGGTGGTAGATGAGGTTCGAGAAAGGGGGTGCGACGGCGAGGACCCAGACACGGCAGCAACGATGGCGATGGACCTCTGCTCCCCGAAGCCCACTCAAATCTGGACGACGTCGGGGAAAGCGGCAATGACGAGGCGTGAGGATGGCGGCACGACGAGATTGGATGCAGCGGCGGAGTCGGGGCACGGGACCTCCTCCGATCTCCTCTTCTCTCCGGCCTACTCCCTCAGATCTAGACAGCATCGGGAACTTGGTCAAGGCGACAGCGTCTGGGGGACGGCAGCGAGCCTTCGTGCCCAGATCCGACCCTCTCTCCTCCGATCCTTCTCTCGCTCAGCCCCTTCCGCCCTCTCAGATCTCTCCCCTTCGGGCTCGCTTGCCGCCGGCCTCCCCCGAAGTCTCTCGGAGGGAGGTCGGTTTGAGCTCGTGACCCGATTTCTGCCTTGCTCGCTCTTTGAGCTCCCTAAAGTCTCTCAGGAACCCTTTTGAGTTTGATGGCTTCTGTGTCTTATGGCCGTCTCCTCGACACCCTATTTATAGGCGCGGGAATGCCGGTCGACGGAGGCTAGGCCGGCGGTCCTTAGTGTGCCGACCGGCCTTACTTCGCCAGCCGAACCGGCGTCAATTCTTCCCCCTTCCACGAAGGCATGCTCACCTTCAATGCCGCGTCCTCTCAGCCATCGGCCTACGCTCCTCTCTCTGTTGTAGGTTGTGCTCAAGCGCATCTTCGTCGCCGCGCGTGACTTGCAGAGGCGGAAGAAGGAAGAAGAAGATGGGAGGAAGAAGACAAAGGCGAAAGGGGGTTGGGCTGGGTCGTGCGAAGGGAAAAAAAAAAGGAAAGAAAAGGGGCCTGGCCGCTTTTTTTGCTTTTTTCTTTTCTTGTTTTTATTTGTTTTTTTCTTGTTTTCTTTTTGTTTTGCTTTGTTTTTTTATAATTATCCGAAAAAGGAAAAATAAATAATTAAAAAAACCTAATTAATTAAAAAACGAAATTTAGGCGTCAACATGAACAAGATTAGAGGGACATTTCTTGTGAAGAACTCGAAACCCAGTTTGGCTTGTAAAACTCTCAACAATTCATATAAGCCGTGTCAAAACAGAGGCAGATTCCTGAACCAGAATAAACAATGAAATGGGCGTTCTTTAAGTCCAAATGAGTTCTAAAAATCGTAGAAAAATTAGATGTTGTAGTTTATGATGTAATCTACAATTTTCATGAAGAAACTTGTCCAAATTTCTTGCCGAAGATTCTGTAGAAAATCATAATCATGTAAAAGTCAGTACCAGTGTTTGAAAAACTGATTTGAAACTCTTATGTTTTTCCAAATATAAAATCATCATGTGAAGTCCGAAAAATCTGAAATTAAAGTATGTTATAAAACAAAGTACAAGGTGTAACTTTTGTGAAGGAAACCTCTCGAAAATCGTACTACACAAACCGATACAAAATTGACAAAGTCGTGGGTCTACAGTGACCCGAACCCGAAAACAGTGACGTCCCCGGATTTCATCCACAATTCGTGTCATTCAACCTCAAATACACATAAATCTCAACAACCAGCACCTCAACAACACATTCACGAACTCAATAAACCATAGACTCAACAATGTTAGCTATGTACGTCTTTTGAAATCGCCGTTTATATACAAAATCAACGGGAAACTGCAGAAATCCGAGGAATTCTACCTTGCTGAGCAATAACCAACCTACATAGCGTAGAATGGAGGAAAATCTACTTGCCTTGAGTCCCAAATGGGCCGTAGTGCGGCTTGACGGGGTCAGGAAAGTCCTGACCCGCAACCTATTCTCCGGTGGGCCCAAGATGCGTTGAGGCGACGACGCGGGATGACGGGGGTGACGCGAGCAGCTTGGGTGGATGAGGCGCTCTCGCTGGCGAGTTTGGAACGGTGAGGCTGTGGCGTTTGTGGCGTGAAACTGAGAGTGTGCGAACAGAAAAGGGATGGAGCGGTGGTGAAACAAGGTGAATATGTAGAGGATGGACAGAGGTTGAGGGTCGCGCGATGAAGAAACAAACGAGCGAAGCCCACTCGTCTTTACACGCTGCTGGTCTTCGTCCTCCACCGCTCGCATGAAGTCCTGGCAGCAGACTATTGTGCCACCTAGATGCAGTTGGCAGTGATTTTTGCGGCAAAGGTGGCGACGTGGGTGACTAGGTGGCATGATGCTGACTCAGCGCCAAGGTGGCGCAGCTTCGGTGGCGACGGAGAGGGGCTGAGATAGCGGTCCTTGCGGTGCTGCAGTGAGGGGCACGGTCGGGGTGCACCAAGGGAAGGGAGAGGCCATGGCGTCAGATTGCAAACGTTAGCATTTCCAACGTTCGAGTTTCGTATGCGCTCGAGCATCGAACTTGTTCAATATGCCCTTAATTTAACTTGGAAGCTCAAGTTCGATTGACTAAAGCATTTACTAACTTCGATTATCGAATGTGTTCTCATACAACATACCTTTACTCATTGTTGATCGAATGGCTCAGTCTTCCAAGGCACATGGTTTTGCCACGCAATAACCCGGATGTCACATAAAATCACAATTCATTCACCACTTCGAAAATTTAAAAGATGAAATTTATTAAATGAAAGAAGTGTAAATGAAATAAGAAAAGAGTTTAAGTAGATTGTTAAATATCAATAATTTTTTATTGATCAAAATCAATATCATTCATTGAGTGTTTACAACAACAAAAAGGTGACTCATGTGCATTACTTTTTTGTGTCATCGTTGTCAATGTATTTTTAGAAACTTCTATAATTTTTTACATGATCTATCTAAAAATTTTCCATCAACCTTAGAAAAGAATTCACCAATTCATTGATACAACAAAGAAACCCTTTTTTTTCTCTTGATACGAACCAAATAACATGTTCATCAAAATGTGAACTAAGAATATATATATATATATATATATATATATATGTTGGAATAAGAAAAATGATGAAATAAGAGGCTAATTTTTATTTTCTGATTAGAAATAAGTTTAAATTGGAATCAAGCCCAAATAGGAAATTAATGAATTGAAGGAAACTCTGCGAAAATGGAAACCATCAAGGACGACTTTGTCTCTTTAGTGAAATAGAGTGGAAATTTAGTCTTTTTTTGGTTGTTGGTAAAAAGTGGAAATTTAGTCATGTAAAGGGTGAAAATAGTCCCACCGTCATAGATTTAAAACTACAATTATGAAATAGGCGTAAAAAGCTATTTACGATTTGTTGGCATATACCTTTTATATACAATTTTCAGCTATTCAGGTCATTTGGATTTTGCCTCCTTAGTTACGTCAATGCTTAAGTTCATAGGGGACAAAGCGAATTGCCAACATTTTCTTACGGCTAATATCAATATTGGTCTTTGACTTTATGCCCCCGCAGATCGAGCACGCACGGTGGGGTGGATCTTGTGGGCTTTGATGAAGCCATAGCAACTGCAGATTTCGTTTCTTTACACATGCCCTTGACACCTGCTACATCAAAGACTCTCAATGATGAGACCTTTTCAAAGATGAAGAAAGGAGTTCGAATTGTCGATGTTGCTCGTGGAGGAGAGATTGACGAAGAAGCTCTTGTGAGGGCATTGGATGCTGAAAATGTTCCTCAGGTATTGCTATCTCATATATGAAATGTCAAGTTCCCTTCTTGTTGCCTTGGGAGTTGAAGCACATACTAGCCTTGTTACAGGCAGCACTTGATGTCTTCACAGAGGAGCCACCAGCGAAGGACAGCATGTTGGTACAACACGAGAGAGTCACGGTGACCCCACACGTTGGAGCCAGTACAATGGAAGCACAGGTTTGTGAACAGTTACAGCTTAGCCGACTTTAATTTTCTCTATGTTATTAGAAAGCATAAAGCATAAAATGGTCACTTAACATGCCAGGAAGGAGTGGCTATTGAAATTGCTGAAGCTGTTATCGGAGCTCTAAAAGGAGAGTTAGGCTGCTACCGCAGTTAATGCACCAATGGTTCCTGCTGAGGTGTCAAGAACTTTCTCCTACAACTTGGCTGTCTGGTGTGACATCCTGATTTTTCAAATCTGATTTCAATTGAATAAATCGAATCTTTCATCGACGCGTCTATAGTGCTATTCTCTGAGCCGATCACTCATGAGATAACTAGACTATCTGGGAAAGTCATTAAGGAATTTCAACGCAAAAGACTTGAGAATTCGACCAGGAATCAACTGCTCGACCGTGCTAATTTGCAAAGGTTATTACGGCACAATTAAAAATTAATCAGAGATCAATGATAGGTCAATTCGATTGAAACGAGTGATCAAAATGAGGGTGATTCCACCTGATTGCAAAATTCTCATCAATCGACACTAAATTGATTTTCTATTGTTTTGGGTACCTTGTGTCCGTATTTGAAACCTTGAGATTTTCAAGACAATCGAGAGTCGCCAATGTGTCGGAGATGTACATTGTGACTCGAGATAAATCGATCACAGGTCAATTGCACCAAAAATTCCTAAAAGTTACTCGATAGACTAGGTCACGCTAAAAGCACGCCGGAGTGAAATTAACCGCGAATTTGAACTCGATTTTAGAAATTGAAAGTTCTGAGGTGTCACGAGCTATTTGAGGAACGTCAACTTATTCTCCGAAGAATTTTCAGAGATTCCGGGATTTTTACAGAAAATCAATATGGACGTTACGGAAAATCAGCGGAAATTCAGATGGGCTAAATTGATGGAAATTGGAACTTCCAAGCCGATCCTTTGAGTGTTAAGGACTTGCAGAAATTTGTATGGGCTTTTTCTTCGATGAAATTGGACCTCGATTTGGAGAATCGATGAAGAAATTTAAGAGAATTTAAGTGAAATTCGGAGCTTTACAAAGCGGCAGCAATTTTGGCTTTATAATTTGTTAATTCATGGAATTACAAGTAAGAAAGAATTATGGGACATAAGGATAAGATTGAAGATAAAAGGGGAGACCAAGCTTTAATTGGATTGGGATATTTTTGTGACTTTTGGGGCATTTTTCCTCCAAACTTGCTGAGCACGTCCAACCACCGCTTCTCTCTCCTTCAGACGTCTTCTCTCCCTCATCTCTCTCTCTGCTCTGTTTTTATTTCATCTCCTTTGCAATTTCTTTTCTATCGGTTACTCTTGAACCGAAGCCTCTTTCATCCCCTTCGGTTTTTTGCTGCCGCATGCGGTTCATCTTCTTGCAATTGTGGCCACCGAAATAGCTCCAGCTGACCGCCCCCTGCACCTCAGTTATTGACCGCAACTGCTCGCCCATTTTGAGTCAACCAGCAAGCGAGCGTCCCCAGCAAAGTTGACTCATGGACCAGCTGCATCGAAAACCAGCTTCTTCTGCCTCGTGTCTTCAACTCCACCTTCGACTTCATTGATTCCCCACTTCGCTGCCTCGATCAACAATCAACCGAAGCTAACTTCGGTTTGTTGACCCCATCTCCACTCGTCCACAGCTCGGCCCTCTTTGGTCAACAGCCTCCACCGAATTGAAGCCCACGAAGACCGAAGCCAGCGAAGCCGCGTCTTCTCTCTGCAGCTCACGTTTTCCTTCAGCTCCCATCTTCGTCCGCGTGGTCTCCTCTTGCTCGTGGGTTTCGGCCAACTCGAAGACGCCAGCGGCCAGCTTCTTCAGCGCGTGGACGTTGTTGCTTCCTCTCCACGCTCGATCAGCCTGACAATTGAAGTCGGCCCAAGCCCAGCTCAGTCCATGCATCTTCATTTCCAAGCCCACACAAGTCAGCAACCTACAGCAGCCCAATCTCTAGCAGATTTTGAAGCCCAAGCTTAGGCCCAAGTTCAGTTAGTTCTAGCCCATTTGAAGTTTAGCCATTTTGGGCCCAAGAAGAAGGCCCAAGCCCGCGACCAGCAGCCTGCAGTTAGTTCTAGCCCATTTGAAGTTCAGCCATTTTCTTCCGGTCTTCGATTTTCCTCCGATAATTTCTTTATTGAAATTTCGGACTCGTCAACAATTTGACGGACAATGAGACAGGATCCTAAAAATAAGAATTATGACGCGCTTAAAATTCGATTCCCAAAATCGAGTTCAATTTCGTGGTTAAAAATCAATCAGACGTGATTTTAGTCCAATCCAACAAATTGAGTAGCTTTTAGGGATTTTACTGCAGATACATTCCTTAACGGCTTCACCCAATATGTTCGTTAACTCGTGAGTGATTAGCTCAGAGAAAAAGGACCCTAAGCACATCGACGAAATGTCCATTTCACTTTATCGAAACGGGGTTGAATTTCAGGATGTCACAACTCTTCCCCTCTTATAAAAATTTCGTCCTCGAAATTTAAACCATTACACTTTGTTCAAAAAGGCGGGGGTACAATTGTCTCATCGATTCTTCAGTCTCCCAAGTCGCTCCTTTAGTATCGTGGTGTTGCCAGACCACTTTGACCAACGGAATGGTCTTTGCACGCAGAACTTGCTCTTTACGATCAATAATCTGAACCGGGCTTTCCACATATGACACACGGTCATCCACGTCCAATTCCTCGAAATTGAGCACGTGGGTCGAGTCAGGCTCGTACTTCCCTAACATCGACACGTGAAAGACGTCATGCACTTGCGCCAATCTTGGCGGCAACGCAAGACGATACGATAGGTTTCTGATTCTTTCAAGAATTTCAAATGGACCTACGTATCTCAGACTCAGCTTGCCTTTCTTACCAAAGCGCGAAGTTCCCCTCATTGGTGACACTTTCATAAAAACGTGATCACCAACTTGGAATTCCAAAGACCTTCGACGTTTATCTGCATAATTTTTCTGTCTGCTCTGCGCAGTCTTTCAATCTGTCTCTGATTACTGCCACAGCATCTACTGATTGCTGAACCAACTCTGGGCCTGTTATCTTCCTTTCTCCGACTTCATCCCAGCATACTGGAGTTTTGCACGCTCTGCCATACAACGCTTCAAAAGGAGCCATCTTGATGCTCTACTGATAACTGTGGTTGTAGGCGAATTCCACCAGATGAAGCTGATCCTCCCAACTTCCTTTGAAGTCTATTACACACGCTCTCAGCATGTCTTCAAGAGTCTAAATTGTCCTTTCTGACTGGCCATCCGTCTGAGGATGATATGGCGTACTGTACTGAAGCTTTGTACCCAAAGCACTCTGCAAGCTCTTAAAAAAAAAAAAAGCAGCAGTAAACCTCGGGTCTCTATCAGACGTTATCGTAACCGGCACTCCATGCATACGAACCACTTAACGTACATACAGGTCTGCATGTCTATCCAGACTCAGGTCCTTTCGAACTGCAATGAAGTGAGCCGACTTTGTCAGCCTGTCGACTACTACCCAAATCGAATCATTTCCTCTTTGACTCCTTGGTAGTCCAGTCACGAAATCCATCGTGATATGCTATCATTTCCATTTTGGGATCGCGAGAGGTTGCAAAAATCCTCCCGGCTTGCAATGCTGGGCTTTTACTTGCTAACAAGTCAAACACTTGGCCACATGTTTGGCAATGTCCGCCTTCATACCTGACCACCAGTAGTGTTGACGCAAGTTTTGATACATCTTGGTACTTCCAGGATGAATGTTGTAGCTGCTACGATGTGCTTCGGATAAAAAATCTTCTCTAAGCTCAACATCGTTAGGTACAACCAAACGTCCTTGGAATCTTAGAGTCCCGTCATCAGCAATCTGAAAATCAGCCTTCCTTTTATCTGTGTCTTCTTGAAGAATTCTCTGTACGTCTGAATCTGTCGGTTGGAGTTCTTTGATTCTGACCAGGACATCCGGCTCAATTCTGAGGGTGGCTGTCGCGACCTATCCTCGGGGGGAAGGAAAAAGTTTAGGGGTATTGCCTAAAGGATAGGCCTAGGGCCCATAATTAGACGCGGGCTCTCCTAAGCCCATACCCCGCATGACATTAGGATATTTTTAAGAAATTTTGCACAAAAGGAGTCGCCACTAGCCTATTGGGGTCGGCTAGAAACCAAGTGAGGAATGGGAGTATACCTCACTTCCTACGCAACCAGAGAATCTAGGTTCGGGGACTTGATTACACTAATTAATCAATTAGTGCCCTTTCGGTACCTAATCTTGTTCATTTTAACAAAATGATTTTTGACAGGCAGTTTGGATTAATTTTATACTTATCCACTAACATACGATGTGATCATGCGGGTGCGCAATCATTAAAGTAATAATCATAACTATCAAGATCCTAATTGCCATAAAATTAAACACATGCAATCAAACATAATTAGATATGCAAATTAAACATGCAACGTAATCAAAATACGAGCACATAAAGGTCTAATTACGCTAAAATGGCAATACATGGCAAGTCCTAATCAAACCCCCATCCTTTTTGGATTTTCGAAATTTTTAATTTTTTAAAATTTTTTTAAATTTAAAAAAAATTAAAAGAAAAATAACTAATTTCTAATTTTTAAATATTTTTTGGATTTTCGAAATTGTTTTAAATTTTTTTAATTTTTAATTTTTAATTTTTTAATTTTTTAATTTTTTTAAAGAAAAATAACTAATTTTAAATTTTTTAAAAATTTTTGGATTTTCGAAATTGTTTTAAATTTTTAAAATTTTAAAATTTTTAATTTTTTTTAATTTTAATTTTTTTAAAGAAAAATAACTAATTTCTAATTTTTTAAATATTTTTTGGGTTTTCGAAATTGTTTTCTTCTTTTTTTTGTAAAGATTTTTTAGACTGGACCGGGTCGGGTCCGACCCGACCAGGCCTGCTTGAGGGCAGACCGGGCTTGGGCCCGATCCGGAGGGCCCAAATCCTCTCTTAAAAAAAAAAAATAAAAAAAACTTGCAGGCCCACGGCCCAGGTTGATCCGGGCGGTGGGCCTGCAGGCCAGGAGAGACCGAGTGGGCCAGGTCTGCGACCTGGCCCAGCTCGACCTGCGCTCCCTTGGTCAGCGACTGCTTAGTCGCGACCAGGGAGCTGCGACGGTGGGGAAGATAAGGGGGAGGGGCACCGGCGATCCGGTTGGGGTCGCAACAGTGCCGCCGTGCTTCGGAGGGACGCAGGCCGGCTTTTCGGCAGACGGCGGCAGAACTCCGGTGACTAAGAGGCTAGCCAGACTCTACACAAAAGAAACGAGGAGGAAGAGCCCGCTTGGGCATTATGGCGAACGGGTAGAGGGCATGGGCAAACCAGGGGGGTTTCGACCTAAACCAGACCTGAGGCGGCAACTGCGGTGACCAGCAAGCAAAACAACAACAGACAGGAACCTAAGGGGGACCTACGGAGGCCGGAGCTCGCCCGAAACGGACGGAATGAACTTCGGCCAACTCGAGCTCAAGATGCTCACCAGGTGTTCGATGAAATGCCAACCTGAGTTTCGACGGGAATGGCAGCTTGGAGACGCGTCTGTGACGGCGGCGGCGGCGATGGTGGCCCGAAGATGGGTCGGTGGCGGTTGCAGCGGTCGGGAGACGTGTTGATGGCGGTGGCCTCGGCGAGTTTCCCCTCCTTGCTCTTTTTTTTTCCTCCCTCTGTTTTGTTCCTCTCCGGTATCCTCTTTGGTATCCTCTTCCTTCTTTCAATCCCCCTCCTCTCTTTTTCTTTTTCTCTGCAGATCTCTCCCTCGTTCTCTCTGTTTTTCTCTCTGTTCTCTCTCCCCTTTTTCTGGTGCAGATCCCCCTTGCTTCTCTTCGCGTGCCCCACGAATCAGCTCCGCGTGCGTCCGAATCGGCCCCTCCCAACCCGTCGACCTGCCAGCGAGATGATGCTGTCTCCTCTGCCTCTGCCCCTGCTTTCGGCTTCGCCAGTTCCCCACGCGAACGGCTGCTTTCTGCTTTGCTGGTTCCCCATGCAGCAAGCGGCTGAGGGAGAAGACAACGGGGCGGGCCGGGCCGGAGGAAGAAGAGGGCTGGGCCGCGTGAGGGAAAAGAAAAAAGAAAAAAAAAGGAGAGGAGAGGGAATGGGCCCAAGCTCATTCGGGGGGGATAAAGGGAGAAAAGGGCCGGGTCGGGCCAAGGCCGAATCCGACCCGACCCGGACTCGCACGACTCTTTTTTTTTTAAAAGAAAAATTAATAATTAAAATTTTTGATTTTGATTTTGATTGATTTTTTTTATATACTTTTTATTTGTTTGTTTTTTTTTTAAGAAAGATAAAAATTATGTGTCAACAGTGGCCATAAAACTTGAAAGGTGGCATACCTCAAATTTGAATTCTGAATCCCGGGCTCTCTCAATTAAGTTCCATTCCTTAACCAAGATTTGCGCTATTGAAGACTTCCGACTCAATGCATTGGCGACCTTGTTTGCCTTTCCCGGGTGATATAGAATATCACAGTCGTAATCCTTCAGCAATTCCATCTATCGGCGCTGTCTCATGTTCAACTCCTTTTGAGAGAACAAATACTTGAGACTCTGATGGTCTGTGAAGATTTGAAACTTTTCTCCGCACAAGTAGTGCCTCCAAACCTTCAACGCAAATATGATGGCTGTGAGTTCTAAGTCATGCGTCAGATAATTCAATTCATGAGGCCTCAACTGCCGAGAAGCGTATGCAACAACTCTGCCATGTTGCATTAGCACGCAACCCAATCCCTAAATGACGCATCACTATAGATCTCGAATCCTCTAGGACCAGATGGAATCGTCAGCATAGGTGCGGTGGTCAACTTTTCCTTCAGCTCTTGGAATTTACACTTGCACTAATTTGTCCACACGAACTTTTCTTCCTCTTTCAGGAGTCGAGTTGCTAACACTGAGAACCCTTCCATAAACCTTCTGTAATACCCTGCTAAACCCAAAAAACTTCTGATCTATGATATTGCTATCGATCTTGGTCCACTGATAACTGATTCGGTCTTGACCGGGTTCATGGAAATTTCTTCACCATTCTCAAACATCTCTTATGCTCTTTAGCATTCCTCAAATACACTGGAATATCATTACACGACACGATCACAACTGACCTAGATATTCCTTGCACACTCGGTTTGCCAAATCTATGACAGTAGCTAGAGTGTTTATCAGACCAAACGATCTTACAATACTTTCGTAAAGACCTTATTGAGTACGAACAGCTGTCTTTCGTATAACCTCCTTCCTGGTTCGTAACTGACAACATCTTGTTCTCAAGTTAATCCTTGAAGACATCAACACTCTTGATGTTTGGTCACCCAATTCGCCGATCTTGTACAATGGACGTTTGTCCTTGATTGTCACTTAATTGAGTTGACGATGGTTGATGCATACTCGCAACAAACCATCTTTCTTTTCTCACAAACAAAACTGATGTTTCCCTGAAGTGATGCACTGATATGCATGAATTTCTCATTCATCAATCTTCGCATTTGCATCTTCAGTTCTACCAATTCAAACAACAACAGCTGGTAAGAAGCCTTCGAGAGTGGCTCTATCCTGGTGCTAGCTCGATCGCAATTTCTATCTCTTTCTCTTACGACAGTCTGACAGTTCTTGTGACAACTCATCTAGAAATTTTTAGACCACTGAGGTGTCCTCCATCTCTAGTTCTTCAATCTGTCCTACCCAAGACAACTGTCAAGTAATCCTGAGCAACCTTCATCTACCCAACGATCTACCTCTTATGACGAGATTAGGGAAATCAAGCACCTTCTTCGACTTCTGATAAATTCGAAATTTTCCTCCGTTGACGGATTAAACTATATCTCATTACAACAACACTTCCTTACAACAAAGGCTCCTCGAGTCAAACCTTTTTATATATGGTATCAAAGTTATACATAGGCAACTAGTCAAGTATGACTATAGCTAGTGATTCCTCTTTCCTTCACTTTTCTTCAACAATTAAAGTTCTACCAACTCAACACAAAGCTCTGCTACGCTGCTCTGATAAAATCATTTCCAACACATTCTTTCTCTGATCGGTGCAAGGTCAACTCTACTCCCATTCCTTTCGCCATCCTAGTGGCGTTCTGTCCGTAGTAACGATGTCTATGCTATCTTAGACTTCCATTGACAGTCTTTCACCCGATGGCTACACTGGGCATCATCACAACAGGTTCTAGTCATACTCAGACACTGGATTTATCCATACTTCCTTCCACAATTTCGACACTTATCAGGTGAGTCTTCTATCTCCTGCCAAGTGACAGCACACACTCTTTCTGGTTGCCCCATCAGTCTGCTAGGACCACCCTCGACCTCGATCTTTTCCATAACCGATTTCCATTTCTGCCTGAACTGGATCTATACCTCGGCTCGAATGCAATGACTCGCTCCCGGATCACATCTCCACTCTAGATCTCAGCAGGTGAGGCGACAACAGCGGTTGCAACACTGACGGCGGTTCGATCCTAAGCCTCCTGGCTCATCCAATTCCCAAGGAACACTAGCATCAAAACGATCCTATCGAACTTAGGATCATTCGACGCTACTACACTAGTACCAACCTGCAGTGGTACTCTTACACACGAGCTAGCCAAAGCCGACACTCTACCACAACTACCTCGGGTACCGACCTTTGTCAGTGCATTAACCCGAGTCACAGAGGACATTGTCCTCTTACTAGGAGTTCTCAGCTCCTGCTCGCTCATGGTTCAGTCTTTACACTGAAACTCGTCTTCCACATCCACACTGGATTAGAAGGTGAGCGATCCTCACACAACAAACAATTCTAACATTAAGTTAACACAGACATGCACCAGCATGAATTTAAAGGCCTTTCCTACTAACTATCCCATGGTCATCGCTCCTTATCACTCCAATCTTGAACCTGGCTTTGATACCACTTAGACTGGATGTCACGCCCCGATCCTCGGGCACACACACATCCTTCTCTTGGTCGATTTTAATATGCGATATCCCAGGACTATATATCGCCGACCCTTTCTTTTATTAAGCACATGCGGAAGCAATTATAAATCCCCAGACAATAAAACAATGGGATAGAAAAGCAGGGCCATATTTTTCATATTGAAACTTATAACGAAACTTTTATACAAAACATAAACTAGAGTACTTCACAACTTTTTACTCTATTTCTATTCACATCAAATTAGAGATCTCAAAAGAAGATAGAATCTCAGTCCATCCGGATTATATTTAAGACTCCTCTCAGTATTATTTTCTTCTTTCAAAAATCCTTCTCCTCAGGTTTCACCTCCGAGTTCTCCTTCTCAAACTCCTCCTCCTCAGCTCCTCATCGGGGGTCCTGAAATGTTTTCCCCAAACTAGGATGAGACTACGTCTCAGCGAGTTCTACCCCACTAAGCCTGATTAGTAAACCATTATACTATAGGCTACCTATACACGCATAGGGCAGAAGACGTACCTTGGCATCAGTCTCAACCTGCAATTCAAGGTTATATACAGATACTTCAAATATCTCAATGCACAATCAATCAAATCACATATCGAAGTATCGATCAAATCGACCTAGTCGATTACATGCTAACAAGACCACTCACGGTCATTTCCACTCAGTCAATCAATTCACGACATCAAATCAAAGCAATGATCAATCGACCTAGTCGATTACATGTCAGCCTGACCAATTCCCGGTCATTCAAGCTATTGCTATTCAGTCTCAACTGATAAAACCAATCACCAAGCCACCTGCATTTTCCGAGGCGATATTCTTTATCACCGAGCCACGTGCATTCTCCGAGGTGATGGAACCGATCATCGAGCCACGTGCTCTTTAAAATATCATTTTGAATCAGTGAGCCCACGTGCATTCTCCAAGGCGATGCATCAAGTCACCGAGCCCACGTGTCTCTTCAAGATGCCAAATGTACTCATTGAGACCACGTGCATTCTCCAAGGTAATGCATCAAATTACCGAGCCCACGTGTCTCTTTAAAGATGCCACACTTAATCACCGAGCCACATGCATTCTCCAAGGTGACATACTTTGTCACCGAGCCATGTGCATTCTCCAATGTGATATATACATTTAGTCACCGAGCCACATACATTCTCCAAGGCGACATACTTCGTCACCGAGCCATGTGCATTCTCCGAGGTGACATATCTAATCATCAAGCCCCGTGCATTCTCCAAGGCGACGTACTTATCACCGAGCCACGTGCCTTTCATGATGATTCATCCCATTTCTAAAGTAATTATCCACAACCTTAATTCGTACTCAATTTACCCAAATAATCAATTTAGGAACATATCCTAAAAATCCACAATTAAATCAATTCAGTACAAATTAAAGGTCAAATAAATAAACGGACTGTGCCACGACAATTAGCACTAGATTTCGGTCGTCGGCCATCAAAATCTTAATTTCTGAAAATTAATTAATTAATTAATTAATTTCGAAAATTAATTATTAAATATTAAAAATTCCGTTTAGCTCAAAATAAGGCCCAATTAAATAAACAAACTACACCACGATTACCAGCATAAATTTCCGGTCACGGGCCATCCCCGTTAAATTTTCAGGAAATAAATAATTAATATTAAAAATTCAATTTAGCTCAAAATAAAGCCCGATTAAATAAAAGGACTTCACCACAGTCATCAGCATAATATTTCGGTCACTGGCCATCCTAGTTGAATTTTCGAAAAATAAATAAATAATTAATTTAATTCCGAAAAATAATATTTAAATGCCAAAAATCCCACTTAGGCCCGAATCGCCAAATTGAAGCCCGATTAGGGGTCGGAAAATTCTCGAGATACTTCCAATAAATAGTAGACCACGTCTACTTGTTAATTGCGCAATCAATTTATCTAAATCGCATCACAATTGACTAATAATTGCTAATTTATTCTAATCTAACAACCGAAACATAATTAATTAAAAATAAACCAATCTTAAGCATGTTGACACCTAAAATTAGGCTTTAATATTATTTTGTTTTATTTAATTTTCGGATAATAAACCAAACAAGAAAAGCGAAAAAAAAAAAGCGAAAATAGAAAAGAAGCAAAGAAGCAGCCCTCGCATGGGCCTTCGGCCCATCATCGCCTCAAGCCCGGCCCCTCCGCATCGTCTTCTTCCTCGCGCCACTGAAGAGCACATGCGGGCAGGTGCGACGCCGGAGAAGCATGAGCGGACGGCGGTCGCGTGCGGAGCGGATGAGCAGGTGGCGTCGACGGGACGTGACCAGAGGAAGCGATGATGGCGGATGGGACGGCGGTCCAACCGGCGGGTCGAAGCCTCGCCGACTGGCCGCTATCGCGCCTATAAATAGAGGGGGGCCACCATCGACAAAGGGGGGGCCGAGAAGGATCGAAAGCTGCAGATCCTCGAAACCTCCCACTGAGAGACTTCAGAAGGGGGGCCGAGGACGAGCGCCGAGATCCAAGGTTGGCCGGAGACATAGGGACACAGAGACAGAGACAGAGAGAGAGAGAGAGAGAGAGGCCAGCGAAGCTCGGGGTCACCTGAGAGACTTCGGGGAGCTCGAGTGCAGGCCGGCCGTGGTGTGGTGAGCTCAGAGGGGTCCCCGAGAGACTTCGGGGAGCATGACGAGCGAACCTGAGGGAGAGAGAGAGAGCCCTGGCCAGATCTGACCAAACCCAGGCCTCACCGTCACCGTCGTTGCTCGCCGCGGCCTCCACCGTCGCAAATTGCCCCCCCTGCCGTCGCCGTCAGAGACCCCATTCAAGAAAAGGTAAAGAGCACGTAGCTGTCATCCCTGCCATTCATCGTAGCCCCCTTCCGTCACCGTCGCCGTCGTCATTGTTGTCACCATTGTTGCCGTCGCCGCATTTGGGAAACCCTAGGGTTCCCGATTTTCCGGGTCGCGACCCCAGGTAGACGAGTCGGACTCGGATCGGGAACTTGGTAGGGATCCCGTAGATTACGGGGGTGGCGGAAATTCGGGTCGCGAGTCGGAGCCGGGTTGTCGGTTCGGACCGGGCGCCCCCAAACGCCCGGCCACGACGCCGTTTCAGCAAAAAAAAAAAAAAACCCGAAAAATCCGAGTCGGGCCCACAACGCGGGCCCGTCTGCGTTTGGGTTGCTGGCCCTGGTCGGACCCAACCCGCGGATCCAGCCCGGGTCTGTTTTATTCTGTTTTATTATTTTAATATAAAATAATATTCTAATAAATAATAAATAATTTATTTATTAAAAAATCAAAAATGTTTTAATTTCTAGAAAATCGAAAAATATTTAAAAAATGTTGAAAAATGTTTTATTGTCTAAAAAATCGAGAAAAATCAAAAATAATTTATTTTGCAAAAATATTTTAAAAATATATATTTCATTTTCCGAAAAAAAAATAAAAAATATTCCATATTTTCCAAAAAAGCCAAAAATTCATGAAAAAGCTAAAACATTCAGAAAAAGCCAAAAAGAGTTGTATTTTTACAAAAAAAAAATCAAAAAACCCCCAAAAAATCCCTTTTATGTCCAAAAAATTAGAAAATGACTCAAAAAATGTTTTTCCTCCCAAAAATGCATGGAAAATCCCTCGAACATCCAAAAAACCTTAGGGTTTAAACAAGATTAGGTACCGATTAACTAGTATAATCAAGTCTTCGATCTTAATTTCTCTGGTTGCGCAGGAGTGAGTATTTCTCCCGATACTTCACTTGGGTTTCTAATCAACCCACCCCAAATCGATTAGTGGCGCCATTTTAAAAATTGATTTACAGGTTAAAAACTTGAATCATTAAGTCGTGAATTGGTGGACTTGGGAGAGTTCGGGCTTTATAAATTCAGCCGAGCCATTAGCCTCCTTAGGCGCTCGTACCCGATTGCGAGCGCCGAGAAAAAAGAGGTCGCGACAAAGCATAATTAGCCAACTAATCCGGGATTAGTGAGATTACTCACCAAATCGCGCGCAAATAGGATCAATCCGACGGGGGCAACGCGAGGAACAAAACTTCCCAAAGCACGGCTCGGATTCGGGGCCCGAAAACGGCCCAAAGCGGGCCTTGAACAGTGCTGGAAACCCATTTTTCCAGCCACTGTTCTTGGCTGGACGAAGCTCGTCCGGCGGCTAGGGCGGCGAGGGGAGGCCGACGGAGGGCGAGGGGGACGCCGGGGAGGTCTGACGGGGTCGAACGGCAGCCGAAGGTGGCTGGACGGGGGCTGGACGGAGGCTGGGCAGCGGCTGGATCGCGCGAGGGAGCACGCTTGGGCGCGAGGGACGGCCGACGGAACACGCGGCGTGCGCGGGCAGTGTGGACGACGGCCCGGCGGCGAGCGGTGGACACGCGGGCGCGGGCACGGGCGAGCGGCGGTGGCTTCGTCGAGCTGCTACCGTCTTCTCTTCTTCCGCTTCTGGTCTTGCTCGCTCGAACGCGTGAAGGGGAGAAGGATAGAGAGAGTGTCCAGAGAGAGAGATGAGAGAAAGATTAGGTTTGACTGGTCAAAGGGAGAGGGGAAAAACAAGTGGGTGACAACCCACTATTCGGTGGAAAGGAGGGGCCAATTCGCACGAAGGGGAGAGGAGAGAGAAAAGAAAAAGGAAAAGAAAATACTATTTTAATAAAAAAACACAATTTTCTTATTACTTCTATTACTTTCCTTTTCTCATTCCCTTTTTATTTTCTTTCGGTCTTCGATTTTCCTCCGATAATTTCTTTATTGAAATTTGGGACTCGTCAACAATTTGACGGACGATGAGACAGGATCCTAAAAATAAGAATTATGACGCGCTTAAAATTCGATTCCTGAAATCGAATTCAATTTCGTGGTTAAAAATCGATTAGACGTGATTTTAGTCCAATCCAACAAATTGAGTAGCTTTTAGGGATTTTACTGTAGATACATCCCTTAACGGCTTCACCCAATAGGTTAGTTAACTCGTAAGTGATCAGCTCAGAGAAAAAGGACCCTAAGCACATCGACGAAATGCCCATTTCACTTTATCGAAACAGGATTAAATTTCAGGATGTCACATATTACCCGGACACAGATTCCACTTTTAGGAATCGGAAACTGGACCGGCACTCCCAATAATTGGATCAAATCAGCCCAGTCGGTTCGGTTTGGTCTGGGCGGTTTTTGATTTGAATGGTCCGTTTTGTACACCCCTACCCTGGAGTTTGGTATAAGGCGGTAACATACCAACGTCAAGAAGAGTAAGCAATGGATAGGAAGAAAGATATGAAACTCCTGGAATTTCTACTTCGGTATGTTTTACATAAGTACAATAATAGTCTTTTTCATCCGGTAACTTTCATCAGCCATTATTACAAAGTAAAAGAGAGACGAAAGATATGAAACAGAAAACTTTTGCACTGCAAACCGCGGTAAATTTTTAACTACTTCTCACATACCTATGTTCTCCGATAATGTGATCCCCATTTGGTACGGTACATGCTGCTTGAGCTCAATAGTAGATCAACAGCAGAGCAAGTAATCATTATCTTGAAAGAGACAGCCTCTGTTCTATTTCCCAAATGCCAAGTTCATGCTCAGGAAATAGTTTCATGAACCAGAAAGAAATGGGACGCGAACCCAAGCCAAATAGGCAGCAATCCCAGCAGCAAAGCCCAAAAAAGCAAAACCGCTCACCTGTTCCCGCAAAACAAACATTGACCGATTTAATATATTTAAATTTTCTCACAAAGGAACAAAAAAAAAAAAAAAACATGAGCCAATCATCAGTAGATCCAAAATTAAACTGACAGTTCTAAAAACTGTATATCTGTGAATTTAGTGCATCAGCTTTTTCTTTACCTACCTGCACCCTTCACATGTCTTAAGCATGTGCATCGGCTTTTTCTTTACCTAGCTACACCCTTCACTTGTCTTAAGCATATTAGTCACGTAAACATGCGGGTGGCTGGTGAATCACAACCAAGGCCAGGAACCAAATCATTTCAATACATCCACTTACAGAGATAATAAGTGAAAACATGCAGTTGCCTTTGAGGATATTAAGTGAAAACCAGTTCAAATTTCAGGGACCTTAAGTAAACCTATTAAAGGAGCAAAACAATAGAAACAGGAGAAACTCAAGTAGCGTAGAGTACCTTTCGCAAGTACCAAAAGAAGCCCACCTCGGCTGAGCCAATAAGTAGCATGGACCCACCAGTGCCAGCGCAATAGGCAACCAGTTGCCAAAACTCTGAATCCTGCGGGAATGAAGTCAGATCATACATCCCCATTGTTGCAGCAATCAGCGGAGTGTTGTCTATAATTGCAGAAACCACCCCAATTGACCCAGCAACCAGTTCGATGCTAGGAATATGTGCATCGAGGCAATTCACCAATTCCTTGAGAAGTCCTGCTGCCTCCAGGCTAAAAGAAGGTATATGTCAGAACCGATGCATTAATGAGTCTTAAAATGTGCATGTAAAACTTGTAGCATATAAACTTCCCAAGACTCGCATAGGATTTGAGTGTTGAAAAAAAAACCCTTTTTTTAGAATTTCTTTTCCTTCTATGAAGAATACGATTGAGTGTCTAGCTCAAGGGACTTTATCCATTGTATAGTTTTACTAAGTAGAAAGAGAAGTTTTGACAGTTTCTCTCTTCGAAACTCACCAAACGTTAATCTCGAGTCTTGGTAAGATCTTATGCATGCACTACGTGATCAGTATGAACAGCAATTTTCAACCACTATGCACAGTTGGCACTCATCAACAGGTTCATACGAAGCCACAATGGAAAAAAGAGGAAAGTTGTAAAACTGCAATACGATGATGAAAGAAACATAATGAACTGATTGATTCGGTGGTTTAAGGAATGGACATGTATGTGTGCATTAGACCAAGGGATATGTTCAATTTCCCACGTCAACTGGGAAAAACTACCTACTTGGGTTTGGCTCACTTCATACCGATCCATGAGGTCAGTGGGGAATTTTATGAGTACTAGGTTTACCTGATTGAGGTGGCTTTTTCGCTATTATAATAAGAAAATATTATTCACTCGTCTCGTGCAGAATCAACGGGACTATGGTAAATCAATTGAGAGATTTCCAATGCGAAGCTTGACAGAATATATGGCTCAGATAGATATGTTAATTGTATACATGTCCCTACACACACTAGAGAATGTCTCTGCATGTCTGTGTACAAGTGGGATTTTGCATGCAGAGATTACTTCATCAATCTTCGTAGTATAATGAATTTAATAACAAGAGGTGATGATATTAATCTTCCGAATAAATGATGAGCAGTAGGTAGAAAGAATGTCCTCACGCCATTCACAAATTACCTGCTTACAGATAATAGAATTCCTAGGAAGAAGAGGGCTTCTTGAGTGTCAATTCGAGATAAAGCCTGTGGTACTTTCAACCCTTGTCTCTCGGATTCACCATAATGGATTGCATCTGTTAGAATCCACAGAACTCCAAGTCCGAGCAACATACCGATGTAAGGAGGCAGACCAGTCAAAGCTTTTAATACTGGAACAAAGATCAGTGCGCCTATACCCACAGAAAAAACAAGCTGTCCTCGAGGAGCCATCTCCTCAGAAGCCAAAACATCGGCAGGCTCCTGTCCCTCCCCATTAACTTCACTGTTACAGGATAAAAGAAACTAACCTCACAACTCCATATCCATATGGTAGGAGCTAAATGACATTCGGCATTTGGCTGGATATGCTAGGAGAGTACCTGGTAAGGGACATAAGAGCCAGCGGGACGGCTAGAGAAACTGCTGCGGGGAGGAACAAGTCCTGCAATTTACATATTCTGATGTGATCTTGAAAGGGCACAAAAAATATGAAAAACTATTGAAGATAGACTGTTTATACTGTTAGGGAAATCTCTTATAACGTTTTGAAGATGAGAAATTAAATCAAAGGCTGCTAATATTTTTAATAATTGAGTAACCAAGTGAAAGATGCACAAGTCGCTATGTGGATGATATTCTAATAGAACGTACTTTAAGGTTAAATCTATTCAGATGCAGAGTCTAAGAATAAAATGCCTAGACTTAAGTCTAGATTGTAAAGTTTGCTTTAGACAGAACACACTCAGATTTTACATACAGAATAAGACAAGTTCAAAACGTGACAGGTTCAGAATGAAGCAAGTTCAAAACAAGACAACTTAATAGAACATGACACAAGCCCAAAATAAATAACAGCTAGTAATCTAGTTTGGATTTCACACCTAAAAAGATTTTATCTATTCAATCAAATTGATTGACAAATCAGTCTTGAAGATAAGTTCTTTCTATATGGATAAGCTTTACTTATGGAAAGCAAGACTTTGGTTGTATGGGCAACCAAAATCAAGCTAGGATTTAGCTTCTATCACTCAACAGCCACTAATTTTTCTTGATACAAATCTGTCCAACGAGTAGATTGAAATGATCCTCTAGAGACTGTCCAATAGTTAGTTTGGAAGTGGAGGAGTAATAAGAAGACCAAGGTGCAAAGGAGCAAGTAAAAGACAAGTCCTAGAATCTATAATTTTAAAGTCTGAGCATACTTCGATCATACACTTGTCTTTCGAGAGCTTAAACTTCTATGATCGTAAGAGAAATACAGAAAGAGTAACTTAGTGACATAGTGTGATCTTCCACTAAATATTTGCACTAAAAGATGTAATCTCTTATTTATCATTTTGTGGAATTCAACCAGTAGGCTGTTAGCATGGGAGAGTGGACGTAGGCTTGACCTAAGCTGAACCACTATAAACCTTGTGCGTCTGAACCCTAAACTCTTATTGTTTATTGTTATAGTCCATTGCACACTCGATGGTGCCTTTAAAGTCTACTATACTGCTTAACAGATTTTGAACCTTGTTCTAGAATCTAATCCCTATTCAAATTTTTATCTTGACTCGTTCTATTCCACATTAATTTGTCAAGAGGTGATATTGTTAGCTACCTCACATACAACCGTGCGCCCAACAGTTATATCTCATATAGGAAAGCTAGTTAGTCATTGCTCAGGGAAATTGAAATTCCAATGCCAAGTTTTAAAGTTCAAATTCCAACTTTCTCTGATGTTGTTAGAGCATGAGCAAATTGGTTAAATAAACCTAGAGATAAGTATGGCAAATTCAATCACTATATGAGGTAATGTACTTGAATCACCAGTAATAAATCATATGTTATTGGACTGCATGAGGTAATGAAATCCCGGCCGAGAACAAAGATAAAATGATTACCTTCATTGTCTGCAGAGTGGATATCTGACCATTAGTCCAAAGCATAGAGGTAGAAACATCACCTATGGGAGTCCATGCACCACCAGCATTTGCTGCTATAACCACAGCAGCTCCAAGAAGCCTGCCAGCGTACAGTGGAACATTGGTTAAATAGAACTTCTCAAGAGCAGAGCGCGAAGCAACGGAGAAGTGATACATAGCACTATAAGAAATCCTACCAAAACTGCATGAAAAAGAAATAAGTCAAGCGAAAAAAATGAAACAATAGAAACTGACATAATAGAAAAATACTTAACAAAACGAGCATCACCCTGCAACACCAGCAAGGTGCTCTTTCATGTATTGTAAGAAGTGTTTATATCAACCAGCAGCGTCTATCACTAAAAACGAAAAGGTAGGTATGTGGCCATCTCACTTCCCTGAACCACTGGTCAATGTCGTTTGATAGTTGCACTTGTTATAGAAGTAATTCTATTATATGATCTGATAAACTATCTCAACTTAAAATCTCAAACTCAATAAAAGGAGCTGACATTTGAAGTTACGATAATTATAGGACCAACTTAGTGGCTCATACTTATAATAAAAAGATTATAGTGTTTCAGTATGGCCTCAAGGCAAGACAATTCTCAATATAAGAGAATCCTATCAAAACAGAAACGGCGCGGTAAGACCCAACTGAAGGAAACAAAACACCTAACAACCAAAAAACAAGCTACAGAAGTTGAGATGAGGACTTCTTTACAATCTGAAAATGTTGTAACGTACTTCCGGTACTCAGAAGGAGGTAACAGGCTCCGCAATAAAGATGTCATGACAATTGTACATGTCAAGTTGCCCAGGATAGAGCTTAAGAAAAATGTCATGAAACCAACCTGAAAATCCAAAAAGTTAAAGGTCAACACCACACTGAATCGAGAGGGTTGATATTCAATTAGTCTCATACTTATTCAAAGTTAGGCATTGAGGTATCTAAAATGTCCATGGGAAGGATTGAAAGAAGTCATCTAAGCGATAGCGAATACCAGTTTCTTTGCCTCCTTTCTACTTCCTGAAAGGGCAGAAGCCAGTTTTACTAGTTCAATCTAGAACGCAAATGTTTATCCTCCAGAGTGTCCTTGTCTTCCATTATAACAAAACACTAAAGCATCTCATGTTAAAACGGGCTCATCCACAGGCCAAAGTTGTACCCGCTATGTCCAGTTCATATCCACATAGATTTAATTCTGATCGACCTATTTTCTGAGTTCCACCTGCTGTTGCAGTACTTTCGAATGTCCTCCTCTAACTGTACCACCTTCTTTCTAGTCCAAGTGGTTGGATGCTTCTTGAAATTCAGATGGCAATCGTCTCACTTTGGTCAACTAGGGATGTCAATGGGCTCAATTAGGGGCTTAGGCAATACTCAATGGACGTGCAAAGCTGACAGAAGTACTGAATCAATCACTATATGCACCACTTCCAATTTAAAAACAAATTCTAGTCATTTATGCAACTGTCAATGGATTACGTGATCAAATGTCACGGGTTCGGGGGTTTGAACTAAAGTCAATTACCACCCCAGCGCTAGTTGTTATATGAGATGGCAATATGAACTGGGCAAGTGGGTTTGAACTAAAGGTTCAAGAATGTATTAACAGGAGTTCTAATTGCAGTTCACTGGCTCTACAGCTAAGAAGGATTCTTCAAGACACCGTGAAAGCAGAAATACACTTACCACCCAGAGAAGAGTACGTGGCTTCCGAGTAGTTATCTTGTCTGTAACCAGCTTGAATCCTTGATGAGCATCTACTATTTCCACAATGGTCATTGCACAAAGCAAGAAAAAGACTGTCTCACCGACTTCAGCTAATGCATGTGTCAGCTCTGAGACAGCTACATCAGCTGATGGAGCCTAGGCAAGTATAAATACGAAATATCATAACTAAATACAACTAACAAAATTTAAAACAATCATAAAACAAACTCCACTCAAGGGAATTTTAAACATTGATTACCTACCAACAAACAAAAAAGAAAGTACACAGCTCATTGTGAAACTTAAGCATTTGAATTCATAACGTATTTTCACACTGAGACTTAAAAATACTGAGACTTAAAAAAGTAGCAAGGCATGTACAATACAAGAGCAAGTACAATACAAGAGCAAGTGTTAAGAACCTTCTCCATCATCTGACCTAGAGACTAGAGGATAGTAAAAGGTGCTTTAATTAAGAGAACCTTGCTTATGAGCTTCCATAGTCAAGAAAGAATTAGCTTGGTTAAATGCAATTGTCACATGGACAATAGCTTAGAGATAGATGGCTACAGAAGAAATGGATAGGCAAAGTCAATGTAGCCAATTGTCAGTGACTTCTGTGCTTGACAATCACACAATTCTTCCTCAACTTCTTGGAAAGATAGAAATATTTTTACAGGTTTCTTGCCAGGAGAAGGAAGGCCATCATTTTCCTGTTGAATATTGCAAGACAAAAGAAAAACCATGACGAAGATATCCGGAGCCTTCCTAGAAGTAACACTATATTCTTACTCGATACATTAGCAATTTCCTAAAGAAAAGCTTTTCACCAGAAATTGTGCCACACTAATGAATAAAACTCAAAATCTGCATCTACCCCTAGTGTGTCTTAAGGTTTTCTAGGGAAGACTTCCGCTACATATGCTAAATGTTTCTAGATCTATGAGCCAAAGAGTATTACATATTAAGGCAGTTTCAAAAGCAGTCGTCCTGCATATGGCATAGTGAATTCATTAGGAAACCAAAAGAAAGAAATGACTTCTAGCATGGCATGATTGGTAAACACATATGTAGCTTTACCTTTTTAGTTTGGCAGTCACACTCCCAAATTTAGATTAAGATTCAACTAGAATAACAAGAAGAGAAATATTTAAACAAGCATGCTACCGCATCATGCTTCAAATAAATTTTTGCCTGTTATGGGCCAAATGGTAAAGAGAATATTTATGTCAGTATAAATAAACAATTAGGGATGAGCCCCTCTACAATTGTAGCAACTCGCTGATATAGACATCAATAACCTCATCTTTATCTTAAGCTTACCCCAATACTTCGCACTACCCATAAGCTCACAGCCATCAATAATCCCACTCCACTTTTATTGAAGGGTAGAGATTCTTCGAAGATTATGCCTGCATATCCTAATACAAACAAAATCACCATGGCAGGACCCTGTATCGGAATACGATTAAGATTAAACAAAGTTATGAAATATTCACACTAATATGTAAGAAAGTCTTTGCCACATGACGGCATCCAAGTTATCAAAATTCCCAAATAAGGAAATTAGCAACAGAGCAAGGGTCAAATTGTCATGCCCAAACCCTGAACGTGCGAACATCTCTTGGCGGTCGATTGAAAATGTGACGTCCTAGAATGCGTCGTTGACCCATTCTTTTTATCTTTCGATTAAACGCGTGCAGAATCGAATTAAATATACACCCAGTCAATAAACAAACAACAGGGATAGTAAAACACAACAAATATTGCCAAAAACAACATATTTATTTATCTATCGTTATCCCTAGGAAGTTTAATAATTACAAGTTTTTCTACGGCCATTTCCTATCGACCCTCTCAAAAACCTTCAAGGATTAGGGTTAATCTAAACTTCACTAACGGCAGGGCCAGCAAAAAATGTGTCGTATCTCATGCCTACCACAACCACACTTGACAATTCTCCATGTTACGGCCTTGAAAATATTTAACAATAACGGGGTGTGATATAAATCTCAATGAGTTAATAGTCTAAACCTCAATTAGGACCCAAATTTGTCTCGAAGGCAGCCTAAACATGCAACGGCGTATAATCCTACCACGCTTTGGCACACCCTTGCATATTAGAACGTTACATATGCCATTATCAAGTACCAAGCATCCACATGGGTCCCGATTATAAGGTAAAACCCGTTTTGGCACGTCACATACCATGCCTAATAATTTTACCCCATAATCAAGCATAATGCATCGCAATCATTCACATGTGTTCCAATTATCACGACCCATCGGATCACGGCCAACACACAAGTTGGCGGTCTTCCGGCGTGACCGGGCATCGTCGCGCTGTATCGAGCACGGTAACATCTAGAACCCCTGCCTAGACGGCATTCCATAAAGGAGCATCGATTCGGCCTCATTGCGACTCAGCATTCGGACCCTCACTGGGCATCCGATAAACATCGGGCATCGTCCCCAAACTCTCGTTGGGCGACGGGTTCAATTAAATGACCATCCAAGCACGCCAACACTCAAGCCAATTTTTATCTTCCGTCAATTAGCCCAGTGTAAAAGAGTTCGTGCTTAAATAACAAACCTCGGAAAATCTTTACATTTAAAATTCCAGCAAAAATAATCGCACGTGGTCACATATTTAAAATCAACCCATCAAACTTTGCATACTTTCATTTTAAAACATCATTGTTTTATTTAGCACGTAAGATTCGGCGTCCAAATCCGACATCTCAAAATTTGCTATTTTCTTACCAATAAACCATATTTGAAAAATAGCATTTAAAATACATGATTTGGACAATCAAACATCATGGCATTACATGCTCAAACGATCAGAATTAAGTGCAAACTCATCCAGTAAAACGTGCACAAAATTCTACTTAATGGCTAATCCGTCATTAATTACGCTAATCGCGATTAATTAAGCTAATAGTGATTAATTAGGCTAATTACGATTAATTAATATAACAACGAGTAATTAATCTAATAGTAATTATTTAAAATAGTCGCACTTAAATTTAATTTAAATAATCCTTAATCACAATTAAGAATAAACCAAGGTTAACTAATATTAACCGCAATTGATATTAAACTAACCAGTAACCACCCCTAAACGCAATTAACGCCCTAATCCATGATTAGGAGGTTAACTCACCGATTTCCGGCGACGGCGAGCCCGCGGCGACGGCGGCGCGACGGCGATGAAAACACGAGGCTGGCGACTTGAACGGGAACTCGGTGGCGATGGCCACGGCTCCTCAAACCCACGGCCAAGGGGACTTGGCTTGGTGGTCGGCATGGCGTTGAGCCGCAAACGGCGGTCAAACGGCGGCAAACGGAGCGGTGATGGAGATGGCATGGCGATGGTAGCTCACGGCTTGAGAGTCGCGAGTGGTGGCGGACGCAGCACGAGTTACAGTGACAACGGTGGCCGTGAAAAGAAGGTGGTGACAGTGATGAATAGTGGCGTAAGTGGGTGGTTATGGGAGGAGATGAAGGGGAAGAAGAGAAGAAGGGGCGTGAGAGAAGTGGAAGGGAAAAAAATGAAGGGGGAAAGGGTTTGCAGAGGGAGAACGCACGAGGGAGAAGAAGAAGAGAAAGAGAGAAGAAAAAAAGAAAAGAAAAGAAAAGGGATGGAAAGTGGGTAGAAAGTGGTAGCGTGAGGGAGAGGAGGGTATGCTGGGTATGCTGGGATTCGCAGCATTTCCTTCCCTCCCTTTCCGTATGCTGGGATTCGCGAAGAGAGTAGCATTTCCTTCCCTTCATTTTCGTATGCTGGGATTCGCAGCATTTCCTTCCCTCCCTTTCCGTATGCTGGGATATGCAGCATTTCCTTCCCTCCCTTTTCGTACCTCCCTTTTCGAATGCTGGGATTCGCAGCATTTCCTTCCCTCCCTTTCCGTATGCTGGGATATGCAGCATTTCCTTCCCTCCCTTTTCGTACCTCCCTTTTCGTATGCTGGGATTCGCAGCATTTCCTTCCCTCCCTTTCCGTATGCTGGGATACGCAGCATTTCCTTCCCTTCATTTTCGTATGCTGGGATTCGCTGCATTTCCTTCCCTCCCTTTCCGTATGCTGGGATATGCAGCATTTCCAGCATTTCCTCCCCTCCCTTTTCTTCTGTGTCTCCCACACGCTTTCCCCTCTGCCGAATTCCTCTCCTCCCTTCTTCTTTTTCTCTTCTTCTTATTCTCTCTCTTCCCTTTTCTCTCCTTTTTCTCCCCAAGAAAATATTAGGTGCGCCGGGCGCTCCACGTCACCGTGCGCCCCGCCCAATCAGGATACGACACGTGTCGACACGTGGAGCCGGGTCCCACTTTTATTTTTAGTCAAATTTTTGCTGCGTCCTTCTCCCGCCCTTCGCATTTGAAGTGCCCTTTCTCTTCTGTCTTCTCCCGCACGAAGTCTCTCTCACAAAAATCTTTCTCCGCCTCCTTCGACACCGGCAATCAGCACCGGCCGAGCGCCCTCCTCGTCCGGCGGTACTCGATCTCCGCCGCCGCCACCGCCACCGCCGCCTCCTCGCCGCCTCCGCCGCCTCCTCGCCGCCCTCGCAGCTCCCGCTGGCCTCCAAGGTCCAGCGGCTCGCGGACAATGTCCAGGTTTTTCCAAAACGCTCCGATCGTCTCGCGCTCTGTTTTGGCTCCCGATTGAGTTGGGGGATTTGTCTGTTTCGAATTTTTGCTTCTTGCTTCTTCCTTCGGTCGATTCCCTCTCTGTTGCCGAGCTCTGAGAAGAGCGATTTCCGGATGCAGCTTGTGAGGCAGGATTACTTGGAGCTGAGACAAGAGGCGAGCGAATTGCAGGAGTATTCCAACGCGAAGCTCGATCGAGTCACGCACTACCTCGGCGTTCTCACCGACAAGACGCGGAAACTAGGTGAGGCGGTGCGGCATCTGTTGTGCGGGCGGTGCGGTGTCTGTTGTGCGTTTGACTATCTTTACCTGGGACTATTTTCTTTGGTTTTTGGTAGTTTGTGATGGACTCATGATCATCATCAACATAATTTCCGTGTTTGCCTCTTTCATTAGTTTGATGGGAAGGATTAATAATTGCTGTTTCCTTTTGATAACAGTTGTTTTTCTAAAGTTAAGTTTTGCTTACTAGGAGGTCTTTCCATATTACAGAAATGTCCCTAATTGCCTTCTTGTGCAATATGCAGAGTAATTATGATAGAAAAGCATCACCTTTTCTGGCGAAAGAATTACTTGAATTTATACAAAGGAGAAAAGTTGGAGGGAGCGACTCTTGAAAAATGGCATTGTAAAATCATCTCCAATGCCACCATGGACACGTCCTGAATGCGTGGGGACTGAGGAGGTACTCGACCTTTCATGTTTAACTCTTGCTTTCTGATGACTTTGTCAATACGATGCTAGTTGATGAATTGGTTTTTTTGTAGGATCCTAAGTGCATTATATGTCAGCAATATCAGTTGTATGTGATGGTAGGCCATCTGCTTTTGTTTGTCTTCAGGTATGTGGAAACTGTGTTCTGGTTTATTATCCTGTCAAATTAGTTGATTTGTAGTGCAAATACAAGCCTAGTACATGTGCCATGCAATGTCAAAAACATTTGCCCCTAGAGGGGGATCTTGAACTCATGGAACTTGGATTATTCCACCTAGCCGGGCACAATGAGTGAAAGCATTCATGACAAGGGCCTCTGTCTTAATGAAATACATCCTTAAAGTCATAATGTTAAAAAGCATATGATACGATTGAATTTGCAAGGAAAAATCTGATTACTGGTTCTAATTTTGATTTGTCACATTGTTGCCGGTGACATATACTTTCCTGTCTTTGATCCAACATGGCACCATAAATAACATCTTCGGTTGGGTTCATATTCAGAGAAATGGATCACCCAATCATATGAAGTGTTTCTTCTTCATCATCATTTTTGGGCTTAAAGCCAGAATTGGTAATTCTCGATCTCATCATCAGACCCCTTTTGTGCAGCACTGGCAACACATCTGTGAATGCAAACCTAGCAAACATTGCCTCCTTGACCGTCATACATTAGCAGAGTTAAGTGACTTGCTGCTCACTGTCGATAAATACAATGGTGAGGAGACTCAAAGGAGTGAGGTGCTCCAGCAAAGATCTTTCTCCAGCGAAACAATGTCGATAAATTTAGTATTTACTCCATTCTGCATAATTTTGTTATTTCTGTTGATAATGGTGAACTTCTTAAAATATATCATAGTTTCTGTAGATAATGGCGAACTTCTTAAAATATATCATAGTTAATTGCCAATATTATGGTAGTGCAGGTTTTGGCCGCTGTCATCAAGGCAAGTGCTTCTAGAAGATTCTTGCGGAAATTAGAGATGCTGTTTTTACGTTTATTCGTAAAATGGAATTGAAGAGAGTTATGGATACCATGCTCGTCTCACGTGTCAGGATATTGTATATTCGGTCTTTGCTCGCTAGATCACCAGAGCTGTAGTCTATCAAGGTAACAATTTTGGATATCTCCTCTAGGCTTCAAAATTTGCAAGAGCTAGCTTATGGGGCAAATGAACCGCACACTGAAGAACAAGATTGATGTTTTCGTAGGTTATTTGAGTTTTACCATTTTTAGTTCAGGGGTTGTTCGGTTTGAGCATCACTTTAGGGACCATTATCGAAGAAGTTTTGACAATTTGAATGAGAGAATTCAAAGGTAAGGATTTGGATATTGATGCTAACTTGACGAAGGTTCATCTTGTGAGATTTCTTGGCCATCTCCGAGAGCGACTTCTCTCTCTTTTAAATTCTCTCGAATCAAATAAGTTCCTCTTTTTTGACATCCAATATGAAAGTTGTGGAGGATGACTTGGCCAAAGGTTTGTGTACTTTGGAATGAGCTTTTGTGCCAGAAGACCGCCCAACTTGTTCCATATGATTTATAATGGTTTCGACCATGTCCTAACGAACGATCCTCACACCAAAAACAATCACAAAGGCTAGAGTCGGTGAAGAGCTAGTTTGGCTGCAAGGCTCCTCCTATTATAGAGGAACAATTGCTTATTCACATGCATCCGAAGCAGAAAATATTGTATAGACCATTTTTATACATGAGCTACAAATAAACCACGTATAAACATCATGTTTTAAAGCACCACATAGATAAAGAAAACGGCTGGCTAGCCTTTGAACATGGAGGGGGAAGAGAACTTAGTGGACATTGCAACATCATTTGCTAAGAGGAGTCACCTTCATTACTCATAATAACCTTGTGTATATGTACAACAAGATAATAGTGAGCACACAACCATCTAACATCAAATTTGTGCCCATCAAATTTGAGCATGCAACCATCTAACAATCTCTAAATCTACATGTATGTGTCATGGGCCGATCGATTAGAATCGTGACCGCATCGCGACTCAGGCTATTTTGATTCACCAAGCTAAGCCTTGCTCAATCAAACACTCGCTCGCACACCCAGAACACCCAGATCGTAGAAAGAGAAAGCTTCTAGAGGGAGGAGCTCTTAAAAGAAATGAGCTTTTACAAACTAAAATAGCTGGATGGATACAAATGAGGGAGATGGTATCCCTCTTATACTCAAGATCCTCTAATTACATCCGTTGATCTAAATCTGATCTGACGAACGAGATCGCACCGCCTCAACTACCGACATTGATGGCGGCTACTCACCACCAACATAAATGATAGCCATCAACTACTGACATAAATGCTAACTCCCGTCTTCCGACATAAAAAACAGAAGAGACTTCTAGAATCAAGCATAATGACGGTGTCGTCCGCCCTTGGAAACTTCGGGGAGAAGACTTGGTGGGAATCCGAGTGAAAGTAGGAGGTTCAGGGGTGAGTCGCGATCGTCCTCCAGGAACCTCTGGGATGGGCTCACTTTCGGCTCGTGACACATGTACACACTATTAGCTCTAGTCTACAAATATGCACCTACGTCGAAGAGATTCTGCACCATTTCCAAGCAGCCATCAATCCGGAGTTCAATTGGTGAACTTCAGATCGCCTAATTACCAATCGTCATCTTGCAAACGGTTCAGAGCAGTTGTACAAAAAAAATACTTGAAGTGGTTTTAAACCAATATGCCACTCGTAGGGAAATCAATGAAAATTCAACTCCAGCAGGTGACCTTAGCTTCTTTATGTATATGCTGCCGTGACAAGACACCTGAGAAATCCAAAAATGTGCAAGAAATCAACAGAAGGTGTCCGAAGAAAATCCCTTTGGTTTCACATGAGATATATCAGCGAATTTCAATTGCATCTATCAAAAGGAAATCCAACTGCTCTAAAAGCAAGAGAATCAAGAAATGTGTAGCTAAGGAGAGGCCAGAGAAAACTCACTCTTGTTAAAGAATTCGAAAGTTCACCGGTAAGGCTGTCAAAGTGCCCAAACAACCAAGACTTCTGCTCACCAAAACAATTAGCCATCTATGGTGGCCTCTCTACAAGTTTCGATTCAGTGATGACCAGGAAAAGGAGCGAAACTTCTCTAAAAAGTTGTTCCGCTTCAAAGGGCTTTGAAACATATCCGTCCATTCCATACTTTGTGCATTCTTCATGAGTAGCGTGAATCACATCTGCAGTCATGGCCAAGATCAGTAAGTGGAAATTCGAGATATTTTCACGTGGCTCTGAGGATGACTGTCCCGGTAGGAATTCCTTGCTCGGACTTTGTTCCATCTGTCAAATTCTTTTTGTAGCTTCAAATCTGATCAAAGGAATTATAGAACCATTAGATGCACGTATCCATTATCACCACCTAGTTGACATAGAAAAGGTTATCCAAATCCATTACATAAGACACATACAAATCTCTGAAAGAATATACACTTTCTATACAACATTTGATGAAAAAAATAAGTGCCTGAGCAGGAAAACGCCATACCCATCCATTCCTGGCATCTGGATATCCATGAAGCAGGCATCAAAATCATGCAGTGGTCTGAGCAAAGCAATTGCTTTTTCCCCACTGTCCGTACAAACCACATCAGCTCCATATTTCCTCAAAGCTCCCTCGGCCACTCTGAGATTTACTTTGTTGTCATCCACGACTAGGATTTTTCTGCCACGGAGAAGGTTGCGGAGAGACAGACTCGGAGACTCCCCATTGGAGCAGCTTATTCGGTTTCCAACTCCCATGACGCGCTGTAAAGACGCCACCAGCATACTAGCCCTTAGAGGCTTCATGATCACGGATGGACCAGTAGCATCTGTAGTCGCACCACTCATCCCACTAGAGCTGATAGAATTAGATAGAAGAAACAACCGTGGAGACACCCGTGGCTTCATGTCCCTCAATTTATCCAGAAAGATTGCCGACAAACCAGAGTCCTTGTCCCAAATTTCCCATTCCAAGAGCACCATATCTATTCTGCAATTCCCACTTTGTATGGTGTGGAAGCACTGGTTCAAGTCTGCAACTACCTCAACATGAATACCAAGCCTCTGGATATGATACTTTCATACATTGGCACGGACAGGTCTTGTGTCAACTATCACTGCTTTCATACCATGAAATTCTGAGGTGCCAGAGTCACCTTGTCCTTTCACTTGCTGGCCCTTGCACTCTTTTGAGGTAGAACAGGCATCATTGAAAACTGCAGTAAAGGTAAACGTGGATCCCAGCTGGGGTATGCTTACAAATCCAATCTCCCCATTCATGAGGCCAACCAGACATTTGCTTATGCTTAGCCCAATACCTGTGCCCCCGTGTGTTCGAGAAATTGATGGGCGCACTTGCATGAAAGGAGTGAAAACACGGGATTGCGCCTCTGGAGGAATACCTATCCCTGTATCCTCCACTGAAATAATGAGATTGATTGGATTAGAGAAGAGCTGTTGAAACAAATTATTATAGTAAGAGAAGAGAGCACACAAAGAACAGAGGAATTCCCTATCTTGATCGATTTCTGTGCTTCCATTAGAGAGTAAGCAATTGAACTATAGTCCCTCAGCAACTAACTAACAAATAGCCCAACTTCTAAACCAAACAGTTAATTAACGTAAAACATGTATGGATGTGAGACTAGAGATTTAGGTGTTAGCAAGAACCTTCAATTTATCGACTTCAAGCAACAAACTTGGTGATCCCCTATTCGTGTGAGCAGACCCCAAAAATGGTTCCAAATTCTTCGACCAAGACTTAGACATTGTAATTGTCGAGATGATATGAGGTAAAGAAGGCAAGATCACATGAATGTCCTCCGAACTCCTGGCATATAAGAAGTCAAAAATCACTTTCAACAAAAATTATTGCTAGCACCTTATATGCATTTATATTAATATTTAATAGCCTGCATCCATTCCCACCACCTGGTCTCACAAACGGGTCCACATGATGCACACGCATAACAGCGAGCGAGCGAGCGAGAGAGAGAGAGAGAGAGACCTCAGAACTTCCTCATATTCAGGCAGCTGAGCCTCCAGAGCTAGAATCTGCACTGCACTTTCTTCCCAACGTGTAGCAGCATCAACAAGCCCAGAAATATAGACAAACAAGTTTTCGCCATCAATCTGTAGTCTGGCAACATAGAGTCCAACTGACCTTTAAAAGAGGTAGAAGTAGTGTATATCAAGTAGTTTTGACAATAAAATTTGAGAACCACAACCGAGAATACATTTACCCGACAGCTTCAATCAATAGTCGCTGAAGGAAGTTCAAGGTCCTTTAATCTGAACGGGCCTGAAATATATTCAGGATTAAGGGCATTCAGCATTCAAAGAATTGATAAAGCACAAACCTAAAAAAGCTCCATTGAGGATTAAATACTATCAGCTATAGTAGAAAATACTGGAGGATAGAACAGAAGAACACAGAGAAGCACGACATTTGGCGAACCAGCAGAGTTCATTACATCACCTGTAGAGCCTTTGCCCTGCAACAAGCCTTCTTCAGCTCAAGCTCAACAAGAGGCAATTCTCTAACTGGAAATGGAAACAAACACGAAGGAACATGATGTATTAAGCATATTGCCATCACAACAGCAGTAATGATAACTTTCCCCTCCCCCCAAACAAGCAAAACTGCAAGGAAATTCAGACCTTGAATTTTCAGAGACACTGCATCTTTTAGTATGTTGGTCAACTCCTCTACGACATTGTCTTGATCAACTCTTTCGCCAATGTTCACCCGCAAACAGTTGAAGTGGGATATCCAAGAACTAGCTTGCATATTGTTGACACCTAAAAATTTGATTAGGTTTAATTAGGTCTTAATTTCTTTTATTTTTCCTTTTTTTTAGATAATAAATAACAAATAACAAAAACAACAAAAAAATAGTAAAAAACAAAAGAAAAGAAAAACAAAAGCAGCAGCCCCCCCTTTTTCTTCACGTGGGCTCGTGCGGCTTGGCCCCACCCCCCTTCTCCTCTTCTTCTTCCTTCTTCTCCCTTCTTCCCCCTACGCCTCTGCAACTCACGCGCTCGAAGACAACCTATGGCCGAGGAGGGTAGGCCGACGTCGGCCGGAGATGACAGATCTCAGGCGCCATTAATGGCCGCCTTCAATGCCGAGCACGCTTTGTTGGAGGAGCGAGGATGGGACGCCGGTTCGGCCGCGGGCGTCCGTTCGGCGTGCGAAGACCGGCGGCCGAATCCCCGTCGACCGGCCACCCCCGCGCCTATAAATAGCGAGGCACCACCTCCGTCGAAGGGCACGGCGAACTCAGAGATCTTCCCTTGAGAGACTTCAGGGTTGATTCAACGAGCGAGCACGCGAGAGACCGGGTCGCGAAGCTCGAACGACCTCCCTCCGAGAGACTTCGGGGGAGGCTGGCGGCAAGCGAGCCCGAGGGAGAGGGATCCGAGCGTGTGGAGACTGAGTAAGAGGAATCCGAGCAAGAAGGCCAGATCTGGGAGTCAAGTGCCCTCCGCCGCCACCGCCGGTTGCATCATCGTCGCCATCCGTTTTCCCCCCGCGCCGTCGCCATTCGGTCGTTGCTGCTCGCCATCCACCGCAGCCCCGACGCCGTCGCTGCCCTGTCACCGCCACCGTTCGTCACCTCGTTACAGACAGGTAACAGTAGCCGGCACCACCGCCCGTCGTGTCGTCACTGTCGCGTCTCCCCCCCCCCCCTTTTCGAACCATACCGCCACTGAAATCCCCATCACAGACCCATTGTCGCTTGCCCTCGCTGTCCTCATAAGCGGATCATCGTCGTCGTCTCCACCGTCGTCTCCGTCGTCTCCACCGTCGTCGCCGTCAAGCCCGTCGTCGCCGCCGTCCGCCCGGTGGCGCCGCAGGCCCTCTCATCAGCGCCGCAAGGGAGCAAGGGGTAGAGGAGGCCGGGAACCGGGTCAATTCGCGGGTCTGTTGCGACCCGGTTCCCTTGTTTCCGGGTAGGGTTTCCCAGGGCCGGGTTGTGCGTGTGGGCCGGGTAGTCTTCGGGCTGAAGTTTTTATAAAAGTGGGCCTATTTTGGTTTTGGGCCTGGAGTTATTTCCTTAAAAGAAATTTTGGGCCTGGAGTTATTTCCTTAAAAGAAATTTTGGGCTGGAGTTATTTTCTTAAAAGAAAAGGACAAAAAAATTCGAGTCGGGCCCGCGTTCGGGTTACCGGCTCGGGTTGGACCCAACCCGCGGATCCGACCCGGGTCGGCTTTTTATATTATTTTATAATAAAAAAATCGAAAATATTTTATTTATAAAAAATATTAAAAATGTTTTAATTTCAAGAAAATCGAAAAATATTAAAAAAATCAAAAAATGTTTTATTTAAAAAAAAATCGAGAAAAATCAAAAAATAATTTATTTCCCAAAAATATTTTAAAAATATATAAAAAATATTTTATTTTCCTAAAAAATAATAAAAAAAAAAACCAAAAATATTTCATATTTTCCAAAAAAAGCCAAAAATCCAAAAAAAGCCAAAAATTCGTGAAAAAAGCCAAAAAAATTCAGAAAAAGCCAAAAAGACTTGTATTTTTCCAAAAAATCCCTTTTGTGTTCAAAAAAAATTAGAAAATGACTCAAAAAATGTTTTTCCTCCCAAAAATGCATGGAAAATCCCTCGAGCATCCAAAAAACCTCAGGGTTTAAACAAGATTAGGTACCGAAAGGGCATTAGTGATTAACTAGTGTAATCAAGTTCCCGATCCTAATTTCTCTGGTTACGCAGGAGTGAGTATTTCTCCCGATACTTCACTTGGGTTTCTAATCAACCGACCCCAAATCGATTAGTGGCGACTCCATTTTAAAAATTGATTTACAGGTTAAAAAATTGAACCATTAAGTCGTGAATTGGTGGACTTGGGAGAGTCCGGGCCTTAATTAATTTAGCCGAGCCATTAGCCTCTTTAGGCACTCGTACCCGATTGCGGGCGCCGGAAAAAAAGGGGTCGCGACAGCTTGGCGACTCCGCTGGGGACTTTGAAGACTTAAGCCATCTTTGTCTTGTTTAAATTCTTTACTGACTTTTTTTTTTTTTATTTTACGCAGGTCAGTAGTTTAGAAATTTATTTTAATTTTGTTGAAAATAGATTATCTTGTGATTATAAACTGCTGTGCATCCTTAAATGTTTTAGCACTACACATGGCACACACAACACGGCCGCCGGACCTGGGCCGCCATAGGATTTCTAGGATGGTGTTAAGAAAGATACGACCTCGAACGCGAGACTGCGATGTAGAGGTTGCCTTTCTTTTCCCCGAATTTCTTAGCCGAGGTTAAGGGGGTATGCTGCTAACACGAGACTGCGACGGGCGGATACCCTTTTAATTTCATCAAGCCTTCTGAGTTAGAAATCGAGCCGCACATCCCATCTGTATGTCTTTATGCTTACCATTTTATTTAAAAGCAAAGTACTTTCTTTACTTTTACTCAGTCTTTTTTTGGCTCATGGCAAAATAGGGTCAGGTTGTGTATTTCCCTTTCTTATATGCGATGGGAAGATTTGATATCCAGTTCATTCCTACCCCAAAGGAAGAGCTTCTCAGATGGTGGAAGCAGTTAGATCAACTCGGCCATCTATATGCGTCAAAGCAAGAATCGGTCATCTCCTCCCATTGCTCCAAATCAATATCCACTCTGGGGTCATGCAAGCACTACCACATTTCTGGTGTCCTGAAACATCCACCTTCATGTTTGGCAAATTTGAACTGACTCCGACTTTAGAAGAGTACAGTCTCGCCATAGGAATGCCCCTGGGAAGCGAGCTTGTCAAGCCAATCGGCATTGACCCTGTGGTTAGTTTATCACGGTTTCTAAAAAATCATTCGGTAAGAGAAATTGTTCAAGCCAACAATAATGCTTTTCCGCTATCATCTTTAACCAAATGCTTTGAAAAACAGCCAATGACCCAAAAAGCCAAGATCTTCCTCTTAGCATTCTTTGGTTTTATTATCTTTCCCCATCGAAAGAATGCTATAGATCCTTCAATCACATGGGTGATAAATCAAGTCATTTCTGGAGCAGGATATGTGAATATGGTTTTAGCCGAAACGTTTTTATCCCTTAATCGTTTCAAGGACCAAAAAGAAAAAATCATGAGGGCCGCCCCAGAAATTTTACAAATGTGGTTCTTTTCCCATATCAAAGGATTTGGGCACCTCATGCAAATATTTGAAATCAACGAGTTCAAACACCCATTGCAAAAGTTTCAAACCTTGGAAAATATTCTCCCAATAAAGAGTATTCTCGGTGGATTAACTTGCTAAAAAACCCGGTCCCTGAGACATTCCTATGGCGAGCTAAATGGTTCATTGCAGGAGAGGCGCGCTTTGCGCTTAATTACTACAATCCCATCCCATTGCTGGGCCTCTCCGGAGCTACCTCATATTATCCATATAGGGTGGCTCGTCAGTACAGGGTCCTCCAAGAAATCCCGCCACCGCTCAAATCAAGATTGTTCCGAATCTTTTTCACCCGTGCAGACTACAACTACTTAGAGGAGATCCGCATAATTCAGAACGCATGGAGTAGATGTCACACTGAAAAGATCGTCGTGCCCAGAAGGTTAAAGGGACAAGAAAAAGTTCATCATGCATCAGCATTCTACATCCTCAACCATATAATTCCCAAGAAGCTGCAACCAGTAATCCCCGATGTAGTTGATAAACTTACCCTGCAAGGGCGAATCGAATCTCTTGAAAAGAGCTTGGAGACAAGCAGGAGACACGTATCGAAGCTAGTACGAAGGAGCAAGCGGCTTCACAAGACTGGAACTTCCCATCGCATATAAAAATGGGCAGCGGGACTTTTGATGTGAATATTTCTGATGTGAATATCTAGGGTCGTTCTGACTTGTGTAAAAAGCCCTTTTGGCATTGTATAAATCTCCTGTAAATAAATAAGAATGACTCGACCCTTGCCATGAGCCAGTTTTTCATGTGTTTCCCTCATTTACGTTTTCTCCATTTCTGTGCTGACAGGTAATCACATCATAGTCGTATTCGCCAAATCCAAAAGCTAGAATGGCCGAAGAAAATGTACCAAGCCGTGTCGAGATTATGGAAAGTGAAATGAAGCAAGTCTTCAATGTGCTTCAACAACTCTCAAAGCAAATAGATTCCATCCAAGGCAAATTGGCTCCCGCCCCAGCCTCAATCGAAGTATTGTTACCGCAATCGTCTATCCGAGGTGATCAAGGAAGAGATACCGATGATAACATACCCGAATTGGAGGATGATACGCACCAAATCATAGTTGAGAAAGCAAAGCCCAACAGTTTGTCTAAGAATGAACATGACAAACGCCTTGAGAAGCTTGAAGAGAGGCTAAAACAATTGCAGGGCCTCCAAGACCCTACTCCAGCAGACCTCTCCATCTACTCTAAGGTCAAAATGCCGGAAAAATTCAAAATGCCTGAGTTTAAGAAATACGATGGCACGACTTGCCCAAGGGCTCATTTGCAAATGTACTTGGTTCGAATGACCCAGTACATTAATAATGTGCCTTTAATGATCCAGTTGTTCCAGTCGAGTCTAGTAGGTCCTGCCCTAAGATGGTACATCACAAAAAATATAAACCTCCTTGAAACATGGAGTGAAGCAAGTGAGGCATTCCTCAAGCAGTACAAGTTCATAATGGATATTACCCCTTCTCGTGAAGATCTCAAGCGCACGGAAAAGAAAAAGCATGAATCTTTCAAAGAATATGCTATTAGATGGAGGAATCTAGCCGCCCAGATCAGTCCCGAGCCAACTGATTTTGAACTAAGAAAAATGTTCATCAAAACCCTCCCTTATGAATATCGCAACCGAATGGTGACTACGATCGCTGAATCATTCAATCAACTCATTCCAGTAGGAGAGCAGATTGAGATAGGGTTAAGAGATGGCTGGTTCACTGAACCTACGCCCGTTAGCAGAAGGCTCAACCTGAAAAAAGACAAAGAACCCCTGGTAGATGTCAATGCAACCTACACTGCAAATACTGGTCACCTCTCGACCGTTCAGACAAGCACAGGCCAACAGCAGACCACTAGTCGTCAACCACCTCAGCGCTACAACAACAGAAGACAATTCACTCCGCTTCCTGGATCTCTATCACAGGTTTTGGCAATCCTTCGGAACAAGAACCTCCTCTCAATTGAGCCAAAACGACCCAACACTGAAAGCTTCTCCAGCTATGACTCGTCCAAAAAATGTGACTATCACATGGGAGAAGTAGGCCACTCAACTGACGAGTGTTTCATCCTTAAGCATCGGATCCAGAACTTGCTGGATACTAAGGCCTTCTCATTCCAAACTACAAAGCCGAATGTCCAAAGCAATCCGCTCCCTGATCACGCTGACAAGGTAAACATGATATTCAGTTATGAAGCCAGACAAATCAGAAATGTCAATGCACATATGGTTGACATCTATCGAGGGCTAGTAGAAACCGGGTATTATCCAGATGATAAAATACCACCCTTTGCAATAATGGAGGAAAGGGTATTAAGAATGATAGAGGCCGGAATAATCGTGTATGCCGGCCACACCGGCATGGTCTCTACCATATCGCAAGTCGTCATCAATTGGGATGAAGAATTTGCCACACTAAACGCAAAGAGGGAGAAGAAGGATTCCACCCCACCTGAGAGCGTTTTTGAAGGGAAAGGAGCCATAGTTCAAGCATCGACAACAGAAGCAGCTATAGTCATTGAGATCCCCCGGCCCTACAAATACGAAGGCAACAATGCAGTACCATGGTCCTACAACCTCGATGTTGGCTTAGTCACGAGATCTGGACGAACCTATGCTCAAGCCAATACGCAGCCTGCCAAACCCGTCACTGACGAAGAAGCCAAGGAGTTTTTGGCCGTAGTTAAAGCCAGCGAGTACAATGTGGTGGAACAATTACGGAAATCACCAGCACAGATCTCTTTGCTGGAATTACTTCAGACATCTGTCAAGCACCAGAAATCCCTCATGAAGGTACTAAGTGAAGTACATGTTCCTGAAACGATTGAACACGACAAACTTGAGGAGTTTGTCAGTACCATCCTTCTAAAAGATCAAATGGCATTTTCTGATGAAGAGATCCCCGAGGAGGGTAGAGGACACACCAAAGGCCTCTACATATCAGTCAAGTGCAATGCATCTCACGTCGCTCGAGTACTGATTGACAATGGATCTGCTCTTAACATATGTCCACTAGCAACACTCTGTCGTCTTAAAATAGAGACATCACGAATCCAGACACCCAAGACTTCTGTTCGAGCATTCGATGGGACAAAGAAGGAAACAGTGGGAGAGATCGAGCTTGACGTTCAAATAGGCCCAACTATATTCAAAATTTTGTTCCAAGTGATGGATATCCCCACTGCATTCAATTTCCTCTTAGGCCGCCCATGGATCCACGTCGCTGGAGCAGTACCTTCAAGCCTCCACCAAAATGTAAAGTTCGTGATTGGAGGAAAACTGATCACGATCCGCGGAGAAGAAGATCACCGCATCTACCATGAGACAGCCATCCCTTATGTTGAACCTGGTGACAGAAATGAATCCAGCTATCAATCATTCGAGCTTGTGTCTACTATACATGAAACTCGAGGGACTCCACCCCATGTCCCCGAAATATCAAGCACTGCGATCATGGTAGGGAAAATCATGACTGGATACGGTTTTATCCCGGGTCAAGGGCTCGGCAGGGGAAACCAAGGCATCCGCGAGCCTATCAAAGCCTTGAGGAGACCTCACACCATCGGTTTAGGATATCAGGAGCAGTACCATGAAGGAAAAGCAAAAAAGAAGACCGGCCTTGTATACCCTCGCCTTGAGGAAACCTTCCCAGGCCCTGCGAAGATGATGCATGAGGAAGAAGAAATGATCGGCGTTCCAAAACAATTCAACCATGAAAGAATGAAGTTTCCCATTTACTTGGGCATGGGTCAGAAGAGCATAACTCAGCCCGTACCTACAAAGAAAGAAGGGCCAGATGACGTGACTACCATGTTTTGGGACCTTTTCGTAGGTGCCATTGAGGAGGAACAGCTAGAAGAAGTAGGCGATAGCTTCTCGTTCACCCAGCTTCAGTGTCAAGTCGATGAACTACGCGATAGCATATACCACTTGACAGAAAGTTTTGTTCAAGCTGCCCGTACATTCCGCTCTCGTCACAATGAGGAGTTGGTAGCCAAAGTAAGTGAAGGAGACCCTACTGACATTATCTGGCAAGGAGCTCGGCTACCACAGTCCTCAAGAAGCACGCGGTCATATTCGCCTCTTCCTAAATCGATGGTCACTATTTTCCCTATCCTCCTAGAGCAAGGAATAATCTCTAGAGAGCTGAGGCGTCCTACTCCCGAGTACTTCCTTGATTATGATCCATCCAAGTACTGTGATTATCATTCAGGGGAAGTAGGACACTCACTAGATGACTGTACTATCCTGAGAGACAAGATTCAAGATCTTTTGGATGCTGGGGTATTCACGTTCCGCTCCCCGTGGCTATGTTATGGCAAAGATGACCTCCTCGTGGTACCTAGCACCCATACCATACTCCCTGAGCATGCGAAGGAAGCACACAGAGGAAAGGCAATCATGGACACTTTGGGCCAACCAAGTGGCAAATTTGACTATTATGTCAACTATTCAATTCCCCAAGGTTTCTATGACCATCATCAGAGCATCGTCCCTGATGGATGGGGAGGCATGGACGATCTGAAATTCACAAAGCTGGGAGCACAAGGAGGCGTGACTGGTGACTGGTATGAAGACTTCTTCGTGGGCGCTATCAACGAAGGACCGTCAGGGGAAATGGGTGCAGGCCCGCTCGAGTAGAACCCTTTTTAATTCTCTTGCATACTCCCCTACGTGGGAGCCTATACATATTTCTTAAAGTCTGGCTTGTTTTGTTTTCAACATCAGTTCCACTCAAGGAACTATTTTTTGAAATCACCTTGTAAATCCGTCTACTAATAAATAAAGTTGAAAGCATTTTGAGGGCATGAGGAGACACACCAAACCGGCCCGTTGATGATAGCCAGCCGTCAAATGAAAGAAGAAATCTGAGGCCCGGGTCTCCTCATGTTTCCTTGTCCTAAATCTTCAAGAGCAATTTATCACCTTTTCAAAAGAAAGAAGCATGCATACTACTAACCTTATTTATCTACTCTATGACGCAGGAATAATCTAGTAGCAGGCGAGGGTATGGGAACGATCCAAACCAACATCATGCATAGCCATGATAGCAATTCTGATAGCTTAGATGATGACTTTGATAATTTCGATGAAGTTCGACGAGACTGGGAGCGTCATGAAGAAACAAGGCCCCCTACTACTGAAGACACCGTCATTGTCAATTTAGGCAGCACAGAAGGTCCAAGAGAGATAAAGATCGGCGCGAATCTTCCTAAAGAAGAAGCTGCAAGCTTAATTGCCCTCCTGAAGAGGTATCAAGACGTATTCGCATGGTCATATGCCGATATGCCAGGCCTCGATCCAATGATCGTGGAGCATAGCTTGCCAACCAACCCTGATGTAGTCCCCAAGAAGCAGCGACTAAGAAGAACCAAGCCGGAATTGTCAAAAAAGATTGAAGAGGAGGTAATGAAGCTCCTCGAAGTAGGTTTCCTCGAAGTCTCACGATACCCCAGTTGGGTAGCAAACGTTGTACCAGTAAAGAAGAAGGATGGTCGAATTCGGGTTTGTGTAGACTACCGCGACTTGAACAAAGCAAGCCCAAAAGATGATTTCCCGCTACCCCACATAAATGTTCTTGTGGATAGTATTGCTGGATTCAAACTTTTCTCTTTCATGGATGGATTCTCAGGATACAACCAAATAAGGATGAAAGAAGAAGACAAAGAAAAAACGGCATTCATCACTCCATGGGGAACCTTCCACTACAAGGTCATGCCTTTTGGCCTGAAAAATGCAGGAGCAACTTACCAACGTGCCATGGTCACCCTTTTCCATGACATGATGCACAAAGAAATTGAAGTATATGTCGATGACATGATCGCCAAAACCAGACATGGAGAAGACCATGTGAAGACCCTAGAGAAATTATTCGATCGGCTTCGCCAGTTCAAGTTGCGCTTGAACCCGGCAAAATGTGTGTTCGGGGCAACTTCTGGCAAATTACTTGGGTTCGTTGTGAGCTGTGAAGGGATAGAGGTAGACCCGTCAAAAACCAAAGCAATATTTGAGATACCTCCCCCCTCGACTGTAAAAGAAGTCCGGAGCCTCCTGGGAAGACTAGATTACATTGCGCGATTCATTTCCCAACTTTCTGAAACTGCAAAACATTTCTTTAAGCTTCTCAGGAAGGATGCACAAATCAAATGGGATGACGACTGCCGGCTGGCGTTCGAAAGTCTAAAGCAGTACCTGATGAAACCCCCGGTTTTAGTACCCCCGACTCCAGGACACCCTTTGACTCTCTACCTTACCATCAACAGTGAATCCCTAGGTGCAATGTTGGCACAGAAGGGCCCCCATGATGGGAAGGAGCGAGTCATTTACTATTTGAGTAAAAAGTTCACCACGTCAGAGCAAAACTACTCCAAATCAGAAAAAACATGCGCTGCGTTGGTATGGGTGTTGCACAGACTCCGGCAGTATACCTTGCATTACCAAACATTCCTTGTAACTGAGAGTGATCCGATCAAGTATTTGCTCGGTCGCCCGGCCTTGGTGGGAAAATTGGCCAAATGGCAAATCTTGATCTCAGAATTTGACATCCAAGTGATGTCGCAAAAATCAGTTAAAGGTCGGGTGATTGCTGATATGTTAGCAGATTGCCCTAAAGAAGTACGCGAGGATAATTCCCCAGACAATCGAATTTCAACAGTAGAAGAGGACACATGGACTATGTTCTTCGACGGAGCTGTAAATTTGTCAGGTTCCGGCACGGGGCGGTCTTAATATCCCCAAATGGGCAGCATTATCCCGTGGCTGCAAAATTGATATTTCCATGCACCAACAATATAGCCGAATATGAAGCATGCATCCTCGGCCTGCAGGCGGCTATTGGAATGGAAATAACAAAACTAAAAGTGTTCGGTGACTCCGCCTTAATTATTCTCCAGACTGTGGGCGAGTGGAAAACAAGAGACGCCAAACTTGTACCTTATCACGAATACTTGGAAGAATTGGTGGGAGAATTCCAGGACGTCTCATTTGAATACCTACCTAGAATTCATAATCAGTTCGCCGATGCGCTGGCAACGTTATCATCTATGTTACAAGTAACAGAAGGGTTAGAAGTGGAGCCTTTGAAGATTGAAGTCCTGGCAAGACAAGCTCATTGCATGACTATAACTGAAGAACCCGATGGGAAACCCTGGTATTATGATATCATGAAGTACGTCCAGAAGCAGGAATTCCCTAAAGAAAGCACTCCCTCAGATCGAAAATACCTAATGAAAATGGCTTCGAGGTTCTTCGTCAGCGGTGAAAATTTGTACAAAAGATCATATGACTCAGTCCTGTTAAGGTGCGTGGATGCAAATGAAGCCACGCAAATAATGCAAGAAATACATGAGGGAGTATGTGGCCCACACATGAATGGACGTATGTTGGCCAAGAAAATAATGAGATTGGGTTATTATTGGCTCCCTTTAGAGGGCGATTGTGCCCAGCATGTGTGAAGCTGTCATCGTTGTCAGATTCACGGGGACAAGATAAATGTCCCTCCAACTGAATTGCATCAATTATCTGAGCCGTGGCCATTTTCAATGTGGGGCATCGATGTAATTGGCCCAATCAATCCGAAGGCATCAAATGGGCACCGGTTCATTTTGGTCGCAATCGATTACTTCTCAAAATGGATCGAGGCCGCATCCTATGCAAGCGTAACTGCACGAAACGTTATGAAGTTCATCAAACGTGACATAATCGCCCGTTATGGCGTACCGGAAGCTATCGTCACCGACAATGGGTCAAACCTAAACAACAAGTTGATTGATCAATTGTTTTCTGAGTTCAAAATCCAACATCTGAACTCGTCCCCTTATCGTCCGCAAATGAATGGAGCCGTGGAAGCCGCCAACAAGAACATCAAGAGAATCCTATCCAAGACAGCTGAAAGCTACCGCGACTGGCATGAGAGGTTACCCTTCGCACTAACAGCATATTGAACTTCGATTCGAACTTCCACTGGGGCAACGCCTTTTTCCCTGGTTTACGGCATGGAGGCGGTTTTGCCCGTGGAAGTAGAAATCCCTTCCCTGCGAATTTTATCCCAAGCAGGATTGTCCAAGGAAGAATGGACACAACAAAGGCTTGAGCAACTGAATATGATCGACGAAAAGCGACTGAAAGGCCTCTGTCATGGTCAGTGTTACCAGCAAAGGGTAGCTCGATCGTTCAATCAAAAGGTGCAACCCAAGCACTTTGAGGTAAACGAGCTAGTCTTGAGAAAGACACTGCCAATCTTTTCGGAGCCCCGAGGCAAGTTCGCCCCAAATTACAAGGGTCCTTATGTAATAAAGAAGATACTCCCCGGAGGAGCCTTGATCCTAACTGAGATGGATGGGCGAGAATTCTCTAAACCAGTTAATTCCGATGCTGTGAAAAAATACTACCCTTGAAAGATGTTCATTGTCTGGCATTGCCAAGCACTTCTCTATCATAATGGAAATGCCTATGCACCTTTATATATGAGTAATGTATTTCCACCATCATAAAAAAATGTGTGTTTGGTTGACTCGATGAAGAAAAATGAATGAGAATCACCAGCATTTAAAGAAGTGTTGAAAATCAAATAGCAAATTCGATGGCATAACCTGAGCAAATCAACATTATCCAGGCAGACTTGTAAGAGTAATCCATGTCAATTTCGCCCAGCTCCGTGTAAAGGACGCGTCATTCAAGAACCGGTCTGGTTAGAAGGAACCTTCTGTCCCAGTCAACAATCTTAGAATCTGGAAGCTTCACTTTTTGTTCCAGACGCAGGCTCTCGCAAGAAGTAATTGCCATCAGAGAAATTAGAGGTTCTAATTGTCCATATCAGATTCCATAAAAGCTTGAAGTAAATGACTTTGCTCAATGCTACTACTAGTCATAAGAAAATTCCACAGAAAGAAGGCGTTGAAGATAAGTTGACAACCATCAATTATGCATACGTGGCCATGAGTGAGGAAGGCCAATCGAAAGAAATGTCAAACTATGCCAAGATAAAGATGCCATCATCGACACTCAAATATCTTTAGGAGCTAGCACATGCAAGCTTTCGAGAAGAGTAATTTGGTATCGTTTCCAATACTCCCCACTCTTTGAATTCACTTTTGACATATTTTCTCCTATTGACAGGAAGCATAGGATTCAAGAAACAAGCTTAATGGTTAATTTGGGCAAATCAAATGATCCATACCGATTTACCTAACTTGGTATGAAAGGAAGTGTCGTCCTGAAGCCGATTCGGTTAAATAAAAAAGGCAGCGGCCTACGGACACCATCGGCGCCTTTAGCCGAGTGGTATCCGGGAAGAAGCGAAATGGTCTGAAGTCGGGGGTTCGAATCCCCGACGCGGCAGTTAGCCGCTTAGTAAAAAATATATAATAAAAATTTTTTGCTTGAGCTTGCAAATTACGAGAAAGTAGGTGATCTAACAAAGCAAAAGACACAAGACTTCATGTCCCACTCGCATTTCAGGTCCATCCAATCATCTGCAAAGTAGTGAAGGGTAATGTTGTATCGCTCCTAGTTGTTTAAACTCCTGAAAAAATCATGACTAACACATTCCCTCTTGTTTGTTGCAGGATCACCTGACTGTCAAAAGCAAGGATAACGAATCAATGAGAAGCATGTCTTGTTTGTTGCAGGATTACCTGACTGTCAAAAACAAAAATAATAAATCAATGAGAGGCATGACAAACTCTCCTAAGCAAAATAGCGTCCTGAGTAATTGCCAAAGCAAATGACAGAGATCCTTTAAGCCTCAACTCACATTTGATTTTGGCCAGACTAATTGATCTACTTGTACATCTTCTCTTCTGCAGGGGCAAAAGTTGAAAGGCCCATCAAATCCATGATCAAATCCCCAACCCTGGCTGATCCTTCTTATGTCATGTCCCTACTTAATAGGGACAACCATCGACATCCATTTGAGAATAACCCTTTTGATGTTCAAAATCTAACATATTTGGAAACACCATTATGTTAGCCCCTAAAGTTGTCAATAGGGTCTTTTGTTTGAGTCAAAACCATTCACTTGTTTTGAAGAGTTCAAACTCCATCATATTCGAAATGTTGCATATGAATTCTGCATGATTATTTTGCCTGTCTAAGTTACTGATTCCACTGAGGATTATTAGAATAGACAGCTAAGTGAAGAATATAAGATTAATTGAGCATGCTGGATGAGGTGCGTCAGAATGATGAAAGGCAGCCATATCCTACACACAGTCCCCCATCTATACACTTCTGAGATGAGTGCAGAAGATTCCATGGCTGCAGGGTAAAGAGTTCTCTCGCGAATGGTACGATAACCAAAACAGTGAGAGGCATTTCATTGCTCACCCCATTGAGCCCCATACACTGGTGAAGCTTCTCTCATACCTCCGTCAAGAGCCACCCCACACTAGGGCAGATCGGAGGCGAAACAACATCACAAGGTGAGAAGAGAGATAGAAATTTTCTTGCTCGCACTTGCATCAATCTTCGGGCGTCTTTATTGCATATGAATACTCACGTTAATTTAAGTGCCCTAGAGTCATGAAGAGCAATTCTTTCTTTACGCACTTGTATCTATTGTACAACTCAATTGAGTCTGTAAAATCACCCTCACATGGAGGCAAAGCAGAAGCTACTGCCGTTTGAGCAGCATAATCAAAAGCGCCGACAAAAGATGAAGACTCAATAGTCTAACAAAGGCGTTTGCTTGAACTTGTCAAGATCAGCTCTCAAGCAACAAGAATGAAAAAACATGGGCATAAAAAAAAACAGTGTACCTGGTAAAAGCAAGGTCAATGCCCATAAATGAAGAACTTGAATAAAATAGGGGCATGAAAAAGCAGTGTGCCTGGTAAAAGCAAGGCCAATGCCCCCCGGTCAAAAATGCAGCCGAGAAAATGTTGCTGTTGTGGTCCATAGAACCTCCATTTGACAATGAGAAGAAAGACTAGTAACAAATGCCAAGGCAGTCACCAACTCTCACCCTCTTACATGTGAGCCAAGTCTACGTTACATCCCATTGTAAAAGTCTCTTCAGACTAGGGGCACTTCAATTAACGTAGGATTTCATATGTTCATAAACATCGCTCGGAGAAGTACGAGCAAGATTACTCTATCTCTTTTCACAGGGTTCTTGACTTGTAAACCCGAAGATGATCGTGCGGAACTTTGCTTCATGAGCCTTGACCTCGACGGTCCCATTTGATGAGCTATTGACCAAGTCTTCATCACAATTTCAACAAAGACCTCTCACATTGGTAAAGTCGTACCGCTTGCGAGAATACTCAGACCCCTGCTGACATGATGACAGTGAGAAGTGTGGTCCTTATAAATCCTGCATCAATGGTCAGGATAGCCTTTTCCATGAGAAAGAGTGGAAAGTCCTTTCAGACTGAAAGTCCCTCATCTGGCATGCTCAAGACATCTACATTTGGAATGAAGGTTGTCTTTCAAATTTTCCCCGGTGGAACTCAGATGATGCAAAACTGACAAAATTATCATGCATGAATCTCATTTGAACTCATGAATTTACAGCATATACAATCATGTGTGCATACTGTGCAAATAGCAGACATACTCTTAGAGATCAGGGATATTGCCAGGTAAGCATATCTCTATCCCCATTTACCTTAAGGAACCTATCACTGTCCAGGTACTCTCTTCTTGACACTCGACCTATTCGAGTCATCCCTTGAGTTTAGGTGCTTGCAATTGTCTCAGTATCCCGTTGTTTTTTAGTACCCACCACTTGCCGGGTAATCCCTCTTAATGACACTCGATTTGTTCGAGTTGTCCTCAAAATTGCATCGTTAAATACTAATAGCTGTTCAAGCATTCCACTGCGTTGTGCATCTGTGGCCATCCAGGTAAGCCTTGTGCTACATTCAAGTTTATGTTGCCAGGAGGTGGGAGGCCTTCATGAATAGCCGAGGCGCGTCCTCGATATTCTAACTACCAGGAGGCAAGAGACTTTTACAAATATCTCAGGTACGTCCTCGGTATTCCATGTACCAAGAGTTTATACCTGTGATCGTCCAGGTACCCCTTCGATACTTGTGATCATCCAGGTATCCCCCAAGAGTTTATACCTGTGATCGTCCAGGTACCCCTTCGATACTTGTGATCATCCAGGTATCCCCTAAGAGTTTGTACTTGTGATCGTCCAGGTACCCCTTCGATACTTGTGATCATCCAAGTATCCCCAAAGAGTTTGTACCTGTGATCGTCCAGGTACCCCTTCGATACTTGTGATCATCCAAGTATCCCCAAAGAGTTTGTACTTGTGATCGTCCAGGTACCCCTTCGATACTTGTGATCATCCAAGTATCCCCAAAGAGTTTGTACCTGTGATTGTCCAGGTACCCCTTCGATACTTGTGATCATCCAAGTATCCCCCAAGAGTTTGTATTTGTGATCATCCAAGTACTATCTCCCAACAAACAGATGCCCTGAGAAAGGTCGGCGCATCTCCCGTCAAGGCGACCGAAGAAAGGTTCGGGTCCTAGACAAAACAACTTATTGCTCTAACAGGCGACCGAAGAAAGGTTCGGGTCCTAGAAAAGCAATTCCCCGTCAAGGCGACCGAAGAAAGGTTCGGGTCCTAGACAAACAACTTATTGCTCTAACAGGCGACCGAAGAAAGGTTCGGGTCCTAGACAAACAACTTATTGCTCTAACAGGCGACCGAAGAAAGGTTCGGGTCCTGGAAAAGCAATTCCCCGTCAAGGCGACCGAAGAAAGGTTCGGGTCCTAGACAAACAACTTATTGCTCTAACAGGCGACCGAAGAAAGGTTCGGGTCCTAGACAAACCACTTATTGCTCCAATAGGCGACCGAAGAATGGTTCGGGTCCTAGAGAAGCAATCTCCTCATGCAACAGGTAAGATGATGCCTTGATACTTGCCAAAACTCGGGGTTCACACCCTATCTCACTCACTCCCGGTAAGTAACTACAGGTATCTTCTTATCTGTCTTAGTATATGTAATGTTATATTGCTCATTTTCTGCATAGGACAATAGGTGCCAATTAAAATATAATCTGTTGCATATGTATAGACAAAATTTAGGTATCAGGTTTGTCTTTGAATGTAACCTCTACGAACTCACCTTCAAAGAGGGGCAGCTGTTGACACCTAAAAATTTGATTAGGTTTAATTAGGTCTTAATTTCTTTTTTTTTTCCTTTTTTTTAGATAATAAATAACAAATAACAAAAACAACAAAAAAATAGTAAAAAACAAAAGAAAAGAAAAACAAAAGCAGCAGCCCCCCCTTTTTCTTCACATGGGCTCGTGCGGCTTGGCCCCACCCCCCTTCTCCTCTTCTTCTTCCTTCTTCTCCCTTCTTCCCCCTACGCCTCTGCAACTCACGCGCTCGAAGACAACCTATGGCTGAGGAGGGTAGGCCGACGTCGGCCGGAGATGACAGATCTCAGGCGCCATTAATGGCCGCCTTCAATGCCGAGCACGCTTTGTTGGAGGAGCGAGGATGGGACGCCGGTTCGGCCGCGGGCGTCCGTTCGGCGTGCGAAGACCGGCGGCCGAATCCCCGTCGACCGGCCACCCCCGCGCCTATAAATAGCGAGGCACCACCTCCGTCGAAGGGCACGGCGAACTCGGAGATCTTCCCTTGAGAGACTTCAGGGTTGATTCAACGAGCGAGCACGCGAGAGACCGGGTCGCGAAGCTCGAACGACCTCCCTCCGAGAGACTTCGGGGGAGGCCGGCGGCAAGCGAGCCCGAGGGAGAGGGATCCGAGCGTGTGGAGACTGAGTAAGAGGAATCCGAGCAAGAAGGCCAGATCTGGGAGTCAAGTGCCCTCCGCCGCCACCGCCGGTTGCATCATCGTCGCCATCCGTTTTCCCCCCGCGCCGTCGCCATTCGGTCGTTGCTACTCGCCATCCACCGCAGCCCCGACGCCGTCGCTGCCCTATCACCGCCACCGTTCGTCACCTCGTTACAAACAGGTAACAGTAGCCGGCACCACCGCCCGTCGTGTCGTCGCCGTCGCGTCTCCCCCCCCTTTTCGAACCATACAGCCACTGAAATCCCCATCACAGACCCATTGTCGCTCGCCCTCGCTGTCCTCATAAGCGGATCATCGTCGTCGTCTCCACCGTCGTCTCTGTCGTCTCCACCGTCGTCGCCGTCAAGCCCGTCGTCGCCGCCGTCCGCCCGGTGGCGCCGCAGGCCCTCTCATCAGCGCCGCAAGGGAGCAAGGGGTAGAGGAGGCCGGGAACCGGGTCAATTCGCGGGTCTGTTGCGACCCGGTTCCCTTGTTTCCGGGTAGGGTTTCCCCGGGCCGGGTTGTGCGTGTGGGCCGGGTAGTCTTCGGGCTAAAGTTTTTATAAAAGTGGGCCTATTTTGGTTTTGGGCCTGGAGTTATTTCCTTAAAAGAAATTTTGGGCCTGGAGTTATTTCCTTAAAAGAAATTTTGGGCTGGAGTTATTTTCTTAAAAGAAAAGGACAAAAAAATTCGAGTCGGGCCCTCGTTCAGGTTACCGGCCCGGGTCGGACCCAACCCGCGGATCCGACCCGGGTCGGCTTTTTATATTATTTTATAATAAAAAAATCAAAAATATTTTATTTAAAAAAAATATTAAAAATGTTTTAATTTCAAGAAAATCGAAAAATATTAAAAAAATGAAAAAATGTTTTATTTTCAAAAAAAATCTAGAAAAATCAAAAAATAATTTATTTTCCAAAAATATTTTAAAAATATATAAAAAAATATTTTATTTTCCGAAAAAATAAAAAAAAAACCAAAAATATTTCATATTTTCCAAAAAAAGCCAAAAATCCAAAAAAAGCCAAAAATTCGTGAAAAAAGCCAAAAAAATTCAGAAAAAGCCAAAAAGACTTGTATTTTTCCAAAAAATCCCTTTTGTGTTCAAAAAAATTAGAAAATGACTCAAAAAATGTTTTTCCTCCCAAAAATGCATGGAAAATCCCTCGAGCATCCAAAAAACCTCAGGATTTAAACAAGATTAGGTACCGAAAGGGCATTAGTGATTAACTAGTGTAATCAAGTCCCCGATCCTATTTTCTCTAGTTACGCAGGAGTGAGTATTTCTCCCGATACTTCACTTGGGTTTCTAATCAACCCACCCCAAATCGATTAGTGGCGACTGCATTTTAAAAATTGATTTACAGGTTAAAAAATTGAACCATTAAGTCGTGAATTGGTGGACTTGGGAGAGTCCGGGCCTTAATTAATTCAGCCAAGCCATTAGCCTCTTTAGGCGCTCGTACCCGATTGCGGGCGCCGGAAAAAAAGAGGTCGCGACACATATGATATTCCCTCAGAAGTTTGAACTCTGGGAAATTGACAGTGAAACTGTCCATTTCTTGAAGAACCATCTCAATACTCTGTTGGGGTCAGGATTTTCCAAAATTAAGAGATCCAGATAAATAGATAGTCCCATTCATTCAGCACAGGAAAACAGAAGACAATTAAATATTAGAGAACTGCTGAGCTAACCTCTAAACATATGAGACCTTTCAGAATTTCAGCACATTGATCTCGGTACGTTTCAGTTTTTCCTAGTAGCTCCAGTAGCATTTCAGTCCCCACGCCATCAGAGAAAAATGCATTGCAAGGTTTTGTTTAACTGTTTATCCCCACACCCAAGATGTGAAAGTGTCATGACACATCAGTGATGTACAAGGTTTTGCCCTAGCTATCTAACATGTCTTGGCTCTTGAGGTGCAGATCAAGCTAAAAATGCATTGCCATTGTACAAGATTTTTGGTACACATAAAGGAGAATTTACTTAATAGTTGAATATTGTGGTTGATGTATGCATTACATACAATTTACTCATCTTTGATTGTATTGGTTTTCGTAGTGCTGTCACGATAGAAGCCAAATATTGTTTCCTACTTAAATGTATCTATTGATGATGAAATTGCAGATGGAGAGTAGCAATCTATAATCTCAACAAGTTCATTTAAAACTTCAACAGATAATTTCCTAACACAAGAGGATCTTTTGAGTAATGTACAGACTTAGCTTCTTACTCAAGGTTATTTTGTCTCTATAGAAAGGTCAAAAGTGACAGATATGTTCTTCTCAATTGTGATAGGGGAGGAAATTATCGTGATCGACATAATATTTCTATTACATGTCAAAAAAGAAAGAGCAAACTTTGTTTGATTGACAGTCCTTTTGAAATGCTTTGCTATAAAAAGAAGAAGGGATCATCATGGTCACTCAAAATTTTGAATGCATCACACAATAAATAATTAAAAATTAGACTATTAAATTCACCGAATAAAATGAAAGTTGAATAGTTAAAATACATGGACTGCAATGCAATGACACATGTTAAAGTTATAATTAAACAAAATGCGTACGAAAACTGGTAGATTATCCTTTTCATTCTTACCTATTCTTAAGTTATTTTTCGAATAATAGTTTTCCAGTAAAAAAAAAAAAACGAAATATTCAACTTACTAACAAAATAATTAGTTTTTTTTTTTCTCAACAACACATTAATTAGTTAGCTATCTACCAATTAAACTATTGTTTGGAAAAGAGGTACACCTATTCTGTTATAAACGGAGAAGGAAAACGGAAAAACCAAAAAACAAAAAAAGAATGCAAGCAATAGTCTTAAATTAAGGGTGAGCCTCACATTTAACCTTAATAAAAGTTATCTGGGATGAGCATGAATAGTTTCCTTTCTAGTAAGATTGAAACAAAAGAAATTGAAGAAAAAAAAGATAAGAAATAATCTTAAATTAAGAGTGGGACTCGCAAGAGATAATATAGTTAATTCAATGTAAAAATGTATGTCAAGAGCCAATAAAGAGATGGAAATAGCATAACCAAATAATTAATCAATGAAAAATATTTTCATTACCAACATTATATATTCTTTTTTATATAATTTAGATTATTTATTTTTTACGAAATAAATAAAATCCTAAATTACTGAGGGTTGGTTGATTATGATTTAAAAGATTTGGATGAGAATTAGTTATTTGCCGCTGGACACAAGAAGCATCTTACACGTTCTTCATCCACATCCACATTCATAATAGCTGATATGCGGTAAGTAGTCCATGTACCTCTGCCGGTAATTAATATCATCCTCCTATTTATTTTTTTCAAGATGTTCCGAGTTAGTCCATCCATTATATGTATTTTTTCTCTTCTGACGTGATCATTCAGATAGTCGAATTGGTCGCCGGAGTACAAGGATTGTTCTTAGAAGCTTTGGGGAAGAAGATCTTTTTCTTTCTTTTTAGCAGCAAAGGTATGAACAAGAAAGACCAAGTTCCTGGCATCGCAAAATCAGTAGGGATCTCTTGTTCCAGTTTGATTTTGAAATTTTATGTGGCACCATGTAGGTGCCAAATCAGCAACCAAAAAAAAAAAAAAAAGAAGCAAAACTCTAACCCTAAACCACCCACACATCCAAACCCTGTCCACCATTCGTCACTCTCCTCTCTAACCGCCGGCCAGTCATATCGGATGATGATGGCTGCAAGCGCGAGATCCGGCGAGTTATAGAGGCCATGACTGTGAGCTTGACGGGTCATGATGGTAGCAATGAGAGAGAGAGAGAGAGAGAGGTGAGCTTCATGTTGAACACGTCTTTTCCCTTTTACGAATGATGTACATCTATTAGTGGAATCCGGTGCTGCAAAGCTATTATTGGGATATTTCAGTTTCCCAGTCTGTTTCCTATTTCTTTAATTTAGTTTGCTTAAAATTATCTTGCCTATTCATCATATCTCTCGTAATTTGATTCTGCCTATGAAAATAAACTTTTAGCTAGCGCTAGTGTTTAAGTAAATATCTTTTACTTTTAATGATTTGGATCGTTTCCCATGCTTGATGCTTTATTTCAATTTAACGAGGACCAACACAAATTACGCGACTTGAAGGATAATTTTGTCGAGTCTATTGATTATTATCCTTTGTGGATAGTTTCTTTGAGACATGGACAAGGTTTGATACATTGAAAGTGCTTAATCATGCACCAAATTCAAAGGGTACCTTTGGATGTAACAACATATGAATCTTAACATTAAGTATGCTTATATGTAAGTGCGCTATGAGGATGGCTAGCTATTGATACCTGATTTTTAGTCGACGTGTCGATAAAAGTTCAAAACTCGAGGCTAGGGTTTCCAATCACAATGAAGCCCGTTCCTTGAACAAAAGGGTGCACAAAATTAAATGAGTGATTATTGCTTGCTGGTCAAGTCTTGCCAACGTCAATAGGTTAGGAAACAACAAAATGTGGATAAGGCAGTTAATGAAGGAGCAAAGATGTGGGAGAAATTAGGAGGGACTTTCAATGAAGGATTGACCGACTAATGGTCACAAGGCTGCCCTATAAGTATCGCAGGTCACCCAATGAATAAGCCCTCGAACAACACATCAAAATCCTTTATCTTATCATTTAGTCATCTTAGCCTAGCCTAGTTTAGTTGTAGCTTTAGATTCCCGTTGTTGATTCAATTGTAGCGAGTGTCTATATCCCAAGTAGTACTGTTGATTAGATTCCAATACTATCCTATTGCTCAGCATCGTCGATTAGATCCTGACATTGTGTTCTCGTACCCATCTAGGAGCAATGCCTTTCTGATGTTATTTTTACCGTCCAATATCGTCGATTAGATTTTGACGTTGTGTCCTCAAACCCATCTAGGAGTAGGGCCTTCCCAGTGTTGTTTCTATCATCTAGCATTGTCGAGTAGATTCCGACATTGTGTCCTCAAACCCATTTAGGAGTAATGCTTACCCAGTGTTGTTTCTACCATCCACCGTTGTCGATTAGATTCCAACGTTGTGTCCTTGAACCCATTTAGGGGTAGTGCCTTTTCAGTGTCGGTTATATCATCTCAATTAGATTCTGACGTTGAGTCCTTGTACCCACTTAGGAGCATTGCCTTCTTGATATTATTTCTACCATCCATCATCGTTGATTTGATTTCAATGTTGTGCTACCCACTCAATCTTAGCTGGTTCTCACTAATGTACTGAAGTGTATTTAAATTAAGCCGTTGATTAGATTTCGGTAGTTGTTATCATCAGTTCCGAGCTTGTATTGAATGATTGCATTGGGTTTAGAACTATGTATATATACCATATATATATTTGCATTTGACCTTCTTTTTCCAATACTAGCACAAAACTTAAGTCCCTTTAAAAAAAAACCAAAACATAATATTTGGTGAAAGATATTTTGTCGCGGGGTTTAAAACCAGTGAATTATTAATTTTTCAATTTCTTATGATTTTACCAAACCTATGTCTCGAATCGAAACTAAGCCTAATTCTCAAAAAGGACACTTGAACAACCGCGAAAGTTGTATAAATCTACATAAAAGAGTAGTACAAACCGGTCGAGCCAACTCGATCTCAATCGTGTCCTTGGCGATGGCGACGGTGGCCTTGTCGAGGCGCTTGAAGGAGATGAAGGCATACGAGGTGGCATCGAGCGTGTTGTACTCGCCAAACATGTCCATTAGATTCGCGCTGACGACATCGCTCGAGAGGTTTGCTGATCAAGAGGTTGTTAGAAGGCGGCATCTCGTGATCACCCCCTGATTCCCTCGTACGTAGGTGGGAGGGCCGGATGGACTTGCTCCGAGGCGGCATTGTCAAAGGAACCCATCTATGATCTACTCTGGTTTTTTTTTTTTTTTTGGTCGGTGATCTACTCTGGTTAGACTACAATAATTTAAACCTATTTTCATCCGGCCCTTCAACTGTCTAACAACTCATTTACAACCCAGCTCGAAATTATGAGTCAAAAAATGGGTTGGTGGCCCATTTTGACACTTCTAGATCACCAAGTTAGTCATTCATAAGATTCATTAAGTAACCAAAACCGAGGGGTACCCCCCCCCAAAAAAAAAAAAAAACGTAGCTAAAACTAAGGTTGCCACATCTTCAGAGGGAAAGGAGCACTAAAACAATAAATAAATAAATAAATAAATAAATAAATAAATAAGGACACGGTTAGGACCTAAGGCCTGCAATGGACTTTGCATTTTCTAAATATAAGAAACCTATTTTAAATCGATGGAAATCAACTCTTTTTTTTTTTTTTTTTGGTAGAAGGTAAGAAATATATTAAGAAGAGCCAAATGTACAAAGAGACCTCGACACCAGTAACTTGCACTCCAAATGTAGTAACAAAAGAAGTGGAAGGGTGACGAGATGCAAAAGCCGCAGAGGCGGCACAACAACTACAACAACAAGGCCAAACTAAGCACGGCTAGCTCGACCGGCTATCAAACAGAGACAAAAACAAAGAGGAGGCCAGCGTCAGATCAAGGACCTACGGGTCCCCATTGAAAATAATCGGGTCTAGGCTCCAACTTTTCTGCAGTCTTCTGTTCCTGAAATTGTCTTCGACGTTCCTGAAGGTGATAGCCTTGTCTCGGACCACTTTGAAGAGGTGGTTCTTGATGGCCGGAATTGAGAGAGGCTGGTCTCTAAAGATGATGTCATTCCTATTTTTCCAAATGATGTGACACAACGCGCCAAAGGAAAAACGGGAATCAACTCTTTTCATTTTCGTTAGGCGAAAGAAAAGGATCATGTTGATGAAAAACATCATAACCGAAATGATTGAATTGGTATGAGAATTTGAAGATAGAGCACCATATTGAAACTCTTGATGTAAATAATTTCTCCACGACTGCATTCGAATCGCATCCATCTACATGTACCGAGTAAAACTCCATCAAAATCCGGCCCGACTGATTATTAATCTATAAATTGGACCCGCTAATTTATAGAGGATAGGGTCAATAAAAACACAAACAATACGGGGCTGATTGATTGTGAAATTTTTATAAATGGGGATTGATTATTATTATTAGTAATAATTGTGGAACGTTAGTAAAAAAAGCATCTCTTGATGGCTAAAGATACTGTGGTTTGATTTGAACATTTGAACTCTTGTTGACTCTTTGATTATGTTATTGCCTTTTTCATCAGGCCTTGTATTGACAAGTTGAAATGAGTTTGGTGGGAGCTTTGTTTTATTAATCCCTAACATACGAAAATGACAAGATGCTAATTAGTATTACTACTAATAATAATAATATGCCTGGAAGGGGGTTTTGTCTGATGGGATTTGATTATTGGAGTAGATGGTCTTTGCCAGCCTGCTGCATAAGAGGTGGGGATATACATTTGAAATGAGAGTTTGTGTTTGGTAGGGATCATCCGTGTGATTGGTGCTTGATTTGGAGGTTAGGAGATTCTCTATTTGAAATGCAATGCATCTCTCTTAGAATAATTTTAGAGGTCATGTTTGCTTTCTTGTGAATCCAACAAGCGGTTTGCAAGCATTTGAGAAATAAGTCGAATCAAGGGTTCGAATCATCGGATTATGATCGAATTCCTTTGATGTCATATTTGACCAAATTCAGCAGACATGACAAAAAGTGTAATGGTGCAAATGCTTGTGATAACTCTATTTTGGATAGAGTATTTTTACTAATTTAAACTTGATATTTGCTAAGTTTTGATGAATTTTGGGTGAATTTATTTGCTACTCCTATAATTTTATTGAATTTTGTAGGAAATATGACTTTCGGATTTGTAAGGGACCATGCGCATCATTTGCGGAACATGCCAGAACCATATGCGTAATTTTCCCATGTGTTTGTGCTAGATTTGCACATTAATCCCCACGTCTCAATATTCTCTAAAACATCTAAGCATCTTCTAGAATATTTCAATATCTTTCAAGATATTTCAATATCTTCCAGAATATTTTATCTCGAAGAAAAAGCCAACCAAGGCCTAATGGGAGGTTTTTTTTTGGGTCAGAATGGGAGGTTGACCTAGGGTAGATTTTTGGAGGCTCTATAGACCCCTTTTGTGCTGTATATATCAATTCCCGGAGGAGCCATGCAGCCACCACCTTTGAGGAAAATTTTAGGTTTTCTTAGTTAGCTTTTTATGCTTTTATTTTATTAGTGGAATTGGCACGTGTCAAGGAGAGAAGGAGGCGGCAAACTAGAACCTATTTGTGACTAAAATTGGCGAATTTGATTTAATTTAGCATTATGTTCTCTTTAATTTTTGTTGTTAGTTTAGCTTTAATTATATTCTAAATTTCTTTTGTTAGAGCAACAATGGATCTTAACCATGATTGGTTGATTTTCAATACTTGTTCATGCAATATAATTTTTTTGATTGTAGCGTTCTCTATCATGATCTTAGTGCTTTTAGAAGTTTTGTCCACTTTTAAATAATTTGATGTATGCATGATACTGAGTGGAGATTACATGCATGAGCACTAGTGATCTAGGTCAAGGTACACTAGGTTCTTTGTGTGGTTGTGATGGCAAATCTAGGTTGGGACTACTTAGATTGAATTTGGGAATTTCCACAAAAAGTTAATGTTTTTAGGTAGTTTAAATTCACCTAAGGTTAGTGTGGGTTAACGTACCTAATTAGGGATTATTAGACCGAGGTTGGTTTGTAATCTAACTTAGGAAAATTCTACCAACACAATTGGGAATTAATTTGTTGCATGACAAGTTAAGAGAATTGATTATGATTGGTTGAGTGAAGTTGGATGCTCTAATGCTTTGTGATCTTGGTTAAAATCTTGATATTTGCATTGTTAATTTTTGGTTTGCTTTAGATTAGGTTTACTTTGCAATTTTAATAAGTTTTTGAATCCTTTAAGTTTTGGCTCTTTTATATTTCAGTCATTCAATTGGTTTAGTTCACTTTGCACTCGCCTTTTTGACTTGTTCAGCTAAATCTTTGGATTGATCACCTTCGGTAAGTAATTGGATAATTAGAGACAATCCTGGTAGGAATGATACTCACTCATCACTTTATTATTTGTAGATATTGTGTACTTGCAATTCACTTGACAACTTGCATGGACATGTGTACAAAAATTTAACTAATGTGGACAACATTGGAGTTTGATGTAAATGAAATTTAATCAATATAAACAAGTACATGTGGACACCTGTGCTGGAAGAATTTAGTTGGGTTTGATGTTGAAGGGACTTAATTGAAAAATTTGTGAAAGTAGTTGGACTTGATCAAATAAATTAAACATACATGGATTTGATTAGAAGAAAATAGTAAAAGTATATGGACGACAAGCCTAAGTTTTCCGATAAAAAAATATTTCGTTTTCGAATTTGGCGAAAGGATTGTTCTGAAGTTTCTAATTATAATAATAAAGATTCCAATGTAAACTAGTGTGAAATTTAGGCTCCATCGTTTCATGGAAGAAGTAGATGATTTGGAAAATATTTTCTTAAAAATTATCGCTTCTACCGCTTAAAATAATTGGTCAATGAAAAAAGTATTCATCATAAATAGCAAATTTAGTCTAAAGATTCTCGTGAAAGATGAAAATATTTTCTATTTATTTATTTTTGTAAGCAAGATAAGCAATAATTTTACTAAAATTTGGGGTAAATTTGTTATAAGTGTACTAGTTAAGGGTTTTTTGCGATTTTGGCCTTAAAAATTATTTCCATTTTCGACATCAATTTACTTCTAAACAGTTATTTTTCGTTCATCCATTTTTGAAAGTAATATGAGTGATTATTTTTGAGAAAACATTTTTAAAATTTTTCATTTCTCTGCAAAACAATGAAGCTTTACCCTTCTAAAATCATAATAACTTCATTTGTCAATATATCTCACTCATAACAACTTTTTTAAAGAGACTGAAGTTCAAAAGTCAACTAAAGTGGGTTCTCAATTTTGGTGTCCCAATGGAATATAGTTCGATGTTTTGGGTCTATTTATTAGGGCCAGCTGCCTTGAACGTTGAGACTTATAGCTAGTATGATTGGTTAAAGCAAATATTGAAGGATAGAAAAAGAGTAACCCCAACACTTTAGTCGTGCATTTATTTATTTATTTATTTATTGCATTTTCCCACAATAACATAAAAGAAAATTGTATTGGAAAAACAGCATCAACCATTTCTAAACTTCAAACTTTTCCTTTGGAACATTAACTATTGCATCATGGTGTTTGGAATTTTGGTCGCTACAAGTAATTGGCTATAAAAAAAGTAGTGAAAACTTATATATAAAATTACCTTTTAGACGTAAGAATTAATAATATATTTAAGTCAGATTTTAATAAGGCATCGGTGCAAGAGGGGATGTTAAGATATCTCGCATTTTTATTTATAGGATTTATCTGTTTTTATATGTAGACTCGCTTCACTTATAAATTTAAGCTTTTGAACTTTTTTATCATGATATTATAGTTAAATTGCATGCGAGAGGTTTTAAGATATCCCACATCACTTGTTTAACCAATATATATATGTTTTTTTTAATGACCTGGGAATTGCCGTACAGCTAGTAGCCGGCGACGTAAACCCAAGGGGCACTAGCGCAGGGACCCACCTCCCACGGCACCCCACTTAAGTCGCGCAATGGGGGCGCGAAGTTTCGAACCTCTACCCTCCCGGATGAGGGGTCAAAGTGCGAACCAACGCGTCCACCGTAGGATGGATGCAATATATTTATTTATGTATAGTTTAATTTGGGGGGGGGGGATTTCTAAATAATTCATGATTAATATGTCAAGAAAGCATTAAATTTAAAGGGTTTGTTTGTTTGAAAGAAAACTATTTCCGAGAAATTTTTTCCTACTTTCTAGTGTTTGGACGAGAAAAAACTAATCAATTTACATAAAAAAAAAATTTAACAAATTGAAAACACCAAATTTATGTTTTGTTTGTTCAAAAGAAAATTATCTCCACGAATTTCTTTTTACAACTTTCAAGTATTTTTCGTTTAAAAAAAATTTCAAGTATTTAAATGACGAAAAACTAATCAATTCAGACTGGAAATGATGAGCTTAGATTGGAAGAAAGTAACTTCTCATTATATTAAGAAGATAATTAAATTTCCTAAACCACCAAAGATGATTTTTTTATGAAAAATATCTTTATTTATCATGTAGTTTTTAGTAAATTATTCGGGCAACATTTTTTTTTCCAATGATGAAACTAATCATTTAAATATGGTAATTAAGTCCATTGTTTTCACCCAAAAGGCAAATACAGCTTGCATGTCCACATTCAATTGAACCCGGAATGTCGCTGCCCGTTGATCTCGACGGCAGTCGCGATCGATGCTGCTTTTTCCGAGGAGTGGATTGATGGGAAGTCATGATTGATGCTGCTTTTGAGTGGATTGATGGGAAGTCATGATTGATGCTGCTTTTTCCGAGGAGTGGATTGATGGGAAGTGATGATTGATGCTGTCCTTCCACAATTCTATGTCCTATCCGAACGAAATCACCAACTTCATCCCAATCCCAATCCCTACGGCTGTTCGAACCCGTCACCATAGTGAAATGAGAGAGAGAGAGAGGGGGGCTCATCAATATTAGGATTTCGAGTTCTTGAGAGCTAACGTTCAGGATCATAAATTCGAGGATGAGGCCATTTTTGTATATGAGTATTAAATCACATATTCATTTAACAATATAAAACTTTTAGAATAGTTAACAGTGGTTCTATAAAATCACAATAGGGCTTCTTTTTATCTTAGATAAGGTCGCATGTTAAATAACACTACCGATAGATGCATAAGTACTACATAGATGCACAAAATTTATTTGAAATGTATGTATTGGATGGTCAATGGGGACATGAAAACAGAGAAGGGAGAAAATCCCTAGCATTGCACCATGCGACAGAAGAAAGGACTTCACTGTTTTGCATTTGAAGTCCCGTGCATTGTGATATTTCCTAAAGCAACAACTCCATTGTGATATTCCTCATCTAGTTGGTACAACAACAATTAATTTTTTTTTTTCTGAGGAATAATTGGATGAATTAGTTGAGAGCCGACAACGATGATTGGTTTAAATTTCCCAAATAAACGACACGGATGATGGAATTGTTTCATGTTGAAGTTCTCCTTTCCATGATTATAATTTATAAAGATTGTCGTGTCGGATGTGTTGCGATAGAAAGTCAAGTAACCCTGATCGAGATTTAGGCTTGACCTCTGTGGGCGACACCCGTGCAAATCACTGCCTGTGTTGGCGACACCCGTGTGACCCACTGTCTGTGTCGGCGATGCTAACATTAGAACTGCTGTTGATGTTACTGTTGCCGTTGCCAACCAAGGGTTTCCGTCTTCTCCTTTGATTCGACCCGACCTTTTATGTGAGCAACCGGACGTCCTTAGGCGATGAATTTCACTTATCGATTTCTCATCATGAATGCAAATAACATCAATCAGACCCAATAGATTTCGACGTTCCGGTCATCATTCATGAATTTATCCATCCTTTCGCCAAAATCAAAGTCGCACCACCGACACCGATCGTCACTAGTTAGTGCTGTCATTTAAGGAAGAGAAAGGTTCGAGGTGCGTGGCCAAAATTTCCACTGGCCCGGTGGAGGGGGGGGTGGGGCACCCTGCCCAATTATTTCGGTAGAAATTTTTATATCCGTCCATAAATTCTAGACCCCACCAAAATTGTACGGCAGTATTATTAGGAATGTTTAGGGAAAAAGTCTTACGAGTTTAAGAGCCATGTTTAATAACAATCGGGCTTTCGATTTGTGAAATGTGATTAATGATGAGTAATAAATTCGAGAATTGAGAAACAATACTTTAGTACAGATGGAGTGATTGAATTTTGCATTAGGCCCATCTCTATTTTTGTGGCATTATGGCTCCATGTATTTAGCAAAAAAATGAATGATTTGAAATGTATTTTCCTAAAAAATGATTACATGTATCGTTTAAAATAATTAGTTAATGAAAAATATTATCATCATCTATAACAATTTATGTCTAAACAGTTTCATGGATAAGGAAAAATTTTCAGTTGATTCATTTTTGTAAGTAAGACAAGCAATTATTATTTAGAAAATGTCATTCAAATCATTCATTTTTTTGACACATTAGGAGAAATTCTTGAGGATTGAGTGAAAGCGTGGAGGATTCCTTTTCGTTCTTGTAGAAGTTTGAACTTGTGGTTCACCCAAAAAAAAAAAAAAAAACAGAGAGAGAGTAAGATGTTATGTTCTTTTATACATAGTTCAAGTTAGATGTTGATTACACATGATTCTAACTTGTTGCTTTCACTTTTCATTTTGGTATTATTCGTCAAATTTGGGGTGTCTACTTAAGGCTCCAACGAACGTCTAGTTAATTATGTAATTCGGTGCCTTTCAAGGATATATGAGCATTTTACTACAGGTCATATTTTCCACCATGTTTCTAGTCAGCGGGTCATGCAGAAAAAACAAAGGGAAGTGACCTCTCTTTTTTTGCGATAGATATTTCCTGACGAGTAACGTGTTGCACTCCAACATCGGCACCATCTCTTTCAACTACAACAGCGCTTTGCTTGCATAGTCAATCCCCACCACCATCTTCATTGATGTGCCGCGAGGCTCTTCGTAAACCGCCACCACCGACCAGTGAATGTCTTCAACCGTGATCAACAACTCACGTGATTGATATCCTTCACCTCTCAGTCGCTCTTCTTCGAACTCGACTAGTCGACAAAAAAGTGAAGCAAAACTCTAAAATCAATGAAGATTTTGCTGTTTTTGCCTATTCTTTCCAACGAACACTAGCCGCGAGCTTGTTGCCATCAATCCAACCCCACTTGGCCAAGAGAAAGCCAAAGGGTCGCCATCGTCGTCTTCTTCTTCTTCTTCATTGGCCCGGAGGAGGAGGGGGGGGGGGGCACCCTGCCCAATTATTTCGGTAGAAATTTTCATATCCATCCACAAATTCTAGACCCCACCAAAATTATATGGCAGTATTATTAGGAGTGTTTAGGAAAAACGCCTTATGAGTTTAAGAGCCATGTTTAATAACAATCGGGCTTTTGATTTGTGAAATGTGATTAATGATGAGTAATAAATTCGAGAATTGAGAAACAATACTTTAGTACAGATGGAGTGATTGAATTTTGCATTAGGCCCATCTCTATTTTTGTGGCATTATGGCTCCATGTATTTAGCAAAAAAATGAATGATTTGAAATGTATTTTCCTAAAAAATGATTACATGTATCGTTTAAAATAATTAGTTAATGAAAAATATTATCATCATCTATAACAATTTATGTCTAAACAGTTTCATGGATAAGGAAAAATTTTCAGTTGATTTATTTTTGTAAGTAAGACAAGCAATTATTATTTAGAAAATGTCATTCAAAATCATTCATTTTTTGACACATTAGGAGAAATTCTTGAGGATTGAGTGAAAGCGTGGCGGATTCCTTTTCGTTCTTGTAGAAGTTTGAACTTGTGGTTCACCCAAAAAAAAAAAAAAACAGAGAGAGAGTATGATGTTATGTTCTTTTATACATAGTTCAAGTTAGATGTTGATTACACATGATTCTAACTTGTTGCTTTCACTTTTCATTCTGTATTATTCGTCAAATTTGGGGTGTCTGCTTAAGACTCCAACGAACGTCTAGTTAATTATGTAATTCGGTATCTTTCAAGGATATATGAGCATTTTACTACGGGTCATATTTTCCACCATGTTTCTAGTCAGCGGGTCATGCAGAAAAGAAAAGGGAAATGACCTCTCTTTTTTTGCGATAGATATTTCCTGACGAGTAACGTGTTGCACTCCAACACCGGCACCATCTCTTTCAACTACAACAGCGCTTTGCTTGCATAGTCAATCCCCACCACCATCTTCATTGATGTGCCGCGAGGCTCTTCGTAAACCGCCACCACCGACCAGTGAATGTCTTCAACCGTGATCAACAACTCACGTGATTGATATCCTTCACCTCTCAGTCGCACTTCTTCGAACTTGGCTAGTCGACAAAAAAGTGAAGCAACACTCTAAGATCAATGAAGATTTCGCTGTTTTTGCCTATTCTTACTGACGAACACTAGGCGCGAGCTTGTCGCCATCGATCCAACCCCACTTGGCCAAGAGAAAGCCAAAGGGTCGCCATCGTCTTCTTCTTCTTCATTGGCCCGGAGGGGGAGGGGGGGGGGGGGGGTGGGGCACCCTGCCCAATTATTTCTGTAGAAATTTTCATATCCATCCACAAATTCTAGACCCCACCAAAATTATATGGCAGCATTATTAGGAGTGTCTAGGAAAAACGCCTTATGAGTTTAAGAGCCATGTTTAATAACAATCGGGCTTTTGATTTGTGAAATGTGATTAATGATGAGTAATAAATTCGAGAATTGAGAAACAATACTTTAGTACAGATGGAGTGATTGAATTTTGCATTAGGCCCATCTCTATTTTTGTGGCATTATGGCTCCATGTATTTAGCAAAAAAATGAATGATTTGAAATGTATTTTCCTAAAAAATGATTACATGTATCGTTTAAAATAATTAGTTAATGAAAAATATTATCATCATCTATAACAATTTATGTCTAAACAGTTTCATGGATAAGGCAAAATTTTCAGTTGATTCATTTTTGTAAGTAAGACAAGCAATTATTATTTAGAAAATGTCATTCAAAATCATTCATTTTTTGACACATTAGGAGAAATTCTTGAGGATTGAGTGAAAGCGTGGAGGATTCCTTTTCGTTCTTGTAGAAGTTTGAACTTGTGGTTCACCCAAGAAAAAAAACAGAGAGAGAGTATGATGTTCTGTTCTTTTATACATAGTTCAAGTTAGATGTTGATTACACATGATTCTAACTTGCTGCTTTCACTTTTCATTCTGTATTATTCGTCAAATTTGGGGTGTCTACTTAAGACTCCAACGAACGTCTAGTTAATTATGTAATTCGGTGCCTTTCAAGGATATATGAGCATTTTACTACAGGTCATATTTTCCACCATGTTTCTAGTCACCGGGTCATGTAGAAAAGACAAAGGGAAGTGACCTCTCTTTTTTTGCGATAGATATTTCCTGACGAGTAACGTGTTGCACTCCAACACCGGCACCATCTCTTTCAACTACAACAGCGCTTTGCTTGCATAGTCAATCCCCACCACCATCTTCATTGATGTGCCGCGAGGCTCTTCGTAAACCGCCGCCACCGATCTGTGAACGTCTTCAACCGTGATCAACAACTCACGTGATTGATATCCTTCACCTCTCAGTTGCACTTCTTTGAACTCGACTAGTCGACAAAAAAGTGAAGCAAAACTCTAAGATCAATGAAGATTTTGCTGTTTTTGCCTATTCTTACCGACGAACACTAGCCGTGAGCTTGTTGCCATCGATCCAACCCCACTTGGCCAAGAGAAAGCCAAAGGATCGCCATCGTCTTCTTCTTCTTCTTCTTTGGTTCTACAACATCAAGCTCAACCCAATTCTGAGAAGCCGTTTAAGGTTGTTCTCGCATGCTCTTTCTTATGATTATCTGACTTCTTCAGTACAACCCCAGTTCTATGTTCTTCTAACCTGTGAGATGAATAATTTTTCCAAAGATATTGGGGCTTATGAGGAAGATTGACGGCGCGTTTGGTAACACTCCAGTGAATTGTTTTTTTCGTTCCCTAGAATAGAAATAGAACATGAATCCATTTAATAATTTTTTTTCCTAGGAACAATTTGTTGTAAATAGTAGAGTTTGCTAATGCACTCACCAAATAGTAGTGACTGATTTGATTCTGCACTTTGTATGTGGAAGTTAAGGCGTTGTTAATCTAATTAAAAAAAATTCTTTAACGTACTATAGATAATTAAATTAGTGTTGACTTTACATTGTCCCACTACTATATCGTTAGGACCTTACATCATCTGGGTCATGTGATCCCCTATGTTCTACTGATGAAGTAAGCTCACGGGAATTTGAAGTTTCATATCAATCGAAGACTGAAATGGTAAGAGCTCTGGCAATTTTCGCTGCAGCTACTACGGAAGATGTGGTGCTTAACGCTTCATGGGTTGCTGCCAGTCAGGTCGGTTTGACCCTTGCTCTGTTGCTAATTTCCTTATTTGGGAATTTTGATAAATTGAATACCATCATGTGGCAAAGGCTTTCTTACATATTAGTGTGAATACTTCATAACTTTGTTTAATCTTAATCGTATTGCGATACAGGGTCCTACCATGGTGATTTTGTTTGTATTAGGATATGCAGGCATAATCTTCGAAGAATCTCTACCCTTCAAGAAAAGTGGAGTGGGATTATTGATGGCTGTGAGCTTATGGGTAGTGCGAAGTATTGGGGTAAGCTTAAGATAAAGTTGTGGTTATTGATGTCTATATCAGTGAGTTGCTACAATTGTAGGGGGGCTCATCCCTAATTGTTTATTATACTGACATAAATATTCTCTTTACCATTTGGCCCATAACAGGCCAAAATTTATTTGAGGCATGATGCGATAGCATGTTTGTTTAAATATTTCTCTTCTCGCTATTCTAATTGAATCTTAATCTAAATTTGGGAGTGTGACTGCCAAACTAAAAAGGTAAAGCTACATATGTGTTTACCAATCATGCCATGCTAGAAGTCATTTCTTTCTTTTGGTTTCCTTATCAATTCACTATTCCATATGTAGGACGGCTACTTTTGAAACTGCCTTAATATGTAATACTCCTCAGCTCATAGATCTAGAAACATTTAGCATATGTAGTGGAAGTCTTCCCTAGAAAACCTTAAGACACACTAGGGGTAGATGCAGATTCTAAAATTAAGTTTTATTCATTAGTGTGGCACAATTTCTGGTGAAAAGTTTTTCTTTGAGAAATTGCTAATGTATCGAGGGAGAATGTAGTGCTATTTCTAGGAAAGCTCCAAATATCTTTGTCATGGTTTTTCTTTTGTCTTACAATATTCAACAAGAAAATGATGGCCTTCCTTCTCCTGGCAAGGAAACGTGTAAAAAAAATTTCTGTCTTTTCAAGAAATTGAGGAAGAATTGTGATTGTCAAGCACAGAAGTCACTAACAATTGGCTACATTGACTTTGCCTATCCATTTCTTCTGTAGCCATCTATGTCTAAGCTATTGTTCATGTGACTATTGCATTTAACTAGGCTAATTCTCTATTGACCGTGGAAGCTCATAAGCAAGGTTCTCTTAATTAAAGCACCTTTTACTATCCTCTAATCTCTAGGTTAGATGATGGAGAAGGTTCTTAACACTAGTTCTTGTATTGTATATGTCTTGGTACTTTTTTAAGTCTCAGTGTGGAAATACATCATGAATTTAAATGCTTAAATTTCACAATGAGCTGCATACTTTCTTTTTTGTCTGTTGGTAGGTAATCACTGTTTCAAATTCCCTTGAGTGAAGTTTATTTTTATGATTGTTTTATATTTTATTAGTTTTATTTAGGTATGATATTTCGTATTTCTGCTTGCCTAGGCTCCATCAACTGATGTAGCTGTCTCGGAGCTAAGTCATGCACTAACTGAAGTCAGTGAGATAGTCTTTTTCTTGCTTGGTGCGATGACCATTGTGAAGATAATAGAGGCTCATCAAGGATTCAAGCTGGTCACAGACATTATAACTACTCGGAAGCCACGCACTCTTCTTTGGGTGGTAGGTGTATTTTTCCTGTAACACCCTCAACTTCGAGCCCTTTACACGGTAAAGGAGAAGTCCGGACTTGGTTTTGTCAGTTATGCCCTGTTACGTCCAACTTCGTTCGATCACGGCTTAGGCACGAATTTTGGACCAAATAAGATAGTCGGTCACAATTAGACTCAATTAACTCCTGCCCAATAAGATGGCCTTCTAACCTTGATATTTTCCTATGGGGCATTTAATGTTCTTGGAAGGTAGTCAATTAATGCATGGCGACTAAGTAGGACACTTGGCACAAATGGTCTTACCCTTGCAAGGTAATCATGAACCTTGGATTCTTGCACATTAAGAAAGGGTGAGTCATAAGCCTATTAAGAAGACCTAACGACAAGCTAGATAGGTTAATTTCCTTGAAGAACCAGAGTCAAATGCATTAAATGAGGGTAATGAGTATGGAGGCTTAGGTGTCCTAAGTAATTAATGAAAGAAGATGTCCTAAGTAATTAATGAAAGAAGATGACTCATAAGCTTAGGTGTATAGTCATCATGACAAGCCATTAATGAATGGGGTGAATCACATGTCCATGTGTCTCTATTAGATTAGGGTCATCATTTCCTCTACTTTGAGACTTCGAAAACAAGTTATTTCCAACTTTAAATGCTTGATGAATCATTGGCCAAGTAATTAATGAACGATGATCTTGGAAGACCATTAGGGGCGTCACCTCTCCCCTATAGACTTGCCACCTTGAATTTCATAGGTTTTGACTTCCCAATTTTTCGAAACTGTTGGACCTTTCCTGCTTTCCAATTTTATAGAGCTCTTTGTGCTTCGAATTTGGAGAAACTTCCTCATGAAAGTTATTCAAAACACCTTAATCTATAACATACTTAAATTTCAGATTTTTCTAAGGTGAAATGGTTGAGATGAAGGCCCAATCAATTACCATATAGAACCTGTCTAGTATAGTGAAAACAGTAACCAAGTTACTTTCTCGAATTCTTATAAAATCTTCCATTTTGAATTTGGACATGCTTCATTCACAAAAATTTTAAATGACATCCATATCTACAACATATTAAAGTTTCAAAGAGTTTTGTGAAGATTTAGATTTCGAAATGAATCCCTCTCTGTGACTGTTGAATTTGCTCGATGAACGAATTTTTGAGTTGTGTTCAATGAATTTATGCTCTTTCCATAGCACGAATTTGGCTAAGTTTCCTCATGAAAAATGTTCCTTAAGATCTCTTCAACAATGTATTAAAATTTGATAATTTTTCGAGTCCATTTGATAAGGTAATGACACTGATTTAGAAAGTTGCTTGAAACTGTTCTTCAACTTAGGATAGAAGGTTACATGGCAAACTTGGAGAGGAAAGGGCCGCACGCCCAACTTAAGGAGCAAGCCATCTAGAGTCTTTTTGGATTGGGATAAAGATACATTATATGCTCTTGGACCATAGTGCATTAATGCTAGTTTGAGTCATAAGGCTTAGGTGTCCTTTAATTAATATAGTTATCATTACAAATATGACTTAACCCCCAAATGGCCAAATAAGAAAAGGAACAAGTGTGGCCCTAGGGATTAGGTTAGCCACATCTTCTTCCTTAGTATTGCTACCTTACCAACCTAGGCTTGCCATCCAAAGAAATCCTATTAGTCTATTTGGAAGGATAATGATGAGAGACTTATCTATAAATAGAGGCATTCTCCCCAATACCACACACACCACCCTCTCTCTCTCTGTCTCTCTCTCACGCCTTCTCATCGTCACCCTCTCTCTCCCTCTCTCGGCGTTGCTCACCCATTGCCTCATTGGACAGTCCTCTATTAGTAGAACTACCTATAGTTCATTGAGGTTCATCGAAGGTAAGTAGAATTTATAACTCTTGGCTAGATCGATAGCCTACGTCGTCGAGTTTAGTGGTGTGCTCACTTGTGTAAGCTACGTGTATTTTGTAATGTTCTTTTGCATGGTTTGCTCATATTCACATGATTGAATGCATTCATGCCATCGGGCTTTATATGCATCGGCTAAGACAAAAGATGAAGAACCGGCTTGTGTGATGCACTTATATGATGCATCTAAAGAAGAAAAAGCGCTCATCGCCACATAGCATTGGCGGCGATGCCTCGTTCATTAAATAGGATGCCCTAGTTGAGTGATGATGCCTGGGTTTAAGCTCGGATGCCTCGGGTAAGCTAGCCCTGGGATGCCCTAGTTGAGTCAAGATGCTTGGGTTGAGCCCAGATGCCTTTGTGAGCTAGCACTAAGATGTATCGGTTGAGTCGGGATGCCCTGGTTGAACCAAGATACCTAGCTTGAAGTTGCATGCCTCAGTTGAGCCCAAAGGGTTTGGTTGAGCCAGAACGACGATAAATGAATTTTCATGAGTGCCAGTTTATACACAAGCATGATATGTTGATATGTTCATTGACAACCAAAAGGTAAGCATATACATTAATGGACATCTACAAGTAGTCGAGGTATAGCAATAAATTTGCTAATGATTTGTCATTGATATTGCATTGCGAGCATTGTACCTACTAGATTTTGATGATGAGATGTCCCCCTAGTAGAAAATTAGGGTTTTACTTACTGAGTCCATGACTCACCCTATTGTTTTTCAGAATTGTAGATATGGAGGAATTGTAATCTCAAATAGAGGAGCTACAATTTACCCTAGCTTTTTTTAGCATAGAGCATGTAATGGTTGTAAATATAATGACCCATGACAAAAGGGGCTTGTAAATGTAACTGATATAATTGTATGTTTCTAAATGATTGTTTTCCTGGCTGCTTGTTGTTGTCTAGGTGTTGTCTGTACACTTCCACATGTGCTTAATGAAAAAATAAAAATAAATGGTATGATGACGCACTTGGAATGTAACGAAAATAACCATTTCTGCTTGTGACCTTGGGAATGGAGTTGGGGTCATTACATCTCCTCTCATGGTGTCTTGAAGAATCCTTCTTAGCTGAATAGTCAGTGAATTGTAATTGGAACTCCTGTTAATACATTATTGAACCTTTAGGTCAAACCCACTTACCCAGTCCATATTGCCATCTCATATAGCAACTAGCACTAGGGGTGGTAAATGACTTTAGGTCAAACCCCCTAACCTGTGACATTTAATCACATAATCCATTGACAGAGGTGTCACTGCCCACCACTGCCGGTCGCCGCCCGCCATCTGCATTGCCTAGGAGAGAGAAATTTTGTGTCGTTATCAAAGCGTATTTTCACTCAAAAACCCATTCAATAATAGAAATAGAAAAATCTATTTCAGTTTCAAATATCAATTTCTGGCAAGAATGGTTATTATTCGTACCCTTAAGGACTAGAAAGAAGGTAAGGTGAACTTGTCATTGAGATTGCTTCTTGTGGTACAGTTAAAGGAGGACGTTCAAAATTACTGCAACAACAGGTGGAACTCATTGAATAGGTTGATCAGAATTAAATCTATGTGGATATGAGCTGGACATAGCTCGTATAAATTTGGCTAGTGGATGAACCCGTTTAACATGAGATGCTTTAGTGTTTTGTTCTAATTAAGACAAGGACAATCTGGAGGATAAACATTTGTGTTCTAGATTGAACTGGTAAAACTGGCTTCTGCCCTTTCAGGAAGTAGAATGGAGGCAAAGAAACTGGCATTCGCTATAGCTTAGATGACTTCTTTCAATCCTTCCCATGGACATTTTAGATACCTCAGTGCCTAACTTTGAATAAGTATGAGACTAAGAGAGTATCAACCCTCTCAATTCAGTGTGGTGCTGACCTTTAACTTCTTGTATTTTCAGGTTGGTTTCGTGACTTTCTTCTTAAGTTCTATCATGGACAACTTGACATGTACAATTGTCATGGTGTCTTTATTGAAGAAATTAGTACCTCCTTCCGAGTGCCGCAAGTATGTTACAACATCTTCAGATTTTCATGAAGTCCTCATCTCAACATCTGTAGCTTGTTTTTTGGTTCTTCGGTGTTTTGTTTCCTTCAGTTGGGTCTTTCTGCGCCTTTCCTGTTTTGATAGGATTTTCTTCCATATTGAGAATTGTCTTGTCTTTAGGCCATATTGAAACACTATAATCTTTGTATTATGAGTATGAGCCACTAAATTGGATCTATAATCATCGTAACTTCAGAAGTCAGCTCCTTTTATTGAGTTTGAGATTTTAAGTTGAGATAGTTTATCAGATCATATAATAGAATTATTTCCATAATAAGTGCAACTATCAAACAACGTTGACCAGTGGTTCAAGGCTTTTCAATCTTAGTGATAGATGCTGGTGGTTGATATAACCACTTCTTTCAACACATAAAAGAGCACCTTGCTGGTGTTGCAGGGTGATGATCGTTTTGTTAAGTACTTTTTTATCATATCAGTTTCTATTGTTTCATTTTTTTTCGATTGACTTATTTCTTTTTCATGCAGTTCTGGTGGGATTTCTTATAGTGCTATGTGTCACTTCTCTGTTGCTTTGTACTATGTTCTTGAGAAGTTCTATTTAACCAATGTTCCACTGTATGTTGGCAGGCTTCTTGGAGGTGTTGTGGTTATAGCAGCAAATGCTGGTGGTGCATGGACTCCCATAGGTGATCTTTCTACCACTATGCTTTGGGTTCATGGTCAGATATCCACTCTGCAGACAATGAAGGTTATCATTTTATCTTTGTTCTCTACCGGGATTTCATTACCTCATGCAGTCCAATAACATATGATTTATTACCGGTGATTCAAGTACATTACCTCATATAGTGATTGAATTTGCTATACTTATCTCTAGGTTTATTTAACCAATTTGCTCATGCTCTAACAACATCAGAGAAAGTTGGAATTTGAACTTTAAAACTTGGCATTGGAATTTCAATTTCCTTGAGCAATGACTAACTAGCTTTCCTATATAAGATATAACTGTTGGGCGCACGGTTGTATGAACGGTCTATCTTCAATAGCTTTTCATATTTTTTGTGCCCTTTCAAGACCACATCAGAATATAAATTGCAGGACTTGTTCCTCCCCGCGGCAGTTTCTCTAGCCATCCCACTGGCTCTTATGTCCCTTACCAGGTACTCTCCTAGCATATCCAGCCATATGCCGAATGTCAATTAGTTCCTACTATATGGATCAGGAGTTCTGAGGTTAGTTTCTTTTATCCTTTAACAGTGAATTTAGGGGGGAGGGACAGGAATCTGCCGATGATTTGGCATCTGATCAGATGGAACCTCGAGGACGGCTTGTTTTCTTTGTAGGCATGGGGACACTAATCATTGTTCCAGTATTAAAAGCTTTGACTGGTCTGCCTCCTTACATGGGTCTGTTGCTCGGACTTGGAGTTCTTTGGATTCTAACGGATGCAATCCATTCTGATAAATCCGAGAGGCAAAAGTTGAAAGTACCACAGGCTTTATCTCAAATTGACACTCAAGGAGCCCTCTTCTTCCTTGGAATTCTATTATCTGTAAGCAGGTAATTTGTGAATGGCGTGAGGACATTCTTTCTACCTACTGCTCATCATTTATTCAGAAGATTAATATCATCAACTCTTGTTATTAAATTCATTATACTGAGAAGATTGATGAAGTAATCTCTGCATGCAAAATCTCACTTGTACAGAGACATGCAGAGACATTCTCTAGTGTGCGCAGGGATATGTACACAATTAATATATCTATCTGAGCCATATATTCTGTCAAGCTTCGCATTGGAATCTCTCAATTGACTTACCATAGTCCCCTCGATTCTGCACGCGACAAGTGCATAATATTTTCTTATTATAATAGCGAAAAAGCCACCTCAAGCAGGTAAACCCAGGACTCATAAAATTCCCCACTGACCTCATGGATCAGTATTGTTGTTACTGATCAAAAACGATAATCTAGAAACAGAAAACCAGAAGCTATAATTTTGAGTGAGGAAGAGAAGCACAGAGAAAACAGAGCACAAACTTGCGTACGTCAGTTTTCTAAGGAAACTGTCAAGTACAAGGCAACTTAAACAAGAACAAAAAACTGCTTACAAACCACACACACGTGCAGCATATAACTGCACCTAAATGTGTTAATTCACATCCTAGAAAATAGCAAAGATACTAAATACGTAACTAAATGAACTTGCTGTTTTTTTAATAAAAAAATAGAGTAAAACAGAGAAAAAAAAAAACAGAACAGAAAACAGAGTAAATAAAAAGAAAACAGCAACTGAGACATTATTAATCTAACAAACTCCTCCTTGGATCAGTTGCTGCTGCATACTCCAATTTTCTTTCTTAATACTTCAAATCTTCCAGCTTGAAGTGGTTTTGTGAACATGTCTGCAAGCTGATCTTCAGATCTGCAATAGACCAACTTAACTTCGCCACTTTGTTGCACCTCACGTAGAAAGAAAAATTTGACTTTGAAATGCTTGGTTTTGCCATGGAAAACTGGATTTTGAGATATTGCTAACGCAGCCTGATTATCCACATTAACTTCAATGCAATCACTAGAATTCAACCACAAATCCTTCATTATCTTCTTCAGCCATAAAGCTTGATTTGCAGCTGCAGTAGCTGCTATAAACTCAGCCTCTGCAGTGGACTGAGCTACAATCTCTTGCTTTTTGGAACACCATGAGAAACAAGCAGAACCAAGATTGAAACAATACCCAGACGTACTTTTCATGTCATCTACTGAACCAGCCCAGTCACTATCAGAAAATCTTTGCAAATTAAACTTCTGACCTTTCTTAAACTTCACACCAAAGAACAATGTTCCTTTGAGATATCTCAAGACCCTTTTTGCTGCAATTAAATGTAACTGACTAGGACTACTCATAAACCTGGATAAAACACTCACAGCAAATAGAATATCTGGTCTGGTTGATGTAAGATACATGAGACACCCAATCAGACTTCTATACATAGAAGCATCTACTGCATCAGTTCTGCAGCTTCTCTTTAATAGCCATAGGAGTGCTTACACTTCAACAATCTTCCATCTGAAACTTTTTTAGAATTTCTTTCATGTATTTTTTCTGACAGATGAAGATCTCATATGAAGCCTGTTTGACTTCCAAACCCAAAAAATAAGACATCTTTCCCAAGTCTGACATCTCAAAAACTGCAAATAAATCTTGCTTCACCTTCTCTATCAATTCCATATCATTCCCTGTCACTAATAGATCATCTACATAAAGTGACAGAATTACAATACTGTGATTCATCTTCTTGACATAAAGAGTGAACTCACTTAAGCTTTTCACAAAGCCAAAATCTTGCAAATATCGATCTATCTTCCCATACCAAGCTCTTGGAGCCTGCTTCAGTCCATATAGAGCTTTCTTCAACCTGTATACACTCTCTTCTTACCCTTTGATACTAAAGCCTTCAGGTTGTTCAACAAAAATCTCCTCCTCAAGCTCTCCATTCAGAAATGCAGACTTGACATCTAACTGAAATATAGGCCACCCCTTCTCTGTTGCAATAGCTAACAGTAGCCTTATTGTATCAAGTCGTGCAACAGGAGCAAATGTTTCAGAATAGTCTACTCCCCATATTTGTGCATAGCCTTTCACCACCAATCTAGCTTTGTGTTCATTAACAGAACCATCAGGATTAAGTTTTGTTCTAAACACCCACTTAACCCCAATCACATTCTTATTAGATGGTCTGTCAACAAGCTCCCATGTGTGGTTTTTCTGGATCATTGCAATCTCCTCCTGCATTGCTGCAATCCACCTCTGATCCTCCTTAGCTTCCACAAAGTTAGGTGGTTCGAGCATTGTCACATTGCTTCTTTCATAGATTTCAGCAAGTGACCTTGTGCCCCTCACTGGTAAATCATCCATACTGTCTTCCAATCCATCTATAACTTCATCAACCTCTACATCTGTTGCAGGTTGTTTTTCGAACTGCTGCTTTTCTGCACTCCTTCCTTCCATCCAATTCCACTCATCTTCCTCTAGAAAAACAACATCTCTGCTTACAGTCACCTTCTCTGTCATAGGGTGAAAAATTCTGTAAGCTTTTGATTGGAGACTGTACCCGATGAAGATTCCAAGCTCTGCCTTCTTATCCAGCTTGTCCCTCTTGACCTCAGGAACATGAGTGTAACACAAACACCCAAAAACCTTCAAATTTTTCACAGAAGGTTTAACACCATACCAGACTTCAAAAGGTGTTGACCTCTCTAAGGCCTTTGTGGGCAATCTGTTCAACAAGAACACTACAATATTAGCTGCTTCAGCCCAGAACTTCTTAGGCAACATCTTCTCCTGCATCATACATCTGGCCATCTCCATAATACTTCTGTTTTTCCTCTCACTAACCCCATTCTGTTGAGGTGAATAGGGAGCAGTGAACTGCTGCACAATTCCTGCTTGCTCACAATTCAACTTAAACTTATGAGCAGTATACTCAGAACCATTATCAGACCCGAGCATTTTAATTTTCTTCCCACTCTGATTCTCAACTAAGGCTTTAAACTTCACAAACACATCAGCAACTTCAGACTTGGCTCGCAGAAAATAAATCCAACTCATCCTAGTCATATCATTAGTGAAGGTAATGAAATACCTGCTACCATTGAGAGAAGACTCAGACATAGGTCCGCATAGATCTGTGTGGACCAATTGCAGCTTTTCACATGCTCTCCAGCCTCCTCCTTTGAAAGGAAATCTAGCTTGCTTGCCAAGAAGACAAGTTCTGCACTGTGGAAATTCCTCCTCCAAACTTGGCAAGTCATCTGCCAAGCTGTTTTTCTGCATAAACAACATGCTCTTCCTGTGAACATGCCCAAGTCTTTTATGCCATATCTCTGCATTTTCTTCTTTGCACTTTAAAGCCATTTGTTGCATCTCTTGTGGCTTGAACATGAAACTCTTGTCCTCCATTGGAATTCTTAGCACTTCTTTGCTATCTGCATTATTGATAAGACATCCCTTCCCTTCGAACTTCACTTTATAGCCCTTCTCAACTAGTTGATCAACACTTAACAGATTATGGTCAATATTTGGCACAAAGAGAACATCACTGATCAGCTTCACTTCCTGATTTCCTTTAATAGCCACTGTACCCTTCCCTTGCACTTCAATATACTGTCCGTTGCCAATTCTGACTCTGGACCTGACTGACCTGTCTAGACTCCTAAACAGCTTCGAATTGCCAGTCATATGATTGGTACAGCCACTATCCACCAGCCATGCATCATTCCCAACAGAAGATTCAGGAAAAGAAGCTACAAACAAGTGCTCTTCCTCAGTTTCATTCACTGCTACCTGGGCTTTTCCTGCTTGCTGGTAATTTTTTTCTTTGCAGATGGCTTTCATGTGACCCAACTTGTGACATCTTCTGCATCTAGCATCAGGCTTTCTCCAACATCTAAAAAACTGATGATTAGTTCCACCACAGTATTGACAAGGCTTTTTGTTCATCTTCCATTTGCTAGACCCACCAGAATTTCCTTCTTTTGCTACAAACTTGGAGTCACCAGCATTTTCTCTGGACTGAATCCATTTCTTCCCTTTGCCTCCATCATTTGACTTCACTCTAGCTTGCAGCGCACCCTCTACAAACTCTTCTCTTATCATCAGTCTTATGTGCTCCTGTGCCTGCAGAGCATTTAACAATTCTGCAAGCTTTATATTAGGTAAGTCTCTTGTATTTTCCAGAGACGCTATGGTGGCTTCAAACTTCTCTGGAAGAGACACCAGAATCTTCTAAACAAGCCTTTCATCCTTCAAGTCAGTCCCTAAAACTCTGATTTTTTCAGCTATCCCAACCAACCTATCAGAGTACTCCTTCACTGACTCTGAATCCTTCATCTGCTGTCTCTCAAATTCCCTCAAGAGATTCAGCACCTTCATGCCTCTTATCTTCTCATCTCCCTCGCATTCATCCTTCAAGAAATCCCATATTGCTTTTGCATAATCACATCTCATAATCCTTGTGAAGATAGTGGGTGAAACAGCAGCGTACAGGCATGACTTTGCCTTGGCCTTCCTTGTGATTCTCTCTTTATGGTACTTTATCTGATTCAAAGTTGGATTGTCTGGAAGTGGAGCAACCTCATAATCATCCTCCACAGCTTCCCACAAATCATGACCCTCCAAAAATGCCGTCATCTTGACAGCCCATGCTTGATAATTCTCTCCAGTAAATACTGGAGAAGCCATCGCAGAGAAACCACTCGACCCTGTCTCCATCACCCTTTAACTTCTTTACACTTCGATACTTGCTTCACTTCACAGTCCCTCAAGATCATACACGCTCTGATACCACTGTTGTTACTGATCAAAAACGATAATCTAGAAACAGAAAACCAGAAGCTATAATTTTGAGTGAGGAAGAGAAGCACAGAGAAAACAGAGCACAAACTTGCGTACGTCAGTTTTCTAAGGAAACTGTCAAGTACAAGGCAACTTAAACAAGAACAAAAAACTGCTTACAAACCACACACACGTGCAGCATATAACTGCACCTAAATGTGTTAATTCACATCCTAGAAAATAGCAAAGACACTAAATACGTAACTAAATGAACTTGCTGTTTTTTTAATAAAAAGCAGAGTAAAACAGAGAAAAAAAAAAAACAGAACAGAAAACAGAGTAAATAAAAAGAAAACAGCAACTGAGACATTATTAATCTAACAAGTATGAAGTAGGCCAAACCCAAGTGTGTAGTTTTTCCCAGTGGACATTGGAAATTGAGCGTATCCCTTGGGTCTAATGCACACATACATGTCCATTCCTCAAACCACTTAGCCAATCAGTTCATTATGTTTCTTTCATCATCGTATTGCAGTTTTACAACTTTCCTCTTTTTTCCACTGTGGCTTCGTATGAATCTGTTGATGAGTGCCAACTGTGCATTTCCTTCCAATAGTAGCATAACAAGCTGCTTTAGGTCTCGTTTACTTATTGTACAACTCAATTATTCTTCTAGTTTTGCTTTATTTTATGATGTTGAGCAAAACATGCGTAGTGGTTGAAAATTGCTATTCATATTGATCATGTAGTGCATGCATGAGATATTACCAAGACTGAGATTAACATTTGGTGAGTTTTGAAGAGAGAAACTGTCAAAACTTCTCTTTCTATTGAGTAATACTATACAATGGATAAAGTCCATTGAGCTAGGCACTTAATCGTATTCTTCATAGAAGGAAAAAAATTCTAAAGAAAAAGGGTTTTTTTTTTCCCACACTCAATTCCTATGCGAGTCCATATCCCACTAACCTCAACTCTTAGTTGCCAAGAGTCTTGGGAAGTTTACATGCTACATGTTTGACATGCACATTTTAAGACTCATTAACGCCTCGGTTCTGACATATACCTTCTTTTAGCCTGGAGGCAGCAGGACTTCTCAAGGAATTGAAGAATTTCCTCGATGCACATATTCATAACATCGAACTGATTGCTGGGTCAATTGGGCTGGTTTCTGCAATTTTAGACAACATTCCGCTGGTTGCTGCAATAATTGGGATGTATGATCTGACTTCATTCCCGAAGGATTCAGAGTTTTGGCAGCTGGTTGCCTATTGCGCTGGCACTGGTGGGTCCATGCTACTTATTGGCTCGGCGGCTGGTGTGGCATATATGGGGCTAGAAAAGGTGGAATTCTTGTGGTACTTGCGAAAGGTACTCTACACTACTTGAGTTTCTCCTGGTTCTATTGTTTTGCTCCTTTAATTGGTTTACTTAAGGTCCCTGAAATTTGAACCGGTTTTCACTTAATATCCTCAAAGGCAACTGCATGTTTTCACTTAATATCTCTGTAAGTGGATGCATTGAAATGATTTGGTTCCTGGCCTTGGTTGTGATTCACCAGCCACCCGCATGTTTACGTGACTAAAATGCTTAAGACAAGTGAAGGGCGTAGCTAGGTAAAGAAAAAGCTGATGCACATGCTTAAGACATGTGAAGGGTGCAGGTAGGTAAAGAAAAAGCTGATGCACTAAATTCACAGATATACAGTTTTTAGAACTGTCGGTTTAATTTTGGATCTACTGATGATTGGCTTGTGTATTTTTTTTTTGTTCCTTTGTGAGAAAAATTAAATATATTAAATCGGTCAATGTTTGTTTTGCGGGAACAGGTGAGCGGTTTTGCTTTTTTGGGCTTTGCTGCTGGGTTTGCTGCCTATTTGGCTTGGGTTCGCGTCCCATTTCTTTCTGGTTCATGAAACTATTTCCTGAGCATGAACTTGGCATTTGGGAAATAGAACAGAGGCTGTCTCTTTCAAGATAATGATTAATGGCTCTGCTGTTGATCTACTATTGAGCTCAAGCAGCATGTACCGTACCAAATGGGGATCACATTATCGGAGAACGTAGGTATGTGAGAAGGAGTTAAAAATTTATCGCGGTTTGCAGTGCAAAAGTTTTCTGTTTCATATCTTTCGTCTCTCTTGTACTTTGTAATAATGGTTGATGAAAGTTACCGGATGAAAAAGACTATTATTGTACTTAAGTAAAACATACCGAAGCAGAAATTCCAGGAGTTATCATATATATATAATCTCTATTACTACACATTACATCCTTCCTATCCATTGTTTACTGTTCTTGAGGTTGTATTTTACCTCCTCATACCATACTCTAGGATAGGGGTGCACAAAACGGACCGTTCGAATCAGAAACTGCCTAGACCATACCGAACCAACCTGGCTGGTTTGGTCGGATTATTGGGAGTGCCAGTCTAGTTTCCGGTTCCTAAAAGTGGAATCGGTGTCCGGGCAGTCCGATTCCTCCCTTGGATCCGGGAACCAAATCGAACTGACTACATATATTTTTTCTTTAATTTCTTCAACAAAAAAAATACAAGTGATCAGTTTTTTTGTTTTATTTCTTCGTAACATATGTCATCAAGTAGTGGAAAAAAAAAAAGACCGGTTCCATTGGATCGAAACAATGGTCCGGTCCGAGTCTCGGTTCTAGGACCAACCTGAGAACCGGATGCAAATCTAATCACCCCCACTTTTGGATATTACTGTTCACTCAATGGATTGTGTCTATAAATGATTATCTTCTTGTATTCTGACATTCTTCTTCTATCCCTAAATCAAAACGAGAAGAATCAGGAAATCATGAAAGCTACCAACACGTAAGGACTTGATGGGAGAAAATAATGACGAGGAGAGAGAGGGAGAAGAAACATGCTGTATCCTGGATTGAGGCGAAGTATTCACCTCCTTAACTTTGATGAATTTATTGAAAAGGAGCATTTGATTCAGGCAAAAAGCAACATAATAAAGTACAAAATCTTCCTTGCAGCACTTGATTATCGTTCCGCTCTACCTCAATATCATTACAAAACACCAACGTCACAGCCAAAATCGCAGAGCAAGACTTGTAAATCGTGCTCAGCGGCTATGAATGATGAAATGCACACAAATGTGGAACTATAACTCATGCCGCACATTACAACTTGAGGAAAACGAACTCCTCAATCGCAGGAATGTCCCCGATCCTCTTCAGAGTCTCCTTGCTGGGCTGGTCACCAACTCCGATTGCCATCACAACTTGCTTTCGCGGTGCGATCCTCCCAACACTCCTGAAACTGACATTGACATTCTCTTCTCCCAAAATGCTTCCCACTCCGCCAATGATACCTGGCTGATCAACTTGCCTGCGCAATATGATGCTTCCCTCCAAGCTCACATCCACTTCGAAAGATCCCACCTTTGTGAGATGTGGAATCCCATCCTTCACCCGCCCCTTGACGGTGATCTCCCCAGAATCTGATATGTCACTGGCAAATCTTGATTCCACATTTGCAATCTGAACCTGGATAAACTCAAGAGGACTCTCTGGGGAACCATCTTGAACCAGGTTCTGCCTTCTGGATCTTAAACAAAGCACCCACAGGGATCAAAATCGTCTTAAAGTCATCCAGAGTTACTTGTCTACCACACCACAATATTGACCCACTCATGATTGAATTCCTAGTAGCTACCCAATGTGTGATCCTTCAGGAATCGTCCAAGGGGCAGTTACGGTCTTCAAAACCCACTTCCTCTGTTCATCTTGTAATGAGAAGAAGCTGGATTTGGCCCAAAGCCAAACATCAACAAAATTAAACAATTGTACACGTATCAGACAATTCCAATCGATCACCTCAAAACAAATCTTTGCCAAAAAAGATCAAACTTCTAGTGAGCACTCGTAGTCATTCTCCTCCACATCACACATCAAGCAAGTTCCATCATAACAATTGTGCATCAGAGCCCAAAAGATATGTCAAATACTGAGAGCACGTATTGAAGGTTGAGAGGAAGCAGATTGGAGGATAAAAAGTAGAAAGTAGACTGAGAGAGACGCCAGACGGCCAAGTTGTAGGAGAAAGTTCTTGACACCTCAGCAGGAACCATTGGTGCATTGACCGCATTAGCAGCCAACTCTCCTTTTAGAGCTCCGATAACAGCTTCAGCAATTTCAATAGCCACTCCTTCCTGGCATGTTAAGTGACCATTTTATGCTTTATGCTTTCTAATAACATAGAGAAAATTAAAGTCGGCTAAGCTGTAACTGTTCACAAACCTGTGCTTCCATTGTACTGGCTCCAACGTGTGGGGTCACCGTGACTCTCTCGTGTTGTACCAACTTGCTGTCCTTCGCTGGTGGCTCCTCTGTGAAGACATAAAGTGCCGCCTGTAACAAGGCTAGTATGTGCTTCAACTCCCAAGGCAACAAGAAGGGAACTTGACATTTCAGATATGAGATAGCAATACCTGAGGAACATTTTCAGCATCCAATGCCCTCACAAGAGCTTCTTCATCAATCACTCCGACCGTGGTCGAAATGTTTGCAATCTGACGCCATGGTCTCTCCCTTCCCTTGGTGCACCCCGACCGTGCCCCTCACTGCAGCACCGCAAGGACCGCTACCTCAGCCCCTCTCCGTTGCCACCGAAGCCGCGCCACCTTTGCGCCGAGTAAGCATCACAAGCCACCGAATCATGCCACCTAGTCACCCACGTCGCCACCTTGCCGCAAAAATCACCGCCAACTGCATCTAGGTGGCACAATAGTCTGCTGCCAGGACTTCATGCGAGCGGTGGAGGACGAAGACCAGCAGCGTATAAAGACCAGCGGGCTTCGCTCGTTTTTTTCTTCATCGCGCGACCCTCATCCTCTCTCCATCCTCTACATCTTCACCTTCTTTCACCGCCGCTCCATCCCTTTTCTGTTCGCACACTCTCAGTTTCACGCCACAAACGCCACAGCCTCTGTTGGAGTCAACACCTAATATAAAAACAAGAAGTCCATTATGCATGAAGTCTGGACGTGGGCAGCAAGTGTACGCATGAAGGAATGAATGGGCACATATTAAAATACTATTATAATGGCTGCTGGAGTCTTCAAGAGAGCACGAAGGAAAGAGAAACTTGCGGCTGGCAACTTGGACGTGAAGGAAACGCAGCCCACAATTTTTGACTGCCAAGAAGAAAAGTTCAACTTCAACTCTTGCACGTTGAAGATAATGGCGGTGAAGTCCAGACAGTGAAGTGCTTATAGATATAGGGTTACGTTAGTTTTTTTTTAGTGTGTGTGAGAGAGTGAGATTTTAGAAAGAGTTTTAAGCTTAGCAAAGCTAGTGTGTGTACTCTATTAAGTCTTTGAAGGCATATTGTGTAATATAATCTCTCTTTGTGTGTACTCTCTCCTCCAAGTCCTTTTGGTTCCAACAGCCTCACCGTTCCAAACTCGCCAGCGAGCGCGCCTCATCCACCCAAGCTGCTCGCGTCACCCCCGTCATCCCGCGTCGTCACCTCAACGCATCTTGGGCCCATCGGAGAATAGGTTGCGGGTCAGGACTTTCCTGACCCCGTCAAGCCGCATTACTGCCCATTTGGGACTCAAGGCAAGTAGATTGTCCTCCATTCTACGCTATGTAGGTTGGTTATTGCTCAGCAAGGTTGAATTCCTTGGATTTCCGCAGTTTCCCATTGATTTTGTATATAAACGGCGATTTCAAAAAACGTACATAGCTAACATTGTTGAGTCTATGGTTTATTGAGTTCGTGAATGTGTTGTTGAGGTGCTGGTTGTTGAGATTTATGTGTATTTGAGGTTGACTGACACGAATTGTGGATGAAATCCGGGGACGTCACTGTTTTTGGGTTCGGGTCACTGTAGACCCACGACTTCGTTAATTTTGTATCAGTTTGTGTAGTACGATTTTCGTGAGGTTTCCTTCACAAAAGTTGCACCTTATACTTTGTTTTATAACATAATTTAATTTCATATTTTTCGGACTTCACACGATGATTTTATATTTGGAGAAACATAAGAGCTCCAAATCAGTTTTTCAAACACTGGTACTGACTTTTACATGATTATGATTTTCTACAGAATTTTCGGCAAGAAATTTGGACAAGTTTCTTCACGAAAATTGTAGATTACATCATAAACTACAACGTCTAATTTTTCTACGATTTTTAGAACTCATTTGGACTTGCAGAACGCCCATTTCATTGTTTATTCTGGTTCGGGAATCTGCCTCTGTTTTGACACGGCTTATATGAATTGTTGAGAGTTCTACAAGCCAAACTGGGTTTCGAGTTCTTCACAAGAAATGTCCCTCTGGATCTTGTTCACATTGTGTTAAATTTTCGTAATTTTTAGAACTGATTTACTTAGTGAATGCTAGTGATTTCCAAACGCATGCAACTGCCTTTTAGGGACAATTTTGGGGTTTTGGGATAAAATTCCTGTTGACACATAAATTTTACCAATCGGATCATTCATTACATAAAAAATTAGGGATTAATCTTTAGCCCCTAGACAAAAATATTGAAATTAATTTGCATAGCATATAATTGTACACACATTTATTATTTAGTTTATATTTTCGATTAATTGCATCATGTTGGACGGGTGGCGGATGAGCTTTAATCTGATGGCTAAGAATCGACTTGAAAGGACTAACGAGTTGGAAGATTGATATATTTCAGAAAATATTTGTACTATTCTTCCAATATTCGGTGAATCTTTTGTATATTCATGTAATATATACACTAAGGGATATATTTCTTGGCGGGGGATGTTTCGAATGAAATATGGAACAATTAAAAGAGGATCTTGTATGCAGAGGTGTATATTCATATCCGCTCAATCGAAAAGAAAAAGAAGAAGAAGAAGAAGAAAGAAACAGGAAATCGACAAATAGTTCAATATGAGCATAATCCTTCGAGTATTTGCGGCAGCCGATTCTCATGTTTGCAGGAAAGAAAGGAAATAAAAGTGATAGAACGATTTCAAGGAAATGAAAGGACGTGGCTGGGCCCAAAAGGAAAATATATTTCAAAAAGAAATATATTTGCATGGTTAAAGGAAGAAGGAAACGAGGGAAAATCGGCTGATCTGGTGAGTCAAAGAAAAAAATATGAAAGGTACAAGTTCTGAAGGGAAAGAATAAAAAGGATATATTTCAGTGCATCCACGATAGGAAAGCGATCACCTTTTTTTCTTGGGGACCCCATGTGGTCTTGCATTCAAAAGGAAGAGCTCTCACGCAGAGGAGGAGTCGGCAAAAATCACAATCTCCGAGCATAGAGAAATACACGTGAGGAATAGAGAGAGAAGAGGGAAAGAAAGAGCTCTCTCCGCCAACCCTTGGCGGAGACGCTCGTCTCGACGTGCCACATCGCCACCGTTGTGCCCTCACCGTCGACGACATTGCTGCATCGCCCCTCCTTTAGCCATGAGCCAGCCACCCCTGTGACGACAGAGCTGCCCACACCGAGCCACTGCTGTTGGTGATCCACTGTCGAGCCATCGCCAACCGGGCCTGACGAGCTCACTACACCACTGAGAAGTCCCTGTACAATGATGCTGAACCAGCTCGTTGATGATGAAGCCGCCGAGCGTCGTTTGCTGATCGAGAGTTCGGCCCAAACCCCACTACAAAAACACGAAGCAAAGGACGTTCGTGAAGGAGCACACGGGTCCATCCACTCTTCACTTCAACAATTCACGCCCAAGTCCAAGCTTCTTCACAGGGGCAATACACTATCCTGAGGAGAAAAGGACAAGAAAAGGAAAATGCCAAAAAAGCGAGAAAACACACGAAGTGTAGAACTTTGAAGATGAGACTTCTCCTCGCGGCAATTGTTCACTAGCAAGTTCACGATCGCACGAAAGACCCCCACCTCAGCCGTGAGCCGCCCACCGTCCAACACTAGTCGCCGTTCTTGCTTACAGGTTCGTTGACCATGAGCCCGCCCCCACCGAGACCACCATGGCATCCTTTACCGAGGAGCACCATTGCACCGAGCCTCACCCACGAGCCATTATTGGTCATCGGTCGAGCCAATTCTGTTGAGTTCAAATTTGAAATTAAGTAATTATCTTATCTAAATTTGATTTAGATATTTTATTGCCTAATATATGTCTATTAATATCTAACATGCATATCTATGAGTGATAGACATTTTGCAATCACACATAATCTTTAATTCCATCTATAAGGCTTTAGATGGAATCACACAGGAATTTTTAAAATTGATGCCTTAATTTTTAAGGCTTAAGATGAACTCATTGATTTTATTAACGAAATTTCAAGTTTATTGGATATTATTTCTTTATTTGCATCGATTGGATGATATATGATCTGAAGTGATTTGGTCCTTCTCTTGCTTTAATTGCTTTATTTATGCTGAAAATACAAAATAAAAAAACATGCATATAATGTAGATTAGAATTAGTTTCCTAGATAGATTTGCACGATATAATAGTTTAGCTACATTTTTTTTTATTAAATTAGAATGCATCTTTAGATAATATTTAGAGTAAATAACATCTTTGCATTGAATTGCTTTTTGAGATGTATCTAGGCAAAAATAGGAATTATGTTAGTCTATTTCCTAACTTAAAATAGATAATATCTCACTTTAGGTAGATTTTTATTTTTAGCAATTTTTAATTGCGAATTTTGATTAAAAAACAAAAATATTATGTGCATGTCATATAGAATTAGGTTCACAAAATGCATGTCATTTAGTGATTGTTGTTAGGCCCATTTAATTAAAAAAATTTCACCATTAGAATTAGGCCATTTGGTTAAATTGCATTGCATGTAGATTAGATTTTATTAAATAATAGAAAATCCTCAAAAAGATCGAGTGACTACGTGTTGATTAGAAATCGTATCGAGGTATTCTGAGCTAACATTGCAGTTGCTTTCGTTGCTACGAGGTAAGTCTCGTAATTTATTTATTGTTTTCTTGAGTATTAAATTGGTGATTTGTGCACTCACATGATCACTTTACATGTTAGGAAAATAAATTATAATCAACCCAAGTTGCCTACAAAAATATTTTTGAAAATAAAAGAGAAAATCTATTGAAATGTCGTTAGAGTAATCTAGCGTAATCAGGTCTTCAAACTCATTTAATCTCTGGTTCGTGAAATAATTCTCCTGTTATTTTACTTGATTTTCTAATCGATCCATCGAAAGCAAATTAGTGGCAACTCCTAATTGAAAAATCATTTCCATATGAAGAATTTAGAACTTAAGTCACGAATTGGTGTAGACTTGGAAGAGCCCGAGTTAAGTTTAGGTTTAGGAATCCATTAACCGAACCCTAGGTGGTATACCCGAGATTAGGTCATGATAGCTTGGTGACTCTAGTGGGGAATTGATAAATTCTTAGTGGACTTAGGCCGAATTTCTCTTTTGAAAAAATATTTTTGTTTGGCAACAAGGACTCCAGCTAAGTCCCTAACATTTAAGGTGAAATGTTCTTGCAAATGGGAGGTGTAAAGGTAGTAGTCTTTGTTAACCCTTTTGGGTTGTATGTTTTTAATTTTGAATATTTAAGTATTGTTTGCTTATAAACTACTATGCATGTTTATTGTTTTAGCACTACACTATTGTACACACAACTTACCACCAAACCTAGGCCGCACCAGGATACTTAGGATGGTATTAAATTGGATACGACTTTGACCATGAGGTGGCGTAGTAGAGGTTGCGCAACTCAATCCTGAAAGCTTCTTTCTTAGTGTCAAGAATGTTTACCTTTGCTTGCAAGGCTGTATTGCATTGGGGTATTTTTTATTGAGCTAGGGTTAGGAGGACTTGACTTAGTACACAAGGCTGCGACTATTCATCCCACCCTTTTAACTCCATTTTGCTTAGCCTTCTTAGTTAGAAATTGAACCTCACATTCCATGCACGTGTCTATATGGTTGCCATAATCGCCTAGTAAAGTAAGTTCTCTACCCTTTACTCTTGCAATTTACTTACCTTATTGTGTCTTTGGTCGGTCTATGACATTAGGTTGGTCGAGTCCTAGTCTATAAACAATGGGAAGGTCCGACATTCGATTCATGCCTACTTTGAAGGTTGAACTCAAATCATGGTGGGATTGTTTAGGCCACAATGGCCAAACTTATTTGGAAAATAGACTCGACCACCTTATTCTCCTCCTCGACATCGATGTCCAAAGCAGCATCACGCAAGCACTCACTCATTTCTTATGCCCCCAAACCTCCATGTTCATATTTGGTAAGCATGAGTTGACTTTGACTTTGGAAGAATACAACATTGCCATAGGAAAACCTTTGGAATTTGAGTTAATCAATCCACCCCTTGGATTAGAGCCAAAATCAATTTTGTCTGACTTTCTTAGGATGGATGATAATTTGACTCTGGAAGAATACAATATTCCTTTTTTCCAAAGTTTTTAGGATCCATTACACATTCGTGACAAGTTTTAGAACTTAATTGCATTTTTAAAAAAGTTTTGGACTAAAATGCATATTTGTTATAAGTTTTAGTACTTTCAGTGCACTTCATCTTCTAATTGATCCTAGTGGACTTTAAAAGCAAGAACAAGCATTACAACTCACGGCTAGGCTATATGCAATATTTATTTATTTTTAATTTACAAAAAAATGTGCTTTATGTCTTATTGGATGAGTAATATGGAAATTTTTCCTAGGAGTACGAGCCAAATTTATTGAGGTGTTGAGGCCCTATTCGATTTTATAGGGTCTTTTTGAAAAATGGGCCGGAATCTAAAGAGGTCCAACGTGGGTATTTAGAAGATATTATGAAAAAATGAGCTTTGCAAAATGAATTCATTCGACTAAATTTTACTTTTTTTTTTTTTTGGTCGAATAAAAGGCACGTGTACCGTCAATGGAGGAAAATAAATTAAGGTACGAAAGTGGAGAAATGGGTTAGTGGCACATAATGACAAAGTCATGCGCAAGAAGTTGTGAGGTTCGATGCCTTAAAGGTTCGATGCCTTAAAGGTTTGATGCCCACGGCTTCAGGCTCCCATATCATCGGATTCTACTCCAATTGCACGAGCGGGATTGATTCGGCTTCCACTATCCTTATGGTCTCTCTCTGTCTCTCTCTCTAGCTTGCGTTTCCTTTATTTTCCATTAATCGGATACTTTTCTTGCGTGGCCCTCCATTAGCCCGTTTATCCGTGAAAGTATAAAAAAATGTCGCGTAAATGTATTTTATCACTTAAATGAGATAAAAATAACGTGTTTTTCTCTCTTTCATTCATTCCGCGTCTTCTTCCTTATATGGCGCCTCATTAGCTACTTGTCAAGTATAAAATAAGGTGTCCCGTCAAATTTTTCTATCACGTAAATGAGATAAAATTAATGAAAGTTCTTCATTATGCTTTTTAAAAAGTATCTAAACTTTTTTGAACTTATTTGCACTTCCATATTAAGTTTTCGAACTCATGCATCATTGGCCATCGTACCAATGCATGAGTTCCTTTTGGTAAAGAAATAATAAAAAAAATAAACTAGCCATAAAATTTTAAGACAAGAAATTGTACCTGAAGAAGGAATGGCTTCGACCTTAGTTGTAACCTTTAAAAAAACAAAAACAAAAAAACAAAAAAACAAAACAAAAACAAAAACAAAACAAAACAAAACAAAAAACAAAAAAAAACAAAAAAAAACAAAAACGAAGCAAAACAAAACAAAAACAAAAACAAAAACAAAAACAAAAAAAAACAAAGGTAAAAGGAGAACGAATTCCGCCATTGAAGATGGCTTGATCTATTCTCCATCCCCACACCGAAACACTAGAAAAAAAAAGATACAAACTTGCCCGTTGAATCGTCACAACACATAGATAAGCTGTAAATCATGTATGCGAAAGAGCATAATCACTCGGAGAACGAATGGTTCTCGTATTTGATTCTACAATCCGCAAATTGAAGCTGGTCGCCAATACAAAGCGGACACAAATTAATTACTTGGTCCGCCACATCTGTCAAGCATAGATGACAATCCTCAGCCGAGAGCGCACCGTTACAAGCCGCGTGTCCATAACATGTTCCATGTGAGATGTAATAGTCATATCCATTGCTGGCTGTATGCCATATTAGATCCGTGACGATCAACTGTAAACTCGTGTCGAACTCACCAAAAGGCTCGTCATGGTTGCCATTGCAGATCTTGGAAACTAGCTTCGTGTCTGGATCACCTGCAACAACACTGCAAATGTAAAGGAACAAGATGAGAACGACCATTATACTCTTTCTCGCAGACATATTCGGTTTAGGGTTTTCTTCTGATGCTTTTACTGATTGAGTGCCATGATCAGCTGGGGTATAAATGCATGCCTTGTGTTTTGGCGTAATTACAACACTAGACTAAATGGACGAGGAAAGCATCTCTTGCACCCCATTAAGTTAAGTCTCGATAAGATCTATGTGCATCTCAATCTTATAGGACAATTGATTCGTTAATAGCTTGCGACAAGAAAATTACGTACATAGTATATATTTATGAAGAAGGATTAGAAGTTTAGGATAGAGTTCAAGTGTTGGAGATGTAATTTAATTTTGAATTTATGGATATCAGAGAATTCTCTGCTAAAAAAGTATTGTTAGGGATACTATCTCATATTTCATTATTTCATAAGATAGCTGGTTTTCTTGTTAAATTAAGATAGCTAATTTTCTAGGAAAAGTATTGAAAAAAATCATAAATTTTTCAATTTGATCAATTTAATCATAAACATTTTCACATTAATACTAATTCAGTCAACCCTACTAATTTATGATGAAAATCACTCACATGGATGCTGGTGGTCTTACGTAACACTACTAACACTGACGTGAGTAACCCATGAAAGAATAATTTAGGAATTTAATCAACCACAATTTTTCCTCATTGCGCAAGACAGGTGCTACAAGTACGATGCAGTATGATGGAGGATATAGAAAAAAACCCTGCTTCATATGGGTGAGTTAGGCTGGGGTGTCTATGATAATGCCCTTCGAATTTCATTTATGAGAATGCCAAGAAGTTTAGGTTTACATTTCTCCAATTCAATGGCATCAAAGAACTTTTCAGACCTAATCTTCATTGCCGTTTCTTGTTGAATGTTATCAGTGATGGAAACATAACCAAATACTCCCTATTTATTAGTAGAGAATCAAGGTGCTCGGTGAGCTTGAATCTACATGAATTTATTTATTTATTTATTTATTTTTGTATATGAAGTGATCACTACGAAGTGAGCTTCCCCACCAAAGAGCCAAAGGATAACTTTGACACATGACATTAATATAATCATAGCAATTGGTACAAGAAATGCTTAGAAACTAACACCACTGGTAGATGCAATGAATAATGAAAGCGATGCCAAATTCAACAAGGTAAGGGCCGAGAATCCATCATAGTTGTTTAAGTGATCGGAGTAACCAATGGAGGAGCATGCGACACCAACACTATGTACACTTAATTAGGGTGAGTTTATTCCGCGAAATATGAATGATTTGGAAAATATTTTTAAAAGAATAATCGCTTGTATAGCTTAAAATAATAAAGCTCATGTTATTTCCACATCTTTATTGACTCTTCACACCCCTATATTATATTGAATTGACAATGATTAATTGACTGCAAAGGGATGGGCCCGTGCTCGGAGGATAGGGACGCGACACCTTGTATTGACAAGTTGAAATGAGTTTGGTGGGAGCTTTGTTTTATTAATCCCTAACATAAAAAAAATGACAAGATGATGAAGAAGATGATGATGATGATGATGATGATGATGATGATGATGATGATGGAGGTTTGGAGATTCTCTATTAGAAATGCAACGCATCTCTCTTCGAATAATTTTAGAGGTCATCTTTGCTTTCTTGTGAATCCAATAAGCGGTTTGCATGCATTTGAGAAATAAGTCGAATCAAGGGTTTGAATTATCAGATTATGTCATATTTGACCAATTTCAGTAGACATGACAAAAGTGTAATGGTGACAAAATCTGCAAATAATTGTGATAACTCTATTTTGGATAGAGTATTTTTACTAATTTAAACTTGATATTTGCTAAGTTTTGATGAATTTTGGGTGAATTTATTTGCTACTCATGTAATTTTATTGAATTTTGCAGGCAATATGACTTTCGGATTTGTAAGGGACCATGCGCATCATTTGCGTAACATGCCAAGACCATATGCATAATTTTCTCATGTGTCATTGCTAGATTTGCACATTAATCCCCACATCTCAATATTTTCTAGAACATCTAAGCATCTTCTAGAATATTTCAATATCTTTCTAGATATTTCAATATCTTCCAGAATATTTTATCTCGAAGAAAATGCCAACCAAGGCCTAATGGGAGGTTGACCTAGGGTAGATTTTTGGAGGCTATATAGACCCCTTTTGTGCTGTATATATCAAATCCCAAATGAGCCTTGGAGTCACCACCTTTGAGAAAAATTTTAGGTTTTCTTAGTTAGCTTTTTATGCTTTTATTTTATCAGTGGAATTGGCATGTGTCAAGGAGAGAAGGAGGAGGCAAACTAGAACCTATTTGTGACTAAAATTGGCGAATTTGATTTAATTTAGCATAATGTTCTCTTTAATTTTTGTTGTTAGTTTAGCTTTAATTATATTCTAAATTTCTTTTGTTAGAGCAACAATGGATCTTAACCATGATTGGTTGATTTTCAATACTTGTTCATGCAATATAATTGTTTTGATTGTAGTGCTCTCTATCATGATCTTAATGCTTTTAGAAGTTTTGTCCACTTTTAATTGATTTGATGTATGCATGATACCGAGTGGAGATTACATGCATGAGCACTAGTGATCTAGGTCAAGGTATACTAGGTTCTTTGTGTGGTTGCGATGGCAAATCTAGGTTGGGACTACTTAGATTGAATTCGGGAATTTCCACCAAAAGTTAATATTTTTAGGTAGTTTAAATTCACCTAAGGTTAGTGTGGGTTAACGTACCTAATTAGGGATTATTAGACCGAGGTTGGTTTGTAATCTAACTTAGGAAAATTCCACCAACATAATTGGGAATTAATTTGTTGCATGACAAGTTAAGTTGGATGCTCTAACGCTTTGTGATCTTGGTTAAAATCTTGATATTTGCATTGTTAATTTTTGGTTTGCTTTAGATTAGGTTTACTTTGCAATTTTAATAAGCTTTTGAATCCTTTAAGTTTCGGCTCTTTTATATTTCAGTCATTCAATTGGTTTAGTTCACTTTGCACTTGCCTTTTTGACTTGTTCAACTAAATCTTTGGATTGATCACCTTCAGTAAGTAATTGGATAATTAGAGACAATCCCGGTAGGAACAATACTCACTCATCACTTTATTACTTGTAGATATTGTGCACTTGCAATTCACCTGACAACTTGCATGGACATGTGTACAAAAAATTAACTAATGTGAACAACATTGGAGTCTAATGTAAATGAAATTTAATCAATATAAACAAGTACATGTGGACACCTGTGCTGGAAGAATTTAGTTGGGTTTGATGTTGAAGGGACTTAATTGGAAAATTTGTGAAAGTAGTTGGACTTGATCAAACAAATTAAACATTCATGGATTTGATTAGAAGAAAATAGTAAAAGTATATGGACGGCAAGCCTAACTTTTCTGATAAAAAATATTTCGCTTTGGAATTTGGAGAAAGGATTGTTGTGAAGTTTCTAATTATAATAATGAAGATTCCAATGTAAACTAGTGTGGAATTTAGGCTCCATCATTTCATGGAAGAAGTAGATGATTTGGAAAACATTTTCTTAAAAATTATCACTTCTACCACTTAAAATAATTGGTCGATGAAAAAAGTATTCATCATAAATAGCAAATTTAGTCTAAAGATTTTCGTGAAAGATGAAAATATATTCTAGTTATTTATTTTTGTAAGCAGGATAAGCAATAATTTTATTAAAATTTGGGGTAAATTTGTTATAAGTATACTAGTTAAGGGTTTTTCGTGATTTTGGCCTTAAAAATTATTTCCATTTTCGACATCAATTTACTTCTAAACAGTTATTTTTCGTTCATCCATTTTTGGAAGTAATATGAGTGATTATTATTGAGAAAATATTTTTAATCATTTTTCTGCAAAATAAATGAAGCTTTGCCCTTCTAAAATCATAATAACTTCATTTGTCAATATATCTCACTCATAACCACTTTTTTAAAGAGACTGAAGTTCAAAAGTCAACTAAATGGATTCTCAATTTTGGTGTCCCAATGGAATATAGTTCGATGTTTTGGGTCTATTTCTTAGGGCCAGCTGCCTTGAACGTTGAGACTTACAGCTGGTATGATTGGTTAAAGCAAATATTGAAGGATAGAAAAAGAGTAACCCTAACACTTTAGTCGTGCATGTATTTATCTATTTATTGCATTTTCCCACAAGAACATAAAAGAAAATTGTTTTGGAAAAATAGCATCAACCATTTCTAAACTTCGAACTTTTCCTTTGGAACATTAACTATTGCATCATGGTTTTTGGAATTTTGGTCCCTACAAGTAATTGGCAATAAAAAAAAGTAGTGAAAACTTATATATAAAAGTACCTTTTAGACATAAAAATTAATAATACATTTAAGTCGGATTTTAACAAGGCATCGGTGCAAGAGGGGATGTTAAGATATCTCGCATCTTTATTTATAGGATTTATCTATTTTTATATGCAAACTCGCTTCACTTATAAATTTAAGCTTTTGAACTTTTTTATCATGATATTACAGTTAAATTGCATGCAAGAGAGGTTTTAAGATATCCCACATCACTTGCTTAAGCAATATATTTATTTATGTATAGTTTAAATTTTGGGGGGGGGGGATTTCTAACAAATTCATGATTAATATGTCGAGAAAGCATCAAATTTAAAGGGTTTGTTTGTTTGAAGGAAAACTATTTCTGAGAATTTTTTTTCCGATTTTTTGGTGTTTGGACGAGGAAAAACTAATCAATTTACAAAAAAGAAAATACAAATTAAAAACACCAAATTTCTGTTTTGTTTGTTCAAAAGAAACAATTTTTTTCTTTTACAACTTTCAAGTATTTTTCGATTAAAAAAACTTTCAAGTATTTAAATGACGAAAAACTAATCAATTCAAACTGGAAATGATAAGCTTAGATTGGGAGAAAGTAACTTCTCATTATAATAAGAAGATAATTAATTTTCCTAAACCACCAAAAATGATTTTCTTATGAAAAATATATTTATTTATCATGTAGTTTTTAGTAAAATATTCGGGCAGCATATTTTTTTTTTCAATGATGAAACTAATCATTTAAATATGGTAATTAAGTCCATTGTTTTTACCCAAAAGGCAAACACCGCTTGCATTCCCGCATTCAATTGAACCCGGAATGTTGCTGCCCATTGATCTCGATGGCAGTCACGATCGACGTTGCATTTTCCGAGGAGTAAATTGATGGGAAGTCATGATTGATGCTGTCCTTCCACACTAGCGTTCCACACACTTCATGAATTTCCTCATAAGATTTAAGGGCACCATTCCTGTTGTTTACACTGAAGTCACTTGCATTCTCCAGTTCCTTGAAGTGCATCTTGAATTCTATGTCCTATACGAACGAAATCACCAACTTCATCCCAATCCCTACGGCTGTTCGAACCCATCACTGTAGCAAATTGAGAGAGAGAGAGAGAGAGAGAGAGAGAGGGGCTCATCAATATTAGGATTTCGAGTTTTCGAGAGCTAATGTTCATGATCATAAATTCAAGGATGAGGCCATTTTTGTATATTAGTATTAAATTACGTATTCATTTAACAGTATAAAACTTTTAGAATAATTAACAGTGATTCCATAAAATTACAATAGAGTTTCGTTTTGTCTTAGATAAGGTCGCATGTTAAATAACACTGACGATAGATGCATTAGTACTACATAGGACACAAATTTTTTTTGAAATGTATGTATTGGACGGTCAATGGGGACATGAAAACAGAGAAGGGAGTAAATCCCTAGGATTGCACCATGCAACAGAAGAAAGGACTTCACTGTTTTGCATTTGAAGTCCCCTGCATTGTGATATTTCCCAAAGCAACAACTCTATTGTGATATTCCTCGTCTAGTTGGTACAACAACAATTAAGTTTTTTTTTTTTTTCCTAAGGAATAATTGGATGAATTAGTTGAGAGCTGACCATGACAGTTGGTTTAAATTTCCCAAATAAATGACACGGACGATGGAATTGTTTCATGCCAAAGTTCTCCTTTCCATGATTATAGTTCAAAACGATTGTTGTGTCTGATGTGTTACGATAGAAAGTCAAGTAACCCTGATCGAGATTTGGGCATGACCTCTGTGGGCGACACCCGCGCAAATCATTGCCTGTGTTGGCGACACCCGTGCAACCCACTGCCTGTGTCGGCGATGCGAACATTGGAACTGCTGTTGCCGTTACTGTTGCCGTTGCCAACCAAGGGTTTCCGTCTTCTCCTTTGATTCAACCCGACCTTTTATGCGAGCAACCGGACGTCCTCTGGTGATGAATTTCACGAATCGATTTCTCATCATGAATGCAAATAACATCAATCAGACCCAATGGATTTCGACGTTCCGGTCATCATTCATGAATTTATCCATCCTTTCGCCAAAATCAAAGTCGCACCACCGATACCGATCGTCACTAGTTAGTGCTGTCTTTTAAGGAAGAAAAAGGTTCGAGGTGCGTGGCCAAAATTTCCACTGGCCCGAAGGGGGGGCCCACCCTGCCCAATTATTTCGGTAAAAATTTTCATATCCTTCCATAAATTCTATACCCCACCAAAATTTTACGGCAGTATTATTAGGAATGTTTAGGAAAAAAGTCTTACGAATTTAAAAGCCATGTTTCATAACAATCGGGCTTTCAATTTGTGAAATGTGATTAATGATGAGTAATAAATTCGAGAATTGAGAAACAATACTTTAGTAATGATGGAGTGATTGAATTTCACATTAGGCCCATCTCTATTTTTGTGGCATTATGGCTCCATGTATTTAGCGAAAAAATGAATGATTTGAATTATATTTTCCTAAAAAATAATAACTTGTATCGCTTATAATAATTAGTTAACGAAAAATATTATCATCATCTATAACAATTTATGTCTAAACAGTTCCGTGGATAAGAAAAAAATTTCTGTTGATTCATTTTTGTAAGAGAGACGAGTGATTATTATTTGGAAAATGTCATTCAAATTATTCATTTTTTGACACATTAGGAAAAATTCTTCAGGAAAGGATTCTAATGTGCTAATAATCTAGAAAGTCAAGGACTAGTGATGTAGGGACAAAAATTCAAGAGCTATTGTCTATTTAAAAATCTATTAAGAAAAATTTTATGAAATAATCATCTAATCTTATGCAAGACAATTACACCAAAAATAAGTAGTTGTATGAACCTTTTATATACACACACACACACAAACATATATATATATATTATTTTTCTCTCTATTATTTTTATTGATTTTTTAAACTACCATAGTAATTAATGTTGTTATTAAATCAACCAAAGCGCAAAAAATGAAGTAAACTAATTGTGTTGCTAAATTTTTATCTAACACATCAATAAAATCTCCACATTCACTGATTTTCGAAGCTTCATGTTAAGTCGTTCATTAAATATTATTTAGTGGACTTTAGTTAAATGGTGATAGGACGCATGAGAACCGACCCGAAGGCTACGAGGTGGGGGTAACATTGGAGTGGAATAATTAGACCGTAATGATTGGGGTACTGTTGACACCCAAAAAATACCCCTACGGGCATGTGCAAGGCACGAGGGATAGAAAGGTCTGAGATAGTTATCACAGCCATATATGGGCCATAATTTACATCAGTCCCGCCCATGAATGTTCACACGAGAAAAAAATAAGTAAGAATTTTGAGGAATTTTGAAGTTGAGCTTCGACAGACCAAGACATATAATATCATGATGAAGCAACAGAGCACTGTGTGTTGAAGCAAAAGATCAATGATGAAGATGCAACCTTAGCGGTGAAAATAGGCAGGACAAGTTGAAAGGTGCCAAACTCAAAAGAAGAGCGGTTAATACTTGATGAGCAAGCCATGAAACCATTGTCGAACAAGTATGGATAAGGCAGTCTAGCTTGAAATGTGAAGCAACTCAAGAGGAAGTAATCGACCATTGACCGTTACCAAATCAGCCTATAGGTACCACAAGCCATCCAACAGAGGACCCCCTCGAACAACACACAAAATTACTTTATATTGCCTTTATCTTTATTTAGCTTTAACCTAGCTGTAGCTTAAGATTCTCATTATAGATTTGATTTTAGCGAGTGTCTATATCCTGGGAAGTACTGTCGATTAGATTTCAATGCTAACCCATTGTCCACATCGTCAATTAGATTCCGACGTTGAGTCTTCATCCTTGCTTAGGGATAATGTTTGTTAGATGTTACCTCTATTTAGCATTGTTGATTAAATTTTGACATTGTGTTCATGTGTATGTCTATGAGTAGTGTATTGTAGATGCTATTATCACTATCCAGCATCGTTGATTAGATTTTGATGTCATGTCCTCATAATCATCTTGAATTGCAATCTACTAAGTGTTGTATTTACCATCCAGCATTGTTGATTAGATTCCAACGTTGTTTCCTCAAACTTAGTAGAAAGTTGTGCTTCACCAGGCATCTAGTCCATACCCAGCCTTGTCGAAGGGTCTTCAATATTGTACAAATTACTTTAATTTTAATGGGCTTTCATTATTATATAGAATGAGTCTAGATGATGTCATTTGTGATATTCTGAAATTTGACCCTATTTCAAAATATATGAAGTGGTTATTTTATTGACACACTTATGGTTATTTTACTCTAAACTAATCACTCACAAATTAACTAATCTATTAGGTGAGACAATAAATGATTAAAACGCGAAAGACTAAAGAATTCGATCAAGAATCGACCACTTGACCATAAGAATCAACAATGGTCAATACCGCACCGTTATAAGTCGATTAACAAATGGATATAAATAAATTTGACGAAAGTACGTAGTTGATTCGAGGGTGATTCCGTACAAATGACAACAAAACCAATTTTTCTGTTGATCTTATATTCATGGTACGTAATTGAACCATTGCGATTACATGACAATCAATGGTCATCCACAATTCAAAGAGGCATAAACATGGATAGAAAATTATCAACCACGCGAGAACCTCTAAAAGCCACTCAATAGTTTAGGTCGTATTAAAGTCGTGCTCGATCAATTTTTAACCATGAAATTTAAGTTGATTTCATGTATCAAAGTTTTAAGCGTTTTGAGATTAAATTATTGAGCATCGCCTCATTGTCTGTCAAATCCTCAACAAGTTCAAAATTTTCGAAAAATGAATTATAGAACGGAAATTTGAGATTGGAAAAGGAAAAATCGGACCTAATGGCAAAGTTGCTATTTTGGCCAAAAGCTTGGCCTTTAAAGAAAAAAAAAAATAGGTGTGGAGGAGATAAAATTAGGGAAGACTTTTTTTTGGGAAAAATATTATTTTTCTCCTTTTCTCTCTCTCTTACCTCTTTCTCCTCCCTCTCATGGTATCACCTCCTGCCACTCTTTCCCCCCATTTCTCCTTCATTTTATTATTATTTCTCTCTCTCACTTTTTTCCCCTCCCCTTCTACCTATACCCCCTTCCTTTTATTTTCTTCTATGGATCTTTTGGGTACTGCACCGCGCATTAGACTCGAGTCAATGCAGTGTAGCAGAAATCCACCTCCCTCCTTGTTTCAAAGTAGTGCATACAGATCATAAACAAGAGAGAATTGCCAATTTTGAGTAGATCCGAGCTTTTATGTAAATCCCCCCAGAACCACACCCATGATTAGCCCGTATGATTATAGCAGTTGCTTTGCCTAAGTGGGTTCATGATTTGGTTCAGCGCCTTCTTGTGTGTCCTTTAAGCGGAAAAACGCAAGAAAGCAAAATAGTAATTAGAAATAACACGCTAATGCATTGGAAACTACAAAATTTCCGTTTTAGTTACTTAGTAAGTCTCCTTAGAGCACTTTTAACAAAAGGGCACTTGTTAAGCATACTTATTTAATATGATTCACTTTCCAAAGAAAAAAATTACAAATACCACAAGAACAATCTGTGCATCCAATTGAAAACCATAAAAAATTCTTAATCAACTGCTTAAGAATTGCCCCTAGAGAACAGTTAACAAAATCCTTACAAATACATACATCTTCACTACAGATTAGACTCATGGCACATGCATGAACAGAAAAATACAATCTTTATCATGAAACTACCTACTTCAAGGGGACGAAACTTATACTGGAAGGCGGCAAAGCCTGAGACCAAAGGACAAGGAACACGAGTCAGTGATACGCTGCACTTCTCGTAACATTTTATCATACTTTCCTCTAAGAAACATTTAGCCGTAGCAGATATATAACTCATACATATTAAGAAGAAACATTTAGCTGTAGCAAATATATAACTCATACATATTAAGCTAAACCAAATGTGCAATTCCTTGTCATGTCTGTTTTCGTCTATGCTTTCTCTAGTAGATGAGCACTCTTGATAGCAAAACATAATACTACGAATTTTTGGGATCAAAATAGAGTATCTCGGATATATATAGTAATACAATCCTCTGGGACAAGCTCAGAGGATGACAAAACTTGAACTGGTCAAAGCTTGTCTAGCCTCGATGCACACTATAAATGCTACATCACATGGACTACTCAAAAGATGAGCCTTTTTTCAGGTGGTCATGTGTTTATGAAGTCTCTAATTACATGCAATTGGTCCTTCACATTGATCGACCGAAAAGATAACAAAAAAAAACCTTCGGCAACATCATAACATCAAAGAAAAGATCGAACCACACAGCATCTCGATAGCCATTACGAGCAACATGGTCCGCGAAAGACTTTAACCCATCCGAAGTCGGACACTAGCATCTTAAACCCCCGAACCAAAATTCACCCATGACCCGCAAAACAGCTCCAAACCCATCCGAAACACACAACATCTAAACGAATGCCGAATCAGCTTCGCAGTCACCTGTTTGCCGGAACTTTGATTCTGTAGATGACTTCCTCGTCCTCATCAGTCTCCTCTTCCAGGTGCTTCTCCTTTCTGATGATCGTCTTCTCCGTCGTCTGGCCAGCACAAACAAAGAAGCCCAACCCCCTCAACCTTTAAAATAAAATAAAAAAATCCTTCCCCCATAAAAAAAAAAAAAAACCAGGCAAAACCACAGTCTGATTTGCTTGCGATGGTTCACCGGTCGGAAAGAGGGAGGGCAGAGAGAGAGGGAGGTCGCGGTCCTCTCGCCGGTCTGATGCGGTGATTCGTCGGTTGCTGGAGGTGGTTTGCTGGTCGGAAAGAGGGAGGGCACAGAGGGACTGGGAGGTCGCGTCCTGTTCGTTGGCGAGAGAAAGAGAGGGAGGGTAGAGTGAGAGAGGCGTGAAGAAAGAGACTCGGAAGAAGAACTCCCGTCTGAAAATTTTTCAAATTGGCGCCTGACACGAGGACACGTGTCGTCCTCCTACCGCTTCTTATTTGCCAGGAGCGTGAGACGTACCGAGAAAATATTAGGTATGTCTCACGTTCCAGCCTGGCAAACAAGAAGGCGGTCGAAGCGCGACACGCGTCCTCGTGACCCACAATTTCGGGCGTCATTCTGAAAATTTTTATGTATTATATAGCTCCTGGATCGAGGGTTTTCTGTTGCTGACTTCTTTCTTTGCGCCTCTCTTGAACTCCCTCTCTCTCTTTGCCCTCCCTCTTTTCGACCGGCGAACCACCGCGAGCAACCGACGAACCAGGAGAATACCGGCGAGAGGACCGCGAGCAACCGGCCGGCATGCTACCTCCCTCTCTCTCTCTCTGCCCTCCCTCTTTCCGACCGACCGGCGTGCGACCTCCCCCTCCTGAGTTTTTGCTCTGCTTTATTGATTTTGCATGCGTGGGTCTACGTGCTGGCGCAAATGTGTCATGGACAGCTGATATCTCAATACGCATGACATGAATATCTCGTTCTGGGGTTCACAACTTCTGGATAAATTTTTAAAATTGAAATTCTGCCACTTTCTTCCTTTAGGGTAGTTTCTGCAATGTTTTGTGGCTTTCGTTTTGTGGCAAGGTTAATCTTTTCTTTTTGTGATTCATATGGGGGAAGACTGATTTGAGGATTCAGCTGGTAACCATTCTTTGATGAGATGTCTGACTTTAAGTTTTGGTTTTTATAGACGGTAGAATCTGTTAAGGCTCCCAAGAGGCCTACGCAAGTTCCCGATGCAATTAAGCATGGGGGATTTATTGCTTATGAGCGCGAAGGTGTTAAATATAGGGACCCTAATGTTCGGATGAACGATTGGAAGGAAGTCATCGAGGAGTCCAAACCAGGTCCCCTGTTAAAAACTCAGTCTGCCCGGTGCATGGACCGTGGCACTCCATTCTGCCATCAGGTAAGAGTTGTAATGATTTTATTCTATAATCGTGTCTGTGCGTATGTACGTATGTATTCTAGATGAATTTTATTGTATATCTGTTCCTTTGGCTTTACTATGCAGGAAAACTCTGGATGTCCTCTTGGAAACAAAATACCTGAGTTCAATGAGCTGGTATACCAAAATAGGTGGCAAGAAGCACTACATCGACTGTTGGAGACAAATAATTTCCCCGAGTTTACAGGCCGTGTGTGTCCTGCACCGTGTGAAGGCTCTTGTGTTCTTGGTATCATTGAGAATCCTGTTTCCATCAAATATTGAATGCTCGATCATAGACAAGGCCTTTGAGGAGGGGTGGATGGTGGCCCGGCCACCCCAGAAGAGAACAGGGTATGCTGTCTCTTTATTCAACAACATTAACTGGCCAATTATATCTGTGCTTTGCTAACTATGCTCTTGGAGAATATGATTGGTAGGCGTTGCTTGAAAAGCTATGTCAAGGCTGTCCATTATATTCCCTAGAGATGTGTCTTTTCTCTGGGGTTCCTGTTCAAGTTACGTCCTTCCATTCCTTAATTCACAATGCTTAAGAATTAGCCTGGTTTTCCATTGAGTCTTTTGGCTTAAACCAGTCAGATTTCAGGGTTGGTTGTGACAAAAGATGTTGCCTATTCTTAAGTTAATATCATCAATTTCTTTATGCGCTCAGGAAAAAAGTTGTGATTGTGGGAAGTGGACCGGCTGGATTGGCTGCGGCTGACCAGCTGAACAGGATGGGCCTTTTGTGACAGTGTATGAGCGTGCCAATCGAATTGGGGGCCTAATGATGTATGGTGTACCAAACATGAATACTGACAAAGTGGATGTAGTTCAACAGTAAGTTAACTTGATGGCTCAGGAAGGTGTCAATTTTGTGGTGAATGCCAGCGTTGGGAAGGATTCATCATACTCTCTTGATAGGCTCCCAAAGGAAAATGATGCTATTGTTTTAGCTGTTGGCGCCACAAAACCAAGGTAAGTTCATTGTGACTTAACTTTGGGGACATGTTGTAGGAGTTTTTGCACCATGTTCTGGTTGATGAGAAAAGTGATATTTATGCTTGTGGATTGAATTTTCCTTCTTGCAGGGACCTTCCTGTACCTGGACGTGAATTGTCAGGTGTTCATTTTGCCATGGAGTTCCTCCATGTAAACACAAAGAGCTTTCTTGACAGCAATCTCAAGGATGGTAACTACATATCTGCAAAGGGAAAGAAGGTAGTGGTCATTGGTGGAGGTGACACTGGCACGGATTGCATAGGAACATCTATCAGGCATGGCTGCAGTAGAATTGTAAACTTGGAGCTGCTTTCTAAGCCACCGGAGAAGAGGGCTCCAGGCAACCCTTGGCCACAGGTACAAATATTACATAAGTTACCTTTTCTCTCGACAACCACAGGAGTACTCTTGCTTATTCCATTATCGTTTATTTTATAGCATGCGCAGTGTAATATTTGCTCACCGTTCTTTTCCTCTGTTCAATGCTGTTTATAGTGGCCTCACGTCTACCATGTTGATTATGGCCACCAGGAAGCTGCAGCTAAGTTTGGGAAAGACCCGAGGTCTTATGAAGTGCCAACTAAGCGGTTTATTGGTGATGAAAATGGGGTCATTAAAGGGCTTGAAGTAGTGCGTGTTAGGTGGGATTAAGGATGCTAGTGGGAAGTTTCAGTTCAAAGAAATCGAGGGATTTGAGGAAATCATTGAGGCTGATCTGGTTTTACTGGCCATGGGATTCCTTGGTCCAGAATCGGTGAGTATTTGAACCGTTCTCTCATATTTGTCAAATAGTTTGAGCCGTGCTAAGAAAGGATTTGGCATGGGAAAGTCAAATTTGCATGTAAATTAGTTGTTTTTCTTTCGGTCGTAACTGTATAACTTGGTTATTCAGCGTATGTGCTAAAGTAAATTTGATTGGCATGTGGGCCTTTAGAGGCTTACTATTGCCCTAGGAAACCTTATATAATATGGAAAAGTCGAACTGGTTAAAAATGAAGAATGTGAAGATACCTTTTAACCCATACTTAAGTTTATGTGCATAGGGCTAGTGCCGGGTGGATGTAAATTTGTTCTCTTTTACTGGACAGTTTATTGACAACATTTGTGCCTGTTGTTTTTGCTGGTTTGCCCTTTCCAAACGATTGCAGACAAGTTAGGTCTAGAGAGAGATGGCAGATCAAACTTCAAGGCTGACTATGGCCGGTTTGCGACCAATGTGGAGGGAGTTTTTGCTGCCGGGGATTGCCGACGTGGTCAGTCTCTGGTGGTGTGGGCCATCTCCAAGGGAAGGCAAGCTGCGGCGGAGGTCGATAGATTCCTCATGCCAGAGGAGGAGGATCTCACCGTCGACCCTGAGGCATATTATCTTCTTTCAAATTATTCTTTGTTCTTTTGTTATGATATCTTGTTTTGGAATCTCCATCTCAAAACTCTCTCTTGGTTTGGAAAGTTGGTGAAAGGTATGATGCATCTAATGGATCACGAAGCAGTGAAATGAATCTTCTTTACCGAAGTGTACCCAATATTTTCTCCCTTTTTTTATATATTATTACTGTCTAAATGGTTTTTTTTTTTTTTGTTTCTCTTTCATTAAATGATCACTTTTTTCTACACGTGCAAGTGCAACCGGCTCTTTCCATTTTCGTCGATGTTAATATCACGATAAATTCTAGATCGATGCATTCATGACAAATTTATTATTGTATTAAATTGATACATTTGCAACAAAATTAATTCATATTAGTTTTCGTTAAATTTTATTGATAAAATATTGAGTTGATAACGAATCTATTAGTTTGAAAATTTACCCTCTATAGTCACAAATGTACTTAATATTAATCTAATTTAATGGAAATTAAGGAAGTATAAATTTATCACAACTATAGTAATTTAAAGTTTTTTTAGTCAACAAATTAATTTGGTGGATAATTACCATGGATATATCAATTTGCGTTTTGGTGGTCAAAAACTTATTTTGAGATAAATTTATCACATTTTCCGTGGCATCAACTCTTTCTCTTGTGATATAGTATACATCTCCATCAAATTCACCTCACGCAACACCACATGCCGTAAGACAAAATGCACGAAAGAGCTGCTCACGCGGGCAGCCTAACCGCAGTCGCGATTCAATGGCTGTACGCAGGAGGAACAGACGGGGACTCAAGATTGTCGCGAACACGCACCAACTCGTGCACCTGCTTTAGTTAAGCAGTAAATAATGTTTGTCCGGCCTAAAAGAGCCATCACATTACAAGCTCACAACCAGTCTCCTTGCCAGTTGAAATTTCTCATAGCCACTTATAAGACTAAGGTACTGTGAGAAAAGAATGACGACGTTCTGTATGATGGTTACAAATGATATTACAAATGAAATGATACACATGATAAATTTTGCCAGAAAGAAAGAACTTATCGCGAACAGAATGTGTGCCGATTCTTGCTATGATTGATTGGTTGACCACACCCCCCGAAGACAAAAATGTACAGGTTCCCAGATTCTTCTAGCGTTCCTGTTTCTTGATTTGTCTGATTTACACTCCGGATGACAATGTCCGGTTTATTCTCTGTGCGCCCAATTTTGGAGCGGTGGTTTTAGCTCCTCAGATTCTACTGGACGATAAAGGCTTGGCGGCGGTGGTAGGCGGAGGAGTGGCCATGGCAGCCCATGGATCGTCATCCGCTGTTACGGCAGGTTTTACAGTCAGGTTGAGGCGCTCTTTGGAACCGGTGCCGCTATGGATCCCCACAAATCATCATCTTCATCTTTGGTGACTTTCACTGCACTCTTTGGCCTCAAACTCAGTCACTGAGAATCAAAATTAATATACTTAAGCCTGCCGGATGTATTGGCAGCAAATAGCATTAATCAAAATCAAAATGCAAGAGAGTTATTAATTGCAGTAAAACTCATTTCTAACAACAATCCTTTGACGTTAAAGGACCAAAAGATGATTACCACCATGACCTCTTAATTTGAATACACTGTAACTGGCCCTCATATATATATATATATATATATATATATATATATATATATATATATTCATGTGATTCAGAACCAATTATCCAGAACAGCAACTCAATCTATAATATTCTAGTTACAATTGAACATCGCATACTCACTGGACATTACAGATACCAGAAACAAATATAATGATTTGAAATGAATTTTTCAAGCAGAAGATAGCATTTTGGACTAAAAAACTGTCTAATGGTTCAGTCGTCAAGTGACAAATCATCGGCAGGTCTTTATAGTCAATGCACTCTCACAGCAAACTATGAGCATTCGTCACAATCGGCATCAAGCAAAATATATTCATATTACCTGGTGGCTTGGAGTGTGAAACAGGTTGCGACACTGGTCTTTTCTGAGCTGCTTAGATGTTAGCAAGAACAGGAGATGGCTTTGGCTCTTCAAGGGGTTCAATATCATCCCAACCATCCTTGTCACTTTCATGCTCTTCATGAATTCCGTTCTCCACTTCTCCCCAACCATCGGTTGATGTTGGTGACACAGGTACTGGCTGATCAGACAAGTCTGTGCTAGAACTAGCATGAACCATTGTGGTGCTTGGAGTCTCCACCCCTGAAACTATCCAAGAAACCAATCAACATAACATGCATATTATATTAAATAAAGTCACGGTGATGATCCATCTGGGCTTAGTCTCACTATTGATTTTTCAAAAACCCCTTCCCTTTAGAGAAAACACTGCAGCAGCTGCATATAGTAAGACTGCAAGAAAGTCAATCCTAGCACAAACCATTCAAGCACAACAGTGTCGGTAATAAAATTTACCATTACCAAAACCAGCTGAAGCTTTATGCAAACAAATTTTAACTAGACTGGTACCATTATCCACTAAAGGCTTCTGGGGAACACATTCAGAGAATATCAATGAATGAACAGCAGCCATACCAAAGCTGGGAGTGGAAGCTGAAGAAATAATAGTGCTGGAGTTCGCAGTTGCAACAGGTGCTTGTTCTGAAGGTTTTCCTTTGAGAGTCAAGGAGCTCATTGCCCATCTGCATAATATTGCAACCTTAGGTCTATAAAAATTCATGAAAGAACACTATATAAAAGAGGATAAAATCCTGACTCAAGATACTCCCCTACAATTGCAAGAGAAACAACCACTATGGTGACCTGTGGCCGCCAAGTTCTGGCACAGACAGAGTACTTCTCTAATCATAAATCTTCAAGATTGTATTTGATCTACAATGCTCTCAGATTCCCTATCTCAACAGCCCTAAACCCCGAAAATTACAAGGAGAATGCATCCTTTGACTACCACCATTTTCAGTGCTTTGAAAGGTGTTACTGAGAAAACACAGAATTGCTTTCTGTGTTTTCAAGCTAAAGGGAACAGTCAATCACCAGCAGTGTTGTTGAAATCCTATGATTTCAGATCGATTCCACCCACAAAACATTTCATTCTGCAACTAGAAGCGGAGATGCATCTGAATTGCAAATGAATCTTATGATCCGTATACCATTCATTATGATTAGGGACGATTCACTACAATTCAGTCAAGACTTCTACATTTGTGATTGTTGACCCTGAAAGTTATGACACCAAGATTTAAACACAAATCATAGCATGGATGTTTTCAAACCAGAATTTTAGTGATAGAGGGGTTATTTCCTCGAATATCTTACATAGGTCATCTAGGTTCATCTGGCATGATCAGGTGATATTTCTTCAAAATGATCTGTTCAATATTTTTCTATATTCTCACAAATAATAGCTAGGCTTCAATAAGATATCCTTCTATTTATTTATTCTATAAGATTCTACTTAATCTTACCATTCACGATTCAATCAGATTCACAATTCAAAAAATGAGGTCTAAATTTCCTATTTGAATCCCAATTAACAACATTGATCGCTAATTATTCCAGAAGGCACCTCATTTGCATATGACGAACTTGCAGATAAGCAGTGACAATTATTGTCATTCTGTGCAGTTGTGAATTTCGTTGTCGAAGATGTGTGAGCTTTGAAAATGCCAAATCCAACCTTGACTGGTTGCAGGGAAAAATTAATTTCGGACTGTTGAAACGATAATAAACTGCTTGTTTCCATTTACATATACAGACATCTGTTTCCTAGATTGCTGCAGGGATTATTTTCGCTTTTTCTGCATGGTATGATGTGCACGGCATAAATACTAATATGCATCACAAAGAATGAACTTTTTCCATCAAAGTGACAGAGAGAGCCTCCAAGCCGTTTCATTTTACTTTCCAACCACAGTAATTTGCCATGTAAGCACAATGCACTGCTAAAGAAGAATGAACTCACCCAAGTGAACCTGCATTTCCAATGTCCGAAGAAGTTCCAGTGTTCATGCCAGTGGTATCACCAGAACTTGTCTGCTGAAAAAGAATAAAGAACAGAAGATTTTATTACTAACTGATGAAAAAGCTAAACATTATCAATGAATCAGAGTATCTTAAATAAGTGAAATCATAGCTCAGAAAAGGACGAGTACTGGTAAAGATCTAAAGTGATATAATTAGCACTTCCAAGAATTATACTAAAGAGAAAAATGAAAACTAAAGGGGATAAAAGAATAGGCTACCTCATTCGATCAAAGTCATCAAGAGTGCATTCATACCACCAGATCAGACCAGCAGGACTATCTGATGGATGCGCGCTTTTTGTGTCTGCACGCACGCGCACGCGTGTGAGAGAGAGAGATCCAGCGTACAGGACAAGCCGGTGCCGGATCTGGAGCCGGAGGGGGGGCGCGGCGGTTTGCCGCGAAGAGAGGAGGACAGACAGAGACGCAAGGGGAGAGAAAGAGCAGGGGACGGACGAGTTGGGGCTAGATCCGGAGCCGGAGGGACGGTGCGGTGGTTCGCCGGTCCGTTGCTCGCGGTGCTTCGTCGGTCGGAAAAAGGGAGGGTGGAGAGAGAGAGGCGTGGAGAAATCAAAGCAGGACTGAAATATTTTCGAATTGGCGCCTCTTTTTCTCTCCAGAACGTGGGTCCCACAAGGACACGTGTCGCGCTCCACCGCCTTCTTGTTTGAGCGTAAGACGTACTTAATATTTTCTCAAAAAAGAAGAGAGACGAGGGAAAAGTGGCAGAAGGTGGCGTGAGGGAGAGGGGAAAAGGAGAGAAAAGGGGAGAGAGAGAATAAGAAGAAGAGGAAAAGAAAAGGGAGGAGAGGAGAGGAATTCGGCAGAGGGGAAAGCGTGTGGGAGACACAGAAGAAAAGGGAGGGGAGGAAATGCTGCTCTTCGCGAATCCCAGCATACGGAAAGGGAGGGAAGGAAATGCTGCGAATCCCAGCATACGAAAATGAAGGGAAGGAAATGCTGCGAATCCCAGCATACGAAAATGAAGGGAAGGAAATGCTGCTCTTCGCGAATCCCAGCATACGGAAAGGGAGGGAAGGAAATGCTGCGAATCCCAGCATACGAAAAGGAAGGGAAGGAAATGCTGCGAATCCCAGCATACGAAAATGAAGGGAAGGAAATGCTGCTCTCTTCGCGAATCCCAGCATACGGAAAGGGAGGGAAGGAAATGCTGCGAATCCCAGCATACCCAGCATACCCTCCTCTCCCTCACGCTACCACTTCTACCCACTTTGCCTCCCTTTTCTTTTCTTTTCTTTTTTTCTTCTCTCTTTCTCTTCTTCTTCTTCCTCGTGCGTTCTCCCTCTGCAAACCCTTTGCCCCTTCATTTTTTTTTTTTCCCTTCCATTTCTATCACGCCCCTTCTTCTCTTCTTCCGCTTCATCTCCTCCCATAACCACCCACTCACGCCACTATTCATCACTGCCACCACCTTCTTTTCACGGCCACCGTTGTCACTGTAACTCGTGCCGCGTCCGCCGCCACTCGCGACTCTCAAGCCACGAGCCACCATCACCATGCCATCTCCATCACCGCTCCGTTTGCCGCCGTTTGACCGCCGTCTACGGCTCAACGCCATGCCGACCGCCAAGCCAAGCCCCCTTGGCCGTGGGTTTGAGGAGCTGCGGCTGTCACCACCGAGTTCCCGTTCAAGTCGCGAGCCTCGTGTTTTCGTCGCCGTCGCGCCACCATCGCCACGGGCTCGCCGTCGCGGGAAATCGGTGAGTTAACCTCCTAATCATGGATTAGGGCGCTAATTGTGTTTAGGGATGGTTACTGGTTAGTTTAATATTAATTGCGGTTAATATTAGTTAACCTTTGTTTATTCTTAATTGTGATTAATGATTATTTAAATTAAATTTAAGTGCTATTAGTTTAAATAATTACTATTAGATTAATTAATCATTATTAGATTAATTAATTGAGTTTAGTTTTATTAATCGTAATTATCCTAATTAATTGTGATTTAGCTTAATTAATCGCCATTAGCATAATTAATTACGGATTAGCCATTAAGTAGAATTTTGTGCACGTTTTACTGGATGAGTTTACACTTAATTTTCATCGTTTGAGCATGTAATGCCATGATGTTTGATTGTCCAAATCATGTATTTTAAATGCTATTTTTCAAATATGGTTTATTGGTAAGAAAATAGCAAATTTTGAGGTGTCGGATTTGGATGCCGAATCTTACGTGCTAAATAAAACAATGATGTTTTAAAATGAAAGTATGCAAAGTTTGATGAGTTGATTTTAAATATGTGACCACGTGCGATTATTTTACTGGAATTTCAAATGTAAAGATTTTCCGAGGTTTGTTATTTAAGCACGAACTTTTTTACACTAGGCTAATTGACAGATGATAAAAATTGGCTTGAGTGTTGGCATGCTTGTATAGTCATTTAATTGAACCCGTCGCCCAACGAGAGTTTGGGACGATGCCCAATGTTTATCGGATATCCGGCGAGGGTCCGGATGCCAAGTCGCGATTGAGGCTGGATCGATGCTCCTTTATGAAATGCCATCTAGATAGGGGTTCTAGATGTTACCGTTCTCGATAAGGCGGGATGATACCTGGTCATGCCGGAAGACCGCCAACTCGTGTGTTGGCCGTGACCCGATAGGTCGTAATAATCAGAACACGTGTGAATGATTGTGATACATTATGCTTGATTATGGGGGTAAAACTTAGGCATGGTATGTGACGTGCCAAAACGAGCTTTACCTTATAATTGGGACCTATGTGGATGCTTGGTGCATGAGAGTTATGTGTTATGATTATTGATTATGTCTATTATATTGATAATGGCATATGTAACGTACTAATATGCAAGGGTGTGCCAAAGCGTGGTAAGATTATACACCGTTACATGTTTAGGCTGCCTTTGAGACAAATTTGAGTCCTAATTGAGGTTTAGGCTATTGACTCATTGAAATTTATATCTCACCCCGTTGTTATTAAATATTTTCAAGGTCGTAACGTGGAGAAATGTCAAATGTGGTTGTGGTAGGCATGAGATACGACGCATTATTTGCTGGCCCTGCTGTTAGTTAAGTTTAGATTAACCCTAATCCCTGAAGGTTTTTGAGAAGATCGACAGGAAGTGGCCGTAGAAAGACTTATAATTATTAAACTTCCTAAGGATAACAATAGATAAATAAATATGTTGTTTTCGCTGTGTTTTACTATCCTTGTTGTTTGTTTATTGACTGAGTGTTTATTTAATTCGATTCTGCATGTGTTTAATCGAAAGATAAAAAGAATGAGTCGGCGACGCATTCTGGGATGTTGCATTTTAAATCGACCGCCAAAGGATGTTCACGCGTTCGGGGTTCGGGCATGACAATTTGACCCCTGCTCTGTTGCTAATTTCCTTATTTGGGAATTTTGATAACTTGGATGCCGTCACGTGGCAAAGACTTTCTTACATATTAGTGTGAATACTTCATAACTTTGTTTAATCTTAATCGTATTGCGATACAGGGTCCTGCCATGGTGATTTTGTTTGTATTAGGATATGCAGGCATAATCTTCGAAGAATATCTACCCTTCAATAAAAGTGGAGTGGGATTATTGATGGCTGTGAGCTTATGGGTAGTGCGAAGTATTGGGGTAAGCTTAAGATAAAGTTGTGGTTATTGATGTCTATATCAGCAAGTTGCTACAATTGTAGAGGGGCTCATCCCTAATTGTTTATTTATACTAACATAAATATTCTCTTTACGATTTGGCCCATAACAAGCAAAAATTTATTTGAAGCATGATGCGGTAGCATGTTTGTTTAAATATTTCTCTTCTTGTTATTCTAGTTGAATCTTAATCTAAATTTGGGAGTGTGACTGCCAAACTAAAAAGTAAAGCTACATATGTGTTTACCAATCATGCCATGCTAGAAGTCATTTCTTTCTTTTGGTTTCCTAATGAATTCACTATGCCATATGCAGGACGACTGCTTTTGAAACTGCCTTAATATGTAATACTCTTTGGCTCATAGATCTAGAAACATTTAGCATATGTAGCGGAAGTCTTCCCGAGAAAACCTTAAGACACACTAGGGGTAGATGTAGATTTTGAATTAAGTTTTATTCATTAGTGTGGCACAATTTCTGGTGAAAAGCTTTTCGTTAGGAAATTGCTAATGTATCGAGTAAGAATATAGTGTTATTTCTAGGAAGGCTCCGGATATCTTCGTCATGGTTTTTCTTTTGTCTTGCAATATTCAACAGGAAAATGATGGCCTTCCTTCTCCTGGCAAGGAAACCTGTAAAAATATTTCTATCTTTCCAAGAAGTTGAGGAAGAATTGTGTGATTGTCAAGCACAGAAGTCACCAACAATTGGCTACATTGACTTTGCCTATCCATTTCTTCTGTAGCCATCTATCTCTAAGCTATTGTCCATGTGACAATTGCATTTAACCAAGCTAATTCTTTCTTGACTATGGAAGCTCATAAGCAAGGTTCTCTTAATTAAAGCACCTTTTACTATCCTCTAGTCTCTAGGTTAGATGATGGAGAAGGTTCTTAACACTTGCTCTTGTATTGTATATGTCTTGGTACTTTTTTAAATCTCAGTGTGAAAATAGGTCATGAATTTAAATGCTTAAATTTCACGATGAGCTGTATACTTTCTTTTTTGTTTGTCGGTAGGTAATCACTATTTCAAATTCCCATGAGTGAAGTTTATTTTATGATTGTTTTATATTTTGTTAGTTATATTTAGGTATGATATTTTGTATTTCTACTTGTCTAGGCTCCATCAACTGATGTAGCTATCTCGGAGCTGAGTCATGCACTAGCTGAAGTCAGTGAGATAGTCTTTTACTTGCTTGGTGCAATGACCATTGTGGAGATCATAAATGTTCATCGAGGATTCAAGCTGGTCACAGACAATATAACTACTCGGAAGCCACGCACTCTTCTTTGGGTGGTAGGTGCATTTTTCTTGTAACATCCTCAACTTCGAGCCCTTTACACGGTAAAGGAGAAGTCCGGACTTGGTTTCGTCGGTTATGCCCTATTACACCCGACTTCGTCTGACGGATTTGGTTGAGACAGGACGACGATAAATGAATTTGCATGAATGACGGTTTATACATAAGCATGATATGTTGATATATTCATTGACAAGTAGAAGGTAAGCATGCATTGAAATATGCAATAATGGACATCTGCATGTGGTTGAGGTGTAACAATAATGATCTGTCATCGATATTGCATTGCAAGTGTTGTACCTACTAGATTTTGATGATGAGATGTCCCCCTAATAAAAAATTATGGGTTTTACTTACTAAATCCGTGACTCGCCCCATTGTTTTTCAAAATTGTAGATATAGAAGAATTGCAGTCTCGAATACATGAACTAAAATTTACCCCGGCCTTTTTTAGCATAGAGCATGTAATGGTTGTAAATATAACGGCCCATGACAAAAAGGGCTTGTAAATGTAACTGATATAATTGTATGTTTTTTAATGATTGTTTTCCTAACTGCTTGTTGTTATCTGGGTGTTGTCTCTACACTTCCACATGTGCGTAATGAAAAAATAAAAAGAAATGGGAAGACAGCGTGCCTAGAACGTCACGAAAATAACCATTGGTGCTTGTGACCCTGGGAATGGAGTTGGGGTCGTTACATCTCCTCGCATGGTGTCTTGAAGAATCCTTCTTAGCTGAATAGTCAGTGAATTGCAATTGGAACTCTTGTTAATACATTATTGAACCTTTAGGTCAAACCCACTTACCCAGTCCATATTGCCATCTCATATAGCAACTAGCGCTAGGGGTGGTAAATGACTTTAGTTCAAACCCCCTAACCCATGACATTTGATCACATAATCCATTTATAGAGGTGTTGCCGCCCGTCGTCTGCACTGCCTAGAAGAGAGAAATTTTGTGTCAATATCAAATGCGTTTTTTCACTCAAAAACTCATTCAATAATAGAAATAGAAATATCTATTTTTGTTTCAAATATCAATTTCTGGCAAGAATGGTTATCATTCGCCTAGAAAGAAGGTAAGGTGAACTTGTCATTGAGATTGCTTCTTGTGGTACAGTTAAAGGGGGACATTCAAAAGTACTGCAACAACAGGTGGAACTCATTGAATAGGTTGATCAAAATTAAATCTATGTGGATATGAGCCGGACATAGCTGGTATAACTTTAGCCAGTGGATGAGCCCATTTAACATGAGATGCTTTAGTGTTTTGCTCTAATTAAGACGAGGACACTCTGGAGGATAAACATTTGCATTCTAGATTGAACTGGTAAAACTGGCTTCTGCCCTTTCAGGAAGTAGAATGGAGGCAAAGAAACTGGCATTCGTTATAGCTTAGATGACTTCTTTCAATCCTTCCCATGGACATTTTAGATACCTCAGTGCTAACTTTGAATAAGTATGAGACTAAGTGGTATCAACCCTCTCAATTCAGTGTGGTGCTGACCTTTAACTTTTTGGATTTTCAGGTTGGTTTCGTGACTTTCTTCTTAAGTTCTATCATGGACAACTTGACATGTACAATTGTCATGGTGTCTTTATTGCAGAAACTAGTACCTCCTTCCGAGCCTTCCGAGTGCCGCAAGTATGTTACAACATTTTCAGATTGTCATGAAGTCCTCATCTCAACATCTGTAGCTTGTTTTTTGGTTCTTCGGTGTTTTGTTTCCTTCAGTTAAGTCTTTCTGCGCCTTTCCTGTTTTAATAGGATTTTCTTTCATATTGAGAATTGTCTTGTCTTTAGGCCATATTGAAACACGATAATCTTTGTATTATGAGTATGAGCCACTAAATTGGATCTATAATCATCGTAACTTCAGAAGTCAGCTCCTTTTATTGAGTTTGAGATTTTAAGTTGAGATAGTTTATCAGATCATATAATAGAATTATTTCCATAATAAGTGCAACTATCAAACGACGTTGGCCAGTGGTTCAAGGAAGTGAGATGGCAACATACCTACCTTTTCAATATTAGTGATAGATGCTGGTGGTTGATATAACCACTTCTTACAACACATAAAAGAGCACCTTGCTGGTGTTGAAGGTTGATGCTCGTTTTGTTAAGTACTTTTTTATCATATCAGTTTCCATTGTTTCATTTTTTTCGCTTGACTTATTTCTTTTTCATGCAGTTTTGGTGGGATTTCTTATCGTGCTATGTATCACTTCTCTGTTTCTTTGTGCTATGTTCTTGAGAAGTTCTATATAACCAATGTTCCACTGTATGTTGGCAGGCTTCTTGGAGGTGTTGTGGTTATAGCAGCAAATGCTGGTGGTGCATGGACTCCCATAGGTGATCTTTCTACCACTATGCTTTGGGTTCATGGTCAGATATCCACTCTGCAGACAATGAAGGTTATCATTTCATCTTTGTTCTCTACCGGGATTTCATTACCTCATGCAGTCCAATAACATATGATTTATTACGGGTGATTCAAGTACATTACCTCATATAGTGATTGAATTTGCCATACTTATCTCTAGGTTTATTTAACCAATTTGCTCATGCTCTAACAACGTCAGAGAAAGTTGGCATTTGAACTTTAAAACTTGGCATTGGAATTTCAATTTCCTTGAGCAATGACTAACTAGCTTTTCCTATATGAGATAAAACTGTTGGGTGCACGGTTGTATGAACGGTCCATCTTCAATAGCTTTTCATATTTTTTGTGCCCTTTCAAGACCACATCAGAATATAAATTGCAGGACTTGTTCCTCCCGGCGGCAGTTTCTCTAGCCATCCCACTGGCTCTTATGTCCCTTACCAGGTACTCTCCTAGCAAATCCAGCCATATGCCGAATGTCAATTAGTTCCTACTATATGGATCTGGAGTTGTGAGGTTAGTTTCTTTTATCCTTTAACAGTGAAGTTAAGGGGGAGGGACAGGAGTCTGCCGATGATTTGGCATCTGAGCAGATGGAACCTCGAGGACGGCTTGTTTTCTTTGTGGGCATGGGGGCACTAATCATTGTTCCAGTATTAAAAGCTTTGACTGGTCTGCCTCCTTACATGGGTCTGTTGCTCGGACTTGGTGTTCTTTGGATTCTAACGGATGCAATCCATTATGGTAAATCCGAGAGGCAAAAGTTGAAAGTACCACAGGCTTTATCTCAAATTGACACTAAAGGAGCCCTCTTCTTCCTTGGAATTCTATTATCTGTAAGCAGGTAATTTGTGAATGGCGTGAGGACATTCTTTCTACCTACTGCTCATCATTTATTCAGAAGATTAATATCATCAACTCTTGTTATTAAATTCATTATACTGAGAAGATTGATGAAGTAATCTCTGCATGCAAAATCTCACTTGTACACAGACATGGAGACACATTCTCTAGTGTGCGCTGGGATATGTACACAATTAATATATCTATCTGAGCCATATATTCTGTCAAGCTTCGCATTGGAATCTCTCAATTGACTTACCATAGTCCCCTTGATTCTGCACGCGACAAGTGCATATTATTTTCTTATTATAATAGCGAAAAAGCCACCTCAAGCAGGTAAACCCAGGACTCATAAAATTCCCCACTGACCTCATGGATCAGTATGAAGTAAGCCAAACCCAAGTGGGTAGTTTTTCCCAGTTGACATGGGAAATTGAACTTATCCCTTGGGTCTACTGCACATATACATGTCCATTCCTCAAACCACTAAGCCAATCAGTTCATTATGTTTCTTTCATCATCATATTGCAGTTTTACCACTTTCCTCTTTTATCCACTGTGGCTTCGTATGAATCTGTTGATGAGTGCCAACTGTGCATCTCCTACCAATAATAGCATAACAAGCTGCTTTAGGTGTCGTTTACTGATTGTACAACTCAATTATTCTTCTAGTTTTGCTTTAAGTTATGATGTTGAGCAAAACATGCGTAGTGGTTGAAAATTGCTATCATATTGATCATGTAGTGCATGCATGAGATCTTACCAAGACTCGAGATTAACATTTGGTGAGTTTTGAAGAGAGAAACTGTCAGAACTTCTCTTTCTATTGAGTAAAACTATACAATGGATAAAGTCCATTGAGCTAGGCACTTAATCGTATTATTCATAGAAGGAAAAGAAATTCTAAAGAAAAAGGTTTTTTTTTTCTTTCCACACTCAAATCCTATGCGAGTCCATATTCCACTAACCTCAACTCTTAATTGCCAAGAGTCTTGGGAAGTTTACCTGCTACATGTTTGACATGCACATTTTAAGACTCATTAATGCCTCGGTTCTGACATATACCTTCTTTTAGCCTGGAGGCAGCAGGACTTCTCAAGGAATTGGCGAATTACCTCGATGCACATATTCATAACATCGAACTGATTGCTGGGTCAATTGGGCTGGTTTCTGCATTTATAGACAACACTCCGCTGGTTGCTGCAACAATTGGGATGTATGATCTGACTTCATTCCCGCAGGATTCAGAGTTTTGGCAGCTGGTTGCCTATTGCGCTGGCACTGGTGGGTCCATGCTACTTATTGGCTCGGCAGCTGGTGTGGCATATATGGGGAAGGAAAATGTGGAATTCTTTTGGTACTTCCGCAAGGTATTCTACGCTACTTAAGTTTCTCCTGGTTATATTGTTTTGCTCCTTTAATTGGTTTACTTAAGGTCCCTGAAATTTGAACCGGTTTTCACTTAATATCCTCAAAGGCAACTGCATGTTTTCGCTTAATATCTCTGTAAGTGGATGTATTGAAATGATTTGGTTCCTGGCCTTGGTTGTGATTCACCAGCCACCCGCATGTTTACGTGACTAAAATGCTTAAGACAAGTGAAGGCTGTAGCTAGGTAAAGAAAAAGCTGATGCACATGCTTAAGACATGTGAAGGGTGCAGGTAGGTAAAGAAAAAGCCGATGTACTAAATTCATAGATATACATTTTTTAGAACTGTCAGTTTAATTTTGGATCTACTGATGATTGGCTCGTGTTTTTTTTTTTTTTTTTTTGGTTCCTTTGTGAGAAAATTTAAATATATTAAATCGGTCAATGTTTATTTTGCGGGAACAGGTGAGCGGTTTTGCTTTTTTGGGCTATGCTGCTGGGATTGCTGCCTATTTGGCTTGGGTTCACGTCCCATTTCTTTCTGGTTCATGAAACTATTTCCTGAGCATGAACTTGGCATTTGGGAAATAGAAAAGAGGCTGTCTCTTTCAAGATAATGATTACTTGCTCTGCTGTTGATCTACTAATGGGCTCAAGCAGCATGTACCGTACCAAATGGGGATCACATTATCCGAGAACGTAGGTATGTGAGAAGGAGTTAAAAATTTATCGCGGTTTGCAGTGCAAAAGTTTTCTGTTTAATATCTTTCGTCTCTCTTTTACTTTGTAATAATGGCTGATGAAAGTTACCGGATGAAAAATACTATTATTGTACTTAAGTAAAACATACCGAAACAGAAATTCTAGGAGTTATCTATTACTACACATTACATTCTTCCTATCCATTGTTTACTATTCTTGACTTTGGTATGTTACCGCCTTATACCATACTCCAGGATAGGGTGTACAAAATAGACCGTTCGAATCAGAAATCGCCTAGACCCAGCTGATTTGGTCCGATTATTGGGAGTGCCGGTCCAGTTTCCGATTCCTAAAAGTGGAATCGGTGTTCAGGCAATCCGGTTCCTCCTTTGGATTCGGGAACCAAACCAAGCTAACTACATATATTTTTTTCTTTAATTTCTTCAAAAAAAAAAATAATTGATCAGCTTTTTTGTTTTATTTCTTCGTAACATATGTCATCAAGTAGTGGGAAAAATAAAAGTGACTGATTCCATTGGATTGAAACAATGGTCCGGTCTGAGTCCCAGTTCTAGGACCAACCTGAGAACCGAATTCGGGACTAATCACCCCCACTATTGGATATTACTGTTCATTCAACGGATTGTGTCTATAAGTGCCTGTTTGGTAACCATGCCAACAGTGACTGATTCTGATTTTTTGTTCTCAGGAGTAATTTGGGAACATAATCGCATTTGGTAAAAATTTTATTCTCGGAAATAAATTTCTATTTTTTGTTCCCAAAAGTAAATTTAGAACAGAATCAAGAATAAGAAAAAAAAAATTGATTCTCATTCTAGAAACAAATCTAAAAATCAAAACCAACCCTTTTTCTTCCATTTTCTTTTATTTTTCTCTTTTCGTCTTCTTCTTTGACTACCATCCCATGGTTACCACCCCTCGCCACCAACCTCTGCCGATCGCCGGCAACCTGTCCAACGAGATCACCGGACCAAGGCGAGGTTTGGCGAGCTGGCTGAAGGCAAGCCCAGCCATCAGCAAGCTCGTCGAAGGCAAGCCCAGCCATCGGCGAGGCTTACCTAGCCCCACCGGTGGCCAGGCGAGCCTCGCCCAACTGCCGGCGAGACTCGGCCAACAAGGGCCGGCCTCGTCAAGGGCTGGCGACGCTTCGGTGAGGTCACTGAAAAAAAAAAAAAAAAAAGAATAGGAGAAAAAAGAAAATTAAAAAATTAAAAAAAAAAGGAAAAAAGGAAAAAAGTATAAACATTAATTAAAAATTAAAAGAAATTGATTTGGAACAGAATCAATGAACACGGTATCAAACGCAATTCTATTTCAGAATTAGAAATTTTGAACAGTTATCAAACGGCTTCAAATGCTTAGAATTTATTTTCGGGAACAGAATAAAAAATAATCATTATTGATCAGAATCTACTCCCGGGAACAGAATCGTTACCAAACACATCCTAAATGATTATCTTCTTATATTCTGACATTCTTCTTCTATTCCTAAATCAAAACAAGAAGAATTAGGAAATCATGAAAGCTACCAACATATAAGGACTCGATGGGAGAAAATAATGACGGGGAGAGAGAGGGAGAAGAAACATGCTGTATCCTAGATTGAGGCAAAGTATTCACCTCCTTAACTTTGATGAATTTATTGAAAAAGAGCATTTGATTCAGGCAAAAAGCAACATAATAAAGTACAGAATCTTCCTCACAGCACTTGATTATCGTTCCGCTCTACCTCAATACTATTACAAAACACCAACGTGAAAGCCAAAATCGCAGAGCAAGACTTGCAAATCGTGCTCAGCGGCTATAAATGATGAAATGCACACAAATGTAGAACTATAATTCATGCCGCACATTACAACTTGAGGAAAACGAACTCCTCAATCGCAGGAATGTCCCCGATCCTCTTCAGAGTCTCCTTGCTGGGCTGGTCACCAACTCCAATTGCCATCACAACTTGCTTTCGCGGTGCGATCCTCCCAACACTGCTGAAACTGACATTGACATTCTCTTCCCCCAAAATGGTTCCCACTCTGCCAATGATACCTGGCTGATCAACTTGCCTGCACAATACGATGCTTCCCTCCAAGTTCACATCCACTTCGAAAGATTCCACCTTTGTGAGATGTGGAATCCCATACTTCACCAGCCCCTCGACCATGATCTCCCCAAAGTCTGATATGGCACCAGCAAATCTTGATTCCACATTTGCAATCTGAACCTGGATAAACTCCAGTGGGCTATCTCGTGAACCATCTAAGATGACCCGCTCCTCTATTATTCTCAGTCCTCTCTGCTTAGCTGTAAAATCTGCATTGACCAAGTTCACAAAGACATTGGACATGGGTCCATTTATACCCTCAGTAGTCATAGCATGAAGTAGTCTAGTGTCGAGATCATCATGCTGGGATGCACGTGTGAGTGAGTTGTGTTAAATAAATCTCACATCAGAGAATTGGTGTGGTGTTGAGCAGTTAATATATCTTAGTTGACCCATAACTCACAAAACATTAGTGTCGTACTTTTGGCTGTAACAAAACTTATTGGCATTTTCTCAGGGTTATGTTAACATGTGCCCTTGAGCATTGGTAAAGCAATAATTACAAAAAATTTGTAGTTTTTAATGAATTGAATGCTTTTGTGTCATGCATAATCAATGCGTAGAAAATCGAATTATTTCAAATAAAGTATAATTAGTTAGTGCCCGGGGCACTTGTTAACATACATGGCCTTTCTCACCCGTATGGAGCATATTTTGCCCTTCGACTTAAGTGCACAGATAAGCAAATTTTCGGAAGTCAGTCATCCTCATTGCGCTCTCATATGAGCATACCTGATGTTAAGATTCAAATATCGTCATATCCGAAGGTGCCCTTTGAATTTGGTGCCCAAATAAGCACTTTCCATGTATTGAACTTTGTCCATGTCTCAAAGAAGTCAACTATACACAAAGGATAATAACTATCATGGTGCATTTGTTTCACAGAAAAATCAATATTTACAAAACATTTTTTGAAAAATAATTGCTTGTATTACTTACAAAAATGAATAAATGAAATATATTTTCATCATTCATGAAAATAGTTAAGCGCAAATTGTTATCGATAATGAAAATATTTTCTACTGACTAATTTTTCTAAAGCGATATAACCAAACAATTTTCGGAAAATATTTTTCAAGTCTTGAGTTTTCCATGAAACAAACGCATCCTTAAACTCCACAAAGTTATCTTTCAAATTATCCACAAAGTTATCTTTCAAATTATGTATTTTGTGTCGGTCCTTGTTAAATTGAATTATTAGTTTCATTTTTTCTTTACGTAAATACAGCACACTGAACAGCGATGATAGATTGTAGAAGAGAAAAGAAATATTCAACCTGAATCTCTCTCTCTCTCTCTCTCTCTCTCTCTCTCTCTCTCTCTCTCTCTCTCTCTGCCACCAGGGCCACTCGAGCTCCCAACCATGGCCTCTAGATACGAATCTCGTTGGATCTCGAGCTTGTGGTCATGGTTGCCAAATCTGGAACTCGAAATATGTCAAGCTAGACAGTACACGAATTCATCTACGCTCTAATAAGCACTGCGCTAAAATTCAAATAACTGTATTACTTCCTCTCATTTTCTTCTTTTTATTTGATCCTTAAAATATATACACGATGAATAATGTATTGTATATTCATTGTACTTTTTAAACTTAAATTATAACATTAAAATGTGTTTATAGGGTTTAATTAAATTGAAATACGCCAGCCGTTAAATTGAATGATTGCAAATTGATTCGTAAGAGGATTATTCAATATTGACCTAGTGGTAGGCGTCCCCATACTTTCGGCTCTAAAATTTATGATTATGAATTCGATTCCTAACTTGGGGACTTCATATTTAGGTGGGGGCCAGAGGGCTAGTTCCATCTCTGGTAGCCGGCTAATCGCGGCCATGCCCTTAAGTTATCAAAATAGAAGAGAGAGAGAGAGAGAGAGAGAGAGAACTTGTGAAAAATTAATAAAGTCGGAAGGACATGGAATTGCAACCAATCGAAATGAGGATTCTCTGACTGTAGCCTACTCTATCACTTCTTAAACGAGTTGTTAGATTTCAAAGACAAATTGATTAGTTTGAGAGATAGAGAAATGTTAACGCTGAGGATTTTCCAGAGCACTTGACTTTGGAACTAATGAGGTTATTATTGTTTCGATGACAAAATTCTATCTTGGCTACTGCTTTGATTTATTCTCAAAAAAGGAAGGCTGAACTTGAAAGTTTATAAGGACTCCATTGTAAAAGTGGAGGGAAAATGCATTTGTGAAAATCACGGTTGTTTCCTATAAGTCGTGGTAAAACTCCAAAATACTTCCTAACTCGGGATAAGCGCATGACTTACCGACGCTTTGATCTTAGAAAAAGTTGTGGATTTTTGTTCAATTTTGAATAATTTTACTAACTAATGTTCTAAGATCAAGGCCTTACCCTCCTAGTAACTTTATATTGCATGAGTTCAAGATCCAAGGTTATCCACCTTAAGTTATGTACCACAGATAGTCAATTATTTTCATATCATATTTCACTCTTGTATGATAGCTCCAATCCTTTCTACAAACTGCCCATGATTTGTCTTCTTTATATTGTTTTGAGGGCATTATGTTTTTAGAAAATATGGTATTTTATCAATATAAGAATAGCTTTATTGTTATTCATTTGTTTATTTTTTATAATGTTCTCATGTTGGTCGAAGTTACCATGTCCTTCAAGGCATGCCTCTTGACCACTCGGAATAGGGGTAAAAAGTTATGTACTATTTGTCCAAGTATAAAAGTAAATTTACCACGTTCGGCCTCGTAAACAAAAAGGAGAGAAACGCACCATCTCTTTCTTCTTATAAGTCGATATATATGGAAGTGATAGAGGTAATCCTTATGGAGACTTAGGCTGCGTTTGTTAAAATGTGTTTCTATTCCCAGGAACACAAATTTTTGTTTTTTTGTTTTTAGGAACAAAAAAGGAACAGAAACGCGTTTGTTTGCGTTTTTGTTCCCACAAACATATCTGGAATGGAAACAAGAAATAAATAAAAAAAGTTATTTCTTGTTTCTAGAACAAAATTTATGAACACTTTTTCTCTCTCTTCCATTTTCTTCTCTCTTTTTTCTTCTTCGTTTCTTCTTCTTCTTTTTTCTTTATTTTTTCTTTGGCCGGTCACCGGCCTCAACCATAGCTGGCGACCTCGCCGGAGCATCACCGGCCCCCAGCGAGGCCGACCTCGCGCCGGGCTAGGCGAGCTCGAGCTCGCCCAGCCAAGGCGAGGCCGAGCCTTGCCCAGCTACGGCGAACCTCACCGTGGCTGGGTGAGGCCACTGGCTCTCATCGGCCGGTTGCCGGCCATGGCCGAGGCTGGCGACTGGCCAAAAGAAGAAAAAATAAAGAAAATAGAAAAAATTAAATAAAAATATTAAAAAATTAAAAGAAATAAAAAAAATTATACAAATATACTAAACGTGTTTCTATTCTTTTTATATTTCTGGAACAGATTTACCAAACGCGTTTTTTTGTTCAAAATTGTTTCCTGAAACAAAAATACTTTTTTCTATTTCTGTTCGCAGAAACAATTTTTAAACAGAAATGTTACCAAACGCACTATTAGTAATTAAAATTTTTATACATATAATATATCTGTTCATTGTCGCAACAAAAGTAAATCATAAGAGATATGACATATCACATGGTAAAACAAAAGACATCATGAGAATGCTACAACTTGAGCTCCTTTAATCATTCAACTAAAAACTCCATTTATTCCCTTTTGCTTCACCCGAAAACCTAAAGAGACACAAGTTTATACTTCAAACGATAGCGATAGCTTTGTAAATAGGCTCCAGCCTCTCCAAAGTGACGAAATAATTAAACGTCATGGAATATATAGTTCTCATGTTTGATATGGCAATCATAAAGGTAGAACAACGCTCTGACACGCGATAGATTAGCAAGAATCACCGGTGAATATCTCTTTATACATATGATATATCTTTTTATTGTCGCAACAAATGTAAATCATAAGAGATATGACATATCACATAGTAAAACGAAAGACATCATGAGAATGCTGTGACTTGAGCTACTTTGATCATTCAACCAAAAACTCCATTTATTCCCTTCTGCTTCGCCCGAACACCTGAAGAAACGCAAGTTTATTCTTCATCCGATAGTGATAGCTTTCTAAATAGGCTCCAGCCTCTCTAGAGTGATGAAATAATCAAGCGTCGTGAAATGTATAATTCTCGTGTTTAATATAGCAATCAAAAGGTAGAACAAGGCTATAATACAAGACAGAAACGGGGTGAATAGGTAATGATATAAAATCTTGGCAAATTAATGTGGAATATTAACAAGTCAAGATAAAATTCTGAATGATGAGGGAAAGCCTACACAAGTGTGCAATAAAATTGAACAATGAACCATACGAGTTGAGGGCTGAGAGAAGTTTGCATCGCTCTGCAATCTCAAGCTCCCCTCCCGACGCCTTCCAGTCCTCCCGGGGGAAAAGATCGAAACTTCGATGGGGTCTTTCTCAATCGGAACGAACCATGTCTCCCCTTTCCACCTCTTCAGTATCCCGCAGTCACCCATTTATCTCCTTCACACCCACGCTTCACTTCCCTCTTCCAGGCCTCTGTTTGGTTCGTCTTTGTATGGAGCTAGGAGCTCGAGACCGCTCGGGAGTAGCGTTCTTGCTCGGGCTGAAGAGAAAGCCAAAGGGTCGTCGTCTTCTTCTTCTTCGGGTCAGCGACAGCAAGCTCAACCCAATTCCGAGAACCGGTTCAAGGTTGTTCTCACCCGCTCTTTTCCTCTGGTCCTCTGGTTATCTGACTTCTGCAGTACAACCCCGGTCCTGTGTCCTTCTGACCTGTGAGATGAATAATTTGTCCAAGGATGGTGGGGCTTATGAGGAAGATGGAGTTATGCTTGACGGTGTCTCTGGTTTATCATAAATGTCTCTAATTGAATGCGGATGCTTACACTAGTTGATTTGTTCTGTTTCTGGAGAGCTCAATGGGACAATGAAATAGTGCGCTCATAGTCGACCTTCATGTCTCTTATGCCATTTGACTGTTTCTCATCTTGGCCAATGCAGGATGAGGGAGAAAATTGCTTTCCCTGATTAAGTTTCTGCTTTACGATGCAGAGCAGTTGAAGGACAGAGATGAATGTTTTTTTGGTAAAGGACAGAGATGAATGTTTGTGTCCGTAGTTTCTGAAAGAGACAATAGTGGGAAGATTTTGGTATTGGATCCCAAAGACCATGGAATGTTGCATTAATGAGTTTAATGTGACATAGATATAGGAAAGGATGTATCTTAAAATAAGAAGTTCCGGCTGAGGATAACTGCAGTAATTTGTAATTTTCTCTTGTAAATAGTGGAGTCTGCTAATGCACTCGCCGAATAGTAGTGACTGCATTCGATTCTGCGCCTTGTATGTGGAACTTAAGCATTGTTAACCTGCTTAAAGAAACTCTCTAACATACTATGTAATTAAATTAGTGTTGAGTTTACATTGACCTGCTACTGTATCATTAGGACCTTACATCATCTGGGTCATGTGATCCCCTATGCTCAGTTGATGAAGTAAGCTCGCAAGAATTTGAAGTTTCATATCAATCGAAGACTGATTTGGTAAAAGCTCTAGCAATTTTCGCTGCAGCTGCTACAGGAGCTGTGGCCATTAACCACTCATGGGTTGCTGCCAATCAGGTCAGTTTGACCCCTGCTCTGTTGTCAATTTCCTTATTTGGGAATTTTGATATATTGGATGATATCATGTGGCAAAGACTTTCTTACATATTAGTGTGAATACTTCATAACTTTGTTTAATCTTGTTCGTATTGTGATACAGGATCCTGCAATGGCGATTTTGTTTGTATTAGGATATGCAGGCATAATCTTTGAAGAATCTCTAGCCTTCAATAAAACTGGAGTGGGATTATTGATGGCTGTGAGCTTATGGGTAGTGCGGAGTATTGGGGTAAGCTTCAGATAAAGTTGTGGTTATTGATGTCTATATCAGTGAGTTGCTATAACTGTAGATAGGCTCATCCTTAATTGTTTATTTATACTGACATAGATATTCTTTTTACCGTTTGGCCCATAACAGGCCAAAATTTATTTGAAGCATGATGTGGTAGCATGTTTGTTGAAATGTTTCTCTTCTCGCTATTCTAGTTGAATCTTAATTTAATTTGGGAGTGTGACTGCCAAATTAAAAAGGTAAAGTTTACATATGTGTTTACCAATCGTGCCATGCTAGAAGTCATTTCTTTCTTTTGGTTTCCTGACAAATTTAGTATGCAATATGCAGGACAGCTGCTTTCGAAACTGCCTTAATATGTTATACTCCTCAGCTCATCGATCTAGAAAAATTTAGCATATGCAGTAGAAGTCCTTCCTGGAAAACCTTAAGACACACCAGGGGTAGATGCAGATTCTGAATTAAGTTTTACTCATTAGTATGGCACAATTTCTGTTGAAAAGCTTCTCTTTGAGAAATTGCCAATGTATCGAGGGAGGATTTAGTGTTATTTCTAGGAAGGCTCCAGGTATCTCCTTCATGGTATTTCTTTTTGTTTTGCGATATTCAACAGGAAAATGATACTTACCAAAAAAAAAAAAAAAAAAAAAAAAAAACAGGAAAATGATGTTCTACAAACACCACTTAGCTTAAGCTTTGATCATTTAATGATGTCTCCCCTTGCGTTTGGCCTTCCTTCTCTTGGCTAGGAAGCCTGCAAATAGTTTTTTATCTTTCCAAGAAGTTGATGAAGAATGGTGTGATTGTCAAGCATGGAAGTCACTAACAATGGGCTACATTGACTTTGCCTATCTATTTCTTCTGTAGGCATCTATGTCTAAGCTATTGTCCATGTGACTATTGCATTTAACCAGGCTAATTCTTTCTTGACTGTGGAAGCTCATAAGCTAGGTTCTCTTAATTAAAGCACCTTTTACTATCCTCTAGTCTCTAGGTGAGATGATGGAGAAGGTTCTTAACACTTGCTCTTGTATTGTATATGTCTTGGTACTTTTTTAAGTCTCAGTGTGAAAATACGTTATGAATTTAAATGCTTAAATTTCACGATGAGCTGTATACTTTCTTTTTTGTTTGTTGGTAGCTAATCACTGTTTCAAATTCCCTCAGTTTATTTTATATTGTTTTATATTTTGTTAGTTATATTTAGGTATGATATTTCACATTTCTACTTGCCTAGGCTCCATCAACAGATGTAGCTGTCTCAGAGCTGAGACATGCATCAGCTGAAGTCAGTGAGATAGTCTTTTTCTTGCTTGGCGCAATGACCATTGTGGAGATTGTAGATGCTCATCAAGGATTCAAGCTGGTTACAGACAATATAACTACTCGGAAGCCACGTACTCTTCTCTGGGTGGTAGGTGCATTTCTGCTCTCAAGGTGTCTTGAAGAATCCTTCTTAGCTGAATAGTCAGTGAATTGCAGTTAGAACTCTTGTTAATACTTTATTGAACCTTTAGTTCAAACCCATTTACCCAGTTTATATTGCCATCTCATATACCACCTAGCGCTAGGGGTGGTAAATGGCTTTAGTTCGAACCCCCTTATCCTGTGATATTTGATCACATAATCCATTGACAGTTTGCAAAAATGACTAGAATTTGTTTTTAGATTGCAAGTTGTGCATATCGTGATTGCAAGTTCTCTGGGTGGTAGGTGCATTTCTGCTCTCACGGTGTCTTGAAAAATCCTTCTTAGCTGAATAGTCAGTGAATTGCAGTTAGAGCTCTTGTTAATACTTTATTGAACCTTTAGTTCAAACCCATTTACCCAGTTTAAATTGCCATCTCATATACCACCTAGCGCTAGGGGTGGTAAATGGCTTTAGTTCGAACCCCCTTATCCTGTGACATTTGATCTCATAATCCATTGACAGTTTGCATAAATGACTAGAATTTGTTTTTAGATTGCAAGTTTTGCATATCGTGATTGATTCAGTACTTCTGTCAGCTTTTGATGTCTATTGAATATTGCCTAAGCCCCTAGCCCATCGACATCCTTAGTTGACAAAAGTGAGATGACTGTCATCTGAATTTCAAGAAGCATCCAACCACTTAAGGACTAGAAAGAAGGTAAGGTGAACTTGTCATTGAGATTGCTTCTTGTGGTACAGTTAGAGGACATTTGAAGGTACTGCAACAATAGGTGGAATTCTTTGAATAGGTCGATCAGAATTAAATCTATGTAGATATGAACTGAACATAGCTGGTGAAACTTTGGCCAGTGGATGAGCCCGTCTAACATGGAGATGCTTTAGTGTTTTGTTCTTGCATTCTAGATTGAACTGGTAAAACTGGCTTCTGCCCTTTCAGGAAGTAGAAAGTAGGCAAAGAAACTGGTATTCGCTATAGCTTAGATGACTTCTTTCAATTCTCCCCATGGACATTTTAGATACCTCAGCTTGAATAAGTATGAGACTAACTGATAATCAACCCTCTCAATTCAATGTGGCGCTGACCTTTAACTTTTGGATTTTCAGGTTGGTTTCATAACATTTTTCTTAAGTTCTGTCCTGGACAACTTGACATCTACAATTGTCATGGTGTCTTTATTGCGGAAGCTGGTGCCACCTTCCGAGTACCGCAGGTATGTTACAACATTTTCAGATTGTCATGAAGACCTCATCTCAACATCTCTAGCTTGTTTTTTGGTTGTTAGGTGCTTTGTTTCCTTCAGTTGGGCCTTTCTGCACCCTTTCTGTTTTGAAAGGATTTTCTTTCATATTAAGAATTCTCTTGTCTTTAGGCCATATGAAACAATATAATATTTTTATTATGAGTATGAGCCACTAAGTTGGTTCTATAATCATCGTAACTTCAGAAGTCAGCTGCTTTTATTGAGTTTGAGATAGTTTATCAGATCAATAATAGAATTATTTTTATAATAAGATGCAACTATCAAATGACGTTGAGTGGCTCAAAGAAGTGAGATGGCCACATAGCTACCTTTTCAATCTTAGTGATAGATGCTGCCAGTTGATATAACCACTTCTTACAATACATAAAAGAGGACCTTGTTGATGTTGCGGGATGACACTTATTTTGTTCAGTGCTTTTTGATTCTATCAGTTTTTATTGTTTCATTTTTCCACTTGACTTATATCCTTTTCATGCCGTTTTGGTAGGATTTCTTATAGTGCTACGCATCGATTCTCTATTGCTTCAAGTCATGTTCGTGAGAAGTTCTATTTAACCAATGTTCCACTGTATGTTGGCAGGCTTCTTGGAGCTGTTGTGGTTATAGCAGCAAATGCTGGTGGTGCATGGACTCCCATAGGTGATGTTACTACCACTATGCTTTGGATTCATGGTCAGATATCCACTCTGCAGACAATGAAGGTTATCGTTTTATCTTTGTTCTTGGCCAGGATTTAATTACCTCATGCAGTCCCATTACATACGATTTATTACCGGTGATTGAAGTACATTACCTCCTATAGTGATTGAATTTTCCATACTTCTCTTTAGGTTTATTTAAACAATAACAGTAACACTGCTCAAATTTGCTCGTGCTCTAACATCAACGAAAGTTGGATTTTGAACTTTAAAACTCGGCATTGGAATTTCAATTTCCTTGAGCAATGACTAACTAGCTTTCCCATATGAGATATATCTGTTGGGTGCGCAGTTGTATGAACTGTCTATCTTCAATTGCTTTTCATATTATTGGTGCCCTTTCAAGACCACATCAGAATATGTAAATTGCAGGACTTGGCCCTCCCCTCAGCAGTTTCTCTAGCCATCCCACTGGCTCTTATGTCCCTTACCAGGTACTCTCCTAGCATATCCAGCCATATGCCAAATGTCAATTAGCTCCTACTAAATGGATTTGGAGTTGTGAGGTTAGTTTATTTTGTCCTCTACAGTGAAGTTAATGGGAAGGGACAGGAGTCTGCTGATGTTTTGGCATCTGAGCAGATGGCTCCTCGAGGACGACTTGTTTTTTCTGTGGGTATAGGTGCACTGATCTTTGTTCCAGTATTTAAAGCTTTGACTGGTCTGCCTCCTTACATGGGTATGTTGCTCGGACTTGGAGTTCTCTGGCTTCTAACAGATGCAATCCATTATGGTGAATCCGAGAGGCAAGGATTGAAGGTACCACAGGCTTTATCTCGAATCGACACTCAAGGAGCCCTCTTTTTCCTTGGAATTCTATTATCTGTAAGCAGGTAATTTGTGAATGACGTTAGGACATTCTTTCTACCTACTGCTCATCATTTATTCAGAAGATTAATATCACCACCTCTTGTTGTAAAATTCTTTATACTAAGAAGATCGATGAAGTAATCTCTGCCTTCAAAATCTCACTTGTACACAGACATGCGGAGACTTTGGTCTAGTGTGTTCAGGGACATGTATACAATTAATATATCTATCTGAACCATATATTCTGTCAAGCTTTGCATTGGAAATCTCTCAAATGACTTACCATATTGTCTGCTTGATTCCGCACTAGACAAGTGCATAATGTCTTCTTATTATAATAGTGAAAAAGCCACCTCAAGCAGGTAAACCTGGGACTAATAAAATTTCCACTGACCTCATGGATCAGTATGAAGCGAGCCAAACCCAAGTGGGGTAGTTTGAACCTGGTATTGTCCTCAGTTGACATGGGAAATTGAACATATTTATTGGGTCTAATGCACGCAAACATGTCCATTCCTTAAACCACTAAGCCAATCAGTTCATTATGCTTCTTGCATCATCATATTGCAGTTTTACAACTTTACGCTTTTTTCCACTGTGGCTTTGCATGAATCATCTGATGAGTACCAACTGTGCATCTCCTACCAATAGTAGCATGACAAGCTGCTTTAGCTCTTGTTTACTGATTGTACAACTCAATTATTCTTCTAGTTTTGCTTTATGGTATGATGTTGAGCAAACATGCATAGTGGTTGAAATTGCTATTCATATTGATCATGCAGTGCATTCATGAAATCTGACCAGGACTCGAGATTAACATTTGGTGAGTTTTGAAGAGAGAAACTGTCAAAACTTCTCTATCTATTTAGTAAACTATACAATGGATAAAGTCCATTGAGCTAGACACTCGATCATATTCTTTATAGAAGGAAAAGATATTCTGAAAAAACGGGTTTCTTTCCACACTCGAATCTTATGCGAGTCCATATCCCGCTAACCTCAACTCTTTATTGCCAAGAGTCTTGGGAAGTTTATATGCTACATGTTTGACATGCACATTTTAAAACTCTGATTAATGCATCGGTTCTGACAAATACCTTCTTTTAGCCTGGAGGCAGCAGGACTTCTCAGGGAATTGGCGAATTACCTCGACGCACATATTCCTAGCATCGAATTGGTTGCTGGGTCAATTGGGGTGGTTTCTGCAATTATAGACAACGTTCCGCTGGTTGCTGCAACAATGGGGATGTATGATCTGACCTCATTCCCGCAGGATTCGGAGTTTTGGCAGCTGATTGCCTTTTGCGCTGGCACTGGTGGGTCCATGCTAATTATTGGCTCGGCGGCTGGTGTGGCATTTATGGGGATGGAAAAGGTGGACTTCTTTTGGTACTTGCGGAAGGTACTCTACACTACTTGAGTTTGTCCTGGTTCTATTGTTTTGTTCTTTTGGTTGGTTAAGTTTGCTTAAGACAAGTCAAGGGTGTAGCTAGGTAAAGAAAAAGCTGATGTGCTAAATTCCCAGATATACGGTTTTCAGAACTGTCAAGAGTTTAATTTTGGATCTGCTTATGATTGAGTCGTTTTTCTTTTTTCTTTGTGAGAAAATTCAAATATATTAAATCGGTCAATGTTTGTTTTGCGGTAACAGGTGAGCGGTTTTGCTTTTGCGGGCTATGCTGCTGGGATTGCTGCCTATTTAGCCGTTCATAATCTCAACGTCTCTCTTCCGACAACTCTGGCTCACGTCCCGTTTCTTTCTGGTTCATGAAACTATTTGCTGAGCGTGAACTTAGCATTTGGGAGGTGGAACAGAGGCTGTCTCTTCCACGATGATGATTACTTGCCCCGCTGTTGATCTAATATTGAGGCCAAGCGCCATGTACCGCACCAAATGGGGATCACATCCTCCGAGATTGTAGGCTATGTCATAAAGAGTTGAGAGTTTATCGCGGTTCACATTGCAAAGGTTTTTAGTTTCGTCTCTCTTTTACTTTGTAGTGATGGCTGATGATAGCAATAAGGTTCCGCATGATGAAAGCCACCGCATGAACAAGACTATTATTGTACTTCAGCAAAACATACCGAAGCAGAAATTCCAGGAGTTGTCATGTATGTGGAATCTCTGCTACTACACATGACATTCTTCCTACCCATCGTTTACTGTTCTTGACATGAGACATAACCGCCTTATTGGATACTTCAGGGATTCTTTGGATGTTATCGTTCATTCAACTGATTGTGTCTATAAATGATTACCTTATTGTATTCTGAAAAATCAAAATGAGAAGAAACATGAAAATCATGAGAGCCGCTATAAGGACTTAATGGGAATAAATAACTATGTGGGGAGAGAGGGAGGAGAAACATGAATCCTGAATTGAGGCAAAGTATTCACCTTCTTAACTTGTATGAATTTATTGAAAAAGAGCATTTGATTCAGGCAAAAAGCAATATAATAAAGTACAGAACCTCCTCGCAGCATCACTTGATTATCATTCCGCTCTAGCTCAATACTACTACAAAACACGAACGTCATTAGCCAAAATCGCAGAGCAAGACTTGCAAATCATGCTCAGCGGCTATGAAAGACGAAAGACATACAGATGCAGTACCATAACTCACACCCCACATTACAACTTGAGGAAAACGAACTCCTCAATTGCAGAGATGTCCCCGATCCTCTTCAGAGTCTCCTTGCTGGGCTGGTCATCAACTCCAATTGCCATCACGGCTTGCTTTCGCGGTGCAATCCTACCAACGCTCATGAAACTGACATTGACATTCTCTTCTCCCAAAATGCTTCCTACTGTGCCGATCATACCTGGCTGATCAACTTGCCTGCACAATATGATGCTTCCCTCCAAGCTCACATCCACTTCGAAAGATCCCACCTTTGTGAGATGTGGAATCCCATCCTTCACCCGCCCCTCAACCGTGATCTCCCCAGAATCTGAAATGGCGCTGGCAAATCTTGATTCCACATTTGCAATCTGAACCTGGACATACTCAAGAGGACTCTCTGGTGAACCATCTAAGATGACCCGCTCCTCTGTTATTCTCAGTCCTCTCTGCTTAGCAGTAAAATCTGCATTGACTAAGTTCACAAAGACATCGGATATGGGTTCAATTATACCCTTAGTAATCATAGCACGGAGTAGTCTAGTGTCGAGATCATCAGGTGCTCTTGCAGAAGCATACGTCACTTTTATGGTTTTTACACCACTCCCACCCCCAACTAATTGAACGGCCAATCTCCCAAGCTTCTCAGCAAGTACAACAAATGGTTTCAGCTCTGTAAGAACCTGCAGCCAAAAAGGAAATGTATAAAGAACTCAAGATTTATGTTACTCAAGCATATCTTGAATCAAGTTCTGCCTTCTGGATCTTAAACAAAGCACCCTCAGGCATCAAAATTGTCATTAAAGTCATCCAGAGTTACTTGTCTATCACACCACATTATTGACCCACTTCCTAAAGGAATCGACCAAGGGGAAGCATCTCTTACAGTCTTCAAAAGCTCACTTCCTCTGCTCATCTTGTACTGAGAGGAAGCTGGATTTGGGCCAAAGCCAAACATCAACGAAATTAAACAATTGTATACATATCGGATGATTCCAATCAATCACCTCAGTAAAAAATGTTTGCCAGAAAAGATCAAACTTCTACTGAGCACTGATAATCATTCTCCTCCACGGTACATATCAAACAATTGGGCCAGCATATTTTACAGCCCTCAAAATCTCACTTCCTCTATTCATCTCATACAAAGAGGAAGCTGGATTTGGGCCAAAGCCAAACATCAATGAAATTAAACAATTGTACACATATCAGAAAATTGCAATTGATCGCCTCAGAACAAATCTTTGCCAAAAAAAGATCAAACTTCTAGAGAGCACCCATAGTCATTCTCCTCCAAATCACACATCAAGCAAGTTCCATCACAACAATAATGCATCAGAGCCCAAGCCATGATAAGATATGTCGAATACTGAGAGCACATATATTGAAGATTGAGAGGAAAAAGATTGAAGGATAAAAAGTTAGAAGTAGACCAAGAGATGCCAAACAGCCAAGTTGTAGAAAAATTTCTTGATACCTCAGCAGGAACCATCGGTGCATTGACAGCAGTAGCAGCCAACTCTCCTTTTAGAGCTCCAATAACAGCTTCAGCAATTTCAATAGCCACTCCTTCCTGGCATGTCAAGTGACCATTTTATATGCTTTCTAATAATATAGAGAAAGTTAAAGTTGGGTAAAATAACTGTTCACAAACCTGTGCTTCCATGGTACTGGCTCCAAGGTGTGGGGTTACCGTGACTCTCTCGTGTTGTACCAACTTGCTGTCCTTCGCTGGTGGCTCCTCTGTGAAGACATCAAGTGCTGCCTGCAACAAGGCTAGTATGTGATTCACCTCCCAAGGCAACAAAAAGGAAACTCAACATTTCAGATATGAGATAGCAATACCTGAGCAACAGTTCCAGCATCCAATGCCCTCACAAGAGCTTCTTCATCAATCACCCCTCCACGAGCAACATTGACAATTCGAACTCCTTTCTTCATCTTTGCAAAAGTCTCATCATTGAGAACCTTTGATGTAGCAGGTGTCAGGGGCATGTGTAACGAAATGAAATCTGCAGTTGCTATGGCTTCATCAAAGCCCACAAGTTCCACCCCCACTGCGCGTGCTCGATCTGCAGGGGCATAAGGGTCATGTGCAATCACATGCATACCAAGACCTTTGGCACGACGTGCGACTTCTGATCCAACCTTTCCAAAACCCATAACGGCAAGTGTTTTCCCAACAAGGGAGACACCCACATATTTGTTTCTTTGCCACTTTCCTGCATCAAGCAAAACAAACAATTTGTCAAAGACCAACATTGGTATAGCCTTAAGAAAATGTTGGCAACTCGCTTTGTCCCCTATAAAACTTAACCATTGACATAACTAAGGAGGCAAAATCCAAAAAACCTGAATACCTGAAAATTGTATATAAAAGGCATATGCCAATAAAGTTGGTCAACACAATGAATACTATACGTTACTCTACCAAGCATCCAATCCACATCTCTGCTCAAGGTAGTCCTGGATATGACTCACTAGCTTTGGGAATTGCTTTCATTCAATCCAGGTCAGTCCACTAGTAATTTCGGCCAGGTAAAGCAATTTAGGTGATTGGGTACAAAGGGAACCTCTTGTTTATAGAGAAGTTTCAACATACACGACCAGATAAGACAAGTTATGCCCATGATCTTCAGTGGTACTTGTACCTTTGGCTTTTCAGTATTTCCCTATTCAAACAAATTAAACAAACAAACAATTGAAAACCCAAAATTCAAATGAATTTTCACGAAACGATTCTTTTTCTCTTAAACCCTTCAAAAAACTCAACACAACAAACAATCTTAGCCATAATGAACCCAAGACTTTTTACAATGCAAGATTCCTTAAATTAATAAATCACAATCTGAAGCTTTTCCACTTCACCCATTACTCAGAAACTAATTCTCTTAGACTCGCCTTTAAAGATCATATTCTTAGACGTTTAAATCCCAAAGAACCCCTGGTAGCTTGCTTTTCCCAGATGGCATCCCTAAAGCAACCCGAATCTACACCAAAGTTCTCCTTTTGAGTCAAACTAGGAAAAAAGGGACGTACTTTTCTATGTTTCTCGACCATTTCTAATTACTCGTTAGTCGAACCCGATTCCAGATTCCGTACAGACTTCTCGCCACACCCCACCAAGGGAACACAGATCCAGCCAAAGCTAAACCACCACGTGCTCGACGAAATGCGTCACAGGCTATCGAACGAAACCGACGCTAAGCAAACGCAGAACCAGCAAACCAACATGGAAGCGACACACTCACCAGCCTTAACGGACGCATCGGCCTGCGCGACGTTCCTCGCCATCGCGGCCAAGAGCGCGATCCCGTGCTCGGCGGCCGCGACGGTGTTGGCAGTGGGCGCGTTCACGACCAGGCACCCGTGCTCCGTCGCCGCGGACAGATCCACATTATCGATCCCGACGCCGGCCCGCCCCACCACCTTCAGCCGCCCGGCGGAGGACTCGAACACCTCCCGGCTCACCTTGGTCCCGCTCCGCACGATGAGCGCGTCGCAGAGGGAGATCTTGGTGCAGAGCTCCTCGGGGGAGAGGTTGTAGGAGCAGTCGACGTTGGCGAAGCCCTTGAGGAGGGACAGCCCCGCCTCGCCCAGCTTCTCGGCGACGAGGACGGTGGGCTTGGCGTCGAGGGAGGCGCGGACGACGACGGCGACGAGGGGCGCCGCATGGTGGTGGCGGTCGCGGCCGCCGCGGGGGAGGAAGGAGACGGAGAAGGAAGGGTGGAGGGGGAGCTTGGAGGAGAGGGAGAGCTGGGTCGGCTTGTTGAGGGAAGGGGAACCGCCGACGGCGGCGGCGCGGATGGAACCGGTGGCCATTGACGGCGGCGGCGGCGGCGGCGGCGGCGGGACGTGGAGCGGTGGTGCGTAAGTACAAAGGGCGATGCGAGTACGAAATGCAATGTCTCGGGTATTTATAATTCGATCGATGATTGTTGGTGGCAGGGTTTGGTGAGAGAGAGAGACAGAGAGAAGAGCAAAGTTACGCAAAAATATGTTTAATCATTAATTATTTACTACAAATATAAAATTTACATTATATGTATATAGTACAATAGCCAATTCTGGTTTATTTTTTGATATCTTGCCTTGAAGGAGGGAAAAAATGATGATGGTTTTGGTAATTTCTCTCTTTTGTCTTATCCATGCTCCAATCATACAAACAAAAAAATGCATGGGTTTGATGTTGAATCCTTAAAAAGGCAATCAAAAATGTGCAGCCTATTAAATATTTACATGTATGTGTGTATATATTACTAATTACGGTTTAGTTTTTTATATATTGCCCAAATTGATAAATGTTTTGGTAGTTTTTCTATTTTTATCTTATCCATGCTCCAATCATACATACAAACAAAAATTGCATGGGCTTGATGTGGAATCCTTAAAAAGGTTATATTAAACATGCAACTTATTAAATATATATATGTATGTGTGTATATATTGCTAATTATGGTTTAATTTTTGATATGTTGCCCAAAATGATGATTGTTTCGATAGTTTCTCTCTTTTATCTTATCCATTCTCCAATCATATAAACAAAAAAAATGCATGGGTTAGATGTCAAATCCTAAAAAGGCTATAATAAACGTACAACCTATTAAATATAAATATGTGTGTGTATTGCTAATTATTGTTTGTTGCCAAAGAAAAAAAATATTTGTTTTTTAGGTAGTTTCTCTTAATCTTAACCATTCTATAACTATATAAAGAAAACTTGTCGATTTGATGTCACATCCTTAAAAGGCACTAATAATTCCACAAACTAGGAAAAATATATGAAGTGCCGTCATTTTCTCAAAAAATGATTTTAAGTAAATTTGTTTTAAATAAAGATTTGAAGTACACTTATTTTTTTGAATAAGGTTGGATCTTGTTTCAAATAAAAGGCTAAAGTAATTATGTTGGTTTCAAAAAATAACTTGACTTTTCCTACTAGTTAAAGGCATTTTTCGTTATTTATCTTTTTAAATTTTTTCTTCCCCCCCCCCCCCCCCCCCCCCCCCCCCCCCCGCTTTTTTTTTTCTTTCTTCTTCACCAATGGTCAATCTCAAGCCATGGCTGGCCAACGTTGATGCCTGGAGAGGGTTAGGATGGCCACCCCCACCCTAGGTGAGGCTGACGATTGCCTTGGGTGAGGTTGCCCTCGAAAGCTACAGGCGATAGCATCCCTTGCCAAATCTAGGCGAAGACCTAAAATGAAAAAAAGAAAAGAAAGGAATAAAAAATTGTCCTTGGATGAAAAATGCCTTTGATTAGTTGGAATATTTAACTAGCCGGCCACCGGTTAGACATTTATTTAAAACTATTATGGCCACTTCATGCATTTATTTAAAATTTTCCCCGCAAACTATTTAGAATGAACTCGGTAATTTTTTTTGTAACTCTATTTTTAATCTTGGCACCATTGGAAAATCCATTGAAGTCCGGCTGGACCCCAAAAACCCAGATTGGCTCGGTTGAGAATCTGAATACCCACCCAAAGAGTTGCCCGTTCTTATTCAAGCTCGACAGTTTGGTGCAATAACACCGGGGGCAATTTCTGGTTCTAACAAGGCATCTAAGTCCTTATTTACTTTTCTAATAGCGAAAAAGAAGGTAACAAAAAATATTCACAGCGCTATTCTCCTAATATTATGCTTTTAACGGATTATATGGATGAAACCCACTATTTAGTAAATGAGAAACTCGAATTTAAATGAGGAAAATATTATGATATAAGAAAAACATTAGGGTAATGAGATCATTTAATCCTTAATTACAGGATTTGATTTATATCAATCTAATTGTCTTAATCAACAAACATTCCAATCGCAAATGGCCAATTCTCTCTTAATAAAGACACGAGTTTTTTTTCTTTTTTGGGGGGTTTAAAACATAAAGACACGAGTTGAAATTGTTCACGTTATTTAGAATCTTGGAAATGGTTGGGTGGGCACGTTATTTTGTCAACAGCTGCCAAATTTTCGTTTGACTAGAAAAACTAGGAGCTTCCACAACAAACTGTGGAAAACTCGGTTTCCAACCACAATGAATGTCGACAGTTTTGTCTGTACTCGAACAAAGCGAGAGGTTAAGAATCGCCTATACATTTAATGTTTAGACTTTAACCTAATAACTGTAAGATCACCAGTTCAAATGGACGGGTCGGGACAAGCCTCACTTCCTTCTTGTCCAAAATAGGGAATACCAACCAACGGCATTGGACCTGAACAAGCTAGCGGTGGGACGCATCGAGCTTTTCATATAGTACATACACTTCCCAAGTACATCAATTAAACACTAGGTCTGAGTCCCATAACCATTTGTGGACCTAACATGAATCTCATTGAAAATGACATACCTTATCTTGGCAAGTGAGAATAATATGATCGATACATAATTTTTTTTTTTTTGTGCCTGGTCTCACACACACACCATGTTAAAGTGATAAGAAAATAGATATCTAAAACATCCCAAAATCATCCTAGTTGGTTGGAATAGCAAGGAATTTTTCAAGTACAAACCAGAGGCTACCTATGAAAATCTTACGAACTATTCCACCCTACGCAAGCCAAAGCACAAGGTCCTTGTGAGAGACGGGAGTTTTGAGATGGGATCCCCAACATCTGCGAAGTCAGTGTCCATTGCCATGCCCAGGGAAGCATTTAGACAATAATGATTAATGATAGTATGATCTTATTAAATAATATTGAGGAATTCCGTTTCCCAATATTACATGTCGATTATCCGCATAAAACACTTAAATATCTTATAAGAGAATTGAGTTTCTTAGTATCGTTTAGTATGGTCCGTAAATTAGAAGTTGAGTATTCCATTAGACTTGGTATATTGAGCTCTATGTACTTTCGGATACGTATGTGAAAATCGGTATCTTTGCTTTTCCATGATTTTCCCCCTTTTTGCTAAAAAAGTTGTAATTTAGATGAAATCAATGGATAGCGGTTTTGATCATAGGCAAATATCACCAAAAAATTTCAAACCATGTTCATTATGACATCGATTATTCAATTTCTTTAGTGTCACGAAAAAAATCTATATATATATATATATATATATATATAATTTCTATTCCTGTTTCATTTAGGGTATATCTGAATTCGAGATAATTATATGTAAAGGTAAATTTAGGGCTTTTAGTAATACAAAAGCATTGGCCGCGGCCACAAAAGCCGTGGGACAGGCCGACGCGCCTCCAGTCGCGTGATGGCCACCGTCCGACCTCCTGCGTATACAGAACAAAAACGGAGATTTGGTAAGATGGTGGAAGATCTCAGCATCGGGAATCATTCCACTTGGGATGGGCCCCAGAAGTTGGTGGGAAGAAGAGAAAATCTGATTTGCTTTCTCAAAGCAAAAAGGCCAAGTTCATCACTCCTGCATAGGTTTCATCTTCTTCTCTTTCTTCCTTTTTGTTTTTTTTTTTTTTCATTTTTTTGGTGATTATAACTCAGATAAGTAATTTTTTTTTAACAGAGATAAGTAATTAAGTAGGTCCGCCATCCCATGCCAAGGGGTAGAATTTGCTGGGCTACCCAAGAAAATCTCTCAATGTCTCAATTCCATCCCTAATTACTCAACCGATCTTGCAAATTTGGAGGATTGCTTAGGCTAAAGTGCGTGATGGATCAAATATGGGCAGCGTGCCTAAACCACACACTTGAATCCACTCCTTGGATCAAACCTCACTTTGCTCGCGTGAAAAGGGCGGGATGACAGAACTTGTCATTAATCTCTCACATTACGATACACACCTACAAAATTGATGCCCTCGAGCCTTGCACGACCAAGCAAGATCCTAGAATGAAAAAGAAGAGAACATGAGGGGCATGCAGTGCTTATATATTTATATATTATGCATGGGAGTCATATCATAAACATATTAAGTATTTGGATTCCCGTAACTTTCTAATAAAATTGGTGTTTAGTACTCAGACATGATAGTATTAACAAACATGTTGTATTTGGATGAGGTATAAATTTAACACGATTAATTTACAACATGAGATAATTACAACATAAAAATACCAATTGTTGGCCCAATGGTTAATAGATGAAACAATAAATATCGATGGCGTATCTCAAAGAAATTTATAAAAAAGATAGAGATTGGATATACAAAACACATCTTAACAAAGATAAATTTCAACATGGTAGGAATCTGGTGCATGGGATAGAGGGTAAAAAGTAGGAGGTCATACAAGTAAGAAAACTTTTGATAGGTTATTCGCCACCAACAGGTAATTAATCTAAGGGATAAGAGCAAAACAAAAAATTTTATGTTCTTAAGCCGAAGACTCAAATAAGTTATGAATCAATCAAATCTTACCTTTTATTCATTATAGCATGCTTATATAGATGAGCATGGATCAACCCTCCGAGCATGAGTAATATTCTAGATTCATTGAAAAGACCAAAAAGAACAAAAAAAAGAAGAAGACAAAAATAGATTTACTAGAAAGCATAACAAAGTCTTAGGAACTAGAACTTCCACTCTCATAACTTTCATCATAATTAAGACTCATTAAGACCTAGGAACTAAGGATATACAACAATGATATTTATAAGAACTTGAACATATGAGAAATTTAGTTGGCTGCAGGTCTCCAAGTTTTTATTATTTCCAAAGTTGCTAAATGAATGGTCTTTAATGAATGCTTCGTCATCATAAACTTTTGATGTGCATAAACTCATTCTCGAGTTTCCTTTGTCTCCATATGGGTGTGGATCGACAAAATCTTCCATCGTAAGTTTATAACATTCATGGTTGTACATGGGTTGAATGGTTTTCAAACTGTATATCCATGTTTTCTCATTTGCTCAAGAATTTTGAAAACTGTATATCCATGTTTTCTCATTTGCTCAAGAATTTTGAAAATAACTTATATAATTTTTTGAGTACATTTTCCATGATCATGTGGGTGCCATTGAGTTTTCCACTGTAAGAATGCTAGGGATCGTTGAAGACTTCATCGATGGAGGATATCAACAGCATAATCTCAAGAATATCCTTTGATTTACTGGAATTAGTCGTTTGTCAAAGAGCTGTCTGTCTAGATCATGAGGTCCCCACATCCATTATTTTCCACAAGCCATCGATGACATACACTCATGATGGAAAATTTTATGTTTATCCACGCTATAATGAAATTTCATAAGTCAGATGTCCACAAATCTTTTGGAGGTAGTATTCTAGACCTTTCGTATAAATGCATGGAAATCCAAAGAGTCTTATGTGAAAAGAATTATACTGTTCCAAATCCATATAGCCTTGTGCATATATACAAAAAGAATCAACTAGGCTCTATGGAGTTCTCTCAAAACCCATGAAATTATGGAAAAAAAATTATTCCTAAAATATTTTCCTATAAAATAATCAATTCTTTGCTTGAAATATTAATCGATAACAAATATTTTCATTATCGACAATAATTTATATTTTAGCTTAGATGATTGAAATTTTTTTAATTCGTTCATTTTTACACGCAGTATTTTATTGAAAATGTTTGTCGTGCATAAATAAATGATTCGGAAAATATTTTATTGAATGCTATCGTTTGCTTATCTAAAAAAAGAAACGCGGATCTTCAGACAAAGTTACAATTTTACCCTTCGGATAGTTTCAGTTGGACTCGTTCGATCCTCTTTCCCCCTCTCAAAGCAATCGAAAATCGCAAGGCATGGGCCGCACAAAAAGCTGGATGACGCGCCTTGGGCCGTGTGATGGGCCACTGTCCAACTTGACGGCGGGCCCAGAAGTAGGTGAGAGGAATGGAATGTCTAATTTGCTTTCTTATGCAAAAGGCCATCTCTCTCTCTCTCTCTCTCTCTCTCTCTCTCTCTCTCTTTATTATTATTATTAGGATTAATACCCTGAAAATTCCAAACTAATACATTTATAACAAATTTGCCTTAAACTATTTTTTTGACCTCCAAAAATCCTAAATTGGTATATCTGTGACAAATTTATCTCGACTAAGCATAAAAAACCATAAACCGGTACATTTATGATAAATTTACCCCAAACTAATTTATTCGACCGCAAAAAACCTCAAACTAGTAAATTTGTAACGAATATACCATCTGCTAACTTAATAATTTGACTGTAAAATTTAATAAAAACTAACTGAGGGTAAATTTGGCATAAGTGTACTAGTTTGGAGTAAATTTATCAAAAGTATACTAGTTTAGGAGGTTTTTGCAAGTCAAAAAAATAATTTGGAGTAAATTTGTCACAGGTGTACCGATTTGAAGTTTTTCATGGTATTAATCATTATTATTATTTTTTGAATTTTTTAATTTATTTTACTGATTGTGAATGAGATGAGTGCGTCAAAAATAAAATGAGAACCAACCTCATAAATTTAAAAAGAAGAAGAAGAAGAAGAGAGAACTACTTGGAATTTCTTACACTCAATTGTATGGCGAATCAAAAGCAGGCACACTTAGAATCACCCCTTGGAACAAACCTCACCCAGCCCGCCTTGAAAGGACGGGAGGATGGAACTTTGACATTATTACATGAAAGAAGAGCGAGCACAAGAGAAGAAGTTGTTTTGTGGCTTCTTCTTCTTATTCTTCTTTTTTGTTGGGGGGGGTGGGGCTATGGTGTGAAGTGCTGGAGGTACGCATCGGCCAGCATGTGGCCGAGGCGTACCTGGGCATGAGTGGTGAGGTGAATGTGGTCGTCATTGAGTGGCATCCCCTTCGCGTCGATGCACACGACGTTCGGGAGCTTGATTCCGAGCTGTGCCCGTCTCACTATGTCCATGTACCTCGCGTCCCCCGACGTGATTGCGACCTGTACATTGATTTAGCCCAGTAGTTGTTATGGACACCCGATTGAAATATCTTGTTATTACGTTCATGTTTAATTTCTTATATAAAAATTTGGTTTCTCTCATTAATTTAATGAGCATTTGGCAAACCATCTGGGCAAATTCGGATTGACATGCTCAATTAAGAACAATATTCATTTACATATAATTGAAGTTTTTCCTTATTATGGGAGATAATGCTTGCCAAATTTAGGCGGTTAAACGCTCTCCCAAGAGCTATAAATAGTATTCATTACTAAAAAGAAGTGCGAAGATCAGGCCCCCTCGAGGACTTCCACTTTTAATTTGTCAAAGGGCAGACACCACGATTAGATATTTATTTGAAAATAAAGCAAACTAAAAACCCTAAAATTTATGCTTAAAGTACAGTTGAATCCTTTTTTTTTTTTTTAAATGCAATCGAATTCTAAAAATCATCAAAATGGTGCGCTTAATCTTCGTTAGCTCTCTCCAATTTTGCTAACAAAGAATGCTTTTCTTAAAAAAAGAAATTAGTTTGTCTTTCCTACGTCACCATCACACCATCATGTTAATGAAAAATGCAATAATGTCATGTTAGCATTTTCTGTTAATCAAATTGGACCATATGGACAACTACTTTAATGTATTTTTTAAAAGTTTTAATACTCAATTATACTTTCACAATAAATTTTTTAATTGTTAGCACATTTATCCATTTAGTTCAATAAGAAAAACTTGAAACCTATCAATATATACAATTTAAAACACCTAGAACTAAACACGAATTTTTCGTAATTTTTTTAAAATTTACATTAGTTTTTTCCTGTTAAATATCTAATTGATATAAAATAAATAAGTAGAATTCAAATGACATATGCTTAATTGTAGATTAAGGGACGACTCCTTTTTTTATGAGTATGAGATTTTTATGATAAACCCATCTATACAAGAAAAATCATGTATCTTTGGCAACTTTGATAACCATTTCAATTTAACACGCTTGAACACATTTAACCAAATAGGTTAACATGCAAGTCGTGTTAACAAACAAATTGTTTGGAGACATTTAGATATTTTAATAGATGTCCAAATAAATGTAGTAACTATATAATAAACTCGTTGTGTTTAGTATTCAAAAACATGATAGTATTAACAAACATGTTGTATTCGGAGTAAATTTAACACAATTAATCTATAACTCGAGATAATTACAACACAAAAATATCAATTGTTGGCCCAACGTCTACCACGATGAAAAGATAAAATACCCGATGGCATGGCTCAAAGAAATTCATGAAAAAGACAGATTAGATCTACTGAACAAATCTTAAAAAAGATAAATTTCAACATGGAAGGATCCGCAATCAACCGTAATTTACCAATTTGCTATGTCATGCACCATGTAGCCTCTCAAAGGGACTGCATTTTCGTTTCTAGACGCCATTAACCTTTACCATAAAGCACACGAACATCTTATACTTAATAGACAAAAAATTTAAAGAATGTGTTTGGTAACTATTCTTTTTATTGAGAACAATTTCTAATTATAATTTTTTTTTATTCTGTTCATTGTATGAGTTTTTAAGCATTTGAAGGTATTTGATAACTGTTTAAAATTTTTACTCCCGAAATAGAATTTTTTTTTGTACTACCATCAAATTCTTTTACGATAAGTTTTTAATAATTTTATTACATTTTTCTCTTTTTTTCTATTTCTTCTTACTCTTTTTTTTCTTCTTCCTCTAGCCGATTGTTGGCCTCGGCCATGGCCAACAACCTTGTCGGAGCATTATTGTCCCCTAGCAAGACTTGACCTCGACAGGCCACCATGAGGTTGGGTGCTAGGCGAGCTCGGCCTCGTCGTTGGCCAGAGAAGCTTCGGTGAGGTCATCGACCCTCGCCTAGCCGATTGTCGGCCATGGGCAAGGTTGATGACTAGCAAGAGAAAGAAGAAGAAGAAGAAAGGGAAAAGAAGAAAAGAAAAAGGAAGAAAAGGAAAGAGAAAAAAAAAGAAAAGAAAAGATTTTAATTCTGGAGTTGTTCTCGAGAACCAAGAAATAACGTTTTTTACTTCTTAATTCTGTTCCAAATCTATTCTCGGGAATAAAAACCTTATTGAAAAGATTTCTATTTTTTTTTTGTTCCAAGGAACAAAAAACACATAAATAGTTACTGTTTGGCTAGTTATCAAACTAGGCCTCAGCCAACTTTTATTCCAACCTTTCGTAGAAGTTAGCCTTCCATGTAAAAGGTTGAGGCACGATAGGCGCTTGCATTAATAACCATAGGCATACGCAAGATGCTTTTACAGCACAATAAAACAAAATACGATCACAAATGTATTTATAAGATGCTTTTACATGACAATTTTACTAACTAGATGGGATATAATAAAAGCACTTTGACCAAAAGTAGCATCTACAGTCAACAATACAACTATTGGACAGACTGCCTTTTAAAATTAGATGCTTGTTGAAGGGCTTATGGTGTGGGTTGAGATTCAAGTACGCATCATTTTGGCTGGAATCCATATCAATGAGGATGGTCCTTTGTCCTAGTCGAAGATTAAGATCCAATTGTTGATTGTTGGAGCTAGGCTCAAGTGACCATGTGCTTGGTCTAAGGGATGGACATCACCTAATTGGATTGATCATTGGTGAGATCAGTTAGTCGGTTAGATTCAAGTGTTTGAGATCAATGCTAGTGTCTCCATAATCTCATGAGTCTTGAGAGAACTTCATAGGATTTGGTTGATTCCTTATGTACTTATGTATTATGTATTCTATTAAAGCTAGCTAGATGGCTCCTCTAATAGGTTTTGTATGTTTGGGTGTAATCCCATGGAAACCTCTTCTTAATATATGCCCATATCATATGGATTTTGAAACAATATCATTCGTTTCACCTAAAAGAAAAAAAAAAAAAAACCTCTTCGAATCTCCTTATATTCTTTAGGAAGGTCTATAATACTACATTCAAAAGATTTATACACCTTTACAAGAGAATATGAAAATATGAGCTGTGGAATTCTAAATGGGTGTGGATAGACATAAAATATCTCTCATAAGTTTATAACATTCATGAGTTGCAAAATGGATATGTCTTCCTTTCCACATATATGATAAGTTCAAACAAAAGACATTTTCCATAGGCTTAGTTGTTACATGGCCAGAATAGTTTTCAAAGTACTCATTCGAAACAAAATACATCGAAGGGGAAAAGAATGTTCTTGCAGACCTTTCCAAATCTAAGAAGCTCCTCCATTACACATGTTTACATCATCTATAGAACCACACTGGGAAATCCAGAGAAGTATACCAAGAAGCAAGAGGTTCAAAAACCTATCATATAATTTTAATACTCCATATCACACAGGTAGAAACCTCAAACTTATCCCTAGAAAATGATTCTTGAATGGTTGTATAAAAGTTACGTGAGAATGCCAGCTCAAGATTTTTAGACAATGTAAATGCCTAAACCTGAGACCTAGTCGCATGCATCATATATATCCAATTATCCATGTGTACTCATTTGCTCAAAATTTCCAAAAGAACTAAAAGATTTTATTGGTATGTTCTCCATAACACACCGTTGCTATTGAGTTTCCCATTGCAAGAATGCCATGGATTGTTGAAGACTTCATGGATGGAGGATATCAGCAGCATAACCTCCAGCATCTTGCAAAATCTCTTGAATAGTTTCGCCCTTTGTTTTATTGGAAGCAATTGTTTATCAAACAGTTGGACATCGATCCAGATCATGAGGTCCGCAAAACCATCATTTTCCTCAAGTCATGGATGTTACAAACTTATGATGGAATATTTTATATTTATTCGCTCCAATATAAAATTCCACAAATCAAATGTCCATAAATCTTTTGGATGCAGTATTGTAGACCTTCCAAACAAATACATGAAGATCTAAAGAGTGTTCTACCAAAAGAATCATACTATTCCATAACCCATATACCCCTATGCATATCAAGAAGAGGTTTTGTGGGATTATTCCCAAGCATACAAGCCTACTATAAAAGCCATCCAACAATCTTTGGCAGTATATAGAGGGAATCATCTAGACCCTATGGAGTTCTCTCAAGATCCATGTGATTATGAAGACATTGGTTCTAATCTCAAACTCGACTTTGGCCACTTGTCCTCATCAAATGATCAATCTAGCCAGGTGGGGTCCAAATCACAGATCTAGCGCATGGTCACTTAGGCCAGGTCTAACAATCAATAGTTGAATCTTTATATTTGACTAGGATAAAGCACTAGCCCAAAAAATTTGGATAGGGATTCCAACTCCGATGATGCAAACTCAAATTATGACCCACATCACGAGCTCACATTTGCATCAGAAAATCAGTTGTCCACTAATTGTATTATTTTACCTAAAGTAAAACATGCCACTACTTTTGGCCAAAATGCTTCTATTATTGTCCTTCTTTCTAGTAAAATTGTCCTACAAAAGCATCCTGCAACAAAAGCATCTTTCATATGCACATGTGGTAGTATTTTGTATTATTATCCTATAAAAGCATTTTGCAGATGTCTTTGTATCATAGACAAAAGCCTGTAATACCCTTGACCTTAAATTCAATGAGAAGTTAGAATAAGAATTATCAAAGTTTTCTCTTTATACACACTCTTCCATAGTCTTCTAAACACTCTTATTTCTTTCTTGAGGCTTGACGGCATTAGAGAGTTAGGAGTATCTTGTAAGTCCGATAAGATGAGATAGTGCGAGGATACTTTCTGCTTGCCACCCTGTGAATCCTATGCATCAAGAAGTATCTAAGTCTTGCGTGCCGTATGATATAAATTAATGTCGTCTAGAGACCAAAAGTTAATCCCTGTGTAAAGCAGAGTATGGGCTATATTTGTCTCAGATAATCATTGTCCTATCATGGTCTCCTCATTTGGTAATGTATGGTCGATACACCAAGTGAACAAGATTATCCAAACCATTATAATGTGAGCCTCACATATCAATAGTTAATCATGTGAATTCACATCATTATGCCCACAAGATCATAGTTCAAATAAAATTGATCTGTAAAATTTACTTTCTTTTCCCCAACATATCTTTTCTGATGATGAGAATCAAGATAACTACTCTTTTGTATTCATTTGGCAGTGTTCCCATCTCATTTTGTTGCCTACTGGGGGCCCCAAGCGCACATGTCTACCCACTTTGAAAAATTACAGGCATGACACAAATAAAGACAAAAGTCATGTAAAAAAGATTGAAATTTATGACATGTTTAGCTGTATTAACGCCTATTATATTACAGATCTAATACAGATTGGCTGCCTAGTGTAGTGCTTACTTGCGGCAATAGTTGTTATAACGTAATCCGTCCTTTTCTTCCCACTCACTCAACTAGGTAAGTTTTATTCATAAGTAAATTTATTTAAATTATTCAAGCATTAACAACACCAATTGTAAACTCATATGAAATAATCACATATATGATTACTAAGTAAATTATTAAATAATATGTAAAAAAAATGATATAATTGTTATTAAGTTTCTTGATGATGCGCCAATTCTTTATTATATTAAAAATTACTCATACGATAATAATTAGCAAAACATTAGTTGCCCGCGATTAGGTATGACTATCTAAATTGAGTATCAATTGCATCGACAACAGTTATTTTAATCCCCGCGTTACATCGCTAAATTGAAATAAAAATAATAAATTATTCAATAAAAAATACAAAAATATTTATATATATTAAATTATAATATCATTTAAAATGATAAAACCACATATAGTGTGTATAACTTTATAGTGTGTATAACTTTGAATACTACTCACAAATAGATTAACCACATATAGTGTGTATAACTTTGAATACTACTCACAAATAGATTATAAAAATAATTGATATGATGATGGGAGCATCTAACTCATTAACTTGACTATTAAAATAATAACAATTACGTCTATTCTAATTTAATTTTGGTTCTAGGGTGTTTTGTAAAATAATTCAATCAAGTGCCAAGCAGACCCACAAAAAAAATAAAAAAAAATAAATAAATAAAAGAGAGAGAGAGAGAGAGAGAGAGAGAGAGAGAGAGAGAGCTATCCTCTGTTCAACAATGGCGATCGAAAAAGCTCAGCGGAGTGGACGACGGAGACGGAACTCACCTGGATGACGGGAAGGGAGGGCAGGCCGAGATCGTCGCGCACGTTCTTGATGAGCGCCTCCATCTTCTCCCCGTACGCCTCCGCGTCGTGCTGCGTGGAGGTGTCGCTCTCGCCTTGGTACCACAGCAGCGCCTTGATCTCGCCGCCGCCGCCGCCGTCCCTCACGCTCGCCCTCGCCCTCCTCACCATGCTCTCGTACAGCTCCTCCCCGCGGGCCCACTCCCGGATCGCCGTCCCCCCCACCGCGCACGGCACCAGGCCCACCGCCATCCCCGCGACCCCGCCGCGCTCCCTCACCGCGTTCGCGAAGGCCATCCCCGGGCCCACGCCGCAGGCCTTCCGGGTGCCGATGTCGCGGTGGAGGGGTTCCCGGGCCTCCTCCCACCGGAGGTCGGCGCTGAGGCGGAGGACGGAGGGGTCGGGGCGGCACTCCGGGGAGACGACCCCGTCCCAGCCGTGGTGGCGGGTGACGCCGCCGTAGCCGGACATGTTGCTCTGGCCGGAGAGGATGAAGATGTGCTTGGCGGGCGGCGGGGGAGGCGGCGGCGCCGGGGGTTGCGCCGGGGCGGAGGCGGCGGCGGCCATGGAAGGGGGGATTTGTTGGGGGTTTGGAGGACTCGATCGACGATTGGCTAACAAAAATGGAAGAAGACGGAGGAGGATGAGAAAGGGGCAGCTTTATTTATTTATTTATTTATTTTTATCCCCAAGTTTTAATTTATATTTTGTTTATTTATTTATCTTTATTTTGGAGGAGTTCCTGTAGGATTCTGGCACGTGTGGGGTCGTGCGCCTGTGCTGATCTCTGGCCTGAGCATTTCTTCCGTCAGGCGAAGCTTCACGTGAAAGCCAGGTCACACACTGAAAAAAAGGGAAAAAGCAGTTGCTGTTTTACTTCAAAAGGATCTTCGTGGCTCATTTTCCTTATATTTTAGTTATAATATGTTACCCCATAAATAAGACCCTCTCTCGACTTTTCACAGGACTGTCTTTTAATCTCTCGACATCATTAAAGTATACCATAAGGCATTCAATAATTAGACACTGCATTCTATCATTATCTCTTCTTATTGAACTGACAAGATAATTATGACTCTCTAATGCAATCCACTGGGGGAGGGATAAGAGCGTTTAGAATACTGCGGGAGAGGGTATATAGATATAAAACTTAAGACAACTCTTATTCCAACTTCTCATCGAAATTAGCCTTACATTGAAAAGGCTGAGGGCATTATAAACTTTTTGCGTGTAATACATAGGCATAGGCATAGGCATGTACAAGATGCTTTACTGGATGATAACACTAAAAAAGATCGTACTTCAGGATGGTTTTTCACGACGACTTTATCAGATGGAAGGACAATAATTGAAACATTTCGGGCCAAAAAGCAGTGGCCATTGTTACTAAACGTACAATAGTACAAGTAGGGGGACAGACTAGTTTATTACAGTGAAAGCGAGCTCACGATGTGGGTCAAGATTCGGGCCCTGCATCATCAGAGTTGGAATCCATATTCAAATCTTCTAAGCTGATGCTTTGTCACGTCCAAAATTAAGATCCGGTTGTTGATTGTTGGAGCTCGGCCCAAGTGAATAAATTGGACGTTTGAATTGATTTTTTGATGGGGCCAATAGGCCGAAGTCAAGAGTTTGAGATTAGAGCGTCTCCATAATCCCATGGGTCTTGAAAGCACTCTCTATAAGGTCTAGTCTCCATAACATTTGATGAACGTTTAATTGCTTTACAATTCGCAAGCATGTTCTCTCATAATAAGAAGAAACTTCAACCAATTTGTAAATGAATATTATCCTTAATTGGGTATGTCAATCCGAATTCGCCTAGAGAGTTTGCCAAATTCTCGAAAAATTCACATAGAGAATCTATATTTTTATCTAAGAAATTACATATAAAGGTACTCATAAGTTCTTTTAATCGGCGCATGTGTAATAACTATTACTCGAAATCAAATGATGTACAAGTCGCAATCACGTCGGGGGGCGGGAGGTACATGGATAGAGTGAGACATGCACAGCTTGGAATCAAGCTCTCGAGCGTCGTGTGCGTCGACGTGAAGGAGCTGCCATTCATGGATGACCACTTCAACTCGCCACTTATGCCCAAGTCTGCCTCAATCACTCGAGAGCCGACGCATACCTCCAGTATTTCATGCCATAGGCCCCCCTCGTGTTCTCTCTAGGGGTGTCAAAAAAACCCGACCCGACCCGAACACGACCCGAACACGAAACAAGTTGAGTATGTGTTTCGGGTCTTAAAATTGTTTGGGTAACAGGCATAAAACAAGTAACAAAATATGTTTCGGGTCGGGTCAGGGTTGGAACATTGTTCAGACCCGAAACACGTTAACACCTGTTCCAAACAAGCCAACCAAACACAAACACTCAAACACGTCGCTGAAAAGTGAAAACCCTCCCCTTCAGCTGCTTCTCCGACGACTGCACCTTCTCGTGGATTCCGCTGCTGCCCTCCGATCGACGCGCCTCCGCCTCTCCGTCGTCATCGCCACCCCTCGTCTCAACGCCAGAACCCTAGCCACCGCCGAATCAGTCGATCGTCGTCGTCCGTCGCCGAAAACCCCTCTCCTTCCCCTTCCCAAATCCCTTCCGGGTCTTCTTCGAACTCGCGCCTCCTCTCGTTCGCGCTGACCCACAACGCCCGGCAGAGGTGCTCCCTCCAGGCAGCCGCGTACCCGAGGCCCCAGGAGATCCAGTGGAGGAAGGAGCTCACTAACTCCGTCCAGCTCATCAGGATCGTCTCGACGCTCGTCGAGGCCAGGGACTTGCCCTCCAAGAAGGTCGTCGCCTGGACCCGCCTCGCCGTCCGGAAGTCCCCCACCGACACGACGTGGTAAATGCGTTTTTTGCCCCCCTCCTTTTTTCTCTTGTGGCAAAGGATGGGTGTTTTGGGCACTTGTTGTTCGTTTAAATTGGAATGTGGCTTTCGTTTTTTGCGGATAATGTGGTGGGTTTTAAGTGGAAATTGGCTTCTTGCCTTGTATTCCTGTGGGAGACTTCGGTTGGACCAACGGTATAGGTGATGCTGCTTGGGTCTCTGTTTATCTTGAGTGATTGAATTTTCTTTGGCTTCATTGGTTTTGGTATTAGAATCAGTCCATTCTCAGTAAGTTTCGCTCGCTGACAGTCCATTCTTTCCTTTTCATCGTTCCATTTTCTGCACGTCCATTCTTATATCAATGGCTCGTGTTCTGTTGTTGCTGGGTCTTCTTGAATCTCTATTCTTTTTGTGATTCTGCTCGAGCTTTTGGGTCCTGGTCAGATGCTGTTTCTTTTGGGGTTCTGGAGCTGAGCGGTCTGGTTACGTGATCGCAAAGTTTGAATTCTTTTTTTATCTCATTTGGTTTGTTGTTTTAATTGTTGTTGTTTCCCTTGCGTCTCTTTCAGGCTTTGTCGAATCAGCAGATGTTCAATCACCCGGGCTTCAAGCTTGTCATTGTTGGCGATAAGGGCATGGGTAATTGTCACTGGCGTGCTCTATTTTACCAATTTTTGATTCAATCGCTCGTTACTTTGTATACAGAACAGGTGCATATGCTAGATGCAAGAAAACTGAAATTTGCCGGAATTCTTGCAAGTTGAAAAATGTCTGTCAAGTCTGCCTTTGGACTGGGATTCTTCTCACCGTCACCATCATTTATCAGTACTTTGTGACCTTTGAGAAAGAAAAAGCAATTGAACAATGTGGATTAGCATGAAGTAGCTTCATCACTGCAGTATTAGGTTGGTATGTTTCTTTGGAGTATCTAGAGTGGAGCACAAGTAGCGGCTCGCTAGTCCTATGTAGCTGGTCTTTCATGAACTTAAGTTGAATTCTGCAATTCAGCACTTCATTAATGTGGCCAGTTGGGTAGGTGTTACTGGAATGATCCTTACTATCGCAAAATGTAATTGTCTCTTCATAAATCATGAGAATCGAAAAGGAATTTGCAGTGGTCTTATGGGTGAGTTTGATAAAAAAAACTCAGTTTTATTTTGGATATGGAACCTGCCCAACAGGTTGAAGTGCCAAAGCTTTAGGTTTCTTGGGATTTTTTCTTCGCTGCTCTCTGTTCTTCTACTTGGTGCTCTGCTATTGAGTTTTTATCAGTTAAAAAGACTTAGATTGATCACTCGCAAGAATTGATGTTAAAATCAGGTTATTGTAATAACCTGTTTGCATAAGAATGGGATCAGGATGGGATGATTGCTGCAGAGTTTTAACCCAAACCCCAAAGAAAAGAAAGAAAGAAAAAAAAGAAGAAGAAGCAAGAAACCCAATAACCCGATCCGAACCGACCCGAAACACATTAGACCATTTAATGTGTTTTGGGTCGTAGTATGTGACCGATTGTGTTTCGGGTCGGGTCGGGTAACAACAAAATCCGACCCGACCTGACCCATTGACACCCCTTGTTCTCTCCTCCTTCATGCAAGGACCCTGCTTTGTCGCGCAAGACTCGAGGGCATCAATTTTGTAGTTACATGTCATGGTGTGAGAGAATAATGTCAAAGTTTCGTCCTGCTGTCCTTTAGAGGTGGGCCAGGTCGCGTTCGATTCAAGGGGTGGATTCTAAGTGCGTGGATAAATATACTTTAAAAATCATTCAGCCCATGTAACAATGATGAATGTTATAAGTTTATGGTAGAGGTGTAACATCCCGAGCCTCATTGTGTAATATTGTCCGCTTTGGGTCACCCGCTCTGTGTAATATTGTCCGCTTTGGGTCACCCGCTCTGGCACGAACGAACCGCTATCCTAGTCACGGTCTTTTCTCTCGTGGCTTTAAAACGCGTTACACAGGTTAGAGGGACCAAGCCTTATAAGCTAACCAAGACCTCCCTCCCTAGGCGATGTGGGACAAGAGAGGAGGTTGCTACACTCTCCACCTCTTAACAGAACAGCGTCCTCGCTGTGGCCCCACGGGCGTCAGAATAGCATTCGAGCTGTGGTCCCACACGTGGTTGGGAGTCGGCTCTGATACCACTTGAGTGTAACAACCTCCTCTCTTGTCCCACATCGCCTAGGGAGAGAGGTATTGGTTAGCTTATAAGGCTTGGTCCCTCTAATCTGTGTAACGCGTTTTAAAGCTGTGAGGGAAAAGACCGTGGCTGCGATGGCGGTTCGTCCGCGCCAGGGCGGCTGACCCAAAGCGAACAATATTATACAATGGGGCCCGGGATGTTATAAGAGGATTTTATATCTATTTTCTTTGGCTAGAGTAACATGGCCAGCCACAGCAGCATCACTCACCACCACGGCTAGGACGAGGTCGTCCCCTGGAGCGCCTTAGCGTCGCCCTCCGATGGGAGAGGCCTGAGAACCCCTTTATGGCAACATTGATATTGAGGTTGTCCTATATCAATTGTAAAAGACGCTAGTGGTGAATTTATAATTATAATAAAAAGTTTTATATTTTGAGTTAACTTTTGAGGTGCGCTTGCGAGGGAGGGTGGAGCTAGTGCAATGTGAGGCGGGGGAATGGTGATACGGGAGTGGGAGCATAGGAGCACCTATACGAGAGCATGGCAAGGAGGGTGAGGGATGGGGACGGCGGTAGTGGCGGTGGCGGCGGCGGCGGCAGGGAGATTAAGGCACTGCCGTCGTACCGGGGGTATATGGAGGTGCTCATCAAGAACGTGCGCGACGTTCCAGCCCGCTCTCCCTTCCCACCTAGACAATGCCGGGGGTACGTGGAGGCACCCATCAAGAGCGCGCGCGACGATCTCAGCCTGCTTTCCCTTGCCGCCATCTATGTCTATTCAGCCTGTCTTTAGTTTCCATTTAAATTAAAGGATACAAACATGTGAGTGAAATAATTTTTGTGATTAACTAATATTTTTCTAATTATTATCGTATCAATAATTTTTAACACGATAAAAAATTTGCGCATCATCAAGAAACTTAGTAACGGTTATACCAGTTTTTTACCTATTATTTAATATATTACTAATTAATTCATATAAATTTACAATTGGTGTTCTCACTTAAACAATATAAATAAATTTAGTAATGAGTAAATTTTTCTTAGTAGAGTGAGTGGAAAGAAAAGGACGGCCACTTAAAAATTACGTTATAATAATTATTACTGCGAAAAGCACTTTAATAGGCAGTCAATCTGCAATAAATTTGTAATAGAGTGACACTATTGCAGCTAAACGTGTCATAAATCTCATTCTTTTCGACATGGCCCTTGTTTTTATCGATCTCATGCTTGTAATTTTTTGAATTGGTGATGGTAGTTCTTTAGCTCATGGTTATACCGAGGTGTGGGGTGGGGCCCTCAGTAGGCAACATAATGAGTGAAAAAACCGCCAAGTGAAAAGAAAAGAAAAGAAAAGAAAAGAAAAAGAGTGGTTTTCTTGATTCTGTAATGTTGGTAATGTTGGAGAAAAGAAAGTAAACTATACCAATCTAAAATTTATTTGAATCGTAATCACGTGATCATGATGATAGAATTCACATGATTAACGAATGTGAGCAATGATCGTACATTACCTAATTCTTGATTATGTAATGTTAGAGAAAAGAAAGTAAATTATACAAATCTAAAATTTATTTCTACCGTAATCACGTGGGCATGATAATAGGATTCACATAATTAACAAATGTGAGCAATGGTCATACATTACCTAATGAGAAGAGTATGATAACTGATGATTATCTGAGACGAATATGCTATTCCACAAATAAGATCTTCTCTTGGCTTTTCAAAGGTCGCCTTTTAATCTTTAGATGTCATTAATGTGTACCATAAGGCACTCAAGAATTAGAAACTTTCTTATCCATGAAGTGACAAATGGAGAGCATATCATAATTATCTCTTCTTATTGAGCTAACAAGATAATTATAACTCTCTAATGCGATCAGCTGAGGGAGAGGACTTAGGCGTCATTTGGTTCGGCTTTTGGAGTGAAGCATTGGATGGCTTCCGTCAGGTAAAAGCTCATGAGGTTCACTTCACATTGTGTTGCTGAGACAGAAGATGCAAATGAGGAGAAGCCAGTGGGTCAGAAGAATGGGGTTGGTGCATGAGAATTGAGCAGGCCAAACGTACAAACAACCGTGTCTTCTGCTCCTGTCCCTCGCATCATTTCCTTTGGCCACTCTTTTCAAGTCTCATGGTTAGTCATTGGTTTTACTCAGGAAAAGGAAAGGAGACAGGGATTTGCTTAGATAGTATTTTGTCTTAGGAAACAGCTATTGTCGTTTGCCCCTCAGATTTAACTTTATGCTTGTCAGAAAACATGGGAAAGAAGTAATCTGTGTTCGTCTGTTTTGATGTCCCTGGAAATGGATAAAGCATCGGTTCTTTGCATGTAATTTTCATAAAGTGGCTCCTTCTGCTTTAAGTAAAGAATGAAAGTTTCTCTTAGTTGAATCGGAATAAAGTCTTGACAAAGACCTCGTAGTGTGGCATTAACAGTTTGATCAGTCGCAAAGCCTACAGTGAATGAAGTGCCTTGAAGAGGTCTTGCAAGCATTAAAAACAGCATTAGAACATGAGAAGGAAGGCTTGACTGCAAGTCCTGTGATGGCTATGGGAACAAAGAGCAGCTCCAAAGTACGCAAGCCTTCTGTATCCATATAACGTACTCATCAGTCATTGCATTCTTGGAGTCTTCAAATCCTTGAACTGGGCAGCAAGACTGCAATCGTGCATATATATACAAAAAGAATCAACTAGGCTCTATGGAGTTCTCTTAGGACCCATGAAATTACGGAAAACAAATCATTTCAAAAATATTTTCCTATAAAATAATCGATTCTTTGCTTGAAATATTAATCAATAAAAAATATTTTCATTATCGACAATAATTTATATTCAAACTAGATGATTGAAATCTTTTTAATTCATTCATTTTTACACGCGGTACAAGAAATTATTTTATTGAAAACTTTTGTCGCGCAGAAATAAATGATTAAAAAAATATTTTATTAAATGTCATCGTTTGCATTGTCCAAAAATAGAAACGTAGATCTTCAGACAAAGTTACGATTTTACCCTTCGGACAATTTCGGTTGAACTCGTTTGATCCTCTTTCCCCCTCTCAAAGCAATCGAAAATCGCAATGCATGGGCCACGCAAAAAGCCGGATGACGCGCCTCGGGCCGCATGATGGGCCACTGTCCAACTAGAAAGTGGACCCCAGAAGTAGGTGAGAGGAATGGAATGTCTAATTTGCTTTCTTATGCAAAAGGCCATATCTCTCTCTCTCTCTCTATTATTATTAGGATTAATATCCTAAAAAACTTCATACACTTATGACAAATTTACCAAAAATTATTCTTTTTACCTCCAAAAACCCCAAACATATATACTTATGACAAATTTACTTCGACTAACTATAAAAAAACCCTAAATTTGTACATTTATGACAAATTTACTCTAAATTAATTTATTCGACCGCAAAAAATCTCCAATTAGTAAATATGTAACAAATATACCCTATGCTAACTTAATAATTTGACTGTAAAATTTAACAAAAACTAACAAAGGGTAAATTTTTCACAAATGTACTAGTTTTGAGTAAATTTGTTAAAGATATACCAATTTTGGATTTTTAGAAGTTAAAAAAATAATTTGGGATAAATTTATCACAAGTGTATTAGTTTGACGTTTTTCAGGGTATTAACCCTTATTATTATTTTTTGAATTTTATTTATTTATTTTACTGATTGTAAATGAGATGAGTGCGTCAAGAATAAAATGAGAACCAACCTCATAAATTAAAAAAAAAATAAAAAGAAAAAGAAGAAGAAAAGAGAACTACTTGGAATACACTCAATTGTATGGCGAATCAAAAGCAGGCACACTTGGAATCACCCCTCGGAACAAACCTCACCCAGCCTGCCTTGAAAGGACGGGAGGATGGAACTTTTGACATTATTACATGAAAGAGGAGCCAGCGTGAGAGAAGAGGTTGTTTTGTGGTTTCTTCTTCTTCTTCTTCTTTTAGGGTGGGGCTATGGTGTGAAGTGCTGGAGGTACGCATCGGCCAGCATGTGGCCGAGGCGGACCTGGGCATGAGTGGTGAGGTGAAGGTGGTCGTCATTGAGTGGCATCCCCTTCGCGTCGATGCACACGACGTTCGGGAGCTTGATTCCGAGTTGTGCCCGTCTCACTATGTCCATGTACCTCGCATCCCCCGACGTGATGGCGACCTGTACATCGATTTTGCCCAATAGTTGTTATGTACACCCGATTAAAATACCTTGTGATTACATTCATATTTAATTTCTTTGATAAAAATTTAGTTTCTCTACATGAATTTAGTGAGAATTTGACAAAACCCTCTAGGAAAATTCGGATTGACATGCTCAACTAAGGACAACATTAATTTGCAACTGGTTGAAGTTTTTTCCTTATTATGAGAGACAATGCTTGCCAATTTTAAGCAATTAAATGTTCCTAGAAGAGCTATAAATATTATTTATTACTAAGAAGAAATGCGAAGATTAGGCCCCTTGGAGGACTTCCACTTCTAATTTGTCAAAGGGCAGACCACACAATTAGACATTTACTTGGAAATAAAGTATACTAGAAACCCTAAAATTTATGGTTAAGTACAGTTGAATCCTTATTTTTTTCTTGAAAGTGCAATCGAATTCCAAAAATCATCAAATTGGTGTGCTTAATCTTTGTTAGCTCCCTCCAATTTCGCTAACAAATCACGCCTTTTTTTTTAATTAGTTTGTCTTTCCTACGTCACCATCATGTTAATGAAAAATGCAACAATGTCATGTTAGCATTTTCTGTTAATCAAATTGGACCATTTGGGCAACTACTTTATTGTATTTTTTAAAATTTTTAATACTCAATTATACTTTCACAACAAATTTTATAATTGTTAGCACATTTATCCATTTAGTTCAATGTGAAAAACTTGAAACCTATCAATATATACAATTTAAAACACCTAGAACCAAACACGAATTTTTCATAATTTTTTTAAAATTTACAATAGTTTTTTCCTGTTAAATATCTATTTGATATAAAATAAATGAGTAAAATTCAAATGACATATGCTTAATTGCAGATTAAGGGACGACTCCTTTTTTTTTTTTTTATGAGTATGAGATTTTTATGATAAACCCATCTATACAAGAAAAATCATGTATCTTTCGCAACTTTGATAACCATTTCAATTTAACATGCTTGAACACATTTAACCAAATAGGTTAACATGCAAGTCGTGTTAACAAACAATTTATTTGGATACATTTAGATATGTGGACAGACGTCCAAATAAATGTAGTAACTTTATACTAAACTTGTGTTTGGTATTCAAAGACATGATAGTATTAACAAACATGTTGTATTTGGAGTAGGTATAAATTTAACACAATTAATTTATAACTCGAGGTGCAAAAATATCAATTGTTGGCCCAACGTCTACCACGATGAAAAGATAAAATACCCATGGCATGGCTCAAAGAAATTCATGAAAAAGACAGTTTGGATCTACTGAACAAATCTTAATAAAGATAAATTTCAACATGGTAGGATCCGCAATCAACCGTAATTTACCAATGTGCCGTGTCATGCAGCATGTAGCCTTTCAAAGGGACAGCATTTTCGTTTCTAGACGCCATTAACCTTTACCATAAAGCACACGAACCTCTTATACTTTGATAGACAAAAAAACTTAGAGTGCGTTTGATAGCTATTCTTTTTATCGGGAACAATTTGTAATCAAAAATGTTTTTTTTTTTTTAATTTCTGTTCCTTATATGAGTTTCTAAGTAATTAAAGATGTTTGATAATTGCCTAAAATTTTTACTCCCGATATAGAAATACTTTTGGTACGACCCTTAATTCTTTTGTGATAAGTTTTTAATAATTTTATTACATTTTTCTCTTTTTTCCATTTCTTCTTCTTCCTCTAGCCAATTGCTAGCCTTGGCCATGGTTGGCAACCTTGTCGGAGCATTATCGTCCCCTAGCAAGACTTGACCTCGCCAGGCCGCCACGAAGTTGGCCGCTAGGCTAGCTTGGCCTTGTCGTGGGCCAGCAAAGCTCCGGCGCGGTCATCGACCCTCGCCTGGCCGATTGCCAGCCATGGGCAAGGTCGGTGGCTGGCAAGAGAAAGAAGAAGAAGAAGAAAAGGGAAGAAGAAAAGAAAAAGGAAGAAGAGGAAAGAGAAAAAATAGAAAAAAAAGATTTTAACTTTGGAGTTGTTCTCAAGAACAAAGAAGTAATTTTTTTTACTTGTTAATTCTGTTCCAAATCTATTCTCAGGAATAAAAACCTTACTAAACAGATTTTTTTTTTTCCAAAGAACAAAAATATAGAAATAGTTACTATGTGGCTAGTTATCAAACTTGGCCTCAGCCAACTTTTATTCCAACTTTTCGCAAAAGTTAGCCTTACATATAAAAGGTTGAGGCATCATAGAAGCTTGCATAAAATACATAAGCATACGCAAGATGCTTTTACAGGACAATAAACAAAATATGATCACAAATGTATTTACAAGATGCTTTTACATGACAATTTTACTAACTAGACGGGCTATAATAAAAGCACTCTAACCAAAAGTAGCGGCTACCGTTAACAATACAACTAGTGGACAGACTACCTTATAAAAGTAGATGCTTGTTGAAGGGCTTATGGCGTGGGTTGAGATTTGAGTATGCATCATTTTGGCTGGAATCCATATCAATGAGGGTGGTCCTTTGTCTTAGTCGAAGATAAGATCCAATTGTTGATTGTTGAAGCTAGGCTCAAGTGACCATGTGCTCGATCTAAGGGATGGACATCACTTGATTGGATTGATCATTGGTGAGACCAATCGATCAAATTCAACTGTTTGAGATCAATGCTAGTGTCTCCATAATCTCATGAGTCTTGAGAGAACTTCATATGATTTGGTTGATTCCTTATGCATTCTGTATCCTATTGAAGCTAGCTAGATGGCTCCTCTAATAGGTTTGTATGTTTGGGCGTAATCCCATGGAAACCTCTTCTTAATATGCCCAAATCATATGGATTTTGAAACAATATCATTCGTTTCAAAAAAAAAAAAAAAAAACTCTTCTTTAGGAAGGTCTCTAATACTGCATTCAAAAGATTTATACACATTCACAAGAAAATATAGAAATATGAGCTGTGGAATTCCAAATGGGTGTGGATAGACATAAAATATCTCTCATAAGTTTATAACATTCATGACTTGCAAAATGGATATGTCTTCCTTTCCACATATATGATAAGTTCAAACAAAAGACATTTTTCATAGGCTTAGTTGTTACATGGCCAGAATAGTTTTCAAAGTACTCATTCGAAACAAAATACATCGAAGGGGAAAAGAATGTTCTTGCAGACCTTTCCAAATCTAAGAAGCTCCTCCATTACACATGTTTACATCATCTATAGAACCACACTGGGAAATCCAGAGAAGTATACCAAGAAGCAAGAGGTTCAAAAACCTATCATATAATATTAATACTCCAAATCACACAGGTAGAAACCTCAAACTTATCCCTAGAGAATGATCCTTGAATGGTTGTATAAAACTTACGTGAGAATGCCAGCACAAGATTTTTAGACAATGTAAATGCCTAAACCTGAGACCTAGTGGCATGCATCACATATATCCATTTATCCATGTATTCTCATTTGGTCAAAATTTCCAAAAGAACATAAAGATTTTATTGGTATGTTTACAATAACACACCGTTGCTATTGAGTCTCCCATTGCAAGAATGCCATGGATTGTTGAAGACTTCATGGATGGAGGATATCAGCAGCATAACCTCCAGCATTTTGCAAAATTTCTTGAACAGTTTCGCCCTTTGATTTATTGAAAGCAATTGTTTATCAAAGAGTTGGATATCGATCCAGATCATGAGGTCCACAAAACCATCATTTTCCACAAGCCATGGATGTTACACGCTTATGATGAAATATGTTATATCGATCCAGATCATGAGGTCCACAAAACCATCATTTTCCACAAGCCATGGATGTTACATGCTTATGATGAAATATGTTATATCTATTCGGTCCAATATAAAATTCCATAAATCAAATGTCCATAATCTTTTGGATGCAGTATTGTAGACCTTCCAAACAAATACATGGAGATCCAAAGAGTGTTCTACCAAAAGAATCATACTCTTCCATAATCCATATACCCCTATGCATATCAAGAAAAGGTTTTGTGGGATTATTCCCAAGCATACAAGCCTACTATAAAAGCCATCTAGCAATCTTTGGCAGTATATAGAGGGAATCATCTAGACCCTATGGAGTTCTCTCAAGATCCATAAGATTACGAAGACATTGGTTCTAAACTCAAACTCGACTTTGGCCACTTGTCCTCATCAAATAATCAATCTAGCCAGGTGGTGTCCAAACCACAAACCTGGCGTGTGGTCACTTAGGCTAGCTCTAACAATCAATAGTTGAATTTTCATATTCGACTAGGATAAAGCACTAGCCCGAAAGATTTGAATATGGATTCCAACTCTGATGATGCAAACTTGAATTATGACCCACATCACAAGCTTGCATCTGCGCCAAAAAATCAGTTGTCCACTAATTGTATTATTTTACCTAAAGTAAAGAATGCCACTACTTTTGGCCAAAATGCTTCTACTATTGTCCTTCCTTCTAGTAAAATTGTCCTGTAAAAACATCTTGCATAAAAAGCATATTTCAAATGCACATGTGGTCGTATTTTGTATTATTATCCTGTAAGAAAATCTTGCAGATGCCTATGTATTATAGACAAAAGTCTGTAATACCCTCAACCTTCTGCATGTACTGCTAACTTCAGTGAGAAGTTAGAATAAGAATTATCTAAGTTTTCTATTTGTAGACACTCTCCCATAGTCTTCTAGATACTCTTATTCCTCCCTTGAGACTTGACGACATAAGAGAGTTAGGAGTATCTTGTAAGTCCGATGAGATAGTGCTATGATACTTTCTGCTTGCCACCCTGTGAATCCTATGGATCAAGAAGTATCTAAGTCTTGCATGCCTTATGATATAAATTAATGTCGTCTAAATACCAAAAGGTAATCCCTGTGTAAAGCTGCGTATGTGCTATATTTGTCTCAAATAATCATTGCTCACCAAGTGAACAAGATTATATAAACAATGATAATGTGAGCCTCACATATCAATATAGTTAATCATGTGAATTCAATCATTATGCCCACAAGATCATAGTTCAAATAAAATTGATCTGTAAAATTTACTTTCTTTTCCCCCAACAAATCTTTTCTGATGATGAGAATCAAGAAAACTACTCGTTTTTATTCATTTGGCAGTGTTCCCATTTCATTTTGTTGCCTACTGGGGGGCCCAAGCGCACATGTCTACCCACTCCAAAAAATTACAGGCATGACACAAATAAAGACAAAAATCATGTCAAAAAGATTGAAATTTATGACATGTTTAGCTGTACTAACGCCTATTATATTACAGATCTAATACAGATTGGCTGCCTAGTGTAGTGCTTACTTGCGGCAATAGTTGTTATAACGTAATCCGTCCTTTTCTTCCCACTCACTCAACTAGGTAAGTTTTATTCATAAGTAAATTTATTTAAATTATTCAAGCATTAACAACACCAATTGTAAACTCATATGAAATAATCACATATATGATTACTAAGTAAATTATTAAATAATATGTAAAAAAAATGATATAACTGTTATTAAGTTTCTTGATGATGCGCCAATTCTTTATTATATTAAAAATTACTCATACGATAATAATTAGCAAAACATTAGTTGCCCGCAATTAGGTATGACTATCTAAATTGAGTATCAATTGCATTGACAACAATTATTTTAATCCCCGCTTTACATCGCCAAATTGAAATAAAAACAATAAATTATTCATTAAAAAATACAAAAATATTTATATATATTAAATTATAATATCATTTAAAATGATAAAAACCACATATAGTGTTTATAACTTTGAATACTACTCACAAATAGATTATAAAAATAATTGACGTGATAATGGGCATCTAACTCATTAACTTGACTATTAAAATAATAACAATTGCGTCTATTCTAATTTTGGTTCTAGGGTTGTTTGTAAAATAATTCAATTAAGTGCCAAGCAGACCCAAAAAAAGAAAAAAGAAAAAAAAGAGAGAGGGAGAGAGCTATGCTCTGTTCAACAATGGCGATCGAAAAAGCTCAGCGGAGGGGACGACGGAGACGGAAATTACCTGGATGACGGGAAGGGAGGGCAGGCCGAGATCGTCGCGCACGTTCTTGATGAGCTCCTCCATCTTCTCCCCGTACGCCTCGGCGTCGTGCTGCGTCGAGGCGTCGCTCTCGCCTTGGTACCACAGCAGCGCCTTGATCTCCCCGCCGCCGCCGTCCCTCACGCTCTCCCTCGCCCTCCTCACCATGCTCTCGTACAGCTCCTCCCCGCGCCTCCACTCCCGGATCGCCGTCCCCCCCACCGCGCACGGCACCAGACCCACCGCCATCCCCGCCCCCGCGACCCCGCCGCGCTCCCTCACCGCGTTCGCGAAGGCCATCCCCGGGCCCACGCCGCAGGCCTTCCGGGTGTCGATGTCGCGGTGGAGGGGCTCCCGGGCCTCCTCCCACCGGAGGTCGGCGCTGAGGCGGAGGACGGAGGGGTCGGGGCGGCACTCCGGGGGGACGACCCCGTCCCAGCCGTGGTGGCGGGTGACGCCGCCGCGGCCGGACATGTTGCTCTGGCCGGAGAGGATGAAGATGTGCTTGGCGGGCGGAGGGGGCGGCGGCGGCGCCGGGGGTTGCGCCGGAGCGGAGGCGGCGGCGCCCATGGAAGGGGGGATTTGTTGGGGATTTGGAGGACTCGATCGACGATTGGCTAACAAAAATGCAAGAAGACAGAGGAGGATGAGAAAGGGGGAGCTTTATTTATTTATTTATTTATTTATTTTTATCCCCAAGTTTTAATTTATATTTCGTTTATTTTTATTTTTATTTATTTTGTAGGAATACCTGTAGCATTCTGGTATGCGTGGGGCCGTGCACCTGCCACCTGCTCTGATCTCTGACCTGAGCATTACTTCCGTTAGGCGAAGCTTCACGTGAAAGCCAGGTCACACGCTGAAAAAAGGGGAAAAGGCAATTGCTGTTTTACTTCAAAAGGTCTTCGTGGCTCATTTTACTTTTATTTTAATTCACTTAGAATAAGCCAAACTTTTCCAAATGTACAGATATTGGCATGTGGAGTTTATATGTTATATTATATAATTTTGGAGAATTTCAAGTATTTTTGCATTTCAAAATTTGAGAAAATTACAAATAAAGGCTGAAATGAGATTATTTTCTTAAAAGAGGGTCAAAGAGTATCTAAGTTTGGAATAAGGTATTAGGGCTTAGCTCGCCAATTTTTTCGATATCGGGCATAAAAAAACCAAATTTCTAAAAGAAAAATTCTCGAAATTGGTCTTCTCTTCCCAACCTACCTTATGAGGGGTGATGGATTTCGAACTAAGTGTTGCCTGAACAAGGATTAATGGGCACCGGTGATTTGGCCCCACATAGCAACGCGCAACTAGGCGGCGACAATGGTCCAAGGGTGAGGGATTTTGAACAAAACTAGGGCTCCGTTTTTTTTTTTTTTTGGGAAAACCTTTTCTTCATTTACTAGGGTTTGGATAACTTAGAAAAATGAGTCAACGGAAAAATATTTTCTTGATCAACAAAAAATCACACTTAAATTTAGAAAAATAATTTCTTTTTAAAAAATCGAAAATTATTTTTCAAAATATGAGAGATATCGATGATTGGGCCAGAAACTCTGCAGTTGGGCATGGGAACTCTAATGCTTATTCTCGAGTCATCATCATACAGAAGCGGATCCCTTGCTCTCAGGCGTGAGTCTAATAAAGTCAAGCTTGCAATCTCGATGGCCATGTGCCTAGACCAAGTCCCCATTGCTGACACCCGGATCCCTAGTGCTCATGCTCGAGCACATTAAAGTTAGGCCCAAGACCCCAAAGTTGATGCCTATGTCTCCAATGCCTAGGCTTGGACCCATTGAGGCTGGGCCCTCATATCCAATGCCCTAGCACTAGGGTTGGATCCACAAAGGCCTAGTGTGAGTGCTTGGGTCCATGGTGCCCCAATCCCTTGCACCTAAGCTTGGGTCCATTGAGACTAAGGTTGGCGACCCTATTGCCCATGCTCGAGTCCATCAAGACTAGCCTCGAGATGCTAATGCCCATAATTGGGTCACCAATGCCCGCGCCCTAATCTGTTGAGGTAGGGCTTGGGACCACGGTGGTTGACCTTGTGTCCACAAAGGTTGGCTTGGGGCCATGAAGGTGGGGCTTGTGCTAAGTCTTTGGTGCCTATGCTCGGGTTCATAGAAGCCAAGCCTAGGACCTCAGTACCCATGCTTAGGTCACTGAGCTTGAGACCTTAGTGCCAATGCCCAAATCTCTAGTGCTCGAGCTTGGGTCTATTGAAGTTGAAGCCCAAGACCTCAGTGCCCATGCCCAAACCCATCAAGGCCAGACTTGGTCACTAGTGCCTTGCCCTATGTCCATTGACCGATTTCCGAGACTTGGGTTGCCGGAGTCCCACACACAACTTTTGTGTATGCTAGCCTAAATGATGGGGATTTGCGCATTTGCATTGGATCTTGGGCCTAATGTTTGTGGACCCAAGCCAAGGCACCATGAAGTGGTGCATAGGCACGGGGTTCTCAATTTTGGCTTTTGTGGACACCAGATTGGTGCTTACGCTCATGAATGAGACCCAAGTGGCATTGCTTGGGTCCCTAGTGCCTGGGTTGGGGTTTAGCAAGGCTAGACCTAGGACCCTATTGGTCATGCCCAGTTTTCCAGTTGCTCATATGCAAGTCACTAATGGCCAAATAACATATGTTATTTTGGAAATCGAATCAAATTTTTCTTTCCAAATGACCCAATAAATATTTTTCAGTTTTTTTTTTCAAATTTTAGTCGAACATCGGAAAATATTGACATTGCTTTGGAAAATAACTTTCTTGAAAAAATTTCCTAAAAGTGTAATATTTTTTGTGAAATAAATAGAGCCTAAAAAAGAAAACTTCTCCCACGATTCACACAAAGCCTCTGTCTCCAGTTCAAAAATCATTTCGATTGTGTATTTCGTTCTATGACCACAGCGGCAAGTCCTACCTCATGGACACCATGGCCCTGTTTGGTTCGGCATTCCCAAGGGACTTTCAACCCCGAAAACCCATTAGGAAAAAATTTAGGTGTTTGGTTCAGTATTTGGAAGTGTCCCTGGCCAAATGTTGGCCTTTGAAATGCTGAAAGCTCAAAGCAGGTCCCTACCTGCTTTGGGCTTTTAGCATTTCGGAAATGCAAATCCACCTCTACTATTCATATATTGACTTCTTTCTCTTTGTTTTTTTTCAACCGATCATCTTCCCCACACCCCAACTACCGTTGATCGGTGACTTAGTTTCATTGGATTTTATTTTTATATTTTAAAAAATAATAATAAAAACTCTTTGCAAATGTTGGGTTCACCTTTTTTTTTTATTTTATCATTTTTATCTTTTGACAATCAATAGCTCAACTTTTTATCAATACACTAGAATGATAATTAATTAACGAAGATGATTAATACTACAATAATTAAACAAAAATTATTCAAAGTTGAAAACAAACCTAAAAGAATCCTAGGCCAAAAGTTGAGCTTTGCATCTAATCTATAATCAAATTCTTTTAATATAACTTTTAAATAAATTTACTAATATATATCTTTTACATTACTCTTAACATGAAAATGTAAAATGTTATATAGTCATTGTTTCTTTTTTGCAATTTTAAAAATACTAAAACTAAAATACTTAATTTGGTTACACTAAAAGGCTTTTCAAATATATGTTTACCAAACAGTCTTGCATTTTCCTAAAACACTTTTCAGTTATAGTTTACCAAATAGTCTAGTATTTCAAAAAACCCCTTTACCTAAAAGGTATTTGCATTCTCCCAAAGGCATTTTTCCAAAGCCGAACCAAATGGGCCCCATGAGCTTCATCCTCGGAGTCCACATCGGCTAGCCCGCGGAGCTCAGCTGAAGGACCTTATCTACGCTTTTGATGGCATGGAGAAGAGCAAAAGGGGTGGACGGCCTTCGTCAGGCTACTTTATCGAGGGGGGAATCGGTCGGAGCTTCAACTCACGCTGACAGTCATCAGCATCGGAGGCAGTGACTACTGAATTGATAGGAAGGTCATTCCAGGGGAGATGAGTACAAGGCCAATTTGAAGTCACCCCGGGTTCTATCAACACGAACAACTTCTTAATTTTAGGAAAAAAGATAGCATGAATACCATAACTTTCTTACAACGCTCATTTTCACTATTATAACATTTTTTCAATCACTTCAATACCACAAATACGTATGGCGTTAATTTGAATGTGATGAGTTTTTTTTATCTAGATCATTTGAGTGTCATAATTTTTTAAATATGCTTATTTAATTGCCATGACTTCTAATAAATAACGTGCTCATAATTTTCAAAAGATATTCACCCAAGTTATGTCATTCAAGTGGTTGGAAAGAAAAGTTATAACACTCGAATGAACGGTCGGAAGAAAAATTATGGCACTTAATGCATACTTTTGTTGTCCATGAGCCGCTTAAGTCGTGTTTTTGAAATTAGAGGATTGCTCAGACAGGTTTTAGACAGTTTTTCCTATAGTTCAGCGAACATCACTGAAATGAGAAAGTTATTGCAAAATCAGAATAGATTAATACATTCTAAATGAAGCAAAGTTTGTCATGAGGAAGATAACACGGCAACTTATTAAAAGCCCAAAATAAAGGGAGAAGACTCCTGCCTGCGACACACCTAGGTTTTGAATTAGGTCAAACCATACCTTAAACTATAATATTTGTAAATCGAATTGTCGGTGGATTATAGCAGTTTTGACTCTGGTGAAAGGTCAAAACGTTTCTCCTTTTGTAGGGGATGTTGAATCCATTGCATCCAAAATCCAAGGGAGCTCATTGCACTGTTGGAGCAGATATCTGGATCTGAAGAACTCATGAGAGACTATGAGCAGCTTGAAGCCAAAAAAGCTGTGGCAAAGGGAAAATCTGCTCTTGCCTATATTTGAAGTTCTATATTTGCATTATAAGAAAGAGGAAGAAAAAGACAACAACATATGAATGTACAATTTTAATATGTGTGCACAGCAAGCACACTCAGTAGAAAGCTCCATGGATTGCAACCCATCCTACTGCAACCCAGTGGAATGCTCCACTGACAATCAATCAGTGACTGCATTGAGTAATTCTTTTTTGGTGGTAAATTAGTTCTGTCTTCTGCAACCACGCGCCATTCTATAGTTTATTACTTCTTTTTCATGGTTGTAATCTCCACTTGTGAGTTAGTAAATTACTTTCTAGCAATTATCCTATAAAATAAGTAAGGTATTTTCAAAGTAGTGTGAAAACCTAAAGGCAGTAATTTATCTTATAGGAAGTCATTTACTTTGAAAGTACTTCTTTTTGCATGGGTCACTATTTTCGTGACATAAGCAAACTGAATGACTGCTGACTCTTGGCGACTATAGTTTCCCTTATTGTTAGTAAATTGCAAACAAAATTTAATCGTGATCCCTTGTTATATTGTAATAAGTTCATTAGTTATTTTTGGGGTTGTAAAATACCTTTATGGATTGTTAATTAGCTTTTGTTTATTATAGCTGTTTGTAAATGCAAAAATTATTCAAGGACCGTAAATTACCTTGCTTGTAAATTTCCTTCAGGAACCATTTATAATAACCTGCTATAGCATGTAAATTTCCTACCAGTTCTATACAATTGAAAATGCTATTGTTGATGGGTCTATCTCTCGGGTTTCAATCCAATCCTTGTATTCTTTTTTTTTTTTTTTTGACAATGACTTGATTTCCCAATCCGAAAGACATATGGAAAGATCAATCTTCATTGGGGCCGAGCAATCTTCGATTTCTCGAGGTGGCGTGATGTGAATCTCTATAAAAAGTTATCAATTCTAGGTCGTTGGTAAAACCACACAAGTTGCACACTTTAAGAGTATTAAATTGTGGTTTGGCGGAAGAATTTTTTTACCTCAACGGACCAAGTGCCAGTGGAAATGTTGAGACTATTTTTGAGCTAAAGATCTTCCATTTAGTTGGATTGAATAACTCAAGACGAATATGAAACAAAAATTTTTGTGGAATAGTGAGATTACATAATTTAAGGTAGAAGTACAACACAAGTGCCAAAACTTGGCACAATAAGACGTTTAAGTGACAAAAGTTCCAAAAGGTACACTTAAGTACTACTTTCTTTGAAAAATGGGATATTTAAGTGCAAACTCCAGTAAAAGATTTTTACCAAAAAAAAAAAAAACTCCAATAAAAGATGCCGAAAATCCGATGTGACTTATTTTTAATAATATAAGTTGCCTACCTAGTTTGCCTGAAAGCTAAGTCAGCAAAAAAGAGCCAAAATGATGCCTTTTTTGACTTACTAGCCACCCCAACTTGCAAAACGATGTCATTTTTAGCTTATCTAACTATGTCAACATGAAAGCGATGTTATTTTGCACTTGTTTCGTCAGCAAAACGCCATGTTAGTATTTTAGCCGGAATCTCTCGCCGTTGGCACTTAATTGATCAATTTTGCTCTAATTTTGGTGCTTAAGTGTACATTTTCGAACTTTTAGCATTTAAGAGTCCTCTATACCAAGTTTTGGTATTTTGACAATTCAGGTGTCCGTACCTGCATAATTTAAAGGAGTTGGACACGTATGACTATGAAGCCCTTGGGTTTCCCTTTTCCTATCCATGGTTCAATTACTTGCAAAATTGAGAGAACCAATTGTATGCAATTGAAAGAAGATAGAGGCAGTTGATCTGGAGGAAGAACGGTTGAGCATGGAGACTTTAGAGTCTCTAGCATTTCCTATGTTAACTTATATATGAATTTGAAGGATCGGAAAGTTTTACATGCTTCTCTCACGAAATGTATGGGTGTGAATGATAACCATTCTGGTTAGAAATTGATTTCTGGAAGAGAAATAGATTTTTCTATTTTTATTTCTAGATGTGTTTCTAAACAAAAATAACCATTTGATAATGATATAAAATTTCTACTCCAAAAATAGGAATTCGTTTGATGATAACAAAAAATTATTTCCTTTTGGACGGTGCCGGATCGGCAGACGGTGGTGGACCGGCGATCGGCGGCGGCCGTCGACCGATGGACGGTGGTCGGCAGCAATGGATGGAGGACACGATAGGAAAATTTTTTATTTCTCATTTATATTCCAGAAATAGAGAAGTAGACAATTTTTATTTCTGATTTATATTCCAAACATATTTCTGGAACAAAAATCTATTTTAGAAATAGAAAAATAAAATAATTTTACCAAACGAATTTCTATTTCAGAAACAAGTCTGGAATAGAAAAATTGTTTTTGGAATAGAAATTACTGGTTGTCATGCACCCCCTATATGAATGATGTTCTGTTTTCATCACCGAAAATCTTTTCATAAATAGGTTCATTCTCTCGATACAAATGGTTATTTTTTATTATTATTATTTTTATTATATATAATCTAATGAAAAACCAATGTTAGGATTACGGAAGTTTAGAGAGTAGACTGTGTTGGTTCACGCTCCACTACTGTAGCATCCTTAGTTTTGAGCCATGAGAATAGGGCTACTAAGTCGGAACATTCATGGTGGGGATTGGCTTTGAGGAAGGGCACTATGCCTTGTTCCGAGCTTATGTGCGAAGGCACCATGCCTTGCTATGTGCCCATAAGCAAGGGCATCGTGCGCAGTCACGAGTCAAGGCCCCGAGGCCCTATGCACTGCCCTGTGCCTATGCACAAGGGCATTGTGCTTTACACCGAGCCATGGATCAGCTGCTTGACCATAAGCTTTGGTCGTGGAACGGTCACGCACCACCACGAATCTAGGGATGATCAACGATCGATTCTGCACAGGTGTGTACTAGTCGGGGTGATTCCACATGGACATGTATCAACTGCGGACGATCATGAGTTGATTTCGAATGACCGTAGATTGGTCATGGCGACCAATTCCACAAGACCGTATGATAACCGAGGGTCAACCATGGATCGGTTGCCACTAGCCACAGATAAGCCAAGGCAAAGCCAAAGGTTGACCAGACTTGGCCCTGCACTAGGTACGAAGTTGGTCATGTCAAACCAGGTGCCAATACAAGCTGACCTAGGGGTTGGTCTACTAGGCCCCACGGCAGTCAAGGCAGTACACGAACTCGCTTGCGGGATTGACTTTGAGAGGCATGGTTAAGATCCATTGTAGCTCTAACTAAAGAAATTTAGAACATACTTAAAACTAAATTAACAACAAACATTAAGGCTACGTTCGTTTTACGGAAAATGGGCCATCTCTAAAAAACATTTTCCTAGAAGTCATTTTCCAGGAAAATGGCTATATTTTCCGGTGTTCGGCTGAAACTTAAATTTTGAGTGGAAAATATTTTCCACCGTTCGTTAACTAATTTAATTGTTTAGGAAAAATTATCAAAAAAAATTGAATTTTAATATTTTCAATTGATCTTAACCAAAAAAAAAAATATTTTCAATTGATAAAAAATATTTTATTATCTTCCACCGTTCATTAGTTTTATTTTTTCTTTCTTTTTCTTTTTATTTTTTCCTTTTCTTTTCCTTCTCCTTCCTCCTTCTTCCTCCTTCCTCCTCCTTCTTCCTCCTCCTTCCTCCTGCCTTCGTCGCCGCACGCATGACGATGGTTGATTGCCCGGCGGCCGACCAAGATCCGGTTGCCAGATTTGGCGAGCTCGAGGCTCGGTTGATCTCGCCCGAGCTCGCTGGAGGTTCGTCGGGCTCTGGAGAGCCGCGAGCTCGTGGCTCGCCAGACCTCTGGGGAGCTCGGGCGAGGCCCGAGCCTCGCCCAGCTCGCCGGATCTGGCGAGGCCAGAGCTCCGCCCCAAACTGGCGAGGCTGGCAAGGCTCGAGCTCGTCGAGCTCGGGTGAGCTGGGCTTCCACAGATCGGGCTAGGCGGAGCCTCGCCGGCCTGGGGCGGAGCTCCAGCTGGCTCGCGATCGCGGCCAGTCACCAGCCGCCAGTTGCTGGAGCTGTCGGGGCCGGCCACCGGCCAAGCTAAGGAAAGAAAAATGAAAAGGAAAGAAAGAAAAAAAAGAAAGAAAGATATAAGGCAGTTGAAGTTATGGAAAATGTTTTCCACTTTTCAAAAGTGGAAAACATTTTCCTTATCTTTGAAGTTAGTTTTTACTATTGATGGAAAACATTTTCCTTGAGTAGTTGATTTTCCGTGAAAGGAACACTGGAAAATCCAGAAAACATTTTCCTGGAAGTCATTTTCCGTGAAACGAACGCAGCCTAAAGAGAACATAATGCTAACTTAAAACAAATTCACCAATTTGAGTCACAAATAGGTTTGGGTTTGCCTTCTTATTCTCTCGACATGCGCAAATTCTACTAATAAAATAAAAGCATAAAAGCTAACTAAGAAAACTTAAAATCCCTTGGTGGTTTCGAGGCTCCCTCCCATCTCAAATATGCAATAGGCCTCCAACAATCTGCGTTAGGTCAGCCTCCCATTAGGTTTTGGCTGGCTTCTTCTTCAAGATAAAATATTTTGGAAGGTACTGAAATATTCTTAAAGATATTGAGATATACTTAAAGATATTGAAATGTTATGGAAAATATTAAGGTGTAGGCACTGATTTGCAAATCCAGCATAGACACATGGGAAAATTACGCATATAATGTGCACAGTGCCTTATAAATTTGAAAGTCATGTTTCCTACAAAATTCAATAAAATTACATGAGTAGCAAATAAATTCACCAAAAATTCATCAAAACTTAGCAAATGTCAAGCTTAAATTAGTAAAAATACAATATCTAAGATAGAGTTATCGTGTGTCTTTTTACTTTTTCATGTAATATGAAGTTAACAAGATAATCATGCATGGATGATCGTTTCATACCATTCTACTTCTACTTAAAAGAAGGGAAAGAAAGCAAACAATGGGAATTTAAAGGACAGTGCAGTAAGTAAACACCCAAGACAGTTTAAGGAAAATAGTAAATTTAGCATACAATCCTAAGATAGAAGTAAAGAAATCGAAGCAAAGAAGAGCTTGCAACTTGTAATGTGTTTATACAATGCTAAAACAACTTGAAATATTTACCAGGAATGAATAATACAAAGATAGAGTAGATTGGACATCGATCATTCGTTGTCTTTGGGGCAACCGCTTCCATGGACTTATTCTAATTCTATCCTATGACTAAACTAAAGTATCAATTAAAAATGACTTCAGAGTCACTCATGGCAATCAAATAGGTAATTCATGGCAATCGACAAGCATGTCATTTAACGTAAAACATCCAAGGAAAAATAATCAAACAATCAAAATTGCCTTGGGGTCAACTTCTAATTGTTCATGTAATGAGCCACCCTAAGACTCCTACCCAATAATTTTAATGGTTTGTAGTAATTAGCTATCACTTGTATTCACAAACGATGATTAATACTAACAAGCCCCTAATTTGGGGTCTAAATGTCACCCAAAGCACCCCACAAGTACATGCACCGTACCTATACATACATATAAAAGTCACATGCATAGTTTAAAAGTAAGCATGTGTGCAAGCCATTGGACCTTGGTTCTCAATCAATCAAGCAAATTAGTGAGCCTACACCAGATCACTTATTCTGCCATCATGCGCCAAACACATCCATATGCATTTCATAGCCAGTGAAACAATCAATATATGACTCATTTGAAGCCCATAAAAGATTTTATGAACGATTAGCAAAGAAAATGCATTATTTAGAAAAGATTCAATAAAAGGGATATAATTTCGTCTATGCTATGGAGCACATTTAGCCATCAAAGCTAACTTGGGCACATCGAAGGGCATAATTGATCAAGCATTGCAAATGTTCTAAATATGATCCAAACTTTGATAAATTTTATGTCAAATCGGGATTTTTAAGGAAAATGTCAGATATGAACATAATTTTAACAAACCAAGAATCACGTTTAGTTGTTGAGGTGAGCTCGGGTGCATTGAGAGCACAACTAATCAAGCATCACAACTGTCTTAAATATGAATTAAGAATTCAATAAAATCATGTCAAACTAAAATTTAAAGAATGCATCACATGAATGAAAATTGGATTCGGGTCAATCAAAATATGAATTCCAGATTATTTTGCAACATTTGAGGAATTTGAAAAGCGTGTTGAAATGCCTTTTTTTTAAGAACTTTTGACGTTTGGAATATGAGGATCGGAACTCGTAAAGGCATTGAAAGCTAGTTGAGCATGCATAATTTCCTAAAAATGCTACAACAAAGGCAAGTCATAAAAGGAAAGCATGTCAGGAGAGGACATACAAGATTTAAGCAATTGAAGTATGACCCATGAATAATTGGTCCTAAAACAAATTACGGCACACCAATCACTCAATAAGGAACAACTTCCATGAAGGAAGTTTCCAAGCTACACACGAATTTATAAAAATCAGAGAACACAAAACAATGCATCAGAAATGGTACAAGTTAGCAAGGCATCAGGGCAAATCAATGGCAATTTGTCCTGGTAAACGATGTCTAAAAATCCTGAAAATCCACTACAACATAGATATATGAATGACAATCAAATTTTGTTAAGGATAGACGAATGGCAATATGTTCTAGTAAACGATGTCTAAAAATTCTAAAAATCAACCACAACATAGACATATGAATGACAATTAAATCCTGCTAAGGACTAATTGTTAAGGACTAACAGCTAGTCCTAATCCCTAGGACTAGGACTAACTGTTCTTTTAATGGTGATCACCCATGTAATTAAATAAAGTAAAGCCAATGAAAAGGAAATCAACCTTGACTTGTTATGTTCTGATAGCACCTGTCCTACATAATTCATGTTATAAATGCTTCCGTGCGTAAGAATTAGTAAAGACTATTAAGATTGTGTTAGTAGGGTGGCATGCTTGGGGCGCCACAGCTTTTGTTTGGTATCAGAGCCTAGGTTTCACCTTGGAGTGATAAGGTGTGTTAATAGTTAGTGTGGGTAAGACAAATGTGCGTGCTAAAATGTTAACTGTATGTTTGCTATTGCTATTTTGTAAGAAAGAAGTAACTTCCGTTATTCATAGGGTATCAATAACGGTTAGTACTTATTAGCTACATATGGATATCCGGTCACTTATTGATTAGTGACCGATGTGCAAAAGTCTAATGCTACGAGGATGTGAGGAAGTGGAAGGAGGACAGCCACGGGTGGATCTCCCTCAAGGATGGATGCTCGAATGGAAGAAATTCTGTAGGTGCTTGCCAATATGGGAGCCTTGATGGAAAGATAAGCCCTATAGCAGGTGGTGGGTGGCGAATGCCAAATACAAGGATTGATTGAATAATTCCTTAAATTGAATCCACCAAAGTTTGCTAGGCTAGGAGATCCCTCGGAGGCAGAGATATGGATAGAGGAGATGGAGAAAATACTTTGACGAATTGTACGGACGTTGAAAAGGTGTCATTAGTGGAGTACCAATTTCAAGGGAATGCTGGACATTGGTTATCACAAAAGGTACGGAAGTGACTTGGGCTGACTTAGTCGAGTCATTCTTCGAAAAATATTTCTCTGATTGTGCCTAAGACAAGAAGATAATGGAATTAATGCAGTTAAATCAGAATAATCTAATCTAACTGTGGATTGTTACGAAGCAAAATTGGCAGAACTCTCCAAATTCACCCCCAAGTTAGTTGAGAACAGGGATGACAAAGCCAAAAGATTCCTAAATGGTCTAAGGGCTGATATTATAGAAAAGTTGGTACCTTTGTGCTTAAGGGACTATCGGGAGGTGTATAAGCGTGCTTAATTTGTGGAATAAGAGCTAACGACCTGGAGGATGGGGGTAGTGTATCAAGCAAGACCAAATCACCAAATGAACCAGAATAGCTACCATCAAGATAAGAGACTTCATCAGATTGAGAGACAACCATTTGCACTAAATAAGAGAAACAAGGCAAGAGGTCTTGGAAAGACATGAAATAATAGAGCAACAGGACGGCTGTACTATCGGAACAATGACTGTTATAAGTATGGTCGATCGCATGAGAATGTACCATATCACGTGGTGAGGACTTGCTATGGTTGCAGACAACCAAGGCATTTAGTTAAGGAATGTCCTTAGAAGCAAACCCAACAACAATCGTTGCTCTAATCAATGAGCAGATCGGTGCATTAAGGAAATAGCTAGAAGCCATCAATTCAGGGGAGACTTCATGCGATTACAAAGGATGATGCTGAAACCTCTAAGATGGTCCTTACAGGTATTGTCCAATTGTTTGACCAAAATACTTACGCTTTATTTGATACGGGAGCCACACATTCATTTGTGTCCGTACAATTTGTGCAATTGAGTGGAATGAAACCTGGGTTGTTAGAAATGCCACTTAATATTTCCACGCCTCAGAGAGATGTGGTTTTATTTACTTTGGTGTGTAAGGATTGTCAGGTAGTTGTAGGGGGACAAAGTCTGCCATCAGACTTGGTGGCACTAACAATGTATGACTTTGATGTTATTCTAGGGATGGATTGCCTTCACAAGTACCGAGCCAATATGGATTGCTATAGGAAAATAATCCAATTTAACCCACCAAACCATCCTAGCTTCAAATTCTATAGAGATAAGACGACCCCTTCTATACTGCTCATTACCACATTTGAGGCTCATAGACTTCTTGAGAATGGTTGTAAGAATTATCTAGCATATCTACACACTTAAGCCGAAAAAGAAGTAAGGCTTGAGAAAATTCCTGTAGTTTGGAAATTTTCCGACATATTCCTGAGGAATTGCTAGGACTACCCCTAAACAAGAGTTTGAATTCATTATTGAACTGGCTCCTGGTATGAAACCGATATCGAAAGCCCCATATCAAATGACATTAGTGGAACTAAAGGAATTAAAGGTGCAACCATGGGAGTTAGGTAATAAGGGCTTCATTAGACCTAATGCTTCACCTTGAGGTGCATCGGTGCTATTCATAAGGGAGAAAGACAGATCGTTACACTATGCATTGATTACAGGCAACTAAATCAAGTGACAATTAAGAATAAGTACTCGTTGCCAAGGATCGATGATCTATTCGATCAACTATAGGAAGTGTCGATGTTTTCTAAGATTGATTTGAGATCAAGAAATCATCAACTAAGGATTAGAAAAGAGGATGCACCTAAGATGACCTTTTGAACTCGGTTTTAGACATTACGAGTTCTTAGTTATGCACATTGGATTGACTAATGCGCCAGTAGCCTTTATGGATTTAATGAATAGGGTGCTCAAATCGTTCTTGGACCAATTTGTGATAGCTTTTATGGACGACATCCCGATATACTCAAAAGGACAAGAAGATCACAAGGAGCACTTGAGACTTGTGTTACAGACCGTTAGGAAACACAAACTATATGCCAAGTTCAGCAAGTGTGAATTTTGGTTGGATTGGGTAATATTTCCGGGTCACATAGTAACAAGTAAAGGAATATCGATGGACCCAGTCAAAGTTGAGGCAATGATAAATTGTCCTAGACCCTGGATAGTAACAGAAGTTAAGAGTTTCTTGGGTCTAACTGAGTACTATCAAAGGCTTGTAGAAGGATTCTAATGAATTGTAGGACCATTGACTTAGCTAACCTACAAATACTCAAGGTTCAAATGGTCACAAGAGTGCGAACAAAGCTTTCAAGAACTTAAGAGGAAATTGACCATGGTGCCAATCCTGAAGATACCTTTAGGATTTGGAGGTTTTATCGTCTATAGTGATGTATCCCACAAAGGGTTGGATTGCATATTAATGCAACATGGAAAAGTTGTTGTGTATGCATCAAGACAATTAAAACCATATGAAAATGAATTGTCTCACCCACGGCCTACAACTCACTGCAATGATCTTTTCTTTGAATAGATGGAGACGTTTTCTATATGGAGAAAAGTTCGAAATCTACATGGACCACAAGAGCTTAAAATATTTGTTCTCCTAGAAGTAATTGAACATGAGGCAAAGATGGTGGATTGAATTATTGAAGGACTATGACTGTGAGATCCTATATAATTTTGGCAAAGCAAACAAGGTTGCGGATGCTCTCAGTCGGAAATTGGCAATGACGATTGTAAGTATGATGGTCAAGGAATGGAACTTACTAGTTCTGAGTTCAAAGTCCAGATGGGTGACTCTACAAGTGTAATAGCCACACTTAGAGTTGAGCCTAAAGATATACAACAAATTGAGAACTCGTAGCAATTGGAACCTAAAATTTCGAAAATCCGAGATGAGGCCTTAAAAGGAAAGAGGCTGAATTTTCAAGATTTAGATGATGGAATTGTGAAGTTTCGTGGACGCCTTTGCGTGTCAAACAATGACGAAATAAAGAGAGATATCTTATTGGAAGCGCATTGGAGTAGCTATAATATCCAACTAGGAAGTACAAAGATGTATAGAAATCTTTGCCAACGCTATTGGTGGAATGGAATGAAGACGGACATCAATAGACATGTCTCAACATGTTTGACGTGCCAACAAGTGAAAGTCGAGCATCATAAGCCACCGTGAATATTGAAACCTTTGGAGATATCGAAATGGAAATAGGAACATGTGATGATGGACTTTATACAATGACTGTCAAGGACTTCAAGTGAACACGATTTGATCTGGGTGATAATAGATTGCTTGACTAAGTTGGCTCATTTTCTAGCAGTATGGGTAGACTACTCACTGGAGAAATATGCCATGTTGTACGTTAAATGAATAGTATGGCTACATGGAGTCCCTGTAACTATAACATCGGATCAAGACCTACGAACATTGAACTTTTGGTGGAGCCTTCAAGTTGCTTTAGGGACCAATCTCTAGTATAGTACGGCTTTTTATCCACAAACAGATGGGTAGTCAGAAAGGACTATACAAACATTGGAGGATATGTTGCGAGCCTGGGTCATTGACTCGCAACTGGGATGAGAGGTTACACCAGTAGAATTCACATATAATAATAGCTTCCAACAAAGCATTTGCATGGCCTCGTTCGAAGCATTATATGGTAGGGGCTGCAGAAGCTCCGTCTACTAGGGTGAAGTAGGGGAATGAAAATTAACGAGTCAAGAATTGGTTCAAATAACGTTGGGTGTAGTAAAGATAATTTGGAACCGGCTCCAAGTTTAACAAAGCCGACAGAAGAGTTATGTGGATAAATGTTGTAGGCCATTGGAAATCAACAGAGGCGACCATGTATTTTTCAAAGTATCGCCCATGAAGAACATGTCAAGGTTCAGGAAGAAAGGAAAATTGAGTCCGCGGTTCATAGGACCTTTTGAGATTATCGAAAGAATTGGAAGGTTGGCATATTGATTAGCTCTACCATCAAAACTGTCCAATATACACAATGTTTCCACGTGTCTATGTTAAGAAAATATGAACCAAATCCTACACATGTATTAGACTTTGAAGTACTTGAGAAAGATGAGAAGGTGAAATACGTGAAAGAGCCTATACAAATCCTAGATTGGGGGGAACAAGTCTTGAGGAACAAGACTATACCATTAGTTAAGGTCTTGTGGTGATATCATGATTTGGAAAAGGCAACATGGGAAACTGAGGACAGCATGAGAAGTTGATACTCTCAACTCTTTAGAGAATTAGGTAAGTCCTAAATTTCGAGAACGAAATTTTCTAGGAGGGAAGAGTTGTGACTCCTGAATTTCATCCACCTATTCAGCAACAATTAAGTAAAGATTAAGGTTGGCGATGATCGAGGTGGAAAAGATAGTCTGCAACAGGCTTTCAAGCTTTTGGAAGAAAGTTAAAAAAGACTTTATCATAATTGATCTCAAAAACTGACATACTTATCTCTGTCTTTTGAGTAGAGGCAACCCTTCGGAAAAAAATGTTGCAAAATAAACAAATACGTTCTCAAATGTTACGATGAAAAATCATATGAAAAATTCGGAATTAAATAAATAAAAAATAACCGCAACTCATTTATGGACAGCCACACTTTTTCAACTGAACACTATGGTTAATTTTTATAATAGTAAATCTGAATTTTTCAATATAGTGATTGTTGATTAGTGTCAAATCTCATCCACGTACGAATTCATATTTTCTTGATGTGGAATAAGGCACCTCTTAGTTTTTTTACAAATAAATTACCTATTGGCCGGAGTTATTTCTTGATGGACGGGAGAAAAGGGGCGAAAAAATGGGACAATCCAGTTGAATATAATTGGGTATGTGTCGATCAAACATCGACCAATTTCAAATGTCCTAATTTTTGACCCGGAATCACATTAACTGCAAATCCAACCTTGCCTGTTTGGCGCGAAGTCCCAGAAATCGCGGTGGATGTTTAAACGAAGAGCAATATAAAGCAAAAAAGAGAGTGAAAGAGATAGATGGCAGAGATTTCTTTAGTGAAAGATGATTCTTTCATATTTTCCTTTTCCTGTTAGGAAGATTCGTTTTCACTTTATTTAAAGTTTCCAAAGTGAAGAAATGATGAGATGGTTGAGGATTCTTTCATTTTGTTTTTTCCTTAATTATGAGGGTTCTTTCTCTTCTTACAGTTCAGATACTTGTCTTCCGTGACAGAGAAATTCCTCTCCTCCAGCATGGGGGATTCTTCTTCAAATTATTCTTTTCTTGGACAAGGGAAAATGAGATGGTCTTCACAACTTTTCTTGACGGACACCTTCGTTATATTTTCGGAGCTTCAGCCCATCTCATTCAGACATCTATCACATTTCTTATCTTGCAGTCATCTGTGTCGTTCACTGTCTTCTTCAAGCCACTCTCTTTCTCTCTCTCTCTGGGTTTGCTGGGTTTGTCCTGCAGCTGTTCAATGTGTTCATCATATTGAACCTTTCCTCTTCAGTCATTTTGTTTGTAGGTTCCATCAGTACCGCCTGCCTCAGCATATATTAATTCTTAACTTTCATTGCTCCATAAAGAAGAAGGAAAGAAAACCAAAAGGGTGCCAGAAGGGAGGAAAATGACAGACATTGTTCTGTCTGTAGCTTCCAAAGTGGCAGAGTACCTGGTGGCTCTCCGTCGTCACTCCAGCTATGTGATGTTCTCCGGCAGCTACACTGGCCAACTTAAGGAAGAACTTGAGAAGCTGGAAAACGCTAGGCAAAGGGTGCAGCTTTCCATCGATGAAGCTCAACAGGAAATGAAGTTGATCAAAGCCCACCCCGAGAAATGGGTGATAGAGGTGAAAAACGTTGTTGAAATGGCGCAAAACGCGCTGAAACACGATGAAGGAGCCAAGAAGACTTTCTTCTTCGGGTGGCTTCCCAACCTGAAGGAGCGTTATCGTCTCGGCAGGGAAGTGACAAGGACAGTTCGGGACATCGAGGCATCCATTCGTCAAGGTCAATTGGAGATGGTCTATTGCAGGCATGCTCCATCAAGGCATGTTGTCGGCGCTCTCGATGTGAATTCCTCAGCCGATCATTGGGGTGACACTGTCATCGAGTCACGAGCTTCCATCCTAGAAAAAATAATGAATGATCTGGATGATGAGAAGCTAAAAGTGATTGTAATATACGGGCAAGATGGTGTGGGGAAGACTAACCTTTTGGAGGAAGTCGAGAAGAAACTCAGGAGCGAGAAGAGATTGTTCGACGTGATCGCCAAAGTGAAAGTATCGCAGACTCTGAAGAACATCCAAGACGCCAAAGTGAGATTATCGCAGACTCTGAAGAACATCCAAGACGGTATCGCTTATGCCTTCAGTCTAAATCTGAAGGACGAGCTAAGCGAAGAGGGAAGAAGAGGCCGCCTGTTTGGAGAAATACAGAGTGATTCGACGAAGAAGGTTCTCATAATATTGGAAGATCTGGGGGAGCCACTTGATTTGGAGGAGGTCGGAATTCCTTCGGGAAACAAGAGCAGGGGATGCAAGTTGCTGCTAACATCGAGATTTGAAAATGTGCTGGCAAAAGATATGCATGCCGATCGAACAATTCATCTTGAAGATTTACACGATGATGAGGCTTTCAGGCTATTTGAAAAGATAGTCCGCGACAGGCTCAAAAACGAGAAATTGAAATCAACAGCGGCTAAGGTGGTCAAGAAACTTGCAGGTTTGCCTCTCTTGATTACCTCGGTTGCAAGCACTTTGAAATATAGCAATATATTCGTATGGAGAAACGTGTTGAGAAAAATAGGTGAGTCAAATATAGATGCAATAACCAACAGAAAAAAAAATATAGATGCAATAGTGAAGTTTTGTTACGACAATTTGAAGAGCGAGGATGCGAAGTCCTTGTTTATATTGTGCGGTCTTATCGGTGGGACCATTCAAGTCGATACTCTGCTGGTACTAGGCATGGGCTTGGGCTTGTTTGAGGGATCCTTTAAAAGGATAGAAGGTTCAAGGGAAAAATTGAAAACTTCACTTGATAGCCTCCGTTCCGTTTGTTTGTTGCTAGATGGTGGCGATGATAAGGAAAATGTGACCATACATGATCTTTACAGCGAGGTGGTTGTCTCAACTCCATTAAGAGGTGAGAATTCCTTAGTGATGAGCAGCAATTATCACTCATGGTCGACGGAAAAGCTTGTGGAATGTTGGGCAATCTACCTAGTTGATGTTGTCGATGGTAGGCTTGCTGAAGTAACGTCATGTCGATTTACCGATTTGAAGATACTCATGCTGTCTCAATTAGAAGACGGGCTCGGGAGTCCTGCACACCGACATGATGAGAGAGATTGTTGTAGACTAGATTTCACATACATGAAAGATCTCCAAGTCCTATATCTTCGCTCCATGTATATCACTACTTTACCTTCCTCCATCGAAAACCTAAAAAGCCTCTTGTCGTTATTCTTAGACAATTGCCTTGTGGAGGATGTGGCAATTCTTGGCAAGCTCAAAGCATTGCAATTTCTCAGCTTTGCGGGGTCTTCAATTTCTAGGCTGCCTAAAGAAATGGGGGAACTTAAGAAATTGAGACTATTGAATCTAAGCAACTGCAAAAAGCTTCAGATAATCGAGCCTGGTGTCTTAAAAAGCTTAGTCAACTTGGAAGAGTTATATATGAAGGGAAGCTTTGACAGATGGGTGAGCCCGGATGAAATCCCATCCAAATTTTGTAATGCTGGGCTTGCTGAGTTGAGGAGCTTGACAAAGCTAATCATTTTGGAAATATCAATCCTTGATCCCGCTGTAATCTTGGAGGGTGAATCTATTAAAAAAAAAGAAATCTTGGAGTTTAATTCTGTTCAAGAAAATAAAATCTTGGAGGCTTGTGATAAAGAAAAGAAAAAATTGGAGGAGGATGGTTCTAATCAAATAAAAGAAATCTTGGAGGTTTATGATAAAGAAAAGAAAAAATTGGAGGGGGATGGTTCTTTTCAAATAAAAAAAATCCGGGAGGCTTGTTATAAAGAAATGAAAAAATTGGAGGTGGATGGTTCTAATCAAATAAAAGAAATCTCGAAGCATTATGAGCACGATGATTCTACTAAAAAAAGAGAAATCTCAGAGGTTAATTCTGTTCTACAAAAAAAAATCTCGGAGGTTAATTCTGTTCAACAAAAAAAAATCTCGGAGGTTAATTCTGTTCAACAAAAAAAAATCTCGGAGGTTAATTCTGTTCAACAAAGAAAAATCTCGGAGGTTAAGTTTGTTCAAGAAAAAAAAATCTCGGTGGCTTGTGATAAAGTAAAGAAACAATTGGAGGAGGAGGGTTCTGCTCAAATAAAAAAAATCATGGAGTATTATGACCAGCCATTTGGGAACCTAATCAGATTTTGGATCAACATAGGAAATCTTGACGGAAGGGAATTTGAAGGCTCGAGAACCATGAAGCTCAAATTGGAAGAGTGCGATGATATTTTTTCAATAGAATGGGTTCAAAAAACTCTGCAGAAAACTCAATACTTGCATGTGGACGGATTGAGAAAGTTCAAGAATGTTCAAGATTTGTGCACTCGAGGATTTCGAGAACTGAAGCATCTTGACATTGACAATAGCCCGTCAATTAAGTACATTATCAATTCATCCATCAGCCTCCCTCCCACCACTTTCACGATTTTAGAATCTTTGTTCCTCAAAAATCTTATTGGTCTGGACAAGATGTGCAATGGCCCTATGGCACCAGAGTGCTTTAGCAAATTGAAAGCTGTGCATATTGAAAAGTGCCACCAATTGAAACATCTGTGGTTGCTATCAGAGATGCCAAGACTTGTATATTTGGAAGAGATTCAAGTATGCGAATGTGACTCAATGCAAGCCTTTATCCCAAATGACGCAAGAAAAGTAGAAGTTGCTGATGACATAGTTGAGTTGCCTACTGTACGCCGTCTGAATTTGCGAAAGTTAGGAGACATGATGCGCTTTTCCACCGGAGGTGAGGGTGCTGCAATTCAGGTACCTTTTTTGTTTTCTCCCTTGTCAGTTTATCATATTGCAAGTATATAAGTTTCCTTAATTCTTAATATTGCGAATGCTACCTAGATCATAATGTTACAGGGGATTTAGAATAAGATGATATTAGTATTCACCAAACATTAATGCGCTTTGATTGGAATCCACCAATTTTCGTTGAAATGCTGATGATGTGGTGTCTCACCGGTAGTAATGTAAAAGATACAAAATGAAAAGAATTGGAGAGAGAAATGGAGGACAACCAACCCTCATCTAACATATCACAACTTTACCATTATGAGGGAAACGGCACGATCATGCTCCTTTTGGAAGGGTGCTGCGAAAAACACAAACCGATATAAACTTGTTATAATAATGAATTTCCATTTATACAATGCATAAAACAACGAGCTGGTTATAGAATCAAAGTTTAAAAAATCCACCAAATACACACACATCTCTAAACTATAACTAAACCTAACAATATCATCTCAGATACGTACGACTACCTAAACTTATATCCAAAATTCAACTATGAAAAGTTTTCCATTGATACTGCTCACATCCTACTTGCTGCTAGATGAAGAATAGGAAAAAAAATTGAAATAAGTGATGTGAGCAACCACAACTCATTGAGTAGAATAAATTTCTTCCAAATAGATTGAACATTCACCATGCATATTACAAAGCAATAAAAGAAACTCATTTATCCAAACTCAACACATAAAATTACATAGAAATTCAATATGAGTTATATCACTTCAACACAACTTTTTACATATGAAAAATATTCATTCAATCAATAATATTAAAGCAAACATCAATGATTCAGTCCATTCACTAATCCAGTGCTTCATATCAAACAAATGTCATTATTAACACCTTGAGACAAGGCTTACTAAGATTCCCCTTGGTTAGGTCTCCACTTATATCAATTGGTGGTTCAGCCCAAACAAGATATCTTGAAACCAGTATGATGCATACTTAATCCCTCAGTGGATTCTAACTATAACAACAATGGGCATAAAACTACTAACCTGTCCTCCATTAACTCACAAATTCCATCTAAATCCACCTCATTAATCAAGTTCACTAACCTGAACATATAATTAGTTAAAATGGATCCGTAATTTATAACTACTTTTGTCAGAGTAAGGTCACTAGTGAAAATTTATCTTCCACCACACCTGACGGATTGTTAGGATCAGGCCAAATTGTTAATCTTTTCATAGCTATAATTTGACGCATAATATTTATGAGCAGGATTAGGTGTATAAATAACGATTATCTTTAAAAGTTTTCTTACTTGCCCCTATGCTCTTGTGACTGTCCGTCAATTGGATTACTCAAATTCTATATCCTTTGTCATGGCTGCTCAATCTAGACGTTGCCAAATATGTACTTTATAAATTTTTTATATATATTAAGACTAACTAGCAATTAGTGTTCTTCCGCAACAATTGGGTTTTGAAATTGTGTCATTGGAAAACACAATATTTTGCTAATTTATGCTATAAGGTTATGTGCATTAAGTTTGTGTCCATTCGCATCAACTTAAGATTTGCCATATCATGGTGTACAATCGTGTTAATTCTTTTAAGGAACTGTCAACACTGTCAGTCCCAATTTTTGTTATAAAATTCTACTAGTTCTCACACGCGTGCATGACTGCTTTTGGTTGCCTTGAAACTCAATGGATTAATTAATTTTGTGGTAACCTCAAGTAGCATTACTCGAATGATGAGAAAAGAACATGTTATCCTCTTGTTGGCATGATAGTAAAAGGGCGATGACTTAGTCCATAATTCATTCAGGTGGAGAGTTAGTAGGTGAGTCCTTTTTTTCCCTGTATATTAAATATACGCATAAACACACACACACACACACACACACACACACACACACACACACACACACACATAAATTATGGTATTAAGATGATAGGTGATCTTTAAGACGAACTTTGTTTTGAAATATCTTCCCTCTATGTTGGAGAATAATCTTACTATTTTTCTTTATGTCAATTTCAGGATAAAAAAGTTTAACTCCTCATTTGAACATTCAACAAGAATTCTTCAAATATAATATGTCCATGGATATCATCCCATCGAAATTACCTAGAGTTGGAAGTGACGATTTGCCAATTCAAATAAACTTGAAAATGATTATTATTATTTGGCGTTCTCAACGCTCGAGTCTCATGTAATAAGTATGTATAACATCTTATAATTGATCATTCACTTTAACTAAATATGGAAGATACATGTACGTAACATCTAATTAAAAACCAATATACATAAATTCACTAGAAATTGAGTTTTTTGCTAACGAGTTTGAATTTTGCAATGAAGTGCTTGATTGATAAAATATTTAAATATTAAACTATGTTTTTATCTAACAGCTTAAGTTTTTAAAATTGATGATAGTGGTTTCACAAATATTACGTGTTATTAGAAGAGGAGGTCTCATTTGCTTCCTCAATTAAATATATCTACACTTAGTATTAGGTATTAGGTTAAAAGCCTAGATTAAGCATGAGGGAAAAGTGATAGAATATTTAAATATTAAATAACATTTTTATCTAATAAATAACAGTAATCTCACAAAATCTTACGAATCATTAACTAGCTTAATAACCAAGAAACTCTCTTATATGGCAGTTTAACTAACGATAAATTAACGCCCTTCTTCCCCATTATCATAAAAACCTTGAAATTCTCAACAACATCACATGTACGGCTTGGACCTTGCGGGCATGTACTCAGGAAGCAATTGAAAAACGAGTGGAAAGTTAGCAGTTAGGTTCTAGAGAGCCCAAAAGAAGAAGAAGAAAGAAAGAAACATTGGAGATGAAGGGCCTTTTATTCGGTCACTTCACTTCATTTGCACTTATTAGATCTCATATATATTTTTGTCTGATGGGCAAAAAAAAAAAAAAAACTCTTGCTCTCAGATTAATCATCCCCAAAGCCCCAATTTTCTCTTAATTGCACCAGAAAAAGGTGTCTGAGCCCCATCTATTATCAATTGGGCAAGATCCTTTTTAGTGAGAGTTTTAGAAAACTGTTTGTTATTCAATGAAACAGTCAAAGAAATCAGAAACGAGGATTACTATGGACATTTCTATACTCCTTTTAATTTTTTTTTTCTTTTCATCTTCTTGTGCAACTTGATAAAATATTCTATAGCAAGCGATCCCTTGACACTCTTCTGCCGTTGTAGAGTGCTGCGCTTGCACCACGATTTAGTTATCATCGACAAAAATTTGCATGCACCACAATTTTGCAACTTATCTGTCTTGAGCAACCACATGGAAAAAATGAATGAAATCATGCTATAATCAATATCATCATCTCTAGTTCTTAGCGATAATTTAGGGTACACAGTGGAAATTTTTTAAGCCTTGAAGGTGTGATTTTATCTAGTAGTGAATGCCTCGTATCTTCCATATTCTAGAAAAGTGAACTCAAAAGGTCATTTGACTCACTAGAAGTGCTCACATAATTCTGTTAACATAAACTAATATAATAATTAGCCAAACCAATATGCCCTTTTTACTTGCTTGAAGACGCAGAATTTATTGTGGAGCCATATTCTTTCTTTTTCTATTACAGATTGCGTTTCCTAGCTTGGAGGCATTACATATCTCTGGCATGGGTCATATCAAGATGATATGGGACAATCATGTGGCATTATCCTTTCCAAGATGTTTTCAATATCTAAAGACTCTAGATGTGTCATATTGTGATGAGTTATCAAATATGTTTACACCAATAATAGTTGGAAATTTAGTGGAACTCACAAAATTGAGGATAAGTAATTGTAACAAGTTGATGGAGGTCATCAGCGATGAAGGAGGTAAAGGGGCGCTTGTAGGGGCTTTCAAACAATTAAAGTATATACAGCTTGAAGAGTTGAGAGGGTTGACATGTTTCAGCTCAGGTAGATATATTTTGATGTTCCCTCTCTTGGAAGATATCATTGTGACTAAATGTCCCAACATCAAGTTCTTCTCTGAGGCACCAATAAGGGCGCCAAAGCTAAAGAAATTACAAGGATCGATAGGAACGTGGTTTTGCAATGGAAATATAAATAACACCATACAGAAAGAGGTATGCATCAAATTATGTGCTATTGGATAACTTTGATGACCAACAAACTGATTGCTTTTTGCTAACCAAAAGTATATGTTTAATGATGCATTTTTTGACAGGTTATGGATGATGGAGTAGAGTTTATGCATCTCTATCAGGCTAAAGGGCATAGCGATCTTATTTCCATCAAGCCACCTAGGCAACTAAAATCATTGGTGGTGGAAGGCTGTTCATTTTTCAACGTGATTCCATCCGGATTGATGGATGAATTAGACAAAATTAACACGTTGCAGGTGCAAGATTGTGAGCAGCTAGAAGAAATATTTGGCCTTGAAAAACCGATGGCTAAGAAAAGCACCCCTGGGTTGTCTCAACTATGGGCTCTGAACTTGGTCAATTTACCAAAGTTGAGGCAACTATGGAACAAAGATTTTCAAGGAATGCTCTACTTCAATTCTCTGAGTCATCTAACCCTTTATAGGTGCAACAACTTAAGACATGCTTTTGCTCCATCAATGGCTCGATGCCTTCCCATGCTTAAAAGGATGGAAATACAGGAGTGTGATCAGATAGAAGGAGTGATTGCAGAGGAAAAAAGGGAGAGAAGTGCAGTAGAGAAGATTACATTTCCGATTCTTCATTGCATTGAGCTGGAACGCTTACCCAATATGACTGCTTTTCTTTTTAGCATGAATCATGCGTTGGAGTGCCCTGTACTACAAGAGCTGATCATTGCCCACTGCCGCAAGATGATAACGTTCACTTGGCAATCATTGATGAAAATTGAACAAGGCATTTCTTCACCTTTCACTCCACAGGTCGGTCTTTTTTTTTACAGAGTTAATGCTTCCCTTTTATTTTATTCCGATGCTTTTGACAAATATACATACCTCGTAGAAAAATGACAAAATAATAAGTTTTTACTTAATTCTAACACCAAAAGTGTAACGCTCTAAAATCCACGGAGCTACTGTTGCGTAGTCTTATCTGAAGACCTGGATATTCTATCTCTCCAGTCTCCACACTTCTGCAATCGCTATTGGTGATTTAGCCTAAATACTGAGTTAGCACATCGCTGACTGAACAAGTAATCTGCTGCCTCTTCTAGGGATCAGAAATTCTTATAATTAGTAAGTGCTTTGTACTGATTTATGTGCATAATCTTTTAATATCTAGTAAGATATTTTTTTTATAATTCTAAATAAATATAAATATTTTTTGCACATATCCTTATCTTTTTAGAAGTGTTATGTTTGTGTCAGCTAAAAAAATCATATCATGCATAGTACTTTATAATTGACTAGCCATCTTCTCAGCAATGTTATCACAATAACCATATAAAAGCATTTACTTTTTATGATCGAACCACAAAGTACTAAACATAAAATAGCATCTAAAGGGGCAAAACACTTCCCGTGTGGCCACTTCATATTTTCTTGCATAGAAGAAAACTTGCTGCGTTCTATTGAACATGGATAGCATGTCAAAAGGAACACATCCAAAGACTGAAAAAAAAAAGGAGAAAAGAAATTTAAAAGAACAAAGTACCAAGGACAAGAAATTGTAAAGTATTTAAATACAATCTGCAAACTCACTTCACAATACTTTTGATTTAATTTAGGATAGGTTACCGTTAAAGTACAAAATAAAAGAAATATACAGGTACACACCATCGTCTAATTTTTTTGAGGAACAAATATCAATTTCGAATTTAATTTGATTGAATTAAGTGAACACAAATATCTTTACCAAATTTATGTAAATATACATCACCTTTTTAAAAAGGCAATTAGCACATGTCAACTGATCAAGTCAATCCTTTTTTCCTCTTCTTATGGCCTTTTCTGTTATATATTTTATACGGGTTTCATTTTTTTTTTTTGACGGAGGAAAATGCTTGTGTTATTTTCCTATTCTAATGCTTTCACCCAGTTTTTTTTTTTTTTTTTATCATTATTTGTGACTAGGATGTTAAAGCATAATAAGTATCCACACATTTGTTTGCTCTTTATTCATAAGAGTCAGCAATAGTTATTCATTTGCTTTTAGTATAATTTCTTTCTTATATGCGAATTGTTACATAATAATAAGTATCCATGTCACAAATAGTGAAAGCATCAACCAACGCCTCCTTGCTCGTCACTAAAAAGCTCTAGAATTGTCATGATTTGCGAGAGCTAGGGAAGTTTGGAAGTTCCTTCTTTGAGGTTATAATTTCTGGTAATCACATTCATCCTGTCATTTTTCTCAATATGCCAGGTACTTTTTCCTTGTGTTAAGTCGATGGTTCTCTCCCATGTGGACAGCTCAAGCAAAATATGGGACCATAGTAGTCAACATTCACGGAAAGAGGAGGCTCTTGATAGACTTCGAGTGGAGTTTTGTGTCATCAAAGCAACTGGCCTCTCTAATGTTATATGATATGCCACAACTTAAGACCTTTTGCCCGACTTGCCATTTTGGAAGCAATTGCGAGTGACTCAATAAACTAAGCATGTTGTCCTTTGTGGCATTTATTAACAAGTGGGCCTAGAGACGATCAAGAAGACCTTTCAAACCAAGAAGCATTCTCTTCATTTCAAAGTGCATGATAACAATTTCTCTTATTTTGTTTTTACTGTATTATTTAACACACTCAATAATCTCATATTTACTGCGTGGTCATGTCACATTGTGATATCATAGAAAACATCATATCCCTTGCCTATTAGTTTGTCGACAGCATATGATATTTCTAATGTCTTTCAGTATACTTTCCTTTCTTATTTCTTATGACCTCTCCTTTCCCCAGTTTCCTTTTCTTTTGCCCAGTCGAAGAAGTGCTCCAATATCTCCATGTGAGATTCCTTGGTTTCCTTTTTTTTAGATTGCCAAAAAACCGCAGAATAATGCAAATGGATGAATCGGGGGAGAAAATATTTGATGGGCTCTTTTCCTTTTAATTATTTTTCTTTCTTTCCATAACCTCTCTCATTCGGCCGAGATTTCTCATTCATTTCTAAACTGTGTACTCGCCGGATATTCATCCAATATTTTCTGCCCATGATGCCTTTTGTTTTGCAGAAAATTCCTCAAACGCATGAGCGTATATTCTCATCGGAAATCTTTGCCGTGAACACGTCCAGAGAATCATGCGTCCATAACCGAAGTTTGACCAGAAACTCTTTCCTCTCTTTTATCATGATGGTCAAGTGAGGTCTTCAATGGGCTTGGACGAATGTCGTGCTCTTGCGGGCTTAATCCAATTTAATTGAGCTCAAAATCTTTCTGCTTTGACCCATTTCCCACCCATTATAATGCAATTTTTTTATGGGGTTTATTATAAAATGCTCTTGCAAACACAAATTAATGATATTTTTGTTTAGGATTGGGGGTCAACTAATTTTTTATGCAAGAAATGATTACACGAGCTGGTAAAATTTAGCTGTTAACAACCATTGAGAATGTGAAGAAGCGATCGGGACGATAATCACCTTCTTCAATTATGAGTGACTCAATAAACTAAGTTTGTAACCACTGGGATTCGCCCCAGTGGCCACTCTTCCAACATGGAAGGGGGAGGTGAGGGGTTCAAATCCCCACCTTCTTAGAGGGGATGGGGTGGGGACGCGTAAGTTTCAAGAGTGAGTTTCGACTCCCACGTCTTGCAAGAGGCATGGCAAAAGTCTGAAAATGAATGTAGAGTAGGAATAGAGTAGACCAATGAGCATTCTCTTCATTTCAAAGTGCGTGATTACAATTACTCTTATTTGTTTTTACCATGTTATTTAACACACTTAATAATCTCATATCCACTGCATAGTAATGTCATATTGTGATGTCATAAAACACATTATATCTCTTGCCTATAAGTTTGTCGACAGCATATGATATTTCTGATATCTTTGAGTAGACTTTCCTTTGTGAACACCCACAGGATATTCCAACTTTCCTTTCTTATTTCTCACGACCTCTCCTTTGCCCAATTTCCTTTTCTTTTGCCCAGTCGAAGAAGTGATCCAATATCTCTGTGTGATTCCTTGATTTCCTCTTTTTAAGATTGCCAAAAACAGCAAGATAATGCCAATGGATGAATCGATGGTAGATAAGGATTTGATGGGCTCTTTTCCTTTTCTTATTTTTCTTTCTTTCCATAACCTCTCTCATTTGGCCGAGGTTTCTGATTCATTACCAAACCGTGTTCCCACCGGACATTCATCCAATATTTTCTTCCCATAATGCCTTTTGTTTTGCAAAAGATTCCTCAAACACAAAGTGTATATCCTCATCCAAAAGCTTTGCCGTGAAAATGTCCAGAGAATCATGTGCCCATAACTGTAAACTCTTTCCTCTATTTAATGATTGTCAAGTGACGACTTTAATGTGCTTGGACGAATTTTGTACTCCCGCGAGAATAGTCCAAAATAACTTAATTCAGCTCAAAACCCCCTAAGTTTTAACCCATTTAGTACAAGTCTAATTAAAATGTAATTTATATGGGCTTTATTATAAAATGCTCATAATATGAAAATGCAAATTAATAATATTTTTATTTAGGAGTCGAGGTCAACTCTTTATTTTTTATGCAATAAATGACTAAACGAGCTTTCGAAATTCAAGTGTCAATAGCCATAAAGAATGTGAAGAAGCGTTGGGATTGATAATCACCTTCTCCAAGTTAACTCCTCTTTAGATTTTACAATTAGGCGAGATGCACATTGAATCAAATCTTCAATAGAGTATCCTGTGTGTTGACTTCAGATTTTTAGTCAATACATTTATAAGGTAAAATAATGAGTTTAGGGTTTTTGATCGCAACAGAACCATCTTCTTGAACGAAAGGTGTCATTTTTCATTTCTTTTTTTGTTGACTCATCATTTGTGGGTAATTTCGTAGCCATTTTCATCAAAAACTCAAAAAGTCAAAAGTTGACTTTTGAGCGAGTCAAAATTTGATTTTTTGTATAGAAAGTTTTCAAATAGACCCAATTTCATTTTTCCCAAAAAAGATTTTGAAAAGAAAATCGAAGTTTCGACCATAAATCAACCTTTTAGTGATTAAATATCAAAGGGTTGACGTCAACCCTTTGACCAGAAAGATTTGAAAAATACAAAAATCCAAAAATCACTTTATTTTAGCTTCAATTTGACTCGGCCACAAAAATTTCGCAAAAATGATTAAGACTATTTTTCCGAACTTTTCTTATTTAGGGTCGAAACTGATCAAAAATAAAATTACTTCTTTTTAGTCATATTTCGGCTTTGCCTCTTTTACAACATTTGATGTTGAGGTCATTTTAAGTTTACTCGTGTGATCAATTTTTTTATTTGGCATATCAAGGTAAAAATTTCCATTTTTAGCCCTAATTATAGGTCCCCATCAAATCTTCATGATTAGTGTTATTGTACCCCTAATCAACTTGTTTTTTTTAATGTCAATCCAAATCCTGGGCTAATTTTAGCAAATTCACATGGAAACATCTCAAGTTAGCAAATTTGGCATATCCAAAGGTTGCCAAATAGGATAAATATGCTATGATTGAGCCAATTCAACTTGACCTATTCTAGACGAAGATTTAATTTGATGAATTGGAATTCAATTTGGATATTGAGATTCAATTTCATTTTGATGTCTAGTTCACATCATCATATCAATGTCAATTTAAATGCGTTAGGCCACATTGAGTGCAATTAAATGAACCGATTGATTTTTTGTTATATTAATTACATTAAATTTCAATCAATTTGGTAAATGAGGATAGGAATTGCAGAAATTGGGCTAATTGTTTGGAAATTCCAAATTCGGGTGCCCATTAAATCAGTTCATGATTTTTTATATTTGTGAGATGGTTAAACCGATTTAATCCATTGAGACGTTGTTAAAAGGGTTTGATTGGTTTAACTTGGAAGAATTTGGAGCGTTTCTTTTCAATTTAGCCCATTTCCCTTTTAATTAGATAGGAATCCTTTACCCTTTTTTTTGGTCGAAAAGGTAGTTCTTATTTAAGTTGTCGCAACATTACATCTAGAGGTCGCAACATTACATCCAAAGCTAACAGTACATCCAGAAGCTATTGCATCGGCCAATACAAGATCTTGCAAAATAAAAGGAGTGAAGATATTCCAATTGCGGGCCAGGTCAGATCTGCCATGGGCTTTAGCAGCCCAATCTACAGCTCTGTTGGCCTCCCTTCGACAGAACTGAAGTCGCAGGTTAGGGTATATAGCAAGCAGTGCTTCAAGTTCGGCGAACAACACCTGTTCTTCCCATGGCGGCTGCTTTCTCGCTTGAACCGTGTCGATCAAAAGCTGGCAGTCAGACTCAATCACAAGATTTTCCATATTGAGGCCATGGTGCAGCAGGTGATGTAGACTAAAGGTAAGCGCTTGCACTTCCATTTGAAACGCAGAAGCTGCAGGGAAGCTTTTGGTATAGCCGTCTGTGAGAATCCCCTGATAATTTTGACTAATGCACGCCATCGTACCTTCTTGATTACCAAGATGATAAGAGCCATCAATATTACATTTCAAGTGTCCACGTTCTGGTGGTTGCCACAAAAGTCCTGTTTTGACAGCATCATCCCCTATTCTCGTTCACCACTGAGTAGAAGAGTTCTGGATTTGGTTTTGTGCAATGGCGTCTTCATCTGCACAATTGGGGTCTGGACGCTGTCTGCGAAAAATCCAGTTGTTGCGCATACACCAAATTTGCCACAAGCCCTGTGCAATTATTTCCAGTCCAAGTAAGAGTCTCTTATTTGTTGCCCTATCTGTGATCCAATCATCCATACGATGCACTGTATACGGTGATACTGAAATGTTGAGCTGAGGGTGACTCTAGGCTCCTTTAGTCCATGAACAGAAAAAGAAAAGGTGTTATAGGGTTTCTGAAGAACTCTGATTGCATAGACTGCATATAGGATCGGGGGTAATATGACGATGAAATAAATTCGCTTTAGTAGCAAGGGCATTATGGCAAGCTGTCCATAAGAAAGTATGAATCTTTGGTGCTGTTTGCATATTCCATATCTTGCGCCAAAGTGTTCTTGGGTATTGGTGCAATGCGGAGGCTTGTTGATCATTTGCTGTGCGTGCTGTGTGTCGCGACCTACCCTCGGGGGGAGGGAAACAGGTTTAGGGATATTGCCTAAAGGACGGGCCTAAGGCCCATGATTAGGTGCAGGCTCTCCCAAGCCCATACCCCTCGTGATGTTGGGATATTCTTAAAAATTTTGCACAAAATGAGTCGCCACTAGCCTATTGGGGTCGGCTAGAAACCAAGTGAGGCATGGGAGCGTGCCTCACTTCCTACGCAACTAGTTTAGGATCGGAGACTTGATTACACTAATTAACCAATTAATGCCCTTTCGGTACCTAATCTTGTTCATTTTAAAAGAAATGATTTTTATCAGGCAGTCTGAATTGATTTTATACCTATCCATTAACATGTGAGGTGATCATACGGGTGCACAATCATTAAAATAACAATTAGCAACTACGAAAAGCGATTAAATAAATTGCATGAAAGAGCAAAAATTCAAAACCAAAGAAAAGATAAATACTAATCCTAACTAAATTAAAGAGAAGCCAAAATCAACACATCAATATTATGCATTCAAAGGCATTTGTTCCTAAGGACAATTGAAATCTTAAGGTAAAGCCCGAAAGGCTTAATCAAACTTAAACACAATTCTAAATTGAAAGGTTTCCCATTTTTAGGAGAAAATTACTCTAAAGATTAATTTCAAGCTTTTTGAGGAAATTCAATTTTTTTTTTAGATTTTTCTATTCTTAAAAAAAAACATTCGAATTTTCCCCCAAAAAAAATGATTTTTTTTTAAAATTTTTTAATTTTTTAGATTTTAAAATTTTTTAAAGAGGTCGAATTTTTTAATGTTTTCTGAGTTTTTGAATTTTCGGAAATTTTTTTGAATTTTTATTATTTTTCGAATTTTTTGATTTTTTTAAAAATTTTTGAATTCTTGAAATTTTTAATATATTTTTTATATTTAATATTATTATATTCAGATAAAGGGTTCGGATCGGGTAGATCTGATCCGGCCATTGACCCGACCCAAAACCAGATTCGCCCTTTCGGTTTGAAAAAGAAAATAAGATTTTTGATTAATTTTTTTAGTTTGTTTTAGTTTTAGTTTTTTATTTTTTATTTTTTTTGGCTTCTCTTATGTTTTGTCTTTTCCCTGCACTATCCTCTTCATCCACGCCGCCTTCACCGAACGTCTGCCTCCCCACGTCTTTTCCACCTTTCTATTATTTTTTTTTTCATTTCTTTTCATTACTCTTTTTTATTTCTTTTATTTCTTGTTTTTCTTTTAAGCTTTTTTAGGTCTTCTTCCCTGGTCTTCTCCACCTTCGCGTTTGCCCACTGCACGCCCGAAGCTTCTCTTCCAAAACATGGCCTCATCGAGATTCAGCCAAACAACAACGCAGCCCGGAACAACCGGCGACCCTTCCACCGCCGAACTTCCGTCGGCCACTAGTTGGCTGGAGATTGTCACCATCATCGGCCGAGCATACCCTCCTCGGCCAAACACCGAACAAGCAACAACGATGATGGGAACGTAGCGAACGACCACACGACCGACGCCCAAGGTCACCCAACACCACTGGAATATCATAAAAGAGCGCGACACGCTCGGACAACTCGATTTCAGTCAAAGACAAAACCGCGGAGACTGGATCTCATTGTGGCATTCTATCAAACAAGCGGAGGGCGCTCCCGAATCACAAGGTTTCTAGTTCAACTAGGACCCGAACCCAAACCAAGACTCTCACCAACAAACAATAAAACATACAGCAACCAAAGAGGGAGTGAACAAGGCTGGAGTTCATGCAAACCAGTCGAACGTAAACTCCGGCTCGGGATGCACGGAACCGGGTGAAAATAGGGCGCAAGGAGGACGTACCGGGTCCAATTTGAGGACGTTGGCTGAGGGGTCGTCCGGCGGGACTCGCACGCAGCTGAAGCGACGACTGAAGTTCCCTTGCTCTCCCTTAGTCGCTTCCTCGCTCAAACTTCTTTTCCCTCTCGGTTTCTCTCTGGTTCCTTTCAGCTCCTCCTCAGCTCTCTTGGTTCCTCATAGTTCCAAAAGAAGGGCATCGGGGAACCGGATTTCGTGCACTGTCGAGCCTCTCTTTGGCTCTTTACCCTCTCTCAAGTGCTTCTCTTGCTCCCCCTCTCACTCTCCAGCACCTCTTTTTTCCTCTGCTACGCCTGCTTTCTTTTCTCTCTATCTTCTGTTCTCGTTCTTTCTCCGTCTACTTTAGATTTGGGTTTCGGGGAAATGAGCGGCGACTAGTGTGATCGGTGGCGGCACGGCTCGAGGGAGCGACACGGGCGAGGGGGGCTCAGAGCGGCGATGTCCGGCGGAGGAGGGCTTCGACTGCTGGCGCGGTGGTCGTCGCAGCTGCAGGTGCTGCAACGGCGTCACGGCTTCGAGCTGCTAGTGGTCGCTGCGGCGTCAGCGACGAAGCTGGTTGCAGGAGAGGTGGCGGCAAGGCGAGGGGACTAGGAGTGGCGGCTCAGACGACCTCGGGTTGAGGCGACGAGGCCTCCTTTCTCGGATTCTTCCCCGACCTGATTTCTCTCTCTCCCTCCGGTTCCTCTCTCCCCTTCGGACTCTCCCCTCTGATTCTCTCTTTTTCCTTCTTCTTCCTCCCTTTATGGAGTTCCTCTTCCTCCCCTTTCTCTCTATTCATTGTCTTCCTTTTTTCTTTTCCCTGGTCTCCGATGCCCCTCTGTTCACTATCCTCCTGCCACCCCCTGCTGCCCCCATTTCTGTTCTGTTTTGCAGGTCCACATGCGAAGGAGGAAGACAGCCAGGCATGGGCTAGAGAGGAAAGGAAGCTGGGCCGGGCTTTGGCCAGATTAGGCCCAACTCGACCCCCTTAAGCATTTTTTTTTGTTTCGTTGTTTTTTTTTTAAAATTTTTTTATGGCAATTTTTTTGGATTTTTTTTTAGCAACTAATTCCCAGTTTTGTGTGCGATTAATTTTTAAGTAAAATGGTGAAATTTAGGTGTCAACACTGTGTTGACAATGGTTTTGTAATTACTTTTCACTATGTGAATCCCAACCTTAGTCACTGTCCAAACTAACTGATCAATAGCATAGAAAGATCTGATAGGGATTTGAGTGATTTCTGCAATAAACTGATCATCAAACATTTGTTTAAGTAGATGAAGTTTCCAAGTTTGGTTGACAGGATCAATGAGGTCAGCCACCTTCTCTGGCTCCTCTCTTACGGCCGGTCTGCCTATAGTCCCTATAGGTAACCATCTATCCTCTCAAATCTTTATCTTTTGACCATCCAACCGATCATCGTACATTAGGTAGGATGGCCACTCTATTGAGAAGAAAACTCTACCAACCCCAAGAAGCGCGCATGCCTTTATCTGCTAAGTGGAAATTCTTTGATGGAAAATACACCCCCTTGAAAATTTGACTCCACAACGAGTGAGGTTCTTGAATTAAACGCCAAGCCTGCTTACCAAGCATTGCTTTGTTAAACGCCACTAAGTCTAGAAAGCCTAGTCCTCCACCGTCCTTGCCTGTTTTAAGCAATTCCCATTTCTGCCAATGCACCCCAACCCTGCTATTATCATTCGTCCACCAAAAACTGGAAATTTTCTTTTTAATAAGTTTGGAAAGAGATAACGGAAGCTTAAAGATGGACATTGCATATTGAGGAATTGCATGTACAACTGACTTGATTAGAATCTCCTTACCTCCCTTGGACAGTAATCTTTCTTTCCAACCCTCAAGTTTTGCATTTATTCTACCTAATATCCAAGCAAACATCTCTTTTTTCGAGCGGCCCCACTTTGAAGGAATACCTAAATATTTTTGATACTTCTGTAGCACCAGCATTCTAAATACACCTGCTAAATTTTTCTGAAGACTTAACGGACAGTTTTTACAAAAAAAATAGTCCTGATTTGTTCCGATTGATAACCTATCCCGTTGCCATGTAGTATTGATTCAGGATATTAGCAAGATTCTGACATTCCTTCATAGTGCCTTTTAGGAAGAAAACTGAATCATTAGCGAAAAAAAGATGTGAAAAGGTTGGACATGATCTGTTTAGCTTTATTCCTTTGAGGTGGCCCATGTGAATTCTTGGTTAATAAGGGTCGAAAGAAGATTCGCCAGTAAGATGAAAATATAATGGGAAAAAGGGTCACCCTGACGGAGACCTCTTGATGGCCAAAAGTAAGATAGTTGTTCGCCATTAAATCTAACACTTAAGGTTGACGTGGTGATGCATTGCATTACCAACTGAACCAATCTTGGATGAAATCCCAATCTTAGTAGATCATCCTATAGGAAATCCCATTTAACTTTATCATATGCCTTTTGCATGTCTGTCTTGAGTAGTACATTGAAATGTCGCTTCCTTTCCCTTATTCGAAATTGATGAAGAACTTCCTGGACGATTAATACATTATCCTGAATTTGTCTTTCGCTCACAATGGTAGCCTGCTCTATTGAGATAAGCTCACAAAGCCAGGGTTTTAGGTGATTTGCCAGAACCTTGGAAATAATCTTGTATGCACAATTACAGAGGCTGATCGATCGAAACTGATCTAGACTTTCAGGGTGATTGATTTTGGGAATTAGAGCTATTACCATCTTGTTGAGTTCGCTAGGCAACACCCCCGAACTAAATAAGTCTTTTACTAATTTGATCAAGTCATCCTGAATTATATTACAATGGGTTTGGTAAAACAGCCCATTCAATTCATCTAGACCTGGAGCTTTTGTGTTTTCCAGCTGGAAAGTTGCCTATCTCACCTCCTCTACAGTGATTGGGGTTGTTAAATGCTCACTCATTTTTGTAGAAACAACTTGTGGACATTGGTCTAGAATGGGACCGTATTTACGTTGACCCACAGTAGTATATAATTTTGAGAAATTAGCCAATGTGAGCTCCTTAAGGGCCTTATTGTCCCGCACCCAGTTATGATTTTCATCCTGTAACATACCTATCATGTTCCTTTGCCGTTGTCGAATAGTTGTTGCGTGAAAAATTTTGGTATTCTTGTCTCCCAATTGCAACCAATTAATCCTAGATCGCATAGCCCAATACTACTCTTCTTGCTGCCAAATTTATCTTATCTCCTTCCGAATATGAGAAGCTTCCTCTATTTCGGTGCCGGTATTGTATGGTTGATTTATAATAAGTTGAAGCTGTTGTTGTAAGGCTTGCACTCTCAGGTGGCCATTATGAAATTTTGAACAGCTCCAATCTTATAAAGTAAGAGAAAACATTCTTAATTTATGTAAAAGGCCGGAATTTCGTACCTTAACTGAGTTCCATACATTACAGATGACCTCTTGGCACTCTTGGTGCTGGTTCCAATAAGCTTCAAAGATGAACGCCCTTCGGCACTTTCTATAATTTGCTGATGTAGATTAGAGAAGCAGGCTATGGTTGGATCCTAGGGCCGGCAAAGCGTACAACTCTGCCTCAGGATATTGAAGACGCCATTCTATCGTACACATTACATGGTGTAAGCGTTCCTTTACTAATTCATCGCCGGCTCTATTATTCATCCAGGTGAAGGCGCATCCCTTGCTATCTAATTCTATGAAGGCACAATCATTGATGACATTTCAAAAGGAGTGTAGATGATACCAGTCTGTTGGACGCTTACCGACCTTTTCCTAAGGATAGAGAATCTCATTGAGGTCCCCGGCACAAATCCAAGGTAAAGTATTAGCATTGCTGATCCTTCGAAGTTGTTCCCAAAGTTGCTATCTATTGTGGTAGGATGATGGAGCATGAAGACAGGTGATTCGCATCAAGCGATTGTCCATTGAATCTCGACAGAGCATATCAAGATAGTTGTCGAAACAAAGTTCAATCTCTAAAGATGTTTCTTGCCAAAAAACTACCAAACCCCCTGCTAGACCTATTGGGTTTCACACAAAAGAGCTATTGAAATATAATTGTTGCTACAACCGATGAATCATAGTCTCATGGTTTTTGGTTTCCATTAAGAACAATAAGTCGGGCTTTTCCTTGGCCGTCAAGGCCTTTAGAGCTTGAACTGTCAGAGGATTGCCCAAACCCTGACAGTTCCAACAAATTAACTTCATTTGGGCAATGGTGGCTATTTAGGGCCAGCCACCAACGCCCATTAGTTCGCTCCATTTGCTTCTAGAACTGGTGTGTCCATCAATTGAGTATCGTCAAAGTCATCAAATGCTGAGTGCCTCATATCATATGGGGAGTACCTCATCTGTTTTTTTTTGCTAATCCCAACTTTGGAATGGCTCTGGTACCCTTATGTTTTTTTTTTTTTTTTTTTTTTTTTTTTTTTTTTTTTGTGTTGCATTTCCTTGGATTGATTGATAATTGCCTTCTGCTTCTCATGCGCAGGGATTAAAGCTGTTGTAAGAGTTTTCTCCATTAGTAGTGAAGTCTGTGGAAGGTGCTGATGAGTTGCTGCTTTGTCATAGTTGGGCTGAGTTGCTGGTACGGGCAAGGTTACTACTTTGGCATTATTAGGTGGAGGCAACAATGGAACAGTCAGCAGTAAATCGGGAAGTGTCTCAGGTACTGTTTCTTCATTCTATTCTACACTCTTGGGGGCTTTATAGAACGCCTGCCAGTAAGGACTATGTTCTCGAACCTCTGCTCTTAACCATTGCTCGTAAGCCATTTTGTCTTTACCATGTTTTGCTTCTTCAAATGGATACGCTGGACAATACGTGGCATAATGGCCTATTTCCCGCAAGAATAGTAGAAGTGAGTTAGTCGTTCATATCAAAAGTCAAGCCACAGTGTTCTCCCATCAAGGCAAATCAGATTGCCAAACTGTAAAGGTTCGTCCAGTTTTTTTTTACCCTTGCCCTTCTGGCTCTTAAGATTGAGCCTTCGTTAAGATCAGCTGTAATCTCTACGACTTCGCCAACTTGTTTCAATGCTTTTCAAATCATTGGCTCTGTGCTCCATTCCAACGGCAGTCCAAAGAGTTGAACCCAGAAAGCACAATGACTAAAATCATAATAGTGTAAAGGCGTGTTAGGAATCCATGGTTTGAAAATTACTAATTGACTTGAAAATAGCCACGGGCCTCCCTCCATAACCCTCTTTTTATCAATTTCTGACTTGAATTTTGCTATATACAGGCCTCCCTCTCTCTGAGAAATATCGACCTGGTCAGTTTGCCAAACACGCTTTAAGGTACGCTGGAAGGCTTGTAAGTTGATAGAAGATTTCGATAGGACTTTACCCACTAGTAACAAACGACATTCCTCTAATTTTTCTGGTGGGGGTGCCTTTTCCCATATCTCTATTTCCTGTGCAGAACATAGTCTTCCCAAACGTTTACACAAGGAAATTTTGCAAGATTTTACACTCAACTAGAATTCTTTTATCCGGTTTTCTCTCTTGGTTATGGTAGAGTTCTCTCTCTCGACTTGCTCGAGCCTTCCTTCATGTCTTCCTCTTCATGTCTTTTAGATGAACAAATTGACTCACCCCCTCCGACTATCCCTGCTTTCTGTCTCTTTACACCCTGTTGTCGTAACTGGAACTTCAAGTGAAACGCCTTCCTTCTCCATTATCCATTGAAGTTCTTCTTTGGTTTTCTACCCTATTTCCTTGTACATCTGGCCACTTACCTTGCTTTACTTCCGAAGTTTCTTTGTTGCATGTGGTCAATCCTTGACATGCAACCCATGATAGCTTCTACTCTGAACTGGGAGCCTGTTAATTAATCTATGTTAGTAACTTATCTTTCATTATGGCTACGGATGAGGAAGATAATTCATCGCGAATCGCTTCACTGTGTCACCGTCTGGGGCGTCTATGCTTGGAACAAGAATTGGAGGTCTGGAAAGATGTACATGCAATGGACAATATTGAAGAGTGTCGTCTCATCCTTGTGGGTAATATTTTCACAAACCCTACCGACAATTTACCTGCTTTTCAAATCGCGATGAAGAAAGCGTGGCATGTAGATCATGTGGAAATCTCTTCTTGTGATGGTGGCATCTACATCATCAAATGTCGATCTAAAATAGAAAAATGACGTATTTAGATGGAAGCCCTTGGTTATTCTCTGGTCATCTAGTCAATTTACGCCCATGGAAACCAAATACTCCCTTACACTGTTATGATTTCTCCAAGTGTGCATTCTGGGTTCATGTAATCGGCTTACCCCTGGAATGGAATACTCCTAAACTTCTTAGTTGAGTGGTACAGCAAATGGGAAGAGTGCTGGAGGTGTGATACCTATGGGAGGGTACGCATTGAAATTGACCTGCAAGCACCCTTAAAGACAGGCAAGCTCATTAGCATCGCAGGAAAAGCCCTATGGCTTGATTTTCGGTATAAGAGACTCTCCACTATTGTTATTATTGTGGGAAACTTGGGCATTATGCAGCATCCTGTAAAGATTACCCTTATGTGGAAGCTCAATTTGAGGGTCGAGAGACAATGGTTTATGGCCCGTGGCTGAGGGCAGAGGTCAGATAGCATAGCTCCTATTGGGATGTCTTTTACAATCTAAATCTCCTATAGAACCTATGGAAGAGACCATACCTGAAACCCCTCCTACTCTGCCCCTCCCCCTCCCAGCTTTACCTCCAATCGATCTTGTTCCCGAAGTCCTTGTTTCCACCCCTGTTATTCCATCTGGACCACAGACTCTTAATCCAGTTTCCAAAACCACTGACTTGGTCCCTGCAAATGGCAAGTTAAAGGGTATTCAAAGTCCTTCCATAGACATTCCTCAACAGAAGAAACAAAAGACTCCTAGAACACAGATAGCAGTGGGAACAAGCAAGAAAACTAAGCGATACTCCCCTTATGAGATTCGATCAAATTATACTCCTGAGTTGGATGAAACTCATCTGTTGGACACCCCTGTGTTTGTGGCTGATGATCACTCTCCGTGGGCTTTGGCGGCTGGCCCTCAACAGCCACCACGTTCCAAATGAAAATATTAAGTTGGAATTGTCAGGGGTTGGGCAATCCCCTAACAATTCAAGCCTTGAAGGCTTTGTTAGCCTCTGAAAAGCCCGATTTAGTTTTCTTGATGGAAACTAAGAATGTAGAATCAGTTTTGAAGAACTTACAACGTCGTTTTCACTTCTATCACTCTTTTTTGAGGGATCCAGCAGGCTTGTCTGGAGGTCATGCAGTGTTTTGGACTGAGCTTTTTGATGTTACTGTTATTAACTTGGGGCAGAATTTTGTAGATCTTATAGTTCTGGACCCATAGACAGCTGCTTCAATGCATGTAACTTGCCTATATGCCCCTGCAATATACCAAGCTCGGCAGGATTTTTGGGATATAATCAGGACTATCCATGCAGCAAATCACTTACCTTGGATGTGTATCGGGGACTTCAATGATTTCCTATCCCCCTGGGAGAAAGTAGGAAGAAGACTAGCAATTTATTCCAGAATGACATCTTTTAGAAATTGATCAATGACTGCACTTTAATCGAATTGGACAGTCAAGGGTGCGAATTTACCTGGTCTAATAATAGAGAGGGGGATGATTTGGTGAAGGAGAAATTAGATCATGTCTTTTTCTCGTTGGATTGGAGTTTATTATATCCTTCTGCAGAAGTGTTTGCTCTTCCTTCGATTGGCTCGGATCACTGCCCACTTATGCTGCACACTCATTATCAATCTGTCAAGCCACAAAAGACCTTCCATTACGAAGCTTTCTGAAGCCAACATTATGAATGTAAAGAGGTAATTCAATCAGCATGGGAGAATAGTCCTACCTCCTTAACTTCAAAATTGCTGGCAGTCTCTCTCAAGCTAGCTAGCTGGAGCAGGTCTCGGTTTAGTAATGCCAAGCAGCACATTCTTCAATTACAGCAACATCTACAGACCATCACTAACAGAAAATCTTATCAGGTGGGAGATAAAGAGTTAGCCATCTCAATTCGAACTAAAATTCAACAATTGTGGAATCAAGAGGAGCAGTTCTAGGCGTTGCGTTCACGTCTTAACTGGTTAACATGGGGTGACAAAAATTCTAAATTTTTCCATGCTTGTACAGTGCAAAGAAGACAAAGAAATGGAATTTGTATGCTTAAAGATGAAGACCAGAACTGGATACGGGAGCCAGAACAACTCAAAGACATGACTATGGACTTCTTTTCTCAACTATATCAATCAGTCGGAAACCGAGACTTTAACCCATTTCTAGTGCAATGTCCAGCAATAGTTACACTACAAATGAATGATCACTTACTCAGTATGGTAACAGAAGAGGAGGTATACCAAGCTACCTTTTAGTTGGGTGCTTCCAAGGCTCTTGGACCAGATGGCCTCAACGGTCTTTTCTATAGGCATCACTGGAATATCATCAAAATGACCATTGTCAAAACTGTGCAAGATTTCTTTCAATCAGGTTACATGCATCCTAACTTAAACAAAACGATTCTGACCCTGGTTCCTAAAGTAAATCATCCAGAAAGCATTAACCAGTATCGTCCCATTAGTCTCTGTAACTTCGCATACAAGATTATCTCTAAAGTAATGGCTAACAGACTTAAGTTTTGCTTACCTAGATTGATCACTCCAGAACAAGCAGCATTTGTAAGTGGCAGACAGATTCAAGATAATATCATGGTCGTTCAGGAAGTACTCCACCAGTTTAAGGTTAGACCAAGAACAAAAAGATTCAATCTTATTCTGAAAACTGACATGCAAAAGGCCTATGATAGGGTTGACTGGGACTTCCTAGCAGCTTATTTACAGCAGTTGGGCTTTACAAATAGATGGGTAACAGTGGTCATGGCTTGTATCACTACGGCTTCTTTTAGTATTCGATTCAATGGAGAACAGCTGCCATATTTTAAACCTACTAGAGGAATCCGGCAAGGTGACCCCCTATCCCCTTATATTTTCATTTTGCTTGCTAATGCTTTGTCTATAGTTATAAAGCAAGCAATGAGTATGGGTCACTTGTAGGGGATCCAATTTAATCAAGCCTGTCCTAAGCTACCTCATTTACTGTTTGCTGATGACTCAGTATTTTTCCTTAAAGCCACAGTTTCTGAATGCCAAAATCTTGCTAATATACTAAACCAGTATTGCCAAGCATCAGGACAACTTATCAATAGGAACAAATCTGGGCTTTTCTTCAGCAAGAACTGTCCTATGACTCTACAGAATACTTTAGCAAGAGAACTACGAATACTTGTGTGAGCAGATTTGGCAAGTATTTAGGCATCCCTTCTGACTAGGGACATTCAAAACGTGAGATGTTCTCCTAGATCCTGGCCAAAATAAATGCAAAATTAGCTAGTTGGAAGGAAAACTTCTTATCAAAAGGGGGCAAGGAGATTTTATTGAAAGCAGTGACAGCATGGTCAGAATTAAAGAACTCGAAAACAGTGGGGGGCATGGGTTTCCGAGATCTCATAAATTTCAATCTAGCGATGCTGGGTAAGCAAGCTTGGCGTCTTTTCCAGCAACCTAATGCTATATGGAGTCAGCTTTTCAAGGGCCTATACTTTAGACAGTCTTCTTTTCAAAATGCAACCTCAGGCTATAGACCTTCATGGGGGTGGCAGAGTATGTTAAAGGGTCAAGATGCTATTCTCCCTAAACTTCGATGGCTAATGGGTGATCGATCCAACATTAACATTAGAGAAGACACTTGGCTCACAATTGGTAAAATAGGAAGTCTAGCAGCCGGGGGGGGGGGGGGGGGAACCCATTGTAGTTGCTGATTTATTAGATTCATCTACTGCCAAGAAGGAGCTTATTTCTAACCTTTTTAGTGCACAGGTAAGTGAAGCGATCCTAAGCACCCCTATAAACCCTTCTATTTGCACTAATCTATTAGTCTGGACTACCACTTCCTCAGGTGTTTTCACAGTTAAAAGCTGTTACCATTATCTGTCTTCGATCCAACAAAACCCTACCACTATTGCTTCCTCTTCTTACCAAAATCTTGTTCAATTGTGGAAAAAGATATGGCATATGGAAACGGCTCCAAAGATTCGTGTTTTCATGTGGTTAGCCTGTAAAAACGCCCTTGCGACTAAAGCAAACCTATACCACAGACAAATTTCCCCCAGCCCCTACTGCACCCTATGTAATCAAAATATTCCAGAGACCATTGAACATCTGTTCTTCTATTGCAATTGGACTCGTGATATATGGAATCATGCCAAGATTAGGATCCTAATCTCACTTACCTCTGTACATCGCCTGGATGAGTGGGTTGTGACTAGAGCCACTCAGTCTCAAACATCCCTAAATTTTGAAGTGTTTGCTAATCTGCTGTGGGAGATATGGCGTCAGCGTAACAACGCAATCTTCAGGCAGCAATCCCCAGATCCCAACCAAGCGGTGGAGAATGCCCTAGCCTAGCACAGGATATTCCAGATTCTACAGCCCTCTCCACCTCGTTTTCAAAAATCAAGCGTCAGTCCAGAACGCCAATGGAAACCACCCGCAAAAGGCACTAGAAAATGCAATATTAACCGGACTTTTATACCAGGAAATCACAAGGTGCGGTGGCTTGTATTTATAGAAACTTTAATGGAGTACTCACCGATATGTTCACAAGAAGCGTTCCAGCCCAATCGGCATTTCAAGCTAAGATCTATGCTCTTATTCTGGCACTCCAACATCTGACCAAGCAGGGGCTTCATCTCCATCGCGTCTTCATTGAATCGGACTGCTTATTACTGATGGAAGTCCTTCGACAGCAACAACTGCAGCCATGGAAGGAGCGTCACCTCTTTGCAATTCTTCAAGATCTGTTTTCGCGATGCCCTAATGTCTCTCTCCAGCATGTCCGTCAAGAAGCCAATCTAGCCACTGATTGGGCTGCAAAAGCCCACAGGGTTCATGGCCCAGTCAGACACTAGCTTGTTTTCCCTTCTCCTCTCTTCCATGATATTGTACTAAGCGACGCTATTATAGCAGGCTGTACTTCTCTTTTAATATAATATTAATCGGTAGTTTCAACCAAAAAAAAAAAACATTTACAAAAGGCAGCCATTCTGAAGGATTCATCGTGATCATCCAAAGCCATAGGACAGGAGCCACAAGGCAAAATTATCGCACTTCAAATTGAAAGAGAACGGATACCAGGAGACAAGCAGCCCACTTTGCGTCGGAGCAAATGTGATATATAAAGACGGATAGACTGATATAAAACAGAACCAGGCAGGAAAACAGAGAAACTCAGATGGAAATAAGTCTCCACTGGAGTCAATTTCGATAAAGGCAAGGCATGCATTCTGCCATTATCCAAGGGCAGAAGATTCCGCAGAAAAAACACAGATGGAATTATAGACACCTCTGAGATGAAATATTAAAGAGATGAAGCATGCAATCTACCAATATCCAAGGGCAACAGATGGTTAGGTCAAATTGGGTACCGATTGAGGGGTAAATACCATCCGGGAGAAGCTGCAAACAGTAGACGCCATGGACGAATTCTTCAGTCGGTAAGATCGGAAAAGGAGAACAACAGAAAAACGGGGGGGGGGGGGGGGGGGGGGGGTTGGGGTTTAGAGGAAGATTAGGGTGGCGATAAAGCAATAAGCTACCATCTGCGGGTAGACGAAAACTCTGCATATCCAGAGAAAAAATCTTTCGAGAACCCTATCCGACAATCATAACTTGGTAGTTTGATATAGCATATCCTTTACAGTTAGGTCCTCATAAAATTTCAGCCAACGCCAGTCGAATCGGTCAAAACCGATTTAGACTAGTTTGACCACCTTCTAGTGGAAAAATGGTAAGTTCGACCATTTTCCAGTGGAGTCTCGGTGGCCGGCGACCATCCTCAGCTAGCCCAACCCATGGCCGATCTTCTTATGCCTTTAGTTAGCTAAAATTACAAAAATTGCCCTTTCGAGGCAAAATGATGCCCTTAGCCATATTGTTTTTTTTTTATTAAAAGAGATATGATCTTGGCCGTTCATTTGATGATTCATTTAGACCATTAGATGTGCCATGTCATTAACCCATGTGATTAAAAGATCAACCAATAACAAACTTGCTTAATCCCTAAGCCTCTTTGATCTTATCTTGAAAGATCAAATCCTAATTGTTGAGCAAATCAATGGCTAGGATCTCATCTTGAGGGGACAACATAAGGATTTTCCCTCCAAATTTCAACAGAGGGGCTTATTTTCAAATCTACACTCTCTCGGCCACTCATCGTCACATGGCCTAACCGACCAAAAATCGGCCTTCCTCTGGAAATCCACTGGCGTGACAACCTCCCTCATGGTGTTCCATCGCCGGTGGTAAGTCCCACCCTCACTGAGCCCCATTGGAGATATTCGTCTGGCGATTTCTTCCTCTCGAGTTTAATCCCATTCTCAATGCCGGTTAGGAAGACTGGTGGTTCCGATCACTGATCCGGCCATCTTTCACCTCCACGATCTTGCGTCAGCATCCTCATTGAGTCTCGAGCTGTTCTTCATTGGAGTGTGGCCGGATAATCACCAGATCTCTTCTTGTTCTTTGGTTTTTGTATTTGATTACTACAAGTTTGATTGAAACCATTTCTCATTCTAGTTCTTTGTAACTCAATTTAAATCTTGTTGAGTTATAATTTGCGCCATTTCACATAGTTCGTGGTAATTGGAATAGCTTATTTGAGCTCAAGTTCGAAGACAAACAAGGTAAATGCTCTTGAAATTGAATCAGATAAGGCAAGATTGCCATAGGCAATCGGGGCTAGGATTCTTCCTAGAGGATTATCTCATGTTTAGATTGATAATCTAGATGATGTATGATGAATTTTGATGATGTTGTGACGATTGATGATGAGTTAATAGCTTGATGATGCACAGTTGTTTGTTCTGTAAAATCATAATCCAGTTCTGACTAACCTGATAGATGTCTTAAAACGAGCAGGTAAATGATGTTATTTATCATCGATGCCTTCATATGATTTGAATTAGATCTCACAAGCTTCCCAACGATCTTTTATGTTCCTGATTTGGCCGTCATTTGCCCTGCTAAATGATTGTCACAAGACTGGTGTTTGATTTTGGAAATTCGGATAGCTGTTTTGACTGATCCACTTCTTACCTTCGAATGAGCTTATAGATAACTTCGATTATTTATTATGCCTTGTAATGATTTGTAAAGGACTTCATGAGGTTTCCATAGAAACTTTGTTGTTTGATTCGGTGTCATTTGCTATGCCTGATGATTTTTGCAAAATCGAAGTCAGATCTGGAAATGGTGTGTGCTCTGCTTCAGCACTCTATTCTAATTGATGATTGCTATTTGTCAATTTTTTAGAATCTTGTGTGAGAATAGTCTTAAGTCGCTTGGAACACATGGATCTGTAACATATAAAAATTTTGTGATGGTTGAAGTTCATTTAGATAGGTGAAGTATCAATAAATCATTCATGCAGTAATCTGCAAAGTCATGTTTGAGGCCGACCTGCACTTGTTCTACAATTTTTTTTTTTTTTGGGTAAAATCATAAGATCAGAATCAAGAGTAGATTTATTCATGAAAGTGGTGCATTACATACAGATCTACAACATGTGAAAGTTAAAAAAAAATTGATATTTATTTGGTTAGGTCGATTGTCCTTTAACCGTCCATGTCCTGTTCTGTAAAGTTTATGTTATTAATTAGGGTGTCTCGGTTCTTTGATCCTGATTAAATCATGCATTTGGAATATTAAGTTGGAGCCTTCGTGAGAATTGTAGATACTTGCATGTTCTGTATTCCATAAAATTTTCATGAAAAACTCATATCATTAGATAGGCATGAGAATTTTTGCATAGTGCAATATCCTGTCTGCAAGTTTGTTATTGCTAAATGATTGATGTCTATTAACTGATTTTCATAAATTCATGTGTTGACAATTAGAGATCAAGGTCTTCTTGAAATTCGCTCATCATGATGTAATCTTTGATGTATGCAATTTCTGGGTCAAATGAGATTCATTAGGTTGGTAAAACATGCCTTGAACTGAATGTGTACACTTCTGTAATGCTGATTTTGCTGAATGACCATCGTGTGTTTAGTGACTTTTACAAAATTGTGCTTGTTGAATTAGATGTGATGGTCTTCATGAAAAATGTTTGAGACAGTGAAATTTGTTGCCAATTTTTTTTTGAAAAATTAGAACAATGTTGACTATTTTTCATGCATGTCCCAAAGTTGCAGGGCTTGCTGAAAGTTTGTTTTCCAGATAAAACCTTTGGGGATAGTTCAATTTTTATAAATCCATATGATGCAAATCTCTAATATTGGAAGATCTGTGGCGGGCACTTGATTTGAAGAAGGTCAAAATTCCTTCGGGATACGAGAGCAGGGGATGCAAGTTGCTGCTAACATCGAGATTTGAAGGTGTGCTGGCAAAAGAGATGCATGCCGATCGAACAATTCGTCTTGAAGATTTAAAGAATGACGAGCCTTCCAAGCTATTTGAAAAGATAGTCCGCGACAGGCTCAAAGACGAGAAATTGAAACCAATAGCGGCTAAAGTGGTCAAGAAACTTGCAGATTTGCCTCTTTTGATTACCTCAGTTGCAAGCACTTTGAAAAATAGCAATATGTTCGTATGGAGAAACGTGTTGATAAAAATAGGTGAGTCAAATATAGATGCAATAGTGAAGTTTTGTTACGACAATTTGAAAAGTGAGGATGCGAAGTCCTTGTTCATACTCTGCGGTCTTATCGGGGGACCATTCAAGTCGATACTCTGCTGGTACTAGGCATGGGCTTGGGCTTGTTTGGGGATCCTTTGTAAGGATAGAAGGTTCAAGGGAAAAATTGAAAATTTCGCTTGATAGCCTCCGTTCCGTTTGTTTGTTGCTAGATAGTGGCGATGACAAAGAAAATGTGACCATACATGATCTTTACAGCAAGGTGGTTGTCTCAACTCCATTAAGGGGTGACAATTCCTTAGTGATGAACAACAAGTATGACTCATGGTCGACGGAAAAGCTTGTGGAATGTTGGGCAATCTACCTAGTTATGTTGTCGGTGGTAGGCTTGCTAAAGTAATGTCATGTCGATTTACCGATTTGAAGATACTCATGTTGTCTCAATTAGAAGACTGGCTTGGGAGTCCTGCACACCGACATGATGAGAGAGATTGTTGTAGACTAGATTTCACATACATGAAAGATCTCCAAGTCCTATATCTTTGCTCCGTGCATATCACTACTTTACCTTCCTCCATCGAAAACCTCAAAAACCTCCTATCGTTATTCTTAGACAATTGCCTTGTGGAGGATGTGGCAATTCTTGGCAAGCTCAAAGCATTGCAATTTCTCAGCTTTGCGGGGTCTTCAATTTCTAGGCTGCCTAAAGAAATGGTGGAACTTAAGAAATTGAGACTATTGAATCTAAGCAACTGCAAAAAGCTTTAGATACGAACCTGGTGTCTTAAAAAGCTTAGTCAACTTGGAAGAGTTACATATGAAGGGAAGCTTTGACAGATGGGTGAGCCCGGATGAAATCCCATCCAAATCTTGTAATGCTGGGCTTGCTGAGTTGAGGAGCTTGACAAAGCTAACCATTTTGGAAATATCAATCCTTGATCCCGCTGTAATCTTGGAAGATGATTCTATTTTAAAAAAAAAATCCGGGAGGTTAATTCTGTTAAAAAAAAAAATCGAGGCTTGTGATAAAAATAAAAAAGATGAAATTGGAGGAGGATGGTTCCTTTCAAAAGATAAAAATCTGGGAGGATTGTGATAAAGAAAAGAAAAAATTGGAGGAGGATGGTTCTGATCAAATAGAAGAAATCTCGAAGCATTATGAGCACGATGATTCTACTAAAAAAAGAGAAATCTCGGAGGTTAATTCTGTTCTACAAAAAAAAAATCTCGGAGGTTAATTCTGTTCTACAAAAAAAAATCTCAGAGGTTGATTCTGTTCAACGAAAACAAATCTCGGTGGAATGTGATGAAGTACAGAAACAATTGGAGGATGAGGGTTTTGCTCAAATGATAAAAATCTGGGAGGATTATGACCAGACATTTGGGAACCTAATCAGATTTTGGATCAACATAGGAAATCTTGATGGAAGGGAATTTGAAGGTTTAAGAACCATGAAGCTCAAATTGGAAGGGTGCAATGATATTTTTTTCAATATATCGGGTTAAAATTTTTTTGCAGAAGACTCAATACTTGCATGTGGATGGATTGAGAGAGTTCAAGGATGTTCAAGATCTATTCACCCTAAGATTTCGAGAGCTGAAGCATCTTGACATTGACAATAGCCCATCAATTAAGTGCATCATCCATTCATCCATCGGCCTCCATCACACCCCTTTCACAATTTTAGAGTCTTTGTTCCTTAAAAATCTTATTCATCTAGAGAAGATATGCAATGCCACTATGGCACCAGAGTGCTTTGGCAAATTGAAAGCCGTGCACATTGAAAAGTGCCACCAATTGAAAAATCTGTGGTTGCTATCAGAGATGCAAAGACTTGTACATTTGGAAGAGATTCAAGTGTGCGAATGTAACTCAATGGAAGCCATTACCTCAAATGACGTGGGAAAAGTAGAAGTTGCTGATGACCTAGTTGAGTTGCCTAATGTATGCCATCTGGATTTGCAAAAGTTAGGAAATATGATGAGCTTTTCCAACGGAGGTGAGCGTGCTGCAATTCATGTACCTTTTTTGTTTTCTTTTGTCATATTGCGAGCATATAAGTTTCCTTAATTCTTAATATTGCAAATGCTATCTAGATCATACCGTTGCCATTAACGGGGGATTTAGGATAAGATGATATTAGTATTCACCAAACATTAATGCATATTACATTAGATTGATTCTTTGTAACTGATGCGCTTTGATTGGGATCAAACCAATTTTCGTTGAAATGCTGATGATGTGATGTCACACCAGCAAATGAAATATACAAAATGAAAAGAAATGGAGAGAGAGAGATGGAGGACACCCAAACCCCATCTATCATGCCACGACTTTACCATTATAGGGGAAACGGCACGATTATGCTCCTATCGGAAGGATGCTGCCAAAAACAGTAACCGATATAACCTTGTTATAAAATATATATCCATTTATATATTGCATAAAACAACGAGCTGGTTATAGAATCAAAGTAAAAAAATCCACCAAATACACACACACATCTCTAAACTATAACTAAACCTAACAATATCATCTTAGATATATACAACTACCTAAACTCATATCCAAAATTCAACTACCAAAATTTTTCCATTGATACTGCTCCAATCCTACTTGCCACTAGCTGAAGAAGATAAAAATAAAATAAAATTGGAATCAGTGGCGTGAACAACCACAATTTTTTGAGTAGAATAAATTTCTTCCAAGCATATTGAACATTCACCATGCATGTTACAAAGCAATACAAGAAACTCATTTATCCAAATTCAGTACATAAAATTACATAAAAATTCAATATGAGTTATATCACTTCAATACAACTTTTTACATAATAAAAAAGATTCATTCAATCAATAATATTAAAGCAGGCATCAATAATTCAGTCCATTCACTAATCCAGTGCTTAATATCAAACAAACGTCATGGTTAACACCTCAAGACAAGGCTTATCAAGATTCCTCTTGGCTAGGTCTCCACTTATATCAATTGGTGGTTTAGCCAAAGTAGGATATCCTGAAACCGGTATGATGCATACTTAACCCCTCAATGGATTCTAAATATAGCGACAATGAGCATAAACCTACTAACTTGTCCTCCATTAACTCACAAATTATATTTAAAAATCATTCTCATTAATCAAGTTCACTAACCTGAACATATAATTAGTTAAAATGGATCCATAATTTATAACTACTTTTGTCAAAGTAAGGTCACTAGTGAAAAGTTATTCAATCCACCACACCAGATAGATTGTTAGGATTAGGCCAAATTGTTAATTTTTTCATAGCTATAATTTGACGCATAATTCTTATGAGCAAAATTAGGTGTATAAATAACTACTATCTTTTGAACGTTTCCTTACTTGCCCCAATGCTCCTATGACTTTCCGTCAATAGGATTATTCAAATTATATATCCTTTGTCACGGCTACTCAATCTAGATGTTACCAAATATGTGCTTTCTCTGTGTATATATATATATAAGACTAAATGGCAATTATTGTTCACACGCAATAATCGGGTTTCGAAAATGTGTCATTAGAAAACACAATATTTTGTTAATTCATGCTATAAGCTTATGCGCATCAAGTTCGTGTCAATTTACGTTAACTTAAGATATGCCGTATCATGGTGTACAATCGTGTTATTCTTTTAAGAAATTGTCAACCCTATCAGCCCCAATTTTTGTTATAAAATTCTACTAGTTCTCACACGCGTGCGTGATTGCTTTTGGTTACTTTGAAATTCAATGGATTGATTAATTTCGTGGTAACCTCAAGTAGCATTACTCGAATGATGAGAAAAAAAAAACATGTTATCTTCTTGTTGGTATGATAGAAATTTCGTGGTATAATCAAGATATCCTTAAAGCCAGCAAAAACAGAAATAAAAATATTGGATAGTTTATCGCAGCATAAACCCTCTTAAAACGTACAAAATCACAAAATAAACATAATCGCATTAAGAGAAAAAAGGAAAAATAAAATAAAATGAGAGACTCCAATCACAAATGTACGCGTGTGGAAGGGCAACGTAAGAAAAATAAAGGAAAACGCATTGGGACAAAAAAGTTCATGTAAGTGTACTTGTTGATCAAACTCTATATCCGACCCATAGAATGGGCTCTGAAAAAGCAATTCCTAGAATAGAAATTCTGTTTCTGTCTCTGTCTCTGTCTCTCTCTCTCTCTCTATATATATATATATATAGAGAGAGAGAGAGAGAGAGAGAGAGAGAGAGAGAGAGAGTTGGTAGGGGGTTCGGTAGGGGGTTCTTTTTTTTTCCCTGGACATTATATGTAAGCATATATGTTTTGGTATTAGAGGTGATAGGTGATCTTTTAGACGAACTTTGCTTTCAAATGTCCTTCCTCTATGTTAAAGAATAATCTTGCTATTGTTCTTTACGTCAATTTCAGAATAAAAAAGTTTGACTCCTCATTTGACCATTCAACAAGAATTCTTTAAATATAATATGTCCATGAATATCGTCCCACCGAAATTAGCTAGAGTTGGAAGTGACGATTTGCCAATTCAAATAAACTTGAAAATTATGATTATTATTTGACATTCTCGACTCTCGAGTCTCATGTCATAAGTATCTATAACATCTTGTAATTGATCATTTACTTTAATTGAATACGGAAAATACATGTATGTAACATCTAATTAAAAACCAATATACATATATTCGTTAGAAATTGAGTTTTTTGCTAACAAGCTTGAATTTTGTAATGAAGTGCTTGATTGATAAAATATTTAGATATTAAACTACTTTCATCCAATAACTTGAGTTTTTAAAACAAATGACAGTGGTTCAACAAATCTCCCATGTTATTAGGACAGGAGATTTCATTTGCTTCCTCAATTAAATATGTCAAAACTTAGTACTAAGTACTAGGTTAAGTATGAGGGGGAAGTGATAAAATATTTAATTATTAAATAACGTCTTTATCTAATAGTTAGTAGTACTCTCACACAATTTTATAAAGTATTAACTGGCTTAGTAACGAAGAAACTCTCTTACAATAGTTAGTATTTTGACGGTTTAACTAATGATAAATTAACGTCCTTCTTCCCCATTATCATAAAAACCTTGAAATTCTGACAATATCACATGTACGGCTTCGATCTTGCGGGCATGTGCTCAGGAAGCAATTGAAAAACTTTGAGAGGAAAGTGAGCGGTTAGGTTCAAGAGGACCCAAAAGAAGAAGAAAGAAAGAAACGTTGGAGATGAAGGGCCTTTTATACGGTCACTTCACTTCATTATTAGATCTCATATATATTTTTGTCTATGAAAAAAAAAACTCTTGCTCTCAGATTAATCATCCCCAAAGCCCCAATTTTCTCTTAATTGCACCAGAAAAAGGTGTCTGAGCCCCATCTATTATCAATTAGGCAACATCCTTTTTAGTGAGAGTTTTAGAAAACTGTTTGTTATTCAATGAAACAGTCGAAGAAATTAGAAACGAGGAGTACTATGGATATTTCTATACTCCTTTTAATTTTTTCTTTCTTTTCGTCTTGTTGTGCAACTTAATAAAATATTCTATAGCAAGCAATCCCTTGACTCTCTTCTGCCGTTGTAGAGTGCTGCGCTTGCACCACGATTTAGTTATCACCGACAAAAATTTGCATGCACCACAGTTTTGCAACTTATCTATCTTGGGCAACCATATGAAAAAATGAATGAAATCATGCTATAATCAATATCATCTCTAGTTCTCAGCGATTATTTAGGGTATACAGTGGACATTTTTTAAGCCTTCAAGGTGTGATTTTATCTAGTAGTGAATGCCTCGTATCTTCCAAATTCTAAGAAAAGTGAACTCAAAAGGTCATTTGACTCACTGGAAATGCTCACATAATTCTTTTAACATAAATTAACATAATAATCAGCCAAACCAATATGCCCTTTTTACTTGCTTGAAGACACAGAACTTATTGTGGAGCCATATTCTTTCTTTTTCTATTACAGGTTATGTTTCCTAGCTTGGAGGCATTACATATCTCTGTCATTGGTTACATCAAGATGATACGGGACAATCATGTGGCATTATCCTTTCCAAGATGTTTTCAATATTTGAAGACTCTAGATGTGTCATATTGTGATGATTTATCAAATATGTTCACGCCAATAATAGTTAGAAATTTAGTGGAACTCACAAAATTGAGGATAAGTAATTGTAACAAGTTGATAGAGGTCATCAATGACGAGGGAGGTAAAGAGGGGCCTGTAGGGGCTTTCAAACAATTAAAGTATATACAGCTTGAAGAGTTGAGAGGGTTGACATGTTTCAGCTCAAGTAGATATATTTTGATGTTCCCTCTCTTGGAAGATATCATTGTGACTAAATGTCCCAACATCAAGTTCTTCTCTGAGGCACCAATAAGGGCGCCAAAGCTAAAGAATGTAGAAGTGTCGATAGGAACATGGTTTTGCAACGGAAATATAAAGAACACCATAGAGAAAATGGTATGCATCAAATTCTGTGCAATTGGATAATTTTGATTACCAAAAAACTAATTGATTTTTGCTAACTAGAAGTATATGATTAATGATGCATATTTTGACAGGCTATGGAAGATGGAGTAGAGTTTATGCATCTCTATCAGGCAAAAGGGCATAGCGATCTTATTTCCATCATGCCATCTAGGCAATTAAAATCACTGGTCGTGGATGGCTGTTCATTTTTCAACGCAATTCCATCTGGATTGATGGATAAATTAGACAAAATTAACACATTGCAGGTGCAAGATTGCGAGCAGCTAGAAGAAATATTCGGCCTTGAAAATCTGGTGGCTAAGAAAAGCACCCAAGGGCTGCCTCAACTGTGGGCTTTGAATTTGATCAATTTACCAAAGTTGAGGCAACTATGGAACAAAGCTTTTCAAGGAATACTCTGCTTTAATTCTCTAAGCTATCTAACCCTTTATAGGTGCAACAACTTAAGACATGGTTTTGCTCCATCGATGGCTCGATGCCTTCCCATGCTTCAAAGGATGGAAATAAAGAACTGTAATCAGATGGAAGGAGTGATCGCAGAGGAAAAATGGGAGAGAAGTGCAGTGGAGAAGATTACATTTCCTATTCTTCGTTGGATTGAGCTGGAACGCTTACCCAATATGACTGCTTTTCTTTTTAGCATGAATCATGCATTGGAATGCCCCGTACTACAAGAGCTGACCATTGCTCACTGCCCCAAGATGATAACGTTCACTTGGCAATCATTGATGAAAATTGACCAAGGCATTTCTTCACCTCTCACTTCACAGGTCGGTCTTTTTTTTTTTTTTTCACAGAGTTGATGCTTCCCTTTTATCTAATATTGATGCTTTTGACAAACATGCATATCTAGTAGAAAAATGACAAAATAATAAGTTTTCACTTAATTCTAATATCAAAAGTGTAATGCTCTAAAATCCACGAAGCTGCTACTCGTAGTCTTACCTGAAGACCTGGATATTTCATCTCTCCTATCTACACAATCCTGCAACCGTTATCGGTGATTTAGCGTAAATACTGAGTTAGCACATCGCTGACTGAACAAGTAATCTGCTACCTCTTCTAGGGATCAGAAATTCTAATAATTAGTAAGTGCTTTGTACTGATTTATGTGCATAACCTTTTAATATCTAGTAAGATAAAAAAAATTATAATTCTAAATAAATATAATTATTTGTTGCACATATCCTTATCTTTTTAGAAGTGTTATGTTTGCGTCAGCTAAAAAAATCATATCATGCACAGTACTTTAGAATTGATGAGCTAGCTTCTTAGCAATGTTATCCCAATAACCATATAAAAACATTTACTTTTTACAATTGAACCGCAAAGTAGTAAAGATAAAATAGCATCTAAAGGGGCAAAACACTTTCCGTATGGCCACTTCATATTTTCTTGCATAGAAGGAAACTTGCCGCATTCTATTGAACATGGATAGCACATCAAAAGGAACACATCCAAAGACTGAAAAAAAGGGGGAAAAGAAATTTAACAGAACAAAATACCAAGGATAAGAAATTGTAAAGTTATTTAAATAAAATCTGCAAACTCACTTCACATTAACTTTAATTTAATTTATGATAGGTTACCATGAAAGTACAAAATAAAAGAAATAAACAGGTACACACCATTGTCTAATTTTTTTGAGGAAAAATATCAATTTCGAATTTATTTTGATAGAATTAAGTGAACAAAAATATCTTTACCAAATTTATGTAAATATACATCACATTTTTAAAATGGCAATTAGCACATACCAACTGATCAAGTCAGTACTTTTTCCCTCTTCTTATGGCCTTTTCTGTTATATATTTTATATAGGTTTCAATTATTTCTTTTTCTTTTTTCTTTTTTGACGGAGGAAAAGGCTTGTGTTTTTTTCTTGTTCTAATGTTTTTGCCTTTTTTTCATTATCATTTTTTTGTGACTAGGCTGTTTAATCATAGTAAGTATCCACACATTTGTTTGCTCTTTAATCATAAGAGCCAGCAATAGTTATCCATATACTTTTAGTATAATTTTGTTGGTTATATATGAATTGTCACATAATAATAAGTATCTATGTCACAAGTTGTGAAAGCATCAACCAACGCCTCCCTGCTTATGTCACTAACAAGCTCTAAAATTGTCATGATTTGCGAGAGTTAGGGAAGTTTGAAAGTTCTTTCTTTGAGTTCATAACTTGTTGTAATCATATTCATTATCACTTTTTCTCAATATGGCAGATACTATTTCCTCATCTTAAGTCGATGGTTCTCTCCCACATGGATAAACTTCGAGTGGAGTTTTGTGCGATCAAAGAAGCTGGCCTCCCTAACGTTACCTGATATGCCACAAGTCAAGACTTTGTGCCCAACTTGCCATTCTTCAAGGAATTGTGACTGACTCGATAAACTAAACTTGTCATCCTTTGCGGTATTTATTAACAAGTGGGCCCAGAGACAACCAAGAAGAACTTTCAGACCAAGAAGCATTCTCTTCATTTCAAAGTGCATGATTACAATTACTCTTATTTTTTATTTTTTTTACTGTGTTATCTCATATCTACTGCATAATCATGTCACTTTGTGATATCATAGAAAACATTATATCCCTTGCCCATAACTTTGTCGGCAGCATATGATATTTCTAATATCTTTTAGTATACTTTCCTTCGTGAACACTCATAAGATATTCCTACTTTCCTTTCTTATTTCTCACGACGTCTCCTTTGCCCAATTTCCTTTTCTTTTGCCCAGTCAAGAAGTGCTCCAATATCTCTGTCTGATTCCTTGATTTCCCTTTTTAAAGATTGCCAAAATCCGCAAGATAATGCCAAATGGATGAATCGGTGGGCGATAAGGATTTGATGGGCTCTTTTCCTTTCCTTTTTTTTTTTTCTTTCGATAACTTCTCATTCGGCCGAGGTTTCTGATTCATTACCAAACTGTGTTCCCACCGGACATTCATCCAATATTTTCTGCCCATGATGCCTTTTGTTTTGCAGAAAATTCGTCAAACGCATAAGCGCATATTCTCATCGGAAACCTTAGCCGTGAACATGTCCAGATCATCAGTCGCATAAAAGAACACGTCGGCAAGGAAGAAGAAAAAAAGAAAAAAAGAAAAAAATCTTAAAAAATTAAAAGAAATTCTACGTTACAATATATATAGACCATACAAATACATTCCTATTCTTTTTTCTATTTCGAGTATAGAAATTTCATATAATTACCAAACGTATTCTTTTACTAAAAAATTATTCCGGGAAATAGAAATAAAAAAAGAAGAAGACTATTTCTTTAAAAAAAAAATGTTTCCCACAATAGAAATATTACCAAACGCACCATTAAATGCCAAAATCAGAGAAAAAACACTTAAAAGCTAATAGCAAGCCATGTCAATTTTCGGCAAGTCACATCAGATTTTTGTGAAGCCTTTGCCGAAGTTGACACTTAAGTGTCTATTTTTTTTTTTTTAAAGTAGCACTTAAGTATATCTTTTGGAAGTTTTGACATTTATCAAATGCATTCAAATTCTCAAAAACTCGTCCATAAACAAAATTAATCTAGCTTGTTGAGATTGCAAAGCGTGCATTCAGCATTTCGTTCATGCTTTGTTTTTGTTTTTTTCTTTTTGCTTTACTTCCTCCCTCTATTTTTTGTTCTTTTATTTTCTTTTCAACAAAGCTGAAGCAAATGAAAAGGTTTAGGATGGGCTTAAGTAAGACAGTTGGGCTTGGGCTTATTGTTTTGTTTCTTATAGAAGCCTAATTCTTATTTCATTGCTCTCAAGCGAGCCTTTGGTGACCTTTAGGGTTGATGTGGCGATCGTTGGCCCAAAAGTAGCGCCACATGGTGCCATGTCATCTCCAGTAAGAGACATAGGATATCACGTCAGTCGAAACCTTGAGAGAATACTAATGCTACATTTAGCCATTCGGATAAAAGTCAGGAAAGGACAAGTTTTATCCTTTATTGTGTTTAGTAACTGTTCATGATATAATAAAGTCAGATATAGATGAGATATAGATCGGATAAAAAAATTATGTGGAAGTTAGAATAGACCTGGATAGGATTTCTCTTGTCTATCTATTTTTCAGAAATTTCTACGCTCTCATTTTCCTTCTCCTTCTCTCACATGCACGACTCCTCTCACCTTGGAGTTTCTTGAAAACACTTCATGAAAGTAGCTAGTCGGAACATCTTCTTCTTTGTAGCTCTAATCTGACGAATTCAATCACCATCTTTGGCAAGGAGCCATAGGTGGTTCTGCTTCCTTGCGAGATTTCATCTCTCTCTCTATGCATCGATATTCACATGCTTTATACGGTTCGTGAGTTCTTTCCCTGGTTTGTATTAACTTTCATGGGTGCAATCATTTGTGGTTTGGCTCTATTTCTCTCTTTCGGTTGACACATGGTACACTGCATTAGTCACGTATCGAGTACTGTTTGAAATCAAAAGTCGCCACTGCACCAACCGAACCATCTGACCTTAGACAAGTCATTCAACCTTAGATCCAGAAGGTTAGATGATCTTAAGTTAATGGCGTAATTCAAAAACTGGATTGAATTGTATTTTTTCAATACAATCAACGTAGTTGCATCAGGCAAAGAACCTTTTTCTTTTCTACTTATGATATAACTTTCTTGCGATTTCTCTTTTGTGTTTTATGTTGGATTCTTGGCTCAGTGTTGTTTCATGTACATAGTGTAGTGCACCGTGACTTTTGTCTCCCTCTCAAAACCTAGATTCAAGAGTTACAATGTCATGTCCTCCACACAATTTTAAGAGGCCTTTGCCAATATTGATTATGTACATAAGGTTTGACATGATGGAGAAATCATGCATCTTTAAAGGCCAGATTTCTCGGTACTAATCTACCGGTGTTTAGGAAAAGTACAAAAAAAATTCTAAACCTATGACATTGATACTAATTCAGTTATAAACCTTTCAATTAGACCAATTTAGTCTAAAATATTTTCACATGGTACCAATTCAGTCCTTCCAGTCAATTTTAGCCATAAATGCCAATCGGTGTCGATGGTTCGACCAACACTAATGTGATAATTTTTAAATAATTTTTTATCTTTTTGAAATTTTTATAAAATTTTTCTTTTCATTTTCATTTTCCTTTTTCTCTTCTTCCTCTTTGGGCTTCTTCTCCCTACAATGGCCGGCGAGGGTCGCAACCCTTGCCTAGCCTTGCTTAGGGCTGCGAGCAAGGCGACTTTGCCCAGATCTTGGTGAGGCCAACCTCACTTGCAGACCTTAGGCCTGCCGATGGCTAGCAAGGGCTTTGTGGCCCTCACCTAGTGCTCGGCAAGCCTCGCCGGTCATTGTAGGGAGAAGAAGCCCAAGGAGGAAGAAGAGAAAAAAGGGGGGGGGGGGAAAGAGAAAGGAAAAAGAAAAGAAGAAGAAAATTAAAAAAAAATTCAAAAAAAAAATAAAAATTGCCACATTAATGTTGGCTGGATGGCTAGTGTTCACGCTAACGTTAGCGGGTAAAATTAGTCAGAAAGACTGAATTTATACAAATGTAAAAAGATTTAAGATTAAATTAATCAATTCAAAATGTTTATAACTAAATGGTATTAATATCATAAGTTCAGGACTTTTTTGGTACTTTTTCCACTGGTGTTTGCTATGTTCATGCTCGACTTTTTGTGCTTGTCTCCAAGTGGAATGTTCGAAGAGAATTCCATAGCAAGTGAACCAGGATGCCCCGAGTTTGAGTATGGAAGCCTAAGAGGGGACAAACCCTGGGAGTATTATACCCAACGATGGCCCGAAGGGATGTCAGAGCTGAATTGTCTTGGTGACAAATGCCTTGGTGGCAGAGTACCTTGGAGTTGGGATGCTTGCAGCTTAGTGCTGTGGATGCCCGACGTGGTAGCCGAAAGTCATTGTTCATGCTGCCTATGATGTATTGGTAACAGTTGAAATGAGACTGAATTTGGTGATATCATATGTGTGTTACATAAATTTTAATCCATGTAGTTGTTGTTCTTGTTGCATCACGTGTGTGTATATCCTATATCAATGTATTTTGACTTTATGCATGCGACTTATAGGACTGTAGCCATGTCGTGTGCTTATAGACTTGTATTCATGGATTTGTGTGCTAGGCTGTGTCCTAGGAATTGAGTGCCGACTAGATCAAATGGTTTATGGGTCTATTTCTTTCTCTTGTTGGGCTTCAGCTCACATTTGTTGTATTTTTCAGATAAGCAGAAATGCCGATTCTCCCTGCTACCCCCACCTCTGTCTACGGCGCGCCCGTAGTACTTGAGACTGAGACCGAGGAATTCACCAACCCCCATTTTCCGGGCACCGCTTTTGTTCGTCTTACTACGAAGATTCACGTAGATATTGGATAGTCTGACTTGGTCCTGTATCGTTTTGCTGCTATCTTTGTAAAGGTGGAAGATCGTTTGGTTGGGCTCATTCCGTGCCCGACAACCATTGGCGTGGGTGGAGATGGTGATAGTGGTGGAGGGAATTAGGCGTGGACGGGATGAATGTTAGGAGGAATCATGTAGACTAAGGCACAATGGGACCCTTTCTGGGTAAGGTGCTAGTAAGCGGATGGGCCGGATGAAGTATGCATGGTAAAGGATCATGTTAGTAAGAGGCTTGGCTCGAGAGGCCCCTTTTGATGTAATTTCCTTCTAAATTCCTACAATTTTGGTTGTATAGTCCCCCTTCCCGTTCAACGTAGTTAGTTATGAAATAAATAAAGGCATGATTCCCTCTTGTTTCAATGTGTCTTGAGGCATCATTTATAATTCATGTTATTTATGCTATCCCAAGCTAAGGCTTCTGCTTCGATTGATAACTCAGATGCTTAAGGATAGGATTAGCTTGAGATGATCTAGGACTTGACACTAAGAATATATATGGTCGTGCACACAATAATGTGATGCTTTTAGACTTTTTTGGCTATTCCTTACTAGTTTATGTACAGGTGGGAGCTGTATGGAAAATTTACTATGTATATAAATGTACTCGAATAAAAGATAATCTTTGCTCTTCTTTTCCAGTTTTGAGTACGTCTATTTTCTGCACAATTGATTGTGCCCTATATAAGTTGGGGGCGCTGAATATTTTCATCCATTAGGAATAATCGTCTATTTAGAAAAAAGATATGTAGAAGAAAGGCAGCTCCATTTCTAGAAAAGAAACGAGAAAGGTGCAATAACAATCTAATATATAAAAAACGTACATACGCACCTCATTGGTCTCATTAGTGAGGTGTAATTAGTCATTTTGTATAGAACCATTAAAATGAGGTTCTCAGAAGTAAATAAGTATCATGATTAGTAAACTTAATAAAGAAAAAATGAAAAAGCATCCTTCATGAACCTTCAATTTTTTTTCAATGGAGTTATTTACGCAGCTCAAAACCTATGCATATTCACAAGATCAATAGATAGATGTCTCTTAGATATCAATGGAATGGTTGGGATTCTTTGGCACGTGATGATCCTTATCAGGTACGGCAATTCCTCTATTCCACATACATTGGATAATAACTAAAGACACGCAAATTTGTACTCTTGAAGTGGTCCTAAGTGAAAGTGCAAGTGTGGTGATTCGATTTAGGTTTTGAGCGAGCAACCCCCTAGGGTTAAAAGATGGGTGCCACTTCGTTTTCTAGAAAGCAAACTAACCTAATATAAAAGTGAAAATTCATTATTTTCCCATATAAAAGAGCTCTGCATTTCCTAAATGGTAACTCTTAATTTTGCCACACGCGTCTACATTGGAAGTTGATTTTGCTGCTAATGTTATAAACATGTGAGCTGAGCGCTTCTTCGTTTTACTCTAACTCCTGGGAAGGTTTGGAGATTATTTCTACGCTAGAAATTATTACTTATTTAAAATTTTAAGCTTAATCGCACAAAATATATGTTTGTTCATGTTAAAAAAGAATTTAGATATTGGGATTGAAAAACTAGGTTCACTAAAGTTTAGATTCAAATGATGAGGCATGATTAATTAAAATCTAACATTAGAAGTTCCGGGTCACAGGCCTCGAAGAAATTTAGTTGATGGTCGAGGCATAATTAAACTAAAGTAATAATTTAAGGTTTTTCTATTTACGCAGATTGGCAAAATAATTCAATTAAGTGCCAAACAGACATTAAAAACAAAAAACAAAAACAAAAAACAAAAAACAAAAAACAAAAACTAATTCATGGGAAAACGTTTTCCTCATTTTCCAGCGTTTGATTCATTTAGGAAAATGAGTTAACAGAAAATGTTTTCCTAGTCAATAAAAAATGTTTTCCTTCCAAAACTTAAATTCAGGAAAACGATTTCCCCTTTAAAGGAATCGGAAAACGTTTTACAAAATGTTTTAAGGTCCTTTCTTAATGAAAAATTTATTATTAAAAAGAATTTCTAATTAAACATTTTGAATTTTTTTTATTATTATATATGTTTTTTTCTTGTTTTCTCTTTTCTTCTTTGCCTGTGAATGTAAACCCTAACTCCTCCTCCCCTCTCTCATTGTCCTTCGCCCCCTCCCTTTCGTCACCACCACCTCCTTCAACCCTAGCCCCTTCCACGGTCTCGTTGGCTTCGCTCCCTCTTCTTCCTTTTTTCAAATGCAATCCAAACACCAAAAAAATTTTTCAATCATGTATCACCAAATAAAGGAAAACTAATCATTTTCCTGGAAAATGGTTTCCCAAAAAACATTTTCCAAAAATGTTATGTTTTTCGTGAAACAAACAAACCCTGTTCAACAATAGCGATCAAAAGCTTAGCGGAGGGGATAGTGGAGAGACTGACAGGAAGGGAGGGGAGACCAAGATCGTCGCGGACGTTCTTGATGAGCGCCTCCATCTTCCCCCGGTATGCCTCCGCGTCGTGCTGCGTCAAGGCGTCGCTCTCGCCTTGGTACCACAACAGCGCCTTGATCTCGCCGCTGCCGCCGTCCCTCACGCTCTCCCTCGTCCTCCTCACCATGCTCTCATATAGCTCCTCCCCATGCCCCCACTCCCTGATCGCCGTGCCCCCCACCGTGCATGGCACCAGGCCCACCACCAAACCCATGCCCCTGCTGTGCTCCCTCACCGCGTTCGTGAAGGCCATCCCTGAGCCCACACCGCAAGCCTTCCAGGTGTTGATGTCACGGTGGAGGGGCTCCCGGGCCTCCTCCCGTCAGAGGTCAGCGCTAAGGTCGAGGACGGAATGGTCGAGGCGGCACTCCGAGGGGACGACCCCGTCCCAGCCGTGGGGGCGGTGACGCCGCCGCGGCCGGCCATGTTGCTCTGGCAAGAGAGGATGAAGATGTGCTTGGCGAGCGATGGGGGAGGTGGCGACGCCGGGGGTTGCGCTGGAGCTGAGTTGGTGGCGCCGTGGAAGGGGGATTTGTTGGGGATTTGGAGGACTTGATCGACGATTGGCTAACAAAAATGGAAAAAGATGGAAAAGGGAGCTTTTTATTTTTGTTTGTCTTTTATTTATTTTTATCCCCAAGTTTTTATTTATATTTTGTTTATTTATTTATCTTTATTTTGGAGGAATGTGTCATGGTCCGTGAATCCTCTCGTACTCGTGACACTTGTGAGTGGCGCTTGGGGTTATCTGATGAAGAGTGTGAGGCAGAAGGGTAGAACACAACTGGTCCGTGGGAGTGGCGTTAGGACGGTTGGTGCTAGGAGTTCTAGGATAGAATGATTATATTACTTAGGAGCTCTGATGAAGACGAGGTAGGCCTCCCGTGCACAAACTGGTCGGGAGCTGATGCCGCTCTCTTGACGAGGCCATGGCAGACCAAAACCAATTTTTGTACCTAAAGAGAACTAATGTCTTACTCGATGGACTAGACGCTCGAGCAAAGCTGAGTGTGGTAGGATCTCGTATGAAGAATCGTTCACCATATCATTCGTGGAACAGCTATAGAAGGAAGGCTAGTCTAGCGAATTCCACTCGCTAGGCAATCGTGGGTTGTTCTGAGGCCAAGGAATCTCTCGGCCCGTGACAAGTGGTATCAAAGCAGGAATCCCTCTAGTAAGTGAGCAAGTCAGAGAATTGGACTCCTCGCTCTAGTGCGGGTCAAGCAGATAAGTTCTGGTGGATGGGTACTAAGATGAGTCGGCTTCTCACCGAGCGAAATGCGAGTTAGAGAAGAACTGAATCCTCACTAAATAGGGATAACGTGTGACATCCCGATTTTCCGATTCTATTTTCAATTAATTGAGACGGGCATTTCGTTGGCACGCAGATAGTTCTTTTCCTTGAGTTGGCCACTCATGTGGAAACTAGTCTATCGGGTGAAGCTGTTAAGAGTTTCTAATGCATCAGACTCGAGAATTTGACCAGGAAGCGATCTTTCGACTGAGCTAATATGCAAGGGTCATTATGGCACAATTAAAAATCGATTAGAGATCGGAGATAGGTCGACACAATAGAGGCGTGTGATCGAGCGTGGGTGATTCCATCAGATCACACAATTTTTATTGATCGGCACTAGACCGACTTTTCTGTCGATTGGGTACCCTGTGTTCGTATTTGAAACCTTGAGATTTCCCCGACAACCGAAAGTCGCCAATGTTTCAAAGATGTACATTGTGGCTTGAGATGATCAATCACAAGTCAAATGCATGAAAAATTTCTAAAGGCTACCCGGTAGGTTGGGCCGCGCTAGTATCGTGCCAAAGTGAAATTAACCGTGAAATTGAGATCAAATTCAGAAATTGGAAGTCTGGGTGTGTCACAAATCATTTTAGGAATATTGACTAATCTCCGGAAGATTTTTCATGCAAGCCGAGTTTTTCAGCAAAATAATCAAAGAATGGCTATTTTGGCTCGAGAATTTAGTAGGCCCGCTTTTGGTCGTACTTTTGGGATCTACGTCGGTTCTATGGACAAGTGAAGATGTGAATTAAAGTGTGGTGACATTGGATTAATTTTATGGACTTCAAATTGATTCAATTGGAAGAGAATTAATGAGAATTGAAGGAATTGAATGTACAAGAATTGGACCCCGGCGGAAAAATAAAATGGACCCATTGAAGATTGTTGTGGGGAGGGATTTGAAGTTAGTGGAGCATGACATCACTTGATGATGTCATGGTGGGCCAATTTGTTAGATTAAAGAAAGGCAAAAAGAAAAGAAAAAGCCCCCCTTCTCTCTCCTCCCTTTCTTCTTCCTCAGCCGTGCGACTCCTCCATCTGCATCTTCTTCTTCTTCTTCGGTGGCCAGCAGCAGGAGAGATCCGGTTCAGCCGTCCTGACCAGTCTTCGTCCGCCCGCTCGGCCGCTCATCGCCGGTCGCCCCTCCGCCCGCTTGCCGTCGCTCAGCCCGCGCGCACCTCCGCTTCTCTCCTCTGTCCTCTTTCTGCTGTTCGGTGCCCTTGCTGTGCAAAGATCAGAGCAACTGAAGCAGCAAGTCTTGTCACCGCCGCAGCAAACGGCCGAAGCTGAAGTCGTCGCCGTCGCAGCTTGCGGCCGTTCGACCGCTCGCTTGCCCACTGGCTCTCGTCGCTGCCTCGGTCGCGCCTTCGTCCGCTCGTCCTGCATCCCAGCTGCTGCTCGATGCCGCTGCACTTCGCCGGAGTCTCCATCACCCCCGCCGGAGCCCGCACGAGCTGCCACCGGTCCTCCTTCGCCCTTTCCGACCCGAACCGGTGCTGGATCTGCTCCCTCTCGACCTCGATCAGCAACCCATAAAATGGGTATGGCAGCCCATGTTTGGCCCGTTTCGGCTGCCTTCCCGAGCCCGGATGCTCGGCCCGCTTTGAGGAAAGTTGTTCTCCTCGGCATCCCCGTTGTTTTGGTCTGCTCGGCTCGCTAATCCGGTGAGTTTAGCTCACTAAACCTCGCTTAGAGGGTTAATTATGCTTTAGGTGTGCTTAGTTTATGTTAAGTGTGATTAGGTGGTTAGTTTGATTTATTTAAGTGTGGATTATATTAATGTGTTTAATTAGCTTAAATTGTGTTTAATTTAAAGTTAAGTGGGTGTTTATATTAATATAAATATTGATGTGACATAAAGGAATTTACTTTTGATTTATTTAAATATCTCGAAATTATTGAATAATTGAATAATATTTTAATATTCGAAATTATTAAAATATTATTATTTAATTATTTTCGGAATAAATTAAATTATTTATTAAATTCCGAAAATTTTGCCAAGACCTTAAATTCTCAGAATTTCGTGCCGGTCGTTGCTGTGTAGTCGGATTTTGAAATTGATGATTGGATATTATAAATTGAGTGTGGATTTCGAAAACTATGGATATTATTATTTAATTAATTTTCGGAATAAATTTAATTATTTAATAATCCGAAAAATTATTTTGGGACCTTAAATTCTCATAATTTCGTGCTGATCACTGCTGTGCATTTAGAATTTGAATTTGATGAATGGATGTGGCAAATTGAGTGTGATTGTGATTTATAGGGATTCTTTATGAAATCCTAAGTGTAGAAATTGATTGGAGATTGGCTGTGATTAACCACCTACTAGAGGTCGTGCCCGATGAGGCCGTGAAATACCACCTATTAGAGGTCGTGCCCGATGAGGCCGTGATATACCACCTATTAGAGGTCGTGCCCGATGAGGCCGTGAAATACCACCTATTAGAGGTCGTGCCCAATGAGGCCGTGATATACCACCTACTAGAGGTCGTGCCCGATGAGGCCGTGATATACCACCTACTAGAGGTCGTGTCCGATGAAGCCGTGATATACCACCTATTAGAGGTCGTGCCCGATGAGGCCGTGATATGCCAACTACTAGAGGTCGCGCCCAATGGGGCCGTGAATTGCCACCTGTTAAAGGTCGCGCCGAGTGGGGCCGTGATGCCACTAATTTAAATTTGCTGAGTAGGGCCATAGTTGAGAGCAATGATTGATTTGTTAGAATGACATGTAATCGGCCGAGTCGATTGATCGCTGAGACGATCCAAGTGGTTGAATTGTTTGATAATGTGATTGTGCCATGGTTGTTTGGTTATCATAATTGCACGTGGTTGGTTTATATAAATTGTGCTAACCTGCAGATAAAGGCTGAGGTGAGGTAAGTCCTCTGTGTGATGTGGCTAGGTCACCCGGGGCGTATTTTCTTTCTAATAGGGGTTTAGGGGGTTGAACTTGCTGAGACATCGTCTCATCCCGGTTGTGGGATTAAAATTTCAAGTCCCCGGTGGACGGAGTGGCCATATAGCTTTGGTTGGCCTTGAGGAGTTGCAGAGGTGAAGTCATAAGGGTTGGAGAGCGTGTCCTGCTAGTTGGTTGTAGGATAGTTCCCATTTTGTCGAGCTAGTCTATTTCGTAGAAAGTCCAGTGTTGTATTTAAACCCCTTTGTGTTTGTAAATGGGTGTTTGGTATTGTGATTGATTGCCTGCTTTTCTATCCCAAGTTAAATGTTGTTAGGGGATTTGTTTCGCTTCCGCATGCGTAAAGAAATGAATGGGTCGGCGACATTTCCTGGGATGTCGCATTTTTGATCGACCGTAGTGGGATGTGCACGCGCTCGGGGTTCGGGGCGTGACATAACGTTCCTAGATCGATTGGTGATTCAAAGAAGAGGTCTACTATCACGTTTTCAACAAGCAAAGAACCTCCATTGGTTTGCTGGGGTCAAGATGCTACTTAGGTTGAAATGGTGCTGCCAAAAGATGTGGTTGGCGAAAAAAAAAACCACACTTGCCAGAAAGTGCAGGTGACTGAGAAGGGCCGAGCGGCTGAGATCAAAAGAGGTTACTGATAGAGCGAAACCTATTTTGTTGGGCTAGCGTGACCGTTCAATGTGAATTCCCAAAAGTGGCACATCAATGGTTAATTTACATAAGGAAGTGACAGAGCAGATCACAACGAGGGCACTGCGAATTGAGTGGGAGAGAATGTCACGGTCCGTGAATCCTCCCATACTCGTGATACTTGTGAGTGGTGCTTGAGGTTATTTGACGAAGAGTGTGAGGCAGAAGGGTAGAACACAACTGGTCCGTAGGAGTGGCATTAGGACGGTTGGTGCTAGGAGTTCTAGGATAGAAGGATTATATCACTTAGGAGCTCTAAAGACGGGGTAGGCCTCCCATGCACAAACTGGTCGGGACTAATGCCGCTCTCCTAACAAGATCATGGCAGGCCGAAACCAGTTGTTGTGCCTGAAGAGAACTGTTGTCTTACTCGATGGACTAGGCGCCTAAGCGAAGCTGGGCATGGTAGGATTTTGTACAAAGAATCATTTACCGTATCGTTCGTGGAATAGCTATAGAAGGAAGGCTGGTCTAGCGAATTCCGCTTGCTAGGCGACCGCGGGTCATTCCGAGGCCAAGGAATCTCTCAGCTCATGACAAATGCCTGTAGCATTCTGGTACGTGTGGGGCCGTGCGCGTGTGTTGGTCTAACCGTCCGGTCTGAGCATTTCTTCCTTTAGGTGAAGCTTCACGTGAAAGCTAGGTCGAGCGACGCGCATTGAGAAAAAGGGAAAAAGCAATTGCTATTTCACTAAGAAAGGATCTCCGTGATTCATTTTCTTTTTATTTTAATTCAGTTGGGATCAGCCAAACTTTTCAAAATGTCATGTGGAGTTTATATGTTGTATTATATATTTCGAAATTTGAGAAAATTACAAATAAGGGCTGAAGTGAGATTATTTTCTCTAAAGAAGGTTTAGAGTGTATTTAAGTTTCAAATAAGATTATGAAGTAACTAAATCAGTTTTACATATTTAGGTTTGTTGTAAAGAAAATTAGTTTGTGCCTCAAAAGTAGAAGTTGAAGCAAAAGATTTGATGGATAAAGCTAGAGAGTAGTGAATCTTGGGGTGTGTTTTGCAAAAAACTTAATGATGAATGAAAATAATTTTTAGGAATACGGTTAGTTTTCTTTTATTTGATAATATGTGATCGAAAATATTTCTTTTTTCTTTTACACACACACACATATATATATATATATATATTAGGAAATGATTTCACTCTCATGACTTTATCTATACAAAAAGAATTCAAATTTTTTAAAATACTTTGATTTTAAAAAATTTCAAAGTTTTAGTTATTTTATTTTTAAATTATTATTTTTTTCTTTTTTTTTCTTTTTATTTACTTTCAGAAAAATCTCCATTTGATGATGGTCAACATTTTTTCTTATTTCGAGTCATAAGGGTCCATCGTGAAGATAAAGAAATAATAATTTTGTTGAAATGGAGGAAACCTGCAAGTAGTTTTTTTTTTTTTTATGAAATTGTCTAACCATTTTATGTTCCTTTTTTATATCACCAAAAACTTCAATTTTCTGCACCCGATTTAATAGAACAACACGTAACCATCCCCCCCCCCCCCCAAAACAAAAAAAAAAAAACACTAAATAAGCATGAATAAAACTTCATTGACATCTTTTACTTAAAAAGTTTGAAAATTTATAACAAGTGTTTGTTCCATAAATCATCTAGTTCTAATTCCCCACTATCACATATACTTGAAAAAAGTGTCACAAAGTCCTAAACTTATCGTATTGATGTTAATTTAATATTAAAACTTTTAATTGTGTCATTTAGTCACAAACCTTTTGACCTAGAACCAATTAAGTCATTTTGCCTAATTTTGGTAAGATATTACTAATGTGAATGTTGACCAATACGGCCGGCATTGACATTGACATTTTAAAATAATATGTTAATAATTTTCATTTTTTTTCTTTTTTCTTTTTCCCCCTCTTTCCAATGGCCAACATGGCCATGGCCAAGGTGGCCCTTGCTACCATAGGCAGGCGTTAGCCTCGTCTAGGCCTAGGCGATGCCTAGCGAGGCCCCCTAGCCTGGGCAAAGGTCAAATTTGGCAATGCCGACCCTCACCTAGGTTAGGTGGCCTAGCTTAGTATCGCCTAGGCGAGGGTGGGCCTCACTAGCCATCGGAAAGAGGAGGAAAATATAAGAGGAAAAAATAGAAAAAATTCAAAATTGATTAAAAACATTATTTAAAAATGTCAACGTCAATACTGGTCGTGCTCCATAGCTCGGCTAATGTTAACATCAATAATATTTAGTCAAAATTAGTCGTAAGGACTTAATTGGGTTTGGGTCAAAGAGTTTAGAACTTAATTAGCACAAATGCAGTAGATTTAGAACTTTTTTGACACTTTCCCCATATAACTTGTTATATATCTTAATAGATGAAAGATCAAATAACTTTGACTAGCAATCGAGATCTACCAGTTTATGATATATTTTAAATTTCTACGAAAAGCATTTTTGAGAGACTATAAAAACACTTGTGCATAATAAGTTATCTCTTCATTGAGTTGTGACCCGACCTAAGTGCCTTGACCTCTTTTTAGGGAATCCAAGCGAAAGGTGAGTTCAGAGATATTTGTTCAAATAAGATGATATTAGTATTCATTGAAAGTTACTGCATATTGCATTGAACTTTGATTCTTTGTATTTGATGCGCTTTGATTCGAATCCCACCAATTTTCGATGAAATGACGATGAAGTATTGTTACACCAGCAATAATGTAAAAGATAAAAAATGAAGAGAAATATACAGAGAGAGATGAAGGTTGGAGGACAACTAAACCTCATCTGTCATGCGCCAACTTTACCATTGTCGAGGAAATGACACGGTCATGCTCTTTATTTGAAGGACGCAGCCTAGTATGCAAACCAATATAAACTTGTTTTAAAAATATCTAGCCATTTATATATCTGATGAAACAGCAAGCTATTTATAGAATTAGAATTTAATAATCCACCAAAAAACTATACATCTCTAAACTAATAACTAAACCCAACAATATCATCTTACACTTGTGTATCTAAACTTATATTCATAATCTGACCATCACAAGTTTCCCATTGATAATGCTCACATCCTACTTGCCACTAGCTAAAGAATATGAATATTTTTGGAGTGAATGATGTGAGCAGCCATAACTCAGTGAGTTGCACAAATCAGGAAGCATCGATACTCTCTGACAACTTTTGTGTGGTGTTAGATATTTGGACACATGTTTGACATTTTCTGACACTCTCGAACATTTTCATGTGTCAAAAAATCTGACATTTAGTCAACTTTCCCGACATTTTTTAATACTCGAGTTAAAATTTCGACATGTGAAGTCAATTTTAAAAATTTTCAATAAATAAGGGGTCAAAATGTATATACGTAAAAAAATAAAAAACAATAATAAAAATAATGAATGGGGAAATAAGAAAAAATTAGTCTTTTATTCTCTTCCAATTTTTACTTCTCGTGATACGCAATTCAACCACCAAGTTTTTCTTCTCTTCTCTTTTGACATGTCTGACACACAAGTTCAGAATAGAAATTGTTTATTTTTTCCTCTAAGTTTTATGAATTGTTGGAATGAAGTTGAATTTGTCATTAAAAAAATGAATGCTATTAATAAATGGTTGACTAATGTTTTTAGTGTAAATTCATTATGGATCAGATTTTTTTTTAGAAACAATGTATTGGTGTGTCGTCTCGTATCATGTCATATGTCGCATGTCAGTATAGGTGCTACTTAGGCATTTACCATACATATTGCAAAGCAAGACCAAAAACTCATTTATCCAAATCCAATACATAATATACATAAAAATCCAAATATGACTTATATCACTTTAACGCAGCTTTATACATATAAAAAATTATTAATCCAATTAATAATATCAAAGCAAACGTCAATGATCCATTCTATTTACTAATCTATTACTAAATATCAAACTAACGTTATGGTTAACACCTCTAGACAAGGCTTACCAAGATTTCCTTCGGCCACATCTTCACCTATATTAGCTAGTGGTTTGGCCTAACTAGGATATCCATAATCAAATATGATGCATAACCAACCCCTCAACGGGTTCTAAATATATTGACAATGAGCATAAACCACTTACTCATTTTGCATTAACCGACGGATTCTATCCAAAATTCACCATATAAATCAAGTTCACTAACTAGAACATATAATTATTTAAAATGGATTAATAATTTATAACTACTTTTCAAAGTAAGGCCACTAGTGAAAATTCATTCTTCCACCACATCATATAGGTCGTTGGGATTAGGACAAATTGTTGGTTTTTTTCATAGCTATGATTTGACACATAATTCTTATGAGCAGGATTAGGTGTATTAATAATTATTATTTTTTTAACATTTTCTTACTTGCCACTCTACTCTTATGATTGTGGATGAATAGCATTACTCAAATTCAATATCCTTTGTCATTGGCAATTCTTGTTCACGCGCAATAATCGAATTTTAAACTGTGTCATTTGAAAACACAATATTTTGTTAATTTATGTTATAAGCTTATGAGCAATGATTTCTTGTCAATTTGTGTCAACTTCAGATTTGCCATATCGTGATGTACAATCATGTTAATTCATGTCATAAATTGTCAACCCCGTCACTCCCAATTTTTTCTATAATATTTTATTAGGTCTCCCAGGCGAGCGTGGGTGCTTTTATTTACTTTGAAACTCAAAGGATTGATGAATTTCGTGGTATACTGAAGTGGGGTTACACGAATGATGAAAAAAGAACATGACCCTTTTGTTCATATGATAGAGATGCTTGTTACGTCGTAAGGCAGATTATACACATCTCAAGTATTCTATTCTTTAATCAACACTCTTGGAGTCATTTTAAATAATCAAAATATCCTTAAAGAGAGCAAAAACAAAAACAAAAATAATGGATAGTTTTATCACAACATCAATCCTTTTAAAAAGAACAAAATCAGAAATTTAATGACATTGTAATAGTAAAAGGGTGATGACTCGGTTCCCAATTCATTTAGGTGGAGAGTTGGTACGTGAGTTCTTTTTTTCCCTTGTATGTTATATATATGTACGTATCTTTTTTAATATTAGAGGTGATATCTTTAAGGCAAACTTTGTTTTCAAATATCCTTCCTCTATGTTGGAGAAAAATCTCATTATTGTTCTTTATGTCAATTTCAAAACTAAAATTAAAAAGCTTGATTTTTTATTTGACCATTCAACAATAATTCTTCAAATACAATATGTCCATGGATATGTCCCACCGAAATTACCAAGAGTTGGAAGTGATGATTTGCCATTTCAAATAAACTTGAAAAATAATGATAATTAAATGGTACTCTCGACGCTCGAATCTCACGAAATAAGTATGTATAACATCTTATAATTAATTATTTACTTTAACTAAATACGGAAAATATATGCACTAACATCTAATTAGACATAAATATACATAATTTCGTTAGAGATTGAGTTTTTTTGCTAGAAACAAAGTGTTTAATAAATCATTGACTGGCTCAATAACGAAGATACTCTCTTACAGTAGTATTCTGGCAGTTCAACGAACGATAAGTCATCGTACTTTAATTTAAAAATGAAAATGAAACACCCTAAATGACCCACAAAATTAATGATGTTTTTTTTTTTCCTAGAATTAAGGCAAGGCTATTGGGAAAATTATCCAAAAAGTCATAAATCTATTGCATGATGGCTACTTTAATTTTAAATATTTCAATTGTGTAAATTTAGTCATAAACATTTTGACAATTTATCAATTTAGTCTTAAACTTTTTGATGATTTATCAATTTAATTATAAACGTATTATTTGGACATTTGCCCAAAATGACTATATTAGCAATTGTCAAAAGATTTAAAACCTAAATTGATATGATTGAAAGGTTTAAGATTAAATTGGAATTTTTATAATATATTTAGGATATTTGGAACAATTTTTTCCAAAGGCTAATTCCATTAGCGGTAAGACTACGGACACAGCTTTCATTACGAACTTGACTGAATTGTCCTCAACTGTCGTCCCACGTTCTTCTGTTAAAAAGAAAATTCTTTTTCCTTTCATTTATCAATGAAAATTCATCCTCTTTTCTAATGTTGCATTTCTTCCCTATCTTCCTCTTTTCAAAGCATTATGAACAGGTAATACTACTGCTAAAAGGGATCACTAAAAGCTTCCCGATTATTACAAGAACCTTGAAATTCTCAACAATATGATATGCACAGTGTGGTCATTGCAAGCTCGTACTCAGGAAAGTTACTGAAAAAACTAGAGAGGAAAGGGAGCAGTTAGGTTCAGGAGCACCCAAAAAAAGAAGAAGAAGAAAACAAATCTTGGGGATGAAGGGCCTTTGAGTTGCTCAATTAGGCCTCATGTATATTTTTGTCTGATGGAAAAATACTCCTGCTCTCAGATGAATCATACCTCAAAGTCCCAATTCTCTCTTAAGTGCACCGACAAGGGGAGTCTGAGCCCTATCCATTAGCAAACTGGGAAAGGTCTCTAGGGTTCGGGGCTTTAGAAATCACGCTTTTTAGTTTTTACATTAATTGCTTGACCATTTTTATGAAACCCTTGTTTAAAGAAATAAAGTACATTTTGCAAGTCAGTCATCTTATTCGAGTCATCTGATTTCTCCAGATGACAGTGGAAGGACGTCTCAATGAGAAATGGAAGAGAGCTATTTAATATATTATTTGAATTATTTGGGCAAAAATTTGAGGTTGAAAGTATTGTTGTGTTCACTTTATTACATAGAGATAAGCCCCGGTCCACTTGCCAAGCCATTTCTGGCCTCAACAATTCTACTAGAAGGATATACTGGAGAAAGATTTCTTACCTTTTTCAGTGGGAATTTCGGGAAACCTTTTGTTGTTCTATGAAATACCCTAGGAAACTAGAAACGAGGAGTACCATGGAGATTTCTATACTCCTCTTTTTTTTTGTGCAACTTAATAATTTATTCTCTAGCAAGTGATCGCTTGACTGTCTTCTGCTGTTGTAGAGTGCTGCGCTTGCACCACGATCTAGTAACCGCCGATAAAAGTTATTATGCACCACAATTCTGCGACTTTTCTATCTTGAGCAACCATATGGAAAAATGAATGAAATTATGTTATAATTAACATCATCTCTAGTTCTTAGTGATAATTTAGGGTATACGATAGACTTTTTTTAAGCCTTTGAGGTGTGATTATATCTAATAGTGAATGACCCGAGTCGATAATCTAGAAAAAAGAAACTCAGAAGGTGATTTGACTCACTGGAAATGTTCACATAATTCTTCTAACATAAACTAATTTAATAAGTTCTTGGACATCAGTCGAGCCAAAATGCCCTTTTTACTTGCTTGAAGATGCAGAAGTTATTGTGGAGCCATATTCTTTCTTTTTTGATTACAGGTTGTGTTTCCTTTTCAACATCTGAAGACCCTAGATGTATCACATTGTGATGAGTTATCAAATATGTTCACACCAACAATAGTTTGAAATTTGGTGGAACTCACAGAATTGAAGATAAGTAATTGCAAAATGTTAACAGAAGTCATCAGCAATGAGAGATGTAAAGAGGGGCCTGCAGTGACTTTCAAACAATTGAAATATATTGAGCTCACAGATTTGAAAGGGTTGACATGTTTTAGCCTAGGTAGATATACTTTGATGTTCCCTCTCTTGGAAAATGTCATTTTGACTGGATGTCTCAACATGAAGTTGTTCTTTGAGGAACCAATAAGGGCACCAAAGCTAAAGAGAGAGCAATTCCCAACAGGAATATGGTTTTGGAACGGAAATAGCACGGGCACCTTGCAAAATATGCCTATAGAAATGGTACGCATCAAATTCTATGCTATTAGATGGTTTTGATTACCAACAGACTCATTGCTTTTTGCTAACTAGAAGCATATACTTAATGATCCATTTTTTGACGAGCTACGGTTGGTGGAATAGAGTTTATGCATTTGTCTAGGTTCTCTGGGCTGATGGAAAAATGGCACAGCGAACTTTTTCCCATCAACTCATCGTGGCAACTAAAATCATTGGTGGTGGATGACTGTCCATCATTTCGTAATGTGATTCCGTCCAGATTGATGCTTGTTTTAGACAAAATTAACACTTTGCAAGTGCAAGATTGCGAGCAGCTAGAAGAAATATTCGATCTTGAAGGGCCGGAGGCTAAGAAAAGAACTTGGGTGTTGCCTCAACTATGGTTTTTGAACTTGATCAATTTACCAAAGTTGAGGCAACTTTCGAACAAAGATCTTCAAGGAATGCTGCGCTTTAGTTCTCTAAGTTATCTAACCTTTTATAAATGCAGCAACTTAAGACATGCTCTCACTCCATTGATGGCTCAATGCCTTCCCACTCTTCAATGGATGGAAATAAAGGAGTGTCGTCAAATGAAAGGAGTGATTGCAGAAGAAGAAGGGAAGGGAACTAAAGTGGAGAATATTATATTTCCAATACTTCGTTGGATGGAGCTGGAACACTTGCCCAATTTGACTGGTTTCCCCTCAGGTGAGAAGTATATGTTGGAATGCCCCATGTTACAAGAACTTACCATTGCCCACTGCCCCAAAATAATAACCTTCAATTGGCAATCATTGATGAAGATTGGCCAAGGCATTTCTTCACATTTCACTCCACAGGTGAGTCTTTTTTTCATATGGAGGTAATGCTTTCATTTCTTCTTATTCCGATGCCTTTGACAAACACATAGATCTAGTAGAAAAATGACAAAATGATAGTTTTCCCTGAACTCTAACGCCAAAAGTGTAATGGTCAGAATCCACGTAGCTTCTGCTGCGTACTCTTATTTGAAGACCTTGATCTTTTATCTCTCCAATCTACACTATACTGCAATCAACATAGGCGATTTAGCCTCAATACGGAGGTAGCAAATCGCTGACTGAACAAGTAATCCGCTACCTCTTCTAGGGATCAGAAATTCTAATAACTAGTAACTGCTTTGTACGGATTTATGTACATAACCTTTTAAATCTAGTAAAAAGATTTAAAAAAATTAATCCTCAATAAATGTAATTATAATCTGCACATCTCCATTTGATTTTAGATGTGTTATTTTTGTGCCAGCTCAAAAAATCATATCATGTGTAGTAATTTAAATTGATTAGCTAGCTTCTTAGCAACATTATCGCAATAACCAGATAAAAAAATTTACATTTTACAATTGAACCATAAAGTACTAAACATAGAATAGCATCTAAAAGTGGCAGGACATTTTCCGTATTGCCACTTCATATTTTCTCGCATAGAAAGAAACTTGCCTCATCTTATTGAGCATGGAGTGTCTTCCTAGCATATCAAAAGGAACGCCTCCAAAGACTAATAAAAGGGGGAAAGAACATTGACGGAACAACGTACCCAGGATAATCGACCTAAAAAGGAAAAAAAAAGTACCCAGGATAAGAAGTTGTAATTCTAAATACAACCTGCAAACTCACTTCAAAATACCATTTGATTGAATTTGGGAGAGGTCACCGACAAAGTATATAAGAAAAGAATATACAGATACTCACCATATTCTAATTTTTTTGTAAAACAAACGTCAATTTCGAATTTATTTTGATTGAATTAAGTGAACACATGCTAATATCTTTACCAAATTTGTGTAAATATACATCACTTTGTTAAAATGGCAATTAACACATACCAACTAATCAAGTCAGTCTTTTTTTTTCCCTCTCTTTTGGCCTATTCTCTTATAAATTTTGTATAGGTTTCAGTTCTCGCTTTCTTTTTCCACGGAGGAAAATGCTTGTGTTATTTTCTTATAATGCTTTTGCCCAGTTCTTTTATCACCTTTTGTGAGTAGGATGTTTTATCATAATGACTATCCACACATTTGTTTGCTCTTTAATCGTAAGAGTCCGCAACAATTGTCCATTTACTTTTGGTATCATTTATTTGCTGGACATGAGTTGTCAACTAATAATAGGCATCCCTCACGTTCTGTCACCAACAGTGAAAGCATCGACCAACCCGTTCTTCATTGTGTCACCAACAAGCTCTAGAATGGTCATGATTTGTCAGAGCTAGGGAAGTTTGGAAGTTACTTTTTTTGAGGTCATAACTCGATGTAATCAAATTCATATTACTTAACGTGCTAGGTACTATTACCTCCGGTTAGGTCGATGGTTCTCTCTGACATGGACAACTCAAGAAAAACACCGGTTGATGGAAGTCAACATTTATGGAAAGTGGAGGATTTTGAGAAACTTCAAGTAGAGTTTTGAAGGAATTGGCCTTCCTACTATTACATGATATGCAGAGTTTTGAAGATCAAGACCTTCTGCCCAACTTACCATTCTTGAAGGAATTGCTAATGACTCACCGTGCTAAGCTAAACATGTTGTCCTTTGTGGCATTTATTACCAAGTGGGCCAAGAGACAATCAATAGCACCTTTCAGATCAAGAAGCATACTCTTTATTTAAGACTGCATAGTTACAATTTCTCATTTAATTGTTACTTTGCCTATAAGTTTGTCGACAACATATGATATTTCTAGTAACTTTAAGCATGCTTTCCTTTGTGGACATCCATAAAATATTCCTATTTTCCTGTCTTATTTTTCATGACTCTCCTCTGTCCAATTGTTTCTTTTGAGGAAAAGTTCAAATACGAGCCTAAAGTGGAGTTACTTTCTTAAGGAGAGTATAAAGTGAATATTATTTCAAATGATGACTTGAAAATGGCTAAATCAATTTCAAATGAGGGCATAAACTAGTTGGTTGGAAAATATTTATTGGTCGCAAGCACTTGATTTTTCCAGCTACTAGAGTTGGGGCATTGTGTCCAAAATAAAATCTAAATAAAGATTAAAAATAAAACAGAAAAACTAAAAGAAATAAAAAATAGTCGGGGCATGCGTCCGTCATTCCCATTGTGCCGTTGAGTGCCGTCGACCCCCGCGGGGATATGAAGTTGCAGATGAAGCTGCAGATAAAGATGGTGGTCTTTTGTTGGGTGTCTTCTTCTTCCTCGACCCACCACACACGGGCATTTCTCTGAGACAACTCCCAAATCTAAGTTCGAGATCCCCGCCATTGATCGGAAATCTTTGGTTTTCGATTGTTCTTGGTCTCTCGGTGTTTATTCATCCTGTTCATATTTATTCTCGATTGATGGTGAGGGCTGTTGGTGCAGCGAAGATGAGAAAAACAGAAAAATAAAATAAAAAAGAAGAAATATATCTGGGCGAAAATGCTCCCAACCTTGTCGCCTGAAAAAGCAAGTGCCTACCGGTCGGTGAGCATTTGGCCAGCCAGCAATATCAAACCCTTTATTTGAGACTAACTTTTAGTCATATTTTTATTTTAAATAATGTTTACTTTGATCTCTTTTTAGAAAATGAATTAACTTTAGTTCTTTATTCGAAATTTTCCTTTTCCTTTTGCTCGATCAAGGAAGTGATCTAATTTCACCATGTGTGATCCCTCAATTTACTTTTTGTTTTTTTTAATAGATTGCCAAAAACAGCAAGATAATGCCAATGGATGGATCGTTGGGAGGTAAGGATTTGATGGGCTCGTTTCCCTTTTCCTTTTAATTTCCTTCCATAACCTCTCTCATTCGGCCAAGATTTCTGATTCATTACCAAACCGTGTACCCACCGGATAATCATCCAAGATTTTCTGCCCATGATGCCTTTTGTTTTGCAAAAACTTACTCAAACACGTAAGCGTATAATTCTCATCCAAAAGCTTTGCCGTGAACCTGTCCAGAGAATCATGCGCCCAAAACTGAAGTTTGACGTAAACTCTCTCCTCGATTTTTGAGTGATCGTCAAGTGAGGACTTTAATGGGCTTGGACGAATTTTGTGCTCCCGTGGGCTTTGTCCAAATAATTTGATTCAGGTCAAAACCCTCTAAGCTTTAACCCATTTAGTACCAGTCCAGTTATCATGTAATTTATGTGGGCTTTACTATAAAATGCTCATAATATGTAAATGTAAATTAATAATATTTTTATTTAGGGTTGATGTCAGCTCTTAATTTTTTATGCAATAAATGACTAAATGGGCTTTCAAAATTTAGGTGTGAATAGCTGCGAAGAATGTGAACAAGCGATCAGGATGACAATCACCTTCTCCAAGTTAACTACTCTTTAGACTTTACAATTTGGTGAAATGCACGCGGAATTCCCGTCCTTGCAATTCTGCAGTAGAGTATGCTGTGGAACAGAGCCGGACCAAGGCTTTGATGACAGGGAAAGCTCAGAAAGCACCCAAAGTGAGTGGGATTTAATACTTAGTTATTATTATTACCAAAAAAGAAACTAAGTTTTATTGATTTTAGCCACAAAATTTCTTTTCCTATGAGATTAATTTTTATTTAAGTATTTGCTTTTACATTGATCATTTGTTTCATGAAAAATAATTTATTGGAAAATGTTTTCCGGATTTTCCGATATTTGTTTAATAGAAAATGAACTAGTTAAAAGAATATTCTCTATTTTTGGAAAAAAAAAAACACTTTCAAAAGTGAGGAAATTGTTTCCTAATTTCCAAAAGGGAAAATTTTTTCCATAACTTCTTCCATCTCACTTTCTTTCACCAAATAATTTTTATTTTATTATTTTATTTTTTCTTTTTAAAAAATATAATTTTTAATTTTTAAATTTTTTTAATTTTTTTCTTCTTCCTTGGTCTTGGCCGGTTGCCACCACTGCCATGGCTGGTGAGCAGCCAATGAAGAAGAAGGAGAAAATGAAAGAAAAGGAAAAGAGAAAAAGAAAGAAAAGGAAAAAAATAAAAAAAAATAAATTTAAAAAAATATAATAATAATAAAATTATTAAAAGGGTGCATGGAAGAAAGGATTTTCAATAATAAACATCAAAAATTATTTTCCAATTTATTTTCAGATTTTAGCCAAACGGCGGAAAATATGATTATTTTCCTGCAAAATACTTTCTAGAAATTCTTAATATTATGTGAAATGAACGGAGCCTAAGAATGTAGAGTTACAAGTGGTAGGAGCAAGAGAGCAGAGTTTCAAAATTCTATGGTTTTGTGAGGTCCAAAATTGGAAAATTTTCCGTATCAAAGGAATTTTAAAGTCACTCATAATTTTCCAATCTTAGTTTGCAAAATGATGTGGAGCCGTTTTATAAAGAAAAAAGAGTATATAATGAATCTTATCTGAAATAAGAACTTTAAAAGATCTAAGTTAGTCTCAAATAAGAGCCTATGCTCGTCGGCTGGTCAAATTTTCGCCGACATGATTTTCCTAGAATAGGGCAATTCTGTCCAAAGTTTGCAATAGGATAAAATTGGTAAAATCCAAAGATGAGCTGTATATGGTTTGCATAAAGAAACAAAGTGGATGAACAGGACAACGTCTTCATCCTCTGCAAAGGTGAATGGAGATGTTTTATATAGGGATGATAGATTTTTTAACTTCCTTCGTTAGTCAATATCTTCTAATATATGTTTTTAATATAGAAATTGAATGTCTCGGCTCCCTGTGGAATGTATACCTTTTTAACGAGAATTTTTATTATGTCCATGATCGCTAGAAAAACAGCTTCCATTGCAGCATTAAAATATTTATATGTGCATATGATTATTTGATTATATAAGATTATTTAAATTCTCGATTTTATGTGTAATTATATACCAACAATTAAAACTATTTTTGTTTTGGGTGATCGACCAAATTAATAGAATAGTGAGCAAATTTTGCATCTAAAAGGCAGAGCTTTTTCGTGAAATTACACCCTGTGAAACTAGGTGAAAATTTTGTACAGAGATTTTGTGTATTTTTTTTTTTTTTTTGCGAAATTGAGAGATTGTTTCTTGAGCAAATGTGAGGGCTAAATAATCTATGACTTATTAAGTGTAATGACTAATGTGACGGTGGAATCTCGGTTATTCATAAAACAACTATACAAATTACATCCTGTGAAACTCTTCTGAATGTTAATTTCCCTTTTTGCATTACCCACAATCCAATAGGCAAGAGTTCAATTTTTATCCAATTTTTACTCTCCTGATGTGGCCAAGATTTTCTTGCAATTCAAATGCGGGTCGGATTTCAAATCGTTTGGGATTGACTCCGAGTCATAATCAGCACATCACAATGTCATGGCCTAGGACACCTGCAGAGACAACTGATCTCAAGCATACTCAGCTTGAGGTTTACCGACCAAATCTATAGGAACCTTTGTAGATATTTTGATGCATATTCATTAGTCATGTGTATTCTTAGGGGTAGTTTTCCTCTCTGAGGGCAGGTTTTGCTATTAGCGAATGAGTTGTATAGGATTAAGTAGGGGTTGATCCTTTTCATCAGTGGCCTTACTATTTTCTCAGTCGATGATAACGTGAGTTGATCTTTAGATATGTTATCTGCCGTCACGATTACATCCTGTTCATAATGGCTATTTGACAATTCGATACATGAGCATGTTCATTTGTCTACAAGTTATTCCCAGGCTAGGCTAAGCGTCAGTTTCCTTACTGTTTTTCGGGTACGCAACATGTTCTGAGGTCAATAGCTTTTTCTAATGGCATGCTTGAAGGGCGATCAGCAGGTCTGGCGGCCGTGGAGTCTCAGTGAAAGGAGCGAAGCGAATCAGACATTCAAGGGTTTCACTAAAGCTCAGAACCATGATGCGTGACATGGTTATACTGACGTGCTCATCGTCTCGTAGAAGGAAAGTGAAAGTAGGAACAAGCTCTTTGGTTTTTTCGCATCTTGCGAAGTGATTCCATTGGTTCCCCCTTGGACAGCCATCACTTGCGTGCACTCGTACCATACGTTTTCTGTTGATTGTTGCAGATGCTTCAAATATGTTTACCCTAATATTTGAAGAAGAATATCGTGTCATTGTGAACAAAGCACAAGACAAGACACTATATTTTGTTGCGTCAAATCTGTACTTAGCAAAGGCACAGAGTTAATTCTTGACTGACGAGAGAAACAGGCCAAAAAATAGGAGTATCTAGTTGAAAATGATCGCGTTTGTGTTGATCAAATATAGGCCCATTTCAAATCACCTGATCTATGACCGGATTCATATTGACCACAAATCTGAAGTAGCCCGTTTGGCACGTCGAAGTCCCAGAAGTCGCGGTGGAAGTTTAAACAAATAGCAGTGCAAAGCGCGCGAGAGAGAGACGGCAGATATTTCTTTAGGGAAAGATGATTCTTCATATTTTTTTCCCCTTTCGAGGATTTTTTTTTCACTTTATTTAAAGTTTCCAAAGTGAATAAATTATGAGATGGTCGAGAATTCTTTTTTTTTTTTACCTTCATTATGAGGATTCTTTCTCATCTTTCGGTGCAGATACTTGTCTTCTATGATAGAAGGTTCTTTTCCTCCAGCAAAGGGAATTCTTCTTCGAATTATTCTTTTCTTGGCTGAGGGAAAATGACTTGGTCTTGAGGACTTCTCTTGGCCGACACCTTCGTACATGTTTTCAGAGCTTCAATCCATCTCATCTGGACGCCTCTCTTATTTCCATCTCGCATTCTCTCTCTCTCTCTCTCTCTCTCTCTCTCTCTCTCTGTGCTGGGTGTGTCCTGCAACTGCTCAACGTGTTCATCATATTGAATCCTTCCTCCTATTCAATCATTTCGTTTCTGGGTTCAGTAGTTGAGCCTTTCTCAGCATATATAATAGCGGATATTGCCATGCCTGTAGATTCGAAAGTGGCAGAGTACCCCACGGATACGCTATGTCAACGATGCAGCTATGTGATATCCTACGAGAGCTACGTTCGCCAACTTAAGGGTGGAGTTGAGAGGCTGCGTGACGTGAGGGATAGGGTGCAAGATTCCATAAATGAAGCGCGAAAAAACAAGAAGCGGATTGAAGCCGACGTTATGAGATGGAAAGAAGACGTGGAGACCGTTGCCAACAAGGCAAGGGACATCCTGGAACAAGACGGAAGAGCCAAGAAAACTTGCTTCTGCAGGTGGCTTCCCAAATTGAAGGTACGTTGGCTTCGCAGTTCGAGGGTGCAGTGTCTTCCCAACTTGAAGTTGCGCTATCATCTCGGTAGGGAGGCGAGAAGGACAATCCTGGACATTCAGGCACTCATTCTGCGGAGTCGATTCGAGAAGGTCTACTACGAGAGTGATCCCGATGTGAATTACGTGGCCGGTGATCAGGGCGTTACTATCACGGACTAGCGAGCTTTCATCTTAGAGGACATAATGAATGCTCTGAATAATGAGAAGCTCGAAGTGATTGGGGTCTACGGGCCTGGTGGCGAGGAAAAGACTACGCTGTTTGAGGAAGTTGAGAAGAAACTCAGGAATCTACAGAGATTGTTCCACATGATCGTTAAAAGTGAAAATATCGCAGACTCCTGACTTGAAGAATATCCAAAACGAGATCGCCGATGCCTTGAAATTGGATCTGAAGGACGTATAAAGTGAAGACGGTAGGCGAATCATTCGTTGGAGAAGTTACAGAGAGATTTGAGTGAGAAGGTTCTCATAATATTAAGATAAAAATATTAGTGTCATAACATTCATATGGTATTCACTTAAGTACCATAAATTTTTTTTTTATTTACTCAAATGCCACATTAGAATAAAATCGACTATTTCAATGTCATTCCCTGGCAGATTGTCCTACATGGATTTATCCTTTATTTTTTATTTTTTATTTTCTTTTGCACCACAAAGGCTCACCAGCAACCCTTGCCCTTGGCCAGAGGAGCTGCAAAGGCCCTAGGCGAGGCCATCTCTAGCTGTAGGTGAGGCGGCCCTCACCTAGTCTTAACAAGGCCTCTGCAGTCGATGGGGATCACCAATGACCATTGCTAGCATAGAAAAAAAAAAAGCAAAGACAATGAGGAAAAGAAATATAAAATGTTTTAAAAATTTTAAATGTTGTTCACATAGGATGACTAACATCCACATCGGATTTTCCAGTGAGCCAAATCGCCAATGACATTTAAGTGATTGATTTTTTAAATTTGTGACACTTGAGTGAATGAAGAAAAAAAGGTATGATATTTAGGTGAATGTCGTATGAAAATTATGGCACTCCTGCTATTTCTATCCCCATAAAAGTGAATGATCTGTGGGATAATCTTGAATTGATGGCGGGGGAATTCCTTTAGGAGACTAGAGCAAGGGATGCGAGTTGTTGCTAACATTGAGATTTAAAGATGTGCTGGAGCAAAAGATGCAAGCCGATTGAACATTTCGTCTTGAACGTTTAAACAACAAGGATGCTTTCAGGCCATTTAAAAAAGATGGTCGGCAACAGACTCAAAGACAAGGAATTGAAATTAATAGTGGCTCAAATGGTCAAGAAGATTGCAGGTTTACCTCTTTTGATTACCTCAGTCGCAAGCACTTTAAAAAATAGCATTGTGTATGTATGGAAAAAGGCGTTGATAAAAATAGATGAGTCAAATATAGAAACCGTATTGAAGTTGAGTTACAAACATTTGGAGAGTGACGATGCGAAGTCCTTATTCTTGTCCTCCACTCTCATTGGCGGGACGATTCACGTCGAAATTCAATGGTACTAGTCATTGGGTCGGGCTTTTTGAGGGATTCAAAAACACGATAGAAGATTCAAGGGATAAATTAAATACAATGCTCGATAGCCTCTGCTCTATTTGTTTGTTGTAGGATGGTGGCGAGGGCCAGGAAATATGACCATACATGATCTTTACAATGAGGCGGAGATCTTAACTTCATTTAGAGGTGAGAATTCCTTAATGATGAACAAAAATTACGACTCCCAGTCAAATGAAAAGCTTGAGAAATGTTGGGCACTGTGCCTAATTAATGTTGTCAGTGATAGGCTTCTGAACTATTGCCTTGTTGGTTTATTGATTTTAAGATACTCATGTTGTTTCAACTAGAAGACAGGCTCGGGAGTCCTACACATCGACATGATCAGGGAGACTACTATGGATTGGAATTCGAATACATGAAGGAGCTCCAAGTTCTATATCTTCGCTCCATATATATCACCATTTTACCTTTCTCGATTGAAATCCTCATATTGCACTTAAGACAGTTGCCTTGCGGAGGATGTGGCAATTCCTGGCAAGTTCAAAGTATTGCAAATTCTTAGCTTGGCAAGGTCTGCAATTTATAGGTTGCTTAAAGAAATCAGGGAAATGACTAGTATGATATTGTTGAATGAACCCTTTCTCCCAAAACGCCCAAAGCGTGTATGTGTGCAAAGACGAAAACTGATTTTATTAGGACCATCCCCAACTCAGCATTCTAGAATTCTCTAAAAAAATCCCTTCGCATATATACCATTGGTTCTCTAGCTGAACTAAACTCATTTTCAGCAACCAAATGGCTTTCAACGACGATGGGAATTGCAAATTGAGCGACAATCACAAAAATACTAGAAACGACACGAATACATACTTACCTTGCGTAGTGGGGAGAAACGAAGAGCTATGTAGCTTTATGCGTCCTCAGAAGCAAGGATGGAGAAAGGTTTTAGGGCTTCTACGAATTAGAGAGTATAGTTGTGGGCCTGGAATTATATGGAAAATGGGTCAAGTTTAGCCCTTTTCCCTTCATTTCAATTGCTTCGGAAATCATTAACTGGGAGCATGAGATTGAGAGCTAATAAGCTGCTAAGCTAACTATTTCCATAATCGAACATCGAGTTGACTTGTAAGAGGTGAGCCCGCCATTGAGGCTCGAGTTTGAGTCTTGATATTGCACAATGTGTTCTTATAATATATAAATACATATATCTTGTTTTTGTTAATCTGGATAGATGATGTTGGGTGATTTTGATTTTTTTTTATAGAGGGGTTAGTATCGTGCGGAAAAAAGGGACATTGAGACTAGGATGTTGTAGACAGGTGGACTTAAATGCATGGTGATGAGTGATGAGCATTAAGTCGAATGGAGGAGTTGATATTCAGGAGGCAAATGACTACTAATACGTTGTTAAGAGCTACCGATGATCAAACTTAAAGATTTTTCCCACATGATATGTGGTTCTTATAGCTAGAGAGCTCGTGGTTAATGAATAGGATCTTAGCACGTGGCTATTTAGGTAGTGAGAAATCAACCATTGATAGGTTGTCATGCGTAATGAATGATATTTATTGGTTATTTACCATATGTCATGAGGACATACGCCAACGACAAATTGTAATGTGTCATGTGCTTAATAAAGTAGATTTGAAATAAATGCTGAAAATTCAAATTAGCCTCCCAAATTGAGGCCGATTTCATAAAGTACCTCATGAATTTAAATTTGTCTCATATAATCCCTTGATTACAAGTGTCCATCCTCCTCCCCACCTTTCCCCAAGGGGTTTTCCATTTTATTTTGAGAACCTTTTTTTTTTTTTTGGTCGGCACAAAATGCCCCTCAAATTAATGGCCGGCCAATTTGCTAAACGCGAATTCCAGATCAGTTCGTTGCAACAAGCAAGGACTGGTAATGGACCATTGCTCAACTGGTGCAAGCAACTTAGGAATCTGCAGATATGAATCTTGTCTCTTCTTCAGGATTTCCGTTAGCCTTCTCACAGCCGGCAATTACTCATGCGTAGCTGTCCAGCTCATTCGCCTGGTGTAGAGCAGCTTCCCACGAAAATGCAAGTAGTCGACCGATATAGGTCATCCTCTACGGCATTGAGAGCTGAATCCTCCGCAACTGCCCAATAACGTGGTTTCGCGTCGGAATCCATGACAAACTTTGCAAATAAGGCGATTAACTCAATATGGACACGATGCTGCAGGCTTTCAGACCAAGACAAGCATTCATTGATAAGCCGGCCTTGTGCCATTTCCCAGTTCGAGCCCCTTTATCTACTTCTTGACACTGGAGCGGAGGAGCAAGAAGGTTCGAGCTAGAAGTTCCTGGAATATCCAATGCCAGAGGAGCCAGCGAGATTGCATTGGAACTGCAAGTTCCGGCTTGAATTGGAACCTCCAATAACAGAGAAGTCACCGTAGATGGCTGTGACGGTTTCCATGACTTCTTACGCCCTATGATTTCAACCCATCCCCGCGTAATGTCTGTACAAGAGTTTGCTAGGTAGGATGCCATGGAATGCATGTGAAAAAGAAGAGTGGCCGTGAAGAGGTGCGTTGGAGATCTTTGAGCTTCAACAATATACATACGATCTCTATTTTTTATTGTACATATATATGCTGCATTTAATGTACCTGGTGCATTACTTGAAATGGAAGTTAAACTCAGATCCATAGATAAACTTTTGTAATGATATTAAAGTCAAGGTTTGACAGAAAAAAATTTCAGGAAATGCTAACAAGGGGAATCAAGGCATTCCATTCTTGAAGCTAAGCTTACGGATTTCATAAATGGTGTTTGTTGTTAGATTATAGTACATGTGGTCGAAAGATGTAGAAAGAGAGGTGGATTTGAATGCCAGTGATGAGCATTGAGTTAATGGAGTAGTTGAGAAGGAGACACAAATAACTAGCAGTAGGTTCTTAAGAGCTACCAAGCGTCAAATTAAAAGATGTCGCCCAAATGATATGGGGTGTTTACAGGACGATGACTAATGGATAGGATCTTACCATGTGGCTACCTAGACAGTGAGAAATCAACTAAGGATAGATTACCTCATGTCACGAGGATGTTGTTTATCGATGGCTTGCCTTATTTCATGAGGACATAGGCCAACAATGAGTTGCCACGTTCTATGAGGATGTTGTTTGGAATGCTTTTTCAAATTAGTTTTATTCTTGTAATAACAGCTTCTATAATAGCAGTTGAAGCATACGAGGATAGGCAAAGCATTTTTGCCAACATCAGTGAAAAAGTTGACTAGTTGACGATTCAAAGTTCAATTCAATTTTGAGAAGTTGCCGAGCAAGAAAAAAATTCTGGAGGTACAAATAAACTAAACCAAATGAAGAGAGTTACCAATGAATGTGACGGTTGAATTTGCAGGGCCTGGGTGGCTGAACAGCTCACGAGGCTTTCGAGCTGTCTTGAATGGAGTTTTTTTTTTTTTTTTTAAGATAAAGGAAATGAAAACTCTTGGTTAAATCCTTTGGATCCAGAAAGAGTGGGAGATCGGACTAGGCGACGGAATGGGCATAGGCTTCGCATAGATGTTAGGGTCGTATCCAAAACCTCTATAAGAATTCCAGTTTAAATTCCCCGGTCAGGTGGTGCAATGGCTTGTTCACAAAATTTGCAATCTCGCCTAAATGAATGTTAGATGCGGGCATGATATTCTAATTTCTAAATGCGAATGAACATAGTCAGGAATGAGAATGCGAGGCAGTGCATGTGTTTTTTTTCCCCTTAAAAATCGAATTCCGATGAAAACAATGAATTCGACCTCTAAATTTTACAAATTGCGAGAAAGACCTTTGAGGTAAAAATTCTAGATATCGACATGGTTCTTTCCTACTACTTATCTCTCTTATATTTCCTAAAAAAGGAAGGTCTTGTTTGGCATCCACATTCTTCAAGCTAAACAATATATAGGTTTTATGTAGCATCGACATTTTTGTAGCTGAACAATAGATATGGTCTTCATGAGTCAAGTTTTTCTTGTTGGATCATGAGGCCGTCCTTCATTTGGCACGCAATTCCACCCCCCCCCCCCCCCCCCCCCCGCCTCTCTCTCTCTCTCTCTCTCTCTCTCTCTCTAATGCAAATTTGTTTTGCTTTTGTATTGTTGCGACCCTCCCAAACGGGCAGTCCAAGGAGATAACAGGTTTAGAGACAATGCCAAGTTGGGACCAACGGGCCATGTCCAGCACGGATTCTCTCGAATCCTTACCTTGTGCGATGTTAAGATGTCAATGCAACCAGAAACATATGTGAATTAAGGTCTTATTCGTTTCATGAAAAATAACTTTCAAGAAAATATTTTTCGAATTTTCAAGCATTCAATACATAAAAAATAAATGCAATCTCGGCTTCACAGGATCGCCACTATCCCAACTTGAAAGTTCTGTCGGATTTGGGGCTTGATTGCTTGCAATTGCAAGAAATTCAACTCGGGAGACTTTCACAATTGCAGCACTTATCTTTGCAAAGTTGTGAACTTCGGAGCTTATCCATACCATCTAGCTTATGGGCACTATATGTAATTGATTGCCCTAATATGATTGAGATTTAGTCTGTTGGGATGTCGGCATCACTGGAGATATTACATATCAATGAGTGCCGGTCAATTGGAAGGATAGTATTATGCAGTGAGGTAGGATCTCACGGGGTCCTCAATCAATCCAAGTCTTCTTCGATTGAGACTACTGATTATTCACCGGGAGTACTTCGTCTTCCCAATGCCTTCAAGAAACTAGAAGACCTTAAATTGTCGACGTGTGAAAACCTACTTGATATTCAAGTCGTCAGTACATTGTTATCCTTGCAATACATTGCCATTTATAGATGCAATTGTTGGAGAAATCTTTCCAGAATATTTTGAAGCTGACAAAACATTTCTATCAGTCTAAGTCTGGATATCGATAGTTAAAGTCTCAAGAATTTATAGTCTCAAGACTTTGTTATCTCAAGACTCAAGACTCAAGACTCAAGACTCAAGACTCAAAATTATTCTCATTGACAGTCTTTCTAATCCAGTGTTGAAGGAAATCCAAAGTCGAGGTTTATGATTGAGGATTTGATCCTATCCTCTGGAATAGATTCTTTGGTTGGATAATCATTTCGGTTTCTTTAATTCTTATCTAAGATCGATTGAAGATTCGATGGTCGACGAAATAATCTTGGATTATTCTATTCTTGGAAACCGAGATCCTGATTGTATGGGCGAACAGGATTGATGGGCTATCATCAGATTCCTTAAATAGCTCGGATGATCTTCTTGATTGATTCCGTCCAACGGGTAGATTGGAGGAATTCCTTTGGTAAGTGCCAACGGCTATGATGGCATGAAGGAGTATAAAAGGAAGACGTTCTAGTTGTTTTAAGTGTGTGATCGATAGAAAAATTCCAGAGTCTGAAGATCCTTGATTGTTAGTTGAGACCGAGCGAAATTGTATACTGAGAGTGTTTATACTTGGTGACGCCTTGAGCGAGTGTGGTAGATCATCTACACCTAGAAATCAAGGAAGATCCGAGTGTGGTAGATCATCTACACCTAGAAATCAAGGAAGATCAACACTGTAACAACTCTTTGATCATAGTGGAATCCAGCCAATCGGCTGTCAGTGCAGAAGAGTGGACGTAGGCTTGAATCAAGCCGAACCACTATAAACCGAGTGTTCAAATCTCTCTTTCCCTTACTCAGTCTTGCGATTGAATTTTTAACTGTTGCAAATTCTCTAATTGTTTAAATATCGTGCAAGCTTCGAGAATTTTTTTTTGTATACCTATTCACCCCCCTCTAGGTACTCGTACTAGCTATCTCAATTGGTATCAGAGCCCGTGTTCTTACTTTGTTTGAAGTGTTTTACTTCAGAGTAAAAGATCCATGGCTAGTATGCTAGCACCAGGGCTGATGGAGGGGCAAAGCAATACCAGACCTCCCTACTTCGATGGAAAGGATTACAACATCTGGAAGAACAAGATGAAAGCTTTCCTACGATCAAAGGATCCTCTGGAATGGGACGTAGTGGAAAAAGGAATCACTCCTGCTGCTGCATCAATCACTGAAAGAGGAAAAGAAACCGTTGAAACCAGCGGAATGTCTCAAGAAGAAATAAACAAGAGACAAGCACTCGATGCTAAAGCAATTTATTCTTTATATTGTGCTTTGTCACCAACTGAATATAACAGAATATCTTCTTGTGTCACAGCAAAAGAAGTCTGGGACAGGTTACATATCACTTATGAAGGGACAGATCGAGTGAAGGAGACCAGAATTAACATTCTTCTTGGTCAATATGAATCCTTCAAAATGAAACCAGGAGAATCTATAACTGACATGTTTAGTCGTTTTACAGATATTGTCAATGGTCTTGAGAACCAAGGACAAAAAATTTCTGATCCCATGAAGGTGAACAAGCTTCTACGTGGACTCTCCAAGGATTGGAATCATATAAAGACTTCAATAAGAGAGACGCAAAGAATCATGCCATTATCTGTAGACGAACTGATTGGAACTCTTCAGTCTTACGAAGTGGAACGAATTAATGAAGACGAAGATCCAAGAGGTAAGAAATCTATTGCACTAAAATCAAATGATGATTATGATGATGCAGATTCTGAAGATGATATGGATGATGAGGAGCTCGCCCTCATGATAAGAAGATTCAGAAAACTGAATAGAAAAGGCAGAAGGTTCATCCCAAAGAAACAAAGTTCTCAGAGACAGCAGACCAAGTCTGTTGATGATGAGGAACCAAACAAAGAAGTAGTTTGCTTCGAATGTAAAAAGAAGGGACACATCAGACCCAACTGTCCTCTTCTGAAAAAGAAAAGAGGAAAAGCTGAGAAATTTCGAAAAGCTCTTAAAGCCGAAACCTGGAGTGATACAGAGTGTGAAGAGAGTGATGAGGAATATGCCAACCTGTGTCTAATGGCGCAATCAGACTCAGACTCTGGATCAGACTCAGACAGTGAATTTGAGGTAAGTGATTATAAAATCCCTGTCAAAGTCTCTAAATATATTGATGAGTTATGTTTTAGTCTTAAGACTTCTCTTAAAAGGATTTCCGAACTTAAAAAGGAAAACTCAGTTTTAAAACAAAAGGAAAACATTTTAGAAGAAAAGGTAAAAAATTTAGACTTGAATGTTTCTACTCTTAAAGAAAGTGAAGACAATCTTTCAAAAGAAAATGCTTTCTTAAAAACTGATTTATCAAGTATTTCAAAGAAATTTTCAATAGGGTCGGAAAAACTTGAAAAAGTCCTTTCAATCCAAAGACCTTACTTTAATAAGTCGGGTCTAGGTATGACAGCTGAAACAATCCCTTTGATTGATTTTCCAAAAGTAAAAGAAAGAATTAAGAAAAGACCATCGAGAGAGGCTTATAAAAATCATTTCAAAAGAGTTTTTGTAAAGCCTGTAGGTCGAAATGCTTTAAGATGTTCTAAGTGTAACAGTCAGGATCATTTTGAAAAAGATTGTCCTATGGTTTGGAAGCCTGTTACGAGAGTATGGCCTAATAATGCTCATCCTACTAACACCAAAGGACCCAAGAAAATTTGGGTACCAAAGAAAGCTTGAGACTTTTTTTTTGAATGCAGGTCTCTGTCAAAAAGAAGGTAAAGTGGTATCTTGACAGCGGATGCTCAAGACACATGACAGGAGACTCAAAATGTTTCATAAAGCTTATTAAAGTAAATGGTGGAAAAGTTTCATTCGGAGGAAATAGCAAAGGAAGTATTGTGGGATTCGGAACTGCGAAAATTGGAAATCTCACAATAAGCAATGTCTCTCTAGTGCAAGGACTCAACTACAATCTACTCAGCATTAGCCAATTGTGTGATACTGGTTACAAGATCTTCTTTCAAGAAGGCATATGTTCTGGAATTAGCAAAGATTCGACTCAGTCTTTCATGGGTCGAAGGCATGGAAACATCTACCTCCTTGATGTAAAGCCAAATGAAGAACAATGCTTAATCTCAATTCAAGATGAAGCAATTCTATGGCACAGAAAACTTGGTCATATCAACAAGAAGCAATTAGCCAAAATCTCTTCAAAGCAGCTTGTTCGAGGTCTACCTAAACTGCCATACCAAAGTCTGACTTATGCACTCCATGCATTCTGGGAAAGCAGGTAAGAAATTCATTTAAGCAAATAAATCATGTATCTACTAATCATGTAATACAGTTGCTTCATATGGATCTCTTCGGACCAACAAGAACCCAGAGCATTGGAGGTAAGAAATATTGTCTAGTAATTGTAGATGATTACTCTCGTTTTACCTGGGTATATTTTCTTGCAAATAAATCAGAAACCTTTTCGTACTTTGAAAAGTTTGCTAAAAAGGTTCAAAATGAAAAAGGATGCGCTATTTCTAGTATAAGAACAGATCATGGAAGTGAATTTGAAAATCAAGATTTTACGAGATTCTGTGATAAATCTGGTGTTAATCACATGTTTTCCTCTCCGTATACTCCAGAGCAAAATGGAGTTGTGGAAAGAAAGAATAGATCTCTTCAAGAAATGGCTAGAACACTTTTAATTGAAAGTAAAATTTCTTCACGATTTTGGGCTGAAGCTGTTTCAACTACTTGCTATATTATAAATAGAGTCTTTCTAAGACCTATTCTTGATAAAACCCCCTATGAATTGTTCAAAGGTAAGAAGCCTATTGTTTCATACTTTCATGTGTTCGGTTGCAAATGCTTTATTTTGAAAAATGCAAATGATCGAGTTGGTAAGTTTGAAGAAAGATCAGATGAAGGCATCTTCCTTGGATATTCTACATCAAGCAAAGCCTACAGAGTCTACAACAAAAAAAAGCCAGTCTGTGGAAGAATCAATGAATGTCAAATTCCAAGACTCAGTGCAAGATGAATCCGGCCAGACTCAGTATGAAGAGACTGAATCCGCTCTAGATCTTCAAATGTCTACATCTCAAGAAGCATCTCAGATTCTGGAAGTCCATCATCAAGACGCTCATGGAGAATCAAATAAAGAAAGAGATCATCAATCTGGTAACTGGAAGCACAAATCCAGTCATCCCAAAGATCTTATTATTGGCGAACTTAATGAAGGAATCCGCACCAGATCAAAAAGGCATGAAGAATCTAGTGCTGTGGCTCTCATCTCTGAAATTGAACCAAAAAGCATAGAAGAAGCCTTATCTGATGAAAGCTGGATCGAAGCTATGCAAGAAGAGCTCAGACAGTTCAACATCAATGATGTCTGGGAATTGACATCTAAACCAAAAGGTAAAACTGTTATTGGAACCAAATGGGTATTCAGGAACAAAATGAACGAAAAAGGAAAAGTCGTACGAAACAAAGCAAGACTCGTGGCCAAAGGATATACGCAAGAAGAAGGAATAGACTATGACGAGACTTACGCACCCGTTGCAAGGTTAGAAGCTATTCGTCTATTACTTGCGTTTGCTTGTTACAAAAATTTCAGGCTATTCCAAATGGACGTCAAAAGTGCTTTCCTAAATGGATTTATCCATGAGGAAGTTTATGTGGAACAACCGCCTGGATTTGAAGACCCAAAGAAGCCAGACTTAGTCTTCAGACTGAAAAAGGCTCTGTATGGTCTAAAGCAAGCACCTCGAGCTTGGTACGACAGACTAAGTAAGTTTTTATTACAAAATGGTTTTGTCAAAGGTAAAGTAGATACTACTTTGTTTATCAAAAAGGAAAACAAAAACTTTTTACTTGTTCAAATATATGTTGATGACATTATTTTTGGATCCTCTAATGAAAATCTTTGCAAGAAATTTTCTAAGTCTATGCAGGATGAATTTGAAATGAGTATGATGGGAGAATTAACATTCTTTCTTGGACTCCAAGTGAAACAAATGAAGGAAGGAACTTTCATCCATCAAGAAAAATATGCGAATGATCTTGTCAAAAGGTTTGGATTGGAAAAATGCAAAAAGATCGACATACCAATGTCATGTTCTCAGAAGATAGACAAGGATGAAGAAGGGAAGAAAGTAGATCAAAAGCTGTACAGGAGCATGATCGGTTCACTTCTTTATCTTACTGCTTCTAGACCTGATATTTTGTTTAGTGTTTGTATCTGTGCTAGGTTTCAATCAGATCCTAGAGAATCACATCTCATTGCCGTGAAACGAATTATCAAATACGTTGCTTCATCTTCAAGCATCGGTCTTTGGTATCCAAAGAGGGGAGACTTTAATCTTCTAGGATACTCAGATGCAGATCTGGCCGGTTGCAGAGTCGATAGAAAGAGCACTTCTGGAACTTGTCAACTACTTGGAAATAGAACGGTGTCTTGGTTTTCGAGGAAGCAAAGCACTGTAGCTCTTTCAACGACAGAAGCAGAGTATGTAGCTCTTGGAAGCTGCTGTTCGCAAATTCTATGGATAAAACAACAGCTACAAGACTTTGGCATTGAAGACTCATGCACAGAAATCAGATGTGACAACACCAGTGCGATAAATCTCACCAAAAATCCAATCCTTCATTCAAGAGCAAAGCATATTGAGATTCGACATCACTTTATTAGAGATCATATTCAAAATGGAGAAATCTCGATTCAATTTGTTGATTCAAAAAGTCAACTAGCGGACATATTCACAAAGCCTTTGGAGAAGAATCAGTTCGACTTTATCCGCTCGAGACTCAACATTTTGAAGCTTGAAGAAGTTAAAGTCTAGAGACTCACCAACTCTAAGACTCTGATCTCTTAGACTCTAAGTCCTGAGACTCAGACATTCATGGCTAAAGACTGTAAGTTGTATTTCATCTAAAAGGTACTAATTGTCATTTAGTTATAATTAACTCGAAAAGGTACGATCTTTTGTTTAATAATTTTGGCAGTTATCGATTTTGAAAAGAAGTAATCGTTCACTTTCCTTGCACCGATTGAACTTCCTTTTTCAAAAACTGAGTTATATATATACAGTTTTTTCCTTTCCCCAATTTTCAAAACCCTAAAAAGCACTCTCCTCTCGATACTGTTTCTACTCTTTGTTCATCGTCGAGAAAGTGGTCATTTTTCTTGGGAAAGCAAGTGAAGGAATCCTCCAATAGACAAAGAAAGATGTCGTCTTCGAGGAAATCATCAAGAATCGCAAACAGGGGACCACAAAGAATGAAGAAGGGACCGACTCATTTCGATCTCGCTGAGGAAGAAGACTTACCTGGTCAGCGACAAAGTCCGATTCGCTCTCCTCCACGTCATTCAGCATCTCCTGCCCCACAAAGTGCAAGTCATAATCTGGAAGAAGAGATAATCGAGGATGTCGACCCAGTAAGAGTTCAAAAGCCCTCCTTTTTGTATAAACTTTATTGTGCATTGAAAAGCACAGGTACTCCATTGAACTACATAGATGACTTCCTTAAGGACAAAAATTATGGGAATGAGTATCTTTTTCTGAAGAAAATGGAGGAATGGGGAATTGCCCCGAAAGGAAAAGCAGAGGAAGCACTTGCGAACATTCCAAGAGATCCTCGTATGCCAGGACAAAATCTGATTGACGGGAATGATGATGACAAAATGTTCCTTGAATTTAAACCTAAAATGGGTGTGGCGGCAAAGGTGAAAGGAAATCGAATGGATTTGTTTAAATCCAAGGATCAGGAAAAAGTGTATTACAGTCTGTTGAAAAGAGGGGTAATCAACCCTAGAAGTGTTGATTTTGACTTCCTGGATTCCATCAACTTGAACCTAAGAGAGAAGTTGAATTTGCTTCAACTTGAGACTTTCTGCTCTGACTCTACAGACGGGTATGATCATCTGACCACTTATTTCTATTCAAATCTTAGCTTTTTGGATGCGAATAGAATTTCATTCAGTGTTCGAGACAAAGTCTATGTGGTATATGTGAATATGTTGGCGGACATAGTTGGAGTTGAACGGGGACGCTATCTCCCAATCAAAGTCTCACCTGCTCGAACTACTCTGGATCTTGTCAAAGATAGGGATGTAGATAAGAAAATTATCTATTCCAGGATGAATGCCATCAACATTGTGCTTCACAAGATTGTGATCAATTGTCTCAGACCTAAGTCTACTTCAAAGACTTCTGTGTCTCTTTTTGAAGCAAAGTTGATGTATGCGATCAACTCAGGACGGAAGTTTTCTCTCCCGCACACTATTCTTTTCCATATGTACAGAGCAGTGTCAAAAGACAAAGGACAATTGCCTTATCCTGGTCTGGTGACCAAGATCTTCAGACATCTGAATATTGAACTGCCACATACTTTTTGTGTTCGACCGTGTGATAAGATGGTGGTAGGGCTGAAAATGTTAATGAAGATGCGTCTGCAAGAACTCTCTAAGGCAATGGAGAAATTCAAAGTGAAATCTCCAGTCCAGTCTGCTTCAAAAGGGAAAGGAAAAAAGGCCATTGGTGCTTCTTCGAAAAAGAGGAAAAGAACTCTTATCCTGGAGGATGAGGATGAGGATGAAGATGATGAAGATCCCACTATTCCAGCACTGACAAGAACAAGACGTTCTGTGTCTTATCCGGCAGAACTTCAGCAGAGCAGAGAAGAAGAAGAACAGAGAGAGAAGGAGAAAGAAGTTGAGGAAGAAGAAGAAGAAGTAAAAGAACAGTCTGCTGATAAATCTAGAGAGAAGGGAAATCGAGAGATTGATCATCACTCTTCCCCTTTCGATGTCCTAGAGACAGGGGGAGTTATCGAGCAAGAGAGGTCTCCACCTCATGCTGCTGAAGATCCAAGACAATCTCCAGAAGACCCAGAAGAAGTTCAGGTCTCTCAATTGCCTGAAGAAGATGATACGACGATTCCAAATCTTCCAGACCGTTCAGAAGCGCCATCGTCTGCACACACACCATCTGAGAAAGCCAATGCCAGTACACAGACGGATGATTCTGTAGATCTTCGTAGTATCATGAATATTCTTCTAGAAATGCGTAACCAGATATATATTCTGGACTGTGAAATCCAAGCTTTGAAGCATGCTGGACAAGCATCTTCAGTCTCTCTGGAAGATAGATACAAAGTCATCGCTCTGCAACTTCAAGCCAATGCCAAGAGAGAAGAGGTAGCTCATCTGCGAGAAGATCTGAAGAAGCTCGAAGGAGTAGTCCAGTCCATTAAGGATTTCCAGATCGTGCGCATTCCCAAGCAGACATGACTCCTTTCTCACCCTCTTTTTAATGATGACAAAAAGGGGGAGAACCAATTTGAACAAACATTATTTTAAAACTTTATTTGAAGTGACTTTTGTGTTTATGTTTATTTTTGAGTATGACTTGAGAACTTGAACTTGAGTGTTAGACTGAATTGGTTGTGGATTTTGAATTGGTTGTGGATTTTGATGCTTGACTGGTTGCATTTATATCAAGTATTTTTACATGGTATTACTCATGAAAGACTAACCAATTTGCTGTGGATGCAGAGTCTGGTTGTTTATTAATCTTTATGAGTTAGCCATATTGCTTGAGAAATGTTTTTGCAGGTCAAAGTTGTTCAAATCTTCAAGAAAGTTTTGTCACCATCAAAAAGGGGGAGATTGTTGGAGAAATCTTTCCAGAATATTTTGAAGCTGACAAAACATTTCTATCAGTCTAAGTCTGGATATCGATAGTTAAAGTCTCAAGAATTTATAGTCTCAAGACTTTGTTATCTCAAGACTCAAGACTCAAGACTCAAGACTCAAAATTATTCTCACTGACAGTCTTTCTAATCCAGTGTTGAAGGAAATCCAAAGTCGAGGTTTATGATTGAGGATTTGATCCTATCCTCTGGAATAGATTCTTTGGTTGGATAATCATTTCGGTTTCTTTAATTCTTATCTAAGATCGATTGAAGATCCGATGGTCGATGAAATAATCTTGGATTATTCTATTCTTGGAAACCGAGATCCTGATTGTATGGGCGAACAGGATTGATGGGCTATCATCAGATTCCTTAAATAGCTCGGATGATCTTCTTGATTGATTCCGTCCAACGGGTAGATTGGAGGAATTCCTTTGGTAAGTGCCAACGGCTATGATGGCATGAAGGAGTATAAAAGGAAGACGTTCTAGTTGTTTTAAGTGTGTGATCGATAGAAAAATTCCAAAGTCTGAAGATCCTTGATTGTTAGTTGAGACCGAGCGAAATTGTATACTGAGAGTGTTTATACTTGGTGACGCCTTGAGCGAGTGTGGTAGATCATCTACACCTCGAAATCAAGGAAGATCCGAGTGTGGTAGATCATCTACACCTAGAAATCAAGGAAGATCAACACTGTAACAACTCTTTGATCATAGTGGAATCCAGCCAATCGGCTGTCAGTGCAGAAGAGTAGACGTAGGCTTGAATCAAGCCGAACCACTATAAACCGAGTGTTCAAATCTCTCTTTCCCTTACTTAGTCTTGCGATTGAATTTTTAACTGTTGCAAATTCTCTAATTGTTTAAATATCATGCAAGCTTCAAGAAATTTTTTTTGTATACCTATTCACCCCCCTCTAGGTACTCGTACTAGCTATCTCAGCAATGCTATGGAAAATTTCAGCAGTATATCAAACTTGAAGAACCTTCACCGTTTGTCCATCGATGGGTGCTCTAAGCTGCGGGTTGTCGAGGGCCTTGACGAACTAGAGTTTTTGACTGTGTTGTCTATCAGCGATTGTCCTTCACTTGAAACATTGATTGACATATTGAACTCGAAATTACCAGATGAGTGGGAAACACGAGTTGTCGATTGCAGCAAGTTGCTCGACTCTCCACTAGCACACCGTTCTACTTTCAAGGATTGCAAAAGGATGGCTCAATGTATTATGGTGATAATGAAGATGATAAGAGCACTCAAGTATGAGAAATAAGAAATAGTATTGAACCAATTACTGAGGTTGTGGGTGGATCTATTTTAGACAAAGAAGAACAAGAGAGAGAGGAGGGAGGGACAAGGCAAATAGTGAGTGCATTTGACGAAGTTAAGCAAACGAGAACATGTCTCCGAATCTTTGGTGAACATATAGGGTGCACATGGCAATATTTCTATTCCGGGAAACTATTTCTTTTCCGAAATAGCTTTTTTCTATTTCTACTCCAAGAACAATTTATGAGTAAAATAAGGTGTTTAGTAATTATACAAAATTTCTATTATTGGAATAGAAAAAGAATATAAATGCTTTTGGTAAAAATTTATAAATTTTTGTATATATTTGTTTTTTCATCTTACTCACAGACCGCCAACCGCCGCCCGTTACTACACGACCACCGCATGATTGCCGCATGATGGCCACATGACCATCACACGGCCGCCGCACAACCGTTGTATGATTGCCGCACAACCATCACACGACCGCCACACGACTGCCGCATGACTGCTGACTACCACTGTAGGATTGCTCCGATCTTTTAAAAAATATAGGTGCAATCATACGCAAGAGTTATTAAGGGTAAATAAAAGGAGTTCACCATTTTTTTTTTTTGGATTTACAGGCATACATGTTAATATGTATGATCGATATAGCTTTTGTAACTAATGAACTTGCTTCTATTTCTGGCAACCAACCGAAACTTGTGCACTCAGTAGTTGAAGTGGTTTTGCAGGAGTTGAAGGTAAGAGAAAAGTCCGTGACTAAAGATTTAGTCGGACTTGATGATCGCGTGGTAGAAGTATTGGAAAAGTTAGATGTTAACCGTAGTGATGAAGTGAGGTTGCTCGGAATTTATGGAATGGGGGGTAGTGGGAAAACCACTCTAGCTAGGGTCATCTACAATGAACTTCTTTATCACTTTGGAAAGTGGTCCACCTTCCTTGATGATATTCGAGGAGAGTTAAACAAGAAGGGACTAGTTTGGTTGCAGGAGGAGTTACTAAAGGAAATTGATAGTGCCAATGCACCAAAAATTATTGGGGGAGTTGATCATGGAAGGGAGAGGATAGTGAGAACACTTCGTAATAAGAAGTTTCTCATAGTTCTTGATGATATTGATGAGATAAAGCAAATTGAGAATCTAATTGGACTAGATCGGTTGTGTCCAAGAACAAGAATAATGATCACCACAAGGAACATAGGTGTACTAGAGACTATCGAAAAATGAAGTCGAAGAATTCTAACCTTGCACTCCAAATTCTAGCTTACGAAATGGTGGAAATGAAATTTAGCCACGCACTCCAACTTTTCAAGAATCATGCAATTTTGGAAGGCTCTTCGGCAAAGGATTTTGATTTTGACAACCTCTCAATAGATATTGTCTATACTACTGGGTGCCTTCCTTTGGCCCTTGAAGTTATAGGTTCATTACTTTATAGAGAGCCCAAAAATAAATGGGAGACTACATTAAAACAGTTAAAGAAAATGCCTCGTGAAGAGGTACAAGATAGATTGAGGATAAGCTTTGATAACCTAGATGATCATCAACGTGATATTTTTCTCGATATCACATGCTTTTTCATCAATGAGGATATTACTAATGCCAATTATATGTGGGAGGCTTGTGAATTTTATCCTAGCATTGAGGTCCTTGTTAGAAAGTCCTTGATTAGGATAATGAACAACAAATTTTGGATGCATGACCAACTGAGAGACCTAGGACGTGAAATTGTTCATCAAGGAGATGCTAAAAATCTCAAGAAGTGGAGTAGGGTGTGGATGAGCAAGGAGTTTCTCGATTTCATAAGAATTGAAGAGGTAAGACAACTATAGGGTTCAAATGAAAAAATGACATCCTGCCTTTGAGGATTCAACTTTCTGCTTATGATCTTTTCTTCCATTTCATTCATTAAAATCGTAAATAAAATTACTAGTCATTGACAAACTTCAATTAATCATGGCAATTGATTTATTTGCAGAGGTATCAAGATGTTGAAGCACTTGATCTACGGAGGAGGAGTTCTTGTATGTCGATTAGCCATGAAGAAATTGGAAGGTTTAAAAATTTGAGGTTCTTGAGATTATCTTATGGGACTATGCATGGGGATTTCTTTGTTTATCTACCAAAGTTGAGATGGATTTCATGGCGTCATTCCCCACCAAATGTTAGTGTGCCTAGTATCCGCTCAAATAATTTAGTTGTCCTTGAACTTTTTGACACTAGGTTCACAGACATGGGACTTAATTAAGGCATGAATTCATCTCAATTTATAATGGTTGTCTCATACATTATTTGGCTTTTCTTTTTTATAGTGTTTATTCTTCCATTTTGCATATGACAACCAAACTTAAAAGTCTCGCTCTTGTAAAATGTCATTGCATTACAAGAACTCTAGACTTGTCTAGATGCTCAACTTTAGAGAGGTTGACTTTTGATAATTGTGGGAGGTTGAAGGAAATAGACAGCTCCATTGGAAAGCTAACGTGCTTGCATGAACTGAATATCATTGATTGTGAGCTTGTTGAACATGTGCTTGATGGAATTGGAGGGCTAGTGAAGCTTGAGCGCTTTTCTTTGCGGGGCTGCTACAATGTGAGCATACTCCCCACCTCTATTGGCGACTTGGAATCATTAAGGAAGTTGGACCTTTCATAAACTGGAATTACAAGCCTACCAAAGTCCATCAGAAAGCTACAGTGTTTGTCATATCTCTTTCTACGATCCTCAAGAATCACTAAAATTCCTGGTGCAATTGAAGGGTTAGTGAAATTGCGACATCTTCATCTGACAAGCATGGAGATTAAACAACTTCGGTACTTCATTGGAGAACTAAAATCATTGTGCACTTTGAATTTTTCATGTTGTGGTTGGCTTAGCTCAAATTCAAATCAATGGAAGTTACCCAAAGCCATTGGAAAGTTGGAGAAACTAGAGGAGCTTCATCTTAATTATTGCATGGAGTTGGAAGGCGAAATTCCTGATGAGATAGGACATCTTTCCTCTCTAAGGGTCCTCGATTTATGTTTTACCAAAATCTTTCGAGTTCCGGGAACAATTAGCATGCTTCCATGCCTCTTATCACTTAACTTAACAAGGTGTAATGAGATTACAGAGTTGCCTAAGCTTCCAACAAGTTTAGTCCATTTATTTGTTCAATCTGGCGTGCTACAAGTAGTCCAAAATCTCTCAAAGCTCACCAATCTGGTAGTTTTGGTCCTATCCGATTTCTCTGAAAATCAAAATTCGTCAAACGTAAAGCACAAATGTGACCTAGGGTGGATTGGAAGGCTATCCAAACTAAAAGAGTTGATATTGTCTTTTCTCAATTTCACTGCACCGGTTCCGCAGTTGGGTCTCCTTTCTCTTCTAGAATATCTTAGTTTGGGAGGACTAGACCTGCAACCCCTCAAGCAGCTACTGCCTTCCTTACTTTCTTTAGATCTTCACAATCTCGGCTTCACAGGATCGCCACTATCCAACTTGAAAGTTTTGTCGGATTTGGGGCTTGATTACTCGCAATTGCAAGAAATTCAACTCGGGAGACTTTCACAATTGCAACACTTATCTTTGCAAAGTTGTGAACTTCGGAGCTTATCCATACCATCTAGCTTATGGGCACTGTATGTAATTGATTGCCCTAATATGATTGAGATTCAGTCTGTTGGGACGTCGGCATCACTAGAGATATTACATATCAATGAGTGCCTGTCAATTGGAAGGATAGTATTATGCAGTGAGGTAGGATCTCGCGGGGTCCTCGATCAATCGAAGTCTTCTTCGATTGAGACTATTGATTGTTCACCGGGTGTTGACGCCTAAATTTCCCTTTTTTAATTAATAGGGTTTTTATTTTATTTTATCCTATTTTTCCTTTTTTGGATAAATAGATAATAAAAAGAGAAAACAACAACAAAATAATGAAAAAAAACAGAAAAAAATAGCAGAAAAGTAGTAGCCCCCCTCTGTGGGCCTCCATGGCCCAAGCACAAGGCCTAGCCCCCCTTCGTTCGTCTCCTTCCTCGGCGCCTCCGCAATTCACGCGCTGGAGATGCGACGCCGGAGCGGGAGAGAGGAGCAGTGACGCACATGGGGGAGCTGGCCACGCGCTAAAGGACGGGCAGGTGGCAGATGGGACGCCGGTTTGACCGACGGAGGCCGTTCGGTGCACAGGGACCAGTGGTCGAAGCTCCGTCGACCAACTGCCCCCCTCACCTATAAATAGGGCTCCCCCCGACGACGGCAAAGGGCTTGCGGAGAGCGATCAAAGGCTGCAAATCTTCGAGCCGCCTACTGAGAGACTTCAGAAAGGGGGGCTGAGGACGAGCAAGCCAGATTTGCGAGCAGCTAAGGCTAGAGGAGAGGGAGAGGTTCTGCCGAAGTGACACAGAGAGAGGGAGAGTCGGATCTAGGGCGTGCAAACCTCGGATAACCCACTAAGAGACTTCAGGGGAGGTCTGAGGTCGAACAGCCAAAAATCCGAGGTCCGCCGGAGGTAGAGAGAGAGAGAAATTGGAGGGAAAGGTGGCCGCGCGAGCCCTGCCGTCGTCGCCGCCCTTGTCGCGCCGTTGCCACGAGCAGGTAGCATACCGCCTCTGTCGCCGTCACAGCCCTCCTCTTTGTCCCATTCTCATGGTTGCTGTCGCTACCGTCGCCGTCGTTGCTGCCGGGACGCCTCGTCCCCCTCCCTCGGTGCCGCGAATTAAGAACCCTAGGGTTCCCGATTTTTCGGGTCGTGGCCTTGGGTCATCGGATCGGACATGAGCCACAAACCGGGTAGGGATTCCGCGTTCTGAGGCCGGGCTAAAATCGAGTCAAAAGGCGGGTCAGATTCGGGTAGGGTTTCGCTAGGAACCCGAGTTGTCGGGTCGGGCCAAGCGCCCCCAAACGCCCGGCCACGACGCTGTTTTAGTAAAAAAAAAGGCGAAAAATCCGAGTTGGGCTCGCGTTGCGTTCTGGTCGTCGGCCCGGGTCGGACCCAACTCGCGGATCCAACCCGGGTCAGTTTATTTTATTATTATTTTAATATAAAATAATGTTTTGATGAATAAATAAATATTTTATTTTAAAAAAAATCGAAAAAATGTTTATTTTCAAAAAATATTTAAAAAATGTTAAAAAATGTTTTATTTTCAAAAAATCAAGAAAAATAAAAAATAATTTTTTTTCCAAAAAATATTGAAAAATATCAAAAAACATTTTATTTTCCGAAAAATAAAAAAAATAAAAAATATTCCATATTTTCCAAAAAATGCCAAAAATCCAAAAAAAGACAAAATTCATGAAAAATCCAAAAAAAAAATCAGAAAAAGACAAAAGACTTGTATTTTTCCAAAAATACCAAAAAATCCAAAAAAAAAATCCCTTTTATGTCCAAAAAAATGAGAAAAAAAGCTCAAAAATGTTTTTCCTCCAAAAATGCATGGAAAATCCCTCAAACATCCAAAAAACCTCAAGGTTTAAACAAGATTAGGTACCGAAAGGGCATTAGTGATTAACTGGTGTAATCAAGTCTCCGATTCTAATTTCTTTGGTTGCGTAGGAGTGAGTATTTCTCCCGATACTTCGCTTGGGCTTCTAATCAACCCACCCAAAATCGATTAGTGGCGACTCCATTTTAAAAATTGATTTACAGGTTAAAAACTTAGACTATTAAAGTCGTGAATTGGTGGACTTGGGAGAGTCCAAGCTTAATAAATTCAGTCGAGCCATTAGCCTCCTTAGGCGCCCGTACCCGATTACGGGCGTCGGAAAAACGAGGTCACGACACCAGGAGTACTTCGTCTTCCCAATGCCTTCAAGAAACTAGAAGACCTTAAATTGTCGACGTGTAAAAACCTACTTGATATTCAAGTTGTCAGTACATTGTTATCCTTGCAATACATTGCCATTTATAGATGCAATGCTATGGAAAATTTCAGCAGTATATCGAACTTGAAGAACCTTCACCGTTTGTCCATCGATGGGTGCTCTAAGCTGCGGGTTGTCGAGGGCCTTGACGAACTAGAGTTTTTGACTGTGTTGTCTATCAGCGATTGTCCTTCACTTGAAACATTGATTGACATATTGAACTCGAAATTACCAGATGAGTGGGAAACACGAGTTGTCGATTGCAGCAAGTTGCTCGACTCTCCACTAGCACACCGTTCTACTTTCAAGGATTGCAAAAGGATGGCTCAATGTATTATGGTGATAATGAAGATGATAAGAGCACTCAAGTATGAGAAATAAGAAATAGTATTGAACCAATTACTGAGGTTGTGGGTGGATCTATTTTAGACAAAGAAGAACAAGAGAGAGAGGAGGGAGGGACAAGGCAAATAGTGAGTGCATTTGACGAAGTTAAGCAAACGAGAACATGTCTCCGAATCTTTGGTGAACATATAGGGTGCACATGGCAACATTTCTATTCCGGGGAACTATTTCTTTTCAGAAATAGCTTTTTTCTATTTCTACTCCAAGAACAATTTATGAGTAAAATAAGGTGTTTGGTAATTATACAAAATTTCTATTATTGGAATAGAAAAAGAATATAAATGCTTTTGGTAAAAATTTATAAATTTTTGTATATATTTGTTTTTTCATCTTACTCACAAACCGCCAACTGCCGCCCATCGCCGCACGACCATTGCACGATGATCGCACAACCATCGCACGACCGCCGCACAACCGCCACATGACTGCCGCATGATTGCCGCACGACCATCGCACAACTGCTACACGACCGCTGACTGCCATTGTAGGATTGCTCCAATCTTTTAAAAAATATAGGTGCAATCATATGCAAGAGTTATTAAGGGTAAATAAAAGGAGTTCACTTTTTCTTTTTTCTTTTTTTGGATTTAGAGGCATACATGTTAATTTGTATGATCGATATAGCTTTTGTAACTAATGAACTTGCTTCTATTTCTGGCAACCAAAACTTGTGCACTCGGTAGTTGAAGTGGTTTTGCAGGAGTTGAAGGTAAGAGAAAAGTCTGTGACTAAAGATTTAGTCGGACTTGATGATTGCGTGGCAGAAGTATTGGAAAAGTTAGATGTTAACCATAGTGATGAAGTGAGGCTGCTCGGAATTTATGGAATGGGGGGTAGCGGTAAAACCACTCTAGCCAGGGTCATCTACAATGAACTTCTTTATCACTTTGGAAAGTGGTCCACCTTCCTTGATGATATTCGAGGAGAGTTAAACAAGAAGGGACTAGTCTGGTTGTAGGAGGAGTTACTAAAGGAAATTGATAGTGCCAATGCACCAAAAATTATTGGTGGAGTTGATCATGGAAGGGAGAGGATAGTGAGAACACTTCGTAATAAGAAGTTTCTCATAGTTCTTGATGACATTGATGAGATAAAGCAAATTGAGAATCTAATTGGACTAGATTGGTTGATTCCAGGAACAAGAATAATTATCACCACTAGGAACATAGGTGTACTGGAGACTATCGAAAAATGAAGTCGAAGAATTCTAACCTTGCACTCCAAATTCTGGCTTATGAAATGGTGGAAATGAAATTTAGCCACGCACTCCAACTTTTCAAGAAGCATGCACTTTTGGAAGGCTCTCCGGCAAAGGATTTTCATTTTGACAACCTCTGAGTAGATATTGTCTATATACTGGGTGCCTTCCTTTGGCCCTTGAAGTTATAGATTCATTACTTTATAGAGAGCCCAAAAATAAATGGGAGACTACATTAAAACAGTTAAAGAAAATGCCTTGTGAAAGAGGTACAAGACAGATTGAGGATAAGCTTTGATGCCCTAGATGATCATCAACGCAATATTTTTCTCGATATCACATGCTTTTTCATCAATGAGGATATTACTAATGCCAATTATATGTGGGAGGCTTGTGAATTTTATCCTGGCATTGAGGTCCTTGTTAGGAAGTCCTTGATTAGGATAATGAACAGTAATTTTTCATTTTGACAACCTCTGAGTAGATATTGTCTATATGCTGGGTGCCTTCCTTTGGCTCTTGAAGTTATAGGTTCATTACTTTATAGAGAGCCCAAAAATAAATGGGAGACTACATTAAAATAGTTAAAGAAAATGCCTTGTGAAGAGGTACAAGACAGATTGAGGATAAGCTTTGATGCCCTAGATGATCATCAGCACAATATTTTTCTCGATATCACATGCTTTTTCATCAATGAGGATATTACTAATGCCAATTATATGTGGGAGGCTTGTGAATTTTATCCTGGCATTGAGGTCCTTGTTAGGAAGTCCTTGATTAGGATAATGAACAGTAATTTTTGGATGCATGACCAACTGAGAGACCTGGGACGGGAAATCGTTCGTCGAGGAGATGCTAAAAATCTCAAGAAGTGGAGTAGGGTGTGGACGAGGAAGGAGTTCCTCGATTTCATAAGAATTGAAGAGGTAAGACAACTATAGGGTTCAAATGAAAAAGTGACATCTTGCCTTTGAGTATTCAACTTTCTGCTTATGATCTTTTCTTCCATTTCATTCATTAAAATCGTAAATAAAATTACTAGCCATTGACAAACTTCAATAAATCACGGCAATTGATTTATTGGCAGAGGTATCAAGATGTTGAAGCACTTGATCTACGGAGGAGGAGTTCTTGTACGTCGAAGTCCCAGAAATCGTAGTGGAAGTTTAAACAAATAGCAGTGCAAAGCGCACGAGAGAGAGACGGCAAATATTTCTTTAGGGAAAGATGATTCTTCATTTTTTTTTTCCCCTTTCGAGGATTTTTTTTCACTTTATTTAAAGTTTCCAAAGTGAATAAATGATGAGATGATCGAGAATTTTTTTTTTTTATCTTCATTATGAGGATTCTTTCTCATCTTTCGTTTCAGATACTTGTCTTCTATGATAGAGGGTTCTTTTCCTCCAGCAAAGGGAATTCTTCTTCGAATTCTTCTTTTCTTGGCTGAGGGGAAATGACTTGGTCTTGAGGATTTCTCTTGGCCGACATCTTTGTACATGTTTTCAGAGCTTCAATCCATCTCATCTGGACGCCTCTCTCATTTCCATCTCGCATTCTCTCTCTCTCTCTCTCTCTCTCTCTCTCTCTCTGTCTCTCTGTACTGGGTCTGTCCTGCAACTGCTCAAGGTCTTCATCATATTGAATCCTTCCTCCTCTTCAATCATTTCGTTTCTGGGTTCAGTAGTTGAGCCTTTCTCAGCATATATAGTGGCGGATATTGCCATGCCTGTAGCTTCCAAAGTGGCAGAGTACCCCACGGATACGCTATGTCAACGATGCAGCTATGTGATATCCTACGAGAGCTACGTTCGCCAACTTAAGGGTGGAGTTGAGAGGCTGCGTGACGTGAGGGATAGGGTGCAAGATTCCATAAATGAAGCTCGAAAAAACAAGAAGCAGATTGAAGCCGACGTTGTGAGATGGAAAGAAGACGTGGAGACCGTTGCCAACAAGGCAAGGGACATCCTGGAACAAGACGGAAGAGCCAAGAAAACTTGCTTCTGCAGGTGGCTTCCCAAATTGAAGGTACGTTGGCTTCGCAGTTCGAGGGTGCAGTGTCTTCCCAACTTGAAGTTGCGTTATCATCTCGGTAGGGAGGCGAGAAGGACAATCCTGGACATTGAGGCACTCATTCTGCGGAGTCGATTCGAGAAGGTCTACTACGAGAGTGATCCCGATGTGAATTACGTGGCCGGTGATCAGGGCGTCACTATCACGGACTAGCGAGCTTCCATCTTAGAGGACATAATGAATGCTCTGAATAATGAGAAGCTCGAAGTGATTGGGGTCTACGGGCCTGGTGGCGAGGAAAAGACTACGCTGTTTGAGGAAGTTGAGAAGAAACTCAGGAATCTAAAGAGATTGTTCCACATGATCGTTAAAAGTGAAAATATCGCAGACTCCTGACTTGAAGAATATCCAAAACGAGATCGCTGATGCCTTGAAATTGGATCTGAAGGACGTATAAAGTGAAGGCGGTAGGGGAATCATCCCTTGGAGAGATTACAGAGAGATTTGAGTGAGAAGGTTCTTATAATATTAGGATAAAAACAACATTAGTGTCATAACTTTCATATGGTGTTCACTTGAGTGATGTAATTTTTTTTGGCTTACTTAATGCCACATCAGAGTAAAATCTATTATTTCAGTGTCATTCCCCGGCAAATTGTCCTACATGGATTTATCTTTTATTTTTTATTTTTGATGTTCTTTTCCTTTTAAATTTTCTTTTGCACCATAAAGGCTCACTGGCGACCCTTGCCCTTGGCCAAAGGGCCTATGAAGGCCTTAGGCAAGGCCATCTCTAGTTGTAGGAGAGGCGGCCCTCACCCAGTCTAAACAAGGCCTTTATAGTTGACGGGGATCGCGAGTGACCATTGCTAGCACAAAAAAGAAGAAGAGCAAAGAAAAAAGGGAAAAGAAATATAAAATGTTTAAAAAATTTTAAATGTTGTTCACGTAGGACGACTAACATCCACATCAAATTTTCCGGTGAGCCAAATCGCCAATGACATTTAAGTGATTGATTCTTTAAATTTGTGACACTTGAGTGAATGAAGAAAAAAGTTATGGTATTCAGGTGAGTGTCGTATGAAAGTTATGACACTCATGCTATTGTCTATCCCCATAATATTGAATGATCTGTGGGATAATCTTGAGTTGATGGCGGGGTGAATTCCTTTAGGAGACTAGAGCAAGAAATGCAAGTTGTTGCTAACATTGAGATTTAAAGATGTGCTGGAGCAAAAGGTGCATGTCGATTGAACATTTCGTCTTAAAGGTTTAAACAACAAGGATGCTTTCAGGCTATTTAAAAAGATGGTCGGCAACAGACTCAAAGACAAGGAATTGAAATTAATAGTGGCTCAAACGGTCAAGAAGATTGCAGACATTGCAACAGACGGGCTAATTCGCTAGCAGACTGGGCTGCTAAGGCCCACGGAAGACCAGACCTGGCCCAAAACTGGAATATTTTTCCTCCTATTTTGGAAACTTTGGTAGTGGCTGATGCTTTCGCTTCTGCTAATCTTCAAACGCTACGATGTGATATTTCACCTACTTAAATATTAATCTTAGTTACTGACCAAAAAAAGAAGAAGAAGATTGCAGGTTTATCTCTTTTGATTACCTCAGTCGCAAGCACTTTTAAAAATAGCAGTGTGTATGTATGGAAAAAGGCGTTGATAAAAATAGATGAGTCAAATAAAGAAACCATATTGAAGCTGAGTTACAACCATTTGGAGAGTGACGATGCGAAGTCCTTCTTCTTGTCCTCTAGTCTCATTCGCGGGACCATTCAAGTCGAAATTCAATGGTACTAGTCATTGGATTGGGCTTTTTGAGGGATTCAAAAACACGATAAAAGATTCAAGGGATAAATTAAAAACAATGCTCGACAGCCTCCGCTCCATTTGTTTGTTACAGGATGGTGGCGATGGCAAGGAAATATGACTATACATGATCTTTACAGCAAGGCGGAGATTTCAACTCCATTTAGAGGTGAGAATTCCTTAATGATGAACAAAAATTATGATTCCCAGTCAAAGGAAAAGCTTGAGAAATGTTGGGCACTGCACCTAGTTAATGTTGTCGGTGATAGGCTACTGAACTATTGCCTTGTTGGTTTACTGATTTGAAGATGCTCATGTTGTCTCAACTAGAAGACAGGCTCAGGAGTCCTACACATCGACGTGATCAGGGAGACTACTATGGATTGGAATTCGAATACATGAAGGAGCTCCAAGTTCTATATCTTCACTCCATATATATCACCACTTTACCTTTCTCGATTGAAATCCTCATATTGCACTTAAGACAGTTGCCTTGCGGAAGATGTGGCAATTCCTGGCAAGTTCAAAGTATTGCAAATTCTTAGCTTGGCAAGGTCTACAATTTATAGGTTGCTTAAAGAAATCAGGGAAATGACTAATATGATGTTGTTGAATGAACCCTTTCTCCCAAAACGCCCAAAGCGTGTATATGTGTGCAAAGACGAAAAGCTGATTTTATTAGGACCATCCCCAACTCAGCATTCTAGAATTCTCTAAAAAAAACCCTTCGCATATATACCATTGGTTCTCTAGCTGAACTAAACTCATTTTCAGCAACCAAATGGCTTTCAACGACGATGGGAATTGCAAATTGAGCGACAATCACAAAAATACTAGAAACGACACGAATACATACTTACCTTGCGGAGTGGGGAGAAACGAAGAGCTATGTAGCTTTATGCGTCCTCAGAAGCAAGGATGGAGAATGGTTTTAGGGCTTCTACGAATTAGAGAGTATAGTTGTGGGCCTGGAATTATATGGAAAATGGGTCAAGTTTAGCCCTTTTCCCTTCATTTCAATTGCTTCGAAAATCATTAACTGGGAGCATGTGATTGAGAGCTAATAAGCTGCAAAGCTAACTATTTCCATAATCGAACATCGAGTTGACTCGTAAGAGGTGAGCCCGCCATTGAGGCTCGAGTTTGAGTCTTGATATAGCACAATGCGTTCTTCTAATATATAAATACATATATCTTGTTTTTGTTAATCTGGATAGATGATGTTGGGTGATTTTGATTTATTTTTTTTATTTTTAATAGAGGGGTTAGTATCGTGCGGAAAAAAGGGACATTGAGACTAGGATGTTGTAGACAGGTGGACTTAGATGCATGGTGATGAGTGGTGAGTGATGAGCATTAAGTCGAATGGAGGAGTTGATTTTCAGGAGGCAAATGACTACTAATACGTTGTTAAAAGCTACCGATGATCAAACTTAAAGAAGTCTCCCACATGATATGTGGCTCTTATAGCTAGAGAGCTCGTGGTTAATGAATAGGATCTTAGCACGTGGCTATTTAGGTAGTGAGAAATCAACCATTGATAGGTTGTCATGCGTAGTGAATGATATTTATTGGTTATTTACCATATGTCATGAGGACATAGGCCAACGGCAAATTGCAATGTGTCATGTGCTTAATAAAGTAGATTTGAAATAAATGCTGAAAATTCAAATTAGCCTCCAAAATTGAGGCCGATTTCATAAAGTACCTCATGAATTTAAATTTGTCTCATATAATCCCTTGATTACAATGTCCATCCTCCTCCCCCCCTTTTCCCCCAGGGGTTTTCCATTTTATTTTGAGAACTTTTTTTTTTTGGTCGGCCACAAATGCCCCTCAAATTGGGTCAAATATGCATTAATGGCCGACCAAATTGCTAAACGCGAATTCCAGATCAGTTTCTTGCAACAAGCAAGGACTGGTAATGGACCAACAACGCGAATTCCAAATCAATTTGCTCAACTGGTGCAATCAACTTAGGAATCTGCAGATATGAATCTTGTCTCTTCTTCAGGATTTTCGTCAGTCTTCTCACAGCCGGCAATTACTCATGCATAGTTGTCCAGATCATTTGCCTGGTGTAGAGCAGCTTCCCACGAAAATGCAAGTAGTCGACCGATTTAGGTCATCCTCTACGGCTTTGAGAGCCGATTCCTGCGCAACGGCCCAATAACGTGGTTTCGCGTCGGAATCCACAACAAACTTTGCAAATAAGGCGATTAGCTCAATTAGGACACGATGCTGCTGGCTTTCAGACCAAGACAAGCATTCATTGATAAGCCGGCCTTGTGCCAATTCCCAGTTCGAGCCCCTTTGTCTACTTCTTGACACTGGAGCGGAGGGGCAAGAAGGTTCGAACTAGAAGTTCCTGGATCATCCAATGCCAGAGGAGCCAGAGGAGCCAGCGAGATTGCATTGGAACTGCAAGTTCCGGCTTGAATTGGAACCTCCAATAACAGAGAAGTCACCGTCGATGGCTGTGACGATTTCCATGACTTCTTATGCCCTATGATTTCAACCCATCCCCGCATAATGTCTGTACAAGAGTTTGCTAGGTAGGATGCCATGGAATGCATGTGAAGAAGAAGAGTGGCCGTGAAGAGGTGCGTTGGAGATCTGTAAGCTTCAACAATATACATACGATCTCTATTTTTTATTGTACATAGATATGCTACATTTAATGTACCTGGTGCATTACTTGAAATGGAAGTTAAACTCAGATCCATCGATAAACTTTTGTAATGATATCAAAGTCAAGGTTTGACAGTAAAAAATTTCAGGAAATGCTAACAAGGGGAATCAAGGCATTCCATTCTTGAAGCTAAGCTTACGGATTTCATTAATAGTGTTTGTTGTTAGATTATAGTACATGTGATCGAAAGATGTAAAAAGAGAGGTGGATTTGAATGCCAGTGATAAGCATTGAGTTAATAGAGTAGTTGAGAAGGAGACACAAATAACTAGCAGTAGGTTCTTAAGAGTTACCAAGCGTCAAATTAAAAGATGTCTCCCAAATGATATGGGGTGTTAAAAGGAAGACCATGACTAATGGATAGGATCTTACCATGTGGCTATCTAGACAGTGAGAAATCAACTAAGGATAGATTACCTCATGTCACGAGGATGTTGTTTATCGATGGCTTGCCTTATGTCATGAGGACGTAGGCCAACAATGAGTTGCCACGTGCTATGAGGATGTTGTTTGGAGTGCTTTTTCAAATTAGTTTTATTCTTGTGATAGCAGTTGAAGCATTCGAGGATAGGCAAAGCATTTTTGCCAACATCAGTGAAAAAATTGACTAGTTGACGATTCAAAGTTCAATTTTGAGAAGTTCCTGAGCAAGAAAGAATTCTAGAGGCACAAAAATGAGTTCAAGTTTGACACGTACTGGCTTGAAGAATAGGAATGTGGGGAAATTATAAAAAAGCATATGGCAGGAGGAACAGTTTCAGCTGCTAAGTTTCTTTGGAAAAATCCAAAAAGTGTCAAAGGAACTAGCATCATGGAGTCGGGGGAAGTTTTCCAACGCATCGCACCGAATTAGAAGGCTGAAATTTAAATTAATGGAGATAAATAACAAACTAGGGGCAACTGCTAGCAAAGAAGAAATCTAGAAGATAGTGGAACAATTGGAAACGTTATGGCAACATGGGGAAATGTATTGGAAGATGAGATCTTGAATTGAGTGGCTACAGTTGGGAGACAAGAACATTAAATACTTTCATGCAACAGGAATCCAGAGGAGGCATCGAAACAAGATAACAATGCTAAAGATTGATGAAGGGAATTGGTCTAGCGAACCAAACATTCTTAAAAACCACATAAGGGAATTCTATCAAAACCAATATGAATCGGTAGGACCCTGTAATTTCCAACCTACCCTAGACCAATGCTTGAGCCCGATTGAAGATCAGATAAACAAAAATTTGGTGGCCAACATCACAATGGAGGAAGTTAAAGTAACCGTGTTTTAGCTAGGAGCATCTAAAGTCCTAGAGCCCAATGAGTTAAAAGGCCAATCTTATCACCACTTCTGGGAGGAAATCAAAGAGGATATACTTCAGCTTGTCTAGAATTTTTTTGATACAAGTATCCTTGACCCAAATTCAAACAAAACTCATATTGCGTTTATTCCTAAGGTCAAGAACCCAAAGGATATAAGTTAGTTTAAAGCTATAAGCCTATGCAATTTCAACTACAAAATCATTTCAAAAGTGATGGTTAATAGGCTAAAGCCATGGCTCCAAGAGATAATAGTAATATAACAAAGTGCTTTTGTTCAAGGCCATCAAATTCATGATAATATTCTCATAGTCTAGGAAGTGTTGCACCAATTGAGGGTAAAGAAGAGAAGGAAGAAGTTTCAAGCCACTCTTAAATTGGACATGCAAAAGGTGTGTAACAAGATTGAATGGGATTTCTTGAGAGCACGTATGCTGAAAATAGGGTTTTGTAAGCAATGGGTCGATTTAATCATGCAGTGTGTCTCAACAATATCATTTAGTGTGAAAGTGAACGAAGAACCTACGTAGCATTTTTTACCCTCACGTGGCATCAGATAAGTGTTGAGAAAACTCTTACCAAAATTTTGAAATTGACAAAACTTACTATCTCTAATTCTTAAATTACTTGTGAGTTATTTGTAAGGATTTATCAAGGTTCCATCAAAGACTATTGCTTAAGTCTATTTCATCCTAGAAACACTTCCCATTATGACAAAAGCCAGAATGAAATCATGTTCAGAATGAGAGATAGCCCAAAGTTAGACTTAGTGACGTGCAACACACACACGCGCACACACTCCCACACACACGCACACGCGCGCGCACACACACATTAATTAAGTCAATTACAAATTTGACAAGATCAATCTTGAAGATAAATTTCTTATGAAGATAAATTTCTTATGAGTAAGTTCTACTTATGGAAACCTAAATTCTGATTATATGGGTGACCAAAATCAGCGGAATTTCCATATCTATCTTCAAACGGCTACAAGATCTCTTTAATAGATTTTGTCCAACGAATTAATTGGAAGAAATTTCTCTAGAGAATGTCAATAGCTAGTGTGACATGGAGGAGTATTTAAAGAAGGTCATTTGGTCACGTTGAAGTATGGGACATGAAAATTAGAATTCCAAAGTCTGAAACTTCTCTCAACTACTTGTCTTCAGTGGCTTAGTGAGTTAGAAGATTATATCACTGAGTATTTGCATTCACAAGTTGTAATTCTCTATTGTCAGTGTGGGATAGTGGACATGGGCTTAATTTGAGCCAAACCACTATAAAATCGTATGCAATATTTTCTTTCCTTGACTCTCTTTACTTAAGTCTGTTGCACTTTTACAGGTTATCATAGAAGTTTGTTCTATTACATAATAGATTCTAAACATCTACCAGAAATCTAGTGTTTCATGAATCTGATTCTATTTTTCATCTCGGCTTTATTTGCAATTTATTTTATTCCACAATTATTTGTTAAGATTTCTTTTAAGCACCTATTCACCCCCTCTAGATAGTCTTACTAGTTTATCAACAAGGAGATCCACTATCCCCTTACCTATTTATATTAATGGTCAATGGGTTATCATGGATAATGCATAAAGCCAAAGCGGATGGAATCCTCAAGGGAATCACTCTAAATAAGTATTGTCTACATTGTCCCATTTATTATTTGCTGATGATGTTGTTATCTTCCTGGATGGAATAGTAAAGGAGTGTCAAAGCTTGGTAGAAATTCTTAACCAATATTGTTATGGAATGAGTCAAGCCATCAATTTGAACAAATTAGGAATCGCTTTCGGCAACGGTTGTCCACATAATTTGAAGAGGAATATGGCTCATGAATTACGTGTCCCAATAATAGAGAAGAATAAGAAATATCTTAGAATACCATCCAATTGGGGTTAGTCAAAGAAAGACATGTTCACTTGGATATTGGCTAGAGTAGATATGAAGATGGAGGGATGGAATGAAAAGTTTCCATCAAAAGCAGGTAAAGAAATACTGATAACAAGCATAGTGCAAGCTATTCCTCAATATGCCATGTCAATCTTCAAAACACCAAATTCTATTTGTAATGCTACAGAGACGAGAGTAGCCTCCTTTTGGTGGAAACAAAGTGATACAAGGAGGGGAATGCATTGGAAAAAAAAAATGGGAGGTGATGAAACTCCAAAAAGATGAAGGATGCTTAAGTTTCAAAGATTTGCAAACTTTTAATAGAGTTATATTGGGAAAACAAGCTTGGAGATTACATCAAAATCCTTCGGCACTATCGATTCAAGTTCTTAAAGGCATATTCTTTCTGAAAGGGGATTTTTGGAAAGCCAAAAGAGGACATCGCTCGTCTCAGGGTTGGCAAAGTGTCTTAGCTAAAAGAGAAGTCATTGAGCCAAAGCCTAGGTGGGCAATGGGAGATGCTAAATCTATAAAAGTTCGAGAGGACAAATGGCTAGCCTTGGGCATTGTTGAAGGTCCTGCAAATAGGAATGATCCATACAAAGTGGCAGAACTAATAAATGAAGACACAAGGGAGTGGAAAGAACCCATTTTGCATAACCTTTTTGTGGAAAAAGTTGTTGAAGAGATATTAGCAACCCTCATCCGCCCTTCCCCCAAAGTGGATATTCTATATCGGATGGCAAATAAAATTGGATGCTATACAATTAAAAGCAACTATAACAATGAGTGGTCCAAATTCTTCAAGACAGATCCAAACACGGCATCAACCTCATATTAGCCACCTAGACAACTATGGACAAAATTACGGAATATCCTAGCTGCCCCCTCCCCCCCCCCCCCCTAAATGCGAATCTTTCTATGAAGCACATGCCAAGACGCCTTACCCACATGTGAAAATCTTTACAATAGAATAGTCTTACTAGACTCACTTTGCCTGCTTTGCTCAAAGTATCCTGAGACAATCGAACATATGCTATTTTCCTGCCGCTCGACATGGGAAGTATGGTCAAATCAAACCATGAAGAATTGCAAAAGCTCGTGAAATGTCACCAGAGCAGATAGATGGCTAAGGGGCATCTTTGAAAAAAATGACAACCAACCTAAAGAAGCAATAGTAGCAATGACCCTTTAGCTCATGTGGAAAGCAAGGAACAATGCTATGTTTCGAGGATAGCAGCCCAATCCTAAAGCCATATTAGAAGATGCGTGAGTATAGGCCAATAGCTACCTTAGATGGAATCCACATAACAGCATATCAAAAGCCAGATCTAGAACATAAGAAAAAAAGTAGAAACCCCCAACAAACTCAAACTTGAAGCTGAACATGGATGCATCTTGGGTGGGGAGCGAAACCCCATGCTAAATTGTCGGGATCTTGAGGAATTCGAGCAAAACTATGCAGGGAGGCTTCGCTTGTGAGACCAAAGTCGAATCTCCTCTTCAAGCTAAAACCCTAGCCTTTGTGAAAGAGATTAAGTTCCTGCAAAAAATCCAAGAGGATCACATGCAGGTGAATAAGCAGAAAGCAATAGATCTTGTTTGTAAAAGTGACAATTTAGTGGTAATGGGAGGAGAAAAAGCACCTTGGGCCATGACGAACATAGTAAATGAAGGAAAGAGAATCCTAGCCCGGTTCAGCCAAGTAAAACCGACTCACTACTACCGAGCCACCAATTGGGTAGCAGAAGCCCACCGTACCAAAATACTCCCTCTCATTTGGGCATCCTCCCATCCCCAGCCTTTTCGGGATATTTTATGTTCAGAAGTATATTTACCTTTATATTGTAATTATCATATGAATAAATGAAAGAAATCACCCGTTTATGACTAAAAAAAAAAAAGTGTGCATTGTATAGTCAATTGGATATCCAAACAACACTGAACTCAAAAAGTAAAATGTACCCATTTGACTTAAATTGGCTATACAACCCTGATGGCACTATCTTATTAGATGATATTTCTCTTACCAATTCGTAAAGGTTATAAACAAAACATTCAAGAGGCAAAATTGCCTTAGGCACACAAATATGTGCAATGAGTCACTAACATTTGTGTCTCTCATTGGGAAAGTGAAGCGAGGCATCAGGGCAAGGCACTCGGAGGAGGAACAAAGCCGAGCGTCCGAGGGAGCAAGGTGTGAGGCGAGACATTGCGGCAAGGCAATTGGAGGAGGAAGAGAGTTGAGCGTCCGAGGGAGCGAGGTGTGAGGCAGGATGTTGCGACGAGGCACTCGGAGGAAGAGAGCCAAGCGTCGGAGTGAGTGGGGCGTGAGGTGAGGCGTTGGGGGCAAGGTGTCGAGCGAGCAAGAGGGGAGGGGTTACAGTTTTGAGAGGGAAAGGCAAAGTGAGACTTGCGGCAATTGTTGCCGAATTGGATTGCAAAATTTGGAAAAATGGAAGTTAATGTGATGGCTATTATAGATTAGAGCAGAAATCTAAAAAAAAAGAAAAAAAGAATAAAGAGAGGGGTTTAGATTTCAAGAAAAAAAGGGAAAGTGAGAATTGCAAAATTTGGAAAAGAAAACTTGATATGATAGTTAGTTCAGAACGCAAAAAATGGGAGGGATTAGCTTTGAGTTACGAGAGGAAAAATGAATCTAATAGTAATGGATATGGTAGATTAGTTCATAAACTAAATATATATATATATATGTATAAATGGTCGGCCAAGTTCGGTCGGTCCGATTCCGACCCCAAAACTAGGAATCGAACCAACCGGTCACCTATTCCAAAAATAGCAACTTGAGACCGGACCGAGACCCTCTAGAACCGCCCAAAGCCAACCGGTCCGGCCGGTTCCCAGTTCAGGCAATTTCCGTTGCACAACCCTAGTACAAATGTCAATTCAGTCATAAACTTTTTAATTTTGCCAATATAACCATCCACCATTGCACAAAATTATAATGGAATCATTTTGACCATCTCTACTAGAAATTGCTGCATCAACGTGCCACATAGAAAAGCCAGCAACGACTGCATACCACATCAACGATTTGCTAGAAAAACTACATTGGAATTTCACGCGAATATTTAAGAAAGCATTGCCAAAATTAAAAAAAAAAAAAAGGATTAGAACCGAATTATCATTTATACGGCAGGTTTAAGATCGATTTGGTAATTATCTTTCTCTCTCCATCTCACATGCAGTCTCATAAAATTTGACATTCTAATTGTACAGCAATATCAAACTACTTACTACAGTTTCAAGAGCTATGCCTTACTCGTTACAAGAATCAAGTTGAAACGAAATGGTGATTCCACTAGTCTGATTCCTTACCGAAATCTCAGACTTTGGTGGGTCCTTTGTCCATCTACCTTTTGCTAAAGAGGGCGTGTCTCATTCGTGTTGAAAAAGGGTGACCGATGTATATAGCTCGTGAACCTCAGGTTTTTCGTACATTACTATATTCACCGATTATAGGACAAGCTTGGGATGCTAAAAAGGCAGAACCAACCAATCCACTTTACTTTCCGTCAAAAAAAAAAAAAGAAAAACCAAACCCGGTCTATTTATCAATTACTTCCCTCTCTTTCCTTGCTACACCCAAGTCAAAAAGGCTCAAAAAGACAACGCTTTGATTTTTAGCGGCCAAAGCTTTTTCGAAGGGACCCAAATCCCACTAATAGCAATTCAGCATCACATCAGAAAAACCTCATCAAATCATGGTGTCATCATCTTTTCAAGAACTTGGAGTGCTTCCTTCATGGAGGGCCTCTTTTGTGGGACAAGAGAGGCACAGCCAAATGCCAACTTGAAGCAGCCCAGGACCACCTCCTCCCTGCTCGCCACCTCAGCCCTGATCGCCACATCGGCCATCCTCAGCACCCAACCCCGGTCCTCGTTGCCCACCGAACCGGCGTTCCACTGGGCCAGTTCCCCGTCTAAGAACACTCTCCCCGTGAGCAGCTCGAGCAAAACAACGCCAAACGAGTACACATCCCATTTCGAGCTTGGCTTGAAGCTCTTCAAGGACTCCGGCGCTTGATAAGGAGAGGGAGCGCCGAGATTCGAGCTCGTGGGCACTACAAATGGGCTATTGTTGTTACTATGATTAACGTTAGCGATCGAAAATTCTTGATGGTGTGCGAATCTTTGACTCCCGAATCGGTTCGATGATCCTGAACTGGTCGCTGTCATGTGGTGGCTGGCTCCACCGACGACGAGCTTCTCGAGGCCAAAGTCAGAGATTAGCGGCTCCATGTCGGAGTTGAGGAGGATCTTGGTGGGCTTGATGTTGCCATGGACAAGCTTCTTGTCATGGATGTGAGCGAGCCCCCGGGCCACTCCTCTTGCGATCTTGAGCCGATGTTCGAGAGAGAGATGGAATGGGGATGACCCGACTTTCCCTAAGATTGGAACAAAATCGTTACCAATTAATTTGCGTATCTAAAATATATACTGAATTTCATTAAGTTCAATATTCGCGTAAAATATAATGAACACAACCACATGAGGCGATTTTCATATACCCAATGCATCTTGTCTTGAGATTATATCTTTTTTATTTATGAAAATAAAGATTCATTTTCCTAGAATAAAAGTCTAATATACTCATTTTATAAGCTCAAAGAATTACGGCACAACATCACATGCCAATCTGGTCGACATGCATCCTATGAACTGTGACAAAAACAAGTTAGTGATATAACTTATAATTTAATCAGATTTTTCAGTCCTTTCTCTCTTTGAATTTATGATATGAACGATTAGTAATTATTATCAATAAATTACTTGGTAGTTCGGGCCAGCAAATTGAAAAAAAAAAACATTAATTAAATTGAGCAGCTAAAAACAACAGAAGATAGACCGACACTGCACATGGTGGGCACACTATATGCCGATTTTCTGTACTCTACAAATAATAAAATACAGCATTCATTAAGCTTAGGGAGCTGTAATTTTCGAGTATTTTATTTTTGCGTCTATTTTTTAGAAAACTTGAATTATTTAAATTATTATCCCGAGAAGAACAAGCTGGGAATTTTATTAATTCACCTGAAGGAATATTAAAAAAGACATTCCTAGAGTGCCAATCTGAACTCTATCTGATCCCCCTGAAGGGTATCAGATTTGAAAATTGTGTCAATCCAACATAAAAAAGAAAAAAAGAAAAAGGATAAATAATAGAGCAAGTCGAGAAAATTTTATCAAAGAGAAAAATTACTGCACATGTTGAGAAATTATATTGAAAAATAATTATTACGTGTTATTGACTCCTTTTTTTATATATATTTTACAAAAGGCAATATTGTTAAAAGCAAAAAGGAGAAAGATCTCTAATTAAAACGAATGTCGTGTGATAATATATTTTATGTACCCCATAATCCAAAAAGCCATAGATTTAGGTCCAAGGTGTACTAGCCTCGTCCAACGGACCGCGGCGACATGGCATCTTGGAATTGCATGTCCTAAAGTGACGAGGAAGCAAACATAATCCTAAATGTCCTTTTTGACATGTATTGGATGAATCAATCTTTAGACCAAATTCTATTGATCACTTTACCGCCAAAGGAAGCTTGAGTATGTCTCGAGATCCGATAACCTGACCAACTTGACCGACCGATCGACCCCTTCATGGTCCATTTATAAGGGTTGGGATTGCATGGAACCCCAAGCAATCAAATAGGGTTTTGATCTTGCAAGAATACATACATTAAGGAACATCATAGTTGTTTCCCAACTTGCAAATGATTTTCAGGATGTTGCACGGTAGCACTATGTCTTAATAACAAAAAAATTTCATAGATTCTGAAATTTCCAGAACACAAATTCCCTTTTCGTAATTTGCAATTTCGTGATACGATGTTCTTTTCGTTTGTAGTTTAATATGGAATTTTCATTTTTGAGAAGAATCAAACAGAAAACAAGAACATGGAAAATAGAGAAAAAGATAATTAAAAAAAAAAAAAACAGGGGAGCAGAGAGGATGAAGAAGAAAGACTTACTGTAACCAGAGCATGCGCTGGCGAGGCTGCCATTGGAGACGTAGTCGTAGATCACGAGCTTCTCGTCGTCTCCCCAGTAGAACCCTCTCAGCCTCACCAGGTTCGGGTGCTTCACCTTCGCGATCGCCCTCGCGTGCTGCTCGAACTCCTTCATCCTCTCCACCCCGCTCTCCCCGATCCTCCTCACCGCGTACGCCGTCCCGTCCTCCAGCACCGCCTTGTACACGATGCTCCCCCCGCTCGCCCCCAGTATGTACGCCGACGCCCTCAGCAGCGCGTCCAGCTCCAGCCGCGTCTCCCCGTCGACCGTCACCAGGGTCCCCGTCTTCTGGTTCGCGCCCGCCCCGTTCTGGGGGTGGTGCTGGTGGTGGTTGCTTGTTGTCGTCGCGGGCAAGCCTTTGTCTTCGTCGTCCTCGCTGGAACATGATTCGGAGGTCGACGTTTCGTGGCCTGTGATTGTGAGGCAATAGCAGTTTGCGGGTTTTCTCGATTCCGGCGCCGGGTCTTGCTCTGCCGCTGGTTCTGGTTTCTGGTGTGATTTGGGCTCGTTGGTTGTGGTGATTTTGTGGTCTTTTTTCCGCTTCTTGACTTGGTAGACGTAGAGGATGACCAACGCGAGCACTCCTATTCCGGCTAGATCGCCGAAGGCGATTCCTGCTATGGCCCCTGGTTTTAGCCCTCCGGGCGTTTGGCCTTTTGCCGCGACAGATGATCCGGGTGAGTCCGCTGATGGGTCGGTGCCGACTGTCTTCGGGATGACTGCGATGGCCGGTGACGTGGTTGTGGTGGCATTGGGTGGCGTGGTAAGAGTTGAAGGGATGGAGCATAGGATCTTCAGCGGCTTGCCACAGAGATCCATGTTGCCCGCCAAGAACTCTGATTTCTGATCCACCCAGGCCAGTGACTCCGGGATTGCGCCGCTCAGGTTGTTGAATGACAGATCGATAGTGGTGTTTCTTGGGATTTTCGCGGCGAACCCTGGCGGTATAGGGCCCGAAAGGTTGTTGTAGGAGAGATTCAAGTAACGCAGACCGTTTCCTTGGAAATCCGATGGCAGAGATCCGTTCAGCAAATTTGAAGACAAGTCTAGGACTTCCACCGAAACAAACCCGCTAGGAACACCACCTGCGAGGTAATTACTCCTTAAAGAAACAACAGACAAGTTCTTCAGGGAGGTTATGCTCTTAGGAATACTCCCACTCAGTGCATTATCAGAGAGATTCAGGAACCAGAGGCTCCTGGAGTCTCCGATGAACTCGGGCAGCTCACCTGAGATCACGTTGTTGGATAGAGAGAGCACTTGAAGCGTGGAGGAATTGATGATAGTCGAAGGCAAGGATCCGTTGATGTAATTACTAGATAAATCAAGATGGGTGAGGTGCTCCATCGTGCCAAGCTCTTTAGGGATCGAGCCCAGAAGCTTGCTATTGGGGAGGATTAATCTGGTGACTCTGAGCATGGCTGGTGTTCCAGGATTCCCAATCGGTGTGCAGGTGACTCCATTCCAGGCGCATGGGGTCACATCGTTATAGTTCCAGCTCTCCAGGACAGACAACGGGTCACTCAAAATGGAGTACTTGAAGGCGAGCAAGAGCACACCATCTGAGTTCAGAGCAGACGAACTAAGCAGGAGGAGGCTAAAAGCCAAAGCACTCAAACAGGGGAGGAGATTTCTGGGGTTTGGAGTCATGGTTCCTTGAGGTGGTCACAGCTGCACATGCTGGCTACTAATTCATAGTGAAGAAAAAGAGCAGAGACATAGTGGAGTGAGAGGATAGAGAGGAGAGAGAGGGTGACCAACTCCAGCTCTTGTTGTTCTGGTTACCAAACAGATCAGGATTTAGCAAAGACCATGTAACAGGTGAAAAAGGAAAAAAGGGGAGAGAGCCTGGTGATGGGTTTTATGAACAGTCCCCCAAAAGCTAAAGCTCTACTCCAAACAATGAAAGTGACCCAACAGATGAAGTGAGCTCAGCATGGAGGGAACTAACCAAGTGGGGAAAGTTCCTAGAGAATGGAGGAGGTAGCCACAGTGATTAGTTGCAGAGACAGAGCTTAGCTGAGAAGAAAAAAGGGGGTACTACTGCCTCCTCTTTTGTGCAGTTGGAGGCAACGAGAGCAAGAAACTTTAAAAAGGCGAACCCCGAGGAAGATAAACAAATGGAAAATGAGGACCCTTGGCTTTCCACTGCCCCTGCCAACCTTGCTTTTAACTTTTTGTGAGCTTGAAGTATTTGACACAGGGTAAGCAACAGAAAAAGGCAGAGGGAAAGGAATCTAATGTGTGCTTACTACAGGACAGCAGAGTGAGTTGGAGCCCGTCTGATTGCAGAGCAGAGGAGCTCACTTAGTCCACCCTCCTTTTTGAACATTGATTGACTTTTGGTACACCTCGTTTTCCACTGATTTTCCCTGACGGTCGTCTGGCGTTAAACAAGGGGTGTCTACACCAGAGATTTCCATTTAGACAAGGCATATTGAGGGGACTGGTGGAAATATAATTTTGGCCATATCTATTTTACTGCCCCGAGAACCGATTTGGAATAGGAATCAGTATGGTAACACAGTTTTATTTTTCTATTTTTAGAATAAATTTTTAGTCTAAAGATGAGGTAAAAATTTTCTAGTTTTCTACTTTTGAAATGGAAATTAGAAATAAATACTCTTCTTATTACTTTCCCTCGCCACTAATCAATCGCCTCCCCTGCTGCCCCTCGCCACCCATTGCCGCCTACCATTTGCCAGCCACCTGCTTGAAAGGAAGAAATTTTAGGTCATCATCCAATACATATTTTTGCTCATAAACTTGTTCAGGGAATAAAATAAAATGAAATAAATTTATTTTCAATAAGAAATTGTGTCTGAAAACAGAATAGTTACCATTCATGTCGCTAGTGGCCTTGAGCATGGTAATTTCGTCATGCTCCTCCGTCCATCCAATAGCTGACACTGACAATCTTTTGACTGGACACGTGACGTTAAGACGCTAGAGTCTAACAACTGATAAGAGACAGCAAAATTGTCATGTTTGTGGTCACGGGACGTAGAAACGGTTGCTTACGGGAATTGATTTGTTAGGAAATGACCTTTTCGTTTGCCAGCTTGGCGAGAACCTGCCAAGGTAGTCAAAAAGAAACTTCCTACCTTGCTTATCATAAACGTATTCAGGACTTAATGAACATTCAGATACATTCCATTGTACAGATAAGCTCTCTATCAATATCGTAGACCAATCCAACGTAACTCCTCATAAAATTGCTTAAATTTCATCATGAAGTTGGCTTCGTGATTAGTGAATGACCTTGAAAGTTCAGATTAAGTTCGATTCCTCTAACAGGTAAAAGTGCAAATAATTTCATGTTTAGGCCATCCGCTAGAGTTTTGACTTGCACTCTACATAATATGTAAAGATGGTTTTCTAGTCATACTAAAACATTTTTAGTTGCAGTAGAGATGGTTGCTATTTCAAGTGGTAAATTTTATAATCTGAGTCGTGTACCTTGAACACAATTCATAAAAGTCGAACGCGCAATCCTAACTTAATTCATAACGGATTAACTTGAAGTTCAAATGTTGTTAACTTTGTGCCTTGTATTGTTCGACCCAAAAAATTCATGGCACTGTCTAACTAAGTAGTTGCCATTTCCTGTTAAACTGCTAATGTTTTGTCTATGACGCGGAAACCCATCTTAACTTTAATGGATTAGGCAAGTCACAAACCAAGATTCGAATGGTCCAACTACGAAACTATTCGCACTTTATTAAGTAAAATAATTAGTATATTCATTTCCACTTTCGGCACAATTTAATTACTAAAAAGGACATTGGAGCCCGGAGCAATGTGGTTCTCTGGGTCACGGGTTAGGTCTGCCATTGGAGAAATGCTATAAATGTGAACTAAGCTGTGACGACTCCGTCAACGAATAGTCGAATATATCAACCCAAGCTAATTCACTTAGTTGTATTCCTAACCTGATCCCCAATCTAAGTACCAACCCTTCAGATCTAATCAAATAAATTAAAGCACTTAATCATTGTTAAATAGTAGCTTAATTTGCATGCAGCATTTGTTCATGATAACAGCTGTGCGAATGCCTGACCGGGTGGGCCATGCTGTGCTTTGACATGGGTACTCGAATTCTTCAACAAAAGCATGCTTTGAATATTACTATGTAATTAGTTTATTATTTAAATATTCTAAAGGTAAATAAAAGTTTGAAAAGATTCTCATGAAGTTTCTGGTCTAATATATTGTGAGATTTTGTGGAACCACCGTTAACTATTCTAAAAGCTTAAGTTGTTAGATGAAAATATGGTTTATTACTTAAATAGTTTAACAATTAGCATTAAACATCTTCAATGCAAAAACATTTCATAGCAAGTACTAGCAAAGGGGACGCTAATGAATGACTGAGGGTCTATTTGATAACATGCCAAATAATGTTTGATTCTATTATTTCATTTCCCAAAACAAAAATAAAAAGAATGGAAATCCGTTTGGTAACATTTTTATTCTCGAGAATAGATTTGGAATAGAATCAAAAAGTAAAAAATGAAGTTGCTTCTTTGTTCTGAGGAATAATTCTAAAATCAAACCCAAACCTTATTTTTCCTCTTTTTTTTTTTTCTTTTTTGCTTCCTCTTCTTCTTCCTCTCGCCAATCGCAGCACAACGATGGCTAGTGACCAACTAGATGAGATTCGGCAATGTGGTTGAAGCCTCACCAACCCTTAGAGAAGCTCGGCTTCACCCAATTGCCAGTGAGGGTTGACCTTGCCTAGCCAACCTACCGCAAGGTCAACCTCACCTTGGCCTAACAAGGTGGACTTCATAGCGGCTAGGTGAGGTTGACCCTCGCCGATGGTTGGGGGAGGCTCCCCTAAGGTTAGCAACCTCGCCGGCTCTCGCATAGCCAATTTCTGGCCATCCTCATGACCGACAACCAACTAGAGAAAGAAAAAGAGAAGGAAAAATTAATAATAATAATAATAATAATAATAATAATAATAATAATAATAATAATAAATTAAAGGAAATTTTAAGTCACAAGAAAAAAAATGAGGATCCTATCAAACGCATTTTTATTTCGGGAATAAAAATTTTTCTATAATGATCAAATGCCTCAAATGCTTAGAAACTTATATGAGGAACAAAATTAGAAAAAGTTATGAGTAAACAGAAATTATTTTTGGAAACAAAATAGTTACTAAACACAACTTAATAAGCACAAGAATTAAACAAAAACTGCTCCTTTTCTGTATTTTTTAGGTAACTTCTCTCCTCTATATGGAAAATACGCAATGTTGTTGTTCCTATTTTGTTTTTCTATGATATAGGAACATGTGCGCAAAAACCAAATTATCTTGAAGGATTATGAAATAACACTTTATAGACCTCACAAGCTGGTTAAGTGCAAAACTTTTGACGTGTCCGTGATTTTGTTTGTCACGGTCGAGACGAAGCTTCCTATGACTTCCTTAAAACCTAATTTTGTCTACTTAGACTGACTCCCGCTCGAGACGAAGAAAATTAGTTTTGAAGTCTTTTACTTGTAAATCGATGAATGATTGCGTTTGTCCTCTTCTAGCAAACATATCTTATAAGGAAAAATGGAAAATGGAGAGGCTGGACACAAGAATTCAAAAGATGTGGACAGCGTTCACGAGCAATGACATGACCCTTTCCTTGCAGTGAGACCTTCTGTACTTTAGCTCTATGGTCCCCTACAAAAACGCAATCTCATATCTTCTTTGCTAAATTTGGGTCTCTTACATTATGATCCACTCATAAATTGTGCCCATATGTATCCACAGTCCCACACCCAAACAAAAGGACCATCCCATGTGGTAAATTAGATAGTGAATATGACAACATGCGATTTTTCTTCTCTATTATGTTATGCATACCACAAATTGATACAATGCTCTAAATCCAGCCACCAAATATCAGTTTAGTTCTTAAAATAATAGGAAATGTTATAAGTCCATTGATTTCAACATGGAATCCTCTAAAGTTAGTGGGTAACATCAAGTAAAATTATCATATAGGATCAAAACATCCTCACATAACAAAGAAATTTATCCCAAAATCCAAACACATCTCCCACTCCCTTGGTCACTCCCTTGCTTGACCAAAAAACCGATAGCCCCACCCTTGCTCCGAGGCTGCGTCATCGCCTCCCACTCCCCAATCGTGGTCCCTAGCCATCATGCCGATAAGTGGTAGCTCAATCTCTTTTTCCCTTTGCCCCCTGCAAATCCCTTTGTGATTGGGGGAAGAGCTTTGCGATGGTTCCAGCCACCATATAAAATGGATTCCCTAACCTCAGGCGACGACCCTAGATTTGGGGTAGCCTGAGGTTGGGGACCTCGGATATGAGGTTGCACTGATAGATTCATGGCCGATTTCGATATTGATGAGGAGAAGACCTACGATGATGGCTCGAATCTAAGAGAGGGGGCATCACCTGTCTTTATGTTTATGTTGTTAGGAATGATTGATTTCAGGATTGGTAGATTCCCCAAATTAGTGCTCATTCTTAGTTTTGAATCAAGAACATAACCGGTTGAACGCGGAGACTAACACCCTTTTTCCCTAGAGTACCCACACGTTTCCTGTCTCGATGGCTATGAATTCATTGAAAGAATGATAACAATTTCAACTGCGAAAAATAAGAATCGAGCTTATATGGGACGATTGCAAACACGGGGACACTATCAGTCCTCCACCTCCCAGACAAACACCTGCACTTGTCTTTTAGCTGTCCTCTCAAGCTCCGTTTAACCCACATAAATAACACACGAAACCATCATTCTCAATTTGTCAGTGATTTTGGCAATTTTTGCTGTAGAACCTCATGATGAAACCGAACCAGTCAAGTATAATTCCCAAATTTTTTACCAAGAACTCAAACCAGTCACCAGTCAAACCGCTTCTGTAAGGCCGGTTCAGTTTAATTTCCCGGTTGAGTAGGCCTAGTTACTCGCCGCAACGTTGTGGGTCTGGAGAGCCTGTCCGTGAGTCTTCAAATAGTAGGAAGGAGAAGAGACAGAAAAGAGAATATAAATTGGCAGCAATGGAGAAAAACACTGCCTCAGCATGAGATTGTTTGAGCATGCGTAAATTTATTCTTTCATAGTTATGAAAACTGACAGCATGCGTAAATTTATTCTTTCATATTTATGAAAACTGAGCATATTGTTCTTGCATATAATTTCATGAATTTACTAATGGATACTGCTAATAGAGATTTGTTGCGAGTTTATATTCACATGAGTCATATATTATTCTTATCTCTTCAAGATGTTCTTTGAGAGTTTTAACTTGATGGGTTTGAAGGAGCGCTCTAAGCCCCTCTAATAGGATTGGAGTCTGCTCGTTTCCTCTTGACACGTTGTAGTCCGTGGCTATCCCATCCATCCTAAGACCAATAATCTAGCTCTCGTTGGTTTCCTGCGCTAGGATTGTCACATGACATATCTCAACCAATCCTTTTGATCCTCTCAATATAAATAACCTATCAATTTACTCATTGCAGGAATCTTTTTGACTTTTCAACGTCTGAAATTAAGCACCCTATTGGCCTCAACAGCTAACCACTGAGAAAATTCTCCAACAAGGGATTTGCCATTCCTCGCCTGTCGCCTGGCATTAGGGTTCACTAGAATTGCCCTCTCTATTTCATCCCTTTTTTTACGTTATTACTGCGCGACTCTAACCCTTCATCAAGCCACGGGAACCTCGGGAGAAAAAGCTTCTCAAAACACATGATAGTGAGGAATTATACAGTACGCGAAAGCATATGCTACTTTGCCTCTACACGTCATGTTTACAGACAAAAGATTGCACCATTAGAATCCATATGATGTCATCATTTCGCTATATTGCTGTCATTTTGAAAATAATTGTAAATGATCACAAATTACAGAGGCATATGTAATCTCTTTTATGAATTTGAGACACGAGAGTGGATGATCGACTATGTAGAGTCTCACAACGCACCATGCAAGTCCTACAAGCCAGTTAACAAGTTGTGGGAGCGGGTCTTGTCCAAAGAGGTTTGAACCAGTGTTTTCAAACCTAGACTTGACCAATCGGGTCAATCAGCTCGATCGGAAAACAGACCATGGTTTGTCCAACTTTGTTAATAGCTTGGACTGATCAAGAATCAGTCAAACCCGATGCCGACCTAGTTCAATCTATCATTTGGATAGATCGGTCACCAATTTGACCGGATCCTTGATCAAGGTACTGACTTTGTGCACAAAATATATGAGATGGGTCTTAGGTATCGATCTTCTGACCTTCTAACCTCTTTGACCTGACAGTCGAACCGATGGACCAAAAACCAGAGGTGAAGCTGGTTCTTTGACCAATCCAGGTTTAATAACGTTGGTCTGAACAAATCACCTTTCATATGTGAGTTGAAAACCCGTTAACATCCTAACCGATTGCATCAACTCTAGGAAGAGTTGGAGATGTACGTAGTTTTCCCCCACCACTAATGTTTTAATGACAATATATGCATGTGCATCTAATCAATCTGTCTTTGATTGACATTAATGTTAATAGTGTTAATCGCCAAGCCAGTTATCACAAACTATATTGAACATATCAAACTCTAAAGAAACGTGTGAAAGAGGATGTCCCAGCATTTGAGAGTAGATAACTTAATAATTGACAGGAATTCAAAGTGGGGTTTACAATTCCTATGCTGTTCATGTGCAGTTGTCATTTAGTGGAAGAGGAGTTCGAATCAAATGCATAAATTATATTAGAACAGTAAGATGATTGAATCATGCATACAGCAGTCGAGGTCTTTCATTGCTTTTGTCTGTCTTCTCGCGTGGAAAGCTTCAATCTTTCAAAGCCCGACATCATGAGTCATGTCTCCGCGTGCCATGTCGTAAAAGAACTCCAACCTTGTACGAGGCAAGGATTGATTGACATATCATGTAATTGCCGAAAAAAGACGACGAGAATAGTACTAAACGCTGCTTCAATATATTTTTCTTTTTTTTCAATTATCAATTCTTTTTTTTTTCTGCGTGGACTGCTTTTATTATTCCTACATTCATATGTTAAAATATTATGAAATATGTTGACGTTGATATCGATAGCTCGAATTTTTTAGATTTGAATTTCCAAAGGTAATTTTAGAGCCAAAAGTCATCTCATCTCGAATTTAGACTCCTCAAATCAAGTTTTCAACAATTTCTTGATTTAGGGACTAAGCTTCGTATTGTAGAGACTAACATCTTGGTAACATATACATATACGTTTCGTGTTTTTCCATTTTCACCTCGGTAAATTAAAGAAAAAAAGTACTTCCAGAAATATTTTATCTACCCATATAATTTTTAAAGTAAAAAACTCTAGGTTAATTATAGTTAAATCAATAAAGTTTGTGAGCTTATAATTATCAAGTTTGCCTCCATCAGAAGAAAGTTTTAGATCCACCTTTGCGTATAATTATCCATATAAATTGCGTCTACACATGAGGCTTCCATCATCTTGCAAGTGTTCACGCTAGAAAGAATTTTAAAATATAAGATATATATTTTCACCATTCTCTACTACCTTAACCCTTTGAAAAAAGAACATGTGCTTGAAATATAAACAGAAAGTTTGAATTTTGTAAAACAAGTGGAAATTTTATGGTTTGTACCTAAAAGGTTTGATAAATGGAAAGGACAGTTCACTTTCCACAAGATGGTACCGTGAACTTACTAAAATAATGACAATTATAAAATATCGTTTTATGTGCCTCTTTCATCCCTCGCTAATAAGGGTGAAGTATTAGGTATAAAATGTCTTCTCTTTTAGTTCTATCTTCCGTTTTATATGATGAGTTCATGTTTTGCAGTGGAGAATCTTTGTAAATATACTTTGTCTTCAGTGATTGTCCTTGTTGCTTGGAAAAGAGCAATTTTCAAATGGTTGGTTAATTTACACTTTTGAAAACATGATAATTGAGCATATCTTTAATGTATCTATTCAAATTTTGACTTGCGTTTGACTATTAGTTTCATATCTAAGGACATAAAAATTTTATACGTTGACCCCATTGTAATCTCATTATAGCCGGGGAGAGTACCATCAGTTTTTTTTTTTTTCTTTGATCAGGAAAGACGTATTATAGATAGTGGTGCGAAATACATTCCGCTGCTATAATATCCGAAATAAACAGGTCAAGGAGGGGAGGGGGAGGGGAAATGGGCCATGAAGGGGAAAGGGAGCCCTTGCTGTGGGCTCTTGTTGCCCAGTCAGCTACAGAGCTAGCTTCCCTCTTACAAAACCTAATATACAGTATGGGGAAGGCACGACACAGATCGATGGCTTCGTGGACAAGAGGGCGGATCTCCCATGGGGGTTCTTGCTGGCTGTTGATGGATTCTACCAAGAGTAGACAATCCAAATTGATCTCCAGAGGTGTTGTCATCGTTCCTTGTTGCGAAAGGTGGCGAAGAGCAAAGATCAACAATTGAGAGTTGGGTAGATCTCTATATGTATGTATATACGTATGTATGTAACTATGGTGAGTTTATTTATTATATTTTAAATCAAACTAAACAAATAATCTAGACAATGAGGAAACTTTGCCTAAAGCAATAAATACTTGTAATGCAATACCGTTAGGTATATGTGAAGCCCGTGCTTATTCTCGTGTGACACACAATTAAATGATTTTTTTTTTATCGAAGCACAATTAAATGATTGACATTAGAGATAGGTACTCACCAAACTACTTCTATATTAATCCTTAGATTTAGGAGTTGATTAACTTATGCACAGGACATCATTTGGTCATCTATGGATGACTTGGTATTCTATCTTATATAGAAAGACTCGTAGAAAACTAGGCATATATATATACACACCACTGAACTAATGAGTTGATATAATTATTTTGATAGGTTAAAGATATCGACTATATTATTACGACTATTTATTGTTTTCATTTCACAGGATTATAAGTACCATACTGACACATCGTCAACATTGCCACGTCATCATGCACGCTTTTTGTGCTATTTTGTCACATCAGTTTTCACATAGTACTGCATCATCAATGATTTTGTTATGTCATATGGTTTGGTATATCACACCAAACAGGTTGCCATGTCATTCGAGTGGACACGTTACACACATATAATTCTTGATGCGAGAATAGGGAAATTCCAAGAACCCAGGATACTAGATTGTTTATGGTACATAGATATAGATAAAGTAGTTATTATGAGAATTGGACATTTTTTTCTCTCAATTCTAGTGAAATTACTGACAATAGTATTCAAAATCAATTTGATGACAATAACTTTATTGAGGGAATGTCTGGAAGCGCCAAAAATGAGTCGTCCACTTGTGTTATTTTAATTCAAGTCCATGTCACTAAAAATCTTGCATCGTGTAAGCTCAATTCACATGAGCCATTGAATCAAGTTCGTGGCACATACACGTGCGAGTGGCACACCATTTTATTTGAACGTGGAAGATAGAGATTGGGGTGGTACGGTAGGTAAGAATGATTTTTGAACCGATTGAAAATACATTATTTAAATGTGAGCCATGTCACTGATAAATACATATATATCATAGTACATAGGTACACCACGCTGGAAAAGACTTCTAATCACACCAAAAGAACTTACTATAAAACAATATGAATGATCAATAGAAACCAAAAGTCGTCATAGCACAAGATACGACGTGTATTGGAACAATTCTACAATCAAAAGGAGGCAATCAAATACATAGATATTCTCAGGTGACCTCGTATGGTACTAAACTCTTCAAGGGCTGGTGGCTGGCGGTGGAGTGAGAAGAGGAATTGAAGGGATTTTAGGGAGGGAAGTAGGGATGTTTGGCATCGGTGGCAATGTGGTCGGCATGGTTGGCAAGCTTGGAAGCGGCGGTAGAGTGGTCTTGGGTAGTGTTGGTTGGATGGTGGGCAGCGTTGACAGTGTGGGCTGAGGCAAGGTAGGGATGGCAGGCATTGGTGGCTGGGCGACCTTCGGCAGTGTTGGCATGGCCGGTAGCGGCGGCAGCGAAGTCGGTAGAGTAGGTATGGTGGGAAGCGATGGTATCGTTGGCACAGTCGTTTGTAACAGATGACGAGCCCCGAAGCTCATATTAATGGTCGAGAAAATTAGGACAATGAAGAGAACAAATCTCTTTGAGGAAGAAGCCATATTGGTAAATGGAGAATGAGTTCTATGTTGTGTATAGAGGTTTAGGAGGAGAAAGATGGTTACTTTGTGATGCCAGTTTGAGGAGAATGATTGGAGTTTATATAGCAAGAAATGTGTAGAACCGGGGCTGTGATGATGAGTTGGTGACTAGTCTTCTGGTGCGGTTAGGCTAGAAATAGGAGATCGGGTGTTCATTGGTCCTTAGTTAGCTCACCTCCTCCTTTCCATCTCCCACCGGCAAAAGAGAAAGGTCAAATGGTTGTTCTCTTCCACCAGATGGCAATGTGCCCATGAAGTCAAAGCTTCAATCGGATCTTTTGTCTCTAAGGAAGGTAACGAACAACATGCTTCTTGACTGGGATCGTCATTGTGACATATTGGGCTAGGGTTTCTCGTCTACCAGAACAGATATATGACTTCTTTACGCTCCCAAATGCACGTAGAAGAAGTTATGTCAAATATGATATAACCAAATGTAATGAAACAAGCCTTCTTTCACATGAACCAGGTGTAGGCAATACCTAATATCCATCTCATATCATGAACTTGACAGAAACTTAATGACATATAACTTAAAAATTGCTCATTTACAAAAAAGGTTCTACAACTATTGTAACTTTGCCAATTCAATCATAAACTTATTTATTAATAAGTTTCAAACTTTTTGCATTTGTGCTAATTGAGTTTATTCAGTCAATTTTGACCGGTCGATGTTGACATGGACACCGGTTGTCCTACGTGCGGTGGTGACCCAAGCACAATGTTGACATGAATAATTTTTAATAATATATGCATATTTTTAACTATTTATTGATTTATTTATTTTTCTTTTTCCCCTTATTTTTCTATTTCTTTTTTTTTTCCTTCCCTTCATCTTCATCTTCTAGCTGGTCGTTGCAAGTTGGCCCTCACCTCAACGCCAAGTTATTGCCTAATTTTTAATAATATTTGACATGGATGGTCAACCTCACGACCCTTGCCTTTGGCTGGTCGTAGAATTTCAGCGACTAACTAGAGAATGAAGATGAAGGAAAGAAAAAAAGAACAAATAAATATATAAATATATAAATAATTCAAAAATTATATTAAAATTATATATGTCAATATCAGCTACATCAGTAGGATGGCCAGAATCCATGTTAGTGCCAACCAATTAAATTGACCAAATGGACTTATTGGCATAAATGCTAAAGATTTAGAACGCAATTGACATTAAAAAAATATTTTTGATTAAATTGGTGCAGTTATGATAGATTTATGATTTTTTTTATAATTTTTTCTTCCATCATGATTTCACAAAACCACCAAATTTGAGATCTCTTTTTCTATGCACCGGCACTGTTTCGTCCTCTACAGGCGTGCCAAGGAAAGGAAAAGCAATTTGGTGCAGAATTTATAAATTTAGGTATATGAAATGACACACCGGGGTTAAAAAATTACAGGTGAAAGTGCGGAGAACCCGTAAGAAACGAGGGGAGACCCATAAGACAATCTTGTTTATAAGCACCGCACCTGCATCACATGCAAGACAAGCGAACATATGTAATTAGCAGATGAACATGGAGACGAACGATAATATTTGCAAAGAACCGCGGCCGTAAATACGACTCTCGTTTACGTGTTCACGATGGTAATGGCAAAGTTCATTTACATAGACAGTATACGAAATCTGCAATGGAGACCATTTTGATGTCACTGGTAAATTTCCCTTGAGTCTAGAGGCACACCTCCAAGATAGAGTAGACCATACATCAACCTCTCTAGTATACAGTTATTACAAAGACAATAAACAGTCTATCATCGGTACTTTGTGCGGCCACGGAGCATGCGATGGAATAATTGACCATCCAGATTGTGATTCTTGCTTACTTGTTGCTAAGGATGCAACAAGAAAGGGCAAATTATCCAAAAAAATCTTAAACCTATTGCACTTTTTCCAATTCAGTTATAAATCTTTCAATTTTATAAATTAAGTCTTAATTTTTTTTTTTTTTTACTTTTTGCTAATTGAGTCAATTCAATCAATTTTGGCAAAAAATTGTTGATATGGATGTTAGCTGTTCTATGTGACATTGACGACACCAATGTAGCAATTTTTAATAATATCTCATTATTTTTTGAAAATTTCATTAATTTTTTTTTATTTTCCCTTTTTTTCTATTCTGCTTGTTGTGCTCTTTTTTTTTTTTTTTTTCCTTCTCTTCTTTTCGTTTTCCCTCTATTGGCTACCATTAGGCTCATCTAAGGCTAGCGAAGGTCGTCAACGCTGGCCTCAAGCAAGGGCTGCCCTTGCTAGCCTTGAGCAAGGGATGTTGGCCCTAGACTGGCAAGGACCATCCTCACCACCCTAGGGTAAGGGATGTTGGGCTTGGGTGGACAAGGATCGCCCTTGCCTAAGGCTAGCATGGGCAATGACCTTTGCTAGCCATCATCAAAGCCCAACAATGGCCGACAGAGGGGAAAAAGGGAAAAATAAAAGAAGAGAAAAGAAAAAGAAAAGGAAAAACAGAAGAAGAAGGAAAAGATAAGAAAAGAGAATAAAATAATAATAAAAATTTTAAAATATTAAAAATTATTTTTATTAACACAAGCTATGCCATGTAATTAACATCCACATTAGCGATTTTCCAGTCAAATTGGTTGGATAAACTCAATCGATTAAAAGTATAAATATATATGACTTAATTGTCAAAGTTAAAATATTTAGAATTGAATTGATAAAATGATAATAAGTTTAGAATTTTTTAGATAATTTTCGGAATTACCCATTCAGCCTCAATTCCAACTCCCCGGTTGTTGAATTAGGCGCGAGACTTATGAATTCCTGGATAGATTTGCTTCCAAACAGGAGAGACGAGGGGTGCGTTGATGTCATGTCATAATGATTGCGTCGGCCAATTGGGTCATCATAACGATGTCTTAATGAGATGGCAAGGCATATAATGTCACATCTATTTCAAGTTTCTCTCCGTCCTAATTTAGATTCTCATGTAGTGCCATCATTTAAGTCACCTAAAGTCGAGTTTCCATTCCTATTTATACATTATTCCTTTTGATTTCACATCTTGTGAATAATTCTCGACCCTACATTAGAGTACTATCAAGTTGTTTATGACAGTGAAAGCTACAACTGTTATTGTACTTGCAAACATGTTAAAAATAATTAGACCCGTTAAACGAGTGGGTCAGATTGGATTTTGGTTAGATCATAAATAGTCCAACCCAAATCGACCAATTTAACCCGTTTATGACCCGTTTATTATAATGCAAAATTTTTTACCCATACTCGACTCGACCCATACCAAATGCATACCCAACTCATTTAACTAAACTTAAATTATTAATTACATATATGTATATATATATATATATCTATATATAAATGGTATTGCTAAAATAATTTTATACAATACAAATTTAATGGACAATTTTTATCATTTTTAAAATAACTATTTAAAAAAAATCGAATTTTAATTATTTTTTTATTTTTTAAAAAATAAAATTTTAATTATTTTTATTTTTCAAATATAACTTTTCTTTTTTCTTTTTTGTTCTTCTTTGGCCAGCAACGATGACTGGCGGCCAGCCATAGGCGAGCCTCGAGCTCGCCCAGCTCGCCGACGTTAGCGAGCTCGAGGCTCATCGATCTGTTGAGACTTGAGCTTGCCGGCGTTGAGTGAGGCCTCCGCCTCGCTGAATTTGCCGATAAGCCTCGAGCTCGCTCGACGCCGTCGAGCTCGAGGCTCGCCTGGACAGTCGTTGGCCATCGCCGTGCCAGCGATCGGAGGAAGAAGAAAGGAAAAAAAAAAAAAGGAAAAAAAATTATTATAATTTCGGTTTAAAAAAATTGTATAGTTAAAGAGAAAAGAGAGATTGTGAGGTTTTGGCTTTGGGTGAAAATAAATGAGTTGATAAATGGATCTTAAATGGGTGTAGACTGATTTAAGACCCATATATCTCATTCTCTTTAATTTTAAACCGATTATGAGTGCTTTAGAAAATAAGGCTTGACCCATTAATGACCCATTTAAACATAAATGGGTCAATGACCCATTTTAACACCTCTAAAACTAATGTAATTTTTTCCGTAGTCAATCTCGAACTATTATCAAACCACATTTGTCTTCATTTTTGGCAAAGTGATCATAAACCTTTTTTAATACTCGTTAATTGAATTTAGTAGACATACCCTCCAACCAATCTTTTGATTGACTGCTAATAAATATTGATATCACCTAAATTTATGTTGTGCACTCAAGAACCACCAGACTGTTATTAAGTTCCATCGAGGGCCAGTGAACAATATGCGCAATTTCTAGAACAAGCCATTTAACAGCAGTCAATCTCCACATGCATCATCAGCAAGCTCTCCTAAATCATCGCTAATTGTCAATTCATCTGCCCTCATGAATAAGTTTTCCCATATGTTTGATCATAACTTGCGGCAAATATTGAGAACAGCCGCAGTCAATCTCCACGTGCATCGCATCCACTTCTTAACTCGTCATGACCGTATATTTACAAGTCTTCCATCAACAAGTCATTGCAACTACATGTCCGTGTCCTTCATTGGCAAAATTTGTCATCATCAACGAGTCATCGCAACGACAATTCAGCAGGAACCATGAGAGCCGTCGTAACACAACCAGCAGAATCTCCACCGACTACTGAAGCAAATAAAATTATAAGCATACAGATATAAGCCACTGCACTTAAGTTCGCTAAAAGAGTTCTGTTGGTGCATCAAAGTGAAGTCAACTGCGTCGAAAAGTCCCTCAAGTATTTCACGATGTAGAAATTGAGAGCGACTTTCCTGTCTCCGATTTCACAAGATTCTAATCTAACCATGCAATTGTTCGCCAATTTGGTACTAAATTGATCTCGCAGGCCAACACAGGCGTCGGGCGTGTAGAGAGAGAGAGAGCTAAAAATTTGTCCAAAATTTCATATGTAGGAACCACAGACTTCTATAGATCTCAGAAAAGGCCTACCACTATAGCAACCGCAATATCAGAAAGACCAACCACAAACAAAGAGTGAATATGGCCAGAAAAGCTCCATTTCCAATTTCGATTTAAGAGAAGGCAAAGTCATTCCCTAAGACTTTTCTTACCCCAGAGAAGAGAAAGGTGTTAAAACAACTAGTGAGGCAAGGGAAAATCAGCAAAGCAGGAAATGAGACCATGGCTTTTCACAATGAGGAAGTGGAACAATGCATTGAAAAACCTAGAATTAGAAGATCTACAAAACCTAATGTTGTCATTCCAGCTCTGGCATACCATGCTACGAAGTTCCGGTCAAATATTTACCCACTGCACTACTGGCCAGCTTCATCTTCATCATATATCAATGAAAAGCCAATTCTTCCTATGTCAACATGCCCTTTACAACCCTCCAATCCCATTTGTAAATTGGTCAACCTGCAGCAGAAGTAGATCTTCACACGCAGTTCAAAGTTGGGCAAGAAATATGAGCCTGCAACAATTGCAGATTCTGAACAGGAAAAAACAATGACAGGATTATAAACTTTCCATTTATCAACTACTAGGAAAAACATGACAATTTGATTGATCACCAACTTTGCAAGTCCAAGAAACTAAGATCATCCAACTGAGAAATAAGAAGTGCATCTGACTCTTTCTTTCCATGCCAGGATACAATGGTAATAACGTCTAGATCTCCCCATTCAGCCTTCTAGAATGTGTGAGAGGAACTTTAGGAGCAAATGCACTAAATATAATTTGCAAAGTCCAGGGATAGATGAGGCATGGAGCAAAAGCGAAAACTTCAATTATTAACATTGAACAGATGGATTGCTGCTCAAAGCCAAAAACTATTCTGAATGAATTACCTCCAAAGAGGAATTGCAAGCCAAATTGCTCTTCAAAAGTAAGGATGTAGCTGATAAAGATGCGGAAAAAATGTAACACCCTATGTTTTCTCTAATTCTCACAGATATCATGATGCTCTTGACAAAGCAACATATTCCTGCAGAAGTCTCTCATCTATTGTTTGGTGTATGATACTAATCCAATCATTCTTTCATTCCCAAAAACTTCAGAAAAGCAGATAAATGACAATTCCACTAAACTTCCATTCTCCCACAGAATTATTAAGTAGTGAAAGAGATTGACGTTGATAAAAAAACAACCAATATTTCTGACTGGATTAGGAAGAACTCTCGGCTAAAGAAAAAACTGAAAATTAACACATAATGCATCCTAAAAAATGCCACTCTGAATCTCAAGCAGTTAATGAAGGACAGAGACCACTTGCCTATTGAGTCTTCTTTTTCTTGTTAGAAGCCAGGGGAATCTTCTTCAAGACACTGTTATCAATCCGCATTAACAGTACTTGAATAGCTTTATGAGCTCTACACCATTTTTCATCAATAATTTCTTGGTATTTGTCATACAAAAGGGGAACTGTCAGAGAAAGAATGACCCCTGCAAAGAAAGACCCAGATGCCTCATATATACCTGAATAATTGCGATGAGAAAAAATCACAGGAAAGCATGGTAACTTACCAATATAAACCAAAGTAATGAAGTTGAAGAGACTGCCGATGTAAGAGATCAGCCATAAGCCAAGACTTACCTATCCAAAAGGGAAAACCCAAATCAGCACAATGACTTTTAAATATATGGCATTTACATATAACTTTCCACCAGAGAAACTTGCAAAGTAATACACCTAACCTGAAGGAAGAGTTTCAAGTTTTGACCGACTGTTATGTCACATGCAATAGACAACGTGTAGTTCACCCACTCTTGCATCACATCAGCAATTTCAACAACGGATTCTTCAGAAACCTTCAAGTCAGGAAGGGGAGGCAGTGGCCTGAACAATTTAACTCAATTAGAAAAGGAGAACAATAACTTCTTAGTCTGAAATCTTCCACCAATGCAAGGTCAGGAAGGAAAGCATTTTAAGATCGAAGTCTGTTGAGCTTGTCTTAACTCATAAGAAATAAGACGAATTGCAAATGAAACTTTACCAACTCTCGATGATTTTTACAGGACAATAAGTTTTTTTTTTTTTTTTGGTAAGATACAGGACAATAAGTTTGTTATGCTTCAATTTTATAAAAGCGTATGCAAAATCGAGCATGAAATCCTTTCTCCCATGTCTGCTCCCCATCCTCAATAGGCTTAAAAAAACTATCTGACCTCACCTATTTTCCTTTTTGTTCTCGCCCATCTGTAAGACCAACTAATCAAGCCAAAATCAATTTGCACTTCATGAACACAAAATTAATTCTCTCTCCCGTTAGAATTTAAAATATGTAAATTAGGTAAGCAACGTCTAAGTTTGCATTTTTGTCATTTAAGAAGTTGTTTAGTACATATTCCAATCTCTAGCAGCAAAAAGCACACCTCAATAAGCTTCTAGCTTCAAGTTTTAAGAAGGTTCGTTCATTCTTCTAACATTTTCTAGTATTCATCTCCGAACACGTGACAGGCGGCCCAAAATCATGGTAGATGCTTCTCAAACGAACTCTTGATTAGTGAAATAATCAGCTGCATACCTAAACAGTATTTTGTTTTACTTGCTGCTTGCACAATTAAATTAAAGGTGACAAAAAAATTGCAAAAAAAACCAGCACTGCTTACATTTTCCGAAATCACTCACATTGGATTTTAAAGAAAAGACACTCAATCAGAGAAAGGACTAAGGAGTACCGGTTAAGAAGAGACGCAGATTTAGCCCACAGGAAGAGGATTGCAAAGAGAAGCAACAGCACATTGGCCGCAAACGAGAGGACATTGTAACCGGCTCTCTCGAAGACGAACCAAAGCGCAGTGGCACCGGCCAGCAACGTAGCCCCTCCAGTCCAATTCTTCCACAGAAGCAAATCAGCAACTGACCGAATTCGAATGGAACGAATTATAACCATCCAAAAATGCGCATAAATCACAGAACTGCAATCTATACTACTAAAGCCGAAGGAGCTGAATAATCTCTATTAACTCCCCCGAAACCAGACTCACTTCATAACTAGACGTGAAATGCGTATGCAAGATTGCATTTCACGCAAACTGCGGAAAAGGAAGGTGCAGAACCAGAACAAGAGCCAACAGAAGACAGCCCACGAACGAAACGAAGTGTGATCATCCATGGAAGAACGATCAGAGAGGAACCCACTTGGAATTCCGTTGCAACAAGGCTTTGCGTTGAAGAGTCGGACCGACATGGGGGGATCCCATGAAAGAAGAACATGCTTGCCTTCGTGCATAAAGGGTATAGAGAGAGAGAGAGAGTGTACCGAAGCCACCACCAAGGGCTCGATGGACAGAAAGACGAGGAGGTTGATGAGAGTCTCCCATGGCGATTTTTGCAGGCTCTCGCTCTCGCGCCCTCGCGCCCTCGCGGATTGACAGTGATTTTCTCGAGGAAAAAGTTTCCCGGGAAAAAGGAAGGGAGAGAAAATGATGGAACGTCGGCAGCAGCACGTTACCCAGACGAGGAAGTTGGGCCACTCCCAGGTTTTGGACTTTAACTGGGCCTGGCCCAAACCACTTCAAGCAAAAATCACGTGCATAAATTCCATATGGGCATGCCAAAAATAATAAAAATAATAATAGTGTGTGCGAGATGTTTACATTACATGAGCGAAAAATTAATTATTTTTGGGACTTATCTTTACTCTTTTATAAAAATAGAAAAATATTTAAATAAGATTCATTGCATATCATCAGCTTTCAAAAACCATCTTTTGTTTTTAGATACAAAATAAGATATAATTGCACATTTTAGATCTTATTGGACCAACGGTAAATCCATTTCATTTTCGGCTGATCGAATTAAACCCTTTTCTTGCAAAATATGATGTGCTATTTTATACAATATGTTGTGCCTTTATGCATTTCTCATTTCCTTATATTAATAAAGCCTCATTAAATGTTCAAAAATCGAAGTTTTTATCATGTGCTGGCACACGGGTTCGATTAATGATTTTAATTGTCGAAATAATTTTTATATACTGCATTATCTGGGTAAGTAAATTAAGGAATTATTTAGCTAGATATATAATCTACTGTATGTAAATATCATAAGACATACTTCTTGAGTGGAAGGGCATAATTAATCTTAAGACACAATAAAATCAGAAAAATTTAGAAAAGAAAAATTAGACTCATTATAGGATACCCCATTCTTTATCATAGGCTGCCCATCCTCAATTTATTCTTTCCTTTTCTTATCCAGCGGAAATAATGCAAAAAAGAATAAATTGAGAAGTGTTTGACCAAAAGATAATAGGCCATAATGAATCACATATACTGCATTACTTGATTTGACCTCGTTGCCACAAGGTTTTGCCTGACAGAAACCTTCGACAAAATTCATGTGAAATAAAATCAATTGGTCTTGCATTTTCATTTCAATAGTTCACGAAAACTGTTTAGTATTGCAAGAATGGTTTAGGCTGGGATAAAATAACATTTAAAACTCTAAGAAAATTACCTCCACAATGAGTAACGTTTGTATCCAAGCATTCATAATAGCAATGACGCTCGTCCCTTGTTATGCAAAATGGTAGAGGCGCAGACAAAATCAAACAATAAAAGCGAGAAATAAATGCTAAGGTAAACTTAACACAGAGGATTTATGTAGTTCAGCCAAGCATGCTTACTATCGAGGCGTGATTTATACTCTCCGTTAATAGGAAGATATGAAGGTCCAAGGCCCGCCTTAGCAGGAGTGGCAGGGCCAACACCCCCAAGTCGTCAGAGAGCATTTATAATTTGAGCATATATTTTATTGATAGTTTGAACTTGAGCGTATAAATAAATACTAGGTATATATAATCTTTTTCTCTTTTAATGGAGATGTGATGCACTAATTATATTAAAATTCTTTAATATACATAACCCTAGTTTAAGGGTGAACTAGAATAAAAATCTTGTGTATCAATTTTTTCTAGCTTTTATTCTCTATTTCCTTATGATTATGCATCGAATCCTAATACCTACTCTATGGAGGCAATTCAGCAATATGTACCACTATAATCAAGGTAAAGAGACAGTTGGTATTGTTTTATTTATAATGAAACCTAGTGCTCCTCTCTCGATAGAAGATCACGCTGACTGATCACATAAATTCAATATCTAATGTTATTATCTTGTTCTGTTTATTATTATGTTTGATCACTTGTTTTCGTAACATAGAAGAAGCACCAAGTAACAATCTCCCACTCCCATAAAGGAAATTAGCATCATCAAGGACGCTCCCATATCCAACAAATTAAAGCCGAAGAGTAAATCACACAGAGATTAATTTTCACACCTCATTAGTTAGGGCGCATTTGGCAACGATTCTGTTCCTGAGAACTGATTCTAACAAGAAATGATTATTTTTTATTCTGTTCTCGGGAACTGATTCTGAGTAAAAGAACGTGTTTAGTAACTGTCTAAAATTTCTGATTTTGGAATAGAATTGCATTTGATAACGTGTTCATTGATTCTGTTCCAAATTAATTTTTTTATTTTTAAATAATTTTTTCTACTTTTTTACCTTTTTTTTTCCTTTTTTCCTTTTCTTTTTTCCTTTTTTCCTTTTCTTTTTTCATTTTTTCTTTTCTTTTTTTCCTTTTTCTCCTATTTTTCTTCTTCTTCTTGTGGCTGATCGCCGGATCGGCGACCGGCCGAACAAGGGCCGGTGACCTCACCAGAGTGTCGTCGACCCTCGGCGAGGCTGGCCCTCGTCGGCCAAGCCTCGCCAGCAACTGGGCGAGGCTTGCCCAGCCCCGCCGAGGCTTGACCTCGCCAGATCTGGCGAGGCCGAGCGTTGTCAGTGGACAGGCGGGCCTCGCCGGGGCTGGGTGAGGCCCGCCTGGCCACCGGTCAGGCTAGGCGAGCCCGGTCGGTGGCTAGGCGGGCCTCACCTCGCCGGTGGATAGGCGAGCCTCGCCGGGGCTAGGCGAGGCCTGCCTGGCCACTGGTCAAGCTAGGCGAGCCCGGCTAGTGGCCAGATGGGCCTCACCCAGCCCTAGCGAGGCTCGCCGGTGGTTGGGCGAGCCTCCGGCGAGCTCACCGGACCTCGCCCTGGCCAAGCGAGCCTCCAGCGAGCTCGCCGGACCGGCGGCCGGCGACCGGTGGTAGGCGGTGGCGAGCAACGGTCGCAGGATGGCGGAAGGAAAGAAGAAGAGTTTTATTGTGTTGATTCTTTTTTTGATTCTCGGACGCAGAATCAACTTTTTTTTTATTCTCAAATCTACTCCCAAATTGATTCTGGGAACAAATTTGTTCCCGGGAACAAAAATTTTACCAACGTCCCAAACTGATTCTGGAAACAAAAAATCAGAATCAGTCACTGTTTGGCATGTTGCCAAACAGGGCCTTAAAGAATGAACGATCTCGTTAGAGTTGGTCCGTACTATTCTCCTGCTTAGTGAACCAATATCCCCGTCAAGAGCGGCATCATGTTCAAATATCCTCTCCCCTGATGGTCTATCCATGGAGTACTACAGAGGGCCCCGCTTTGAACTATTTGTAATAACACGTGTTTTCACGTGACCAAGCCAAAAGAAAAGAGAGTATTTAGAATAATCACACAAAGGGTAATTATTTGAATGTGTTTGTTAATTTATGAATCAGAGACTCTCCCAATTGATATAGACTTGGAATGTCACAAGTGTCAATAAAGCTTGGAATAATAAAGCAATCGAAGTGAAAAAAAGGGATATCATATGCTCAAAAATAGTAGGAAAAAGACCACTAAAACCCCCAAATTTTGCCCAAAGTAACAAATTTACCCCGAACTTCTTTTTGTGATATGAAAAACTCAAAACTTTGTTAACCGTAACACATATAACCAAACTTTTTTTCATGACATAAAAAACCCTAAACTTCCATCCATATGACACATTACCCTTAATTATAGGGCATTTTAGTCTTTTACTTTTTAATTTTTTTTTTCCTTTTTTCTTCTTCTTCTCTCTTCCCTCTGTCGGCTATGGCGAAATCGACGGAAAGAAGCCAGAGTCAAGCGAGGGCTGCCCTCACCAGCATTGGGCGAGGGGTGCCCTCGCCAGGCCCTCCCCGGCATCGGGCAAGGGCCTTGCTTGACCTAGCCAAGGGCCGCCCCCGCCTGATGCCAGCTAAGGTGGCCCTAGCCAGCCTAGGCAAGGGCGACCCTTGCCCAACGCCAGCGAGGGCAGCCCTCGCCTGACTCCAACTTACCTCCGATGGCTCTGCCATGGCCAGCGGAGGGAAGAGAGAAGAAGAAAAAAAAGGAAAATAGAAAGAACAAGACAAAAATACCCTTAATGGGGTAAATCAATGTGTCACGGTCTGTAAAGTTTGAGGTTTTTCATATTACAAAAAAAAAAAATTGAGGTAAATTTGTCACTTTGAATAAAATTTGGGGTTTTTGATTGTCTTTTCCCAAAAGGGTAATCTCTTCAAAGATTTTTTTTTTCTTTGACAAATAAATGTTAAAAATATAGGGGTGATCAGTTCTCAATTTGGTTCGATTCCATATAGGAATCGAGAATTGGACCGATTCTTAATTTTTGGGATTGGGAATCGGACCGGACTGACCGGTTCGGTTTAGTTGCATCAAACCAATCATTTAGCAATAACAGTTAGAAAACGAAAAAAAAAAAATACTAGAATTGTTACTATTTTTAATATTTATTGCTATTTTAAAGATATTAAAAAAATATTTTTTTCAAAAAAGGACTCGAACCTGTCCAATTCCCCTCCCCTAGAATTGAAAATCAGACTAATCCTTCCAATCAGTCAAGTCTGGTCTAGGCAATTCCCAATTTGGGCCGTCCAACATGCTCACTCATATTAAAACAAATAGTAACAAATGGCCTCTTAAGAAATCCACACTAGAGTATGACGAGATTCTCCTGCGTTTACAAGTATAAACACATCCAAATATGACTTTGGGGAAAAGAGAATGGTGGGAAAAAGATAAGGGGCATATTATTTAAATCAAAAGATTGACATTTAGCAACTTTGAAATTGGGATAGAATGGAAATGGAAATGCAGAAAATTAGAACTCCAAAAATAAATTTTATCTTTCTCTCTCTCTCTTTTTCATCTTATAATTTGCAAAGATAATATTGGGGATTTATACTTGGATCTCAGCTTGTGACTTATTGAGTACTGAATTGCCACGTCAGCTCTTTCCAACAAAAATGAGCCGGAAGAATTATATTGGAATCTTGCATAAAGGTTTAGGACTAGAATGACAAAAACAAAATGTTTTGGATTAAATTAATATTTGTACAATAAATTTATAATTGACTAATTATTTTTCTTTATCTTTTTCATCATCCTAAATTTCCCCCAAAAAAAAAAACAAGTTCTAGGCTTACATGATGCCCATTCACACAGATTGACAAAGTAATGTCATATGGTCTCCCATTCCCACGAAGAGAACAGATCATCATCATAGTCCACGGCCCAAAGTCCAACAAACGAAATCCGAAGAAAACTGGTGAAAAGAGTTGAATTTTACACGCCATAAGTTTGGTATTCATCGTTTTCAAGACCCCATCCACGACTTCGAGATCCCACATTTGCAAAACTTGCCAAAACACTTCAATTCATATGAAAGAGAAATCCACTTCCGCTGTCTTCTTTTCATCGAAAGACAGCTAACCTAAGCGGGACTTTTGTCATACATCGGATTGAGACTTAAGATAAGAGTTGGTGTCTTTTCCAGATATTTCTTTCAGCTTCTGTCTGGTGGCTTGTGGGGTCTGGGGATGATCCACGTTCCACCAGCTTCATCAAAAGCTCTAGCTTCGCCTTTCATCATGCTCAGTCAAGCTTACTCCCGGCGACATCCACGACGAACCTGTACCTAACGTCGTTCTTCTCGAGCCTCTCGAACGCGGTGTTGATGTAGTCCATCTTGATCACTTCGATTTGGGAGGTTATCCCCTTTTCCTCGCAGAAATCGAGCATCTCCTTGGTCTCCTTCATGCTCCCTATGAAGCTCCCCGTGATCGCCTTCCTACCTGCAACCAGAAGACTCAAATTGTTACTTAAAGTGTGTAAGTCTTAAACCACACGTTTATTTATCAATGTAAATATTTAGAATATTTGGCAATTGTCAAAAAGAAGAAAAATTTGACATTGTATCAAAGCAAGTCTCCAGTTCAAATCTCTCTAGACTTTTGTTCATCTCTCCTATTATACAATTCCACCACTTTAAATTTATGCCAGAATCCAACATATGTGTTGAAGGGGAATGTTAAACTATTTAAATATTAAATTATGCATTCATCTATCAACTTCAAATCCATGTTCATGAAAATCCATAGTCCATGAGATCAAGTGGGATTCATTCAATCCTAGGGATATAGATATAGGTCAGTCTCACGAGTCGAGTTTAGTGTATTTTGACTTGACAAATGTAAGTCATACTTGTTATATGTCTCGTCCATAGTCACCACACAACCCAATATTTATAATATGAGAAATTTCCATATTATCTCTTAAGGAAAATTAAAATTCAAGTCAACCAGCTCTTATCACTCTCGTTCCAAAGGAGCAAAAATAAAGCCTGACTTCTTTAAGCAAAATTAAGTACAAAGAAGAATACCGAGTCTGTTTGGAATGATTTTTACTTATTATTGTGTCTTTTTTTACGAATTTTAGTGGTGCACGTATGTTTCATTTTTAAAATTCTAATTACATGAAACTTCACAGTACATAATTGTCAACACATCTATTTGCAAGATATTTTTTTTCACAATTTCTTAAAATTTGAAGAGCATTTTAAAATTGAGCAAGAAAGTAAAAAAAAAAGGTTGCTTTTTTACTTCTGAGAAGTAGGGACAAACATAAGATTTGACTTACTTTAGAATTTTTTCTACAGACTTCTGCAAATGATGTAGTGAATGAAACCAATTTTGGAAATTTCATTGACCTAATGGGTTGGTGAGAGAGAGAGAGTGAGAGAGAGAGTTGTTTTGTCATACCACCCATGACCACAGGGGTGAGGAACTGGAGAGGAGTGTTGATCACACCAAGCAAGATCAGCTTGCCATCAAGCTTCAACAGAGAGAGGTAAGGCTCAAGAGGGTGAAACACAGGCACTGTGTCAATGATATAGTCGAGTGAATCAGCAGCCTCCTTCATCCCAGTCTCGTCGGAGCTCACCAGGTACGCATCGGCGCCAAGATGGTCCAATGCCTCCTCTCTCTTCCGGTCAGACGAGCTTATCACGGTCACGTGGTGTCCCATGGCCTTGGCAATCTTCACCCCCATGTGGCCGACCCCGCCCAGCCCCAGTATTCCTCCTCTCAGGCCGCTCTGCTTCAGCCCGAAGTGGTTCAGCGGACTATACACCGTGACCCCCGCACATAGAAGCGGCGCCGCCTGCTCCGACGATATCCCATCCGGTATTTTAACCAGGAATCTGAATTAAGAAAACCTAATGTGGATCACATTTGACTCTCCGCTAATATATCGATACAAAACGCAAGGGTTGAGGCTGAATTGTTCCATCAACAGGTCCTAAATTTGGTTCTTCAGAGTTATATTGGTCTAATGACTCTATTCCTTATGTCAATGTCTGCAGTTTCTAACTGCTTCAAAACAATCAAGTATCTATCGGCCTTAGTATACAGGTTCATGTATAATACCGGTATTGTGATTGACTCCATCTACTGCATAACTTGTAAATTTAGTCTAGTAATACTTTACTATTACGGACCCTATCATATGTAAGTAAAAAAACTAAGAAGCTCTATGTAATAAAACAAATTCAATGATGTGGCCAAAAAAAATTCAATGATGTCCCTGGCTAGCATAGGTCGGATAATAACCATATAATACAAAAAGGAAGCAACCTAAATTAATTATGTCTGAGATAAACCCTCTTTTAACTTTATTTTGTTAAGTTCTTGCAGCTTGCACATTTAAAATTTCTTAAATTTGAAAAAAACCTCAAATTTTTGTACATGAAATCGTTCATACATAAACTTGTACGTATATTTTTATAATATCCCAGAGTTTAGATTGTATTCAAGTTGGGACGGTAAAACAAAACGATGCCTTTTTGTTTATGAAAACTACCGGAATTAGATTTTTACATATTTTACTAGTTCTTTCCGATTTTTACAGGCACATTTGGCAACTTTTTGCTAGTGGGAGACAAAGGCAATTGTTTTCCGACCAAAAAAAAAAAAAAAAGACAAAGGCAATTGATTCCTTCTTTTTCTGGTGAAGCAGATGCACTTACTTTTGAGCAACGACCATCTCTCCGGCAAAGCCACCTTGGGTTGGCTTCCCGTCAGTGTAAACATCGTTGTAAGACCAGATCTTCTTGCTGCAGTATTGCTCGATGTCGGATTTGCACGGCGTGCAGTTTCGGCAACACCCCACGAGGACTCCGACGCCGACCCGGTCCCCAACTCTCAGACCAGTCACCTCTGATCCCACCTCCAGCACCTCCCCTACAACCTCATGGCTGCAAACAGATGAACCAAACATTGATGGATAACATGTGTAGACTGTAGTTTTATCAGAGAGAGAGCAACAAAGATGTGATTTATGTACCCAGGGACCATGGGGTAGCGAGACATGCCAAGGTCATTCTTGATCTGGTGAATGTCACTGTGGCAAATCCCACAGCAGAGCACCCTGATGTAAGCATCTTCAGGACCTGTGCTCCTGCAATCAAACACAGGCAAACAACCGCAGATCCGATCCGTTAGTGTCTCAGCTCACATCTCTCGCTTCAAGTCCTGAAAGAACAAAGAAAGGGCCGAACGGAAACTCGAATCCCTGCCTGAGATCGTAAGTGTAAGGCGCGAGAGTCCCAGAAGGGTCTCTGGCAGCCCAGCCGGTGGTCTTCCTCTCCGCGTCGACACTGCCCATTTGCCCAGTCTGAGCGATGATTGAGGAGAAGCTGATTGATCGGTGGGAAATGAACTGGTGGGCCAAAGTACATATACAGGAGAGAGATGAGGACGATGGAGGAGAAAGAGTCAAAGCTGTCGGAAGCCTAAGGTTGACATCTCAGCCAAGATGCATAGGGACAATGGTTGGGGTAGGTGAAACAGCCGCGAAAGATCTTCTCGTCGCTTCTCTACGAAAACATGACAAGTGTCCAAAGATTTAAGAAAACATCGAGTCATAAGCTATCCGTTCTTCTAGAAGGATCTAAAATATTCATATCTTGCATGACATTAAATATACTATTACTAATTTTCAAACCCATTGCTAATAAATTGCATTCAATTTAACATTTTTTTTTCATTTCTTTGTAGTATTTTTCATAAACTAGATCACACTCGACGTGATTTGTTTAGGTCAATAATAGGTTCGTATGTTATATGTGACATCTTAAAAATTCAGGTTCTGATTTCGAATGGATAAGTCGGACCTTTCGTCGACGTAACTATAGTGTTTTTTTTTTTTAGATGGCCACTTATGAGATAACTAATATATCGGATGAAACCGTTAAGTAATTTTAAACACAATAGACTTGAGAATTCGATCAGGATTCGACTACTCAATCATATTAGTTTGCAAGGGTCATTACGGCACAGGTAAAAATTGATCAGAGACTAGAGATAGGTCGGTTCGATTGAGATATGTGACTAAACATGGGTAATTCCACTAATTTGCAAAATTCTCGTCAATTGACACTAAACTGATTTTTTTGTCGTTTTGGCGCCATATGTCTGTATTTGAAACCTTGAGGTTTTTACGATAACTGAGAGTCGCCAATGTGTCAAAGAGGTACGTGTGGCTCGAAGAAAATCGACTACGGGTTAATTGTACCAAAAATTCCTAAAAGTTATTCGGTAAGTTAGGTCACGCTAAAATTACGTCAAATTGAAATTAACCGTAAAATTAAACTCGATTTCAGAAAATTGAAAGTTTTGTCATGTCACAATTCATTTTAGAAATGTCAAATCACCCTCCGAAGGTTTTTCGGAGATTCCGAGATTTTTTCAAAAAATCGATTCGGACGATATGAAAATTCGGATGGACTCATTTGAAGGGAATTTTGACTTCTAAGTCGAGCTATTTAACGATGGGGACTTGTAGAAATTTTATGGGCTTTTTTCCTTCGTGAAATTTGACGTTGATTTGAGAAATTTCATGATGAAATTGAAGTCAAAATTAGGAAATTTGGAGCTTTGGTTGGTGAGTGGCATTTTTTGCATCAAATTGGATAATTTTTGAAGTTATTGTCTGAGAGTATGTTAAGAAACAAAAAGGAATTTGTACATAAAGTTGTTGGGACCAAATTTGGATTAATTTAGGAGGTTTTCTTTAATTTTTCTTCCTCTCCTTCGGTCCCACATGCACTCTCTCTTTCCCTCCCTCTCTCACACACGTTCTTCACCTAGCCAACGTCCCCTGCCAATGCGGTCTCCATTTGCTCTTTCTTTCCTTGGAATTTGAGGTCATTCTCTCCCACACGTCTCTTTCTCTCTCCCCATCTCTCTCTCGCACGAGAAAATATTAGGTGCGCCCGGCGCTCCACGTCACCGTGCGCCCGCCCAATCAGGATGCGCCACGTGTGGCCACGTGGAGCCGGGTCCCGCTTTTTCTTTTAGCCAAATTTTTGCCGCGTCCTTCTCTCTCTTCATTAATGACTGCGTCCTTTTCTCCTCTTTGCACGCAAGCCGTCCTACCCCTTCCCCTCGCGTTCTCCTTCAAAAATTTTTGTTCTGCATTTTTCTCCATGAAACCTGCAACCTCATCTCTCTCGACCAAAAGCTCGCCAGTTGCCTCCAAGGTTGGCCGCCTCTACCGTCGCCGTCGGGAACCACTCGCTCCGAAGAACTCTTCCGGTCGTGGCTGGGTCCCGAACTCTAACCATCTTCGCCTCGGCCTCTAAGGTGAGCGCGGACACCCAAAAGCCCGCTGGTCGCCTCCGAGCTCGGCCTCCTCCGCCATCGTCGCCAGGAGCCACTCGCTCCGAAGAGCCTCGCCGGTCGTGTTTGGGTCCCAAGCTTTGACCATTTCTGCCTCGGCCTCTTCGACGATCGCGTACGCTCAAAATCCAGCCGGTCGCCTTCGAGCTTGGCCACCTCTGCCGGTCGCCTTCGAGCTTGGCCACCTCTGCCGGTCGCCTCCTAGCTTGGCCACCTCTGCCGTTGCCGTCAAGAGCCATTCACTCCCAAGAACCCCGCCGATCGTGGTTGGGTCCCGACCATCTCTGCCTTGGCCTCTTCGGCGAGCGTGGACACCCAAAAGCCCGCTGCTTGCCTCCAAGCTCGATCGCCTCCGCTGTCACCACCAGGTGCTACTCGGTCCGAAGAGCCCCGCCGGTCGTGGCTGCGTCCCAAGCTCTAACCTTCGCCGCGTGTGCCTCCTCGGTGATCGCCGACACCCAAAAGCTCACCGGGCCCGTCCAGCAAGGATTGAGGATTGGTTTTCAAAGCATTGGGGAGGTGGAACCAACAGTTCTATAAGAAAAAGCAGCAGCAGCAGCAGCAGCAGCAGCAGCCGGCGTTGATGCAGCGAGCCCTTCTCCAGCAGCAGTCGCTCTACCACCCAGGCCTCTTGGCTCCTCCTCAGGTTCCTCGCCTTCCCCGTCTCCTCTCGTGTTTGATGTCTTTTGCTTTGGAGCTTCGCGAGCCGTGGAAATTTCGATCGTTTGAGTGGATGCGTCTCGATCGCAATGATTCCGGGCGTTCCCGTGGGGTGGGGGGGGGGGGGGGGTTGTTTGATCCGAGGAAGATGATGGAGCGTGAACAGTTTGGTCGCAATCTAATTTTTGTCGTCTTGTGGGGTCGGGCTGTGTTGTCGGACGAGGGATTGAGGTCGCGGGAATAGTAGATTAGTTATCAGAAAGAAGGCAGGAATGCGGTAGAGCTTCTTGTCTTTCATTGTTTAGTTCGATTTGTTAAAAAACAAATGATCTGTGCAGATTATAGAGTTCGCCAGTTGCCGCTACCCATAAGGTACTGAGGCTAGTGCGAGTAACTGTTGTTGTTGGCCTTTTCTTTTATCAGGAAATATATATGCATATATATCTACCTATACAGCAAAATTTATTGTCTAAAAATTGGAGTTCGAGACTGTTGTCTCAGTAATTCTTAAATCCAAAAATTGGAGTTCGAGACTATTGTCTCGGTAATTATATCTACCTATACAGCAAAATTTGACTATCTCTCCCATGGAGTTGATAAATGATGCTTATGTGTCCATCCTTTTCGAGATTGACTATCACTAGTATAATGTTAAATGCATTAGATGGAGTTATTGGGAAGCATCTTTTGCTTCTCTTTAAATGCTGTAGTTGGCGGCTTATTGCCTGGTAGTAACTTGTAGCAAGTGGATGGGTAAGAAGCTGATAATCAAGGGCATTGCCGCGCTCGCGCACACGCACTCTGCTAAACTGAAACTAACATATGTTCGCCTTAATTATGCGCTGTTCATTTTGCCTGATATTCCTTTTGTGGCCTGTGCAGATGTCGTTGTGGCACCTCCCTTTGTATACATTGACCAGGTTAAGAATTCATTAACGCCACGAATTGAGATAGCTTCTCAAAACTCTTGGACTGGGAAAGGTGGAGCTTTCACTGGAGAAATCAGGTAGGTTGCTGTTACTTGTTGATACACAAGACACCAAAGCCAAGGTTTTCTTCGTGTTTTTTTCTTCACTTTTATTCCCTTCTCTTCATGGAAGTTCATCCTGGTTGAAAGAATTCCAGTCTGCTAGGTTCCATGATATCATATGCATAAGTGATAAAGTTGGGACATCATGTCTTGTGAGTGATTAACTTCGTTGGTGTTTAAAGATCCTGCTCTAGGAAAATAATTATAATTAACAAGCCTACCACAAGTGAACCGAGGTGTTTTCATTTTAAAAGTCAATAAGGTAATTGAAATTTCATATTTTTGCATATGTAAGGAGAGGTGAAAATAGGGAATACTTCCATAGAATGTATCCTCAAGAATGATAATTGGTTGAGGATTTTGTTTTATTCCATGTCTAGTGCATTTAGTCTAAATATTTGGTCTTTCTTTGTCCCTGGAAACTTTCAGATTATCCTTTTTGTGAAGCTCCTTCTAGGCGTTAGGTCATTGTTTCTCAAAACTTAGTTTACCATGTTTAAGATGTTATGATGGATCATGAAGATCTCAAAAAAGCTCCCTAAATTTTAAACTTTTTATGTTTATTTTTTTTGCTGTTTCTATTATTTTTTTAATTATTGATGGGTAATTGCTTGAGTTTGGCTATTGAGTTGATAGTTTTACCCTTGAGTGTCCGGTGTTGTGATTATTTGGAGGTTTGGTTTGTTTAGGACGACATTGAATTTCAAAATTCAATCTCTCTTCAATTCGGCAAGAACTCCAACGGACAAAGGTTTGCTCGCGTTAGTCAATTAATCCGCACGTGTAAGGTTATTCGATGGCTGAATCGGAGGTAATTTTGAAGTCATACTATGTAAACGATATTTACTTTTTAAAAAAATGGATGAGATGTTATTTAACTTGTAAAAGTATTGCCTTAATCAATTTTCGTTTTTTGTTTGCAGCATGAAACTACTGATTTATCACATGTTATTCGTGATTTGGAAAAAGATTTTGAGTTTACAATAGGAATGGTTTTTGCAAGCGAACTTGAAGCGTATCATAAATATGTGGCCTATGCTATAGGTAAAGGATTTGGAGTGAGGAAGTCTAAGATTAGAAAAAATGATAAAGGAGAAATAACTCGACGCACTTTTGTGTGTAATTGTGAGGGATATGCTATCAACTCATCCGATCAAGAAAGAAAATATGAAAAACTTGAAGTTAGATGTGGTTGCCTTGCATTTATCAGATTTAAAGTTGAGAACGGTAGTTATGAAGTCATAGATTATGTTCCCAAGCATAATCATGAATTTATACCGGAACATCAAAGGCATTTGATAAGATGTGGAAGAATGATTTCTGACACTTGCAAGGGTGTTTTAGTTGACATGGCGAAAGCTAGCATTGGGGGGACGACGGCATATAAGTTTTTGGCAAACGAAGCGGGAGGAAGCCAAAATTTGGGTTTCATCTTACGTGATTGTCAAAATTTTTTACAAGGTGAAAGATTAAATTATATAGAGGGGGGAGACTGTCAAAGTCTTCTAAATCATTTTCATTGCATGCAAATGCAAAATCCAATGTTTTTTTATGCACAACAAGTAGATCAAGATGGTAGATTGACCAATCTATTTTGGAGAGACAGTTTATCCAAATTTGATTATGATTGTTTTGGTGATGTGATGGTTTTTTATACCACATATCGTACTAATATGTATAGCTTGATATGTGCACCTTTTGTTGGAGTTAATCATCATTGGAAGAACATTTTATTTAGTTGTGCATTTTTATTGGATGAGACTGCAGATTCATTTATTTGGTTATTTGAGGTATTTCTGAAGTCTATGGGAAATAAGGCTCCAAAAACTATTTTCACTGATCAAGATCATGCCATGGCAAAAGCTATTCAAATAGTGTTTTCGAATATTCAACATCGCTTATGCACTTGGCATATCGAGAAAAATGCTAATAAAAATATTCCACATCTTTACCAGAAGTCGAGATTTAAGGATAAATATTTCTCAAGACTTATGTATAAATGCAAATCAGAGGATGAATTTGAAAGTACTTGGAGAAAAATGCAAGAGGAGTGGGATACTGAGAATAACAGTTGGCTTCAAAGGTTATATGACTTGAGACATAAGTGGAGTTCTGCTTTTGGTCGTGATATTTTTTCTTGTGATATAAAATCAAGTCAAAGGAGCGAGAGCACAAACAATGTCTTCCAACAATTTTCTAAGAAGACATCGACCCTCATACAATTTGTTCACTATTACGAAGAACAGTTGAAACATATGAGAGAAATTGAAAATCAAGATGATTATAGTTCTCGTGGGACACCCAGATTGCAGATTTCATATAATGGAATATAGACACATGCTGCTTCGGTGTATACTCGTGCTATTTTTGGGAGGTTTTATGAAGAATTTCTTTAAAGTCTCTTCGAAAAAATTTCAGGTACCACTTTCGATGGGTTCATTTATGAATATACTCTCAAATGTGATGGGATTCAAAGTGAACATGTTGTTAGATTTAATCCCACTGACTTTTCAGTCTTCTGTGAATGCAAATTATTTGAATTGAAAGGGTGGTTATGTCGTCATGCTTTGCACATTTTGAATGGAAACATATCGGTTTCAGCCATTCCATCTTCATATATATTGAAAAGATGGACTAAAGATGCGAAGCAAGGGTATGTGAATGATGAATCTCATGAAATATCACCCGGTCCATCCACATTTAATCGGTTTTCCGCTTTAATGCAAAGTGCTTTTGAAGTGATGAATTTGGGAGCCCAAGACGAAAATACTATGAGGATAGTAAAGAAGAACTTGAAGGCGGCAGTGGCTGAAATTGCATCATACAACTCAAGTGTAGCTGTGACAAATGATGCTAGTGATGATGATAACAATGAGGCTTCTTTGAGTGAGATGCCGATATTGGACCCCCTTCGAAGGAAAGGAAAGGAACCAATTTATGGAAGGCTCAAAAGCTCAAGTGAGAAAAAGAAGAAAAAATCTAAGAAACAAACACCCCCGATGCCAATAAAAAATCAAGGTTAGTTGAGTGACATAAAATTAGTTTATTTTTATATTCACGTTATATGATTTGAATTAATATGTTTTTTATTTTGTAATGTAGAGCTAGCAGTCCAAGCAATGCCTGATGAGACTCATGTGCCAAACTTTTCAATAAATTCAACTCAGATTCGAAATGTCTTTTGTCCTAGCAACATTGGCGGTCCTATAGTTAGTGTAAATTTCCATAATCAGGTGTGTCATTTTGAGTTCAACATTTTATATTTATATTCTACTAATTGGTTCAATTTTTTTTTTATATATAGATGCAACCACAATATTCCATGCCACCAGGAATTATAAATGATTTTTCATCATTCCCTAATCAGGTATTTAAAAGTTTGGGTTACTATTATAATTGGCTGAAATACGTTGCAAATTGTAATATTTATATTTAGTGGTTTATAATTTATAGAGATTGGAGTAGCAAAATAAATTTCTTGGAAGGATTTTGTTATATTTTACTAATGATATTTTCTTATATAGGTGCAACCACCATATATCATGCGGCCTGCGAATATGGATGGATTTTCCCCATTCGCAAGTCAGGTATTTAAAAGTCTGCATTACTATTTTATTGTTGGCTGAAATTCTAATGTTTATTTTTAGTGGTTTATAGTTTATAAATGTTGGTTTAGCGTAATAGATCCCATGGAAGCATTTTAGTACATTTTACTAATGAGCTTGTTTTTTCATATAGATGCAAACACCATACATCATGCCACAGGGGATTATAAATAAATTTTCTCCATTCACTAATCAGGTACATATTGTGAAAATCATTTTAGATCCTAAAATATTTTAATGCTTATTGATAATGGTTTCTTGGCGATAGATGTTGGAATACCATAATAGATCTCCTGGAATCAATTTGAGTCAGGTATAAGTTGGCTCACTTCTTTTGATATGAGATTATTTGAGATACTATTTATGTAGTCACATTGTTTAGCAAACCATGCCTTTTGTGAATGTATTATTTTAACCTTTGTACAGGGGTCATCAAATTCATTTCATCATCCTGAGATTAATGAATTGAACAATTCTTAAGGCATAAACAAGGCATGGTTGCACCATAATGCATTGGGAGGTGAAGGATAAGTAAACAAGGTTTTCAGAAATACATCCTTGACAATTGTGAGTCATGCAAGTAAATGTCATTGCTTTGATGCTTGCTTCTATTATTTCTCCCGCTATGTCTGATTGTCACTTGCTGTCCTAGGACTCAAGTTGCTCAATACATGAAGACTGAGTGAAGAGTGCTCGCAATTTCCAGTGTTATCATATTCGTTGTCTTGCTAAGGCAATCTGCATCAGAAGATAAAGGGTTGTTCCATATTCTTATCTAGACGTTCCAGTTAGTGTTCTTTCCTGATTTTCTTCTAATTGCACTTCTCCAGTCAGTGATTTATTTCATCAGATGCTGTAGGGTGACGTGGGAATCAATCCATTTTTTGTTTCTGGAATTAATATGTGTCGCATCCTGATTGGGTGGGTGTGATTATTGATTGGGCGGGTGTAATTAAATGAAGATAATGTAATACTTAACTTTACAGGAGGCTGGACCATATAATGGCAAAACTGTAACATTACTAGAACTCCTTTCGACCATGGTTTGTCACGTGATGATGCTTCTTTCATTGCTAGAAGAGTCTATGGGAATCCTTTGGTCACGTAATCCTTTTCCGCCATTTTGATTGCTCCTCTGTGTAGGAATATTTTGTCAAACAATCTTAAGGGTTCCATTCCAATTGAGCTTTCCCGAATTTGGGTATTTAGATACCCTGTAAGTTTAGAGTTCTTTAGTTTTATTTATTACCCATGGTCAACATGCTTGGATTGTTGCTTATTTGTACTTCTACGCAGGAATTTTTCCAATAATAAGCTCAGTGGTTCTATCCCATTTTCTCTTGGTGACTTGGAACATCTGCTAAAGCTGTGAGCGTCATAAACTAGAAAACAACGATCACATGGAGATGGGAGGTATCATCTGATCTTGTGCTGACTTCAGTGTTTTTCTCTTTGGAGGAATCTTAGCAGAAATCACTTGACAGGATTTATTCCTGCTGAGTTTGGCAATCTGAGAAGCATCATGGATATGTGTAAAACCTATTATCTTAGTTGCCATAATTTCCTTTTGAAGACTGAGAAATTCCGGAGTCTCTAATTTAAGCCTCTATGTTGCAGAGATCTTTCAAATAATCATCTATCAGGCTTGATCCCTGAAGAACTTAGTCAACTTCAAAGCATATTCTCATTATACGCATTCACTCCCTTTGATAGGCCTTTGATGGTTTTCATAATATTCCTAAACTGGGATATATTTGGTGCTTGAGATTGTTATTCACAAATTCTTCGTTGTTTGAGCTTATTCATTTGTCCCATACTTCTACATACATAATGGGGACCATTGGCTACATAGACCCAGAATATGCCCGCACTTCTCGCCTCACAGAGAAGTCGGATGTCTACAGCTATGGAATTGTTTTACTGGAGTTGCTGACTGGCAGGAAAGTAGTGGACAATGAATCCAATCTCCCATCACCTGGTTTGTCTTTTGTCCGAAATCCTTGACTACCTCCTGTTTTTCTTTTAGGTCATAACTCTTACATGAACGAGACTGTTGCGAGTAGCGGATAGCCGAATCTTGGGCAATTGCATAATATCGGCAGTTTAGTTGCCCAACTAAAAAATTTTTTAGATCTGGTCATGGTATTAAACATGTTCTTTGCACGCTTTGTGAGGAAACGCAAGGTTGTCATTCCCTACTTAGAATTCTAGGGCTCTGCATGTTTGGTCAATCTTTGCAGTTTCATTGTTCACAATAATGACTACTTGCATAATGCAAAATAAGTACAACTCGAGATTTCTCTTATATAAATTGCTTTGGATTCTCATTAGATCTTATCCAAAACTGCAAGCGATTCGGTAATGGAAACGGTTGATCCCGATGTCACTGCCCCATGTAAAGATCTCAGAGCATTGAAGAAGGTTTTCCAACTTGCTCTCTTGTGCACTAAGAGGCAACCATCGGAACGTCCTACCATGCATGAAGTGGCTAGAGTCCTCGGAAGCCTATTGCTGTCCACAACCCCACTGAAGCAGTTATCTGCGGTAGGGTCCGCTTTGCTTCCGAGCACAAAGATCGCTAGTTACATGGACGAGTATGCAAATTTGAAGACACTGCACTTGGTAAATTGCTCAGCCATGAGCACCTCGGATGCCCAACTCTTCCGTGAATTTGGTGAGGTGATCTCTCATAACAGCAACCAGGACCTTGAAAAGTCGGCCTAAGTAAGGATGGGTAGGCTTTTAGGTGGGATGGAGGCAAAGAGGGAAAATGTATATATGTGGAACTCGACTCTCTCTTGTTAGCAAGCTAGTTTTTGTACTTATCTAGTTAGTATCAGCTTTCTAGTTGAAGTGAAAAGGTCGAACAAACTCACTGATACTGATAGGTCAAATGGGGTTGTGCCCCGATTCTTACCATAAGCGTTGCGCTGTGTTGAAGTACATGATACTAATTTTTTCACATAGATGTAATCAGTTGTCGAGTACTCTTTGCTCTGATGGTACAAAGTACCAATGAATGGATGCAGTGCAAAATAGATCAAAGATCGTTTGCCAAGTGATTTTGGTACATAGTGGAATACACAGCATCTAAATCTGGCTAGAAGTACCGACTTAAAGTAACTCAGGTTTTACCACCTCAAGAATCTTCCTTTCCGAATTTTCTAGGACTCAAGTCTTGGGTTCTGATTCAGCAGAAAATACACGAACATCTGAAATGGACTACTAACTTTTATTTGATGCAAGTGAACATATATACATACTACCAGTCCATCGTCCCGCAAAATACATGGGCAATGGCTTTGCACTTCAGATGTGGCTTTGCCCTTCGTAGTTTTGCAACAACCTAATATCCTCGTGGAGAAATAAATTACTTAGTACAAGTGGAAGATGTATCCAAAACCTGAATAAAAACCATACACCCCCCAAACGCAAATGAACCTCGTGGGTATGAAACCGAACTAGGCCGAGCACAATCTATAGATCTCAAGCTAAAACCTCGGGGTCAGCTTTTTCAGTCATCGAGTCTTCATTTGCGGAACTAAAACTCTCTGAGTTGCACATAGCAGCAACCTTCAAAACAATGCACCGTTGCTCAAGGTGAGCGGTCTTCTCTTAGATATCCCCACCACGTTGCTTCCCAAGGAAAAATTGCAGCTTCTGTCCAACATGTGACTGGATGCGAAGATATTTCTACGCCTTCTGCTGTAAGCATTTTTCAATTTTACTATCTCTTTAACAGATGAAGAAATAGAAGCATTTGCTAAGCTCGTGAAAGATTTTCACTTGCCATCATAGAACTTCGATATGCCCCTCCTGCAAATATTCAAAAGCAACCATAATCAATGGCACATAAAGGACGGTATATCTTCACGGATAGTAAAGGACCATTTCAACTCAAACTTTTCCCCGTGTTTGAGAAAATCAACTCAAGTCGAAATTTTTTTTCAGGTAAAGCAATCATTTTGACATCAAGTATGCAAAAGCAGTCGCTTATCTCAGCTCTAACCTAACAAATCTAACCATCAATGAACTCCAACTCCAACCTTTATGAGGAAAAGAGCAACCAAATCTGATAATCCCATGATAAGTGGAATTTGAAAGACATTCAACAGGTTATGAAGCAACATCATAATGCTACCTCCGGACACAGGACTTCAAGGCAAGCCATCACATTGTCCTAACTTAGTGTTCTTTCCCAGAAGATCTCTAACCCTAGTTCATGTAACGACCGATCAAAATTTGCTTCAATCAGATGAAATTGAAGCATCGTGACACGGGTATCTCCCTACGATGACGCATGAACGAGCATCCACTCCATAGATTGATCAACAACCTTTCTAAATATAACAAGAAATCAAACAGATACAAGGACAATCCAGGAAACATCCTTCCAAACACCACCGACACAAGAATCTCAACAAGCATGAGACTCGCAGCACAAATCGATCTAGACCCCCAAACCCATCCTTGAGTAAAAAGCCCCAGTAAGAGAGAACCCTTAAAGACACCAAATTTTAACACGGGAGCTCGATCCAATGACCTCATAGTAAGTTGGTCAGAACAAAGTCAAAGAAGCAAGCTTATGAGACTACAAGATAGAAGCAAACAATCAGATTTTCGTCTTTATAATGTAGCTAAAATGTTCACTTAGAGGTGTTGCATGTGATTAAATCCTTGTGAAACTCAATCGGAGTTCTGAAAGCACATTCGGAAGTATTCCCAACCTTCACAAACTCCTGAGGAACGACCTTTCTCATAAATTTGACCCCTGACCACTTTGTTGGGTACTACATCTATATGAGACATGGTCTTCCCCAACAAAAATTTATTGTACCTAAATGTCAGGCATCTCTCCTCTTAATAATTTCACCTGGAAGAATTTGATCTTCCATAGGTTTACCCAAACCAAAGCTGACGACAAGAAAATAAAGGCCTAATTCAATTCTGGCATGACTTCAGGAAAGTAAAGTTAAAAAGTACCCAAATGAGAGGAAAATAAAGGGTTTGACTGTGTAAGCTGATAAGAAAACATACAGGCAGACTGTAAAGACAGTTTCAACCAGAAGAATATTCCATGATTTACAAACCCTTGATGAGGAAACTCTTTTGGCTTGCAGGTTAGCTGTGAAGTAGTTACCAAGCTTGGGATGCTGAACTGAAATAGCCACAAATAGATTGTCCCCGGGAGCATTTGCTTTTATACTCCAATTCCCAAGCATGTCCTGCAATTACTTTAAGCAAGATAAAGTGTAATAAGTTATTCTTCCTAAAAGATCCGAAAGATAAGAAAAGATACTGAATAAGAAAGTACATGCTATTTTTCAAGGAAAAGGTTTTTGCACTGTGCAGATTGCAGACACTTCTTCAAGATTTAAATTGACTTGACTATTTTCAAGATTAAGTGAGTGAGAACAATCATATAATGGGAGACAGTATCCATAATCAGAAGTTGGAAATCCTTACATAAATTTCGGCATGGATAGGTCGTCCATAAAGTTTTAAAATATTTCCAGCCAACAAAGGGTGAGGTTATATATGGCAAGTCAGCTATTCAATATGTGTCAAGCTGGAGTGCCAAACATCCGTAAGTGGAAAACTTTTCTGATCTGCTATATTTTATTTGACATGCTAGTAGGGAGGCACATGACGGGCTTTGGAGACCACAATTATGAGAAGGGACATCATATTCACTCTCCATTAAGCACTAGAGCTTTCCTGATTCATGCACCAAATCTCATACCTACATAGCATGGGGAAGCACGATTATATCAAGACAAAACGTACACATTCAGAACACCTAACTTGAAGCTATTTACGGTGAGTAAAAAGAAAAGAAACCTGTTCATTGTGGAGTTCAAAACTGTGACAAAAAAGTCATATCTAGATGTAGCAGTTGCATCTGAATTCACTAAATCGAAGAACTCCTCAAAACAACGAGCATACAGACCACGATCATGGCTAGATCCTTCCTGAAAAGCATCAAAAAACACCATCATGTCAACTTCCATATCAGAATTTTGTGGAATGATATGGTGGGTGAACGTGGTTCATCATAATGTTACAAAGGCCCCCGTTCAGATAACTATGATTGCCAAAGATCAAACCAATGACAATCAGATCTAAGAAATGCAAGCAGCAGAACTTTTAGCTCCTTAAATTCAGACATGACATAAGACCAATATCTGACAGAAGTATCTGCATTAATGGACCATGCCCATAATGGCAGCCATACATGCATAATTCACAAAACACGTCCTCATTCCAGATCAGTACCCTTTTGAATGCAATAAGAATAAAAAACAAAATACTTTATCTAAAAAGCCATACCCAAATATTTGGATATTTAGCTCATAGGGAGATAATATTCAGTGGGAGCATGTTTGAGAGAGAGAGATAGAGAGAGAGAGACCATAGTGTGCGTCTTTCCTGAGTTACTTTGTCCATAAGCAAATATTGACACATTAATCCATCCAAAGCTGATTGAACCAATGGTTGAACATCATTAAATATATTAGCTGCACATGCACCAGTCCTACTATAAGATAACAAACCTCCACGCAAACCAGCCATGTAGCTAGTATATACCAAATTTTTTTTCAAATGATGCCTGTTATGTAACAAAATTAATCATTTTCTAGCTCACCCTGTCCAACATGAGGTCCATACACCCTATCAAATTCATAATCTTTCTTAGGATTGGTACTGGTCCCATCACCCGTGTCGACACAGATAGTAAGATCATCCGGGAATTCTACAGCAGAGGGACCTTCATCTTCAAATAATGGTGTGGAAAGTGGGAGAACTCAATTAAGAAACCAAAGACTGACCTTTGGATGTCAACAACTCATTGAACAACTTCCTCTTCTCACAGACGAGCGGCGCTATCCTAGCCTCACCTTCAAGGGCGACTTGATCTGACACAAAGCACAGAACCTGTCAAAAACCAAAATGAGAAAGCAAACGTGCGTCGAGGCACAACAGACGCCGCACCGCCTCACCTAGTTTCGGCTTCTTGTCGGCGATAACGCCGAGGTAGCGCGTGACTGCGTGACTCGATTGAGCTTCATGTTGGAATACTCCTGCAGTTCAATCGCCTCTTGTCTCAACTCCAAGTAATCCTGCCTCGCAAGCTGCATCCGGAAATCGCTCTTCTCAGAGCTCGGCAACAGAGAAGGAATCAACCGAAGCAAGAAGCAAAAATTCGAAATAGTCAAATCCCCAACTCAATCGGGAGCCAAAATAGAGCGCGAGACGATCGGAGCGTTTCGGAAAAACCTGGACATTGTCCGCGAGACGCTGGACCTTGGACGCCAGCGGGAGCTGCGAGGGCGGCGACGGCGGCGGAGATCGAGTACCGCCGGACGAGGGGGGCGCTCGGCTGGTGCTGGTCGTCGGCGTCGAAGGAGGCGGAGGTCGACGACGACTTCCGCGGCTCGAAGCCGCTCTGGACCTTGGAGGCCAGCGGGAGCTGCGAGGGCGGCGAGGAGGCGGCGGCGGCGGCGGAGATCGAGTACCGCCAGATGAGAGGGCGCTCGGCCGGTGCTGGTTGTCGACGTCGAAGGAGGCGGAGGTCGACGACGACTTCCGCGGCTCGAAGCCGCTCTGAACCTTGGAGGCCAGCGGGAGCTGCGAGGGCGGCGAGGAGGCGGCGGCGGCGGAGATCGAGTACCGCCAGATGAGGGGGCGCTCGGCCGGTGCTGGTCGTCGGCGTCGAAGGAGGCGGAAGTCGACGACGACTTCCGCGGGTCGAAGCCGCTCTGGACCTTGGAGGCCAGCGGGAGCTGCGAGGGCGGCGGCGGAGATCGAGTACCGCCGGACGAGGGGGCCCTCGGCCGGTGCTGGTCGTCGGCGTCGAAGGAGGCGGAGGTCGACGACGACTTCCGTGGCTCGAAGCCGCTCTGGACCTTGGAGGCCAGCGAGCGCTGCAAGGGCGGCGAGGAGGCGGCGGCGGCGGCGGAGATCGAGTACCGCCGGATGAGGGGGCGCTCGGCCGGTGCTGGTCGTTGGCGTCGAAGGAGGCGAAGGTCGACAACGACTTCCGCGGCTCGAAGCCGCTCTGGATCTTGGAGGCCAGCGGGAGCCGCGAGGAGGCGGCGGTGGCGGCAGCGGAGATCGAGTACCGCCGGACGAGGAGGGCGCTCGGCCGGTGTTGATCGTCGGTGTCGAAGGAGGCGGAGAAAGATTTTTGTGAGAGAGACTTCGTGCAGGAGAAGACAGGAGAAAGGGCACTTCAAATGGACTTCAAATGCGAAGGGCGGGAGAAGGACGCAGTCATTAATGAAGAGAGAGAAGGACGAGGCAAAAATTTGGCTAAAAGAAAAAGCGGGACCCGGCTCCACGTGGCCACACGTGTCGCATCCTGATAGGGCGGGGCGCACGGTGACGTGGAGCGCCCGGCGCACCTAATATTTTCTCCTCTCGCACACCTTGGCTGACATCATCCCTTTTCCTCATCCCTTCTCTTCATTTCTTTTCTGCCTTTTTTTTTTCTTCTGCTTTCCCTGTTCGGTCAAACGACCTCCTTCTTCCTTTTTGCGTGTCTCTGCCCGTTCATCAGTGGCTTCATCTTCATTTATTTTTTTGGTTCTGTGGAAGACGGCAGCAGGCCATCGATGTCCCTCTCTCCTCACCGAAGCAGCCCCTATTGTTACCTACAGCTGCCACCTCGCGTCCCCTGTGGAACAGCCCCGACATCAGCCACTGTTTCACTTCCGTGGAACCGAAACAGCGTGGCCAGCAGTGCAGGAGCAGAATTCCAGTCAAGCCGTGGCCTTGCGGGGCCGATTTTGGCCCATTCCGAGCCCCCGTCGGCGCCACCGCTTTGGGATTTATCAGCCGCTGTTGCGTCCCAGTAGATTTGAACTGAGCAGATCGCATTAAGTGAGTTTAACTCACTAATCCCTTATAGTTGGTTAATAATGCTTAGGGGTTGTTTAGATTAAATTAAAAAGTTTTAGGTTGATAGATTAGATTAAATTAGTTAATTTAATTATTTGTCAATGTATGTTAGGTAGTTAGTTAGTGTACTTAGCAAGTAGACACGCATTATTATTTATTGAATGAACCTTGAAATTTTTCCGGTTCCATTTCGGCTTCTAATTAGGCATTATGGGCATAAATTGGATTTATTACATTTATTTAATAATTTCCGTAGTTATTTAATTATTTATTTATTTTTCGAAAATTAGGCTGGGATAGTCAATGACCGAAATTTTATACTGATTATACTGATTATTGTGATGCAGTCTGTTTATTTATTTGAACTCTAAATTGTACTGAATTGATTTAATGGTGATTTTAGGATTTTATTCCTAAATTAATTAATTTCAGTAATTAATTGGAAAATCACTGGGCGTCGGTTTACAGCGCTAAAAATATGTTATGGGCTGTTGAAACTGGTGGGATGTTCAAAAAATGAAATTATTATATTTGGATTAAGGTCGATCGTGTATCCACACACAGTTATTTTTATCGGAGATGATAAAAATTTGTGAATTGATTGAATGGTCAGGATAGTATACTATATCATCCTACGAGCTCTGATATGTCAACTTAGCGAAAGTAGTATACTGGTGCACTATATCAACCTACGGGCTCTGATATGTCAGCTTAGCGTGAGTAGTACGCTTTATCAGCTTAGAGTGAGTATTATGGGTATACTATATCAGTCTGTCAACAATATGTCAGCTTAGCGAGAGCAGTATATCGGTATATTATATTAGCCTGAATGCCTTAATATGTCAATTTAGCGATAATAGTATACCTTAACCTTATCAGTTTAATGCAAGCTATACTATTTATTTATCAGCTTAGAGTGAGCAGTCCTGATATAGTCGGACTTTATAGATAGTATTAATTGAATTGACCATGGGATGGTCCAATGACTGAAATCAACTAGGTTGATTGATCGATAATTTGATCTGAGTTCGGAATTGACATGATGACGTAATTTAATGATTGGTTAATGTGATTTGAGGCATCTGTAAATGATATTGATTTGCAGGATGGAATTGAGACCAAGATAAGTCCTCTGACTTGTGGTTGTGCTTAGGTAGCCTTTAGGGCGTATTTTCTTACTAATCGGGTCTTAAGGGGTTGAACTTGCTGAGACATTGTCTCACTGGTTATTGCATAACATTTTCAAGTCCCTAGATGGCAGTCATGGAGGACTGGAAGTACCGGAGTCTGGGAAAGTGGAGATCGAAGAATCGGCGAATTTGTCTGACTAGCGGGTCATAGGACAGTTCCCATTTTGTTGAGCCAACCTTCTGTAAACAACCTAGTTTTGTGTATAAACCTAAAGTGTTTAAAAATGCTTGTTTTGATGGTGATTTGTTGTCCTACTTTTCTATCCCATTGAATTGTTGTCTGGGGATAATATATTAATTGCTTCCGCATCCGTATTAAAATGAATGGGTTGGCGATGTGTCATGGGACGTCGCTATTTAATCAACCAAAGAGGGATGTGCATGTGCTTGGAAGATCAGGGCGTGACATTATACACATTAGGTTTTGCATGCTAAGTACTATTTACAACAGAGAAATATTATTCATGCTAAACTTGGTGATTCACTACTATGGAAAGCGATTGTTAATATATGGCCAACTTTAGAGAAAATTGCAATATGGAGCTTGGGAAATGGAGAACGGGTAAGTTTTTGGAAAGACAATTGGATTCCAAGGTTGAAGCCACTCCACAACATGGTTACTTCCCTCGTGAAAAATTTTATAATTATGTGCAGAATGGGATTGGAAGTTTCCACTTTTTCCTAGGAATCTTTTCAAAAGATGTAATACGTAGAATTTGGGCTATCAAACTCCTAATAGCCTGAGATGGGAAAGATAGTCTTTTGTGGAAAGGTAAGAGCAAATGATCTTTCTCTGTCAAGCTAGTGTCACGGTTCGTAATTCTCCCATACTCATGAACACTTGTGGATGGAGTTTGGGGTTATTAGGTGAAAAGTGAGTAATGTAGAGGGGATGAATACAGCTGGTCTTGGGAGTGGCATTGGGATGATTGCTGTTAGGAGTTCTAGGATTGAACGATTATATCTTTATGGAGCTTTGGATGCAGAGTTGGTATCTTGTGTACAAACTAGTCGGGAGCCAATATCACTCTCTTAATAAGGTCATGGTAAACCAAAACTAGTTGTGAGCCTAAAGTGATCCATCGTTTTGCTCAATAGACTAGTTGTTCGAGCTAAGTTGGGTGTGATATGATTTGATACGAGGAAGCTATTCACTATATTGTTCTTTGGAACACCTATAAATAAAAAGTTAGACCAGTGTTATCTACTCACTAGGCATTGCAAGGGCTATTCCATGGCCAAGAAACTGTTGGCCCATGATAGATGGTATCGGAGCAAGATCTCTCCAATAAGTGAGGTGAGTTGGAGAAAACCTATGGTCTAACCAATTCTATGCGGGTAGAGAATGAATTTCTAGAGCAAAAGGTGCTTGAACAAAGCGTGGCTCTTGATAAGTTTCTACGATGACAATGGGGGCATAAGAAAGAACCGATTCCTCACTGAATAGGGAAAAACGTTCGTCAGTCAATGGGTGAATCTCAAGAAGAGGTATGTTGCCACATTTTCAACAAGGAAAGAAACCTTCATTGGTTTGCTAGGATCAAGAAAGGCTTAGTAGGCGAAATATGGTGCTACCAAAAGATGTGATTGACGAAAAATGCCAAACTTGCTTGGGAAAGCACGAGTGACAGAAGGAGCCTGAACAACTACAATCAAAAGAAGCTACCCATGGAGTGGCTTGTTTTGTTGAATGAATGTTGCCATTTGATGCATGATCCATAGTGACACATCAACAATTATGAAAATGCAAGAAAACATCAAAACAACGCACAATAAGGGCATTGCGGAATTGAGTGGTGAAGAACATAATAGAGAATGAATACAACTTATTTGTAGGAGTAGTGTTAGGACAATTGGTGCTGAATATTTTAGGATCAAACAATTATATTTATACAGAGCTCTAAAGGTAGGGTTGACCTCTCGTGCACCAATTGGTTGGAAGTTGATACCACTATCCCGATGAGATCATGGCAAACCGAAACCAGTTGTTAAGGCTAAAATGATATGTTGTCTTGCTCGAGGAACTAAATGGTTGAGCTAAGCTAAGCGTGGTACTATCCGATACAAGAAAGCCATTCGTTGTATTATTCTCTGAAACAACTATATAAGAAAGGCTAGCTTGATGTTATCCATTCACCATACGTCACATGGGTTATTTCGCAGCCAATGAACTGCTAGCCCATGACACCAACATGTGAAATTATCAAAGGGTTCGACAATCAAGAAACTGATAGCATATTGCCCCCTTATATGGAAGTGGGGAGGAGCTCAATGTATTAGAACATTCCTTTAGCTAGCGGCACATAAACTTTTATTAACCAATGAATTGAGGACATCTCACAGTCTGGGAGGTAATCCTTACTGTTTGCATTGTGAATTTTTAGTGGAAACAATATTGCATGTTTTGTGGGATTGTCTAATTATTCAAAACATATGGATTAACCTCGTCCCACACAACCTAACTGACAATGGAAGATTCAACTTCTGTTATGATTGGAGTATTACTTTCAATGCGAGTATATAGCTTTTTTGGCAATAGTGAAACGGATCACTCTTCCAAGAAAGCTTTGTTTTCTCCTTCCAACATTGTACAAGTAATCCAATCACACACAAAGGAAATCATAGCTTTGCCCATGATCAACTTATTTAAAAGTGGATCATGTACTTCTCCCCTTATGGTCACCTGAGATCCTCCACCTCTGGGATGGATCAAACTAAATACCAATGGAGCATCTAAAGGTAATTCTAGATGTGCAGGAGCCAAGGGGTTATTTCAAAATGAAGGGGGTGACTAGCTATTTGATTTTACCTCATTTGTCGAAATTGTTTGTCTTCACAAGCAAAACTATGGGAGTTGTAGTTGGGACTTACCATCGCAAAGTAACATGGTTTCCATAGCCTAATTATTGAGATGGATTGCAAAATTATTATCGAACTTGTTAACCAAGAGAGAATAATAAATAATACTGAATCAACACTACTTAAGAAAATCCGGAGACTACTGAGCTCTAAATTTGAGTTTAAATTATATCATATTTTTTGTGAAGGCAATTGGCTTGCTAATATACTTGCCAATGTTGGCATAGCAAAGCAATTGGATATCAAGTTCTACTTGTAGTCACCTAGAGAATTATCTTCTGTTTTTCTTAGTGATAAAGTCGGGATTGTAGACTTTTGACATTAATTTTTCTTAATTTTGTGCCTTGTGTTTACCCAAAAAAAAAAAAAGGATTTTTCTATTTTTTGTGGACGATGTATGTTATTTTTCATGAAAAATCCCAAGAATTGCCACACGTGTAATATTTGAGATTTTAGATACTAAAGAGCATATCACCTAGGAAGCATGGACACGGTCGGACACGTGTTGACCGCGTGTCGGATTTTTCGACACGCAGTCAACTTTTCTCGACACGCGTGTCGATGCGTGTCCGGAAGACTCCGGGTGGAGGCAAGGGAGGGGGAGGGAGCAGACGCCGCAAGCGATGGCAAGAGATGGCTAGAGAGAGGAAGAGAAGAGGAAGGCATCGAGGCCCGGGGGGGCGCCGAGCGGCGGCAGCGGCGGCGGCGGCGGCGACGGCGACAGCATCTCCCCCTCCTTGGCGTCGCGTCCGCTCCAACGTCGGAAGCTGAGAAACGATACGAGGTGCGAAAGAGGGGAGCGAGGTCTACTATCTGCGTGTTTGTCTTGGTCCGGTGTTTTTTGTGCGAGCAGTAGAAGGAGGAGGAAAAAGAGGGTCGCTAGGGTTTGTGATAAGGAAATAAAAAATAATAAAAAGAGGGGGTACGATGGCGTGTCTTTTGAGTTTTGGGGGAGGGGAAGTGAGGCTGACAGCCTGTCCGTAAGTGGTTTTGGGAGGGAAAAACGAAAAACAAGTTTGGGGTGGAGGGAAATGAACAAAGAAAAGAGAGAGTGGATTAGGGCTGAGTGGTTTTCTGCTAAAAGGCCGTCCCTGAAGGGCTTGAACGGGTTGTTCGCCTATGTGGGATGCATACCTGCAGAAATACTTACTCTCCCTCCCTGGTTCTAAGTCTAGGTCCATTCATTGGTATCAGAGCCAGGTTTCATTTTTAATATTATTCATTCCATGCGCTTGACAGGTGAATCCAGTGCTGAGAAGATCTTCTCTCATCATGTCTACAGAACCAGAAATACTCGAAGCACCAGTTTCCCTAACGTCTTCGTCTTCATCCTCAACACCTCCTGAGTTTCGTATCTCTAATGCTTCTAAGATAGACTATCTTTATGAAGTCTCTCTTAGTGATGAAACTAAGATTTCGGAAACACAACTTCCTCTCATGAACCCTTATTCTGCTTTTGCCAAGCCAACCTCGTCATTTTCACCTATTCGTTCCATCCGCCAACTTATTCACCAAACCCCAAAGCAAGTAAAGGAGTACGTTCAGTCCTCCAAATTCGACCAGCATCCTATTCCTGCTACTGAAAAAGAGTATTTTGTTACTCTCCAGATCCCTCCAGAATTCCCCAGACAATGGGCTCAACAGGGATACACTCATGTCCATTATGGAGCTGTTCGTCTTGCTCTAACCTTCCACGGTCGAAAAGGTTTGCCAGTTGTGGCAAGAATAGCTTTGCTAGACACCAGGTTTCTACAATACCAGCATGCTTGTATTGGTACTGTACAAACTACTTTGAATGCAGGAACAGTCTTTGTCACACTTTATCCCAACTTCAATATTGCTCTTTCGGATCCTCAGTTGCTTTCTTTCATGAAAGTTCAAGTCCAACTTACTGGAGCCCCTCAAACTGCTGACTCTGTAGCTGCAACACTACATTACCAGATGGTTTATCGAGTGCAAAACCACGCGCTTGATCTCAATTTCAACAATGGTAATGAAGATGCCTTGTTCATTTCCATGCAGAAAACCACTCAGCCCTTTAGTTCAGAGCCTAGAGACACCCAGAGATGCCAGGATGGAAACATTTCTAACCTACCCAAGCTGCATTTCTTGAAGGATCCTACCAGGCTGGAGAAGAAGAGGGAACTTAGAAAGCCATGGAGAGATTTTCACAAAGCACACACTTTACTTCAGGGGACTCTGCCCAAAACATTACACGCTCTTTGCCTTATATAGGCAATAAAGAGGTCACAAAGACACAGAGGGACCTAGCTCACGGGTCCGGGAACAAACAAGGGCACCGAAAGGGAATTATTCGCACACTATGAACAGTAACTGTACTGTGAACAGTACATTCCCTAGCCTAGTGCTACAGTAAAAGTGAACAGTGATTTGCTACAGTGAAAATGTACGGACTCAACGGTCTCGTCCGTCACGAGCATTGTAGCTACACACTGAATCATCCGTGCTGTCTTCGAGGAGATGTGCCTCGTACTTCTGTTCAAGAGCTTCAAGGTCTTCAGGTGAGAGGATTTGGTTCAGTCTCTGAGATGAGGATGCTTGTTCATGAGCCCAGTGTGATGCTTCTTCTTCAGCCCAGTTTGTATTTTCATCTTCTCCAAGGTCGGGGATTCTTGGCTGAGGCCAATTGGATGGGTCTGCATAGAAGGATGTGTCCATGCTTTGGAATTGTTCATAAGGATCCTGAGACAGAGGTCCTCCAAAGCGTGCATAGGGGTCCTGGGTGGACTGGACAATGTTCATCTTTCTTTGAGAGAGCATAATGCCATGCTTTCTCACTATTTCTGCAAATTGTTCAAGGAGTTGACAGTGTGACTGCTCATCAGGGCTGTAGAGCAGAATATCGTCGATATACACAGCTGCACTTGATAGTATTGGTTGGAAAATACGGCACATAGCCTTTTGGAAAAGGGATGGTGCTACCTTTAAACCAAAAGGAAGAACTTTCCACTGGAAGTGCTGGTTTGGGATACAGAATCCTGTTTTGGATCTGTCTTCAGGATGGATGCCTAATTGCCAAAAACCTGCTTTGAGATCGAATTTGGAATAAATGTGGGCTTTGGTCAAACCAGTAAAGAGTGAATCTCTGGATGGTAAAGGGAATTTGTCATCTTGGAGAAAGAGATTGAGAGGTTGATAGTTGATTACTAATCTCATTTTTCCTCTGTTTTGCTCGGCTCGCTTATTGACATAAAAGGCTTCACAAGCCCATTGTGAGTCGGAAACTTCAATAAGGCCTTGTTGCAAAAGTTCCGAGCATTCCCTTTGAGCTAAAACCAAATGTTCTGGTTTCATTCCCATGTGGCTCGCCTTGGTTGGATTTATGTCTTCATTTTTTTTGAAAGGAAGACGAACAAAGAATTCGGGGTTTTGCCATAAAGGATGAGAACATTTCTGGGCAAATTCTGAATGAGATTCTGAACAAGATTCAAGCAACTTTTGCATGATTGGATCTAGTAAACTCATCTCAATGGAAAAGAGCCTTTGAATATTGACAAACTCAGAGAATTGGTCTTTAAATCTGAGACCTTTTCCTGGAATAATTCGAAGCTGAGAGATTTGAGTCATGATATCCCACCCGATTATCAAATCTTTATTGGGAAGGCTTGATCCAAAAATTCTTGTGGTTATGGAACACTGAGGAAAAAACTGGACAGTGACTGGTGTGGTTCTGACATTTGTGGAGAAAGTATCTCCTGAGGCAGAATTGAAGTATCGGATGTAAGGAGTCCAGAATTCTTCAGGCAGGACTTTTGTGTCTAGAATGGAACAACTTGCTCCTGTGTCGATAAGAGCAATGACATTGATGGGTTTGGCAAACTTCGAGGTGAGGATTTTAACAGGGAAATGGGGGCAGTGAGTATGACTTGAGAATATGTCAGGATTTGGCTGTGAAGATGTGGGAGATATATGAAAAATATCTCCAGATTCCGAGTCAGACTCAGAGTCACTGGAAGTTTGGTAAAAAGGAATGGCACAAAGAGTTTGTTCAGTTGGTTCATCATCAGCAGAGAATAAAGATTCAATATCATCATTTTCAAGTGAAAAACCTGTTTCATTCTCTATTAGATGAATCTGACCTTTTTTCGCCTGAGGACAGTTTTTGGCAAAATGCCCTTTTTTGTTGCAGATGTAGCAACGACTTGACTTCTTATGGCCAGTGCGATCTTTCCTTTTGCGTAGATATCTCCATTTCTTCTTTTTTCGGAAATGCTTGGAGCCATGTTTGGATTTCTTGATCGAGTATTTCTTGTAGTGCTTTTTCTTTCGGGAATACTGACCACAAGTACCATCACAATCTTGTTTGGAGCATTTGATTTTTAACTTCTGAGAGGAACAAGCTCCTTCAAGACGCTTGTCATCTGTGATGTATGTTCGGACCATTCGACGTTTTAAGCATAATTCTTCAAGACACAGATGGACTTCTTGCTGAATTTCTCCCAGAGGAATATCTTGTATTCTTCTTTGTTTTCCAAAGAAAGATCTTTCAACCATCTGTGAAAGTTCTTTGGGGATGGAAGTAAGGAAGACATGCTTTAAATTTGGATCTGCTCCGATTTGGTAGAAGAGCTGGAGCATTAATCGATAATGCTTATCAAGATGCTTTTTCTGGAGGGAGCAGCATCTTCTTTCGAAAAATTCTCTTCTTTTCAGCTCCTTGAGATCTCCCGGGGTTCCCACAAAGACATGAATCCAGTGCTGAGAAGATCTTCTCTCATCATGTCTACAGAACCAGAAATACTCGAAGCACCAGTTTCCCTAACGTCTTCGTCTTCATCCTCAACACCTCCTGAGTTTCGTATCTCTAATGCTTCTAAGATAGACTATCTTTATGAAGTCTCTCTTAGTGATGAAACTAAGATTTCGGAAACACAACTTCCTCTCATGAACCCTTATTCTGCTTTTGCCAAGCCAACCTCGTCATTTTCACCTATTCGTTCCATCCGCCAACTTATTCACCAAACCCCAAAGCAAGTAAAGGAGTACGTTCAGTCCTCCAAATTCGACCAGCATCCTATTCCTGCTACTGAAAAAGAGTATTTTGTTACTCTCCAGATCCCTCCAGAATTCCCCAGACAATGGGCTCAACAGGGATACACTCATGTCCATTATGGAGCTGTTCGTCTTGCTCTAACCTTCCACGGTCGAAAAGGTTTGCCAGTTGTGGCAAGAATAGCTTTGCTAGACACCAGGTTTCTACAATACCAGCATGCTTGTATTGGTACTGTACAAACTACTTTGAATGCAGGAACAGTCTTTGTCACACTTTATCCCAACTTCAATATTGCTCTTTCGGATCCTCAGTTGCTTTCTTTCATGAAAGTTCAAGTCCAACTTACTGGAGCCCCTCAAACTGCTGACTCTGTAGCTGCAACACTACATTACCAGATGGTTTATCGAGTGCAAAACCACGCGCTTGATCTCAATTTCAACAATGGTAATGAAGATGCCTTGTTCATTTCCATGCAGAATGATCAAGCATCTTGTATCCATGTTCCTAGACAGATTCCAAAGGACACGTTGGCCAAACTCCTTCCAGAAACTTGGATTACCAACTATGAAAAGCTACATCAGCACAACAAGCCTTTCCAGTCTACGGACTCAGAGTTCGTAAGGAAAAAAGATGGAACTGTTTCCATCAAATTTGGCAAGGAAAAGGAAGAAAGCCCTTCTATCTTCCAAACCCTCTTTTTGATTGAACCATGTGTCCCTCAATCTATTTCTGAGCCAGATCCAAAAAAGCATGTCAGGCACTTTGATGGTAATGGACATCCTGTTCATTACTACAAGGACAAATACGGTCATTGTTTTTGGGACCCTTTTTGCCAATGTTCCTATTGCACAAATTCCCCCGATGAGGTAGATCCTTTTACAAGACCCCCACCTCGACGTAAAAGGCCAAAAGATAAGATTTTCCAAAGGTACTTGGACGGAGATTCATCCGTTGATACTCTTGGTGAATGTGACAAATACCAATTCATGGTTACCTATGCTCCACCTCCACCAACAGAATCTAGTACTACATCTCAAGCCTCACCACAACCACCAAAAACACCACCACCATCTCCTCCTCAGAAAAAGCAAGTTCTCTCTCCATTTTATAAACCAATCCTTAAGTGGGCTAAGAAACATTCCTACCCACTTGAAGTTCCAGCAAAAGTACCATCCACTTCTTCAATAGCCATGTTCCATGAAACTGACTTTCCTCCTCTTGTCAAGGAAGAATCAAAACTCTCATTCCCTGCTACAGAAGAGTTTATTGATCCTCATGGCAGATACCGCCATGTTCCTAAAGTTCCCACTCCCACTGATGTGGATGAACATGGGAGACAGAAAAAAACCTCTGCCGCTGAAGCTGTTCTAAACTGGCAATCAGAGACTCTGTTAGCACAAAACAATGCCTTCAAAGCTATTGATTCCAAGATCGGAAATGTGCAACAAGATATCCGAAGATATGATGAGAGTACCAAGAAGATACTTTCTGAATTCCAGAAAAGGCTTCATGCTTTGGAATCAGGACAACATCTTGGGTACCACTACCTTGAAAGTCCAAAACCAGAGATAGAAAAGCTCAGGAAGCAAATTCAACTTCTTGAAGAAGGAAGGTTCAGACCTTTTGATCCACTGGCACCTCCTGTTCGAACAAGGTACATACCTCCAGCACCACAAGTATCTGTTTTTGCCAATATTCCAGAAGATACCTCCAGACGAGAACCAGATATGGTGGAAATACGAAATCGTCTCAAAGCCCTGCAGAAGGAAAAAGGGAAACAAAAGACGCCACCGACAGAATCAAGATCAATTGTTATAAGGGAAAAGCAAGACCAGATGATGTTATCCAATCCATTAGAATCCTTTTTGAAGGATTTGGGTATGCAAAAAACTGAGCCTAATGCCCAACAGCCTGAGCCTGATCCTGTTATCCCAGAAAAACAGATTTTGCTAGCTGAGCAAACTTCTGCCACTACATCAGACTCATCATCCCTCTCCTCTTCATCCTTCTCAGATCATGCCACTGATTCTCCCCCTATTGTTCCACCAACCTCACATATATTTATGGCAGACACTCCTCCAGACTATGACTATGAAATGGAATCAAACTATGCTGATCCAGAATTTGGACAGACAAGCAATCCCACCAGAAATGATTCCACTAGACATGTGTCTATGGCATCTAAACAATTCTTCTCCATTGATGATATTCCTTATCCAAAATGGCCAGAAAGACTTGAAGAATTTCATACTTGGCTGAGTACACAATCCATTACCAACCATGATATGAATGATGTCCTTTACAACTTTGTTACCAGATTCACAGGGAGCCTTAAATTCTGGTGGCAGTCACTCTCGGAACAAGACCAAATCACGTTCCTAATGTCGCCCAATTTCAGCCATGCCCTGACTTATTTATATCATGTCTTTGTGGGAACCCCGGGAGATCTCAAGGAGCTGAAAAGAAGAGAATTTTTCGAAAGAAGATGCTGCTCCCTCCAGAAAAAGCATCTTGATAAGCATTATCGATTAATGCTCCAGCTCTTCTACCAAATCGGAGCAGATCCAAATTTAAAGCATGTCTTCCTTACTTCCATCCCCAAAGAACTTTCACAGATGGTTGAAAGATCTTTCTTTGGAAAACAAAGAAGAATACAAGATATTCCTCTGGGAGAAATTCAGCAAGAAGTCCATCTGTGTCTTGAAGAATTATGCTTAAAACGTCGAATGGTCCGAACATACATCACAGATGACAAGCGTCTTGAAGGAGCTTGTTCCTCTCAGAAGTTAAAAATCAAATGCTCCAAACAAGATTGTGATGGTACTTGTGGTCAGTATTCCCGAAAGAAAAAGCACTACAAGAAATACTCGATCAAGAAATCCAAACATGGCTCCAAGCATTTCCGAAAAAAGAAGAAATGGAGATATCTACGCAAAAGGAAAGATCGCACTGGCCATAAGAAGTCAAGTCGTTGCTACATCTGCAACAAAAAAGGGCATTTTGCCAAAAACTGTCCTCAGGCGAAAAAAGGTCAGATTCATCTAATAGAGAATGAAACAGGTTTTTCACTTGAAAATGATGATATTGAATCTTTATTCTCTGCTGATGATGAACAAACTCTTTGTGCCATTCCTTTTTACCAAACTTCCAGTGACTCTGAGTCTGACTCGGAATCTGGAGATATTTTTCATATATCTCCCACATCTTCACAGCCAAATCCTGACATATTCTCAAGTCATACTCACTGCCCCCATTTCCCTGTTAAAATCCTCACCTCGAAGTTTGCCAAACCCATCAATGTCATTGCTCTTATCGACACAGGAGCAAGTTGTTCCATTCTAGACACAAAAGTCCTGCCTGAAGAATTCTGGACTCCTTACATCCGATACTTCAATTCTGCCTCAGGAGATACTTTCTCCACAAATGTCAGAACCACACCAGTCACTGTCCAGTTTTTTCCTCAGTGTTCCATAACCACAAGAATTTTTGGATCAAGCCTTCCCAATAAAGATTTGATAATCGGGTGGGATATCATGACTCAAATCTCTCAGCTTCGAATTATTCCAGGAAAAGGTCTCAGATTTAAAGACCAATTCTCTGAGTTTGTCAATATTCAAAGGCTCTTTTCCATTGAGATGAGTTTACTAGATCCAATCATGCAAAAGTTGCTTGAATCTTGTTCAGAATCTCATTCAGAATTTGCCCAGAAATGTTCTCATCCTTTATGGCAAAACCCCGAATTCTTTGTTCGTCTTCCTTTCAAAAAAAATGAAGACATAAATCCAACCAAGGCGAGCCACATGGGAATGAAACCAGAACATTTGGTTTTAGCTCAAAGGGAATGCTCGGAACTTTTGCAACAAGGCCTTATTGAAGTTTCCAACTCACAATGGGCTTGTGAAGCCTTTTATGTCAATAAGCGAGCCGAGCAAAACAGAGGAAAAATGAGATTAGTAATCAACTATCAACCTCTCAATCTCTTTCTCCAAGATGACAAATTCCCTTTACCATCCAGAGATTCACTCTTTACTGGTTTGACCAAAGCCCACATTTATTCCAAATTCGATCTCAAAGCAGGTTTTTGGCAATTAGGCATCCATCCTGAAGACAGATCCAAAACAGGATTCTGTATCCCAAACCAGCACTTCCAGTGGAAAGTTCTTCCTTTTGGTTTAAAGGTAGCACCATCCCTTTTCCAAAAGGCTATGTGCCGTATTTTCCAACCAATACTATCAAGTGCAGCTGTGTATATCGACGATATTCTGCTCTACAGCCCTGATGAGCAGTCACACTGTCAACTCCTTGAACAATTTGCAGAAATAGTGAGAAAGCATGGCATTATGCTCTCTCAAAGAAAGATGAACATTGCCCAAACAGAGATTGAATTTCTTGGTATGCACCTCAACAAAGGTACATACTACCCCGGGCCACATATTGCCCAAGAGTTATTGAAGTTTCCTGAAGACAACTTCACGACGAAACAAGTCCAACAATTTCTTGGGATAATTAATTATCTCAGAGATTTCGTCCCCAATATTGCAAAGCTTCTGATCCCTTTGCAATCCATGCTAAAAAAGAACTCCCCACCTTGGGGAAAAACTCAGACCAAAGCAGTCGCTGAGCTTAAGGAGATTATGCAGAATCTCCCGCCACTACAAATACCATCAACAGGTAAAAGAATTCTTCAAACTGACGCCAGTGATGAATACTGGGCAGCTGTTCTATTCGAAGAAATTGATGGTAAGAGACTCCTCTGTGCCCATAAGAGTGGAAAGTTTTCTCAAGCTGAAATGCATTACCATTCCACTTTCAAAGAAATTCTAGCAGTCAAAAATGGAATCAAAAAATTTGAGTTTCATCTCATCGGCCACCACTTCCTGGTAGAATTAGACATGGCATCCTTCCCCCAGATGACCAAGTTTAAACAAAAACAGATTCCAAATTCTCAACTGCTTAGATGGGCAGAATGGTTTTCAAAATACTCCTTTGAAACAAAGCATATTCCTGGAAAGAAGAATGTACTTGCTGACTTCTTATCAAGGCCAAAAGCACCAGCCGAGATCAACATGTATATTAAAAGGCCTGCTTTTCATATGCTCAACCATGGAGTGAAATACGAAATCGAGAACATCAGAGATCTACAAAGCTGGAAATATCCCCAGGAGATTATTCAGCAGATTCAGAACGACAGCCTCTCTGAAAACATGGAGAACCTTATGTGGCAAAGTCACACAGACCTATTCAGATTCAATGGAGGTTCGGTTCTTTATCCTTTCGGGTTAAATATGAATTATCCATTCATTCATCCTCTTATCTGGACAGAAGATGATTTCCCTGAACAACTCAAAACGTTATTATGGTACTTAACCAATAAGTATCTGATAGCTTTTGAAATCCCAACCAGAAAATTCATTGCTAACCTCACAAGGATATTCTTGCTCGGAAGAAACATTGAAAAGGAATGTGATAGAAATCTTTTAGAATTTCTAAATTGGTTCTATCCTCCTACATGCTGGAAACAAGACTTAGAAAGAGAACTGAGATCGACGACGCCCAACCCCGAAGTCCACACCATCCTGTTCTTTCGACGCCCTTGGAATTTTTGCAGAAATAATGGTAGTATTCTCGATGCACCACTAGAAATAGGAACCACATCCTATAAACCTAACTTGAACAATCGAGAAGCTCGGATTTACAGATCTTATCCTAGATCTGTACGACTCTGTGAAAATGAATATCGAGAACTCCAAAGAATCCTGTGCCAGGAAAACAAGACCATTCCCGAAGAAATTTGGAATAATGCACCTACTACGTGGGATCATTATGACCTAGCACCAGAAGCTAAGGAAGCACTCAGACAATACAGACAAGCCACATCGTCCCAAGAGCCTGAGAAGACAAGCGAAGATGACATTGTCCAGTCCACCCAGGACCCCTATGCACGCTTTGGAGGACCTCTGTCTCAGGATCCTTATGAACAATTCCAAAGCAGGGACACATCCTTCTATGCAGACCCATCCAATTGGCCTCAGCCAAGAATCCCCGACCTTGGAGAAGATGAAAATACAAACTGGGCTGAAGAAGAAGCATCACACTGGGCTCATGAACAAGCATCCTCATCTCAGAGACTGAACCAAATCCTCTCACCTGAAGACCTTGAAGCTCTTGAACAGAAGTACGAGGCACATCTCCTCGAAGACAGCACGGATGATTCAGTGTGTAGCTACAATGCTCGTGACGGACGAGACCGTTGAGTCCGTACATTTTCACTGTAGCAAATCACTGTTCACTTTTACTGTAGCACTAGGCTAGGGAATGTACTGTTCACAGTACAGTTACTGTTCATAGTGTGCGAATAATTCCCTTTCGGTGCCCTTGTTTGTTCCCGGACCCGTGAGCTAGGTCCCTCTGTGTCTTTGTGACCTCTTTATTGCCTATATAAGGCAAAGAGCGTGTAATGTTTTGGGCAGAGTCCCCTGAAGTAAAGTGTGTGCTTTGTGAAAATCTCTCCATGGCCTTCTAAGTTCCCTCTTCTTCTCCAGCCTGGTAGGATCCTTCAAGAAATGCAGCTTGGGTAGGTTAGAAATGTTTCCATCCTGGCATCTCTGGGTGTCTCTAGGCTCTGAACTAAAGGGCTGAGTGGTTTTCTGCTAAAAGGCCGTCCCTGAAGGGCTTGAACGGGTTGTTCGCCTATGTGGGATGCATACCTGCAGAAATACTTACTCTCCCTCCCTGGTTCTAAGTCTAGGTCCATTCAGTGGTATCAGAGCCATGGTTTCATTTTTAATATTATTCATTCCATGCGCTTGACAGGTGAATCCAGTGCTGAGAAGATCTTCTCTCATCATGTCTACAGAACCAGAAATACTCGAAGCACCAGTTTCCCTAACGTCTTCGTCTTCATCCTCAACACCTCCTGAGTTTCGTATCTCTAATGCTTCTAAGATAGACTATCTTTATGAAGTCTCTCTTAGTGATGAAACTAAGATTTCGGAAACACAACTTCCTCTCATGAACCCTTATTCTGCTTTTGCCAAGCCAACCTCGTCATTTTCACCTATTCGTTCCATCCGCCAACTTATTCACCAAACCCCAAAGCAAGTAAAGGAGTACGTTCAGTCCTCCAAATTCGACCAGCATCCTATTCCTGCTACTGAAAAAGAGTATTTTGTTACTCTCCAGATCCCTCCAGAATTCCCCAGACAATGGGCTCAACAGGGATACACTCATGTCCATTATGGAGCTGTTCGTCTTGCTCTAACCTTCCACGGTCGAAAAGGTTTGCCAGTTGTGGCAAGAATAGCTTTGCTAGACACCAGGTTTCTACAATACCAGCATGCTTGTATTGGTACTGTACAAACTACTTTGAATGCAGGAACAGTCTTTGTCACACTTTATCCCAACTTCAATATTGCTCTTTCGGATCCTCAGTTGCTTTCTTTCATGAAAGTTCAAGTCCAACTTACTGGAGCCCCTCAAACTGCTGACTCTGTAGCTGCAACACTACATTACCAGATGGTTTATCGAGTGCAAAACCACGCGCTTGATCTCAATTTCAACAATGGTAATGAAGATGCCTTGTTCATTTCCATGCAGAATGATCAAGCATCTTGTATCCATGTTCCTAGACAGATTCCAAAGGACACGTTGGCCAAACTCCTTCCAGAAACTTGGATTACCAACTATGAAAAGCTACATCAGCACAACAAGCCTTTCCAGTCTACGGACTCAGAGTTCGTAAGGAAAAAAGATGGAACTGTTTCCATCAAATTTGGCAAGGAAAAGGAAGAAAGCCCTTCTATCTTCCAAACCCTCTTTTTGATTGAACCATGTGTCCCTCAATCTATTTCTGAGCCAGATCCAAAAAAGCATGTCAGGCACTTTGATGGTAATGGACATCCTGTTCATTACTACAAGGACAAATACGGTCATTGTTTTTGGGACCCTTTTTGCCAATGTTCCTATTGCACAAATTCCCCCGATGAGGTAGATCCTTTTACAAGACCCCCACCTCGACGTAAAAGGCCAAAAGATAAGATTTTCCAAAGGTACTTGGATGGAGATTCATCCGTTGATACTCTTGGTGAATGTGATAAATACCAATTCATGGTTACCTATGCTCCACCTCCACCAACAGAATCTAGTACTACATCTCAAGCCTCACCACAACCACCACCATCTCCTCCTCAGAAAAAGCAAGTTCTCTCTCCATTTTATAAACCAATCCTTAAGTGGGCTAAGAAACATTCCTACCCACTTGAAGTTCCAGCAAAAGTACCATCCACTTCTTCAATAGCCATGTTCCATGAAACTGACTTTCCTCCTCTTGTCAAGGAAGAATCAAAACTCTCATTCCCTGCTACGGAAGAGTTTATTGACCCTCATGGCAGATACCGCCATGTTCCTAAAGTTCCCACTCCCACTGATGTGGATGAACATGGGAGACAGAAAAAAACCTCTGCCGCTGAAGCTGTTCTAAACTGGCAATCAGAGACTCTGTTAGCACAAAACAATGCTTTCAAAGCTATTGATTCCAAGATCGGAAATGTGCAACAAGATCTCCGAAGATATGATGAGAGTACCAAGAAGATACTTTCTGAATTCCAGAAAAGGCTTCATGCTTTGGAATCAGGACAACATCTTGGGTACCATTACCTTGAAAGCCCAAAACCAGAGATAGAAAAGCTCAGAAAGCAAATTCAACTTCTTGAAGAAGGAAGGTTCAGACCTTTTGATCCACTGGCACCTCCTGTTCGAACAGGGTACATACCGCCAGCACCACAGGCATCTGTTTTTGCCAATATTCCAGAAGATACCTCCAGACGAGAACCAGATATGGTGGAAATACGAAATCGTCTCAAAGCCCTGCAGAAGGAAAAAGGGAAACAAAAGACGCCACCGACAGAATCAAGATCAATTGTTATAAGGGAAAAGCAAGACCAGATGATGTTATCCAATCCATTAGAATCCTTTTTGAAGGATTTGGGTATGCAAAAAACTGAGCCTAATGCCCAACAGCCTGAGCCTGATCCTGTTATCCCAGAAAAACAGATTTTGCTAGCTGAGCAAACTTCTGCCACTACATCAGACTCATCATCCCTCTCCTCTTCATCCTTCTCAGATCATGCCACTGATTCTCCCCCTATTGTTCCACCAACCTCACATATATTTATGGCAGACACTCCTCCAGACTATGACTATGAAATGGAATCAAACTATGCTGATCCAGAATTTGGACAGACAAGCAATCCCACCAGAAATGATTCCACTAGACATGTGTCTATGGCATCTAAACAATTCTTCTCCATTGATGATATTCCTTATCCAAAATGGCCAGAAAGACTTGAAGAATTTCATACTTGGCTGAGTACACAATCCATTACCAACCATGATATGAATGATGTCCTTTACAACTTTGTTACCAGATTCACAGGGAGCCTTAAATTCTGGTGGCAGTCACTCTCGGAACAAGACCAAATCACGTTCCTAATGTCGCCCAATTTCAGCCATGCCCTGACTTATTTATATCATGTCTTTGTGGGAACCCCGGGAGATCTCAAGGAGCTGAAAAGAAGAGAATTTTTCGAAAGAAGATGCTGCTCCCTCCAGAAAAAGCATCTTGATAAGCATTATCGATTAATGCTCCAGCTCTTCTACCAAATCGGAGCAGATCCAAATTTAAAGCATGTCTTCCTTACTTCCATCCCCAAAGAACTTTCACAGATGGTTGAAAGATCTTTCTTTGGAAAACAAAGAAGAATACAAGATATTCCTCTGGGAGAAATTCAGCAAGAAGTCCATCTGTGTCTTGAAGAATTATGCTTAAAACGTCGAATGGTCCGAACATACATCACAGATGACAAGCGTCTTGAAGGAGCTTGTTCCTCTCAGAAGTTAAAAATCAAATGCTCCAAACAAGATTGTGATGGTACTTGTGGTCAGTATTCCCGAAAGAAAAAGCACTACAAGAAATACTCGATCAAGAAATCCAAACATGGCTCCAAGCATTTCCGAAAAAAGAAGAAATGGAGATATCTACGCAAAAGGAAAGATCGCACTGGCCATAAGAAGTCAAGTCGTTGCTACATCTGCAACAAAAAAGGGCATTTTGCCAAAAACTGTCCTCAGGCGAAAAAAGGTCAGATTCATCTAATAGAGAATGAAACAGGTTTTTCACTTGAAAATGATGATATTGAATCTTTATTCTCTGCTGATGATGAACCAACTGAACAAACTCTTTGTGCCATTCCTTTTTACCAAACTTCCAGTGACTCTGAGTCTGACTCGGAATCTGGAGATATTTTTCATATATCTCCCACATCTTCACAGCCAAATCCTGACATATTCTCAAGTCATACTCACTGTCCCCATTTCCCTGTTAAAATCCTCACCTCGAAGTTTGCCAAACCCATCAATGTCATTGCTCTTATCGACACAGGAGCAAGTTGTTCCATTCTAGACACAAAAGTCCTGCCTGAAGAATTCTGGACTCCTTACATCCGATACTTCAATTCTGCCTCAGGAGATACTTTCTCCACAAATGTCAGAACCACACCAGTCACTGTCCAGTTTTTTCCTCAGTGTTCCATAACCACAAGAATTTTTGGATCAAGCCTTCCCAATAAAGATTTGATAATCGGGTGGGATATCATGACTCAAATCTCTCAGCTTCGAATTATTCCAGGAAAAGGTCTCAGATTTAAAGACCAATTCTCTGAGTTTGTCAATATTCAAAGGCTCTTTTCCATTGAGATGAGTTTACTAGATCCAATCATGCAAAAGTTGCTTGAATCTTGTTCAGAATCTCATTCAGAATTTGCCCAGAAATGTTCTCATCCTTTATGGCAAAACCCCGAATTCTTTGTTCGTCTTCCTTTCAAAAAAAATGAAGACATAAATCCAACCAAGGCGAGCCACATGGGAATGAAACCAGAACATTTGGTTTTAGCTCAAAGGGAATGCTCGGAACTTTGGCAACAAGGCCTTATTGAAGCTTCCGACTCACAATGGGCTTGTGAAGCCTTTTATGTCAATAAGCGAGCCGAGCAAAACAGAGGAAAAATGAGATTAGTAATCAACTATCAACCTCTCAATCTCTTTCTCCAAGATGACAAATTCCCTTTACCATCCAGAGATTCACTCTTTACTGGTTTGACCAAAGCCCACATTTATTCCAAATTCGATCTCAAAGCAGGTTTTTGGCAATTAGGCATCCATCCTGAAGACAGATCCAAAACAGGATTCTGTATCCCAAACCAGCACTTCCAGTGGAAAGTTCTTCCTTTTGGTTTAAAGGTAGCACCATCCCTTTTCCAAAAGGCTATGTGCCGTATTTTCCAACCAATACTATCAAGTGCAGCTGTGTATATCGACGATATTCTGCTCTACAGCCCTGATGAGCAGTCACACTGTCAACTCCTTGAACAATTTGCAGAAATAGTGAGAAAGCATGGCATTATGCTCTCTCAAAGAAAGATGAACATTGCCCAAACAGAGATTGAATTTCTTGGTATGCACCTCAACAAAGGTACATACTACCCCGGGCCACATATTGCCCAAGAGTTATTGAAGTTTCCTGAAGACAACTTCACGACGAAACAAGTCCAACAATTTCTTGGGATAATTAATTATCTCAGAGATTTCGTCCCCAATATTGCAAAGCTTCTGATCCCTTTGCAATCCATGCTAAAAAAGAACTCCCCACCTTGGGGAAAAACTCAGACCAAAGCAGTCGCCGAGCTTAAGGAGATTATGCAGAATCTCCCGCCACTACAAATACCATCAACAGGTAAAAGAATTCTTCAAACTGACGCCAGTGATGAATACTGGGCAGCTGTTCTATTCGAAGAAATTGATGGTAAGAGACTCCTCTGTGCCCATAAGAGTGGAAAGTTTTCTCAAGCTGAAATGCATTACCATTCCACTTTCAAAGAAATTCTAGCAGTCAAAAATGGAATCAAAAAATTTGAGTTTCATCTCATTGGCCACCACTTCCTGGTGGAATTAGACATGGCATCCTTCCCTCAGATGACCAAGTTTAAACAAAAACAGATTCCAAATTCTCAACTGCTTAGATGGGCAGAATGGTTTTCAAAATACTCCTTTGAAACAAAGCATATTCCTGGAAAGAAGAATGTACTTGCTGACTTCTTATCAAGGCCAAAAGCACCAGCCGAGATCAACATGTATATTAAAAGGCCTGCTTTTCATATGCTCAACCATGGAGTGAAATACGAAATCGAGAACATCAGAGATCTACAAAGCTGGAAATATCCCCAGGAGATTATTCAGCAGATTCAGAACGACAGCCTCTCTGAAAACATGGAGAACCTTATGTGGCAAAGTCACACAGACCTATTCAGATTCAATGGAGGTTCGGTTCTTTATCCTTTCGGGTTAAATATGAACTATCCATTCATTCATCCTCTTATCTGGACAGAAGATGATTTCCCTGAACAACTCAAAACGTTATTATGGTACTTAACCAATAAGTATCTGATAGCTTTTGAAATCCCAACCAGAAAATTCATTGCTAACCTCACAAGGATATTCTTGCTCGGGAGAAACATTGAAAAGGAATGTGATAGAAATCTTTTAGAATTTCTAAATTGGTTCTATCCTCCTACATGCTGGAAACAAGACTTAGAAAGAGAACTGAGATCGACGACGCCCAACCCCGAAGTCCACACCATCCTGTTCTTTCGACGTCCTTGGAATTTTTGCAGAAATAATGGTAGTATTCTCGATGCACCACTAGAAATAGGAACCACATCCTATAAACCTAACTTGAACAATTGAGAAGCTCGGATTTACAGATCTTATCCTAGATCTGTACGACTCTGTGAAAATGAATATCGAGAACTCCAAAGAATCCTGTGCCAGGAAAACAAGACCATTCCCGAAGAAATTTGGAATAATGCACCTACTACGTGGGATCATTATGACCTAGCACCAGAAGCTAAGGAAGCACTCAGACAATACAGACAAGCCACATCGTCCCAAGAGCCTGAGAAGACAAGCGAAGATGACATTGTCCAGTCCACCCAGGACCCCTATGCACGCTTTGGAGGACCTCTGTCTCAGGATCCTTATGAACAATTCCAAAGCATGGACACATCCTTCTATGCAGACCCATCCAATTGGCCTCAGCCAAGAATCCCCGACCTTGGAGAAGATGAAAATACAAACTGGGCTGAAGAAGAAGCATCACACTGGGCTCATGAACAAGCATCCTCATCTCAGAGACTGAACCAAATCCTCTCACCTGAAGACCTTGAAGCTCTTGAACAGAAGTACGAGGCACATCTCCTCGAAGACAGCACGGATGATTCAGTGTGTAGCTACAATGCTCGTGACGGACGAGACCGTTGAGTCCGTACATTTTCACTGTAGCAAATCACTGTTCACTTTTACTGTAGCACTAGGCTAGGGAATGTACTGTTCACAGTACAGTTACTGTTCATAGTGTGCGAATAATTCCCTTTCGGTGCCCTTGTTTGTTCCCGGACCCGTGAGCTAGGTCCCTCTGTGTCTTTGTGACCTCTTTATTGCCTATATAAGGCAAAGAGCGTGTAATGTTTTGGGCAGAGTCCCCTGAAGTAAAGTGTGTGCTTTGTGAAAATCTCTCCATGGCCTTCTAAGTTCCCTCTTCTTCTCCAGCCTGGTAGGATCCTTCAAGAAATGCAGCTTGGGTAGGTTAGAAATGTTTCCATCCTGGCATCTCTGGGTGTCTCTAGGCTCTGAACTAAAGGGCTGAGTGGTTTTCTGCTAAAAGGCCGTCCCTGAAGGGCTTGAACGGGTTGTTCGCCTATGTGGGATGCATACCTGCAGAAATACTTACTCTCCCTCCCTGGTTCTAAGTCTAGGTCCATTCATTGGTATCAGAGCCATGGTTTCATTTTTAATATTATTCATTCCATGCGCTTGACAGGTGAATCCAGTGCTGAGAAGATCTTCTCTCATCATGTCTACAGAACCAGAAATACTCGAAGCACCAGTTTCCCTAACGTCTTCGTCTTCATCCTCAACACCTCCTGAGTTTCGTATCTCTAATGCTTCTAAGATAGACTATCTTTATGAAGTCTCTCTTAGTGATGAAACTAAGATTTCGGAAACACAACTTCCTCTCATGAACCCTTATTCTGCTTTTGCCAAGCCAACCTCGTCATTTTCACCTATTCGTTCCATCCGCCAACTTATTCACCAAACCCCAAAGCAAGTAAAGGAGTACGTTCAGTCCTCCAAATTCGACCAGCATCCTATTCCTGCTACTGAAAAAGAGTATTTTGTTACTCTCCAGATCCCTCCAGAATTCCCCAGACAATGGGCTCAACAGGGATACACTCATGTCCATTATGGAGCTGTTCGTCTTGCTCTAACCTTCCACGGTCGAAAAGGTTTGCCAGTTGTGGCAAGAATAGCTTTGCTAGACACCAGGTTTCTACAATACCAGCATGCTTGTATTGGTACTGTACAAACTACTTTGAATGCAGGAACAGTCTTTGTCACACTTTATCCCAACTTCAATATTGCTCTTTCGGATCCTCAGTTGCTTTCTTTCATGAAAGTTCAAGTCCAACTTACTGGAGCCCCTCAAACTGCTGACTCTGTAGCTGCAACACTACATTACCAGATGGTTTATCGAGTGCAAAACCACGCGCTTGATCTCAATTTCAACAATGGTAATGAAGATGCCTTGTTCATTTCCATGCAGAATGATCAAGCATCTTGTATCCATGTTCCTAGACAGATTCCAAAGGACACGTTGGCCAAACTCCTTCCAGAAACTTGGATTACCAACTATGAAAAGCTACATCAGCACAACAAGCCTTTCCAGTCTACGGACTCAGAGTTCGTAAGGAAAAAAGATGGAACTGTTTCCATCAAATTTGGCAAGGAAAAGGAAGAAAGCCCTTCTATCTTCCAAACCCTCTTTTTGATTGAACCATGTGTCCCTCAATCTATTTCTGAGCCAGATCCAAAAAAGCATGTCAGGCACTTTGATGGTAATGGACATCCTGTTCATTACTACAAGGACAAATACGGTCATTGTTTTTGGGACCCTTTTTGCCAATGTTCCTATTGCACAAATTCCCCCGATGAGGTAGATCCTTTTACAAGACCCCCACCTCGACGTAAAAGGCCAAAAGATAAGATTTTCCAAAGGTACTTGGATGGAGATTCATCCGTTGATACTCTTGGTGAATGTGATAAATACCAATTCATGGTTACCTATGCTCCACCTCCACCAACAGAATCTAGTACTACATCTCAAGCCTCACCACAACCACCACCATCTCCTCCTCAGAAAAAGCAAGTTCTCTCTCCATTTTATAAACCAATCCTTAAGTGGGCTAAGAAACATTCCTACCCACTTGAAGTTCCAGCAAAAGTACCATCCACTTCTTCAATAGCCATGTTCCATGAAACTGACTTTCCTCCTCTTGTCAAGGAAGAATCAAAACTCTCATTCCCTGCTACGGAAGAGTTTATTGACCCTCATGGCAGATACCGCCATGTTCCTAAAGTTCCCACTCCCACTGATGTGGATGAACATGGGAGACAGAAAAAAACCTCTGCCGCTGAAGCTGTTCTAAACTGGCAATCAGAGACTCTGTTAGCACAAAACAATGCTTTCAAAGCTATTGATTCCAAGATCGGAAATGTGCAACAAGATCTCCGAAGATATGATGAGAGTACCAAGAAGATACTTTCTGAATTCCAGAAAAGGCTTCATGCTTTGGAATCAGGACAACATCTTGGGTACCATTACCTTGAAAGCCCAAAACCAGAGATAGAAAAGCTCAGAAAGCAAATTCAACTTCTTGAAGAAGGAAGGTTCAGACCTTTTGATCCACTGGCACCTCCTGTTCGAACAGGGTACATACCGCCAGCACCACAGGCATCTGTTTTTGCCAATATTCCAGAAGATACCTCCAGACGAGAACCAGATATGGTGGAAATACGAAATCGTCTCAAAGCCCTGCAGAAGGAAAAAGGGAAACAAAAGACGCCACCGACAGAATCAAGATCAATTGTTATAAGGGAAAAGCAAGACCAGATGATGTTATCCAATCCATTAGAATCCTTTTTGAAGGATTTGGGTATGCAAAAAACTGAGCCTAATGCCCAACAGCCTGAGCCTGATCCTGTTATCCCAGAAAAACAGATTTTGCTAGCTGAGCAAACTTCTGCCACTACATCAGACTCATCATCCCTCTCCTCTTCATCCTTCTCAGATCATGCCACTGATTCTCCCCCTATTGTTCCACCAACCTCACATATATTTATGGCAGACACTCCTCCAGACTATGACTATGAAATGGAATCAAACTATGCTGATCCAGAATTTGGACAGACAAGCAATCCCACCAGAAATGATTCCACTAGACATGTGTCTATGGCATCTAAACAATTCTTCTCCATTGATGATATTCCTTATCCAAAATGGCCAGAAAGACTTGAAGAATTTCATACTTGGCTGAGTACACAATCCATTACCAACCATGATATGAATGATGTCCTTTACAACTTTGTTACCAGATTCACAGGGAGCCTTAAATTCTGGTGGCAGTCACTCTCGGAACAAGACCAAATCACGTTCCTAATGTCGCCCAATTTCAGCCATGCCCTGACTTATTTATATCATGTCTTTGTGGGAACCCCGGGAGATCTCAAGGAGCTGAAAAGAAGAGAATTTTTCGAAAGAAGATGCTGCTCCCTCCAGAAAAAGCATCTTGATAAGCATTATCGATTAATGCTCCAGCTCTTCTACCAAATCGGAGCAGATCCAAATTTAAAGCATGTCTTCCTTACTTCCATCCCCAAAGAACTTTCACAGATGGTTGAAAGATCTTTCTTTGGAAAACAAAGAAGAATACAAGATATTCCTCTGGGAGAAATTCAGCAAGAAGTCCATCTGTGTCTTGAAGAATTATGCTTAAAACGTCGAATGGTCCGAACATACATCACAGATGACAAGCGTCTTGAAGGAGCTTGTTCCTCTCAGAAGTTAAAAATCAAATGCTCCAAACAAGATTGTGATGGTACTTGTGGTCAGTATTCCCGAAAGAAAAAGCACTACAAGAAATACTCGATCAAGAAATCCAAACATGGCTCCAAGCATTTCCGAAAAAAGAAGAAATGGAGATATCTACGCAAAAGGAAAGATCGCACTGGCCATAAGAAGTCAAGTCGTTGCTACATCTGCAACAAAAAAGGGCATTTTGCCAAAAACTGTCCTCAGGCGAAAAAAGGTCAGATTCATCTAATAGAGAATGAAACAGGTTTTTCACTTGAAAATGATGATATTGAATCTTTATTCTCTGCTGATGATGAACCAACTGAACAAACTCTTTGTGCCATTCCTTTTTACCAAACTTCCAGTGACTCTGAGTCTGACTCGGAATCTGGAGATATTTTTCATATATCTCCCACATCTTCACAGCCAAATCCTGACATATTCTCAAGTCATACTCACTGTCCCCATTTCCCTGTTAAAATCCTCACCTCGAAGTTTGCCAAACCCATCAATGTCATTGCTCTTATCGACACAGGAGCAAGTTGTTCCATTCTAGACACAAAAGTCCTGCCTGAAGAATTCTGGACTCCTTACATCCGATACTTCAATTCTGCCTCAGGAGATACTTTCTCCACAAATGTCAGAACCACACCAGTCACTGTCCAGTTTTTTCCTCAGTGTTCCATAACCACAAGAATTTTTGGATCAAGCCTTCCCAATAAAGATTTGATAATCGGGTGGGATATCATGACTCAAATCTCTCAGCTTCGAATTATTCCAGGAAAAGGTCTCAGATTTAAAGACCAATTCTCTGAGTTTGTCAATATTCAAAGGCTCTTTTCCATTGAGATGAGTTTACTAGATCCAATCATGCAAAAGTTGCTTGAATCTTGTTCAGAATCTCATTCAGAATTTGCCCAGAAATGTTCTCATCCTTTATGGCAAAACCCCGAATTCTTTGTTCGTCTTCCTTTCAAAAAAAATGAAGACATAAATCCAACCAAGGCGAGCCACATGGGAATGAAACCAGAACATTTGGTTTTAGCTCAAAGGGAATGCTCGGAACTTTTGCAACAAGGCCTTATTGAAGCTTCCGACTCACAATGGGCTTGTGAAGCCTTTTATGTCAATAAGCGAGCCGAGCAAAACAGAGGAAAAATGAGATTAGTAATCAACTATCAACCTCTCAATCTCTTTCTCCAAGATGACAAATTCCCTTTACCATCCAGAGATTCACTCTTTACTGGTTTGACCAAAGCCCACATTTATTCCAAATTCGATCTCAAAGCAGGTTTTTGGCAATTAGGCATCCATCCTGAAGACAGATCCAAAACAGGATTCTGTATCCCAAACCAGCACTTCCAGTGGAAAGTTCTTCCTTTTGGTTTAAAGGTAGCACCATCCCTTTTCCAAAAGGCTATGTGCCGTATTTTCCAACCAATACTATCAAGTGCAGCTGTGTATATCGACGATATTCTGCTCTACAGCCCTGATGAGCAGTCACACTGTCAACTCCTTGAACAATTTGCAGAAATAGTGAGAAAGCATGGCATTATGCTCTCTCAAAGAAAGATGAACATTGCCCAAACAGAGATTGAATTTCTTGGTATGCACCTCAACAAAGGTACATACTACCCCGGGCCACATATTGCCCAAGAGTTATTGAAGTTTCCTGAAGACAACTTCACGACGAAACAAGTCCAACAATTTCTTGGGATAATTAATTATCTCAGAGATTTCGTCCCCAATATTGCAAAGCTTCTGATCCCTTTGCAATCCATGCTAAAAAAGAACTCCCCACCTTGGGGAAAAACTCAGACCAAAGCAGTCGCCGAGCTTAAGGAGATTATGCAGAATCTCCCGCCACTACAAATACCATCAACAGGTAAAAGAATTCTTCAAACTGACGCCAGTGATGAATACTGGGCAGCTGTTCTATTCGAAGAAATTGATGGTAAGAGACTCCTCTGTGCCCATAAGAGTGGAAAGTTTTCTCAAGCTGAAATGCATTACCATTCCACTTTCAAAGAAATTCTAGCAGTCAAAAATGGAATCAAAAAATTTGAGTTTCATCTCATTGGCCACCACTTCCTGGTGGAATTAGACATGGCATCCTTCCCTCAGATGACCAAGTTTAAACAAAAACAGATTCCAAATTCTCAACTGCTTAGATGGGCAGAATGGTTTTCAAAATACTCCTTTGAAACAAAGCATATTCCTGGAAAGAAGAATGTACTTGCTGACTTCTTATCAAGGCCAAAAGCACCAGCCGAGATCAACATGTATATTAAAAGGCCTGCTTTTCATATGCTCAACCATGGAGTGAAATACGAAATCGAGAACATCAGAGATCTACAAAGCTGGAAATATCCCCAGGAGATTATTCAGCAGATTCAGAACGACAGCCTCTCTGAAAACATGGAGAACCTTATGTGGCAAAGTCACACAGACCTATTCAGATTCAATGGAGGTTCGGTTCTTTATCCTTTCGGGTTAAATATGAACTATCCATTCATTCATCCTCTTATCTGGACAGAAGATGATTTCCCTGAACAACTCAAAACGTTATTATGGTACTTAACCAATAAGTATCTGATAGCTTTTGAAATCCCAACCAGAAAATTCATTGCTAACCTCACAAGGATATTCTTGCTCGGGAGAAACATTGAAAAGGAATGTGATAGAAATCTTTTAGAATTTCTAAATTGGTTCTATCCTCCTACATGCTGGAAACAAGACTTAGAAAGAGAACTGAGATCGACGACGCCCAACCCCGAAGTCCACACCATCCTGTTCTTTCGACGTCCTTGGAATTTTTGCAGAAATAATGGTAGTATTCTCGATGCACCACTAGAAATAGGAACCACATCCTATAAACCTAACTTGAACAATCGAGAAGCTCGGATTTACAGATCTTATCCTAGATCTGTACGACTCTGTGAAAATGAATATCGAGAACTCCAAAGAATCCTGTGCCAGGAAAACAAGACCATTCCCGAAGAAATTTGGAATAATGCACCTACTACGTGGGATCATTATGACCTAGCACCAGAAGCTAAGGAAGCACTCAGACAATACAGACAAGCCACATCGTCCCAAGAGCCTGAGAAGACAAGCGAAGATGACATTGTCCAGTCCACCCAGGACCCCTATGCACGCTTTGGAGGACCTCTGTCTCAGGATCCTTATGAACAATTCCAAAGCATGGACACATCCTTCTATGCAGACCCATCCAATTGGCCTCAGCCAAGAATCCCCGACCTTGGAGAAGATGAAAATACAAACTGGGCTGAAGAAGAAGCATCACACTGGGCTCATGAACAAGCATCCTCATCTCAGAGACTGAACCAAATCCTCTCACCTGAAGACCTTGAAGCTCTTGAACAGAAGTACGAGGCACATCTCCTCGAAGACAGCACGGATGATTCAGTGTGTAGCTACAATGCTCGTGACGGACGAGACCGTTGAGTCCGTACATTTTCACTGTAGCAAATCACTGTTCACTTTTACTGTAGCACTAGGCTAGGGAATGTACTGTTCACAGTACAGTTACTGTTCATAGTGTGCGAATAATTCCCTTTCGGTGCCCTTGTTTGTTCCCGGACCCGTGAGCTAGGTCCCTCTGTGTCTTTGTGACCTCTTTATTGCCTATATAAGGCAAAGAGCGTGTAATGTTTTGGGCAGAGTCCCCTGAAGTAAAGTGTGTGCTTTGTGAAAATCTCTCCATGGCTTTCTAAGTTCCCTCTTCTTCTCCAGCCTGGTAGGATCCTTCAAGAAATGCAGCTTGGGTAGGTTAGAAATGTTTCCATCCTGGCATCTCTGGGTGTCTCTAGGCTCTGAACTAAAGGGCTGAGTGGTTTTCTGCTAAAAGGCCGTCCCTGAAGGGCTTGAACGGGTTGTTCGCCTATGTGGGATGCATACCTGCAGAAATACTTACTCTCCCTCCCTGGTTCTAAGTCTAGGTCCATTCATTGGTATCAGAGCCATGGTTTCATTTTTAATATTATTCATTCCATGCGCTTGACAGGTGAATCCAGTGCTGAGAAGATCTTCTCTCATCATGTCTACAGAACCAGAAATACTCGAAGCACCAGTTTCCCTAACGTCTTCGTCTTCATCCTCAACACCTCCTGAGTTTCGTATCTCTAATGCTTCTAAGATAGACTATCTTTATGAAGTCTCTCTTAGTGATGAAACTAAGATTTCGGAAACACAACTTCCTCTCATGAACCCTTATTCTGCTTTTGCCAAGCCAACCTCGTCATTTTCACCTATTCGTTCCATCCGCCAACTTATTCACCAAACCCCAAAGCAAGTAAAGGAGTACGTTCAGTCCTCCAAATTCGACCAGCATCCTATTCCTGCTACTGAAAAAGAGTATTTTGTTACTCTCCAGATCCCTCCAGAATTCCCCAGACAATGGGCTCAACAGGGATACACTCATGTCCATTATGGAGCTGTTCGTCTTGCTCTAACCTTCCACGGTCGAAAAGGTTTGCCAGTTGTGGCAAGAATAGCTTTGCTAGACACCAGGTTTCTACAATACCAGCATGCTTGTATTGGTACTGTACAAACTACTTTGAATGCAGGAACAGTCTTTGTCACACTTTATCCCAACTTCAATATTGCTCTTTCGGATCCTCAGTTGCTTTCTTTCATGAAAGTTCAAGTCCAACTTACTGGAGCCCCTCAAACTGCTGACTCTGTAGCTGCAACACTACATTACCAGATGGTTTATCGAGTGCAAAACCACGCGCTTGATCTCAATTTCAACAATGGTAATGAAGATGCCTTGTTCATTTCCATGCAGAATGATCAAGCATCTTGTATCCATGTTCCTAGACAGATTCCAAAGGACACGTTGGCCAAACTCCTTCCAGAAACTTGGATTACCAACTATGAAAAGCTACATCAGCACAACAAGCCTTTCCAGTCTACGGACTCAGAGTTCGTAAGGAAAAAAGATGGAACTGTTTCCATCAAATTTGGCAAGGAAAAGGAAGAAAGCCCTTCTATCTTCCAAACCCTCTTTTTGATTGAACCATGTGTCCCTCAATCTATTTCTGAGCCAGATCCAAAAAAGCATGTCAGGCACTTTGATGGTAATGGACATCCTGTTCATTACTACAAGGACAAATACGGTCATTGTTTTTGGGACCCTTTTTGCCAATGTTCCTATTGCACAAATTCCCCCGATGAGGTAGATCCTTTTACAAGACCCCCACCTCGACGTAAAAGGCCAAAAGATAAGATTTTCCAAAGGTACTTGGATGGAGATTCATCCGTTGATACTCTTGGTGAATGTGATAAATACCAATTCATGGTTACCTATGCTCCACCTCCACCAACAGAATCTAGTACTACATCTCAAGCCTCACCACAACCACCACCATCTCCTCCTCAGAAAAAGCAAGTTCTCTCTCCATTTTATAAACCAATCCTTAAGTGGGCTAAGAAACATTCCTACCCACTTGAAGTTCCAGCAAAAGTACCATCCACTTCTTCAATAGCCATGTTCCATGAAACTGACTTTCCTCCTCTTGTCAAGGAAGAATCAAAACTCTCATTCCCTGCTACGGAAGAGTTTATTGACCCTCATGGCAGATACCGCCATGTTCCTAAAGTTCCCACTCCCACTGATGTGGATGAACATGGGAGACAGAAAAAAACCTCTGCCGCTGAAGCTGTTCTAAACTGGCAATCAGAGACTCTGTTAGCACAAAACAATGCTTTCAAAGCTATTGATTCCAAGATCGGAAATGTGCAACAAGATCTCCGAAGATATGATGAGAGTACCAAGAAGATACTTTCTGAATTCCAGAAAAGGCTTCATGCTTTGGAATCAGGACAACATCTTGGGTACCATTACCTTGAAAGCCCAAAACCAGAGATAGAAAAGCTCAGAAAGCAAATTCAACTTCTTGAAGAAGGAAGGTTCAGACCTTTTGATCCACTGGCACCTCCTGTTCGAACAGGGTACATACCGCCAGCACCACAGGCATCTGTTTTTGCCAATATTCCAGAAGATACCTCCAGACGAGAACCAGATATGGTGGAAATACGAAATCGTCTCAAAGCCCTGCAGAAGGAAAAAGGGAAACAAAAGACGCCACCGACAGAATCAAGATCAATTGTTATAAGGGAAAAGCAAGACCAGATGATGTTATCCAATCCATTAGAATCCTTTTTGAAGGATTTGGGTATGCAAAAAACTGAGCCTAATGCCCAACAGCCTGAGCCTGATCCTGTTATCCCAGAAAAACAGATTTTGCTAGCTGAGCAAACTTCTGCCACTACATCAGACTCATCATCCCTCTCCTCTTCATCCTTCTCAGATCATGCCACTGATTCTCCCCCTATTGTTCCACCAACCTCACATATATTTATGGCAGACACTCCTCCAGACTATGACTATGAAATGGAATCAAACTATGCTGATCCAGAATTTGGACAGACAAGCAATCCCACCAGAAATGATTCCACTAGACATGTGTCTATGGCATCTAAACAATTCTTCTCCATTGATGATATTCCTTATCCAAAATGGCCAGAAAGACTTGAAGAATTTCATACTTGGCTGAGTACACAATCCATTACCAACCATGATATGAATGATGTCCTTTACAACTTTGTTACCAGATTCACAGGGAGCCTTAAATTCTGGTGGCAGTCACTCTCGGAACAAGACCAAATCACGTTCCTAATGTCGCCCAATTTCAGCCATGCCCTGACTTATTTATATCATGTCTTTGTGGGAACCCCGGGAGATCTCAAGGAGCTGAAAAGAAGAGAATTTTTCGAAAGAAGATGCTGCTCCCTCCAGAAAAAGCATCTTGATAAGCATTATCGATTAATGCTCCAGCTCTTCTACCAAATCGGAGCAGATCCAAATTTAAAGCATGTCTTCCTTACTTCCATCCCCAAAGAACTTTCACAGATGGTTGAAAGATCTTTCTTTGGAAAACAAAGAAGAATACAAGATATTCCTCTGGGAGAAATTCAGCAAGAAGTCCATCTGTGTCTTGAAGAATTCTTTTACCTGTTGATGGTATTTGTAGTGGCGGGAGATTCTGCATAATCTCCTTAAGCTCGGCGACTGCTTTGGTCTGAGTTTTTCCCCAAGGTGGGGAGTTCTTTTTTAGCATGGATTGCAAAGGGATCAGAAGCTTTGCAATATTGGGGACGAAATCTCTGAGATAATTAATTATCCCAAGAAATTGTTGGACTTGTTTCGTCGTGAAGTTGTCTTCAGGAAACTTCAATAACTCTTGGGCAATATGTGGCCCGGGGTAGTATGTACCTTTGTTGAGGTGCATACCAAGAAATTCAATCTCTGTTTGGGCAATGTTCATCTTTCTTTGAGAGAGCATAATGCCATGCTTTCTCACTATTTCTGCAAATTGTTCAAGGAGTTGACAGTGTGACTGCTCATCAGGGCTGTAGAGCAGAATATCGTCGATATACACAGCTGCACTTGATAGTATTGGTTGGAAAATACGGCACATAGCCTTTTGGAAAAGGGATGGTGCTACCTTTAAACCAAAAGGAAGAACTTTCCACTGGAAGTGCTGGTTTGGGATACAGAATCCTGTTTTGGATCTGTCTTCAGGATGGATGCCTAATTGCCAAAAACCTGCTTTGAGATCGAATTTGGAATAAATGTGGGCTTTGGTCAAACCAGTAAAGAGTGAATCTCTGGATGGTAAAGGGAATTTGTCATCTTGGAGAAAGAGATTGAGAGGTTGATAGTTGATTACTAATCTCATTTTTCCTCTGTTTTGCTCGGCTCGCTTATTGACATAAAAGGCTTCACAAGCCCATTGTGAGTCGGAAGCTTCAATAAGGCCTTGTTGCAAAAGTTCCGAGCATTCCCTTTGAGCTAAAACCAAATGTTCTGGTTTCATTCCCATGTGGCTCGCCTTGGTTGGATTTATGTCTTCATTTTTTTTGAAAGGAAGACGAACAAAGAATTCGGGGTTTTGCCATAAAGGATGAGAACATTTCTGGGCAAATTCTGAATGAGATTCTGAACAAGATTCAAGCAACTTTTGCATGATTGGATCTAGTAAACTCATCTCAATGGAAAAGAGCCTTTGAATATTGACAAACTCAGAGAATTGGTCTTTAAATCTGAGACCTTTTCCTGGAATAATTCGAAGCTGAGAGATTTGAGTCATGATATCCCACCCGATTATCAAATCTTTATTGGGAAGGCTTGATCCAAAAATTCTTGTGGTTATGGAACACTGAGGAAAAAACTGGACAGTGACTGGTGTGGTTCTGACATTTGTGGAGAAAGTATCTCCTGAGGCAGAATTGAAGTATCGGATGTAAGGAGTCCAGAATTCTTCAGGCAGGACTTTTGTGTCTAGAATGGAACAACTTGCTCCTGTGTCGATAAGAGCAATGACATTGATGGGTTTGGCAAACTTCGAGGTGAGGATTTTAACAGGGAAATGGGGACAGTGAGTATGACTTGAGAATATGTCAGGATTTGGCTGTGAAGATGTGGGAGATATATGAAAAATATCTCCAGATTCCGAGTCAGACTCAGAGTCACTGGAAGTTTGGTAAAAAGGAATGGCACAAAGAGTTTGTTCAGTTGGTTCATCATCAGCAGAGAATAAAGATTCAATATCATCATTTTCAAGTGAAAAACCTGTTTCATTCTCTATTAGATGAATCTGACCTTTTTTCGCCTGAGGACAGTTTTTGGCAAAATGCCCTTTTTTGTTGCAGATGTAGCAACGACTTGACTTCTTATGGCCAGTGCGATCTTTCCTTTTGCGTAGATATCTCCATTTCTTCTTTTTTCGGAAATGCTTGGAGCCATGTTTGGATTTCTTGATCGAGTATTTCTTGTAGTGCTTTTTCTTTCGGGAATACTGACCACAAGTACCATCACAATCTTGTTTGGAGCATTTGATTTTTAACTTCTGAGAGGAACAATGATTCCAAGATCGGAAATATGCAACAAGATCTCCGAAGATATGATGAGAGTACCAAGAAGATACTTTCTGAATTCCAGAAAAGGCTTCATGCTTTGGAATCAGGACAACATCTTGGGTACCATTACCTTGAAAGCCCAAAGCAAGTAAAGGAGTACGTTCAGTCCTCCAAATTCGACCAGCATCCTATTCCTGCTACTGAAAAAGAGTATTTTGTTACTCTCCAGATCCCTCCAGAATTCCCCAGACAATGGGCTCAACAGGGATACACTCATGTCCATTATGGAGCTGTTCGTCTTGCTCTAACCTTCCACGGTCGAAAAGGTTTGCCAGTTGTGGCAAGAATAGCTTTGCTAGACACCAGGTTTCTACAATACCAGCATGCTTGTATTGGTACTGTACAAACTACTTTGAATGCAGGAACAGTCTTTGTCACACTTTATCCCAACTTCAATATTGCTCTTTCGGATCCTCAGTTGCTTTCTTTCATGAAAGTTCAAGTCCAACTTACTGGAGCCCCTCAAACTGCTGACTCTGTAGCTGCAACACTACATTACCAGATGGTTTATCGAGTGCAAAACCACGCGCTTGATCTCAATTTCAACAATGGTAATGAAGATGCCTTGTTCATTTCCATGCAGAATGATCAAGCATCTTGTATCCATGTTCCTAGACAGATTCCAAAGGACACGTTGGCCAAACTCCTTCCAGAAACTTGGATTACCAACTATGAAAAGCTACATCAGCACAACAAGCCTTTCCAGTCTACGGACTCAGAGTTCGTAAGGAAAAAAGATGGAACTGTTTCCATCAAATTTGGCAAGGAAAAGGAAGAAAGCCCTTCTATCTTCCAAACCCTCTTTTTGATTGAACCATGTGTCCCTCAATCTATTTCTGAGCCAGATCCAAAAAAGCATGTCAGGCACTTTGATGGTAATGGACATCCTGTTCATTACTACAAGGACAAATACGGTCATTGTTTTTGGGACCCTTTTTGCCAATGTTCCTATTGCACAAATTCCCCCGATGAGGTAGATCCTTTTACAAGACCCCCACCTCGACGTAAAAGGCCAAAAGATAAGATTTTCCAAAGGTACTTGGATGGAGATTCATCCGTTGATACTCTTGGTGAATGTGATAAATACCAATTCATGGTTACCTATGCTCCACCTCCACCAACAGAATCTAGTACTACATCTCAAGCCTCACCACAACCACCACCATCTCCTCCTCAGAAAAAGCAAGTTCTCTCTCCATTTTATAAACCAATCCTTAAGTGGGCTAAGAAACATTCCTACCCACTTGAAGTTCCAGCAAAAGTACCATCCACTTCTTCAATAGCCATGTTCCATGAAACTGACTTTCCTCCTCTTGTCAAGGAAGAATCAAAACTCTCATTCCCTGCTACGGAAGAGTTTATTGACCCTCATGGCAGATACCGCCATGTTCCTAAAGTTCCCACTCCCACTGATGTGGATGAACATGGGAGACAGAAAAAAACCTCTGCCGCTGAAGCTGTTCTAAACTGGCAATCAGAGACTCTGTTAGCACAAAACAATGCTTTCAAAGCTATTGATTCCAAGATCGGAAATATGCAACAAGACTTAGAAAGAGAACTGAGATCGACGACGCCCAACCCCGAAGTCCACACCATCCTGTTCTTTCGACGTCCTTGGAATTTTTGCAGAAATAATGGTAGTATTCTCGATGCACCACTAGAAATAGGAACCACATCCTATAAACCTAACTTGAACAATCGAGAAGCTCGGATTTACAGATCTTATCCTAGATCTGTACGACTCTGTGAAAATGAATATCGAGAACTCCAAAGAATCCTGTGCCAGGAAAACAAGACCATTCCCGAAGAAATTTGGAATAATGCACCTACTACGTGGGATCATTATGACCTAGCACCAGAAGCTAAGGAAGCACTCAGACAATACAGACAAGCCACATCGTCCCAAGAGCCTGAGAAGACAAGCGAAGATGACATTGTCCAGTCCACCCAGGACCCCTATGCACGCTTTGGAGGACCTCTGTCTCAGGATCCTTATGAACAATTCCAAAGCATGGACACATCCTTCTATGCAGACCCATCCAATTGGCCTCAGCCAAGAGTCCCCTGAAGTAAAGTGTGTGCTTTGTGAAAATCTCTCCATGGCTTTCTAAGTTCCCTCTTCTTCTCCAGCCTGGTAGGATCCTTCAAGAAATGCAGCTTGGGTAGGTTAGAAATGTTTCCATCCTGGCATCTCTGGGTGTCTCTAGGCTCTGAACTAAAGGGCTGAGTGGTTTTCTGCTAAAAGGCCGTCCCTGAAGGGCTTGAACGGGTTGTTCGCCTATGTGGGATGCATACCTGCAGAAATACTTACTCTCCCTCCCTGGTTCTAAGTCTAGGTCCATTCAGTGGTATTTTCAAGAAATGCAGCTTGGGTAGGTTAGAAATGTTTCTCCCGAGCAAGAATATCCTTGTGAGGTTAGCAATGAATTTTCTGGTTGGGATTTCAAAAGCTATCAGATACTTATTGGTTAAGTACCATAATAACGTTTTGAGTTGTTCAGGGAAATCATCTTCTGTCCAGATAAGAGGATGAATGAATGGATAGTTCATATTTAACCCGAAAGGATAAAGAACCGAACCTCCATTGAATCTGAATAGGTCTGTGTGACTTTGCCACATAAGGTTCTCCATGTTTTCAGAGAGGCTGTCGTTCTGAATCTGCTGAATAATCTCCTGGGGATATTTCCAGCTTTGTAGATCTCTGATGTTCTCGATTTCGTATTTCACTCCATGGTTGAGCATATGAAAAGCAGGCCTTTTAATATACATGTTGATCTCGGCTGGTGCTTTTGGCCTTGATAAGAAGTCAGCAAGTACATTCTTCTTTCCAGGAATATGCTTTGTTTCAAAGGAGTATTTTGAAAACCATTCTGCCCATCTAAGCAGTTGAGAATTTGGAATCTGTTTTTGTTTAAACTTGGTCATCTGAGGGAAGGATGCCATGTCTAATTCCACCAGGAAGTGGTGGCCAATGAGATGAAACTCAAATTTTTTGATTCCATTTTTGACTGCTAGAATTTCTTTGAAAGTGGAATGGTAATGCATTTCAGCTTGAGAAAACTTTCCACTCTTATGGGCACAGAGGAGTCTCTTACCATCAATTTCTTCGAATAGAACAGCTGCCCAGTATTCATCACTGGCGTCAGTTTGAAGAATTCTTTTACCTGTTGATGGTATTTGTAGTGGCGGGAGATTCTGCATAATCTCCTTAAGCTCGGCGACTGCTTTGGTCTGAGTTTTTCCCCAAGGTGGGGAGTTCTTTTTTAGCATGGATTGCAAAGGGATCAGAAGCTTTGCAATATTGGGGACGAAATCTCTGAGATAATTAATTATCCCAAGAAATTGTTGGACTTGTTTCGTCGTGAAGTTGTCTTCAGGAAACTTCAATAACTCTTGGGCAATATGTGGCCCGGGGTAGTATGTACCTTTGTTGAGGTGCATACCAAGAAATTCAATCTCTGTTTGGGCAATGTTCATCTTTCTTTGAGAGAGCATAATGCCATGCTTTCTCACTATTTCTGCAAATTGTTCAAGGAGTTGACAGTGTGACTGCTCATCAGGGCTGTAGAGCAGAATATCGTCGATATACACAGCTGCACTTGATAGTATTGGTTGGAAAATACGGCACATAGCCTTTTGGAAAAGGGATGGTGCTACCTTTAAACCAAAAGGAAGAACTTTCCACTGGAAGTGCTGGTTTGGGATACAGAATCCTGTTTTGGATCTGTCTTCAGGATGGATGCCTAATTGCCAAAAACCTGCTTTGAGATCGAATTTGGAATAAATGTGGGCTTTGGTCAAACCAGTAAAGAGTGAATCTCTGGATGGTAAAGGGAATTTGTCATCTTGGAGAAAGAGATTGAGAGGTTGATAGTTGATTACTAATCTCATTTTTCCTCTGTTTTGCTCGGCTCGCTTATTGACATAAAAGGCTTCACAAGCCCATTGTGAGTCGGAAGCTTCAATAAGGCCTTGTTGCAAAAGTTCCGAGCATTCCCTTTGAGCTAAAACCAAATGTTCTGGTTTCATTCCCATGTGGCTCGCCTTGGTTGGATTTATGTCTTCATTTTTTTTGAAAGGAAGACGAACAAAGAATTCGGGGTTTTGCCATAAAGGATGAGAACATTTCTGGGCAAATTCTGAATGAGATTCTGAACAAGATTCAAGCAACTTTTGCATGATTGGATCTAGTAAACTCATCTCAATGGAAAAGAGCCTTTGAATATTGACAAACTCAGAGAATTGGTCTTTAAATCTGAGACCTTTTCCTGGAATAATTCGAAGCTGAGAGATTTGAGTCATGATATCCCACCCGATTATCAAATCTTTATTGGGAAGGCTTGATCCAAAAATTCTTGTGGTTATGGAACACTGAGGAAAAAACTGGACAGTGACTGGTGTGGTTCTGACATTTGTGGAGAAAGTATCTCCTGAGGCAGAATTGAAGTATCGGATGTAAGGAGTCCAGAATTCTTCAGGCAGGACTTTTGTGTCTAGAATGGAACAACTTGCTCCTGTGTCGATAAGAGCAATGACATTGATGGGTTTGGCAAACTTCGAGGTGAGGATTTTAACAGGGAAATGGGGACAGTGAGTATGACTTGAGAATATGTCAGGATTTGGCTGTGAAGATGTGGGAGATATATGAAAAATATCTCCAGATTCCGAGTCAGACTCAGAGTCACTGGAAGTTTGGTAAAAAGGAATGGCACAAAGAGTTTGTTCAGTTGGTTCATCATCAGCAGAGAATAAAGATTCAATATCATCATTTTCAAGTGAAAAACCTGTTTCATTCTCTATTAGATGAATCTGACCTTTTTTCGCCTGAGGACAGTTTTTGGCAAAATGCCCTTTTTTGTTGCAGATGTAGCAACGACTTGACTTCTTATGGCCAGTGCGATCTTTCCTTTTGCGTAGATATCTCCATTTCTTCTTTTTTCGGAAATGCTTGGAGCCATGTTTGGATTTCTTGATCGAGTATTTCTTGTAGTGCTTTTTCTTTCGGGAATACTGACCACAAGTACCATCACAATCTTGTTTGGAGCATTTGATTTTTAACTTCTGAGAGGAACAAGCTCCTTCAAGACGCTTGTCATCTGTGATGTATGTTCGGACCATTCGACGTTTTAAGCATAATTCTTCAAGACACAGATGGACTTCTTGCTGAATTTCTCCCAGAGGAATATCTTGTATTCTTCTTTGTTTTCCAAAGAAAGATCTTTCAACCATCTGTGAAAGTTCTTTGGGGATGGAAGTAAGGAAGACATGCTTTAAATTTGGATCTGCTCCGATTTGGTAGAAGAGCTGGAGCATTAATCGATAATGCTTATCAAGATGCTTTTTCTGGAGGGAGCAGCATCTTCTTTCGAAAAATTCTCTTCTTTTCAGCTCCTTGAGATCTCCCGGGGTTCCCACAAAGACATGATATAAATAAGTCAGGGCATGGCTGAAATTGGGCGACATTAGGAACGTGATTTGGTCTTGTTCCGAGAGTGACTGCCACCAGAATTTAAGGCTCCCTGTGAATCTGGTAACAAAGTTGTAAAGGACATCATTCATATCATGGTTGGTAATGGATTGTGTACTCAGCCAAGTATGAAATTCTTCAAGTCTTTCTGGCCATTTTGGATAAGGAATATCATCAATGGAGAAGAATTGTTTAGATGCCATAGACACATGTCTAGTGGAATCATTTCTGGTGGGATTGCTTGTCTGTCCAAATTCTGGATCAGCATAGTTTGATTCCATTTCATAGTCATAGTCTGGAGGAGTGTCTGCCATAAATATATGTGAGGTTGGTGGAACAATAGGGGGAGAATCAGTGGCATGATCTGAGAAGGATGAAGAGGAGAGGGATGATGAGTCTGATGTAGTGGCAGAAGTTTGCTCAGCTAGCAAAATCTGTTTTTCTGGGATAACAGGATCAGGCTCAGGCTGTTGGGCATTAGGCTCAGTTTTTTGCATACCCAAATCCTTCAAAAAGGATTCTAATGGATTGGATAACATCATCTGGTCTTGCTTTTCCCTTATAACAATTGATCTTGATTCTGTCGGTGGCGTCTTTTGTTTCCCTTTTTCCTTCTGCAGGGCTTTGAGACGATTTCGTATTTCCACCATATCTGGTTCTCGTCTGGAGGTATCTTCTGGAATATTGGCAAAAACAGATGCCTGTGGTGCTGGCGGTATGTACCCTGTTCGAACATCTGTCTTCAGGATGGATGCCTAATTGCCAAAAACCTGCTTTGAGATCGAATTTGGAATAAATGTGGGCTTTGGTCAAACCAGTAAAGAGTGAATCTCTGGATGGTAAAGGGAATTTGTCATCTTGGAGAAAGAGATTGAGAGGTTGATAGTTGATTACTAATCTCATTTTTCCTCTGTTTTGCTCGGCTCGCTTATTGACATAAAAGGCTTCACAAGCCCATTGTGAGTTGGAAACTTCAATAAGGCCTTGTTGCAAAAGTTCCGAGCATTCCCTTTGAGCTAAAACCAAATGTTCTGGTTTCATTCCCATGTGGCTCGCCTTGGTTGGATTTATGTCTTCATTTTTTTTGAAAGGAAGACGAACAAAGAATTCGGGGTTTTGCCATAAAGGATGAGAACATTTCTGGGCAAATTCTGAATGAGATTCTGAACAAGATTCAAGCAACTTTTGCATGATTGGATCTAGTAAACTCATCTCAATGGAAAAGAGCCTTTGAATATTGACAAACTCAGAGAATTGGTCTTTAAATCTGAGACCTTTTCCTGGAATAATTCGAAGCTGAGAGATTTGAGTCATGATATCCCACCCGATTATCAAATCTTTATTGGGAAGGCTTGATCCAAAAATTCTTGTGGTTATGGAACACTGAGGAAAAAACTGGACAGTGACTGGTGTGGTTCTGACATTTGTGGAGAAAGTATCTCCTGAGGCAGAATTGAAGTATCGGATGTAAGGAGTCCAGAATTCTTCAGGCAGGACTTTTGTGTCTAGAATGGAACAACTTGCTCCTGTGTCGATAAGAGCAATGACATTGATGGGTTTGGCAAACTTCGAGGTGAGGATTTTAACAGGGAAATGGGGGCAGTGAGTATGACTTGAGAATATGTCAGGATTTGGCTGTGAAGATGTGGGAGATATATGAAAAATATCTCCAGATTCCGAGTCAGACTCAGAGTCACTGGAAGTTTGGTAAAAAGGAATGGCACAAAGAGTTTGTTCAGTTGGTTCATCATCAGCAGAGAATAAAGATTCAATATCATCATTTTCAAGTGAAAAACCTGTTTCATTCTCTATTAGATGAATCTGACCTTTTTTCGCCTGAGGACAGTTTTTGGCAAAATGCCCTTTTTTGTTGCAGATGTAGCAACGACTTGACTTCTTATGGCCAGTGCGATCTTTCCTTTTGCGTAGATATCTCCATTTCTTCTTTTTTCGGAAATGCTTGGAGCCATGTTTGGATTTCTTGATCGAGTATTTCTTGTAGTGCTTTTTCTTTCGGGAATACTGACCACAAGTACCATCACAATCTTGTTTGGAGCATTTGATTTTTAACTTCTGAGAGGAACAAGCTCCTTCAAGACGCTTGTCATCTGTGATGTATGTTCGGACCATTCGACGTTTTAAGCATAATTCTTCAAGACACAGATGGACTTCTTGCTGAATTTCTCCCAGAGGAATATCTTGTATTCTTCTTTGTTTTCCAAAGAAAGATCTTTCAACCATCTGTGAAAGTTCTTTGGGGATGGAAGTAAGGAAGACATGCTTTAAATTTGGATCTGCTCCGATTTGGTAGAAGAGCTGGAGCATTAATCGATAATGCTTATCAAGATGCTTTTTCTGGAGGGAGCAGCATCTTCTTTCGAAAAATTCTCTTCTTTTCAGCTCCTTGAGATCTCCCGGGGTTCCCACAAAGACATGATATAAATAAGTCAGGGCATGGCTGAAATTGGGCGACATTAGGAACGTGATTTGGTCTTGTTCCGAGAGTGACTGCCACCAGAATTTAAGGCTCCCTGTGAATCTGGTAACAAAGTTGTAAAGGACATCATTCATATCATGGTTGGTAATGGATTGTGTACTCAGCCAAGTATGAAATTCTTCAAGTCTTTCTGGCCATTTTGGATAAGGAATATCATCAATGGAGAAGAATTGTTTAGATGCCATAGACACATGTCTAGTGGAATCATTTCTGGTGGGATTGCTTGTCTGTCCAAATTCTGGATCAGCATAGTTTGATTCCATTTCATAGTCATAGTCTGGAGGAGTGTCTGCCATAAATATATGTGAGGTTGGTGGAACAATAGGGGGAGAATCAGTGGCATGATCTGAGAAGGATGAAGAGGAGAGGGATGATGAGTCTGATGTAGTGGCAGAAGTTTGCTCAGCTAGCAAAATCTGTTTTTCTGGGATAACAGGATCAGGCTCAGGCTGTTGGGCATTAGGCTCAGTTTTTTGCATACCCAAATCCTTCAAAAAGGATTCTAATGGATTGGATAACATCATCTGGTCTTGCTTTTCCCTTATAACAATTGATCTTGATTCTGTCGGTGGCGTCTTTTGTTTCCCTTTTTCCTTCTGCAGGGCTTTGAGACGATTTCGTATTTCCACCATATCTGGTTCTCGTCTGGAGGTATCTTCTGGAATATTGGCAAAAACAGATACTTGTGGTGCTGGAGGTATGTACCTTGTTCGAACAGGAGGTGCCAGTGGATCAAAAGGTCTGAACCTTCCTTCTTCAAGAAGTTGAATTTGCTTCCTGAGCTTTTCTATCTCTGGTTTTGGACTTTCAAGGTAGTGGTACCCAAGATGTTGTCCTGATTCCAAAGCATGAAGCCTTTTCTGGAATTCAGAAAGTATCTTCTTGGTACTCTCATCATATCTTCGGATATCTTGTTGCACATTTCCGATCTTGGAATCAATAGCTTTGAAGGCATTGTTTTGTGCTAACAGAGTCTCTGATTGCCAGTTTAGAACAGCTTCAGCGGCAGAGGTTTTTTTCTGTCTCCCATGTTCATCCACATCAGTGGGAGTGGGAACTTTAGGAACATGGCGGTATCTGCCATGAGGATCAATAAACTCTTCTGTAGCAGGGAATGAGAGTTTTGATTCTTCCTTGACAAGAGGAGGAAAGTCAGTTTCATGGAACATGGCTATTGAAGAAGTGGATGGTACTTTTGCTGGAACTTCAAGTGGGTAGGAATGTTTCTTAGCCCACTTAAGGATTGGTTTATAAAATGGAGAGAGAACTTGCTTTTTCTGAGGAGGAGATGGTGGTGGTGTTTTTGGTGGTTGTGGTGAGGCTTGAGATGTAGTACTAGATTCTGTTGGTGGAGGTGGAGCATAGGTAACCATGAATTGGTATTTGTCACATTCACCAAGAGTATCAACGGATGAATCTCCGTCCAAGTACCTTTGGAAAATCTTATCTTTTGGCCTTTTACGTCGAGGTGGGGGTCTTGTAAAAGGATCTACCTCATCGGGGGAATTTGTGCAATAGGAACATTGACAAAAAGGGTCCCAAAAACAATGACCGTATTTGTCCTTGTAGTAATGAACAGGATGTCCATTACCATCAAAGTGCCTGACATGCTTTTTTGGATCTGGCTCAGAAATAGATTGAGGGACACATGGTTCAATCAAAAAGAGGGTTTGGAAGATAGAAGGGCTTTCTTCCTTTTCCTTGCCAAATTTGATGGAAACAGTTCCATCTTTTTTCCTTACGAACTCTGAGTCCGTAGACTGGAAAGGCTTGTTGTGCTGATGTAGCTTTTCATAGTTGGTAATCCAAGTTTCTGGAAGGAGTTTGGCCAACGTGTCCTTTGGAATCTGTCTAGGAACATGGATACAAGATGCTTGATCATTCTGCATGGAAATGAACAAGGCATCTTCATTACCATTGTTGAAATTGAGATCAAGCGCGTGGTTTTGCACTCGATAAACCATCTGGTAATGTAGTGTTGCAGCTACAGAGTCAGCAGTTTGAGGGGCTCCAGTAAGTTGGACTTGAACTTTCATGAAAGAAAGCAACTGAGGATCCGAAAGAGCAATATTGAAGTTGGGATAAAGTGTGACAAAGACTGTTCCTGCATTCAAAGTAGTTTGTACAGTACCAATACAAGCATGCTGGTATTGTAGAAACCTGGTGTCTAGCAAAGCTATTCTTGCCACAACTGGCAAACCTTTTCGACCGTGGAAGGTTAGAGCAAGACGAACAGCTCCATAATGGACATGAGTGTATCCCTGTTGAGCCCATTGTCTGGGGAATTCTGGAGGGATCTGGAGAGTAACAAAATACTCTTTTTCAGTAGCAGGAATAGGATGCTGGTCGAATTTGGAGGACTGAACGTACTCCTTTACTTGCTTTGGGGTTTGGTGAATAAGTTGGCGGATGGAACGAATAGGTGAAAATGACGAGGTTGGCTTGGCAAAAGCAGAATAAGGGTTCATGAGAGGAAGTTGTGTTTCCGAAATCTTAGTTTCATCACTAAGAGAGACTTCATAAAGATAGTCTATCTTAGAAGCATTAGAGATACGAAACTCAGGAGGTGTTGAGGATGAAGACGAAGACGTTAGGGAAACTGGTGCTTCGAGTATTTCTGGTTCTGTAGACATGATGAGAGAAGATCTTCTCAGCACTGGATTCACCTGTCAAGCGCATGGAATGAATAATATTAAAAATGAAACCATGGCTCTGATACCAATGAATGGACCTAGACTTAGAACCAGGGAGGGAGAGTAAGTATTTCTGCAGGTATGCATCCCACATAGGCGAACAACCCGTTCAAGCCCTTCAGGGACGGCCTTTTAGCAGAAAACCACTCAGCCCTTTAGTTCAGAGCCTAGAGACACCCAGAGATGCCAGGATGGAAACATTTCTAACCTACCCAAGCTGCATTTCTTGAAGGATCCTACCAGGCTGGAGAAGAAGAGGGAACTTAGAAGGCCATGGAGAGATTTTCACAAAGCACACACTTTACTTCAGGGGACTCTGCCCAAAACATTACACGCTCTTTGCCTTATATAGGCAATAAAGAGGTCACAAAGACACAGAGGGACCTAGCTCACGGGTCCGGGAACAAACAAGGGCACCGAAAGGGAATTATTCGCACACTATGAACAGTAACTGTACTGTGAACAGTACATTCCCTAGCCTAGTGCTACAGTAAAAGTGAACAGTGATTTGCTACAGTGAAAATGTACGGACTCAACGGTCTCGTCCGTCACGAGCATTGTAGCTACACACTGAATCATCCGTGCTGTCTTCGAGGAGATGTGCCTCGTACTTCTGTTCAAGAGCTTCAAGGTCTTCAGGTGAGAGGATTTGGTTCAGTCTCTGAGATGAGGATGCTTGTTCATGAGCCCAGTGTGATGCTTCTTCTTCAGCCCAGTTTGTATTTTCATCTTCTCCAAGGTCGGGGATTCTTGGCTGAGGCCAATTGGATGGGTCTGCATAGAAGGATGTGTCCATGCTTTGGAATTGTTCATAAGGATCCTGAGACAGAGGTCCTCCAAAGCGTGCATAGGGGTCCTGGGTGGACTGGACAATGTCATCTTCGCTTGTCTTCTCAGGCTCTTGGGACGATGTGGCTTGTCTGTATTGTCTGAGTGCTTCCTTAGCTTCTGGTGCTAGGTCATAATGATCCCACGTAGTAGGTGCATTATTCCAAATTTCTTCGGGAATGGTCTTGTTTTCCTGGCACAGGATTCTTTGGAGTTCTCGATATTCATTTTCACAGAGTCGTACAGATCTAGGATAAGATCTGTAAATCCGAGCTTCTCGATTGTTCAAGTTAGGTTTATAGGATGTGGTTCCTATTTCTAGTGGTGCATCGAGAATACTACCATTATTTCTGCAAAAATTCCAAGGGCGTCGAAAGAACAGGATGGTGTGGACTTCGGGGTTGGGCGTCGTCGATCTCAGTTCTCTTTCTAAGTCTTGTTTCCAGCATGTAGGAGGATAGAACCAATTTAGAAATTCTAAAAGATTTCTATCACATTCCTTTTCAATGTTTCTTCCGAGCAAGAATATCCTTGTGAGGTTAGCAATGAATTTTCTGGTTGGGATTTCAAAAGCTATCAGATACTTATTGGTTAAGTACCATAATAACGTTTTGAGTTGTTCAGGGAAATCATCTTCTGTCCAGATAAGAGGATGAATGAATGGATAATTCATATTTAACCCGAAAGGATAAAGAACCGAACCTCCATTGAATCTGAATAGGTCTGTGTGACTTTGCCACATAAGGTTCTCCATGTTTTCAGAGAGGCTGTCGTTCTGAATCTGCTGAATAATCTCCTGGGGATATTTCCAGCTTTGTAGATCTCTGATGTTCTCGATTTCGTATTTCACTCCATGGTTGAGCATATGAAAAGCAGGCCTTTTAATATACATGTTGATCTCGGCTGGTGCTTTTGGCCTTGATAAGAAGTCAGCAAGTACATTCTTCTTTCCAGGAATATGCTTTGTTTCAAAGGAGTATTTTGAAAACCATTCTGCCCATCTAAGCAGTTGAGAATTTGGAATCTGTTTTTGTTTAAACTTGGTCATCTGGGGGAAGGATGCCATGTCTAATTCTACCAGGAAGTGGTGGCCGATGAGATGAAACTCAAATTTTTTGATTCCATTTTTGACTGCTAGAATTTCTTTGAAAGTGGAATGGTAATGCATTTCAGCTTGAGAAAACTTTCCACTCTTATGGGCACAGAGGAGTCTCTTACCATCAATTTCTTCGAATAGAACAGCTGCCCAGTATTCATCACTGGCGTCAGTTTGAAGAATTCTTTTACCTGTTGATGGTATTTGTAGTGGCGGGAGATTCTGCATAATCTCCTTAAGCTCAGCGACTGCTTTGGTCTGAGTTTTTCCCCAAGGTGGGGAGTTCTTTTTTAGCATGGATTGCAAAGGGATCAGAAGCTTTGCAATATTGGGGACGAAATCTCTGAGATAATTAATTATCCCAAGAAATTGTTGGACTTGTTTCGTCGTGAAGTTGTCTTCAGGAAACTTCAATAACTCTTGGGCAATATGTGGCCCGGGGTAGTATGTACCTTTGTTGAGGTGCATACCAAGAAATTCAATCTCTGTTTGGGCAATGTTCATCTTTCTTTGAGAGAGCATAATGCCATGCTTTCTCACTATTTCTGCAAATTGTTCAAGGAGTTGACAGTGTGACTGCTCATCAGGGCTGTAAAAATTAAATAGATGAAATTGAAAAATAATTTCGAAAAGTAAAAGTATTGAATTTTGAATAATGATTAATTTTGATTATTCTAAAAAAATCATGAATTTATTTAAATAAATTGATTCTAATTTTTTTTATTAATTATTAATTTGATCAATAACTTTTGTTAAAATTAAAAACATATTTTGCATTAATTATGAATATATCTTTCGAATTTTAAATGAATTGAAATAAATAAATATTATAGGCTTTTTTAATTAATTATTTATTTATGAATTTGAATCAAATTAATTAAAAATAAAAATATTCATTTAATATTCAACGTGTCGCAACGTGTCGGAATTCTCTATTTTTTAGAAATGACGTGTCGACGTGTCGTGTCGTGTCGCGTATCGATGCTACCTAGCATATTACACCTTTTATGTCCGTACCTTAAATTACAACGCACTCATTTTATTCCAACCATGGGCCAACCTTATTTACTTTAAACTATTTGTTACTCTAGACGCTGAAAATTATATTTGTTAGTCTTTTTTTGGGTTTCTTGTATTAAATATGCTCATAACAGGCCTTGATCATAAATATTTGAGGCCAAAACATGGCAGGCAACAAAATACAAATTACAAAAAGCGCAATGTACATAGAAATGCATGTCTACGTTGGTACCCATGTTGAATTTCAAGGTCAAAATGTGTCAAGAGCAGAGGAAGACCGAGGGCTCTGGGCACGCAATCGTCGCCTCACGTGTCGACTTCCAAGGAGTTGTGCCCGAACTCTTCTTTACCACATTCGTATGATCCGAGCGCGAATTAAAATCTACGATTGTTTTTTTCTTCTTAGAAAATGAATAAGATCAAATTCATTTCTTTTTTCACTTAGACCAAGCCCATAGGACAGGATCCATCCCAGCCATCGGTCATATGGACTCACATAATGAACGGTTACGATAGAGGAGGACTCGGATCCTTAAAAAAAGGAAAAGGTCTAAGCCATTAAATGCATGGAAATCGGGGAACAGCACCGGTCCACCAGCTCGTACTGCGGTCTAATCTGATCATTCCATTCAATTAATTGAAAATGCCCACTCCCCTCAAAACAGTCAACTGCACACCTAGTGCATGAATAATAATAACTGGGGTTTTGCGTTTGATCTACACTTAGATATAAAGTTCAATATTTCATCATTTCATCATTTCGCTTATGCTTTCTATTAACTTCGTTAATCATTACTTTGCCCTCATATTATACATGCATGCCTAAGGTTTCCAAGAAACGAAACCAAGACACAGTAATGTTATCGGACAGTACTAGAACGACTGACTCAGGGTCGGCAATTCATGCAAATTGATTAGATTTTGATACTAGCATGGATGGCTCTTGCCTCAAGATCTCTCAAGCCAGAGGGGAAGACGATGCTCCCCCAGGCCTTTGATAGATTTGCTGCTGATGGATGATGCATCGGTACTTCGAAGGTATGATGCAGTTTTAGCAGATCTCACATCATGTGGCACGACTCAGAGACAGATTCCAAGAAAGCATATCAAATTGCACTAGCTAAACTTACAGGAAAAATGAACATGGTTAAAAGGTCGTTTCTTGTGTAGGCAATTATCAATCTGAGATTCCTCTCCAGAGGGCTTTTCTCTTACAGTAAAAATGAACATGGTTAGAATCTTGCCGACCTGCAACTAGCAACCTAGGTGAAAATCCCACGCGTTGCAGGGGGCTTTTCTCTACCAGAACTGCCTCCAGAGAAATCAATTGGTGGTACTAGCTACACAATGCATCGTAAAAAGATTTCATACCAGAGGTCTTGTTCTTGATCCTCCAAATGAGCATATATCTCGAAACTGCATACTACCTCCTGCGTTGAGAATGTTCAAAGGATGGTAAGACTCTAAGGACCTCCACATCAGATTCGTGTCCCAATGCTGAATCAATCAGAAAAATAATACAGCACTGTCCAGTGCCATAGCAAATGAATCAGATTTGCTAAGAAACCAAAACTGCTCATAAGCAAAACTCTTGGCCAATACCCTTTACACTTCAATTAACTCACAGGAATAGCTTCTCCCTGTGCTAATATGCAGCTAAAGATAAGTCTAACTGCTTCATTTGCTTGAGGAGTACCATCCAATCTAACAAACTTCATCTGCTGAGGCAACAATCATTTGTCCTAGAGACAGACAACATTATCAACAATTTCCTCCACCATCAGTCTAACAAAACTCAGTTGACTGCTTCGAGCTCTTCCACGCCCAACCCATCATTTTAACTGAGGAAAAGCACGCATTCTCCTTACATGGTTCTTTAATGTACTCTTTTCAGAGCCCAGAAAATGCCACTGGTCTGATATTTATGATTAACCAATCCAATGCAGAATATGGCATCATCATAAACAAGCTTGCTCCATTGCAACATTGGACTATTTCCAATGAGATTGTCATTTCAAAAAATCTAAGCTTTTTTGCATGTATGGAGGCAGCGGAGCAACCAATTCAAGAGTTTCCAGTTCTGAAAAATCATATCCTGAAGATAGCTGCATATTTTGCAAAGCCAGAGCAATATTAGGCAATAGAACTTGGTTACTGTGTAGATGCAGCCGGGGTCGCTCATCAGAAATGCTTCCGTTATCCAGATCAAGGCCAAAGGGAAGAGCCCTCCCTTTAAGCTTCCTGCTAAAACTTTCTTCAGAATTTGATACTTGCCCATTTTTGAAGTTTCTATGAGCTTGCCAGCCATACTTGTAGTCCCCAACTATTGGAGTTCCCAGTGCCTCAGCACAATGCACTCTAAGCTGTTGAGGACAAAGGTGGAAGAATTTGTCCAGAGTGGAAGTCAAGTATGTGCACATATACTGATAAGAAAAAATCTTGATTCAAGTTCTTTGTTGGGAATGTAGACATCTTGGTCATAACATACCTGATGCTTTCTTCCAGTAAGCGGTGACAGCTGTAGCCATGTATAGCCTGCATTAGATGACAATAACGTGAAAACATGCAAGTTCACAAGTAAAGCCCTTAACTTGCTTTCTTCACTTCTATATTTTGTGATGCCGAGCATTATTTAGTATATCCAGGGCAAAGGATGTTCTCGTGACCAAAAAAAGAAAAAAAAAAAAGAAAAAAAGGAACGCATCCTTAAGACCTCAAGCATCTAAACATGTGGTTTGAGAGGGATCTTCTCTATTGGCAAGATAGGTCACCGGTAGTAATGACCGACTCAACTTCAAGAAACAGGTTAGAATAGCAGATGCTAATGATATTAACAAATTTAATGACCAATAGGAAATGTGAAAGTCATTGCTTCCTTCAATCCAAGACACCTTTATGAAGGGCAAAACAATTTTCTAGGAAGCATAACACTCCGATTGTAACAAAATTCTACAAATTAATAAGATGTCTTCCAGTCAGCGTCAATCACTCACCATGACGAGACTCAATCACTTCATACTCTGTTATTGCATGATAAGATGGGATCGTCTGACTGCCGTCAATAATGGTTATACGATCTGATTTTCCATTGTCCATCAGCACCTGAAAGAATGTAAAGTAATATATAGAAGTCCTTCAATGTTCGACAGAAGATGTAGTGTGACTAATGTCCTAATAGGCATAGAAAATCAAATTTTACAGTCAAACTACCATCTACACAGAAATATGCAGATAGCAGGTTGAAAATGACAAACTTGACATGTCCTCTGCAAAATGACAAGCAATTTGAGAAAAAAGAAAGCCTACTATAATTTGCATTTCTAAGCATATGGACGCAAAACATGCATCTATGCACAAAAAAAGCAGAGACAGTGGGAAGTCTAGATGATGGCAAAGGGGTGGCACCAAAAGGCATTCAGGAAGCAAGCAAATTTCCTAGTCCTACGCTGATTATTTTGTACTGCTTTAGTAATGCTTGTCCCATGTTTATTATAATTTAGAAATTGAAGCGAAAGTACAGTCATGAAGTAAACTTCCCTGTTCCTTTCTTATCACATCATTTGGGAACTTCTCCTGATATAACAAAATCTATTGAAATAAAGACCAATCTGGCCATGAGTCCATAAGACTCCTGTGCCATGCAACATCGTCACAGCTAGCTAGGTGCCAATTCTTTCATGCTCAAAGGAAACGTCAATTAACAAGCAAAACAAGTTTGAATAACTAAACGAAAGTACCCTTTCTGCTAAATAACAGAAAGATAGGATGCCATAAAGCAGGTTGACCAAATCATATTCCAGAAGAAGCCATTTGCTTCTTCAATGATCAAATCCGAAGAAATTGAACAAGCTTCCAACATATAGTTCTGAAGCACCAGAACATTCCAACCTTTCCCAGTGGTGCAGAAATCACTCCCTTTGATCGCCTAGGTGATCCAATGACAAGCGCCCAATACTTCCGTTGCAATAATCTCTTTCTGCTAGCAGAATCCTGAAAAAAAGGTTCAAGAATCAGGTGACTCTTTAAGTGCTACTAGCAGTCCCCCATGAAATTACGTGTGCCTAACTGGAAGAAAAGGCAAATGGGATATTGTATGTTTCTGACATTGTTTAACGCTCCAACAGTTTTCTCACGGAATAGGGAGTGCAAAAAAGTCGCACTTGTTTGTGTCCTGCCCATCACCAAGATGCCACTGCAATCTTTGTCGAGTCTATGCACCTTAAAATGTCAAAAGAGTTTAATAAGCCATTAATGTTATCGAAGAAGCATTTCCTTCCTGTATAAATACCCTACTTGTATTACAAAACCAGAATGTTGTAAAAGTTCCGCAGAGCACTAACCAGCCGAGGATTTTCTTGGTGATCATACTTCAAACAGGTGATTGCCACCTCATCGAAGCTTCTACTGATGCCTACACCACCCTGCCAAGGAAATCATTGTAGTCAGTGCTTGATTCCACATATCTTGGAAGATAAGGGCAAGAAGTAAATGCAGAAAAGCAGCTCACTTGAACAGGCATGCCAGGGGGTTTATTCACAGCAATAATGGCATCATCCTGCACAAAGTTCAAGTGGAAAGTGAAAAGCCTAAAGCGAATTGCTGCGATCTAGTAACCAACTGAAAGACATAAGCATCTGAACCTTATGCAACACAATGCCACGAACAAAATTCACTTCTTCTGAATTGCAACGGCACTCTTGCTTCTTCGAAGGCAACTCTTTAACACTGATGGGAAGATAAATTCGATCTCCCAAATTTATCGAGTCTTTAGCTGCCACCTTCCATTATCATTCAATATTAGAAAGACTGATCATCCATTTTATCATGTCGTTTCGTCATAGACAAGTGTAGCATCTAAAAAGAAAGAATTAGTTAATGCATCACGCAAAACCTTACCCTTTTAAGACGACAATCCACCGTTTGAGTGCCAACATCAGAGAGACCACCCTCTAAGAACTCTCTTCGGACCTACAGCAAGCAAACCATGAAGTCATCAAGCTTATTTCACTATATCCTCAGTTTCTAGAAAGTGATATACCCAGCTCATTGTCACGACATTCATGTGAAATCATCAACCGAACTACGGAATTCCAATTCTTCTACTACCCAAAATCAAGAACAGTTCCACAACACAGTAGATGTCCTGCTCTTTGCAATTACACAACCCAAGAAGAATGCTAAATTCGAACTTAATTCCCCTCAAGACACAAAAGCAGTAACCCAATAGCACAAAGTCCACGAAGCAACACTCCAAATCAAATCATATGTAAATGAACTCATCACAGCTTCTGCAGCAATGCTAAAATCTAATATTGCGCCGTCGAGCCACCAAAAATCACCTGTCTCAAGCGAAACAGCTTCTGCACAAGGCTCCGCGGCAACTCTGGACAGCACCGGAGGACCCACTTGAGCGCCGTCATCGTCGCCGCTTCACCGGGCTCCGCGCTTCCGCCCCTCGAGAGCTCTCTCCCCAAAGCGGCGCCGTCAACGACGGCACGATCAAACGGGGGCAGGGTGAGCCAGTCGCCCCTGACTCTGTCTCCGCCGCGGCCGGCGCCGCCGCGCTCCCCCTCGGCGGGGGAGGCGGCGCGGGTGGAATGAGACCGCGACTGAGGAGCAACGAGGGCGGAGAGCGCGGCCGCGGAGCCACCGGGCGTTCGGAAGAGGAGGCGGCGGACGAGGCGGCGATCCGCCATCGATGGAGTGAGGAGATTAGCTTTGACGAAGGTACAAGGAGGGTTTAAGACTAGGCGGAGTTCGCATCCGTTTGCGCTGTCAATTTGTCTTGGGTTCGAACAATTTTTCCTTTTTAAGTTAATATTCTTAAAAATTATAAACGGGTATATATGTGACAAATTTATCTTAAACTAATTTTTTGATAATGAATCCTAAACTAGTGTTCTTATGACAAATTATAAAAAACCTCAAACTGATAAATTTGTTACAAATTTATCCAAAACTAATTTATTCAACCTTCAAAAAGCCTAAATTGATACGCTTATGATAAATATAACATTCGTTAAATTGAATTAATACAACAAAAAATCATAAAAATTGTAATTATGATGAACGGAAAGTAAAATCCCGAACCAATTCATCAATCAATTGTCATGTGTCATTCAATTTAGTAATTTAACAATAAAATTTAACATAAATTAGTAAAGGGTAAATTTATTATAAATATACTAATTTTGGTTAAATTTATCAAATGTGCACTAATTTGGTATTTTTTATGGTCAGAAAAATAATTTAAAGTAAATTTATCATAAATATATTAGTTTGAGATTTTTCAATGAATTAATCCTTACTTTTTTAAGGAGAGATTTGTAGGACATCATTGTTTGCTCAGGAATTCTAACCTAGGAAAGAAAATAATCATATTTTCTGCGACACATCTACTACAAGGCAATGGGTTAAATATCTTAAGATACCCCATTTTCATTATTGCTGCACCCCATCTTCTCGACATCTCCCCTTCTTTGAGAATGTGTTTGTTGTCCGGTGGAGCAATATCCCTCCAAGGTAATTCTTTCTTAGACTTTTGGTGATCAGCTCGGAGGTGACCAATTTACTATAAACTAATTTTTTAAACACCAAAAAAACAAATCGGTACATCGATGATAGATTTACCTATTGTTAATTTTTGTTAAATTTTATCGTTAATTTGCTGAGTTAGATAATATGTGATAGTTAATAAGTGTACTGGTCTACAGTTTTACCTTTTGTTTACATATATATATTAATATGTAATTTTTTATAATATTACTCTAATTTAAGAAAAATTAACAACAAGTAAATTTGTTACAAATGTACAACTTCAGAGTTTTTAATGATTAAAAAATTAGTTTGAAGTAAATTTGTCAATGTATACTAGTGTTATGGTTTTGTTGGTCAAAAAATTAATTTAAAGTAAATTTATCATATATATAAGTTTGGAATTTTTCATGATATTAATTCCAAGACCATTGGCCTAATGATAAAATCATCACCTATTTGGTCTAGTACAAAATTAATATGGTTCAATGCGAAAATTGATTAACGGGTGGGCACCCTTATGATAATGTACAATATGATCAATAGTGTCGATCACTCCATTTCCTATATATCGATAACACCTATATGGAGATCCAAATTTGACTGAGTAGCTATCAACTCGAGCACATGACAAGGAAATGGATGCAATGGAAACTATTTTTTGTCATGAATTTCATATTCTTGTAGCTTTCTGAGAAATAACAAAAATAGTTCTTAAACTTTGATTTAATATGCAATATGATCCCTGAATTTTTAATTTGTTCAATGTTGTTATTAAACTTTAACTCAATTTATAATGTAATCCTCAAATATTTAATTTATTTAATGTGGTTCTAAACTTTGATACATATTCAATGTAGTCTTTATACTATATGAAAATATTTAATGTTGTCTTTGAACTTGAATTAATAAAAGGATAACATTAAACATTTTCTTATAATTCATAGGCCATATTTTAATATATATATAAAATTCATGGAACACATTAAACAACTTAAAAGTTTAGGTACCACATTTCACATTAAGCTAAAGTTCATGAACCACGTTAAACAAATTAAAAGTTTAAGGACCATATTATACATTGAGCCAAAGTTTAGAGATTATTTATATCATTATCCCTAACTCTTCAAATAAGATAAGCTACCCTTTACATTAAATACAGAAAAAAACTTAATTATCACATTTAATACTATATTAAGCTCCAATATTTTATATCAATGGTCATTTATATAACTTATTATGTTTTTTGTAATTTGATCTAATAATCAATTAACCTATGTGCAATAATTAGAGCCGTTTGTTTCCACCAAAGCAAACAAACACACACACACACACACACACACACACACACACACACATATATATTACTCATTAATCTCTTAAATATTACAGAAAATTTAAAACTTATAACAAAATTATCATTGAATTTACGTGTTGATATTTGAATAAAAATTTCAAGAGTCTTGAGCCTACAAAAAAGTTAAAACATGTGATATGCAAAAAAAAAAAAAAAAAATTATTAAACAAAAAACTTGGATACAATGGCCCTTCTTTTTTCAACTGCGTTATTACAAATTTTCATTCCCTGATGCTTCCTAAAACATTAATTACGCTACAGTGCCCTCTATATTAATTAGAGAAAAATATTGCATTTTTTTCAAAATAAATTTTCATTCATTACCAAAATGATACATGATAGAAAATTTCAAAAGTCATAGTAATAAAGTAAGCCCATAGAGCTCCAAAACAAACTAAAAACTAGAAATCAAATGCATATCATTAGAGCATGGTTGATAGAGATAACCATAGGCTCCCTTAAAAAACAAATCTACGACTACATCTAAGTGAAAGGATCGATGACTGATCACCAAATCACACAGCATCATTAGCAATAAGCACATGTCAAGATCTTCATCTATTAATATGATTTTGCGTTTCGGAGTATGTGCCTAGGTTCGGTGTTCCCACTATTATTGTACAGAAACAAATAAACATGTTGAAGAAGCTCATTATGACACTTGTGAAGGCGAGCCTTGTCACCATTGCGAAGCATCAAAGCTTTGAACTAAAACACATTGAACAATCACAAATTTGACACCAAAACTGCTATGAACACTATTGAAATTGGAGGCAGAACACTTATTCATTAAAATTATAATTTAAAATTAGATTAGAGATAAAAGCCTTTAGATAGATGATAGGGAGAGCAAACTTCTAGATCTAAAGCTAGATTAGAAGAGTTAAAAGAGAAGTTAAAGGAAATATAAGGAAAAACAATAGGAGGGGAGGGACAGATCTAGCTCAAATCCCTCCCCTCCATAAGTGGCGGAGATGAAGAAAGGTTCAAAGAGTGAGAGAGAGGGAGGGAGAGAGGGGATCAGGAGAGGAAATGCAACAAAATATAATTTTGAAAAAAAAAATGTTACATTTAAACAAACGTATCTTTTGAGTTTATGGGGTTGTTTGAATCACATTTATTTTGGGACCAATTGGCTTGCTATGCTAAACAAAATTCCCTTTTTCCTCCAATCTAAAACAAATGTATCTCACAAATCAAAAGGAAAAATGACACAAATGTTCCTTAAATTTTGGCATAATGTACAAAATAATCTCCAAGTTTTTAATGTATTCAATGTGGTTTTTCAACTTTTGTTATATGTTCAATTTAGTCCTTGAAACTATATAAAAATATTCAATGTTGTCCATGATCTTGAATTAATAGAATGATAACATTAAACATTTTCATATAGTTTATGGACTATATTGAACATGCACCAAAAGTTCATAAATTATATTGAACAAATTAAAAGTTCAAGAACCATTTTACAAATTAGGTTAAAGTTCATAGATCAAATTGAATAAATTAAAAGTTCATGGCTACATTATATATTTGACCAAAGTTCAAGTACTATTTGTATCACTATCCTCAAATCAAAATTACCCTTTACTATTATTATGAAACTGCACATCTAATCTAGACATGACATTTAATTTTTAAAAACTAAAAATAAAATAAAACATCTTTCATATTTGCACGAACATACATTTCTTTTCGCAGCAATACAATGTCAAAACGAAATTCACATGATTGTGTAAACATATCATGTTTAAGGAGAGTTTAGGGACTTAAAAGGGGTCAATCAATGACAATTTGGACGTCGAATTGTTTCTTGTATAACCGATTATTATCTACTAGTTATCAGATATATAAATAGTAGGTGCTCGTGAAGCGTATCAATTTGACTTAAACGACACATTTTTTCGTACATATATTGTGCAACTTGTATTTCCTCTTCTTTGTCTGATCTAGGTAATAAATGCATATCAACGGTCAATATTATGTACCCTCATTTTTGCAGGAACAAGCAATCTATTTGAGACAGCAAGTTTGAACGTACATGTTCCTTCGCGTTTTGAAGTAAATGGTTTTTGTTGTTAATAAATGGTATTTCTCAAGCCACTCGTAATCCCGCTTCTTCATCCAATTAAACATATTGTATCATCACATTCATTTCGAGTGTAGTCAACTTATGTCTATAATAACATCTCCAACATCTTTCATTTTCATGCGCACATAAAGACATTATTTGCTTCACGAATAATGAATGATTTGTAAAATATTTTCCTTAGATAATCCATAGTATTGCTTAAAATAATTAGCCAATGAAAATCTAGAGATTGGGAATAAAAGGACTTTCTATTGGACCTATTTTACTAACGGTATTTGTTACCACTTTAGCCACTTTAGCGGCTCGGCCAGTTACTTAAGATACCAAATTATTCCATTTTCTGATGTTAGCAATGCATAATGGTCAAATAGGATCATTTTCTTCTTGAGACATTTTAATGTTTTCATTATTGACAATAATTTACATTTAAACATTTTTATACATAATGAAAATATTTTTCGATTATTCATTTTTTTAAAAGAGATATAAATGATCAATTTTAGGAAAAATTTATGCATTTTTCTATAAAACAAATGGAGCCGAACATATTACTAGTAATAAAAAAAGATGATGCATAGAATTGATTTGACAAAAATGGAAAGAAAGATAAGGATTGCGATCCCCATAAATTATAGTTGACTGATGATGACACGTTATGTTTTGTTCGCCTGTGGCTCAACTCGTACGATTTGTATGGAGTCAATCGATTCGCATAGTCATTGGCAACAAAGGCAATTCCCAAAGTTGAAAAAACAAGAAAGAAGTAAATAAAAGCATAAAAAGAAAATAGAGGAGGATTTCCATCTGTGTTACCACGCAATAAATATGTACTTAGAACATAATTAAGGAGAACCATAAAGCCAAAGTACACTATGACAATTTGAGTAGCTCGTGTGTAAACCTTACTACTCTAAGGAACATAGCTTAAAAAGGGATTCCCTGGATGAGTGTTACAATGCTCGGTGACTCTCAGTAGATCAAACGACTAACATTTCGAAATAAAAGATGTGCAATACTTTAATAACAATATGATTAATTTCTCATCTACGATTTCCGTAGGTCTGAATTCAATCGAGTCTCATGCCAGATCCACCGAATCCAAATATCTAGATGTACTGACTTCATATACCCTTTAACAACTTTAGGAAATGGCGGGTCGCAGCTATTTGTGCTCCACTTCGGGGCTCAAATGGTTCTCGTCGCTTTGACCAGTGAGCCACGGGGCCTTGTACCTGTGCCCGGGACCTTCAGGACTTGGGCCATCATTGGACATCATTCTGACGGCCGATTTCTTTCCCAAAAGGCGATCCATGCTTACCAAAGCACGGGGCAATTCCGCACCCTCCAATGGCCTAATGGCTTCTGTCTTGGAGATCACCGAGGCCAACAGTAGGAGAGGAAGAAGAAGAAGAGCTGCTAAACCACGAGACTGCGAATTCTTAGCCATATATTTCCTGGATTATGCACTCCGCAAGTACGAATTGCATGGAGAGACTGATCTCTCTGATGCATTATTTATAATACCGACGCATAAAGCGGGTGTCGCTTTAGAATGTAGCCGATGACTTCGGGGATGGAGGCTTGTTCTTAGACATCCACGTGGTGCAATTCCAAGTTGTTGCTCCCTTTTCTTCAGGGGGTCACTGAAATAAGAAGGCTTGGTACATTCCGAACGAATGAATCTAAGTAGTTCCCAACTTTCCTTTTCCCTTACTCAGACATCACAAAGTCCAACTTCAAGGATATGGACGGAGGAAAGCAAGAGAGTGCATGAATACGCTTGTCGACATTCTCTTGCGACATCACTTTTGCATGATGTGACCGATCATGGTTACGGGTTTGCTCCATTTCCACTTGACCTCATATTGAGATTTTAGATGCTAAAAGAGTTTATCGAATGATGTTGCTACATCTTAATCGGGTGCTAACTTAAATGACCACTTGCTCTTTGCCATATCATTTAGTAAACACATTTAATGTGTAACTCTTATATATCTCTAGAATTATTAAAGAATCTGTATGCATTTTCACTTTGTTGTATGGTATATTATGTCCGATGTTGTTAATTCTGTACTCCACATTTCCCACAGTGTCGCATTAATTTCAATAGCGAATCCAATCTTAGAACTTGAGTATTGAAGATTTTAAATGAATTAGCTGCAGACGTTCAGAGAAATTGTCTTTATACCAGTACTTGCCGTTCTTGTACTTTTCTATTTTTATTATTAATCCAGTGGTACGAGTGCAGAAGTCTTGATAATCTGGAGGACTATTCTAATCTCTATCGAGTATGTTAGAAGAAGTTGAGTCTGGCCGAAGGGAATAGTAAAGAAGTAAAGATCCATGCCAAATTTTTAAATCGTAAATGCGAGTCGCGTGGCAAAACGGTGCGACATGAGATGTAATTCTCTTTCTCCATCATTTCTTGCTTTTCATGTTGGCATTCTCACCTCACATCTAACCACACAGATATATCAATTGCTTGCACGCTTGACATTTTTTTTTTCCAGTCACTCTCAGAAGTCAAATCCTCAGCTTCAAAAGTTCAAGTACCTAATTTGAGAATATGCTTTCACTTGGGCGAAGGGGATCTACTTTATGTTGCATTCGCCAGTGAACTCTCATGACCTACTTTGTACTCAAGAAAAGAGTCAAATATACCAGGAGGGGGGCTACACCTGTACAGACAAATTCTTTCCCAGATTCATGGAACCAATGCCTTGGATTATGAATCTCTTTACGGATGGTACATTCAAATTGATGGTCCAAAAAAAAAAAAAAAAGCGCATTCCAATAGATGTAATGCCGATGGTTTTCATCCACTTATGATCATCTTCATAAAGTTTGTCATGGTTCACATTGAACTAAATATAAATAGATGATATTCATTTTAGTAACCCACGAATAAAAATTCGATTGGAAAAAGTTACCCTTTTTCATCAATAGAGAAAAATATATCCATTTCTTATTTAGTTTGTACTGATGATGATGGGTACAAAAATTTGTAATAAACTAACAACCCACGGCCCCACGATCTAAGTGATGTAACCTAAATGGATGAGTGCAGTTCACTGTACATCGACAATAATAGGCCTCAACTACTAAGGTTGGTGTAGTTGGTTGGAGCATCAACAGTTACCAACTTAGGAATTGAAGGGTCATATGATCAAATCCAACTAATTATGCACAAACGGCTCTAAATCAGGTTCACTTACATAGGTAAAAGTTTGAACTTAAATGATTCTTGGACACATTTTGCAAGGTATTATAGGGGCCTTCATGTAGCCGGATTTCCATGCTAGTGCCCATGATTTATCAAAAAGAAAATGGCCCCGGGATTGGGGAATCGACCTCATTAACTATCATGTAGACTAATTAAGAGCTCAAGAACCCTCAAGCATGTGAAATTACCTTCAATTTAGTTACGAAATTAAGTTGTTTTGGTGTCGTATTTCGATGTCGTGTTGGCACACATATGCATCAAAGCAAGGAGTGAGTATCTCAAGTTACTTACAAAGAGCCATCCGACATGATTGATAATTCCATAAAGACAGATACATATTGCATTAGATGAGGATTGTTGTCCAATTTTCCACGAAACATTGAACTGTACTAGATGTGCATGACCTCCACTCAATCTAGTAATGGACCTATGCCCATTGAAAGCTTTAAGGAACAGCAAAGTTTGGTAACAAATATTGGCCAAAATAATAAAAAATAAGTTAGGCAACAAAACACCCATTTCCAAGATGATTCTCGTACCTCAGAAGTCAAAGTAGATTTGATAGTTCTAAAACTGTAAAGATGCCCTCCCGTGAATTAGACGACAACCTTTCCTAGGGCATAGGTCAATGGGTCATTTCGTCACCTGTTCTTTCACTTCGTCTCAAGCATTATGAATTTATTTTTTCTTTAAGATAAGAAATTCTTTAAATGATCTACAATAACACGATGAAGCTCACATGAGTAATTTAGGAAAAAATCTCTCTCGATGCATTCTGAAAATTCATTAGAAAACGGTCTTATATATGAGAATAATAGAAATCTAAATTAAAAGCCATAAAATCATAAAGAAACATTGATCATATATAATCAGAGAACCATTCACAAAGTATAGAAAATCTCTTGAGATATTACCTAAATTATCTAATCAAATAATCGATATTGCCTAAGACTTTAAGATATTATGTAAAATCACATGAATAAATTAAAAAGAAAGCTCATTGTAGTTTTGAAGAATGTTTCATCCTATGTATGTTAGCTAAGTTTTTTTTTTTTTTTTTTTTTTTTTTTTTTTTTTTGTGTGTGCTTATAACGAGGGATATTCGAACCTTTTAGCTCATCTTACACGTATGTGTGCAAACCGCCTAATTTATATGTGCATGCATAAGGCTCCACTATTAGTAGTTTATTTATAAAACAAACTAACAAGTGCATTGTCTCATATTGAAAAGATATGGGTGCACACGGATGGAATTTGACATTAATTAACTATCATTATTTTATATTAAAAATTCGGATTTTATAATTTTAAAATTAATCATAGCATCCCATTGAAACGGTACGACTATTCATAAATAAGTAAGAGTTATTTATTTATTTATTTATTATTCATTTAATTTCGAATTTTTTATATGTCCTTGTCGCGACCAAATTTTTGGGTGTACCACCTAGAATTTGGCTAATAGATTATTAAGCCTAGACTTAACGCGGGCTCTTTCAAGCCTATATTAATTCGCAACTTAGATTCTAATTCTTAACATACAAATTATTTTTAATCAGGAGTCGCCATTAATCTATTTTTTTGTGGGTCAATTCGAATTCTTCTCTCTGCTCTCTCTCTCTTTTGCTGCACTTTTTCTTTTTTCAACAAAAGCTTAAAACCTTGACTTTTTCTCCACAAACCCTAACGAAACGATGGAAAATTTTCTCTTATGGCCTGAACTTTTAACCTTTGAATTGAGAGAAAAAACCCCGCAATATGGCCATATATTCAATGTGTATGTGGCCTCCTTGAAACCCTACGTGAAAAACCTTTTTATAGGCTGAAGATTAGGGTTTTCATTTCATTTTCAAATCAACATCCGTGAAGATTTCTTTTTCGCACGCGATATCACTTTTTTTTTTCCACATCTCCTGATTTTATCGCCTAAAGATAAGATTGCCACCCAATTTTCTTAAATTCCAAAAATCCACCGTAATATCATTTCAAATCTCCATTTAAGTAATTTGTCATTAAAAGAAAACGGGCTCGGGCCAATTTACTTGCTTCGTGGGCTTAGTTCGACCTGCCAAATTAAAACTTAGAACCACTAATTCAAATATACCCTTCACCGGTCCAATAAATAAATGCAAAATATGTAAATTAAAAATAAATGCACCTACATCTATATGCTATGCAATTGATATTTTTTTCAGGGATAAAATTAACCCATAATTTTGATGTGATAAATGACTAAACAGATCGCCAAAATTTAGGTGTCAACAGTCATTTTAACGTAATCCTTAAGAACATACTTGTTCATTTTGCAACTTTTCTGAAAGGTTGCATTTATTTAGAAGACTAAGAAAACTATGTCGGTTTTTTGTATCAATTACAATCAAGTCTTTTTGAGTTTTCTTTCTTAAATACAGCCATCATTTTAATTGTTTTCCTAGAAAGATCCTAAAGAAATACTAGACCTGCTATATAGTATTTTCAATCAAGATTTTGTAACTTGGAAGAAATGTGTTGGTGACCATTAGTGACATTGCGAAGCATATAATGATACCTCAAAGTCTGACTTCATTATTATTTTCAATCGTTCCCCGTATTTTCCCAACATCCACTTAGGTGACGGGGCCAATAATGCTAAGTTGACCTCTCGCATAGTGATTATTACTTTTGACATGGTGAACGTCGATGTTGGTCAGAGTGCAATCAATCATATTGCCAACTCCCGCTACAAGATGCAAAAGGAGATCATTCCAAACATTGCATGGCGCTCCAAATGAAGGACTGACAACATCTATATGACCATTTTGATAGACAATAATTTAAAGTATCTTTGACACAATTTTATAAAGATAATTCCTTCATTTCAGGTCACGCATGTGAAATATAGAGAGGTTTTCCTTCATTTCACGGCGTGCAATGGAGAACATAGATAGAAGGGCATGTTCATGCATCTGGATGGACCATGTAAGGATCGGTAACGTGTTAGGATTTTTTCATAAATATAAGGGTTACAAATATAGACATCGATTTTATATGTGAGTGATTTTCATAATTTTAATTCACAAATTGGAGACTTGGTTCGAGGAAATCTTCTTTAACCAAGGCCCAAAACCAAATTCAATCACTAAAAATTGATTTCTAGTGACTAAATATGGAAAATTCGGGCACCATTAGTGAATTAGGAGCAATTAGATTTGTCAAAATGAGTCCAAACCCATTTAATAATCCAAAATTACGTAAATGAGTTATAAATGGATCATAGCAGATTTCGTAGGCCAGCATAATGGGTCTATAAAATAAAGAGGCCTAAACAATCCATTTACAGCTTACTTAACCGATATATAATCTCTCTCTCTCTGTTTCGGGATGCGTCAGTTAGTGATGGAAGCTAACGAATCCTCCTCATCTGAGCGGGACAACTCGACGGATCCGTTGAGCGAGGGTGAGAAGATTGGTGGATGGAGCCTCCATTATGGAGAAAGCATCGCAGAGAGGAAAGCAGCCAAGTGTGGGTTCAATGCGGTGGACATTAGTTATGGATTTGGTGATCGGTAACTGATTTTGGTTTGAAGAAATCTCATATTTGCTCTTTGAACAAGTGACTCTTAACCTTATTATGATGATTTATCTGGTTATCCGAAACTGGTTTTATTTTGAAGTTGTTTGTGATTTGTCTTTGTTTGCAGTTGGATTGCGATATTTCTGTGGAAATGAATGAAATGTTATTTTGACAAAAAAAAATTGGTAAAATTAAAATATTTAGAACTAAATTAGCAAAAGTATAATAAGTTTAGGGTTTTTAGACAGATGTTTAGGATTGAATTAACAACCGTACAATAAGTTTAAGACTATAATTTTCCCGTTTCATCTTAGTGCTGTGTCTAAAGTAAATGTCCAAATTACTGTCTTAGAAAATTGGTACGCGCATAAGTTCAAGTTCATAATTATTTTATCTAGGTTATTCAAAATAAATTGTCCAAAGTTTGAACTGGGTCATGGTTTTCGTCATCATCATACCCAAGTTTTATCGCGCTTTCGATCAATTATATTTAGTTTAGGATTTAAGATTTTGCATATATCTATATCTAAGTTTCTTTTCGGCGCGATTCAGAGTGAAATCGGTGTCAATTTGCAGATATTCCTGCTAACTATTTTATTCTTTTCGATTTCGAGTATAAATGCATGATATTTTACATATCATGTGCCGATGTGAGGACAAAAGCTTACAAACCTCCGAATCACTTTGTTTTTTTCTCCTTTTTGTTTTCTTCCTACTCATGGCGATGGAGAATTAAATATGCATGTGCCCGATCGCTTTCCCATTTTGTCCCAAATGGAGAAATAGTCGTGACAATAAAGAAGAATTTCATATGGTACATAATCTGCTAAAAAAGATTTGTTATGCAGTCCGTGTCGATCACCATTGATAACATATAAATTGGAGTTAATCCAACTATATAAATTAATGGTGATGGATTGTCGATTGCCTAGAGAAGATCAAAAGTTGCCAAAAAAGTTTATGAAACTTTAATTGCTATACTCATGATCTCATTGCTAACTTGAATCTGAGTTTGTCCAAAAACTGTTTTGTCTCAACTCTGGGACATAAAACATCAGAGGTATTCCCTCTTGGGTGGGGAAGAAAAAATTACATTTAGGAATTAGGAGGGCCTTTAGGTGGGGAGGGCAGACTCCACCACATAAGAGGTGTTTGAGGAATTGGTAGGTTAGTATAGTAGCAGCCCGCGCAAGTAAAGGTGGACGGGTAGGTGAAACACCCACTGCAAACACCCACTGCAAGGTTGATCTGTGCTTCGTACAGTGTCTCTTAACCGACGTGTCAGCATTATACCCCTAGTTGAGAGACATTGTGTCCCTCATGTAGAATATTTGTGTGCACTAACATTCTCAAATTTTGTGCCATTTTTTTTTTAAACTTAACTTTGGTAGAAAGCTAGAAAGATGAATGTGGAAAAAAGAGTCTTATATAGGAAAAATAGAAGGAAGCTATTTTAAGTTAAATAGGAGAGCACCTATACAAATGTTGTTAAAAGGTTAGGAAAAGTGTCAAAAATGTCCTAAATTATTGTACTGGTCAATTCAGTTTTAAAAGTTGAACACAAATTTTGCCATTTTTAATTTAATTTTATTAATTTTCTTCTTTTCCCCCCTTATTCCCTCTATTGGCCATCACAACCTCGTAGATGGTTGATGAAGGTCACTAGCCACTAGCAAAGGCCTCAATGCCCACTCCTAGGCGAGGGTTCCCCATGCTGGATCTAGTGAGGGCTGTCCTCGTCGGCCTCAGGTGAGGGTTATCTGCACTTGGGCTAGCGAGTGCGGCCATCACTTGAGGCAGTTGGCTAGCAACCTCCATTGGCCATCATCAAGGCCTAGCGATGATTGGGAAGAGGAAAAATGGAAGAAAAAGAAAAATGAAAAAGAGAAAAAATTAGATAATAAATGCAAAAATTCTCAATGTTAACATCGACTATACCATATAGAATGGTTGGTGCTAACTAGGGGTGAGCAGCGATCTAGGGTTGACCTTGGACCGACCCTGGACAGGCCCTAGACCGGCCCAACCCTGCCGGTCCTGGTCCGGTTCCCAAGGGGACTGGGTCGGTCCTTGGTTCTAAAATTTCAGAACCAACACTGTGCGGGTTGGTCCTCGGTCCTGAGGGTTTTGGGTGCGGGTTGGTTCTTGGTCTTGAGGGTTTTGGGTCGGTCCAATCCTGGACCAACCCTGTATATTATATTATATTATATTATATTATTTATAATTCTTTTATATATTCAAACCTAAGTAAAATGATGCTAAAGCTGTTGACTCCTTAGGCTCAAAGTCATGGATAGACGGCATCTAATTCCAAAAGGCGTGAAGTTTACGCCATAAAGGTCTTCACGGCCTCCTCCTCCACAGTCTAGAGTACATTCTTCACCGTGAGGACCAAGGACTTCTCATAGTCACGGACTCGCGACGTCCAAAACGACGTGAAGTTTACGCCGTAAATCTCCTCACGGCTTCCTTCCTCAAAGTACGTTCTCTTCCATTCTGTTTTCTTTGTTCTTCAATTTGCCAAAATCAAAAGTAGCAACATCCCGCTTACCGCATTGTGGACCCTATCTTGTCTCATATCTCGATGAGCGGTTAGTAAGTATGAAATTTCTATTATTGTGTTATCTTAAATTTGCTAAATATATATTGGTATTTATAGTTTAGTTGCACAATGCCGCATTGTGAATCGATGTATAATTTGAATTTGTAGGTTTTCTTTTTTAGGGAGTATAAAAAAACAAGATGAAAAAAATTATCGATCGATCCCGGGTTGACCTTGGAACCGGACCGAACCCATTGGGTCGGTCCGGTCCTTGGTCCCAAGCTCAATAGGGTTGGTCCTCGGTCCTAAAAATTGAGGACCAACACTGTACGGGTTGGTCCTAGGGTTAGGGGTGGCCCGGACCAACCCGGATCATGCTCACCCCTAGTGCTAACTAGAATGCCACATTAACAACTTTCGGCCAAAATTAGTCCAGATGACAAAAGTGACAAATCATCAGAGGATTTATGACTAAATTAGCAAATTATGAAAATATTTATGACTAAATTAACATGATTTTAAAGTTCAAGAGAAAATTGACAAATCATTAACATATTCATAACTAAATAGATGTAATTAAAATGAATAGGATTGAGTTGGGCTCCGTACCTTAGTTTTAGGACTTTTTGAACAATTTTCCTTTTAAAGACTTGGGCTCCCAAGTGGCCTTCACACATCAAATAATTTGATTATATTGGTCTTGGGCTTGATTTGTCTTGCATAAACTTAAAATTCATGAAAAGTTGGGCTTAAAAAATTTCGAAATTTCTTACTTATTAATATTAGCTTTTTACACAAACATGTATGTTGGAAGTTAACTGCTCTGTCTAATTCAATTATTGTGTCTATTCATGAGATACTTTGATTCTTTTTTCTTATATAGATGCATTCTTTCAGTCAAAAAGCTATTTTAGTTTCCGTGTGTTCATGTTGAGAGACTTTGAGAGACTGCTTTGTATCGAAGGGCATTATCGCCACAGGAAAGTGATTTCAGAGACCTCTTAACAGTACGATTCTGTTCTGTGTACCACATTTCTTTCAAACCTCCGACTGAGGACAAGGTAATTTCTTAATCATGGAGGAAGAGAATAAACAGACATCATGTCAAGAAAACGAAGGTATTGGAATTGTCCTATTTATTTCTCCGAGCGCAGTAACGCCACAACCTTCATGTCATACTTGTCTTGTAGTACAATAATGTCATCTCTTTTGTGTGAACAAGACAACCCATGAAATCTAATCGGCAAACCGAACACGTTTCTCCCTACACACCTTTGTCACTAACTTTATCTTCACCTTCATAGCTCAAATTTCCCACTTTTGGTGAACCATCCTTCTTGGAAGAATCGCCGCTAATTTCCTCCACGAAGAGCCGAATATTCTCATCAGATGATCCACCTGCCGCCACCGCCTTCCGAGCCTCGGCCTTTAGTGCCATCGCGTTTTTTCTCAACTGCTCAGCTACTGGCCCAACCATGACCTCTTCGATGCATTTCTCAATCACTTCACTGCTTATGTTTCCATCAACTTCCTTCTTGATCCTCACGCCAATCTTAAAGACATCGACAATGAGCTTTGCGTTGGTCGGCTGGTCAGTCCACTGTGGGTAGGCTATGAGAGGGATACCAGAGCAAATAGTCTCGAGCAAGGAATTCCATCCACAGTGAGTGATGAAACATGCCACAGCCGGGTGTGACAAAACTCTAGTTTGAGGAGACCAGCACACGACTTGACCTTGGTCTTTGGTTTCTTCAAGAAACCGTGATGGAAGTTGCCCTGCGCCATCAGGCGTCGGGAATTCAGGCGGCTTCACCACCCAAAGAAAGGGACGCTTCACGTTCTTTAGAGCCGTGGCTATCGCTTCCATTTGCTTGGCTGGTAACACAACTATGCTCCCAAAGGATACATAGATGACTGAGCTTGGAGGTTGCTGCGTCAACCATTCAATGCAAGTCTCATCTGATTTCCACATATCCACACTCGCATTCTCAAGTTCTTGATCTTGGCCTAGCAACGTTGGAGGGACTAGTGGACCGATTGGCCTTATCGGATAAGGCTCGCACATCGAGTCTATGACATGTTTCTCAAGCTCATAGAAAGAATTCCCTAAAACCCATTTGAACTTCTCCATGCCTTGGAATACTTCAGAGAATAATTTGGGGAAGCTGCCAAATGGGTTGTTGGGGAGCACAAAGGATGGCAGATCCTCCTCCTCCATCGAAGGTAAACCCGGTAGTTCCACAACCATATCAGGGTCTGTCAGAGTCGGGAAGGCGCTGAGCTTATTGAAGCAGCGATAGTATATCGCGTACAACGCACACGGTTGAATCCATAACATGGCACAAGGGATGTTGTACTCGGCGGCTACATCGGAAACCCAGGGCACGAAAGGGTTCGTGACTAGGCATAAGAGCTTCTTCGGACTCGTGTAATGTTCTTTGATTAGAGCCGAGAGATTGCTAGGCCCATGTTTACCTAGGCTGTCCATGTAGACGTCGAGGTTGGTCTTCCGGTCGTAGTCAAGGCTCAGGCCGTCGGAGTAGAACAGGAGCTCGATACCGGTGACAAGGTCAGCGGGACCGGCACCAGAGGACTTAAGCATGCGGTGGCGGGCGATCTCGGTGGTGGCAAGGGTGACATGGATGCCTTTGGCGGCCAGACGCTTGCCAAGCCTTAGCATCGGGTTGATATGGCCCTGAGAAGAGAAGGCCACCAAAAGGACATGGTTCTCTTCTTTCTTCTCCTCCGCCTGAGCCATGGACAACTGCCACGCACCCGGCCGCCTGCCGCCGCCGGCACGTGCAGAGAGAGAGAGAGAGAGAGAGAGAGAAGGTGCTAGAGGAAGGAGGGCGTGGAGGAAAATTTGGCAGGCAACTGCGGTCTGCCACTAATTTCTCTTAGGTGGTGAGAGAATGTGATGAGCGCATTTGTTCTGTGTTTTGTTTTGGTCGGTATTTGTTCTGTGTTTATATGAGCGAATTGTTCGTGGAAACCATCGTAGGCAGGCGGTGACGTCGAGTGATGAGCAGATGCGTTTGTGTGCACGTGGAATTTTTATGCTTCTGGCGAAATCTTTACCCAGGAGAGAGTATGCCCCGCGACAGATCGATTTAGACATGGTACATACGGGGAGAAAGAGAGGATTGGGAATCAAATGTAATAAATAAATAGCAAAAAAAAAAATTGCAGAAGTAAATTAAATGATTAAATATCACGAAAAATCTCAAACTAGTATGTTTATGATAAATTTACCTAAATTAATTTTTTGATAATTAAAAATCCAAAACTAGTATACTAGTGATAAATTGTCAAATTGCTAAGTCGAAATACATGAGACAGATTACAAATATACCAATTTAAGATTTTACCTTCTATTTGTTACATGTATACCAATTTGTGGTTTTTTTTTTATAGTATTTAACCAATTTAATGGAAACTAACAAAGGGTAATTTGTTATACATGTACCAGGTTATGATTTTTGATGATAAAAAAAATAGTTTGTGATAAATTTATCACACAAGCACTAGTTGGAATTTTTAATGGTTAAAAATTAATTTGAGATAAATTTGTCACAAGTATATCTGTTTGAGTTTTTTGTGGTCAAAAAATTAATTTGACGTTAATTTGTCATTGATGCATCAAGGTTTTTCGTAATATTAATTCTTAATGAATAGTTCACGCAAGTTTTCTAATGTAGATTGATGCATTAAAGAAAAATACAAATATGCTATGCAAAAACCCACTCTATATAAATTATTTTCCTAAAAGCGAGCTTTTAATCATGCAAATAGGAATCGAACCAATATCCTACATGGAAAGAAATCCTAAGTCTGTAATGCAAAAGTGGTAACTTTGTATTTTCATGACTCTCAAATTAAATATAAGGAAATTAAATATACTCTAAAAGATGGAAATATGTAATTTTATCCTAAACACATACACAATTCTAGTCTAATTCTGTGTGATGGATCGCGAGAATGCAATCTAAAGTTACTAACATGCAAGATCGACTATTTGTTATTTTTTTCTCACAGCATAAAAAAGAAGAAGTAAATATGCAATAATGGGAGGAAATACGCACATATTCAATTCACTATATATGCAATGCAACTTATCGATGTTTCACAAAAGAACATTCATTCAAGAGACCCCTAATGTGCTGGCACTTATTATAAAATATGAAATCCTATCTTAATATGCAAAATTATGCAAATTATGCAAAATTATGCAAAATTATCAATATGCTTAAAGATGTGAGCACAATCAATCACGAATGCACAAAGTTTGACCTCAAAATGTGTTTTTTCATGGGAAATTGCCGGTTGCTCTATAGCATCCGTACAACTCAAGTGTCCCTAGGAGTGAGATTCGTGGATGGTTTTGTCAAGAATCTCCTCATTTTGCTGCTCCGAAGAAGAACCGCGAGATTAGATTGATAATTTTCACCATTGTTGTCTCTGCGGACAGTGCAAACCGGGCAAACATCCTGCTATCGACAATCGAGGACATTAAAGGAAGGCTTCTCAGGCTCGAAGATCCGATACACGCTTTGACATTAAACCAGATGGGGGGACAAAAGTGAAGACTAGCTTTTAGAAGATTAGATATCCAGAATCCAAGCCAATGGTTCGGGCGTTAAAAGGAGACAGGTCTTGCGAGACCCACCATACTTTCTTGGGAGCGTGGGATGTATCTGGCTTTCGAGAATGATGATGATTACGATGCTAATGAAGAACAGTCGGACGAATCCCAGCAGTCAAGTGTCTCAGAAACTTGGCCAAGTTCATCAGCTCCTCGTGAGATAAATTTTTTTTTTTCCTCTTTATTCTCCCAAGGAAGTGACAGGAAGCTACCCTAAACTTCTACTTTCAGAAATTCTCGTCCCTCTACCACCTAATAACACGCCTCTTCCGGCAATATTTGGTCCAGCGTTAAGGTGATTACACGCGATTTCTTGCAATGGCTTTTGCTTACAGAACAGAATAGGATACTGCTCCAACAGATATCCTCTGCGCTTCTCTCGCATAGACAGAAAGATCAAGCACAAAGCTGCTAGTACTTATGTAAGGACCGAACCGAGTTCGTAATTACTTCTGTGTTGGAGGGATCATAGGATGCGGTTTGCCGCAGTTTTGAAAATTTGAGAAAATGTTCCTTCTTCAACTAATGAGGTGCTTTCAACAATCACACTTTTAGCAATTCCTAATAAACCACCTGACTTTTTGGACACAGTTTCAGTTGGTTTGTCATCCTTAAACAACTTTGGGATGCAGCAGCGATGGCTCCCGAAGTAGCGCCTAAAATAACCTTGGTCTCCCACTCAACCAGAGAACAAGCGACCAGAGAATCAATGAAATGGAACAGGCAAAAGGAACTCCATGTTGCCGCCAACAAAGCAGCTGTGATGCAAGAAATGAAGAGAGGACCGGTCGTGAATAAAAAGGGGAACCACCTTTATGAAGAAAGCTTTGGTAAGAAACAATAAACATAGTTGCCAATGTGTCGAACATGTTCATTGTGGTTTGAAGAAAATCGACCACGGGTCATTTGCATTAAAAAGTTCTGAAAGCTACTTAGTAACCTAGGTTACGCTAAAAACGTGCTAGAATGAAATTAACCGCAAATCTAAATCTGCTTTCAAAAATTTAAAGTTCTGTCATGTCGCGAATCATTTTAGGAACGTTGACTCCACCTCCAAAGATTTTTCTGCAAACCAAGACTTTTTGGGAAAAAGTCGTCGTAGGGCCGTTTTTGTTCAGAAATTGTCAGGGATCATTTTTTGTAGCGCATTTGGGAGGCAAGATGATTCAATTGGTAAGGAAAAATATCAATTTGATTATTGACTCGACAATTGAATTTTTAAAGACCGAATTGGATTAATTCAAGGAGGATTGAGTGTCCAATGGAAGAGAAACCGAGCCAAATTCGTGTGCTCGTACCACCCACGATGTTTGGACCATCTCAGGCTTCTAGAAGTGAGCCTTGGTGGCTGATTTTCAGCCTAGGAAGCAGCTAGTGGTGAATGATGGTCAAGGGAGACAATTGTAGAGAAAATAAGGCTTGTGGCCCCCCTTGTCCCCCTCATCTCTTCCCTCTCTCCCTCTAGTCTTCGACCGGCACCCCTTCAGCCTCCTCCTTGTTGCTTTCGAACTACAGTAGCCAGTAGAGAAGCCACTGGAATCGTTTGTGCCACCGATCATCGTTATAGCCACTCCCGCCTCGCGCGCACGCCACCACTGTTCCGCACCCATTCGTGCTACCCCGACGCCCAGCAACCTTGTCTCACGTCCCAACTGCTGTGTTAGGACTTGTTGAGCCCAGCCAAAGCCACCTCGCCCCTGTTCAGCCGCCATGAAGCACCGTCGGTAGCCACTGAGTGTCCTTGCTACCTCTACCGGTCTTGCCTCGCCAACCAGCCCTCGTTTTCCCTCTTTTGCAGCCTTGAATAGAGAGCAAATTAGTGGATTTCCAGCAGCATATCAGGCCTATTTTGAGGTTGTTCCAGATCCCGAAAGCTAGGCTTGTTTTGGAGAGAGTTAAGCAGGTTAATGACACTTAAAGGTGATTAGTTTAAGTTAAGTATGGATTAGGTTGTTAGTTATATTAGATTGGTGAATTTAATTAATTACCGATGCATGTTAGGTGGACAGTTAATGCAATTAGAGCCTAGATAAGCTCTAGTATTCAACTAGAGTGGTTCGGTAATTTTTCGGGCTCGTCTCGGCTTCCAAGTAAGCTTTTCCGAGCCTAAGTCGTATTTATTGTATTTATTTATTAATTTCCATATTAATTAATTAATTAATTTATTTTCCGAAAATTAAACCAGGATAACCGGTAATCGGAATTTTGTGCTAATTGCAATAGTGCTTTTTTTTTTATTTAATTGAGTACCAGATCATGCAATTTGAGTGTGAATGGTGATTGTTGATTATTATTCAATAAATGGACAATTTTGATCATAATTCTAGAAAATTGCCAATGGGGCCGTGATTACCACATAATTCTAGAAAATTGCCAGTGGGGCCATGATTACCACATAATTATAAAAGATTGCCGGTGGGGCCGTGATTATCACCAAATCTAGATTTTACCAGTGGGACCGAGGTTACCCCTTAATCTAGGTTGTGCCCGTTCTGCCGTGACTAAGAGTTTAGAATGAATAATTGAAATAACTATGTGATGGTCTCAATGACATGTAATTGACTGAGTTGATTGATTAATGATTCGATCTAGTTGAGTAAAGTGATTTGTGAAATGATGTTTGAATAATGGTTTGAATTGTATTGTCTGATAGGAAGGATTTGAGGTCAAGGTAAGTCATCTAACTCGTGTTGTGCTTAGGCAGCCTTCAGGGCGTATTTGCTTCCTAATCGGGTCTTAGGAGGGTAGAACTTGCTGAGACGTAGTCTAACCTCGTTGTGGGATAACAATTTTAGGCCCATAGATGCCAGGTCAAGAGTTTTTTGGACGACCCAAAAGTGTTACAGAGAAGACATCTAATTTCCGTTACCTGGGAGCCCTAGGGGCTGGACCTATGAGCTAGTGAGGTCCATGGTTTGGATTAATGTGGGTCACCCAAAAGGTGCCCCAGTGATACCGATCGTGGTACTGCCATGCTCAAGATGGTTAGAGAGAGGGTCCTACTCTAGAATCTGAGATCCCTTTGTACATCCTAGAGGCCGCTTTTGGAAAGGGAACAGCTAATCCTCCTCAAGGTTCGATAATAGATGCAATGGACCTGGCTCTTGAAGTCCCCGTGTCCCCGGTGCATTCGGCTCAGGGCTCCAGCTAGAGTGTGGAAGAGGGTGAGATCGTGGAGGACGATGAAGAGGAGGATAAGGACCCGTAGATCGGAAGCCCCCACCCCTACTTGTAGACTTTGCTTTGGAATTGGCTTGTGTAGAACCTGACGTTGATAGTTTGTATCGTACTATATACATGATGGTGTGCAATGTATATATGTGTGGTCATTTCAGGTTCAAAGATTTACGGTCCTTTTTTTCTATCCCATTGTTTTATTGTCTGGGTATTATTTATATGCTTTCACATGCGTATTAAAACCAATGGGTCGGCGACGCATCTTGAGACGTCACTATTTAATTGGCCAAGGAGGGATGGACACGTGCTCGGAGGATTGGGGCGTGACATGCATGGATAGAAACAACAGCATGCTTCAACCCATAGTCTTTTTACCACTCATGCTCTTAATGACTTTTTTCGTTTTGCTTTTTTAACGGATGAGTCAAAGGAAGAATCCATGAAAAGAGTATAGACATATGCCACAGCATTATTTTCGGATTGTTGATTCATTGCTTGGGATGAAGACTAAAGAGGACAAGGGCTCCCGCTTGCCTAGGGAGTAGAAGTTCAAGTAATCCAGGGGATGGTACTTGTGTGACAACTCGGCTTTTTTGAAAGCCTGGGCGATAATTTTGTACATCATCATTATGGTTTGTCCCTGTCCACATTATCAATACACATACGAGAATAGTGAATGTTAATCTTTTTACATCATCATATCTCCTGGAGAAAAAAACTAAAATGATTGAAACGGGGTCGGGTCCCAAATTTGCCCTTTATGTAGCTCGGCTTGGTCTGCTTGGATCACTTCATTTTCTGCTTAATTCCGTTTGTTATGTTATTTAGTTTCGATTTGCTTGGACATCATCGATTTACATGTGTCATCACTATTTCTTTACAAGACGAAAGAGTTTATCCTTAATCTGATCTGCCAGAAGAGAATTTCCTGCACTGCAGCACTAATAGGGACACCCTCCGGCCACATCGATATCTCTACATACACACATATGTGCTCATTTGCACTGATCTTGCTTGCGCTCTTCAACGCCAGCTCCATCAGCACTAAATTATTTGCAGCTGCATATCAAAACCAAATCAAGCATTGGTTGCCACCAAAAATTCAACTCAAGAAATTAGATAGGCCGAAACAAAACTAGAAAAATGGAGGAAAACATATGCATTTAAAAAGTTCGGAGAGTCGGTCTCAGAAATCTAACATGTTGAATCAGAATGCCGTCTTAATGTCTTATACAGTGAGTTCTAGCGATTATTAGCTGATACACAATCTCCAGAGGGAGCCAAATCTGTACACTCTTTACTGGAGGCGTTTATGCTCGCTCAACTCAGTTAGTCAAAATGAATAGAAATGGGCATCTTATACCTGCATCTTTGTATGGTTGCCAACGATAGCAAGAGCAGAGAAAATATTGGTTTTCAATGTAAATGAAGTGTTGTGCCAATCTAATTGCTTTCACGTACGTCGTGCGAATACTCTTGTCTACTTTCAAGTTCTTTCCACAGTTAAGATTCTGCGACCATGAAGAGATTGAAAGAAGCAACATTATCAATGTGGAATTCTATCTCTACTCAAAAACACTAAAGACTTTGCATAAAAAGGAAGAGTGACTTTCTAATGTAAGAACACTTTTCAAGTTATGCACATATAATAGCCAATTGCAAATCTACCAACATGGTATAGCAACTAAAACTTACTTGCTTTGCAGCTTCTTCAATGCTCTTCGGGAATCCCTTTACAGAACCCGAATCAATTGATCTAAAGACCTATGCCAACAAAAAAATAAAAATGAAAGACGGTTGTCACACTTCATTTGTTTAAAATTGAAGTCCCTTGAAAATGGTAATTAATTTGAAGTAAATTCTCCCGAACTGCACATGCCAATTTTTCGGGTCGTCCTTGTCCCTGACTTGTACTATTTTGTTGCCATTGGGGCTTGTCGAGGGACAAAGTATCCACGAAATCCTGTTGAGCCTTAAGAGAGCATTCTCATGCCAACGCCTAACATTTTTCGGCTTAAGCTCGCGCCACTTCACCGCCTTTCTCCATATCTATGCAAGATTCTTCAATTTGTGTACTTGTCCCTCAACTTTGCAATGTAGATCATGCCATTGTTGCCTTGGGACATTGACAGTGGACTATAATCATCACAAAAAGCAATTTTTTCTCATGATCAAAACATAACATATACATGTTATTACAATGCTAAAGGTAAACATTAGCATACTACCGTGAATGTGGGGCCGTGAATGTTATTCTTAAAGACGGTATCAAGATTGCTATAGAGTTTGTGCTCTGGACAGTCATATCGGCCATTGCATTGGTCTAGCCCGCCAATGAATGCTGTTATTTTTTAATTGTTTCTCGAGGCTTGAGTGTCAAGAACCATGCACTTTTGGTGGTGTGAGTATAGGGTCCCCACCACTTGGACTATAGAAGATCCACACTCCAACAAATCAAACCAAACATTTTCATAGATTTATCTCGGATTTCAATCGAATTGTAGCCTTTACAATATTGTAAAATTCCCTTTTAGAGCTGTCCTAAATTCATGTCATTAGGTTAGAAGACACATGATATGATCTAGGACAGCATGAGATAGATCAACGAACTTTCGCGGATTGCCTGATGAGAGAAAATCTTTGTTATAAAATTATACCGAATTGGAGTAATCAGGTAATATACAACAAAAGCGGTGCTTTTGATGCAATTTAACGATTAGATTTTGATTAAGAATTGACCTAAACATTTAAGGATACATACTGATTGCTCGAAAATGCTGAGTTTGGTACTTGCATAACGACGAGCAAGCACACAGCTGATGCCAGAGTGTCGAACAAACTTCTTTGTCTCTTCATCATGAGGTTGCATCACGCCATCCTGCGCCACAACATGGCACATGCCAAGTCTCAGTGATGAGAGATCTCAATAAAGAACTATCCTTTCTTAAGTCATGGATTTGAAATTTTCTGGCTAAACGGTGCATTGCACCATAAATGAGGATACTTATTCAAGAAAGTGCCATTATATAACACATTCCCCAATTGTATCTCATAAAGGCAAGCCGAAAGAAAGAACTATTAGAGGTCAAGAATTTGTGTTAAAAAAAAAAACAGTTCTTATACTGTAAACATTCATTAAGCCGATAGTAAAAGTAGGAAAATCCTTCACAGACTGCGCACCATTGATAAAAGGATGATCCTTACTCTACCGCACTGGCGCAATAGATCAACCGTGATGGAAGTCATAGGCGGGCAAATTTTCTCAACCTCGTAGTACTCCGATCATCCCGAAAACCATAAAGACATTTCCATGTTTTAGCAATGCTTAATTACATGTGAGTATGGTCTAGTATTACTGTCTTCAAAAGGATGAGCTCAGGCCGAACACATCATGGTCCTTCACACAGAAGTGCTCATCTTGCGAGGGGTTCTTATGGGTCGGGATTATTGACACTTGAATTGTACCAACAATGAAACAATAAAGGGAAGAACAACAATAATCATAAAAATTTTGTCATACACGACAGCCGATTTTCCTTCCACTCTCGAATTCGGTTATGACAGCAATAGCCAAAGGGACATTTCTGTTGTTTTAAATCAAGGCGCTTTCATCATTTGACGAGGAAGTTCTCCATTCTGCTTCGCGTCCGTAGCCTTTACCGTCCTCTCTAGCTTCACCGTTGGCCGCCGGGTCCACTGGAAGCCGCCGTCGGCCTTCCATCTTCGATCACGGCAGATGCATGAAGGAAGGCACACAACACACACGCACAAGAAACAAAGCTCGATCCTTGAATCCAAAGTTCATTGTCGTTGATTCGAGGTTCACCGGAGGTGAATCGTCGTCGATCCCACCATTCATGACTTCGATTGCGGTTCCGGTGTCGTCTGGTTGCAGTTCCGATCGCATGCTGTTCTGACCACGAGGCATTCATGCGATTCGTTCTTTCGCTTCAGTGATCGGTGGAAGTTTGCAGTAGATACGAATCGCATGGAAAAGGATGCCCCGTCTCAGTTGACTCCAACCATCGCTTACGAATCTTCTCTCCACCGATTGAGCTCTTCACCTTCTCGCTCTAGTCCAAGCCCAAGAGTCATCCTCGCGTCAAATGAATGTACGGATACTGCTCAGGAAGTGCTCAATGAAATGACTGAAGGAATCCATCCGTTATTCTGTCCTGTTGATGGCTGTTAGAATCAATGCTATAATAGTGAGGCTGTGCTCGCTTTCTGGAAAGTCACTGAGTCGTCATCTCGAGCTCGCGCCCTCCTCACCACCAATTCATCAGGTCGTCTCTTCTCCAATTAAGCCTCGTTATCGGTGTTGATTTGTTCTAGACTCGTCTCTCTTGATCTCTCTTCTGTTTATTTCCCCCCTCGCCTTTCACTTGACTGCTTCATCGTCAGACATTTGCTGCGTCGTCGCGCCAAGACACTCCTCATCGCCAAAAGCTAGAAGCGGGACTGTGACAGCAGAAGCCTAGGAGATGCGGTCGCGATTGCTTTCGATAATTTTGCTTGCATATCTCACTGCGTCGGAGGGATCGAGTCAACTAAAACCTTCCACAAAGAACAATAATCATTGATAAATCACACGTAACAGTAATCATCGATGTGCCATTTTGATACTAGCAACATCATCTAAAAGCAGTTTCGCTTGGATAGCAAACCGACCGAATAAGAAGGAAGCAACTGGAATAACATCAGCTGGAGCTTGAATTCATGGAAACGAGCAGCGGCGGCAATGATCCACATCTGACGCCCCTGAAGGTCTTCTGGTAGAGATATTGCTAGCCGAAGACAACGAACGTGACTTGGAATATCTGTCTACTCCAAGCTCAGCGTCGAGGCAGAGCGAGCGGCTTCTTTCTTCGGTCAGACCGACTGCGATGTCCTCGCAGGGCAGAGGGCGGAGGAAGGGAGAGGGAAGGCCAGGTCAAGCTAGGGGAAAAGGTTAAAAGGTAATGGGGCTGGTGGGTCTGGGTCGCGGATCAAATCAATGGGTTGCTCTTGTGGGCCGTGCCAATTGGACCAACTTGGCCTTTTCTATTTGTTATTTACTTTTATCTTTTTATTACTCTTTTTCTTTTGTTCTTTTTTTATTTCCATTCATTGTTTTATGCTCATTTTTTTTAGAAAAACGTATGCCTAATTTTTTACTAAAATTCAAATGTCAATAGTTTCGAATATATTTACCCTACTATTTAAAGAAGAATATCATGCCATCGTGAACAAAGTACAAGATATTGTATGTTTTTGTTGCATCAATTCTTTACTTCCCAAAAAGCTAGAGTAGTTTATTGATCGATGGAAAAAATAGGCCAAAAAGATGGGACAATCCAATCGAATTGAATTGGATATGTGTTGATGAAATATTGACTCATTCAAAATGACTTAATTGATGACTTGGATTCATATAGACCCGATTTCCAATCTTGCCCATTTGGCAGGTTGAAGTCCTAGAATATCACGATGGAAGATTAAACAGAGATTAGTACAAGGCAAGAGAAAGAGATAGTTTTCTTTAGTAAAAATTGATCTCTTCGTGTTTTATTTTTCCTATTTGAGGATTCTTTTCGATTTATTGAAAGTTCTCAAAGTGAAGAAATGATTAAACATGGTAAAGAGTCGAGGAAAAAGCAAAAGAAATGAATAAATATGTTGAGAATAACATAGGTTTAAATAAAACCAAATTTTATAAAATTTCACCCAAAAAACCGACCATGATTGGTCAAGTGGTCCATGACTTGATTTGCAAGTCAAAGGTCACAAATTTGATTTCCCAATCTATTATCCATTTTGGGATAATTATGCGAATAACTTGGCAGAATTATTTTGAACAGTATCTAATGGCGAACGCATTCACCCGTTGGTGGCCAAAGATTATTGTGGGTTAGAGAAACTCCAAATAGAATGTCCAACAAAAACATTTGAGTTGCCGTTGATGTCCTTCAATGACGAGCTGTAATTGTACTTTGACAATTTTCCATTTCCATGATGATTTCGAGAGACTTCCCTCACACACGGAATCATAATTATATATATATATGTATATATATATATATATATATATATATATATGTATGTATGTATATTGACAATAATGATCTAGACCATCAGTATCTCCACGACCCAAATGAGCTCATCGTTGTCCTTCATGTGGAAGTCTGCCTTCAAAACCACTATCCCGTAGGGAGTTCTCATAGTTCGAGGTTGTTAACACTTGAATTTTGCCAACAATGCATGAATAATGATAAAAGGCAATTTTATCATACACTATTGACACCCAAATTTTGCTGACCATTTAGGTCTCCATTTTTTGCAAATATATATACGAAGAAGAAGAAAGAAGAGAGACAACAAAAGTTTAATAAAAAGTTTGAAAAAAAAAGAGAAAAAAAAAAGAAGGATATAAATATAAAATCGAGGGGGTCGTGTTGTCCAGCCCACTTGGCAATTTTCGGCCTTTTCATTCCCAACCCCTCTCTTTCAGCCCATTTCTTTTAGTTCGCTTATTTTCTTTTGGCCCATGAGTCCAATTCACTCTCCTTGGCCCATCTCTTTCATCTTTTCTTTGTTCTCATAAGCCCGCCAGTACCTAAAAAGGAAGCCCAGCCCATCTTCTCCCTTTCCTTGCACACGCTCACCCCCGTGAGGAGAAGAGCGTCGGTGACGCAAGGAAGGGAGAAGCAAGAGTGACGCGCGGGTGACGGAGGAGGGCTTGTCTGCGCTTGCGCGGGAGCGGGAGCGGGGCTGTGAGCGACGAACCGTGACGAGAGCGAAGCCGGCGCCTTCTAATATCTCGCGGCCACGGCTGATCGACGTCGTCAGCTTCCTCCGCAGCACCATCCGCTCGTAGCCGTTCCTCGTCGTCGCTGGTCCCATCTTCAGAGAACTCTAGACGCGCTCTGTTTTGCGTTCAAAAGCGCACGCCATTTCTTGCATAATCGGTTGTCCGACGGTGTCTAGATTCATGGTCGATTCATGTCCACTTCATTAGTTGTTGAACTGAATCTGAATCTGTGTTTTTCCCTTTCGTTTATGTTGTGCTCTTGCGATTCCCTGTGCCGGTCGTCTATTGGCACGAGTTTGGAGTCGCTATTCTCAACCTCGTCGCCGGCGGTGCCCGCCGGTCGAGGCCGCCAAGTCAGTGCATTCTTTGCTGTTTTAGTATGCTTCCTGTGTAATTCTCATACTGTTTTGTGCGATTTTGGAGCTCATAATTTCCTTGCCTGAGTGGCTCGGTCTTGGCCGGAGTCGTGGCTGATGGGGGAACATTTGGACGTCAGGTATTGACGTCGGACCGATAGGGATTCTGCCGTGAACTTGTGTAGTGTAGTTCAATCGAGCTCATGATACGGGTTGTTGCGAGGAAAGAGAAAACGTTTGAGAAAGAAGAGAGCGTGATATGAGGGAAAAGGACAAAATTGGGAAAAAGACAAAAAAGGAAAAACAAACTGTGATTCAATTGAAAGATTACACAAGTCACGCAAGTTGAAGAATCGAAGGTGTGTCGAACTGAAAGGTTGTCCTTAGCTAAGAGCCATGTAAGGCCTCAGTAACTTCGTGCTTGGAAACCGAAGGTTGTAGATCTCTAGAGATGTGTTGCTCAATGCGTCGAGACCGACCAAGATAGAGACCAAATTGTAACAACTATAGTATGTGATGCAGTTGTGGTAGAACTTGCAATACTTTAATAAATCTTTAGGTGTCATAGACTCCACTCTTTCATCTTACACATCATCTTCTAAGCAAATGCACGAATTAAAAACTCACTTGGGTTATTAATAACTTGATGGATTCAAATTTGCAAGTGATTCCGCTTAAGTATTGCATGATGAATTGGGAACTTTTTATCTTGTGTCATCAAAATTCAAATATTCAAAATTAAATTAGATTTTTTGGTATAGCAAATTGAATGTCGTAGCTTCATATCGAATATATACCTCTTAAATTAGAATTTTTATTATGTCCGGAGTCAATGGAAGAACAACTTCCATTGTGGCAATACACTATTTATAGGTGCATGTTGACTATTTGATTATATCGAGCTATTTAAATTTTGAATTATATGCGTAGGCATATTTTACCATCGATTAAAATAAATTTTTATTCAGGGTGATTGACCAAATTACTAGGTTGCTAGTTTTTTTTTTAAGAATATTTGTTACTGTTATTTGTAAAATAATTTATATAAATTTGGGACTCGATATATAATCATTATATGGTGCCCACATTAACATGATGAAGTTAACATTAATGTTCATATAGAAGAAGTCTGAATGACACGTAGGACAATACGGAAGCCTCATGATAGCTTTCACATTTATGAAGCCGAACTACCATTTGGAGCGTGACGTTGATATAATACAATTCTTGATAATCGCTATGTTCAGTTATGAAAATTGAATTACATTGTGAATTACCGGTATCAAAGCAAATACATATTAATGAAGGGTCTCAACTACTAGAAGTAAATATTCACTTGTGTATGAAGTCACTCACCTCAATAGTACTACCAATACTATCGGTTAAGTTTCTCAACTTAGACTATGTTTTTCACTAACATTATAGCTCGTCATTTGCTTAGGCCCATCAATCTATACTAAGAAAGAAGGAGTAGAAATGAGTTGTGAATGATTTGCATAGAGAAACAAAGTGGACAAACAAGACGTCTTTATCCCATGCACGGTGCATGGAGATGTATTATATAGGAATATGAGGTCTTTTATCTATTTAATTTCGCTAAGTAATATCTTCTAATTTATTCCTATGCCACCTGTCTTTGATATAGCATTTGAATATCACAGCTACATATAGAATATATATACCTTTTAACCTAGAATTTTTTTTACGCCTGCGGTCATAAAAAACATCTTCCATTGTGGCACCACTCTTTATCAGTGCATGTTGACTATTTGATTGTATCAGGCTACTTAAATTTTGGATTATAAGGGTAAGTATGTTTTACCATCGATTGAAACAATTTTTTGTTACTGGTGATCAAATCAAATCAGGAGGTTGTAATCATATTTTCCTTTTCAAAGAATATATGATGCTTTTATTTGTCAAATAATTGGTAAGAATTTGCAACTCGATATATAATCATTATATTGTGCCCACTTATTATGATGAAGTTAATATTAACGTTCATATGTATGAAGTTTGAATGACAAATAGGACAATACAATGGAGTTGTGTCCCCCATCAATTCACTGAGGCGTTATATTAGTTTTCATGTTTATGAAGACGTATCGCCATCTGGATCATGAGGTTGACATAACACCAAGGTTAATAATTGCTTTGCTTAGATAGTCAAAATTGAATTAAATCGTGAATTGCCCACATCAAAGCAGATATATATTAATAAGGGGTCTCAACTGCTATAGGGCAGCATTCGCTTTTATAATCACTCACCTCGGTCGTGCCTTGGACATAGGCGGTCGGGCCCAAAGGCAGTTTTAGTACAAAAGAAATGGTGGAGTGGGCCTCTTTGTCTTTTACCGCGGAGTACAGGACATTGGAATTCAAAAAATAAAATAAAATGATTTCCTTGTGACTATTGGCAATTTTTAGTTGGAAACGTCCGTGAATGTTAACCAACAAATTAAAGTCAAACAATGATAATACTTTATTAGGATAATGACTTAATTAATTTCTAAATTTTGACTTAATATACAATGTGATCCATGAACTTTAAGTTTGTTTAACATGATGCTTAATCTTCAATTAAATGTGCAATATTGTCATTGAAATTTTAATTTATTTAAAATGATCCTTATAACTTTTTATACATGTTCAATTTGAATGTATAAAGATATTTAATACTATCTTTTTTATTAATTTAAGTTCATTGAGAACATTAAACATTTTCATTAAATTAAACTTGCACTAAAATTCTTGCCATCACTGGCAAATATTCTAGATTTGATTGGCAATGACCACGAGCACATGAAATTATTATTATTTCCCTCATGTAACAGGAGGGAACTAGATAAGCAAAAATCATAAAATCAGCAAAAACTCTAGAAATCTTCAAGTGAAATTAAACGTTACAAAAGAAATTGAAAGTAATAGGAGGGGTGGAGTAATTAGCAGAGAGTATTCGAGAGGCCACGAAGGAATTCGCTGCCTCAGTGTAGTGGATGCCATCCCAGCTCACGTGGCGTGACGACTCCTTGCACACGATGCCATTGTTGTAGCACGCCTTTGACGGGTTCTCAAATCCTACTCGTATTGCAATGCCAAAAACAGACAAACTTTAGTAAATCGACTATCATTGTAAGTTTGAAACCACTCATAGGGCACAAAACCAATGAACAAGATACTCTTGCTAACTCTTGAGTTTCAACTCGACAATCGGCCCTAACAGAACTTGAGGGGACTTAGATTAGAGGCAATAAAATCCGTACCATGTATAGTGTAATTGGCGATGAGATCGTATTTGATCGTGAAGACATCGACGTATACGATCGTAGCATTCTTCATCTGAGTCCTCAGTTCTTCGCAGAGGGACTGCAATCGCCGATTGAATTCTCGAGCAGCATCATTGCGAGATCGAAGGCATCCGAGCTCATCGATGTCGCTTGCATCATGGGTGGTGGCGACCAATATGCCAGGCAAACAGCCCAATGGCCCAGTGTTGTGCACCCAGAAATTCTTCCCTCCGCTTTGGTATATGCTCTACAAAAAATTAGTTATATAAATTAAATTTACATAGATGGGATTATGTCTAATCTTTTGGTAATTGTTGACTGACCCATATGGCGAATTTGATTTCTTCGATGAAGATCGGGATGTTCCCGATGACTTGCAAATACGGAAGGGTTCTGAACTGAGCTGTGAGGTCATTTTGGCCGATGTCAATGGTGTAAAGAGCATCAGCGAAGCCATCCTTGCCGACCAAATTTGCGTGGCCTGAAATTTGGGACACCAGATCGAGATATCTTAATTTTGCCTTCTTGTAGAGGTTAATTTGTCTAGTCAAAGGATAGATTTTTTTTTTTTTTTTTTGGGTCAAAAGATAACTTTCTATTACTTGATTGTAGAGGAGACTTACATAATGCAGATGGAAAAAGATCTGCACATAAGATATTCCATAGGGGAGAAGGGGGGAAAATTTGCCAATTACGTGGGAGAGACTGTAGACGATGATTTCGTGCTATCCAATCCGCTGCCATATTTGTTTGGCGAGGGCAATGGGTCACCAAAATATTAGTATTTCGATTGAGCCCATTTTAGCACCACTGCACTATCTCCTTAAGATTCCAGGATGGTTCGGCTCGGTCCATAATCATGTCCACCACCAAAGAACTGTCGCTTTCAATAAGCCACTTCCCCGTTCGTGTTCCGAAGTCCCGCACGTGAGACGACATGAGTTCGTGTGTATAGGAGATCCCGTGTAAGATTGCCTGGGCTTCTGCTTCACTTGTCGAGGAAACCCTAATCGTAGCAACGAAGCCCTCGAGAATTCTTCCCTCCTGATCGTGAACGATTCCCGCCGTAGAGCCGAGAAAATCACCAGAGCACCATGCCGCATCAACATTTAATTTCAGATCGTCCCCTTCCGGAGGTCTCCATTGATCAAGTTTTGTTAGATCGATTGAGCTTTTGCTTCTGTTTGTTTTTCCTCGGTTGAAAAGCGCTTGTTGTTCCTTTGCTGTACTCAACAAATCTGCGGGTCTAGGCTCTTTTGATCGGAAGATCCAGGTGTTTCGCGCCTTCCAGATGTGCCACAAAACCATTCCCGTGAGCTCTCGAGCAAGTAAACTTTGGTCTCATTGGAAAGCTTTAACAATCCACTGATCTGTTCGGCTGATGCTTCCATTTGATCTTATCTTTCGAAAATCTGATCTTCCCATACTCTCTTCGTCCATTTGCATAAAAACAACGTATGCTTAGTAGTTTCAATGCACGACCAACAGAAAGGGCATAATGGATCAGTAACAATTTTCCGTTTATATAGGTTTTCCCTCGTAGGAAGAGCATTCTGACATAGGCTCCAGAGGAAAGACCAAACTTTTGGTGGCACATCCAGACTCCAAAGTTGAGTCCATAAGGTACGTGGTGGTTGATAAGAGCAGGAGGGTTTGTTCTGATCTGGTTTACTGGTTGTTTCCCGTGCTCTGTTGTATCCGCTCTTAACAGAGTATTGCCCTGTTTTGTTGCCTATCCATATCAGCGTATCTGGCTTTGGTTGCTGACATATGGGGATAGCTAATATCTCATTTGCAATTGATTCATCATACAGTTGAAAAATAAGCTGTTGTTTCCATACTCTGTGCTCTGCATTTATCAATTCAGATATCAATCTAGGCTCTATCTGATTTGGTTGGCCTCCTATTACACCTTGTGTTAGCCATCTGTCTTCTCTAATACAAATAGATTTTCCGTCGCCTACTGACCATATTATGTTGTCCTTTATGGTGTCTCTGCCAAGCATTAAGCTATGCCAACCCCATGATGGTCGGTATCCCTTCGAAGCTGTCCAGACGTCACCATTGGGAAAGTAAATCCCTTTCAGCACTCTGCTCCATAAGGCTGAAGAGGAGGTGGCTAGTCTCCAGAGTTGTTTGCCGAGCATGGCTTTATTAAAGGTTAGCAGATCCTTGAACCCTAATCCCCCTGTATTCTTTCGAGTTTTCAATATTTCCTAGCTTTTCCAGTGCAGTCCTCTTTTTGCATCGCCATTTTGCCACCAAAATGATGCTATTCGTTGTTCTATGGCTTTACAGATAGATACGGGCAGCTTGATTATGGACATTGCATAGGTAGGTAGAGACTGTACAACACTTTTAATTAGCACTTCCTTGTCTGCCTTTGTTAGTAATTTTTCTTTCCATCTCGCTAATTTTGAATTTACTCTAGCCAGGATCCATGCAAACAATTCCTTTTTGGATTGTCCCCATTCAGTAGGTATGCCCAAGTACTTTCCTGTTCTCTGTAGAATAGGAACTCTCAATTCTGTGGCTAGGTTCTATTTTAGCACTACTGGACAGCTACCATTGAAAGAAATTCCTGATTTATTTAAATTGATTGCTTGGCCCGTAGCATAACAATATTGATTTAGTACTTGGGCAACATTCTGACACTCTGATATAGTTCCATCCAGAAAGAAAATCACATCATCAGCGAACATTAAGTGTGATAACTTAGGGCAATTTCTGTTAAGCTATATTCCTATGATTGTACCATCTTCTAATGCTTTTTTTATCATCCAGGTTAGAATGAAGATATAAGGTGATAGTGGATCACCTTGTCTGAGGCCTCGCGAAGGATGGAAAAATGAGGTAGGTTCTCCATTAACTTTCACACTGTAGGTTACTGTTGAGATGCACTGCATAATTAGAGAAACCCATTTTGCATGAAACCCCATGTGCAGCATAAGATCTCTCACAAAATCCCATTCTATCTTATCATATGCTTTCTACATATCCAGTTTCAGAATGACCTGATGCTTTTTCCTCCTTATTGTTTTGCGTAGGTGATGCAGAACCTCCTGTACGATGAAGATATTGTCCTGGATTTGTCTCCTTGGGACAAAGGCCTCCTGCTCTGGTTCAATGATAAGTGGTAGCCATCTCTTTAGTTTGTTGGCTAATATTTTTGATATAACTTTGTAACTAAAATTGCACAGGCTAATGGGTCTGAATTGACTGATGTTTTCAGGACTTTTTACTTTGGGAATTAGCACGATGTGGGTCTGGTTGATTCGGGGGTCGAGAACACTTGTTTGGAAAAACTCCTATACTAGCTGCATCAGGTCAGTTTTTATAATTTCCCATGATTGTTGATAGAAAATTCCGTTGAAACCGTCAGGGCCAGGAGCCTTGTAGGCTCCTAGTTGAAATACTGCTACATGGATCTCCTCCAATGTAGGTACTACCACCAGATCTTCGTTTATATTATCTGTTATTGGGGTTGGGCATTGGTTTAGGATAGGCTGGTAATATCGTTGACCATCAGTCATGTATAGATTCTCATAATAGGATTGAATATGTTTCTGTATCATCATGGGTTCTCTGCACCAACTGTTATCCTCTAGTTGCAAAATTGAAATACGGTTTTCTTGTCTTCTATTCACTGTTGTAGCATGAAAAAACCGTGTGTTCTGATCCCCCCAATGAAGCCATTTAATGCGTGCTCTCATTCCCCGGAACTGTTCTTCTTGTTTTCTGAGAGTGTCTATTTTACTGATAATTTGCTGCCTTGTCTGCTTAATTGTATGCTGATCTGTTTGATTCATCAGACCTGTTAATGCCTGCTTTAGGCCTTTGATCTCTGTGTATGCATTGGAGAAGTGATGTTTGCTCCACTTAGTTAAAGCTTGTGATGTTCTCCCTAATTTCTCTGTAAATGGGACTTTTTGGCTTAAATTCTCTGCCCATGCTTGCTAAATAATTGCCTAATAATCTGTATGTTCTGACCAGAAAACTCCATTCTAAACTGTTTTTTCTTTCTTCTTACCCCAGGATACAGACTGAGGACTAAAGGACTATGGTCCGAACCTATAGATGGGAGGGCCTGGATTTCGGCTTCATGGAAGGTAACTCGCCATTCTAGCGAACATAGCACTCTGTCAAGTCTCTTCTTAACCAACTCTGCCCCCTCCCTATTATTGGTCCATGTGAATGCACAGCCATGACATTCTACATCCATTAGGGATAGGTCATTAATCATGTTTCTAAACGCTGCAATTCTTCTATTATCTACTTTTTTTTTTTCCCACTTTCTCCCATACGTACAGAATCTCATTAAAGTCTCCCATGCAGATCCTAGGAAGAGAAGACAAAGGCTTAATATTTCCCAGCACATGCCATAATTCCATACGCTCACCAAAATCAGTAGATGCATGGACAAAGGTAATCTGCATAAGCTGTTTACTTTCAGGATCAATGCACTGCACATCTATCGGTTGTTTAGAACTTGCATGTACTTTTAAAGAGATTTCCTCTTGCCACATGATTGCCAAACCTTTTGCTATTCCTGTTGGATTAACCAAGTGTAATTTCTGAAACTAAAGTTTTTTGCAAATCTTTTCCACCATGGCTGCTTTATTTTTTGTCTCCATTAGGAAGAGTAGCTTAGGCCTTTCAAGAGCTATTAAAGCTCTTAGTTCTCGGATTGTCAGGGGGTTGCCTAGCCCCTGACAATTCCAACTAACAATTTTCATGGCTTCTGTGGTGGCTTATTAGGGCTAGCCACCAAAGCCCATGCTTGTCCTTCTTAGACCAGTTGCACCGGGGTCTCCAGGAGTTCTATTTCATCTGTTAGGATTGAGGATGTTGCTGGTAGGCATTTCTGGTTTTTAGCCTTTTGTACTTTCATAGTCTTCTTGCTACTATTCCCAACTTTTGATAACAGAGGTTTTTGAGTTTCAGTGTATAGTACCTGCTTTCCACGATCTCGGACTTTTGCTGCAATAGGTACCTCATCTGGGTTTTTCACCTTGTCTGGGTTGCCTACTGTTCGCTTTTTGTTGCATGCTACTATTTGCAAATTTGATGCTGGCTCTTGAGCATTGAAGTGCATTCCCCTCCGTGGGTTTGATGGAACATGTATTGTTTCTTCCACTACTAATTCTTCCTCCATATTCCCATAAAAAGCATCCCAATAGGGGCTGTGATCACTAGTTTCTGCCTTCAACCAGGATCCATATAACCCTTTTTTGTTCATTGCCCAAGGTGAGGTTGCATATGGAATTTCAAGACAGTCAGTTGCGTAGTGGCCGATTCCGCCACAAGAGAAACAGTAGTGTGGGAGACGCTCATACTTGAACTCCACCCAAAGCCAGCTATTGCCAATATCCATAATAGCTCCCGATTTCAAAGGTGAGGTCAGATCAATCTCAACTCTAACTCTTCCTCCTCTGTTTTGAGCATTAGTTGTTGAGTCGAGTTGAACTTCTTTTACATTTCCCACCCTTTTCCCCAGTTCATTAAACACTTTTTCTATTCTCCACCTAGGGGGAACTCCTCCAATGCGCACCCAGAATTCTTCCTTAGTGAAATCGTAGCAGTGCTCAGGGACTTCAGGGAGATGCTGTTTCAGAACAATCAGATTTGTGGAGTATGACCAAGGTGAATTCCTCTTGATTCGCTGCTTTTCCTCCTCCGTTGGGAATACAAAACTGAATAGCCCCGGTTCCTTCTGGGAACATATAACCTCTTCTAATTTCCATGCTTTTTTCATTGTAGTTATGAAGGCAGGATAGTTCACGTTTGGTTTAGAATACAGTTTACCGAAAAGAGTACGGCTACATTCCTCCTGTTTTTGTTGAGGTATTTCATTAGATACTTGTACTACGTCTTCTTCAGACCACAGGTGCCCAAGACTTTTGCATAATGCAGCCACTCTCATCTCATTTTCCTCTTTGCTCTCCATTTTCACTAACTTTCAAATATTTTTCAGAGGAGTATCAGATCTAGGCTGTCCGCATCTCCGATCCTACCCAGATACAACTTTTCCACTCCAAAACTCGTCAACCAAATGAAGACAACTTAAGAGAAAAACAACCGGAAACCAGGAGAAGCTGATTCGCTACTAAGAAGCTGTACTGAGATCATCAAGCAACTCTCCACCTGAAGGAAAACTTATGATCAAACATCTTGACTGGTGAAGATCCTGATACCTCCAGATCACTGAAGAAATGCTTTCGGTCAAGATCCTATCCGATGGAGTCCAGATGCCCTTCGGAGAACCCATAACATACCTTAACTTTTGTTTTTTTTGTTTGTTTTTTTTTTGGGTGATTCTTCCATTTTTTTGGATGCTGAGTAAAGGAAACAGGGATGCAAATTAGGGTTTAGGGCTTTTACAAGAAAGGGGTGGACACTACCATGAGGTAGAGAGAAACTCGCATAGACGAGAGAGAGACCCGAGAAGGGATAGATTGCCTATGCTGTGTTGACTACTTAGTCAAGGGATAGATTACCTCTCGAGAGAAGCAACGGAGAGCGAGATTGGAAAAGGAGGAACTGGCGGAGTTGGATGGATGCCCAAGTTGAAGGGCTGGTCGCGGGGGATGGTGGCTGCGCCGGACACAGCGAAATTGGCACCGTTGCTGAAATTTGGACCCAATGATTCCAAGTATTGACTCAAGAAGCTTGTGTTCAGGCTCTCACCTATTTTGGATTTTATGCAAATCTCAACAAAATCTCATAGTGTGTACTTGAGACAATCCTATTTTAATAGATATAGTCCAAAAAATTTCGGCATTTACATGATTTGGTCCTTTAACTTTTATTCAATGAAGTCACCTAACTTTTTGGATTTATGCGATTTGATCCTTAAAGTTTTATCTTGTGTGATCTAGTAATGATTCCTATTTCTAGCTCAAATACTTTTTGTTAGACCTAAAATTAACATTACAAAAAAAGTATTCTTTTTTCACGTGTTTTCTTCAAAGAACATCAAAAGAAAGGGTTCGAACTAGTGCTCATCATGTACCGAAGCCCCTCTTCCCTAGGGACGACGCCTCAGGAAATCACAGGATAAAGAGAGCAAGAACTCACAGAGGAAATCGATGGTCAACCGCCCATCGCACAGCCGACCGGTGGCCTCATGAAAGAAGGTGCGCCCATTGGGCAACACGACGTCAATTCCAAGCCCCGCTGACCAGCCGCCGGTGTCCGAGTTGGAGTCGCCGAAGTTGAAGATGATGGGCTTCCTCTTGCATGAAGAAGCAGCCGAGCTTGGAAGGCCAAGACAGAGTCCAAACATCACGGCGTAGCACCTCAAAGCACGGAGGCTGGGAACGCAAGAGCCCCCTCCTCTCTTCTTCTCCATTTTCTTTCTCTCCTCCGCTTTCTTTCTTGTCGCTAGATTGACTATAAAAGTGCAAGAGAGAAGCTGTTCTTGTAAAAATTCAGAGGGGTCTAAGTTGTGGATCTCGAGACCGGGCAGAACGGGCTCTTGCAATTTGGTCCTATCCCTCCGTGGAAATCTTGTGATCGTCTTCTACTGTGATTGCTGACAATTTGAATTGTCCCAATGGAGACGATCTAGAAAAGAAAATATCTAAGAAAATATCTCGGGAGTTCCTTTTCTTTTCTGACGACTTAAATGGAGGAGCAAAAAATATTGACTAGTCAAAATCTAAGCAAGTTGGTCCATGAACCGTGTTCATTTTCATTAGACGAAACGCGTGACTGTTGACTAAGTAGTATCGACATCAATATGCAACACGACACGACACGACATACCAACACATCGTTTCTAAAAAATTAGTGAATTTCGATATGTTGGGACACGTTGTGTATAAATATATATGTAATAAATTATCATTTTTATGATTATTTCAATCAAATTAATTTAATTCAAATTCATAAATAAATAAATAATATAAAAAAGTCTATAATCAGTTTACACTAAAAATATGAATCTGCTATTTATTAATATCATTTTGACACCATTCCAATAATCTATAAAATTTGAACGGAAAAAAACAAGCAATTCATGTTATGGACTCGCATGTTAGTTATGTTAGAAGAGAGAGAAAAAACTTGGCGGTAAATTGTGTATCATGAGAAGTGAGAGTCAAAAGATAAGAGAAGACTAGTTTTTTTTTTTTCCAATTTTTTTATTATTATTTTTTATTTTTTTACATATATATTTTGACCTATCATTTATTTAAAATTTTTAAAATTGACCTCGCATGTCAGAATCACATGTAAAAAACTTGTATGTCGGAATTTCAACTCGAGTGTTAGAGAGCGTCAGGAAAGTTAACTAAGTATCGGATTTTCTAACATGTGTCAACAGTGTCCAAAAGTGGTGGAGAGTGTTTGACACGTGTCGAAATGTTTGACACGACACAAAGGCTCTCAGAGAGTGTTGATATTTCCTAAACTATCGACACCTTATATTTGTTACTTGAAAAAATAAAAGAACAAAAGGTAAAAATGACAAAAAAAAGCTATATGGTAATAAAAAAATAAAAATAAAAAGGAAAGCGAAAATATTGTGATTGCTAACAATTTGAATTGTCCCCATTGAGGATCATCTAGAAAAGAAAATGTCTTGAGAGTTCATTTTCTTTTTTGATGACTTCAATGGGGAGCAAAAATCATTGACTAATCAAAATCCAAGCAAGTTGGTCCATAAACCATGTTCGTTCCCATTAGATGAAACATGTGACTGTTGACACGTTATTATTTTTTACATAGAAATAAAAAATGGTAAAAACAACAACAAAAAAAACTATATAGTAATAAATAAAAAAGGAAAGCAAAAATACAAAAAAAGTTAGGGGGGGGGGGGCTATGGTACTAGGCATGGATAAATAGAAGAGAGTAGATAATTTTTTTGATAAAAATTAATAATATATATAAAAAGAAAAAAAATAATAAAAACGCTAATAAAGCTTAGGTGGGCCATTCATACCAGGCCCGTTTTCTTTAGTAAAATTTTCAGTCCAACTTCCCGATTTTCCTTATTTTCTTTCGGCCCACAATTTGAGCCCAAAAAGGTGAGAAACAGAGATAAAAAAAAAAAAAAAAACTCACGAAACTCGTCCGATCCAGAGTGCTTTGCCGGAGTTTCTTTGAATTTGGCCTGAAATGGCTTTGAGTCTTTTGGTCGCAAGTCGCCGGTCGCCGTATCTCTCCACGGCCGAGTGACATAGATACTTTCTGAAGCCGTTCGCCCAATCGACGACCTTGTGGAGCTCAGTTACCTTGATCCTTCGTTCTCAGTCTTGCCCAGGTAAGGTGAGCTTCCTCTTAACCTGAACATGCTCTGTCTTAGCCCTGTCTTTCAAGAGCCCGAACTCGATCGGCAAGTTAATAAGTAAATCATGATAAGCTGGGATCGATTGGCTACAAGTGGCATTGATCTAAGTCACTGTATACTGTGATTAGGCCGAGAGTCGCTGGAAAATCAAATTGGAAAATCATTGTTGAAGATGCACGTCATGTGTTCGATAAAATGCTTAAGAGAGATTTTGAAATAGATTGTGTGTGATTCGCTTTTGACTTTATTTTAGTCCGAGTTTGATCCCTTTTCATTGAATTGCTTGCTCATACTGATGTTGTTGCCTCGTCTTGTTCATTTTATGTAGCCATTTACACATCACCGAGTCGGCCATGGATGAACTTCTTGCGGAAAAATCCATACCCTTAGCCGGAGAAGCTGTGGTTAGAAGCTGCACTAGTCGGTCTTTTCTTTTTGTCTCGTGGTAATGCTTCTGAAGTGGTTACACCTGGCCTTTTATTAGCTGAACAGTTGCTGTTGCCAGTTGTTGTTGCCACTTAACTAGAGCTGTTAAATGGGTGGGTTGGGTCAGTTTGGGTCGGGTCATCAATGGTTCGACCCAAATTGATCCATTAATCCATTTATGACTAATGTAATTTTTTCGACCCAAACCCGACCCGACCCGACCCATACACAATCCATACCCGACCCAACCCAACTCAACTCATATTAATAAAATATTTTCATATTTAACCAAATTTAGAAAAATTTATTCCTATGTTTTTTTTAAAGATTATATTATTAAAATACTTCCAAGCTTTTATATATATTATTTTTTTAAATTGTATTGTTAAAATAGTTTTCTAAAACACAAATTTAATGGACAATTTTTATAAATTTTAAAATAATTATTTAAAAAATCGAAATTTAATTATTTTTTAAATTAAAATTTTAATTATTTTTATTTTATTTTTAAAATATAATTTTCTTTTTCTCTTTTCTTTTTTCTTTTTTCTTTTTTCTTCTTTGGCTGGTCTCTGGCCATGACAACGGTCTGCGATCGGCAACAAGCGAGCCTCGAGCTCCCCGGCGTCGACGAGCTCGAGGCTCACTAGATCGGTGAGGCTCGAGCCTCGCCCAACGCCGGCGAGCTCGAGTCTTGCTAGATCTGGCGAGCCTCGAGCTTGCCGATGCCAGTGAGGCCTCCGCCTCGCCAGATCCAGCGAGCTCGAGCCTCGCCCGATGCCGGTGAGCTTGAGGCTCGAGCCTCGCTCGACGCTGGCAAGCTCAAGTCTCGCCAAATCGGCGAGGCCTCTGCCTTGCTAGATTCGGTGAGCTCAAGGCTCGTCTGGCCGGTCGCTAGCCATCATTGTGCCGGCAACCGGAAGGAGGAAGGAGAAAGAATTAAAAAAGAAAGAAAAAAAAGAAAGAAGAAAGAAAAGAAAGGAAGAAAAAGAAAAGAGAAAATAAAAATAAAAAAATTATAATTTCGATTCTTATAAAAAATTATTTTTATAAAGTTAAAGAGAGAAGGGAGAGATTATAATGTTTTTGTTGAAAATGAGTTTTCAACCCAACACACTTAAAAATTCACTTAAGATCCACCTATCTTAAACCTTTAATTGTGAAACCCATTTAACTATCTTTTGTTATAAACAAGTGACCCTTTTTAACACCTCTACACTTAACAACATGGGCCTACTCTAATTAAAAATGGAAAAAAAGTTGCAAAAAAATAATCCCAAAAAAATTGAGATTTTGGTTAATTAATCAAATAAGCAAAAAACTCCAAAAATATTCAAGTGAAATTAAAAGTAAATCGAATTGATGCAATGGTGGGCGGTGGTTGTGATGGCGCCTGTCGAGTGCGGTTGAAGCGGTGGTGAGGGTGGGGTTTGGGGTGTGATGAGGAGGGAGAAGGCAAAAAAATTGTGTAGTGTGGGTGGTACATGAATCAGATCATAACCTGATCGTGAGCTTCCTTATTAACTCGACGAGCCGGTTCATGGGTCTTCTGTTCTTCAAAAGTAACAATACGAAGAGTAAAAATGCTAAAAATGAATCTCAAGACGAGTTTGATATGAGTCTAGTTGGTTGGGCATGAGTCGAGAAATTTGCATTGCAAATAAATGGGTCAAAACGGATTAAGTGGATCAATATGAGTCAAACCATTTATGACTTAACCAAACTCAACTCAATCTACTTGTTTAACAGGTCTATTGATTAATGAGGGAGGGTTTTTTTTACTGAAGGCAAGAGAAAAAGATAAAGTTGGGGTTTTGATATGGGTCCCTCTCTCTTGGTGGGTCTCTAGGCAGTAGCTCATGAATAAATCATTAGGGACGAACAAAGCTCCGATTTCTTTTTTCGGGACCACTTGCTAATCGTCGACTAACATTCATAAATATACTCCAACGCAAATCACAAGAGGAGCAAATACTTGACAGCGTTATTGCATGTTTTTCCAGGATGTTAGTGCGTCACTTTCGAGAAGTATCCACTACTGTATAAGGAGGAATACGGAATTCATACTTGAGGTGGAGAGATGTGGCAGCCCGGTGCTGTCTGCAGTCTACTAGTCCCTCCTCCTTTATCACTTTGTGACAGCTTCTACTTCTGCTGACCTAAATTCAACAGGAAAAATGCTCGGCCTCTGGGACGTCAGCACGATGGCAATTACCTTTGTTCTTGTCAGTGTCAACTTGCGCCTTCTTTTCATGTGTAATTCAATTACAATATGGCAACACATCACTGTCTGTTTAAGCGTCCCTCTTTGGTTTGTTATTGTTTCATATGTTCACTTAAAAGGGCGAGTCTTCTCCCTTTCGGGGGGTTCTTTCCTTCCCTTTACCTAAACTAGCCCTTTAATGGATAGCAATAATTCTGATATTCGTCTTATTACATGTATGCGCAGGAAAATCTCTATCATGTCATCCATGTAATAATGAGTACAGTCTACTTCTACCTAACGTTTCTTCTGGTTCCAATTGTCGTGCCACTTGGTGACTTCTTATGGCAAGGGTAAGGTTTCAGACTTTTATCTGGCCAAAAAAAATTAAAAAAGCTCAGGCTTTTTTATTTTTAGGCATGTTTCTCGCCTACAAAACACTGTACATAGTCCTTAAGTAACGAAGACTGATTGCAAATCTGCAATTTAGCTTTTCTAAAAGTAATGAAGAACGTTTGTCGTGGACAATATAATGGAGGGCCTCCTTTTTCTTTCAAATAGCCTTCCTCATCTTCCTTGCCGATTTTGTGGCTCCTTTTATCCCCATTTGCTCCAAGACAAGATGCATGGCTTTTCATGTCCATACTTTTCCAGTTTTTCATAAATTTATTGGGGTTCCTCAGATGTTCCATCATTTGTGAAATGCATCTGCCCCGCCTCTCTCTCTCTCCCTCTCTCCCGCCCTCTAAACCCTGTTCCTCCTCTTTGGGCTGAACATTGCCCGATTTCTGGATTGCAGTTATAGGATAAATCCATGTTGACACCTAAATTTTAGCGACCTGTTTAATTATTTATCGCATTAAAAAATTAGGGATTAATTTTAACCCCTAAAAAATATTAGTTAATTAATTAATTGCATAGCATATAGTTTTAGATGCATTTATTTTAATTTGCATTTACATTGGGCCGGTGACAAATGGGTTCAAATTGATGGTTCTGAATATTAATTTGGTGAATTGGACTAAGCCCACGAAGGGAGTAAATCGGCCCAAGCCCGTATCCTCGGAAAGATTTTACGGATTGATTCGTGCAAGATTTCAAATTTTAGAAGAATCCTCTTGCAATCCTAAAGCAAATATTGCATTTGGAAAAAAGGAATTTTTGTGGATACGGATTTGGAAAACTTAAAACCCTAACCGTGGCCTATAAATAGATTAAATGCGTAGGGTTTGAGGAGTAGGCCACAAAAATTGAAACATTCGGCCGCATTGAGAGGGGTCCCATTCCGTCGAGTAAAAAAAGAACACAAAAAGACAAAAGGTGAAGAGGGCAGCAGAAGAGAGAGGGAGAGGAGAGTTGACGTGAGAGAGAAAAAAAAAAAAAGGGAAAGAAAAGCCCCCCACGCGACTGTTCATCTTCCTCGCGAGGGGGGATCTCTGCCGGCGCCATTGCCGTCCGCTCCCTCCGGCGTCCGACCGTTTCGTCCCCGCTCGCCTGTGCTGGCATCCGAGCCCCGACGTCCGTTAGCCGCACGCCGCTCCGCCTGCAACCTCTCGTTGCTTCGTCTGCCGAACCCCCACGCCGGTACGGGACCCGCCTGTCGATCGCGTCCGCAATCCGCCGCTGCAGCACCTCCGAGCGGCTCTTGTAGCAGCTCGCCGCCACCACTGCTGCGATCTGACGCCCAGCCGCGACCCGCTTCTGCTCGGCCTCGCCACAGCCGCTTCTACCACCCGACGCCGTTGCTGCCCTGCCTGACGCCGAGCGACGCCCAGCCCCCGCAAGCGGCGCCGCCACCCTGTCAATTTGTCGCCGGAGCTACAACCCGAAGCTCTCGCCGCCCCGACACTGCCTCCGCTCGCCGCCTGCAGATCTGAGATCCCCACAGCAGCCGATCCAGATCCGACGCCCTTCCTCCTCCAGATCCAGAATCGCGCCGCTGCCGAGCCAACCTTCCCCGTGCCGCCGTGTCGCCATCCCGAAGCCGCCTCGCCGCCCCGACGCCGTCTTCACCCTGCTCCAGCCCGCGCTCGGGGTCCCTCGCCCGCGACGCCCGCACCCAGCCAGACACGCGATGCCGCCGCGCCAATTCCCGAAGCTCCTGTTGCCGCGCCGCCGTCGCGCCGCTCCCGGTGCCCTCGCCGGAACCCTAGCCGGCGATTTCCCCTCGCCGGATCGGCCACCAGATTTATGTTTCTTTTTCTTTTTCAGAAAAAAAGAAAAGAAAAAAAGAGAAAAGCAAAAGAAAATTTAGGTATTTTCTTTATCTTATTTTTGTCTTATTATTTTTGCTATTTTATTTTATCTTTTTAGTGTAATCATTCCTTTAATGTGAAATTGAAATTCCATGATATGAAATTGCCTTGAAATTAGTGATTGTCAGTCCGATTTTCAAGCTCGAAATCCGACTCGCAATTACTTAAAAAAAATTGCCAATCCGATCTCCCGCTCGAGATCCGATTCGTGATTTATGTGAAATTGGCCAACCCGATCTCATGCGCGAGATATGGTTCATCGATTTGGGTATCAATATGGCTTGATTTGCTGTGGTGTTACTTAAATTAGTTTTCTTTAAAAAAAAAATGTAGTTTTAGGGTTTGCATGTTCATAATAGGAATTTTATTTCGAATTTTCAAAAATAAAAAAAATCAAATCAATTAATTTAGGTTGCTAGTTTTCTTTAAAACTTGGATTGCATGTTTAATTATTTGGCAATTATTAATTTCGAAATTTAAAAAAGGGAAAAAAGGAAAAAACACAAAAAAAGAAGAAGTCATTATGCATATGTCATGTAGAATTAGGGCATTCTTTGCACGTCATTGCATACTAAGATTGCATATTATAGGTTTAGATAATTTCTCCTAAATAGATTGCATGCTTATTAGGAAAATAAAAATCATGTGCACGTCATATAGAATTAGTTTCATACAATGCACGTCATTTAGTGATTTTTGTTAGATGCATTTAATTAGAAATTGCCTGTCATTAGAATTAGGTCATTAGATTAATTTAGATTGCATATTTAAATGTTGCATTTCTTTAATTTTGAATCTCATAGAAAATACAAAAAAATTATTTAGAATAAATCCATCTCATGCTTAGGATAGACTACATGCTTAGTTATGTCATATTGCTTAGGTCATATAGCTAAGTCATGTTGCCATGTCATATCATTTCATGTTAAATTAGTGGCATGCATTGCATATTGCATGATTTTCATTAAATAAGTGAAAAAAGAGAGGGAATTGTGTGTTAATTATAAATCATATTTAGGACCGCTGATGTGAATTCTAAACTAACAACACAGATGCTTTCGTTGCTTTGAGGTAAGTCCTGCAATATTTAATTGCTTTCTTGGATGTTAAATTGGTGATTTGCGCACCTGCATAATAACCTCACATGTCAGGGAGATAGTTTAAAATCAATTCAAGATGCCTGCAAAACCTTTTTTTTTTAAATAAAAAGAAATGGTACCGAAAGGGCGTTAGAGAAATCTAGCGTAACCAAGTCCCCGTACCAAAATCTCTGGTTCGTAGGAGTAAAGTAAATCTCCCGTTACTTTACTTGGGTTTCTAATCGACCCACCAAAAATAGATTAGTGGCGACTCCTAATTAAAAGTCAATTGCATGTTAAGAAATTTAAACCTAAGTCACGAATTGGTATGGGCTTGGGAGAGCCCGAGTTAAGTCTAGGCTTAACAATCCATTAGCCAAATCTTAGGTGGTTCACACCCGACGAAAAATTGGTCGCGACAGCTTGGTGACTCCGCTGGGGACTTGAGTTGAAACTCTTAGTGGACTTAGGCCAATTTTTCTTTTCTTTTGAAAAAGTTTTTGTTTGGTAGCGAGGACTCTAGGTACGTCCCTAACATTTAAGGTGTTAAATGTTTTTGCAGGATGGGAGGTATAAGGGGAAGTGTTTGTTAACATTTGTTTTGCAGGGAGGTGTAGGAATGTATGGTTTATTTTCATAAACGAAGTGTTGCTTGATATAAACTGTGATGCATGCCTTGCATCTAGCACTACACTATTGCACACATAACTTGCCGCCGGACACGGGCTGCATTAGGATCATCTAGGATGGTATTGAGATGTTTGCCACTCCGACTGCATGCTCGCGGTATGAGTCGCCCATCTCAATCCCGAAGTTTCTTTCATGGTGTCAAGAGTACCCACCTCGGTCCGCATGCTTGCGACCCGGGTCGGCTCTTTGACCAAGCCGGAGTCATGAGGACCCGACATAGTCCACAAGCTCGTGGCTAGTCCGATCATCCTTGTGGCTCCACTTTGATAAGCCTTATATAGTAGAAATCGAGCCACTTATCATGCGCATTTCTATGTGATTGCCATTGATTTTCCTTGGTGAAGTAAGTCTTCTATCCTTATACTATGCAATTTACTTTTGGTCCATCCATGACAATCTAGGTTAGTCGTTTGATCTAATTCATTTGTTAATTAGAAATGAAATGAGGAAATTGCCATGCAATGAATCATTTGCAAAAAAAAAAAAAAAACACTTTGGAGAATTTGTTTTCAATTCATGTTTAGGAAATTTGGTCTTGTTAGGGTGTCTATCTTTATTTTCCTAGTCCATTTTTAGGAAATGCCCTTCTTGTAAGAACTTTTCATGAATAAATGAAAAAAATGGGAAAATCGATTAGATCATTGTCATGGATCGACTTTCTATTTACCCTCATGCTTACATGTTCCCGTTCATTTGAATTAGGTGATTATGGAACGATCCCGCTCACCCATCCGTTCACGATCGAGAGTTAAAATGACGGATAAAAAAGAGCTTATCTCGTCAAGCAAAAATGTTGCAATCTATCTTTAGTGAGAAATTGCGACTCCAAGAAGAGAACCAAGAAGACCTTTTGAATCTTCTCATTTTCCTGAGGTAGTCGAGTTTGATGCCATCATGAAGAGATAGCGACATATCTAGATGGAAGAATATCTGACCTGAAGGGTTTGCCTCACAAGATCAAGGAGGGTGAAGAATTCAAGTACACATGATTCATGGTCCTAAGTTGTTCCATTTCCTCATTTAATTAGGGGCATGCACCTTCCCTTGCGTGGGAATTTTTATCTCTTTTTAGGGATTGATTTCAATTTCTTATGTGCTTGAACAATACATTCCAATAAATGTAATTTGATTGATGAATATTAATAGAATTACAAGTTTTGTTTTGAGGACATGATGGGGTACACCAAACTAGCCCAGTGATGATATCCAACAATGAAAAGAAAATATCATCCAAGGAGAATTCTGAGGACTAGGCTTCTTCATGCTTCCTCATCCAAAAAAATTCCAAAAGAACAAAAACCAAAAATCATTTTTGAAGCCATTTTCAAAAGCAGGCATTAGGTTACCCTTGTTTGTTTTTCTAACTCATTTACTTCATGTCTCAGAACATAACAGAGAGGCGTTTGAAAGTAACACATCAATTTCCAGTGATAGCGGGCCCATTGATTTGGGAACATACATCCGAAGGAAAAATAGGCGTGGGGCAAGGGATCATTTCCTAGTTGATCTTGATGACATCTCCCAAGAGTAAAGAAGACATTAAGAACTACTTATCCTCTTACTTGTCCCGAACGATTTTCTTGCACATCAATAATAAATCGATGGCAAGTCAAAAGAAGATCATCTAGATTCCAAAGTGTGATATGTGACACATCTCATTACAATTTGTGTGAGATGTCATTCTCAAAAGCCAAATAAAGTTTCTCATTTCCATGAGAAAATGATGGAACAAGTCAAAAGAGAATCATCCATCTTGGATGAAATGGATACATTGTGTTCTTGAATGTAATTAATTTTGGAATTGACACTTTGTTCTTTTCCTTGCAAATAACGAATTGAGGCACTACAGATTCTAGTAGTGACATGACTAAGACAAAATCTCGATCCGAGCCAAAATGGTTGTGCAATTTGAATTTACTTTGAGTTGCATAGTATCCTATTCATGCATGTTCTCTTGTGCAAGGGTAAAAGCAAGAATGGAGCATTCATCAAATCAAAAAGCGGATTTTCAATCCAAGGACATCCATTGCTGAGACAATCCCTTCGTGGGACAATTCCTTGAAATCATGTTTGAGTGTAGTAAATTGTTTGTTTTGAGGTCACAAATGCGTTTTATGCTTAAAGTTGTTGAACTCTTTTGAAAAGAAAATTTTCATATTGATTCAGCTCACCAAGTTCATGTGGAGATTTGTCAAGATAGACAACTCAATGGAGTGACATCAATGCTTAAGAATGCTGAATGAGACGTGTTAGTATGATGAAAGGCAAGCCTTATCCTATACACAGTCCCCTACTTATACATTTGTGAGATGAGTGTAGAAAATTCCATATCTACAAGGTAAAGAGTTCTCTCGCAAAAGGTATGATGATCGAAATGATGAGGGGCAGTTTATTTCTCTATCCCAAACACTACAGGTGATCCATTGCTTAACCACTTTGAGCCTTATACACTTGTGAAGATTTTTTTTTAAAGTTATCCCTGTCAAAAACCACCCCACATTGGGGCAAATTGGAGGGTAAGACAGCACCATAAAGTGAAGAAAATGGATTGAAATTTTCTTGCTTTCACTTGCATCAATTTTCAAGTCGTGCTATTACATTGAATTCATATGGTGATTTAAGTGCCTTAGGATGACGAAGAGCATTTCTTTCTCTATGCTACATACTTATATCCTTTGCATAGCCCACTTGAGCCTGCAATTTCATTTCTTTTAAACCTAGTTGGTGATTATCCCCCACACTAGGGCAAGGCAAAAGGCAGATGAAGACCTTTGAAAGTTCGAGTGTAATTGCTTGATGCATGTATTGTGCGCAAAAATTGAAATCAAAATAGAATTAAGGGGCATGAAAAAGTAGTGTGCCTGGTAAAAGCAAGGCCAATGCCTATGAAAAAAAAGTGAAGAAAAAATGAATAAGAACTTGGGGCATGAAAAGCAGTGTGCCTGGTAAAAGCAAGGCCAATGCCCATAGATGAAAAAAAAGAGTCAAGATAAGGTGACTATCAATTGTAAAAGGTTGAATCCCAATGAAACAATACTCAAAGAACTCAAAAGTTGAGTTTTTACAATCAATGGGGCATTTCATGAAGACAATCCCCGATGGTGAAAAAGAAACTGATGGCAATGCCAAGATGATCACCAACTCTCACCATTCACACACATTTTGAGCCTAATGATCCTTTCATTTCTCAACCCATGAACCCAGCCTACGTTACGTCCTTTACAAAGTCTCTTCAGATTAAGGCACTTGAATTAACATAGGAGTTCACATGTTTTATGCATCGCTCGAAAAAGTGCGAGCAAGATTATTTCTTTCTCATTTTGCAGGGTTCTTGACTTGTAAACCCAGAGATGATTAAAGAGTTGTTCTTTCAATAGCCTTGACTCAAAGAGTCCCTTTGTTAAGCTGTTGACCGAGCCCACATTACGGTCCCTATCAAAGACCTCTCAGATTGGTAAGGTCGTACCGCTTGCGAGAAAACTCGGACCCTTGTTGGTATGACGATAGTGAGACAAAGTGATTCTCATAAAATAGCCTCTAAATGAGAGTGAGTGAAAGTCCTTTCTGATTGAAGGTCCCTCATTTGGTATTCTTAATAAATCCATGTCATGAGTGAAAATTGTCTTGAACGATAATTCTCCTTAGTGGAAATCTGGGTAATGCAAAGGTCATTATGCCTGGACCCCGATTGAATTGATAAAAACTTCAGTATGCGTTCCAGAATAGCATTAATTGCTTACTTCTCTGGTGAATGCATTTTTTGCTCTAATCATGTCTGACAGGTAATGCTTTTTTTAAAGAACCAAGAGCTCTTGACATTCAAGTTCCTTTTAGAATGCCTCATAATATTAGGAAATGAGGAACTATCACAAACATTCAAGGTCCATCCTTGATGTTCCAAATTTCTATGAGGAGGTGAAGACCTCCACAGGATATCTAAATTCTAAAAGACGTATCCCCAAGAATCAGAGATATCAACAAGTAAGTATATCTCTACCATACTATAAAATACTTGTCATTGTGCAGGTATTCTCTCTCAAGTGCATCGACACTTGACTTGGTCAAGCTATCCAGTTATATCGACCTGGCGTGCTTTCGTAGCCCAGAGTCCTTTACACCGACACTCAATGGAGTTGTCCCCCAAAGATTTTTCCTCCAGATTCAATCTGATTAAGGCGACCGAAGAATGGTTCGGGTCCTGGTCAGATGATTTCTATCGCAAGGTTGGGCGACCGAAGAATGGTTCGGATCCTAGCCAAGCAAAACCTCAGTCTAGGCGACCGTAGAATGGTACGGGTCCTAGACAACATTTATTACTCTAACAGGCGACCGTAGAATGGTACGGGTCCTAGAAAAGCAATTTCCTCATTCAGGTGACCGTAGAATGGTACGGGTCTTGGAAAAATGATTTTCTTCGTCGAGGCGACCGTAGAATGGTACGGGTCCTTGACAACACCTATTCCTTATTCAGGCGACCGTAGAATGGTACGGGTCCTGGAAAATGAATCCCTGTTTAGGCGACCATAGAATGGTACGGGTCCTAGACAAAACCTTTCTGCCGTACTGGGCGACCGTAGAATGATACGGGTCCTGGGAAAGCAGTTCCTTACAAAACCTTTCTGCCGTATTGGGTGACCGTAGAATGGTATGGGTCCTGAGAAAGCAGCTCCTTTCTGTCATACCGGGCGACCGTAGAATGGTACGGGTCCTGGGAAAGCAGCATCTTCACAAAGTCATGTTACTATTCTAGGCGACTGTAGAATGGTACGGGTCCTAGACAGGTAACACCCACTACTTCGAATTACTCTATCCTCCTCGAAGGTAAGTTATTTAAGGTAGGTTCATCTATCATTTGCATTAGTATTTTCATGCATCATATAATTTGCATTAAAAAATGGAATTCATTTTCCAACAAAAAATCATTCATTGCATGTGCATGACCAAAATTTAGGTCTCAATTTGTCTTTGAAGGCAACCTCTTCGAGCTCACCTTCAAAGAGGGGCAGCTGTTGACACCTTAATTTTAGCGACCCGTTTAATTATTTATCGCATTAAAAAATTAGGGATTAATTTTAACCCCTAAAAAATATTAGTTAATTAATTAATTGCATAGCATATAGTTTTAGGTGCATTTATTTTAATTTGCATTTACATTCGGCCGGTGACAAATGGGTTCAAATTGATGGTTCTGAATATTAATTTGGTGAATTGGACTAAGCCCATGAAGGGAGTAAATCGGCCCAAGCCCGTATCCTTGGAAAGATTTTACGGATTGATTCGTGCGAGATTTCAAATTTTAGAAGAATCCTCTTGCAATCCTAAAGCAAATATTGCATTTGGAAAAAAGGAATTTTTGTGGATACGGATTTGGAAAAATTAAAACCCTAACCGTGGCCTATAAATAGATTAAATGCGTAGGGTTTGAGGAGTAGGCCACAAAAATTGAAACATTCGGCTGATTGAGAGGGGTCCCATTCCGTCGAGTAAAAAAAGAACACAAAAAGACAAAAGGTGAAGAGGGCAGCAGAAGAGAGAGGGAGAGGAGAGTTGACGTGAGAGAAAAAAAAAAGGAAAAGAAAAGCCCCCCACGCGACTGTTCATCTTCCTCGCGAGGGGGGGGGGTCTCCGCCGGCGCCATTGCCGTCTGCTCCCTCCGGCGTTCGACCGTGCCGTCCCCACTCGCCCGTGCCGGCATCCGAGCCCCGACGTCCGTCAGCCGCACGCCGCTCCGCCTGCAACCTCTTGCTGCTTCGTCTGCCGAACCCCCACGCCGGTACGGGACCCGCCTGTCGATCGCGTCCGCAATCCGCCGCTGCAGCACCTCCGAGCGGCTCTTGCAGTAGCTCGCCGCCACCGCTGCTGCGATCTGATGCCGAGCCGCGACCCGCTTCTGCTCCGCCTTGCCACAGCCGCTTCTACCACCCGACGCTGTTGCTGCCCCGCTTGACGCCGAGCGACGCCCAGCCCCCGCAAGCGGCGCCGCCGCCCTGTCAATCTGTCGCTGGAGCTACAACTCGAAGCTCTCGCCGCCCCGACACTGCCTCCGCTCGCTGCCTGCAGATCTAAGATCCCCACAGCAGCCGATCCAGATTTGACGCCCTTCCTCCTCCAGATCCAGAATCGCGCCGCTGCCGAGCCAACCTTCCCCGTGCCGCCGTGTCGCCATCCCGAAGCCGCCTCGCCGCCCCGACACCGTCTTCACCTTGCTCCAGCCCGCGCTCGGGGTCCCTCGCCTGCGACGCCCACACCCAGCCAGACCCGCGACGCCGCCGCGCCAATTCCCGAAGCTCCTGTTGCCGCACCGCCATCGCGCCGCTCCCGGTGCCCTCGCCGGAACCCTAGCCGGCGATTTCCCCTCGCCGGATCGGCCACTAGATTTATTTTTCTTTTTCTTTTTCAGAAAAAAAGAAAAGAAAAAAAGAGAAAAGAAAAAGAAAATTTAGGTATTTTCTTTATCTTATTTTTGTTTTATTATTTTTGCTATTTTATTTTATCTTTTTAGTGTAATTATTCCTTTAATGTGAAATTGAAATTCCATGATATGAAATTGCCTTGAAATTAATGATTGTCAGTCCGATTTTCAAGCTCGAAATCCGACTCGCAATTACTTAAAAAAAATTGCCAATCCGATCTCCCGCTCGAGATCTGATTCGTGATTTATGTGAAATTGGCCAACCCGATCTCATGCGCGAGATATGGTTCGTCGATTTGGGTATCAATATGGCTTGATTTGCTGTGGTGTTACTTAAATTAGTTTTCTTTAAAAAAAAATAAAAAAATGTAGTTTTAGGGTTTGCATGTTCATAATAGGAATTTTATTTCGAATTTTCAAAAATAAAAAAAATCAAATCAATTAATTTAGGTTGCTAGTTTTCTTTAAAACTTGGATTGCATGTTTAATTATTTGGCAATTATTAATTTCGAAATTTAAAAAAGGGAAAAAAGGAAAAAACACAAAAAAAGAAGAAGTCATTATGCATATGTCATGTAGAATTAGGGCATTCTTTGCACGTCATTGCATACTAAGATTGCATATTATAGGTTTAGATAATTTCTCCTAAATAGATTGCATGCTTATTAGGAAAATAAAAATCATGTGCACGTCATATAGAATTAGTTTCATACAATGCACGTCATTTAGTGATTTTTGTTAGATGCATTTAATTAGAAATTGCCTGTCATTAGAATTAGGTCATTAGATTAATTTAGATTGCATATTTAAATGTTGCATTTCTTTAATTTCGAATCTCATAGAAAATACAAAAAAATTATTTAGAATAAATCCATCTCATGCTTAGGATAGACTACATGCTTAGTTATGTCATATTGCTTAGGTCATATAGCTAAGTCATGTTGTCATGTCATATCATTTCATGTTAAATTAGTGGCATGCATTGCATATTGCATGATTTTCATTAAATAAGTGAAAAAAGAGAGGAAATTGTGTGTTAATTATAAATCATATTTAGGACCGCTGATGTGAATTCTAAACTAACAACACAGATGCTTTCGTTGCTTTGAAGTAAGTCCTGCAATATTTAATTGCTTTCTTGGATGTTAAATTGGTGATTTGCGCACCTGCATGATAACCTCACATGTCAGGGAAATAGTTTAAAATCAATTCAAGCTGCCTGCAAAACCTTTTTTTTTTAAATAAAAAGAAATGGTACCGAAAGGGCGTTAGAGAAATCTAGCGTAACCAAGTCCCCGTACCAAAATCTCTGGTTCGTAGGAGTAAAGTAAATCTCCCGTTACTTTACTTGGGTTTCTAATCGACCCACCAAAAATAGATTAGTGGCGACTCCTAATTAAAAATCAATTGCATGTTAAGAAATTTAAACCTAAGTCGCGAATTGGTATGGGCTTGGGAGAGCCCGAGTTAAGTCTAGGCTTAACAATCCATTAGCCAAATCTTAGGTGGTTCACACCTGACGAAAAATTGGTCGCGACAATCCATATATCAACCTTAATTGGTATGAGTATTTATTGGCTTGTGGGAACTTGACAGCTCGCTTGTCTCAAGTGATTGATTTCTGGATTAACCATATTCTATTTTGTGGATTATGTTTATTAGCAACGCGTGTTTTCTTAAAGTAATTTTAATGCAAACTTCATCTGGTTAGTTTCTTTTTTTCGCCCCCACTAATTTTTCCTGCATCTGGTTACAGGGTTCAAAGGTGTTTCTTCCCGTATGATTACCAGATAGTACAGGAAATTCACAGTAGTCAGCTCACGGTGGAACCAGAGAGGAGCTTTGCTTTTCCTTTGCTTCCACGCAAGACATCCAAGTACAGTGGGCTTGCTTTCGACTCACCTGGGTATGAGTCATTTTTTGCTTCACAACAAGGTGTCTATGCCCCACAAAAGGCTTGGGATGTCATAAGAAGAGCCACCGAGAGGACAAAGCCGAAGACATTGCCCAAGAAATGAACTTTAGGTGCTACACTTCGATATGGGTAGTAAGCCATATAGATTCAAAGTTGTAAAGTTACCTGTACCATAGTCGTTGCTTCTTTCTTATGAATTTTATATATGGACATTATAGTTGCCCTCCATGCTTCAAACCCGATACACTTTTAGAGGAGCCACAGTGGCTATCGCTTCCCTAGTTGCTAGTTCGGATGTAAATGTCTATGTTTCGACAGAAGGGGGATGTGATAATTCCAGACTTCTGGACTCCTTTCAGATGCCAAGAGCATCACTCGTTCCAGAGTGTTAGGAATGCTGCTTACGTTCATCCGTTACATGTATTCAAGGGCTAGTTCTAGCTAAACTGCGAAGTCTTAAGTGCTTTTTTTGAAACGTCTTGTTAAAGTCATCATTTGGAATAGAGGACTAGAGATTGCCTCAACTGTTTGGATTTTCTCCCTATTGACAATAGCCAATTCAAATGAAGAGAAGGAGTTCCTTCTCTATGCTTCGTGGCTTATTGAAGCTGAACATCCCATCAATGAAACTACAATGTCTGGTTGCTCGGGTATGCTGTGCGAAGAAGACATTACTCAAACTCGAGACAGACTTGTGCAGGTGTGACTATCAATGAAACTACAATGTCTGGTTGCTCGGGTACGCTGTGCGAAGAAGACATTGCTCAGACTCTAGACAGAGTTGTGCAGGTGTGAGGTGGAGTGTATAGAGTTCTAGGGACGGCTCACAAAATAGTAGAGGTTGAAGGTGGAATGGGGGAGGACTCTCAGGTTAACCTACCCTAAGCTACCACGATATGTATGCTTCGAGTTCAACCGTGTGCTTGTGCCTATTAAGTCTTGTCTTTCGTCTCCTGTAAATAGAAAGAGAGAGCATCATTCCAAAAATTATGTTCAGGGAACAAAACATACCATTTTTTTTTTTAAACAGATGATCTTTTCTATTTGCTCATACTTTCTTGAAAGAGTATTTTAGAATCTGACAATTCCATATGACATGCCATTTTCAAATGCCTCTGGTCACACTAAGTCAAAGGGGATGATGTTCTAAGACACAAAGTAAGTAAGTCAGAAAAATAAACAAGATTAAATATGACATCTTGCTTTGAATTTTTTTTTTTTATAATGAAATATTTTTTTTTCAATTTTTTTCTTTTTAGGGGGAGGAAGCATGATGAAGCCCAGTCCTCAAAATTATCCTTGGATGATATTTTCTTTTCTTGGTTGGATAGCATCACCGGATCGGTTTGGAACACCACCTCATGCTCTGAAAACGAATTAGAATTGTATATTCTTGGTGAAAACAAATTAAATTATTGGAATAGAAAATGCAATTGTAACATATTAGACAGGATAGAAAATATGAGGTTATAAAAACAACCAAAACCCATGAAAACTTCTATGAAATTAAGCATTTTGATAGTTGATAGTGTTGGCCCTGATATTAAGTGTCTCTAAGTTCTTTACCCCCAATAGATTCAAAGTATTCACATGAGAGGACCACTTAATTGAAGTTATAAAAGTGCAATCCATGCAACCAAAAGCGATGCTTGTGGGGTAAGGCTTTTATGAATAGCTTCATCATTTCTTCCTTGGCCAGTTGAGGGTTAGTTTGCATCACGAAAGCCTCTCACATTTCTGCATATGCTTGGAAATCCTCAATTGGTCTTCTCCGGATGCGAACCAAATCCTCACCGGGCGATTCAATTGGTATTGATGCGGGAATGCAAATGACAGCTCATTCCAATTCCTCATGAGGTAGATCCTTGCCATGAAGAACCATTGCAATGCAGGCCCCAGAAGACTTTCTTGGAATGCTTAAGTTATGAATGGCGTCCGGTCATAGTGTCGAATCATTTTAGCCTAGAAATATTGCAAGTGGGTCATAGGACAAGTTGTGCCATTATATTTACGGGGATTAGGTATTCTCATTTCTCTAGGAATTGTAATCTTGTGGAGGCAAGATGGACCTGCCATGTCTTGGTTAGGTGACCGATCCTTCCATTGCATCGACACTCCATTAATTATGGTGATGAATTTTGCTCGTTCAAGAAGGCTAGACTTTTTGAGATCATTTCATTACTTTCTTCTATGTCGAAATTTCCAATTGAGGATGAGACATTTATGTCTTTCTCATGATTGGATGACAAATTTAGCAGCCCATTGGGAGATAAGCTTTGAAGAGCAAATGTTCCCCCTTCTAACAAGCTTTGGATCCTATGCGTAGGTGGGAGGCAATTATTTGATGAATGGCTAACCTCATTTGAATATTATTGATAGCTCTCGAGACTATACCATGGGTGATGTTCAGAGCCTTGGCATGGTAGCTCATTGGCCGAGACTTTGCCTACGTTCGATGGTGAGCGTTGGCTTGGATTGCTTAGGCTTTCTTTTCTTAACTCCTAGTCCTCACCTTTTGAGTAAAGCCCTTTGTTTTGCCAGCTTGAGTGTGTCAAGAGGATTGGGAGGTGGTGGAGTTTTACTTCTTAGGTTGATGGAGGTCGGCATTCTTTAGACCCTAGCTCTTGCGGTAAGCTTGGGAAGCTGCACTTCTGTGCTTCGATTCTTAATAGGTTTTATAATGTTAACCTCATCCGTGGGCTCCTTATCTTTTTTATTGGGAAACTCATCAGTAATATGATATTGCTCAGTAGTCCCTTTATTATGTAAGGCTACATCAGTATTTTCTCCAATCGATCATTCTTCTATTAGCTGTGGGTCAAACTGGGTGGTGGGGCTCTTCCCTAATGCAGCATGTATCCTGAAGAGCTCGTTATCCTTCATCTTCATGACTATTGGCTTTTCGTGAGGCTAGATGATGTCGATGTCAATGTCAACGTTATATTCTTGGTAGAAAACATTGGTCAATTCCCCCCTAAATCCTCCTTACAATATATCACCATAAGGCGAGGCCGGTTAGATTTGATTGGTATGATTGAATCATCCTTCGGATTAGGTAGGCCTACAAATAGGCCTCTAGGTAAGAGGTATTAGCGTACCCCTCACATTCAAGCACTTTGAGCCCTTCTGGAATTTTAACACTAGCATAATTAGATAGATCAACGGGATCTTGACCCTTCACCTAGCTCAGCTTCTTCATGATCCTTGCAAAGTGCCTATCCAATTGGTCATCTTTTGGCAAATTCACAGGTGTCATGAGTGTATTTAGAGCAGTTATGGGGGTTGGGCTTGGCCTGAGTGGACTTCATTTGCTTTGAGAGTTGTTGAAGGATAATGGACATCTATCCTATGCCATCTTCAATATTAGCAAGTCGATTTTGTACATCACTTTGACCAGCCACTATTGCTTAAGGCCATTTGCGAGTGACCAGTGGTTGGTGATTCATAATTACCTAATGTCGCAAAAAAATAAAATAAAAAATGAATGAGTATGAGAGTAAATAGAGATTGACCCATGACAACAATCCAACTATTTTTATTTATCAAAAGAGGATTTCATAAATTGCATATTTCTGACATCTATACTTGGAATTAAGAATACATAATGAAATACTAGACATTAAAGAGAAGTCCATAAAAAATGGGCCTAAGAGCAAGACAAAACTTTCAAAATATTGACATTATGGGGTACATCACTGCTATTTCATATGTGATGAGAAGCCTTGGTCTTGCGAAGCTATTTGCTTTCTTGGACTAGCTCTAAGACATGTACCCACATTATTCCCAAGCCCTTTTGCATATGCTCAATTTGCTCATATTGACTGATTTTGCTGGCTGATTTTGCTGGCTAGGTCTGGACCAAAGGCATGATAGGTCTTTATTTGTCCCTCACGCCTTTCAGGCAACACCATCCTTTTGTGATGGCACTTGTTCTATGTATCCTCGATATTGCGAATCTCAAATGCATAATCACCGCTTTTATGGGTGCAAAAGAGTGGAGAGATCTTCATCTTGTGAGGCAATGGGATACCCTATATGGATAATAGGGAGTGACGCTGGTGAGGCCGAACAACAGGATTGGATTGCAATGTTTGTATGCCCAAAAAAATAATATAACTAAAAAAATGATTCGATATCTTACGGATCAAATTAATAATTACAATAATTTTACGCAAAACCCTGCGAATAATGCCTACAATATTCAAGTAATATCAACACACCATGCTCCAATAATAACAAAACTTAAAATAGATAAAGTAAAATAATATAATATAATATAATATAAATAAACCACCTAAGACTCAACGCTTCTGCGCGGTGGTGCTGCCTGTGGAGTGGCTGTGACGCGGGCTCTCAAGCGGAGGGCTGAGGGAAGGCGGACCACTGGCGAAGGCGTCGGGGCTGGGCTGAGCAGGCGCGAACGTGCAATGGCTGCAGGTCACGGAAGCTTCAGGTGGTCGGAAACGGCGAAGGGAGGCAGCGGGTTACGTTGGGCGGAGGCGCTGTTAGTGCTCGGGGGCAGAGGCATCGCGAGTCACGGAGGCGCGGCGGGGTCAGGCTCTGAGCGGATACGTAGGCGGAGGCCGGGGGGTTCGGCAGCTGCTGCGGGCGAGCGACTGTAGGAAGGAAGCAGCAATGGCGGCGTCGGGCTCTTCGTGATGCTTCAGGGCATCGGGCGCTGGGTCACGAGAGGCGAGCGGGTAGGAGGAGGCGTCTGAGCGAAGGGCTTTGGCAGGCGGAGCAGAGGCGACGCGGCTTCGCAGGTGGTTGCAGGTCACTGGGGCGGTGACTAGCAGAGGTGGCTCTGGCAAAGCTGCGAGCGAGGAGGACGGCAGGCGTAGCGACAAGGGCGTCGGGCGCTGGTGCAGGCAGAGGCAGCGGCTTCGGAGCGTCGGTAGTGGCGCAGCGGCGATGCTGCTGGGGCTCAGGTGAAACCTGGAGAGCGGCGACGGGAGGGTGATCAGACAGAGAGAGAGGTGGAGCGGACGAGCGACGACAGGGACGGCCGGCGGAAAGGCGAGCATGGTGGCCGATGCGGGGGACAGCAGTTTTGGTAGTGGAGATCGCAGGTTGCTGGCGTCACGGCGGTGACCAGCGAGGGATGGGCAGTAGGTGCGACGCGGACGGGCAGAGGCACGGCAGGCGAAATGTCAGCGGAGGATGAGTGGCAGCGTGGGGGAGTAGAGAGGGCTCGTGGGTTGCCGGCGGAGCAGCGATAGTCGGCGGTTCGGCTGCCGGCGTGGGTGGTGCTGGTGCAGTGCTTGCGGATGGAGGCCGGCAGGGGGGGCGAAGGATGCCCACGCAAGGAAGAAGACCTGCTTGCTGCGTTTTTTTTTTTTTTCTTATTTCTTTTCCTCTTTCTCAGCAATGTGGACTTTTCCCTTTTGCTGCACTCTTCTTTCTTTTCCTTTTGCAGCTTGTCAGAAGAAAAGAAAGAGTGCTTTCTGTTGACTTGAAAATGAACGGAGGAGGCTTGTCTCTCTCTCTCTCTTTTTTTTTTTCTTTTTCTCTCCTGCTTTTTTCGAATTCCCTCCCTCACGCTTTTCTCTGCACTTTTTTGCACGAATTCTTTTCACGATGTTATTTTTTTTTTAATTCACGCCACCCCCACCCCCCCCCTCGGTCAAAAATTTTATAGTGATTTCAGACTGTTGCTTTCTATGGCAATTTTTGAGTTTAAATCTTCTGTTGTATTAAATCATGACTGCAAATCGGAGCGTGATTTCGCAATCAGCTTGATTTTGCTCCGATTCCTTCAATTTTATAAAAAATCTTGCTTTTCACTCACCTGATCTCCTAATTGCTTCCGCATTTATCAAAATCTGAATATTTATCAAAATTTCCAATTTTCATGCATAATCAATCAGATTGATTTTCTTCATTTTTTCCTTTTTTTTTTTTCTTTTTTTGATGCGATTTTTATTTTATTTCCTTAGGATCGTCAAAATTTTGGTGTCAACACACGTCGATGAAAAACCCAACTCAATCAGTCGAAAGCAAAACTTGAAATTAAGGATGTCACACATTAGGTTAAAGTTTATGGATCGTATTGAACAAATTAAAAGTTCAAGGCCGCATTACATATTGGACCATGGTTTAGGGACTATTTGTGTCACTATCCTCAAATCAAAATTACCCTTTATTATTATGAAATGGCACATCTAATCTAGACACAACATTTAATTTTTAAAACTATAAATAAAATAGAACATCTTTCATATTTGCCTAAACATACATTTCTTTTTGCAACAATATAATTAAGGGTGAGCATGATTTCAAGGTAGAACCTAGAACTAAAAATCAGACCATTGGGAGCTTGTATGTTCAAGGTTCCAAGGTATGGAAGATAGGTTCTAAGTTTCAAAAAATGAGAAACCTATTTCGACTGGTAAGTTCTAGGTTCTTGATTAGAGGAACTTGGAACCTGAAACTTGGAACCTGGAACCTACAACAAATTTTAATATTTTTCTTGATCCATGTCTTCACATGATATTGTGATATTTCATGTCGTTCAATGATGAATGCATAATTTAAAAGCACTAATTTGAGTTCCCATTTTATGATTAAGACTTTTACTTTATTAATGTTCATATTTTTAATGTGTTTAAATAAGTTTTGGTCAGTAAATTGTAACAGCAAGTGGTGGTCATTAAAGATTTTAATGTACTGCAATCGGTCAATTGATAATATAGGTAGAACATAGGTAGACCTTGACAGAGTAGGTTCGGGTTTTAAAAAATAAAGAATTTGTTAAAATGGGCAGGTTCTAGGTAAAATGGAACCTAGAACTTGTATGGAACTTGAAATCACCCATCCCTAATCAACAATGAAGTCTATTGAATTTTGTTCCATTTCTTGTCTTTTATCTAATTGAATTCCTTGCCAAGAATTTTGTTTCCTTTGTTGATAAATTTGTTTTTTTTTTTTTGGTAAAAGGTAAATATATATAAATAAGGGAAGGACAAATACAAAAGATCGGATCCATAACCTACACTCTCAGATCAAGAGTGAAGGGGAGCCGATGTAAAAGAAAAGCCAGACAAATAAGGAAGAGGGAACTACAACCGCGGGGAAGACCCTCCGCAACAACCAGAACGGAAAGAACGGAGAGAACTAAAACAAAGCGATTCATTTTGTTTGTCTTGTATTCTTTGATGAATGACAAACTTATTCATTACTTTTGCATTCATTTTCATTTTCTTTAACTAAAAATGAAAAAAAAAAAAAAGAAAAGAAGAAGAACCTATTGGATCCTAAAACCGATCTCGGAACTTGTGACAGGGCGCGTTCCGGGTTCTATATTTCAACGAGTAGGATCAGGTTCCCAAAAAATGAGAAATTTGTTCTCGAGGATATGTTACAGGTTCCAAGAGAAACCTATGAGGAATCTAAAACCGCTCAACCCTATATACAATGTCAGTACCAAATTCACTAATTGTACACACATATCACGTTTAATGAGAGTTTAGGGACTTAAAAGGTGTTAGTCAATGACAATGTGGACGTCGAATTGTTTCTTGTATAACCAATTATTATCTGTGAGTTATCGGCTATATAATTAGTAGGTGCTTGTGGAGCGTATCATTTTGACTTAAACGACACATTTTTTTCATACATTTATCGTGCAACTTGTATTTCCTCTTCTTTGTCTGATCTAAGTAATAAATGCATATCAACAGTCAATATTATACACCCTCATTTTTGCATGAAGAACCAATCTTTTTGAGACAGTAAGTTTGAACATACACGTTCCTTCGCGTTTTGAAGTAAATGGTATTTGTTGTTAATAAATGGTATTTCTCAAGCCACTTGTAATCCCTCTTCTTCCTCCAATTAGACATATTGTATCAGCACATTGATTTCGTGTGTAGTCAACTTATGTCTAATAATAGTTCTCTAATACCTTTCATTTGCGCGCACATGAAGACACAATTTATTTTACGAAAAATAAATGATTTGGAAAATATTTTCCTTAGATAATTCATTGTACTGCTTAAAAGAATTAGCCAATGAAAAAACAAGAGATCGAGAATAGATGAACTTTCTTTTGGACCTATTTTACTGATGGTATTTGTCACTACTTTAGCTACTTTAGCAGCTCGGCTAGTTACTGAAATTCCAGGTTATTCCATTTTCTGACGTTAGCAATGCACAACGGTCAAATAGGATCATTTTCTTCTTGAGACATTTTAATGTTTTCATTATTGATAATAATTTATATTTAAACATTTTTATGGACAATGAAAATATTTTTCGGTTATTCATTTTTTAAAGAGATATAAATGATCAATTTTAGGAAAATATCTTTCAATTCATATATTTTTCATAAAACAAACGGAGCCGGAGTCATTATTAGTACTAAAAAAGATGGTGCATAAACTTAATATGACAAAAATGGAAAGAAAGGTAAGGATTGCGATGCCCATAAATTATAGTTGACTGATGAGGCGTTGTGTTTTGTTCGCCTGTGGCTCAACTCGTACGATTTGTATGGAGTCAATCGACTCGCATAGTCATTGGCAACAAAGGCAATTCCCAAAGTTGAAAAACAAGAAAGAAGTAAATAAAAACATAAAAAGAAAATAGAGGAGGATTTCATCTGTGTTAACACGCAATAAGTGTGTACTTATAACATAATCGAGGAGAACCATAAAGCCAAAGTACACTATGACAATCGGAGTAGCTCGTGTGTAAACATTACCACTCTAAGGAACAAAGATTAAAAAGGGATTCCCTGGTGTGCCCTGGATGAGTGTTTCAATGCTCGGTAACTCTCGGTAGATCAAACGACTAACATTTCAAAATAAAACATGTGCAATACTTTAATAACTCATCTATGAACCCCGTAGGTCTGAATTCAATCGAGTCGCATGCTAGATCTACCGAATCCAAATATCTAGATCTACTGAGTGCATATAAACCCTTTAACGACTTTAGGAAATGGCGGGTCGCAGCTATTTGTGCTCCACGTTGGGGCTCAAACGGTTCTCGTCGCTTTGACCAGTGAGCCACGAGGCCTTGTACCTGTGCCCGGGACCTTCAGGACTCGGGCCATCATTCATTCTGACGGCCGTTTTCCTTCCGAAAGGCCGATCCATGCTCACCAAAGCACGGGGCAACTCCGCACCCTCCAATGGCCTAATGGCTTCTGTCTTGGAGATCACCGAGCCCCACAATAGGAGAGGGAGAAGAAGAGCTGCTAAACCACGAGACTGCGAATTCTTAGCCATATTTTTCCTGGATTATGCACTCCGCAAGTACAAATTGCGTGGAGAGACTGATCTCTTTTATGCTTTATTTATAATACCGACGCATAAAGTGGGTGTCGCTTTTGATAGTAGCCGATGACTTCGGGGATGGAGGCTTGTTCTTAGACATCCACATGGTGCAATTCCAAGTTGTTGCTCCCTTTTCTTCAGTGGGTCACTGGAATAAGGTGGTTTGGTACATTCCGAACGAATGAATCTGAGTAGTTCCCAACTTTCCTTTTCCCTTACTGAAACATCACAAAGTCCAAGTTCAAGGATACGGAGGGAGGAAAGCAAGAGAGTGCATGAATACGCTTGTCGACACTCTCCGGCGACATCACTTTTGCATGATGTGATCGATCATGGTTACGGGTTTGCTCCATTTCCACTTGACCTCATGTTGAGATTTTAGATATTAAAAAAGTTTATCTAATGATATTGCTACATCTTTATCGGGAGCTAACTTAAATGACCACTTGCTCTTTGCCATATCATTTAGTAAACCCATTTAATGTGTAACTCTTATATATCTCTAGAATTATTAAAGAATGTGTATGCATTTTTACTTCTGTGTGGTATATTATGTTTGATGTTGTTAATTCTGTAATCCACATTTCCCACATTATCGCATTAATTTTGATATCGAATCCGATCGTAGGACTTGAGTATTGAAGATTTTTAAATGAATAAGCCGTGGACGTTCAAAGAAATTGTCTTTATGCCAATACTTGTTGTGACATCCCGATTTTTCAATTCTAATTTCATTAAATTGAGACGGGCATTTCATTGGCACGCATATAGTTCCTTTCCTTGAGTCGGCTACTCATGTGAAAACTAGTTTATTAGGTGAAGTCATTAAAAGATTCTAATGCATTAGACTCAAGAATTTGATCATGAAGCGACCTTTCGATCGAAGTAATCTGCAAGGGTCATTACGGCACAAATAAAAATCGATTAGAGATCGGAGATAGGTTGGCTCGACAGAGACATGTGACCAAATGTGGGTGATTTCACCGGATCGCACAATTATTGTCAATTGGCACTGGACCGACTTTTCTATCGATTGAGTACTATGTGATTGTATTTGAAACTTTGAGATTACCCCGACAACCGAAAGTTGCCAATGTGTCAAAGATGTATGGCTTGAATTAATCAACCACATGTTAAATGCATGAAAATTTCTAAAAGCTATCCGGTAGATCAAGATGTGCTAGTATTGTGCCAAAGTGAAATTAACCATGAAATTGAGATCAAATTCTGAAATTTGAAGTCATGGTGTGTCACAAATCTTATTAAGATCATTGGATTAATTTATGGACTTTAATTGGACTCAATTGGAATGGAATTGAATGGAATTGAATAAATTAGCTCACAAGATTTTATGCCCCGGCAGAAAATGAAATTGAACCTATAGGACTAAAGTTGTGAGAAGTTAGAGTTAGTGGATTATGACATCACAAGTGATGTCATGGTATGAGGGCAAGAGTGTATAGGATGATGACAAGTGGATAGTGGGGATGAGCTCTTGGAAAGGTGGGATGTCACTTCCCCCTTGTCCCCATCATCTTCTTCATTTTGAACTTGGAGGAGAGAGAGAGCTTGATCGTGCAACCAGCCAACCGACCCCTCCTTCGTCCGCCCTTTGCCCGCTCGCTTGCCGCCGCCTACTGTTCGTTGCTGGAGCTTGCCGTCGCTGCTCGCCTATGCACGACCGCGCACTGTCCCACGTGCGAGCTGCTCCGCCTCGGCTCGAACTCCAACGTCGTCGTCCCTCCTTGCCAGCCGCTGCTCGCCATTCGCCAGCCATCGTCGGAGCTAGCAAGACTACTGAAGCCACCGCTGGTCGTTGCTCGAGTTGCCGCCGGTCCTCCTCTGCCGTTCCTTCGCCCGATCAGCCGACGTGCCGCCTTCCTCCAAGCTCGGTCAGTGGCTGGAAGTTCCAGCAAGATTCGGCCCTTCCAAGCTCAATTTGGCCGCCTTTTGGTTCTCATTTGGTGTTGATCCGTGTAGGTTTGTCGTCGGCATCGTCGTCCTCTTCGCCGGAGACTCGTCGAAAAGCGATTCCGGTGAGTTTAGCTCACTAAACCTTGATTAGCGGGTTAATGATGCCTTAAGTGTGTTTAACTTAGGTTGATTGAGATTAGGTGGTTAGATTATTTTATTTAGTTGTGGATTAGATTAATGTGATTAGTTAAGGTAAAGTATGCTTAGTTTAAAGGTTAAGTAGGTTTATTTTAATATAAGCCTTGATGTGACTTAAATGGATTTTTTTATGATTTAAATAAATGTTTCGAAATTATTGGATTATTTAATAATATATTATATACCGAAAATTTTAAATTAAAAAAAAACTCGAAAAATTATTTTTTATCCTAATTGCTCAGAATTTCGCGTCGATCGCCGCTATGTATTTAGAATTTGAAATTGATGAATGATTAATGCAAATTGAGTGTTGATTGTGGAAAATATGGATTTTATTTAGAAAATCTCAAATGTCGGGTTTGGTATCGAAATTGGATTTTTAAAGATGAATATTGTAGTTGGGGTATGTGAGTGATGTGCAAAGTGCCTTGGGTTGATTATGGGTTGATTATGAGTTGTTGTATGATAATTAAGAAGAATTGTCTTGAGCTATTGAGCTGGAATTGCCCCTATACGGGATGCCCCATACAACGGATGTGGGTCGCAGTTGATTCTAGGCCAATGCTCCTTTGGGAACGCTGTCGATGTATTGACGAAGCCGCACTCCAAGGTGGGGAGGCGATGCCTGACTATATGTCAGTAGATAGCCGAACTGCGAGTAGGCTATGCCCTTGTGTGACCGTGAATAATAAATTGGAACGCTTGCGGTGATTGCGAAATTAAGTGAAATTGATTGTGTTCCGATGGTTTACATTCTTATTATTACTTGTGTTGGAGTGATATGAATTGTACTAACCTGCAGGAAGACAAGAAGGCGAGGTAAGTCTTCCGTGCTGTGTGGCTAGATCATTCTGAGGCGTATTTTCTTTCTAATAGGGGTTTAGGAGGGGTGAACTTACTGAGACAAAGTCTCATCCCGGTTTGGAGAAAATATTACAGGGCCGTAGATGGCGGTACCCCCGGAGAAGAGTGGCATGCTGATGGAGATTCACCAAACGACACAGAGTGCTCTTGACCTTGGAAGTCCTTGGGTCTATCAGTTGGTTAGGTCCATTGTCTGGGTCTAGGTGACTGTGGATGTCAGAGTAACTTATATGTTTAGGGCTTGATTTCGTTCTGGAGCCGATGGCGTTAGGGTTGGCTCACTGGATAGCATGGACATTTTGTTGACTGTGATGAACGCCATTTTGGGTGAAGGTGTGGCGAATCTTCCCGACGGTAGAGTGATCAACGCATCGCCCCCGGCCTCTTGGGTGACCGATCTTGAGGATGTGGGATTGTCGAATGGGGCCGACTAGTAGTCTTAGGACTGTTTCTCTTTTTGGTGGACCGACTCATATTATGTAAACTAACCATTTTTGATGCACATAAACTCTGACCCATTTTTGGTGCATATAGTCTCTGGATCATGTTGGTGTATATAAGCCCTGGAATGATAATGATGTATGAAAGTATGTTTGTTTGATTTTGAATCGATTTTCCTGTTGTCCTATCCCGTATGTTTTTGTAGGGGTTTCTTAAGATGTTCTTCATGTGCATAATAATTTAAATGGGATCGACGACACTACTTGGGAATGTCGCATTTACATGACCATTGCGGATTGTTCACGTGTCTCGTGGTTCGGGACGTGACACTTGCCATTCTTTTATTTTCCTATTTTTCTTATTAATCCAATGGTGTGAGTGCAGAAGTTTGATAATCACGAGGACTATTCTAATCTATATCGAGTATGTTAGAAGAAGTTGAATTTGGCCAAAAGGAAAAGTAAAAGAAGGGGAAAAGTGCCAAAAAAGTCCTAAACCTTTTGCCTTTGTACCAATTTAATCCTAAACATTTTTTCGGTGCCAATTCAGTCCTAAACCTTTTTAAGTTGTGCCAATTTAGTCCTTTTCGGCAATTTTGACCGGATTTTGCTGACTGGACGCCGGTCGGCTAACATGGCATGATCAGTGCTGACGTGGACAACTTTTAATAATATTTTAATATATATTTTAAATATTTTTTATTTTTATTAATTTTTAATTTTTTTGTCTTTTTCCTCCAACCGATCGCTGGGGTCCGGCAACCGGCCAGAGGCGATCGCCGGCAAGGGCGAGGGCCGGCGAGGCTCGACCTCGCCAGATCCGGTGAGGGTGAGCCTCACCCATGGCCGCCTTGCCAGATCAGGCCATGGGCGAGGCTCACCCTCGCTAGCCTCGCCAGATCTAGCGAGGCTCGCCTCGCCCATGGCCAGCAGTCGCTTCTGGCCGGTCGCCATCCGGCGACCGACTGGAGGAAAAAGAAAAAAAGAAAAAATATTAAAAGTATTTAAAAATTATTTAAAAAATTAAAAAAAATTATTAAAATATTATTAAAAGTTGTCCACGTCAGCGCCGATCATGCCACGTCAGCCGGTCGGCGTCCAATCAGCAAAATCCGGCTAAAATTTGCCGGAAAGGACTGAATTGGCACAACTTAAAAAGGTTTAGGACTAAATCGGCACCAAAAAAAGGTTTAGGACTAAATTGGCACAAAGATAAAAGGTTTAGGACTTTTTTGGCACTTTTCCCGTAAAAGAAGTAAAGACTCAGGCCAAAATTTTACTACGTAAATGCGAATCATGCGACAAAACGATGTCACATGAGATGTAATGCTCTTTCTCCATCATTTCTTGCTTTCCATGTTGGCATTCTCACCTCACATCTAACCACACAAAAATATCAATTGCTTGCACGCTTTACATTTTTTTTTCCAGTCACTCTCAAAGGTCAAATCCTCAATGTCCAAAGTTCAAGTGCCTAATTTGAGAATATGCTTTCACTTGGTCAAAGGGGATCTACTTTATGTTGCATTCGCTAGTGAGCTCTCATGACCTACTTTGTACTCAAGAAAAGAAGTCAAATATATCAGGAGGGGGACTACACCTGTACAGACAAATTCTTTCCCAGATTCATGGAAACAATACCTTGGATTCTGAACCTCTTTACGGATGGTACATTCAAATAGATGGTGCACAAAAAAAAAAAAAAAAAGCGCATTCTAATAGATGTAATGCCAATTGTTCCATCCACTTATTATCATCTTCAAAAAGTTTGTTATGGTCCACATTGAGTTAAACAAAAGTACAGATGATATTCTTGTTAGTAACCCATGAATTAAAAATCCGATTGGGGAAAGTTACTCTCTTTCATCAATAGAGATAAATATAATCCATTTCTTATTTAGTTTGTACTGACGACGACGGGAACAAAAATTTGTAATGAACTAACAACCCATGGCCCCATGATCTAAGTGATGTATCGTAAATGGATGAGTGCGGTTCACTGTACATCAACAATAATAGGCCTCAACTACTAAGGTTCGTGTAGTTGATTGTAGCATCAGGAATTACGAACTTAGGAATTAAAGGGTAATATGATCATATCCCGCTAATTATGCACAAATGGCTCTAAATTAGGTTCGCTTACATAGGGTAAAGGTCTGAACTTAAATGATTCATTGACACGTTTTGCAAAGTGTTATAGGGGCCTTCAAATAGCCGGATTTCTATGCTAGTGCCCATGATTTATTGAAAAGAAAAAGGCCTCGGGGTTAGGGAATCAACCTCATTAACTATCTTGTAGATTAATTAAGAGCTCAAGAGCCCTCAAGCATGTGAGATTACCTTCAATTTAGTTACAAAATTAAGTTAATTCGGTCTCATGTTTAGGTGTTGTGTTGGCACATATATACACCAAAACAAAGAGTGAGTATCTTAAGTTACTTAAAAAGAGCAACCCGACATTGTTGATAAGTCCTTAATGATAGATACATATTGCATTAGACGAGGATTGTTGTCCAATTTTCCACGAAACATTGAACTGTACTAGATGTGCATGACCTCCACGAAACATTGAACTGTACTAGATGTGCATGACACTCAATCTAGTAATGGACGTGTGCCCATTGAATGTTTTAAGGAACAGTCAAGTTAGGTAACAAATATTGGCCAAAATAATGAAAAATAAGTTAGGTAACAAAACACCCATTTCCAGGATGATTCTCGTACCTCAGAAGTCAAAGTAGATTTGATAGTTCTAAAGGTTTAAAGATGCTCTCGGATGAATGAGACACCAACTTTTCCTAGGGCATAGGTCAATAGGGGTGGCTCGTCTTGCCCATTTTGTCACCTATTCTCTTACTTCATATCAAGCATTACGAATTTCTTTTTTCTTTAAGATAAGAAACTCTTTAAATGGTCTACAATAACACGATAAAAGTTCACATGAGTAATTTGATAAAACCTCTCTTAATATATTCTGAAATTCATTAAAAAATGGTATTGCATATGAGAATAATAGAAATCTGAATTAAAAGCCATAAAATCCTAAAGAAACATTGATAATATATAATCAGAGAACCATTCACAAAGTGTAGAAAATCTCTTGAGATATTACCTAAAAATCTAATCAAATAATAATAATAAAAAGGATATAAAAATTTTTTTTGTTCTCTTTTAATGAGGGATATTGGAACCTTTCAGCTCATCTTACAAGTACGTGTGCAAACTGCCTAACTTATATGTGCACCACATAAGGCTCCCCTATTAGTAGTTTGTTTGTAAAACAAACTAAGAAGTGTCTTGTCCCACATCAAAAAGATGTAAGTGCACACATGGACAAAATTTGACATTAATCAACTATCATTATTTTATATTAAAAAATTCAGATTTTTAATTTTAAAATTAACCATAGCATTCCATTGAAACAATGCGACTATTCACAAATAAGTTACGGCTATTTTTTATTTATTATTCACTTAATTTTGAGTTTTTCATGTCTTTTTAATGTAACTTTTGAAAACGTACTTGTTCATTCTATAACTTTTCCGAAATGTTGCCTTTGTTCAAAAGACTAAGACAACTATGTCTGTTTTTGGTATCAATCATAATCAAGTCTTTTTGAGTTTTCTTTTTAAAAATACAAATATCATTTCAATTGTTTCCATAAAGAGACTCTCGAAAAATACTAGAATTGTTATTTAGTATTTTCAATCTAGAATTTATTGCATCCTAGATGAGATTTGCCGATAATCGTTAGCAACGTTATGGAGAAAATAATTTCTTAAAAAAAAATGATATCATGTTTCAAAATTTGATTTCATTATTCTTTCCAATCATTCCTCATATTTTCTCAACATCCACTCGTAGGTGATTGGACCAATAATGCTAAGTTGACCTCTATCATGGTGACTATTATTTTTGACATAGTGAATGTTGATGTTGGTCAGAGCGCGATCAATCATATTGCCAACTCCCGCTACAAGATGCAAAAGGAGATCATTCCAAACATTGCATGGCGCTACAATTGGAGGACTGACAACATCTACATGACCATTTTGATAGACAATAATTTATAGTATCTTTGACACAATGTTATAAAAATATTTCCTTCATTTCAGGTCATGCATGTGAAATATAGAGAGGTTTTCCTTCATTTCATAGCGTGCAAAGGAGAAAATAGATAGAAGGGCCAAGTTCATGTATCTGGATGGACAACGTAGGGATTGGTAACGTGTTAGGATATTTTCATGAATATAAAGAGGTTTTGACAGGTGGGTTACAAATACCGAATTCGATTTTGTATGTGAGTGATGTCCGTAATTTTAATTCACAAATTGGAGACTTGGTCGGAGGAAACTTTCTTTAACCAAGGCCCAAAACCAAATTCAATCACTAAAAGTTGATTTCTGGTGACTAGATATAGAAAATTCGGTCAACATAAGTGAATTAGGAGCAACTAGATTTGTCAAAATGAGTTCAAAACCCATTTACTAACCCAAAACTACTTAAATGAGTTCTAAATGAATCATATCAGATTTCGTAGGCCAGCATAATGGGTCTATAAAATAAAGAGGCCTAAATAACCCATTTACAACCTACTTAACCAATTTTTAATCTCTCTCTGTTTCGGGAGGCGTCGGTTAGCGATGGAAGCACGCGAGTCTTCCTCATCGGAGCGGGACAACTCGACGGATTAGTTGAGTGAGGGTGAGAAGATTGGCGGAGGAGGAGGGAGGGAGTGGGATGGAATCTCCATTATGGAGAAAGCATCGCGGAGAGGAGATCGGCCAAGTGTGGGTTTAATGCGGTGGCCAGTGCGAGGATCGACTCGGTGGTGTCGGAGGAGTCGGCGGCAAGTGCTTTGGCTTCGCCGCGCCTCACCATACCTCCCGGAATCAGCCCCACCGCTCTGCTCAATTCGCCTGCTATGCTTTGAGACCTTCAGTGCCCATATGAGAGAGAGAGAGAGAGAGAGAGAGAGAGAGAGAGAGAGAGGGTCTTCTCTTTGGAAATTTCTTTTTTTGTTGTGATGTTTTTGGGTTCTCTGTTTCTGATTTGGGCGACCGATTGAGCAACATTTCACTCGTTGATGCCGATTTTTTTTCGAAATATTGTTTAATCGTAGATTCTTGAAATTGGAGGTGAAAGCTTGTACCGTGTGCTGCAATCTCTTTTCTTCCGCATTGCCGCAAATTTCAGATCCCATTCAGATACTGAGACTTTTCTGTTAAGAAATTGAAAGGTGAAAGCTTGTTTAATTAAGTGACCGTGTGTGTCTGCATGAGTTATCTTAATGGTTCTGCAGCGAAATAGATCTTGGTGACCCCTCAACGTGTGGTGTGCCTTAGTCCGGATCCTTGATCCTTCTATGCGAATTGAGCTTGATTAGCCGTTATTATTCGTCCAATACTAAAAAAGTCCTTGAACCCTTGTTATGAGCTAAATGAGTTTGGTAAGAAATTGGGTATGGATCGGGTCGGGTATTACAATAAATGAATAGTAAACGGATTAAATGTGTCATTTTGCGATAAAGAAGAAAAATGAGTATGGATCGGATTAGGTATTACAATAAGTGGATAGTGAACAAGTTGGAAGAGGAGGAGGAGGAGAAAGAAGAAAGAAGAATAAAGAATGGAAAGGTAGTAGTAGTAGAGAAGTAGTGAACAAAATTCATCCCAACTCCCTTTCCCTCAAGGTTGGCCACCTCTTCCACAACCGCCCCGCTCCGTGCCACGTTCGCCATCCTCCTCCACAAGCTCTTCATTCATGACTCCTACATCTACCCTTGCCTCAACCCGTAGACCCATCCCTCCCTAGTTTGTGGCCTCGACCTCACTGGCCAAAGTAACAAAAAAAAATATATAATAAAGAAAAAAAGGAAAAATAAAATAAAATATAAAAAATTAATAAAAATATAAAAATTAATTAAATATAATAAAATATTATTAAAATTATCTATGTCAGTAAGCTATGCTACGCAGGATAATCATCATCTACATAAGTGATTTCTAGCTAAAATTGGCCAAATGAATTTAATTGAGGAAATGTGAAAATATTTATAACTTAAATATCATTTTTCTCTCTCTCTCTCTCTATTAGGATTTTCTCCTCTCCTTCTATTTTTCACACAACTTTCTTTTTCAACCTTCATGGAGGGGAGGGTTTGAGTTAGATTTTCCCTTCTCTTTCTTTTTCCTTTTTCTTTGGCTGATTTGGTTCTCTATTCTTTTTCTTGCTTTCCACCCATTTTGTGGAGCTTTTCTCTTCTAATCCAATCTGGATTTAGAAGGTTTTCTCTCCTATTTTGGGGAGAGTTCTAGTCTAGATTTAGGGATTTTTACATCTATGATTTCGGGTTTTCGCTTCCCTTGGGTTTCTTTTGTGTAAAAGTCTAATTTCGAAGGAGACCAAAGGAGCTTCTTAAAGGTTTTGCTCTCACAAGTGTAAAATCTGTACTCATTCAACCAAAATGGTGATGGTGCTGGGAATGCCGAACTTAAACGTGCTCCACCAAAAGGTAAAGTAGTAGCAATAGATGGACATCTTGGTGTGTGTTTATTACTAAAGATGGATTTGGTGATCGGTCACTGATTTTGATTTGAAGAAATCTTAGATTTGCTCTTTGAACGAGTGATTTCTAACCTTATTCTGATGATTCATCTTGTTATCTAGAGCTTGTTTTATTTTGAAGTTGTTTGGGATTTGTCTTGGTTTGTAGTTGGATTATGATATTTCTGTGGAAATGAATGAAATGTTATTTTGACAAAAAAAAAATTGATAAAATTAAAAGGTTTAATACTAAATTGGTAAAAATGCAATCAGTTTAGGACTTTTTAGACAATTTTCCCTAAAATCTTTAGGATTGAATTAACCACTGTAGAACTAAATTTAGGACTTATATTTTCCTATTTTATTTTAGTGCAGTGTCCAATTAAATGTCCTAATTGCTGTCTTAGAACATTCGTACGCGCATAAGTTCAAGTTCATCATGATTTTCAGGTTTTACTGGAGCTATATTTTATCCAGGTTATTCAAAATAAATTTTCCAAAGTTTGAATTGGGTCATAGTTTTCATCATCATCATACCCATGTTTTATCGCGCTTTTGATAAATTATATTTAGTTTATGATTCAAGGTTTCGTATAAATGTATATCTAAGTTTCTCTTCGACGGGATTAAGATTGAAATCTGTGTCAATTTGCAGATATTCCTTGTAACTATTTTATTCTTTTCGATTTTGAGTATAAATACATGATATATTACATATCATGTGCCGATGTGAGGACAAAAGTTTACAAGCCTCCAAATCACTTTGGTTTTTCTCTTTTTTGTTTTTCTCCTATTCATGGAGATGGAGAAAAAATTAGTCCCCCATCGTGGGCCCGAGAAGTAAATATGCACGTGCCTGATCGCTTTCCGATTTTGTCCCAAATGAATAAATACTCACGACAATAAAGAAGAATTTCATGTGGTACATAATCTGCAAAAAAAAAAAAAAAAGATTTGTTATGCAATCCATATCGATCACCATTGATAACATATAAATTGAAGTTATAAAATTAATCCAACTATATAAATCAATGGTGATGGATTGTTGATTGCCTAGAGAAGATCAAAAGTTACCACAAAAATTTATGAAACTTGAATTGTGTGCATTAAAATTTATAACATATCAATTGTGTTCATTGCAAACTGAAAGATTCCTCCCTTATGTAGAATATTTGTGTGCATTAAAATTCTCAATTTTGTGCTTTTTTTTTTTTTTAACTTAACCTTCGTAGAAAGTTTAAAAGATGAATGTGGAAAAAAGTCTCGCATAGGAAAAATAGAAGGAAGCTATTTTAACTTGATTATATTGGGTCTTGGGCTTGATTTGTCATGCAAAACTTGGAATTCGTGAAAAGTTGTGCTTAAACAATTTCGAAATTTCTTATTTATTAATGTTAGCTTTTTTAGACAAATATATATGTTGGAAGTTAACCTCTGTTCAATTCAATGGTTGTGTCTATTCACTAGATATTTTGATTCATTGTTCTTATATAAATACATTCTTTCATTCAAGAAACTATTTTAGTTTCCGAGTGTCCATGTTGAGAGAATTTGAGAGAATTTGAGAGACTATTTTGTATCTTAAGGGTGTTATCGCCACAGGAAAGTGATTTCAGACACCTCTTAGCAGAACGATTATGTTCTGTGTATTATATTTCTTTCAAACCTCCGATTGAGGAAAGGTAATCTCTCAATCATGGAGCAAATGATATACGGACATCATGTCAAGAAAAGAAGGTATTAAAATTGTCCTCTTTATTTTTCCAAGCGCAGGAACACCACAACCTTCATATCATACTTGTCTTCTAGGACAATAACGTCATGACTTTTATGTGAACAAGACAAGCCAAGAATCTCTTATCGGCCAATCCGGACACGTTTCTCCCTACACACCTTTATCACTAACCTTATCTTGGCCTTCATGGCTCAAATTTCCTACGTTTGGTGAACCATCCTTCTTGCAAGAGTCGCAGGTAATTTCCTCCACGAAGAGCCGAATATTCTCATCGGATGATCCATCTGCCGCCACCGCCTTCTGAGCCTCGGCCTTTAGTGCCATTGCGTTTTTTCTCAACTGCTCAGCTACTGGCCCAACCATGACCTCTTCGATGCATTTCTCAATCACTTCACTGCTTATGTTTCCATCAGCTTCCTTCTTGATCCTCACGCCAATCTTAAAGACATCGACAATGAGCTTTGCGTTGGTCGGCTGGTCAGTCCACTGTGGGTAGGCTATGAGAGGGATACCCGAGCAAATAGTCTCGAGCATGGAATTCCATCCACAGTGAGTGATGAAACATGCCACAGCCGGGTGTGACAAAACTCTAGTTTGAGGAGACCAGCGCACGACTTGACCTTGGTCTTTGGTTTCTTCAAGAAACCATGATGGAAGTTGCCCTGCGCCATCAGGCGTCGGGAATTCAGGCGGCTTCACCACCCAAAGAAACGGGCGCTTCACGTTCTTTAGAGCCATGGCTATCGCTTCCATTTGCTTGGCTGGTAACACAACTATGCTCCCAAAGGATACATAGACGACTGAGCTTGGAGGTTGCTGCGTCAACCATTCAATGCAAGTCTCATCTGATTTCCACATATCCACACTTGCATCCTCAAGTTCTTGATCTTGGCCTAGCAACGTTGGAGGGACTAGTGGACCGATTGGCCTTATCGGATAAAGCTCGCACATCGAGTCTATGACATGTTTCTCAAGCTCATAGAAAGAATTCCCTAAAACCCATTTGAATTTCTCCATTACTTGGAATAGTTCAGAGAATAATTTGGGGAAGCTACCAAATGGGTTGTTGGGGAGCACAAAGGATGGCAAATCCTCCTTCTCCATCGAAGGTAAACCCGGCAGTTCCACAATCATATCAGGGTCTGTCAGAGTCGGGAAGGTGCTGAGCTTATTGAAGCAGCGATAGTATATCGCGTACAGCGCACACGGTTGAATCCATAGCATGGCACAAGGGATGTTGTACTCGGCGGCTACATCGGAAACCCAGGGCACGAAAGGGTTCGTGACTAGGCATAACAGCTTCTTCGGACTCGTGTAATGTTCTTTGATTAGAGCCGAGAGATTGCTAGGCCCTTGTTTACCTAGGATGTCCATGTAGACGTCGAGGTTGGTCTTCCGGTCGTAGTCAAGGCTCAGGCCGTCGGAGAAGAACAGGAGCTCGATACCGGTCACATGGTCAGCGGGACCGGCACCAGAGGACTTAAGCATGCGGTGGCGAACGATCTCGGTGGTGGCAAGGCTGACATGGATGCCTCTGGCGGCGAGACGTTTGCCAAGCCTTAGCATCGGGTTGATATGGCCCTGAGAAGAGAAGGCCACCAAAAGTACATGGTTCTCTTCTCTCTTCTCCTCCGCCTGAGCCATGAACAACTGCCACGCACCCGGCCGCCTGCCGCCGCCGGCACGTGCACAGAGAGAGAGAGAGAGAGAGAGAGAGAGAGAGGGTGCTAGAGGAAGGAGGGCGTGGAGGAAAATTTGGCAGGCAACACTGCGGTCTGCCAGTAATTTCTCTTAGGTGGTGAGAGAATGTGATGAGCGCATTTGCTCTGTGTTTATATAAGCGAATTGTTCGCAGAAACCATCGTAGGCGATGACGTTAAGTGACGAGCAGATGTGTTTGTGTGCACGTGGAATTTGTATGCTTCTGGTGAATACCTTACCGAAGAGAGAATATCCCCCGCGACAGATCGATTTAGACATGGTACAAATGGCGAGAAAGAGAGGATTGGGAATCAGATGTAATTAATAAATAGCAAAAAAATGCAGAAGTAAATTAAAGGATTAAATACCACGAAAAAATTTAGACTAATATGTCTATGACAAATATACTTAACCTGATTTACCCTTCATTTGTCATATGTATATCAATTTATGATTTTTCATTATATTAATCCAATTTATTATAAACTAACAGAGAGTAAATTTGTCGTACATGTACTAAGTTATAGTTTTTGATGGATAAAAAATTAGTTTATGATAAATTTATCATACATGCACTAGTTAGAATTTTTCATGATCAAAAATTTATTTTTGGTAAATTTATCACAACTATATTTATTTGAGATTTTTTGCAATCAAAAAATTAATTTGAAGTAAATTTATCATTGATCTATCGAGGTTTTTCATGATATTAATTCTAAATTAAAATTTCATGCAAGTTTTCTAATGTAGACCAATGCATATGCAAAAACCCCCTCTATAAAAATTATTTTCCTAAAACAAGCTTCTAATCAAGCAAATAAGAATCGAACTATTATCCTACATGGAACGAAATCCTAATCTATAATGCAAAAGTGGTAACTTTGTATTTTCTTGGCTCTCAAATTAATATACAAGGAAATTAAATCTACTCTAAAAGATGGAAATATGTAATTTCATCTTAAACACATACACAATTCTAGTCTATTTCTATCTTATGGATTGCGAGAATGCAATCTAAAGTTACTAACATGCAAGATCGACTCTTTGTTATTTTTTTCTCCTTACAGCATAAAAAATAAAATAAAAAAGTAAATATGCAATAATGGGAAGAAATACGCAAATATGTAAATTCACTATATATGCAATGCAACTTATCGATGTGTTGCAAAAAAACATTCATTTAAGAGGCTCCTAATGTGCTGGCACTTATTATAAAATATAAAATCCTATCTTAATATGCAAAATTATGCAAAATTATCAATATGCTTAAAGATGCAAACGTGAGCACAATCAAACATGCAAATATGAATGTTTTTTCTAATATGCAAATATTAAAGATGGAAATTCCTATAAGCAAATCTCTAATTAATCTAAACATGTGATTTATATTAATCATGCCCTAATTATTAATTTAAAATGTAAATCTAGCATATCAATCTAACATTCAAAATTGGCATGTAATGCTCCCGAGAACAAGTATTTTTGTTTTTTTGTTCCCAGAAATAGATCTAGAACAGAAACAAGAAATAAAAAAAATAAAAATAAAAATAAAAAAAGTTTCTTTTTGTTCTCAAGAACAATTCTTAGAAACAAGTTTCTTTTTTTTTTCTTCTCTTTTCTTTCTTTTTTTTTTTCCTCTCTTCTTCCTAGCTAGTTGCTGATCATGGTCATTGACCTCGGCGATGCTTGGTGATCGGCCAAAGGAGGCCTGGCGACCTTGCCGAAGTCTTGTCGGCCCCTAGTGAGGCTTAGGGGAGCCTCCTCATAGCTGGGTGAGGCCCCCTGAGCCTTGCCGTAGCTAGGCGAGACTCAACCTCACCCAGATTTGGCGAGGCCAAGCCTCATTCGGCCACCGTGAGGACAGGTGACACCGACCTAGCCACCGCGAGGTTGGCGTCACTTGGCCTTGCGATGGCCAGCGAGACTTACTAGATCTCGCCCAGCCACAACGAGGCCGACCTCATGGTGGTTGGGCAAGGTTGAGCCTCGCCGATGGCCAAGTGAGGCTCGGCCTTGCTAGATTTGGGCGACGTCGCCTCGCCTAGCCAGGGCGAGGTTGAGCCTCGCTAAGCCATGATGAGGCTCGAGGGGACCTCGTCGGTGGTTGGCGAGGCTCCCCCAAGGCCGGCGACTTCGCCAGCCCATGTCTGGACAGTCGCCGGCCAACCATGGCCAAGGCTAGCGACCGACTAAGAGGAAAGGGAAGAAAAAGAAAAAAGAAAAGAAAAAAGTAATAAAATTATTAATATACTAAAAGAAATTATAAGTTACAAAAATATTAAAGATTGTATCAAACATATTTCTATTCTCATAACAAAACTTTTTTATAGTTACCAAATGCCTTAAGATACTCAAAAACTATTCCCATAACAGGAAAAAAAAAGTGTTTATAATAAATAAATAAAAAAACTGTTCTCGGGAACATAAACGTTATCATATGCATATCATTCCAATATTATTGATTCTATTCCATATGCTAGCTAGCTGAACTCAATCCCTTTTCCAAAGTAAATTCATGGTGGCGGCTGATCTCGGCGGTGGCAAGGGTGACATGGGTGCCTTTGGCGGCGAGACGCATGCCAAGCCTTGAAATCAGGTTGATATGGTCTTGAGAGGAGAAGGCCACCAAAAGGACATGGTTCTCTTCTCTCTTCTCCCCCGCCTGAGCCATGAACAACCGCCACACATCCACCCGCCCGCCCCAGCAGGCATGTGACTGCTGCCTACCACTATTTTCCTTTAGGCGGTGAGAGAATGTGACGAGCGCATGTGTTTGTGTGTATATTAGGGAAATGTTCGAAAAAGCCATCGTAGACAATGACCCAAAGTGATGAGCACGTGTTTGGGTGCACATGGAATTTGTACGCGTATGGCGAAACATTTACCCAAGAGAATATCCCACGCCACAGATCGATTTACACATGTTGCACATATGGCGATAAATAGAGGACAGCAAATTATGTTATGGAACTGGTTAGTAATCATTCACTAACAAACTGGTTGAAAAAATGGCTTATTACATGTAATGTGACAGCCTATGCTTTGAGTCATTGGAGATGATGTGACGTGTATGTGTGGACAAGAGTCCTACGAAGGAAAACAAAGGGAAATTGATTGATTTAAGTATAGAAACATCTCGACAAAAAAAGAAAAGAAAAGAAAAAAAAGTGTAGAAACTAGGGGTGAGCGTGGTTCCTGGTTCTTAAGGGACTGGTTCTAGTTCCGGTTCCTGGTTCCTAGTTCCTTTTTTCTTGGAACCGGCGATTCCAGTTCTGGTTTCGATTCCCATCAGAAGGAAACCGAAACCGGGAACAGGAACCGGAACTAGAACCGGCTCCAAAAGAAGCCTTAAATAGAAAATCCCCAAATCAATTACCCTTCGCCCTTTCACGCTCACGGTACCTGAGACTGAGTCTCTCGTGATTTCTGCCTCTGCCCGTCGCCGATGCCGCTTGCCCTCGACATCGCCGCTGGACGCCGCTAGACACCAGTCACCCCGCGCTCGTCTCGCCCTTGCCTCCTACTCCCTTGACGCCATCACCCATTGCTTACCTCGCCACTCAGCCGTTCGCCGTTGATGCCGCCAATGGACGCTGCTCATCCCCTCAGTGGAGGCCGCTCGCCACTCACGCACCCTCAACGCTGCTCACTCCCAACGCCGCTCGGCCAGCCGCCCCCAACACTGCTAGCCCAGTTGGCCCTTGACGTTGCTCACCAATCGACAACGCTCGTTGCTCACCTAGCTAGCCCTTGACGCTGCTCGCTAGCCGATGACGCTCGCCGCTCACCCAGCTGGCCCTTGATGCTACTCGCTAGCCGACGATGCTCGCCGCTCACCTAGCTGCCCTTCATGTTGCTCGCCCAATCTACTTCTGTGCATACACCGTTGTCACATTTCTCCATTGCATACAAGCTGCGTAAGGCACCGAACTTATACAAGTCCGTTCCAAACGGCCTTCTTGAATATATGGATGGATGTGGGGAGTGCTTTTGATATGAATGAGTGTAATGGGGTGAACAGCTTCTCAAACACGGAAGTAGAGCAGGCTTCTTATGGAATATCTGTATCTTTTGGCTAATTAGTTCCATTGTTTTACCCTCTTCTGGTACAGAGTGAAATCTCACCATGCCTTGCATGTTTAGGTGATGGGACGATCCTCACCAAATGACAAGCTTCTGCTTGTGCAAGCTCTGAAGAAACGAGGACATGTAGTTGCTGTTACTGGAGATGGCACAAATGATGCTCCTGCTCTAAAATGAGGTTCCAATATTTCATTGTTTATCTTTTATTTTTATGGGAAGGTTCGGATCTATTTATGATGTGGTTATGTTGGCAGCACATTTGCATTACAGCCTAGCTCAATGGATTGGCATTATTGGCCACATTCGCATTATGTTGCTCATTTGTCCATAGGCTCCTAAATTCTCTAGTTGACTGGTAGACAGTAAAAGTAACTTGGGTGCAATAAATGTTATCAAATTGGTTTGTACACCTTAATGTGGTCCTGATGTCTTCTGGTATATTATAATTGGTACATTATGCATATTTTGCATTTCCTGCTCATGGTATAATATTCATAGATTGGATATATTTACTCTCTGATATTGCTGTTGGGACGAAAACTTTTTATGGTGTTTAGGCACATATTGGCCTTGCAATGGGTATTCAAGGGACAAAAGTTGCTAAGGAGAGCTCTGATATCATTATTTTGGATGATAATTTTGCCTCTGTTGTGAAGGTTAGTACTTGTCACCATGATTAACTTATGATCTTGCATCTCACTGAAACAGAGTGATATTCATGAGGGGCATAATAGTTCCTAGATCTTCTGTCAAATACGGAAATGGTGTTATCCTTATTCTACCAACTAACATTCTACCATATACTGATCTTTTGGAGATTCCTTAATCTCTTATAATTGAATAAATATATGACCTATGAGACATAGATATGTGCTGATCTGCATGAGCTGAGATGTAAGATTGCTCTTTTTTGGTTTTTATATTCTGTGTTTCTTTCTTTTTTGTTTCAGTCCTTTTTATCTTTGGCAGTATGCATTAAATAAGCGGATGCAAAATGCAGCATGGGATTGCATATAGCAATTTATAGGGTGGAGGGAACAAAATAATATGGTTCTTATTGTGCAATCTATTTTTCTCTTTTTGTGTTTTTTGAGTTCTATCTTGTCAACAACCCTCTTGACGCAAAATGAGTTTTAATGGATCTCCTTTTATAGATGAAGTCCTTGAATTTAACCTATCATGGACACCATGCGGTTGTCAGGTGGGGACGATCTGTACATGCAAATATCCAGAAATTCATCTAGTTTCAGCTTACAATTACTTTTGCAGCCACTGGGATAAATGTCATTGCTGCAGTTTCCTCTGGCCATGTTCCACTCAATGCAGTGCAGGTTTGTCTTCTTTCTCTTGCCCTCTTTCTCTCTGAGATTCTTTAATTTATTCTTGTACCTATTTGTTTCTATATGAATCTTATGCTTGGCTGGCTTCCTCTTTGGGCAGCTTCTCTAGATCAATCTCATCCAGGAACTTGTTGAGAGGCAGTTGGATCCGATAAAGGAGCTTTGCCTTTAGGCATTGCTTATGCTTCCACCAATACAAATGTTGTATCCTTGGAGGAATCTAAAGATGTGTTTCTTCATTTTTTTTTATCAAAGATCTGGTTTGACTCAATGAAAGACTTCACGTAACTATTACACAGTAATGCTCACTTTGGGACTCATTTTTGCTTCTTTCTTTTTTATATTTGTTTATTGCTTCACTTGACTAAAAACATGTCTGCCTTTTCTGCAGCTGGGTCATGGTGATTTTTCTGCCACTAGTACAAAAGTACTGCGCATGGTGAATACTCTTGCAGTTGATAATGAGGCAAAGCAAACCATTCAAGGGGCAGGTATCCTGCTTTCAATGCACTAGCTGCTAATTTTGAGAGCCCAAATGCAAGAAATGTCTCAACTCCACCACCAGTTATCAGGAAGATCTTTCCAAAGTTTGTCACCCCTGATTCAGCAAAACTGGCCTCCAAATCTTCAACTATAGCAGCTATCAGTTCCACTTTTGAGAAATCACCACCAATACAAGAAGTCATCATACCCAAATCTATCAAAGGTATGTCATAACTTATAAATTAATGCTTAGGGAAATACACTTACAACCGACTATTGTTTCTATGGAGTTTTATTTGATCATTTTGTTTTACCAAGCAGTGAATCCTGAGAACAAAACAGAATTCAAAGCCTAATAACAAAGAGAACTCATGCTTGGTCGAAGTTTCTTGCTTGCATAAGTGATTTTCTTGTGTTTGTCACAACCAAAGTTGCTAAGTTGTCATCCTTTTTCTGGTCTCGGGTTAAACTAACTGGAAGCTTTGGTTTGTCTCATTCCTTCTTTGTTATAGTTCAAATCTAAAAATGAAAAAAAAAAAAAAAAAAGAACCTATTGGAACTTGGAACCGACCCTGGAACCCGTGACAAGGTAGGTTCCAGGTTCTTGATTCTGACGGGTAGATTCTAAGTTCCAAAAAATGAGAAACCTATACCCGATGGTAGGTTCCAGGTTCTAGACGGAACCAAACCAAAACCCAGAATCGCTCACCCCTAGTAGAAACACTAGGATAAGTTATATCTAAAGACAAGAGTTCTCAATTGGACAATCGCGCGATGCACAAACTCTATTGTATGTGATATTAACTGTGCTTTTCAAAATGGTTTTATGTTATGCAGAATTTTCAAATTAGTAAAAAGTTGTGCTTAAACAATTCAGTTGTTCATTTTATAAATGTGCTATGACGTTCTTAGAGTGAACTAAGAGGGAGCTTACGCATTGTCAAGCGAGCACAAGTGACACTTTGCACTTCACATTAGCTCTTCCAAGCCCTATTGATCGCAATTTGTTTTCTCCAATTATTCAGGATTATTTTAGAGTTGCTATGTGACATCCTAAATTTCCAGTACTGTTTTCAATTGAATAAATCGGGCACTTTATCGATGCGTCTATAATGCTATTCTCAGAGCAGATAACTTGTGAGATAACTAGACTATTTGGATAAGTCATTAAAAGATTTTAATGTAATGCACTTGAGAATTCGACCAAAAGTTGACTGTTCGACCGTGCTAGTCTGCAAGGGTCATTACAGCATTGTCAAAATCGATCAGAAATCATAGATAAGTCGATTCGACTGAGATGTGTGATCAATGATTGCAAAATTCTCGTCATCGGCACTAGACCGATTTTCTATCATTTTTGGTACCCTGTGTCAGTAACTGAAACCTTGAGATTTTCACGACCACCAAGAGTCGTCAATGTGTCAAGTGAGTTCATAGTGGCTCGAAGAAAATCGATCACGAGTCATTTGCATTAAAAATCTCTGAAAACTACCCGATAACCTAGGTCACGCTAAAAGCGCGCCGGATTGAAAATAACCGCAAACTTGAACCTGATTTCAGAAATTGAAAGTTCTATGGTGTCACAAGCTATTTTAGAAAGGTCGACCCATTCTCCGAAGATTTTTCGGAGATTTAGAGATTTTTACGGAAAACCGTTTTGGACTTTGCGGAAAATTAGCAGAAATTCATGTGGGCTAAATTAAATGAAATTTGGACTTCCAAGCCGAGCTATTTGACGAGAGGCACTTAAATAAATTCTACAGGCTTTTTCCTCACCAAAATTGGACGTTCGAATTGGGAATTTGTCGAAGAAATTGAAAGTTTAAAATGTGAAATTCGGAAGCAAGGGAGTGGAGCAGTATTTTGGCTTCAATTCGGATAATTGGGTGGATATTGGTCCAAGAAAGTAAATGGGAGACGTTACGATATTTGTGTGGGCTTTAAGGGGACCAATAATTAATTTCTTGGCTAAGATGGTTGACTATTTTTCCCTCTTAGCTGGCTTGTCTCACACAATTCTGCTCCTCTCTCTCCTTCGGTCTTTCTCAACCGTGCGTTCATTTCCGTCGAGCGCTCCGTTCCCTCACGCCTCCACCCTTCTTTTCATCTTTTCATTTTCTTTACATTCCTCTGCAACCCCACCGAGCTACTTCATCCACCAAATTTCCTCCAGCATCAGCCACGTACGCCCACTATCTTTTGCTTCCCCTCCGGCGAAGCCAAGCTGCCAGGCCGTCCACCTCATGCTGCTTGTTCGGTCAACCCTTCCTTCAGCAGCGAAGACCGAGCAACCCAGCAGCTGCAACCGCCAACGCCTGCCTCTCCACGCGTCCACAGCTTGCTCCTTCACGGTCAACAGCAGCGGATTTCTTCCCACTTTGTTGACCATCGAGTGAAGCCCAGCTCTCGGCAACAACGCCAGCTGCTTCTCTATGGACGTCTTCGCCAGCAGCTGCTTTTATCCATGCGTAATCAGCCCGCGTGGTCTTCAGCAGCAACGGCGTCCGCGTGTCTTCGGCCAGTTGAAGTCTCGAAGCCCAGCAGCTCCATCAACGGCCCAGCAAAGCATTTTCTTCAGCCCACGATTCCACCGAGCAATCCAGCAACCTTCTTTTCTAGCGCCAGCCAAGGCTTTTGGGGCCCGCTAGTTCAGTCCGTTTGGGCCGCAAGTCAAGCCAGAATTCAGCCCAGCATTTTCAGTCTTTCGGGCCCAGCAAAGCCCGGTTCAGCAGCTCACAAATCAGTAATTTCAGCCCATCTTCAACTGTTGTCCAGCTCACTTGAAGCCCAGCAATTTCAGATTCAGCAAGCCCAAACCCACGAAGCCAAGCCCAGAAATTTCTGTGGGCTGGCGAGGCTTTTGAGCCCGACCCGAGTGCCCGTAGACGTTGCCGAAAATTCAAATTTCGGCTGCCGTCGCACTGCTGTCGCAGTAATCCAGTCTCCGCTTTTAATCAAATGAGTTTTGTTCACTAATACTTTCTTAGTTTGCTAATTATACTTAAAGGTTGATTAGATTTAATTAAGTGTAATTAGGTAGTTAGATTAGAATAGATTAATGATTATTAGATAATTGTGATGCATGTTAGACAATCAAATTGTGCATTTAGCAAGAAAAGACGTACTATTATTTATTGAATGCTTCTTGGGATTTTTCCCAACCCGTTTTGGGCTTCAATTAGGCATTACGGGCTTAAATTGGATTTTTAGAACTTATTTATTAATTTTCCGGAAATTAGGCAGAGATAGCCAATGACCGGAATTTTATGCTAATTGTCGTGGCGCAGTTCGTTTATTTAATTGAGCTTTATTTCATGCTAAATTGAATTATTTGTGAAAGTGGGAATTATTCTTTAATTGGATAATCGTTGGTTATTAATTGAAAAAAAATAACCAGGCATCAGTTGATAATGCCAAAAATATTTGAGTGGACTATAGAAAATGAGGGAGTTATGGAAAGGAAAATATTATATTTTGGCTAAGGCCGACCATATCCCCACATACGGCTATTTTATCAAGAATGATAAAAAGATGGAATTGATTGTATGATTGTGATGATATACTATATCGATCTATGGGCGATATATTAGCTTAGCAGAGAGCAGATCAACCTACGGGCGATATGTCAGCTTAGTAGAGAGCAATATGCTTTATTAGTTTTGATGGAATATATCGGTATATTATATCAGCCTAAGGGTAATATGGTAGCTTAGCAGAGAGCGGTATACCTTATCGGCTTAGATTGAGCACTGTCGGTATACTATATCAGTCTAAGGGCAATATGGCAACTTAGCAAAGAGCAGTATACCTGATCTCTATAGTATCTATTTATCAACTTAGCAGTGAGCAATCCTGATATGAACTGACTTATAGATAGTATGAAATGAGCTGACCAAGAAAGAGTTGAGATGACATGTAATCGACTAAGTCGATTGATTATTGCTTTGATCTAATGTCATGAATTGATTGATGGAATTGAAATGACCAATGAATGGTCCAATTGACATGAAATCGACTAGGTCGATTGATCGAAATATCAATTTGTGATGTGATTGCTTGGGTGCCTATTGAAATGTGCCACTATGCAGGTGGAATTTGAGGCCAAGGTAAGTCATTTGACCCATGCGTGCATAGACAGTTGGGTCAACATATTGGTTTACTAATCGAGTCTAAAGCAGTAGAACTCATTGAGACGTGGTCTCAATGGTTATTGTATAACCATTTCAAGACCCTGATGAGGAGCCCAAGGAGGAGGAACTTGAGAAGGAGAACCCTAATATGAAACCTGAGGAGGAGGAAGATTTTGAAGAAGAAGATGATCCAGAGGAGGATCCTGAGTACGACCCGGATGAGGACTAAGATCCCATCCTGTTTTGTCAAACCTTGATTATATGTGGATAAGTGTTAGATCAGACCCCTATGAATAGTATCGTATTCTATACTATAAGGTGTTTGTATAAAAGTGTGGTTGTGAATTTCAATATGAAAATTATGGCCCTACTTTTCTATCCCAATGCTTTAATGTTTGGGGATATAACTGCTTTCGCATGTGCTATTGAAAATGAAAAGGTCGGCGATACGTAGTCCTAGGATATCGCATTTTAAAATCGACCAAAGATGAAGGATGGGCACGTGATCGAGGATTGGAGCATGACATGCTACTGACTTTTTATCAGGCTAGTTAGGAGTTCGGTAAAATGCTAACCGTTATACCTCTACTTGTTAGAGAAGTGGGTTGTGGGATCTGGTTAGGCAATATTAAACTGAAGACCATAGATTGGTACTACAGCAAACTTTTCATAATAGATCGGTACTTCAACAAACCTTTCATACAATCTTGATTGAGTTTTATTTTCTAACATGCATCAAAATGTCCATGCATTTACGGTAATAAATCAAACATTTAAAATATAACCAAATACAAGAAAACGTGATAAGTAAATAGTTAAAAAAAATGCAGAAGTACCTAAAAGTTTCTGCAAGTTTTCCAAAATAAACTGATGTGTCAACTACTGGGATTCGCCCCAGTGGCCACCCTTCCAATATGGAAGGGGGAGGTGAGGGGTTCAAATCTCCACCTTCTCAGGAGAATAGGGTGGGGACGTAAGTTTCAAGAGTGGGTTTCGACTCTCACGCCCTACAAGAGGTAGGGCAAAAGTCTGAGAGTGAGTGTAGAGTAGGATTAGAGTATGACTGACCAAAAAAAAAAAAAAACTGATATGTCAAAGAAAATTATGCATATTTAACATGCTATGCGAAAATCCACTCTAAATAACTTACTTTCCCAAAAGGAGCTTCTAAACATGCAAATAAAATCTAACTAATATCCTACGGGTAACGAAATCCTAAGCCTATTATGTAAAAGTGGTAACTTTGTATTTTTTTTTTTTTTTTATGCTAGAGGAACCGCACTAGCCGACAGCGGTGCATAAACCCATAGGTGACATGTAAGCAGGAGGACCCACCACCCCCGGTGTCACACTTAAGACACCTAGCGCCTCCTCTGGGTTTCAAACTCCTCACATTTGCTTAAGGTTCACCGTAGTTCTTATCAAGTGAAGCCACCGCAACCGGTGATGTAACTTTGTATTTCTATGGCTCTCAAAGACTCAAATTGTGTATATAAGGAAATTATATATACTCTAGAAGATGGAAATAAGTAATTTTACCCTGAACACAGATACAATTCTAGAAAATTTCTATGTGATGGTGTTGACACCTATTTTAAAATTTAATTTATTAGAAAATAATAATATAGCATTTGGTTGTAGAGGGAAATTTTGAAAAAAAAAATTTTGAATTCAAAATAATTCAACGGCCGGATTTTGGAGCCATTTCTTTGTTGAAGAGGTTGAGTGAATATCGCCAGATCTTCAACGATTTCAAGTTTTTCTTCTATAAAAGAGAAGCCGAGGCTTCGGTTTAGGGGTCGAAGAAAAAAGGGAGAAAGGAAAAACTAAAGAAGAAGAGGAGAAAAGTCAAAAGAAAAAGGTGGAGAGAAGAGAAGATACAGAGAGAGGTGACGTGAGGGAAAGCAAAAAGTGAGAGTGAGGGGGACATCTGAGGGATCGGCAGAGAGAGAGACAGGTGAGAAAAAGTGTCAGGTGAGAGAAAGTAAAAAAAAAAAATGGGCAAAAAGATGGACTACTGTTCATCTTCCTCATAAGTTTCTGTCCCTGCTGCCCATTTCTTCCCCGCTGCCAAGACTGCTGCTGCCGCTCCTGCGCCCCCACATCGCCGCCGGTCCAAGATCCTCCGCTCGCACCGCCGCTCAACTCCACCAGTATTTGCCGCCGGAACTCCACCAGCATTTGCCGCCAAAACTCCACAGCCGCGAGCACCCTCACGACGACCCCACACTCCTCGCTGCTGCAAATCGCAATCCCGACGACCACCGCCGTCCACTTCGCCCAATAGCCCGCGCTACTCCGCCTCCATCCGATGCCCGACGCCTCTGCATCACCTCGGCGTCCCCATAGCCGAAGTCCACCGCACCTGCTGCTCGTCGCAACGCCAGCAGCGGCGGCGCCTGACGCCGAACCGACGCCTCCGATGCACCAACCCGCGAGCCCTCCTCGCCGACCCACCAGCCAGACGTCTCACCGCAATGCCGCTGCAACCCGACACTGCTGTTTCCATCCGCCTGCCCTCAACGACGCTCGCACCCGAGCTCCGTCGTTGGCCCCGCACCGCTGCGATCCCGCACCCTCGCCGTTCAGCTGCCGCGCCTCACTTCACCAGCACCGCCTCACACCGGCCCGCGACTCTCCTGCGGCCTCTTCCCCGTGCTGGTCGTCTCTGCATCTTCCCTGGAGCCGGCGACCCACGAGCCCTTCCGCTCCGACGACGCTGCTGTTCTCCCTGTCTCGCCTCTGCTTACAGCTCTCCGCCGGTGCTACTCCAGTCACCTCAGCTCCGGTCACCAAGACCTCTCACCCTTGGCGAGCCACCATCGCAGTTCAGCCATTGCTGCTTCCTCACCATTTCTTCAAGTCTACCGAGAGTTAGACTAGGTAAATTCTTAAGTATTTGGTTTCATAGTTTTTTTTTTTTTATTTACTTATAATATATTCTAACTTGATTTGTTTTGATTTATTTTTATCATTAGGAAATTTATCATATTAAGTTATGATAATCAAAAATATTAACCCGTGAGACGTCGGGTTAGATTTTTGATTATTTCGACTTTTTATGACAAAATTCATGAATTACTTTGCATCATTGATCCATATTAAAATGCCATTGATTTACATGGATGGATTTTTTATTTTGGCGTGTTATTATTTATTTGCTCATCGCATATCATGCATCATATTAAGTATATAGGTCTACACATTTCACATTTGAAGCAACACATTTCAGTTTTTTTTTTTAATAAAACCAAAACACAAAAAATATATATAAAAAAAATATAAAAAAATATTATTTAGGTTATATAGATTTCATAATGTGCACACCGTATGTTGCGCTTTAGTTAGTGGGTTATAAGTTAATATTTTAACATTCTCATTATATATATATATATATATATATATAATGCCAAAAAATTAGTATTGCATCATTACGTTACTTTCCTTTTAATAAAAATTACTAGGTCATTTCAAATAAAAAAAAAAAAACACAAAAGTCTTTCACTCGGTTAATTAATAGGTTAGTTCATAGTTAACCCAATGTCATGTTATCATTATTTAATATAAGTTGCATATGTGTAATAAAAAAATCATAAAAAAAAAAATCTCAAAAAGAACATGCATATAGGATCATTATGTCATTCATCCCATGTAATGAAACACATGCATATTTAGGATTATATAAATAAGATTGCATACATGTAGTGATAGTTCTAGTTAGGCCATACGAATGGCATTTCCATATCATTAAAGTAAAATCCATGCATATTAAATTTAGATCAAGATTGCATATAATTAACATTTTTTAAAAGAAAAAAAGAAAAAAAAAAGAAAAAAAAATTAGGTGTCCGGTCATTTAGAAAACCATGTTTAGGGCATGCACTTTTGTTAATATTTTTTTTTATCGAATGTTATTTTATTGATTGTGTACTCGCATGACCACCATTTGCATGTTAGTAGCTTAAGTTAAAATTAATCAACATCGCTTGCAAAATATTTTTGAAATTAAAATAAAAGGTACCGAAATGGCGTTAGATTAATCTAGCGTAATCATGTCCCCGGACCTATTGAATCTCTGGTTCGCAATAGTAAAGTATTCTCCCATACTTTACTTGGGTTTCTAACCAGCCCTAATTGGTTAGTGGCGGCTCCAAATTGAAATTGCATGTTTAAATGAATTAATTTCTATCAAGTCGTGATTGGTAGGACTTGGGAGGATCCGCGCCAAGTCTTCGGACTTAGTAATCCATTAACCTAAACTTCTAGAATTGCCCCTGAAAATTTAGGTCGCGACAGATGGTTTGCGAATATGCAGTCCAAAGTTACCATCATGCAGGATATAATCTCAATTATTATTATTCTTTTTATAGCAAAAGAAACCAAATAAGCATACAATCATGGGAATAAATACGTACATATGGAAGTTCACTATATATGCAATGCAACTAATTGATATGTTACAAAAGAACTTTCATTCAAGAGGATCCGAATATGCCTAACATGGAAATTATTATAAAATATGAAATTCTATCTTAATATGCAAAATTATGCAAAATTATCAATATGCTTAAAGATATAAATTGAGAACAACCAAACATACAAATATGAATATTTTTTATAATATGCAAATATTCAAGAAGCAAATTCCTATATCCAAATCCCTAGTTAATCTAAACATGTTATTTATTAATCATGCCCTAATTATTAATTTAAAATATATATCTAGCATGTCACTCTAACATTCAAAACTAGCATGTCATTCCAATATGATTAGTTCTATCCTATGTATTAGCTAGCTGAAGTCAGTCCCTTTTCCAAAGTAAATTCATGAAAGAAATATGGGTTGAGACTTCTAACGGACATCACTGAAAAATAAGTGATTAAATTGATTTGGAAGCCTTCGAAGATTTCATCCTAATTATCCATGTGAGCAAGATAAGCTTGCAAGGTCAAAGTAAGATTGAGAATCAAAGTCCAATGTGTAACAATTGTATTTACCATGATAATCATGGGCTATGTTTAACCACCATGTTGTACTTTTTTAATATAAGGAGAATGAATCTCCCTCAAGAAGCTAATGTTCGAGAAAGGATTTGATCTGATCCTTGATTGTGATTCTAATTGATACAATTGATCGGGAATATAAAATATTGTTAAGATATTCCATAGATAAAATAGGAAGACATGATCATGTATATTCTTTTCTGATTTCTTTTTTGTACTATAAGTATATCCATGTACATGTACGGATTATTCATTGATGAATACAAATCACATTTTCCTCAAAGCTATTTTTCATCTTCTATCATGATATCAAAGCCTTGCTTCCTGGCCTAACTTCTGTGAAAAAGAAGAAAAAAAAAAACTCCGATTGCCCCCGCTTAGTTTTCTACTTTGTTGTTGCAAACCATATCCTGTAAAACAAAGATCAGCACTCCGGGTGGGAATTCGTATGTTCATCCATCAGTGATACCATATCGAAAAACCAAGACCCAACCTTACCTGCAACGGAAGAAGATTCGGACTCACCCAGAGAACAGATTTCTGATCAGATTGATCCGATTCAAGAAGAACAAACTTCTATCCACCAACATGCAATGCCAGTCCACGCCTCAGCCCAACTTCTCAGCCCAGCCCAGCCCAGCCCAGCCCAGTGGCCACCAATGCATTGGTTTCCCGTATAGGGCCAATGGGCCGCCGGACCAAGTCAATAGTGGGCGCAATACGGCCCACATGGATAGCATCCAACAGGTGTCGAAGTTCAGCAAAATATACCAGAATCCAGTCCAATGGGTCCCAGGTCTAACAGGTCCAGGGACGAACCCTATCCGAGTTTTCAACCCGATTTCTTACCATATGTCATCCCTATCGCCAGTGGCCGACCGGAACTTAGCGACCCCCTTTACACGTCACCGACTGATGGATTGGGGCTGCGACTCATTAATGTACAGCTCACTAGACCAGACAACTACAATATGTGGGCTTGAGCTCTCCGGTGAGCTCTAGTGACTAAAGACAATGATGGATTCCTTGATTGAATTGTGCCTTTTTTAGTGGGCCATTGAATGTAGTGGTGCTGGCGCAAATGCGATCAACTACCTGGATTGGGAATTGTATAGTGTATAGCCTCCAAGGTTGCAGTCGGACTCCCACCGACCGAAGACTCAAAGGCAATGTAGCATAACATCCGCAATATGTACGGCAAACTCAATCGAAGCAAGGGAACCTCTCTGTTACTATTTACTTCAATCATCTCTCTGCCCTATGGAACGAACTCGAGATATTCATGGCATTTATAATTAAAATTTTAATATGAGTTGGCATTCTCTTAAGGAAAAAAAAAAAAACAAACAAACTGATCTACCGGGCATTTCCATGTGCACATTTCTCCTCTTCTCCCTCCACGTCATTTTTTTTTCTTTTTTTCTATTTTTTATGGTCTTTTCTCCTTTCTACGCCCTCGCCACTTCACACTGTACATGGATTCCTCGGCTACAACTTCACCGACGCTCACCCATCACCATCCATGCCCACGAGCTGTGCCACAACCTTGACAAACGACACCAAGAAACAATGAACAACATGATCCAGATCTATGATAGGTTGGAGAGAGATGGCGAGTAACAACATGGTTCAAATCTGTGAGAAGAGTGCTCTTCAATCAAGATTGCTTGGTCTAATCAAATTAAAAAGCCACGAAGCACGTCCAGCAATTGATGAATGCCCAGATTGGACGGAAAACCAAGATAGGGGCGCAAATTCAAACCAGAACCTACCATAACCAGAAAACAACACTAGGAATACATAGAGAAAGGTATGAGTAGGCCCAGAACGCATGCAAACTGCGGCTGACGAGCCCCACTCCGCCGATTCACCAAAACAGGGGAAAACGAGCTCCTTTCCATGCTATCCCCGAGAATGGATCTGACCAGGCCTCCGGTTTGTAGCCGCGCTTTTCAATGAATCAGCTCCATTAATGGCAAATTTTGAGGTGGTTTTGATGAATTGCTCAGACAAGAAGCAAGAGGGAAATTCCCTGCTGTGTTCTTCCTTTACCCTCTACATCCTCTTGCTGAACCACGTCATTTTGGGTCACGTAGGCAGGTGAAACTTGTAAAACGATGTCGTTTTGGGCTTTTCATACTGAGTCCGATCATCAACGAGCCACATCAATGGGAAAAAATATTACGATATTGTCACATCAGATTTCCGACGTTTGAGATTGGAGTTGGTACTTAAGCGATTGGGGTTTTTTTTTTAAGTGACAATTAAGTGATTTAAAAAAAAATAACATTAAAGTGAGCATCATACATAACTTTTAGTAATTGTATTATATTTTTGCCCTTAAATGTTGTATGAACTTTTCCAATCTCAATCTCTTTCTCAGAACATTTTTGGGGAGAAGCATATCTTATTGTGGTGTGCACTATCAACACATTGAGTCACTTATTATAGGTAACATTTCTCCATATAGGCACATGTATGATAGTGTACCTTATTATATTCTTCTTCAAGTCATTGGCAATGCTTTTTTTGTGCTTTTTTGTGCATCTTCTATCAAATGAATGCACATTTGAATCTCGAGCCCACTATGTTATTTCCTTGGCTATGGCATCGAGTACAAAGGGTATTGATATTGGGATTCTTTTTCTAACCATCTTTGTGTATCTCGTCATGTTACCTTTTAGGTATATAGGATGTTTTAATCTCTCCATTCTTTGAATCCTCTTCTATTGTTCCCTTCCTTATCAATCCTTCACTTGATTTATACCCTAAAGATTTCCGAACCTTCATTTCTAGAGTTGTCTTCTCCTTATCTTGATGTAGGCACTTCCGGTTATACCACTTCAGTAGCTCCTGACATGGCTAGACTATCCACAAATCCTTCACCCTTAGTCATTCTCTCAAGAGAATCTCTTATTTCGTGACACTTGCATAAGTCAATGTTTTGTTTGGCTTCTTGACTTGCATTATTATTATACTGTCACTTCTTTTCATGAGCCTTGCACATCAAGAGAAGTTAATACTAATTCTCTCTAATGATAAGAAATGACAGATGAGTTGTAGGCTTTACTTATGTTGAGAGAGTTTGCGCTGCTAAGTCGTACCCTGGGGATGTTATCGCTTTAGGAAAGTGATTTCAAACGCATTTTAACCTGACAATTCTGATTTTCTTTCAAACCTACGACTGAGGACAAGGGTTTTTTCTCAATCATCAAGCAAGAGAATTAAGGGATGTGATTTCAAGAAAATGAAGTTATTTGACGTGTCCTCTTTATTTCTCCAACCACACGCACACTCCAATTTTATACGATATTTGTCTTCTAGGCTTATCACAGTTATGTTAATTCTCGACTTTCTAAATGTATGTCGATTAGCACCAACTTAGTAGAAGCAAGCTCAGATTGCCGCCTATAAATTAGTAAAATTGAAAAGTCTAGGATTAAACAGGCATAAATTAAAAGATTTATAATTAAATTGGTCTCAGGTTTAGAATTTTGTTGACAATTTTTTCAGTTTTGCATATGAGCCGTTTGACAGGGTCTCACTTGCGTGAGGAAATTCGAAGGCTTGCAAGATCTATGCCCTGCGTATCAGATCCTGGCCATCCATAGCCCAACACTAAGTTGAGAAATCTTCTTCTTTTTTTCCCCACTTACATATCATTGACAGCGTGATTTCTCTGCATTTTGAAAGTTTAGCAACATCAGAACCTGTTCTTAAATATTCAATACCCATCCTGGAACTTACCCATAAATTCTTACCCGGCTTAACGAGGCCTCATGACCGAAAAATCTAAAAATCACGTGTCTATGAACAGAATATTTCGTTGATTGTTAGTCCACCAATTAAACTCCATTCGTTTTGCAAAAAACTAGCTATCGAAGCATAAGTTCCCCATTTGCTACCATTTAGCATCACTTGTGAAATGAGTTAAGGAATAAAGTTTTCTCGGTAAACAAAAATGTAAACTCAAATCCTAAGAAATGGCTTTAAAATTCAATGTCTAGAATTCAACTTGACCTCTACCGCCGTGACGACCATTCCTGGCATTTGCCCGAGACTCAAGAAAAAAATGTACTCGAAGTCAGATCCATTGGATCGAGTCTATCTCAACCATGGTAGGATCCAATCTACCCATAGGCAACGTAGTTGATTAAGTTCACTCCTTCCAGCACATGGAGGTCGAGGGTTTGAAACCCTGAGTTGCTAGCGATTTAAGTGGATGCCCTGACGGTGGGTTGTTGAGCTAGCTCTCCCCGAGGTATAGGCACTATAGATCCTCCATCGCGAAGGCCGTGAGACCTCGAATCGGCATAAGCCGACAAGGGCATGCTTCAGCGGATCTTTGGTAAAAAAAAAAAAAAAAAACCATGGTAGGATCCACATTACTAACAATTGTTATGTAATAGCTGCATCTGAATACTGGTCCAGACAGGAAACTCACTAGGAAGTTAGACCGGAGAAGGGACAGGACCTAGCACTGTGAGATTAGCACATATCGACCAAAGTTCTGCCTCGGGAGCCCAAGTCCTGTCCCCATATCCCGACATCATTCCTCCGGATCTTAAGAAATTGAAAAATGGTTTTGAAGTCATTTGGAAATTCGAATCAAACACAAATAAGATTTAACCATTTTCTTTAAAAATAACTTTCTTGGAGAATGCCTTCGAGAGCACACAAATTTTCGCCAACCAAAGGAGACTTTAGCATGTAATATTTGAGTGGCTGGTGATCGAGCGTCTGGCCTCTTCTACAAAAGATTCGCTACTTTTAAGTCGAACTAATGCAACTGACGGTAATAATATGTACAACTGAAACTGGTCCTGAGCAGGAGAATCAAACAGATAAGGTCAGAGGAAGCACTCGATGTAGCCATGGAAGGAATCATGCGTACGGAAAGTCCGACATGTCTGTTTCTGGTCATTCGTTGAAAGACTTATGGACAAAACGAAACCAAACGTAAGAAAATTCGTTCGAGGGTCAATGCCTCTGCCACCTCCTCTTACGTTTTGATGATTAGTTCATCATAAAATCTAGTTGGAACTGGCTTTCGAGGCTATCACAGCAGGACCAATGTATGCGGATTACAGCTGCTTGTCTTCCTGAGGATTTTGTGTGGCTTCCATTGATTGTAAAGTCGAACCTCATGATCAATGTATGCGCATTACAGCTGCATGTCTTCCTGAGGATTTTGTGTGGCTTCCATTGATTGTAAAGTCGAACCTCAAAGCTGTTGACCGGCCAGTACGAATATCGTGTGAAGGAACTATGCATTCTCTCTCTCTCTCTCTTGCTCTCTCTCTCTCTCTCGTGCCAAATTTGTTAGATGCGCATTTTATGCATGGATTGGTTGTGGAGGTCATAAACCCAATTAGAATTGCTGGATAAACGCATGTTGGATTGATGTGAAGTTATCCATTGCTCTCTCTCTCTCTCTCTCTCTCTCTCTCTCTCTCTCTCTCTCTCTCTAGGATGTCTGTCAGTCCAAAATAATTCGACATAACTAACAAAAAAAGGCCGTTGGGCACGTACTAGGATTATGAATTCATACACCGACATGAACAATAAGTCCAGTAGTCATTTAGTCAAATTGAGTGTCGCTAGAAACTTCTTCACGAGGATGACCCAAGTGCGCCCTTTGATCGAACTTTTAACCATGTAATATTTTTGGTCGGTTTCAGTCATGCCTTGGATTAAAAATAAGATAAAATTAGGTGTCTACATTTTCTTTTGCTAATTTGGATCTTTACTCAGATTTCAATCTATTTATTATTCAAATGGTGCTTTTTCTATAAGGTCATTTAATATGGGTTTCTTAAATCATTCATTACTAATGCACCAACCCCTCAAACATAACAAAATTTAGTATGTAATCCAAATCGAAACAGGCCGCATGAGAAGCGCCAACGGATGTCGAACAGATGTTCCGGACCAAAACGTCCACGTACGGAAAATTAGTTCGTTGAAAGACGGGTGCCTCCGATTCCACATCGCCTACCGCGTTGATAATCCGTTCCTCATCTCGCAATCGATCATGCATAAAGAAGAGTCAAACCTTAAAAGCTGTTGACTGCGCAGTATGAATGTCGTGTTGGTCAAATCATCGGAAAATTAGGTGGTGCCAAGAAAGGGATCATGCCTTCTCACTATCCATAGCGTGCCACCCTTCAGAATCTGACGTAACAACTTTGTTAGATGCACACAATTAAAATTCAGGATAAGTTCGTTTGGCTTTGATGCCCTTTGTCATTGATGTATCTCCTTGGAAATATAGTTCTCGATAGCGGTCTACAATTTACTTCAGACGAAATTTGTTGTGTTCTTTTCCAGGGATGTTGTCAAGGAAAATGACGAATCACAATTATGATTCATGACGTAATAGCATTGTCATTTAATGCACCAATCACGAAAGCAAAAAAGAATAATTTTGACGTGCAATATTAAAAGAAAGGAGATCGCAAATACCATAAATTTCTCATGATGCTTGCTTTGTGTCATTTGTTTTTTTAATCAGCAGCTTGAATACCATTAATTTGAAGAAAAGCATGTGGCACTGTAACTTTTCAATTAATTATTCAAGTGCTCTAACTTTAAAAAGACAGTTATCACAAATGACATAGATTTTACCGACACATAAGATGTTTCGGCATTTAAGAAATTCATGTGGTCCTTGGTGACAGAGAGAAATTAAAAATTTTACCTAAACAATTAAAATAAAATAAAACAAGTTTGGTAGAAAGATGGGTTTTGCAGCGCACGGGATCCTAAATTTCTTTTATCATTGTCGGACTATATATGGATGGAATATTCAGACTTTAATGTTTTGTATTTTCCCTCTTAAATAATGCGAAGACCCACTTAACGTTAAAAGAGACTCATCTGCACACATCCGTGTGTCAGAGCTTAGATGTCTCAGTCGGAAGCGTAGAAGATAGAGCAATCCAATTTCCCTTTTTTCCTTCTTTTGTTTGGGAGTTACTGCTTGTATCATTCTTTTAAAGAAATCGTATTATGCCTTGTTTATTTGGAAAATCTAAGTTCGGATAAAAATTGTACATGCAAATAATTTGTAGATTAAAGCTACACTAAACCTAAGAAAGCTATTAACCCTCTAATATCGACATATAGTTGATTGGGACATTGAGAGATTTTTAGTTCACGTAAAAATTCTATCAACTATATACAAGCTGCTTTAAATTATAGCCATTTGTAGAAATAAAAAACCCAGGCTAAACCGGTTCGTATGGTTTACAATTTTTTTTTTATAAATATACAGATAATCGAATCTCTATACTCATGCTTTGGATATTAAATTTTAATTAAACCATTAAGTTAAAATTCACCTTATAGGTGTAAGAGTAGTTCTTTTTAGTTCTTGTAAAAACAAATAAAAGTTAGAATTTTTTTTTTTTTTTAAGTTTGTTTAATATATTCCTAAGGATAGAAATCCTCTAAAATTAGAGAGCAATTGCACTATGTACACTTATCCCGAAAAAACAGAGGATCCTTAAGAGTAGGCATTGCACTTGGTCGTTGCTCATCGGCCTCTTCACCGTACTCACCCACCTTTCCCACTAATTATTTCGGATTGGCTTGTCAATGCGCACTTAAGCTGGAGCTTCTTAACTATCTTGTCAAGTCAAGTTCAACCTCGAGCTTCAAAATTCAGCTGGAGAGGCTTACGAGCCTAATCGAGTTTCTATTATTCTTTTTCAAAAATATTTATCAATTGATATAGACATAAATATATTCTCAAAATTACATAATGTCTTCATGTTATCTAAGCATTATTAAGATCGAGCCTACATGAATTGATCAGTCGGGTCGAGCTCGGATATTCTGCTTAATTCAATAGTGGGGGTGGCGGTACTAGCCGCAATGGTGACACCTTGGGTTGGGGGTTGGTCACTCTTCAATAGCGGTGGCGCAGAAGCTGTATCATGCCGTGCGGTGGAAGGAATTGCCGTGACTCGTGGGGAGTGGATAAGTCAGAACTAAAGGAAGAGAAAATAGAAAAGCAGAAAGAATGGGGAGATCAAAATAGATTCGGGCGGTCTACATCCCTTCATGGTTAGGTGTCAGCTTTAAATTGCATGCAGAACCTAGAGTATAGAATATCAAATAGCATCTTTACCTTTCCCTCAAAAGTTAGGGTCTATTGTATGTTTGATATTGAAAGGAGAAAGATATGTTTGCCACGATAGTAGTGGAATTTCAAATTCACAATAATTGTTTCGATTGCGAAGATAGGAATAAATTTCCAAAAGAGGCGATAGTGCAGTTAGACAAGCTTGTAAGGACAGTATAACTTTTTAGGTATACAGGATTGAAAGTGGAAAACATTTTCCTTACTTTTAAATGTTGGTTTTTCAATAATGGAAAATATTTTCCTTAACAAGTCCATTTTTCATGAAATGAACATTAGAAAATCCGGAAAATATTTTTCTGAAAGTCATTTTTTATTAAATGAACGGAGCCTAAATGTATGATTCGACAAGATAATCTTGCATATAATTCATAGGATTATATGAGATACTACGTGAATATATCAAATTTAATAAATTAGTAAATAATGTATCTATCACGGGTTTTAAAAGCTGAATATGCAAACAAATTGTCACTGCCTTAGTTTTCTACTTCTCGATGAAAGAGGAAAAATCCTAAGGTCATTTATGGCATGAATGGGAAACATTTTGCTCCTAGGAATAATTTTTGACTAGAAATAGATTTTTGTATATTTATTCTTTGGACGAGCCTTTTAGCATCTCACTACATTTAATAACGATACAAAACTTATATTCTTGGAAAATTAATTCATTTGAAACCAGTATAAAATTTTCAGCCCCGTCTTCCCTGATCTTGCCGCCACCCTCTGTCGGAATCGCCTGCTCCTAAAGCATGTCATTCTTGTCCGCTTCGCGACGTTGACCAAGGGGCTTCGACAAATCTTCCCAAGGAGGTCCTTGAGGCAACCCATGTTGCTGGAGACTCGGAGAGGGAGGAGGTACAACTGCTGGTGTTGGAGAGCTTAGGGAAGGAGGTGGAGGTGTAGCAGCTGTTGCTAGAAGAGGGGTCTGGGACAGCAAGAGTCTCAGGGAGGAGGAGCAAGGTAATTCTGTTGTGGGGAATGCACATGAGAGAGAGACATGAGAGAAGTTTTTATTTCTATTTTTGTTCCAAAGTAAAAAATAGAAAAATTCTTCCATTTCTCGTTTTTGTTCTAAACCTATTTTTGGTACAAAAATTTGTTCTGGAAATAAATTTAAAAAAAATGAAATTACATTGACAAACAGATTTTTGTTTCAAATCTATTGTTAGGAATAAAATAATAAAAAAACAAAGAAATAGAATGATTATCATGTTATCCTTAGTAATATGTTTTTGTGCACTGACAATTTAGTTGCCTCTTATTAGCCATTTGATGTAAGTGTTTTAATATTGACCATTTGATTAATATGTGTTGTCGACTTGTCTATCAAAACCTCGGATTAACATTGGGCTCGGATTGACCAGAATCTAGAGCGATAGTAAGTCCTTTTGGTTTAGAGAGAGATGATAGAAAATAAAGTGAGGGCAAAGCAAAAATATAAATATATTAGTGAGGGTCAAGTCAAAAGAAAATAAATCCATCAATCCTTAATAGCATTCCGAAAATGCTAAAACACAAAGAGATAATGATACAATTAGTCCTTGAACTTTGGCTTAATGTGCAATGTTATTTTTGAACTTTAAATCTATTCCATATGGTCCTCATACTTTAGTTTAATGCATAATGTTGTCCATGATCTTTTAATTCATTCAATGCAGTCCCTAAACTTTTGTACATATTCAATTTAGTCCATGAATGGTATTAAAAAGCTTAATATTATCTTTCCACTAATTTAAGTTTAAAGACAATATTGAATATTTTCATGCGGTTTAGGAATTAAATTGAATATGTATTAAAAGTCTAGAAACTACACTAATCGAATTAAAAATTCAAAAATGATTAAGGACCCCATCAAACAATTTTAAAATTCATGATCATATTATATATTGGGTCAAAATTCATTGAGTATTTGTGTCATTTAACTAAATACAAATGTTGGCCAGGAGTTCCATTGGGCAAATGGACTTTGGAAATGCATAATTTTGGCTCAAAGGACTTTTGCAGGCTGAAAGTTCTTTAATAAAGCTGAACCAAATGCACCCATGCCTCAATTAGATTTATGTAAAAGTCAATTAAACATGATTGAATGGAAGATGCATGCAAAAATGATAGAACGTGCTTATAAACAATTTATTAGACTCCATTTGTTTCAAGGAAAATAAATAATTTGAAAAATATTTTCCTAAAAATGATCACTTATATTGATTAAAAAATTACTCCTAGAAACAAATGTTGTCAATATGATAATAGTTTATGTCTAAGCATCTTTGTGAACGATTAAAATGTTTTATGTTCATTTATTTTTATAAGTAATACAAGCGCTATGTCGTAGAAAAATATCTTTCAAATTATTTATTTGTCACGAATTAAATGAAGCCTTAGATAGTACAAAAATAGCGATGTACTTGATAATGCAAGCACCCTTGAGCTCATGACAATATTCACATTTAGTTAATTATTTACAGAAGGAAAGTGACCACACATTTATGAATTCATGAAGCCATTTACCGAGCGACGAGGCGTACGCTAACGCCATGCCGTTCTTTGCGGCTACTCTCTCTTCCAGGCCACAATTCAATTCAAAGACGACCGGTCAAACACGAAGCTCGACAATATGCGCTCGCACATATCAGCACGACCGATGAGCATCGAACCTCCGTAACTTTCCCCACCAAACGGTCCCCTTCGACATCAGTCCCACGCGAACGACCGATAAATCGAACACCTACGCTCTTCTCTCCCCTCATCTGCTGCTATAAATTTCAGCTACTCCTCTAGCACCCATTCATCACCACCACTTCAAACTCTCTCTCTCTCTCTCTCTCTCTCTCTCTCACATTATCTCGAGGTCGGTGACGATATGGGGTCGGAGGCACTTGTCCACGTCCTCTTGGTCTCATTCCCTGGCCAGGGCCACGTCAACCCGCTCCTGAGGCTTGGCAAGCGCCTCGCCTCCAAGGGCCTGCTGGTCACCTTCACGACCCCAGAGAGCATCGGGAAGGCAATGCGCAAGGCGAGCAACATCGGCGAGGAGCTCTCCCCGGTCGGTGATGGCTTCATCAGGTTTGAGTTCTTCGAGGACGGGTGGGACGAGGACGAGACACGCCGCCAGGACCTCGACCAGTACCTCCCCCAGCTCGAGAAGGTCGGGAAGGTCCTCATCCCTGAGATGATCCGGCGCAACGCCGAGCAAGGCCGCCCTATCTCTTGCCTCATCAACAATCCTTTCATCCCCTGGGTCTCCGATGTCGCTGATAGCCTCGGCCTCCCCTCGGCGATGCTCTGGGTGCAATCCTGTGCATGCTTCACTTCGTACTACTACTACTACCATGGCCTGGTCCCCTTCCCGTCTGAGACAGCGATGGAGATCGATGTGCAACTCCCTTGCATGCCGCTCCTAAAGCACGACGAGGTCCCGAGCTTCTTGTACCCAACGACCCCGTACCCTTTCCTCCGGCGGGCGATCATGGGGCAGTACAAGAACTTGGACAAGCCATTCTGCATCCTGATGGACACCTTCCAGGAGCTCGAGCATGAGATCATTGAGTACATGTCCAAGATCAGCCCCATCAAGACAGTCGGGCCGCTCTTCAAGAACCCTAAGGCCCCAAACGCCACTGTCAAGGGCGATTTCATGAAGGCTGACGACTGCGTCGGCTGGCTCGACTCAAAGCCTGCTTCCTCGATCGTTTACGTGTCGTTTGGGAGCGTCGTGTACTTGAAGCAAGACCAGTGGGATGAGATTGCTTATGGGCTGTTGAACTCCGGGGTGAACTTCTTGTGGGTCATGAAGCCTCCACACAAGGACTCTGGCTATGAGGTTCTCAAAATGCCTGAAGGGTTCTTGGAGAAGGCTGGTGATAGGGGCAAGGTGGTGCAGTGGAGCCCGCAAGAGCAAGTCCTGGCTCACCCCTCGGTGGCCTGCTTCGTCACGCACTGCGGTTGGAACTCGACCATGGAGGCCTTGACCTCTGGCATGCCTGTGGTGGCGTTCCCGCAGTGGGGTGACCAGGTCACCGACGCCAAGTACCTAGTGGACGTGTTCAAGGTCGGGGTGAGGATGTGCCGGGGCGAGGCAGAGAACAAGCTGATCACGCGGGACGTGGTCGAGCAGTGCCTCCGCGAGGCAACCTCGGGGCCCAAGGCCGAGGAGATGAAGCAGAACGCGAAGAAGTGGAGTGCGGCAGCGGAGGCAGCCGTGGCGGAGGGCGGCTCCTCTGACCGGAACATCCAGGCCTTCGTGGACGAGGTGAAGAGGAGGAGCCTGGAGGTGCTGGCTGCGAGTGGCAAGTCAACGGCCAACGGAGAGGCGGACTTGGCCAACAAAGTGGCGGCCAATGGGGTTGCGGAGCTGGGCGAGCCAAAGGTCAACGGGGAGTTAAAGGTGGTGTCGTGAGGTGGAGATGAGAAATTCAGGTGTGTCTCGTTTCGGGGTGTAGATTGAAGGAACCATGCCTTCTCTCTCTCCGAAAGCCGAAAGGTGCTAGCTGTATGATCAATTGTACCAAATCTGTGAGATGCATGGATTGGTTGTGAGAGTCCAGACCCTATTGAAAGTGCTTGATTGATGCCAAATGATTCATTGCTCTCTCTCTCTCTCTCTCTCTCATGTCCATCATAATAATAATTTGACAAAGCAAAAATGAATGATTTGAAAAATATTTTCCTAAAAACAATCATTTATGTAACTTATAAAAATAAATGAATGAAAAATATTTGCATCATCTACAAAAACGGTTAAATATAAATTGCTATCAACAATGAACATTTTTCGTTTATTGTTTATTTGAAGTGATATAAGGGATTATTTTTAGGAAATATTTTTTATATAAGAAATTATTTTTAGGAAGATATTTCCATTTTTCTCAGAAACAAATGAGTTCTAAGAAAATAGGCCTTTTGTATATACTAGGTTAACAAATTATACACGTTTCATGAACAAATGTTTTCCATTACATTTTCGCTTTTATGATAATTATTTTATGTAGATAAAGATGAGATAATATCCGGTCGTCTGATTTGAACAAATTGGGTATGGTTGGAAACGTCTTCATGAGAATGACCTTAGTGTGCCCTTTGATCAAACTCTTAACCATGTAATATTTTTGGTCGATAAGTCATGCCTTAGATGATATATATCTTAAGTTAATTTGGATCTGCACTTGGAGTTCAATCGATTTCTTATTCAAACCTTTGGACCTAGGAGAATATTTGAGGCATCAACTAAACGGTTCACTCTTTTAGTGGAACATCAAGTGTAGCTGCATCATATACTCTCTCTCTCTCTCTCTCTCTCTCTCTCTCTCTCTCTCTATGCTATGGTATTCTTGTTGACTATAGCTGTGAGAATTCGTAAAATTATTGCTAACTGTTCTAAAAGCTTAAACTCTTAAAAAAAATGTGTGGTTTAATATTTAATTATTCTATCACTTCCTCTCACGCTTAGTTTGATTTTTTTTCCTAGTATTAAGTATGGACATATTTAATTAGGGAGGTAAATAAGATCTAAAAAAATTCAAACTCAGGAGTTCTAGCTCTAATACCATAAAAGAATTTTTTGGACTACCGCAAACTGTTTTAAAAACTTAAACTTTTAGATGAATGCATGGTTTAATATTTAATTATTCTATCAGTAACAAATAGCCATTAAATTCATCGAAGGCGGGTTGCGAGGTCAAGGAGAGCGAGAGAGACACGGAGAGAGATGCTGCTGGGTATGTGTAATCTTTGATAGATGGTAAGGATACTAAGTTAGGATCAAAGTTTTTTTGGCAAGGCGATTCAATTAGGGTTTCTTATATCACTACTAATGTCTCAATAACTTATAAATAACTAAACTTAGTACGTAAATTTAACGTTTATGATGGAGGACCACAGCCCAAAAAAGGCTACAAGCCGTATGAGAATCAGCAACCGATGCCAGACAGATGTTCCAAACCAAAACATCCACCTATGGAAAATCAGTTCGTTGAAAGGCGGTTGACTCCCATTCCACATCGCCTCTCGTTTTGATAATCCGCTCCTCATCTCGCAGTCGATCGGGCATAAAGAAGAGTCAAACCTTAAAAGCTGTTGACTGCGCAGTATGAATGTCGTGCTTGGTCAAATCATCGGAAAATTAGCTGGTGCCGAGGACGGGATCATCATGCCTCGTCGCTCTCCAAAACATGTCCCCTTGAGAATCTAAAGTTCCAATTCGGTTAGATGCACACAATTAAAATACTTGACACGTTGGTTAGACTCTGATGCCCTTTGTCATCGATGTATCCCTTTGGAAATATAGTTTCCCATAGCTTTCTCCTAAAATTAGATGGAATTTATTTGCGTTTTTTTTTTTATTGGGGGTGCCATCACGTCATTGATGAAAATGATGGACTGTTACGTAATGGCATTGTAATTTGACACACCAATCACAAAAACGTAGGAGAATATCCTTTGTCCACATGCAATCTTAGGGAAAAAGATACCTCAATTATCATGACTTTTTCGCAACGCTCACTTGGGTGTTGTGACTTTTTAATAAATCCTTTGATTATCATTAATTTGGGGAAAAAAAACTTGTGGTGCTATAATTTTTCAATAGGTCAAGTGCTCAATTTCCAAAATACGTTCAACTAAAAGTGATATAGATTTTATTGTCACGTTGAATGTTTCGGAACTTAGGTAAACTATCGAAAAATAATGGTACCAAATAATTACCATTAAAAAATCATGATGACCATACTGTCCATTTTGGGAGCGATACCGTAATTTTAGAGGAGTTATTTTACCGGATCAAAAACGGTAATGCCAAAGCATTTAAGAAATTCGTGCGGTCCCCGATGGCGTTGAGTGATGGGAAAGTTTAACCAAAAATAATTAAAATAAAATGAAACAAGACATCGACAGAAAGATGGGCTTTGCGGTGCACGGGATCCTATATTTCTTTTTCCATTTTTGTACTTATGTATGGATGGCATATTCCACGCTTTAAAGTTTTGTCACTTTCGTCTTAAATAATGCGAAGACCCACCAAACGGTAAGCGACTCATCTGCACGCATCTGTCTGTCAGAGCTTCGATGTCTCGGTCTTCTAGATGGATGATGGAGCAATCCAATCTTCCCTTTTTACTTCTCTTGTTCTGGAGTCTACCGTTTGTATCATTCTTATAAAGAAATCGTATTACGCCTTGTTTATTTGGAAAATCCAAGTTGGGATAAAAAATTGTGCATCTAAATGACTTGTATATTAAAGCTACGCTAAACCATAAAGAGAACTATTAACCCTCTAGTATCGACATATAGTTGATTGGGATATCGATAAAAAATTTAGTTCGAGAATCAAACTCTGTCTTTTTAAATTCTATCGACTATCTATAAGCTGCTTTGAATTATAGCCGTATGTAGAAGTTAAAAACCCCAGCTTAATCGGTTTGTACAGCTTATAAGTCTATTTTCTTTTTAATTATTATAAATGTACTATTAATTGGATCTCTATGTGCGTGCTTTTGAATGTAAAATACTAATAAAATTATTAAATTAAAAGTGAACTTATAAGTGCATGAATAGTTCTTTTTTTTTTTTTTTTGGTAACCCTGGGAACCTCCGCACGCCCGCTTCGCGGTGGAGAGTAAACCCAGGGGGACACGTGAGGACCCCACCACCCACGTGCCCCAGGTAAGACCGGCTAGCATTAAAGCAAGGACGACGCAGAGTTTCGAACTCAGGACCTCTCGTGAAAAGTCCCTTGCTCAAACCACTACGCCACCACCGTGGTGGGTATGAATAGTTCTTTTTGGTTCTTGTAAAGAAATAAAAGGTAACCACTGGAGGTTCGCCCTAGTAGCCATCTTTTCACCTTGGAAGGGGGAGGTGAGGGGTTCAAATATTCACATTTTCGGGGGGCTTAGGGTGGGGACGGTTTCATTGCAGGAGTGGGTTTCGACTTCCAAAAGTCTGAGAGTATGTGTTAGAGTAGGATTAGAGTAGGACCGACCAAAAAAAGAAAAAGAAATAAAAGGTTAGAAATTATTCATTAAATAGTTTGTTTAATAATATTTCAAAGAATAGAGGTCTTCTAAATTAAGGAGCGATTGCAGCATGTATAGTCATGAGAAAACAAGTTATACTTAATGTGCCATGATGTCACTCATGACTAAAGGTGAAAATAAGTCAGGCTACTCATGAGCAGCTCAGGCTTGATTGATGATTACTTGAGAATGGCTCGTTAATTTGTGCTCCAGCTAGAGCTTCTCGAGTATCTTGTCGAGTCAAGCTCAAGTTCAAGCTTGAAAATTCAGCTGGATAAGGTTCACGAATCTAATCGAGCCTCTATTATTCTTTTCGAAAAATATTTGTCAATTAACATAGACATATATATTCTCAAAATTACACAATACACTCACTTTGTCTAAGCATTTTTAAGATCGCGCCCGTATAAATTGATAAAGTCGAATCGAGCTTGAATATTTCGCTAGCAGCATTAGCAGTTGCGGCGGTACGAGCCACAATGGCGAAACCGTGGGCGGCGGGGGCAGGGATCACTCGTCAATGGCGGTGGCGCAGAGGCTGATTCACGTGGTGCGGTGGAAGGAATCGTCGTGACTTGTTGGTGGGTGGATAAGCTCAGAAAACAGAACTGAAGAAGGAGAAAAATAGAAAAAAAGAGGAAAGAATTGGAACATCAAGATAAATTTGGGGGGTCTGAATTCCCTTCATGGTTAGGTGTCAGCTTTAAATTGCATGGTGCAACATTAAATAGCATTTATAACATTCCGTAGGCTCTATCATATGGTTTTGATTTCGAAAGGAAAAAAGATACCTTTATGACAACAATTGTTATGGAATCTCAAAATCATAATAATTATTACAATTACAAAGATATGAACAAATTTATAAAAAGGGTGTAACCTGGTTAGACTAGCTTGCAAAGAGGGAGTAGGCTATTTTGCGTAGGCAGTGCCAAGAGATGATCGGAACCAATTGAAAACAACATTGTCTAGATTACTTTTGGTGAAAATTGTCATTTTACACGTCAATCAATCATGAAAACTTTGTATATTAGTTCCTCTATTAGTGTATACAAGAAAGATATGGGAAAATATAGACCTGGCTACTAAACAAGTCTTGACTATCGAGGAGCTAAATATACTATTTGACAAGATAATTTTGCATAATTCATAGGATTATACGAGATATTATATAAATTATGAAAGTTAGTAAATTATAAAACAATTTATCCAATTGAAGGAATTCAGCTAATAAAATTGAAACATGCACGCAAATTGTCACCGCTTTGGTTTTCTGCTTCTGGTGGAAGACGAAAAATCTCAAGGTCGTTTAGCGATATATTTTTGGACAATTTTGCCGCCTCTTTTTAGCCGTTCGATCCAAGTTTTTTTAATGCGGGCCGTCTGATGACACGTGTTGTGGACCCATCTGTGGAAGCCTCGGATTGACTCTGGGCTCGGGTCGACCAGGATGTGGAGCAATGGCGGCTGCTTTTGGCTTAGAGAGAGACGATAGATAGTAAAGGGAGATTAAAGCAGAAATACAGAAATATAGTGAGGGAAAATTGGAAGAAAATAAATTCATCAATACCTAAATTATATTTTGAAAAAAATGCTGAAACGTAAATATGAGGTCAAAGTTAATGTTGGAGATATTTAGGATAATTTTTATGATTTTCTCAAGATTATGGAAAATATTTTTATTTGATTGGACATATCTCGATAATTTATTATCTTATTTAGTTATTTCATAAAGTTTATAAATAGACTAATGAAATCATTGTTATAATACATCAAAATATACACAATTGCTCACTTTTGCATTTATTTCTTATTTCTCAACTCGCTATCAAAGTTAGTCGCACTTTTACATACCCAAGTGTCCCTCCAAAGTGCACCCTTGAACTTGTGACAACGTTTAGATTTAGGTAATTATTCAAAAAACGAAAGCGACCACAGGTTTATGAATTGTCACGCATGACGCCATTAATTAAGCGACGAGACGTGCGCCAAGGCCATGCATTCCTTTGTGGCTATCCTTCTTCCTGGCAACAGTTCAAATCCTCAGACGGTCCGGTCAAACCCGAAGCTCGACTAGGCCTTTCTCAACCAAACCCTCCGAGAAAGCCTCAGGACAGCATGCCCTCGCGCGGATCAACACGACCGACGAGCATCGAACCTGCGTAACTTACCCCACCAAACGGTCCCCTTCGAGGTCAAACCCCACGCGAACGACCGATGAATCGAACATCTAATCTCGCCTCTCCTCTCCTCCACTGCTATATATTTCAGTACTCTAACACACTCTCATCACCACCAACTTCAAACTCTCTCCCTCCCTCTCTCTCTCGCTCACACATACACACACAAACCTATACTAAATCGTTTCACTTCTCTCTTCCCGAGCTCGGCAACGATATGGGGTCGGAGGCGCTCGTCCACGTCCTCTTGGTCTCGTTCCCCGGCCAGGGCCACGTCAACCCGCTCCTGAGGCTCGGCAAGCGCCTCGCCTCCAAGGGCCTGCTTGTCACCTTCACAACCCCAGAGAGCATCGGGAAGGCAATGCGCAAGGCAAGCAACATCGGTGAGGAGCTCTCCCCGGTCGGTGATGGCTTCATCCGGTTTGAGTTCTTCGAGGACGGGTGGGACGAGGACGAGATACGCCGCCAGGACCTCGACCAGTACCTCCCCCAGCTCGAGAAGGTTGGGAAGGTCCTCATCCCTGAGATGATCCGGCGCAACGCCGAGCAAGGCCGCCCTATCTCTTGCCTCATCAACAATCCTTTCATCCCCTGGGTCTCCGATGTCGCCGATAGCCTCGGCCTCCCCTCGGCGATGCTCTGGGTGCAATCCTGTGCATGCTTCACTTCGTACTACTACTACTACCATGGCCTGGTCCCCTTCCCGTCTGAGACAGCGATGGAGATCGATGTGCAACTCCCTTGCATGCCGCTCCTAAAGCACGACGAAGTCCCGAGCTTCTTGTACCCAACGACCCCGTACCCTTTCCTCCGGCGGGCGATCATGGGGCAGTACAAGAACTTGGACAAGCCATTCTGCATCCTGATGGACACGTTCCAGGAGCTCGAGCATGAGATCATTGAGTACATGTCCAAGATCAGCCCCATCAAGACAGTCGGGCCGCTCTTCAAGAACCCTAAGGCCCCGAACGCCACTGTCAAGGGCGATTTCATGAAGGCTGACGACTGCGTCGGCTGGCTCGACTCAAAGCCTGCTTCCTCGATCGTTTACGTGTCGTTTGGGAGCGTCGTGTACTTGAAGCAAGACCAGTGGGACGAGATTGCTTATGGGCTGTTGAACTCCGGGGTCAACTTCTTGTGGGTCATGAAGCCTCCACACAAGGACTCTGGCTATGAGGTTCTCAAAATGCCTGAAGGGTTCTTGGAGAAGGCTGGTGATAGGGGCAAGGTGGTGCAGTGGAGCCCGCAAGAGCAAGTCCTGGCTCACCCCTCGGTGGCCTGCTTCGTCACGCACTGCGGTTGGAACTCGACCATGGAGGCCTTGACCTCTGGCATGCCTGTGGTGGCGTTCCCGCAGTGGGGTGACCAGGTCACCGACGCCAAGTACCTAGTGGACGTGTTCAAGGTCGGGGTGAGGATGTGCCGGGGCGAGGCAGAGAACAAGCTGATCACGCGGGACGTGGTCGAGCAGTGCCTCCGCGAGGCAACCTCGGGGCCCAAGGCCGAGGAGATGAAGCAGAACGCGAAGAAGTGGAGCGCGGCAGCGGAGGCAGCCGTGGCGGAGGGCGGCTCCTCTGACCGGAACATCCAGGCCTTCGTGGACGAGGTGAAGAGGAGGAGCCTGGAGGTGCTGGCCGTGAGCGGCAAGTCAACGGCCAATGGCGTTGCGGAGCTGGGCGAGCCAAAGGTCAACGGGGAGCTGAAGGTAGTGTCTTGAGGTGTGGAGATGAGAAATTCAGGTGTGTCTCGTTTTGGAGTGTAGATTGTAAGGTGTAAGCTAATTTGGGTAGGCGTGGGAATAAATTTGGGTTTGTCCAAGATGGAGTTTGGGTTTTGTTACCTAATTTTTTTTTTTTGTTAATTGTTTTTGTTTTTCTATATAAATATCATAAATGAGCTGAGGGTCCTTCATGGGATCCTGTGCTTCTTTTGGCTTCCCACCGGGCATTAAGCAGATCCTTTATAGCATTTGCTCGACTATAATTGATTATGCGTGCCAAACGCCGGCATGAAGTATTAATTACTTTCTCGAATAAGGACAAAACTCAAGTAAGCTTGGACCAACGAACCACGCAACACAGTCAATTATACTTAAAAGAGCGCATGAACTCCAGCTAATTGTTTCCTACCTCGTGCTTAAATTATATCCACGACATTCCGTATAATTTTTTTTGTTTATTTTTAACAGTTCGAATATACCGAGCACCTCGTCGAGAAGAGAGTAAAGCAAGGGAGCAAGTATAGAATGAATTGATTTGGACATGCATTTATGATATTTTGTAGTGTTCTATTCAAGTTTAGGAGATATTGAATTTGATCAATTGTCGCATGTGGTCCTTATATGCTCGTAATTCAGGCCACACGAATCTTATCAAGTCTCTAATGATTCATAATATCTCAAACTGAGCAATCTGTGTAAACTATACGCACGTTAGCGCGAGTCGCAAGCAATTCACATAAATGTCATGAGCAACTAGGTCACGAATCAATAAATGTCAAGCTACATGTGCTTGCACGAATGTCTATTTTCCTGTTGTCCCCTTCATGTCATTAAACAAAAAATTTACGGTTAGAAAAATGCAGACAATGTGGCGGTGCTAATGTAATGGGAAAGTCATTCTTGTCCCGGTCATCGAAAAAGAAGGGGGACCCGCTTGCGCACCCAGCGGTCAGTCGCTGCTTGCCTCAACGCATCTAACCAAAATCAGCCAGTGCACCTAACCCACCGGTGGACGTTCATGAAGATGATGACCAGTCCCTCTTCTTTATTTCCTTAATTATTTTTCGTTCTTTCTTCTTCTTCTTCTTCTTCTTCTTTATTGATATATTTTATTTATTTAATGATTGCAAGACCAGAACTAAAAGCTCCTATGTTGGAATATTCCATACCCCTATTTGCCTCTTTTATTATATTTTCATACCTAATACTAAGTAAAAGAGCAAACTATTCATGAGGAGTAGTATTAGAATATTTAAATAATAAACCTCCCGTAAAATCTCATAACCGGTTATTTTCTCAAATGACTGGTACAACTACGTTTGCATTTCCTTAATTTTTACAATGTTTTTCTATTGAACAAGAAATATCTTCTTAAGTAACGCTAAGTTTGTTTCATGAAAAATGAATGATTTACAAATATTTTCCTAAAATAATCATGTTTATTGCTTGAAATAATTAGTTAATAAAAAATACTTTTATTAGTGACTAAAATTTATGTTTAAACATTTTTGCGGATGATTAATTTTTTATTATTTATTTTTGTAAATGATATAGACAATCATTTTTTAGAATTTTTTTTTCAAATTATTTATTTTTCTTAGGAAAAACACACCTTAAAAATGTGTTTGATAGTTTGAATTTGAGTCTAGATAGTCCAGTGTTTGGTGACGTCCTCCTAACTGAATGAATTCTGATATACCCAGATATATATATATATATAAAAAAAAAAACTGGCACGGGGTTGGGACAAACTCAATTGGATATTGAAAATAACAATTTTTGTCATGTTCCAACAATGGAGTGATTGAGGGGCATATGCAAACATGAGCGACAAATCCATAGTTCTTGACACTCTTAGCATATGTCTCTCTGCTTTCCAATTGATCTGCTGAGGAATCATTAATTGTTCTCAACTTATTCGTGTTCCTGTCAAAATTTCAAACCTCCATGCAATTCGATTTTTTTTTAAAATGGAGAATCAGTTGAAACCAACCTTCTCACCGGTCACTCCTCCTCCACTAGACCTAAGACCTAATTACTTGTCATGACCAATCACATTGTGAATCTTCTTTGACAAATGCATCGCTATTACTCTATCCTGATTGAATCTAGTCATCTACTCATCCTCCAATGCAGTTCGGCCACCACGTGATTGTTGTTGCCGCTGAGACGCTAAGAGGAATGGTCGGGAAGAGGGAGGGGGAGAGGGATGGGGCCGATGATTGACGCACGACAAAGGGGCCAATTGGTGTCCGAGGATGTGCGGTTAGATCCGAAGTCATCGGCGGGGGATGATATAGGCAAAAGCTGGTAGGGCGGAGTCAGCGGTAGTGAGGTAAGAGCTTACATCGTTAGTGAAACAGTGAAGCGTTGAAGTGCGGAGTTACGATCAGAGAGAGAGAGAGAGATGGGATATTCGGAGGACTTTTGAAGATTTTATTTTATTTTATTGTAATCCAAATTTGGATGACTAAACATAGGTTAAGTAAGTTTCTAGCCCGAGTGTGATCTCGAAGTACTCCATTAATTTCATGGTTTCGGGTCAATTGCAATCTGAAAGGCCCAGCGAATAGCCCAAACACAAAATTTTGAGGCTACAACTTACAACTTTGGGATACATGTTTTAGTTCATAGATGCTTTGGTTCTTTTAAAAAGTCTAGACAACAAATCACCACACCGAACAAATCACTCCGCATGCTGTTTTTGTCCTTTTAAGTTAGACATCCACTGGATTCCCCCGATTGATCACTATTTACTATTTAACCAATTTGGAATCTATTAACCTATCAAAAATCATGTGTGCCCAATCCATCTGGACCTTTGATTTTGATGGATCTCACGTGATTTAAGAACCGAGATGTACTAAACTTACGTGCAATTGGTACATTGACAAATGACTTGTTATATGGATCTGGGCCAACTAGACACGACTAGTACAAGTGACGATCATGTGGATTTATAGTCTCCATTAATGGGCCTGCAACATTAATGACTATGATTGGAATCAATCCATGAATCCTAGCCTGCCAAGTGAAAGTGAGAGTTGTACATTTCGCATTTAGAATGTCCTTAAAGTACCACACATCGCTTGTGTCTAGGGTTTTAACGAACTCATTTTTCGCACGGTATTCTCTTACTTATTAATTTAAGATTTTGGCGAGTGGAAGTGAGAATAGTATATTTATTATTTTGAACAAATCTATAGAGAAATTCTTAGCCAGTTGAGCTCTGCTTAACTTGTATTAATTATTAATTAGGTAATTTGTACTTTTATTGTCTTATGTGTTTTGTAATGACACGTAACAGAACAATGTTTCATTGATGGATATGGGAGTTCCGTTAGTGTGAAGAAAATTTTCAAAAGCAAATGCAGAATCGGAACGAACTGTTCAAAAAAGTAAACGCCCTTGTGTGAATTTTTTTTTTTAAAATAATAATCTTTGTAGAAAAAAGATAATTTAAAATTTTGCAAAGTAAAAGGATAACATATGAAACAAGATAAAAAATATTTAAACATAAATTTAAGAAGTGGTAGAGATTTAATCGAAATAACTATGATCTAACTATTTAATCTACTTTTGAATTATCATTTTCCCCTCCCCCCCTTTTAAATTGGACTATTTTGATTTTCTTTGTATGATCATAGTATATGGGCTTTTATTTTTATTTTTTTCGTGGAACATGTTGGTCAAACTTTGAAGTGGAGAGTTTAAACTATTTTTTAATTCGCTCTATTATCCCATAAGAGCCTGTTTGTTAACTTTTTTTTTTTTTCCGTTCTTTTGTTCCTCAAATTAAAAAAGAATAAAAATTTATTTGATAATGTCAACTAATTTTTTATTCTCTAGAAAAAAAAAGTAGACAGGGAATAGATTTGAAATAAAAACAAGAAGTGGAAAAAAGTAATTTCTCATTTTCGGGAACAATTTCTAGAAATAGGCAATTTTTTTTCTTTTCCTTTTTTCTTTTCTTCTTATTTCTTGTCACCCCTCAAAACTCTGCCATCCACCATTCCCCCAACTGGCAGTCGGCGATCGGTAGCAAAAGTTGGTTGTCGGCCGCCGATCGCCAGTCATCGGCTGCCGGTCGATACATTGGCTAACTAGGCCGACATGCAGCGCTCCATCAACAAAATGCAATCTGGCCGGTGACCAATGATTGGCGATCGGCGGCCGATTGATATGTTGGCAGACTAGGCCAACGTGCAGCGCTCCATCAACGAAATGCAATCTAAGCCGTAGATCCTTTACACTTGTGAACTATGCTCACATAGACTTCCTGCTCAGCGTGACTGCCAAGAAGATGTTTATGATCGGGTTCTTCGGGTCGCTCAGCAAGAAGTCTTCTGGCTCTTGAAGCGATTAGTTCGGACAAGATGAGAGAATTAAGTTCTGGTTCACGCATATAATATGTATGCATATAAATTGTTGTATATTGTTTGTTCCATATGTTAGGACATTGTTTACTTTCCCTTCTGTAGAAGTAATATTCCAAGTGAATTAAGCTGGGATGCAATTACTCTCCATCGACTATTCTGATGTGGTCAAGCTTTTCTTTGTATTAGACCTTTTATTTTCTTGTTGTCCCCTTCTTTTGTTGGATTATTAGGATCCGTTTGGTAATGTTTCTGTTTCAGAAACATTTTTTTTTTCAGAAATAGTCTTATTTATTTATTTATCTATATTCATTGGAACAATTTCTGACTAAAATAACACGTTTGGTAACTATACAAAATTTATAATCTCGGAATAGAAAAAAAAATGAATGTGTATGGTACGACCCAACTTTTTTATGTAATATACAAATTTTCTTTTAATTTTTAATAATTTTTTTAGATTTTTCTTTTTTTCCTTTTTTCTTCTTGACGACGGGCAGTGGTGGCCACTAGTTGGCGGCTGATGGTTGGTGACTGGCAACCGGAGGCCAAGCCTGTCGTTGGTCGTCGACCACGTTGCCGATCACCAAGAAGAAAAAAAAGGAAAAAAAAGGAGAAATCTAAAAAAGCAGTAAAAATTTTACAAAAAAAAAGAGAAAAGGATCGTACTAGACGCATTTCATATGCATTCGTTTATTCAAAAATTGTTTTAGGGAATAGAAATAGAAAAAATTATTTCTTAACAAAAATTATTATATGGAATAGAAGTAGGGGTGAGCGCGGTTCCCGATTTTTAAGGGACTGGTTCCGGTTCTCGGTTCCTTTTTTCTGGGAACCGGAACCGGCTCCAAAAGAAGCCCTAAATATAAAATCCCCAAATCAATTACCCTTCACCCTTTCACGCTCACGGTTCCTGAGACTGAGGGGGTGTATGACAACTATTATGTTCCAGAAATAGTTTCTAGAACAGAAATAGATTTTTCTATTTCTATTTCTAGAAGAGTTTCTAAACAAAAATAACCGTTTGATAATGACACAAAATTTCTACTCTAAAAATAAAAATTCGTTTGATAACGATACAAAATTTCTTCCTTTCGGACGGCAGTGGATCGGCGATCGGCAGGGATGGACGGCTAGCGGCTGGCGGCGGCGGCGATGGGCGACGGGCAACTGGCGGCGGGCGATTGATGACCGGAGGGTGGTGGCGGCGGCGGGCGACGGGCAATCGGCGGCGGGCGATCGGTGACCGGAGGGCGGCGGCAACGGCGGTGACGGGCGGTGGCGGGCGGCGACCGGGAGCAGTGGCGACCGGCGGCCAGCGACAGCGGCGAGCGACTGGGAACCGGCGGCGGTGGTGGCGAGGCCGATGGCTAGCGATCGGCGACCGGCAATTGGCGGCAGCGGCGGTCGGCAATCGGCGGCGGCGGCAACCGGCAGCGACTAGCAGCGGCAGTGGCGAGCAACCAACGGACGGTGGTCGGTAGCGACGAATGAAGGATCGATTGACAAACGATGAGAATAATTTTTATTTCTGATTTCTATTCCAGAAATAGAGAAGTAGAAAATTTTAGCTTCTAATTTCGCTTCCAAACCTATTTCTAGAATAGAAATCTATTCCAAAAATAGAAAAAATGAATAGGTTTATCAAACGAATTTCTCTTCCAAAAACGGGTCTGGAATAGAAAAACTATTTCTGGAATAGAAATTTTGGTTATCATGGGTGTGTTTGGGAACCACTTTTGGGGAAAGTCTTTAGGAAAATGCAAATACGTTTGAGTTAAAGGTATTTTCCAAAATGCAACCGTGTTTGGTAAATTGTACTTTGAAAGCTCTTTGTAAAGTATTTTGAGCAAAATAGCGTTTGGGGAATTACATTTACAAAGGATCTTTGTGGAAAAAAAAATTATCAAAAGAAAAATTAAAAAAAATTGACCAAAGGGTAGTGGCCGTTGGTGACCTCTGGCGACCTCCGAGGACGCCGAATCTGGGGTAGCGAGGTCGCGCGACGCCGTTGCGACCTCCGGTGATGCCGGATTTGGGGCAGCGAGGTCGCAGGAGGACCTTGCCGCCCCGGATTTGGGTCGCGGCGGGGTCGCGCGACCTCGCGACCCTTGGATCTGGGGCGGTGAGGTCGCGCGACGCCGCTGCGACCCAAATTCGAGGGTCGCGAGGTCGCGCGACCCAAATCGGGGGCGGCAAGGTCCTCCTGCGACCTTGCCACCCTAGATCTCAGTCACGGTGACCCGCACCTCGCCGTGGGTCACGGCGGTCACGCCACCCTCTAGCGTCGGTCGTCTGGGCGACGGTCGCCGGCGACCACTTGCGGAAGAAGAAGCTTGTGGAAGAAGAAGACCGCTTGCCACCCCAGATCTGGGTTGCGGCGACCCAGCCCTCGGTCGCGCCACCTCCGGCGTCGATTGCACCACCTCCGGCGTCGATCGCGCCACCCCCTGACGATCGCCGGTGTCCCTCTAGCAGTTGTTGGCTGCTCGCAGTCATCAGAACCGAACTCCCCAGAGAAGATGAACAGTTGCGACACAAGGGCAAGAACCGAAAAAATAAAAAATTCGTGAGGACAATTTCGGAAAAAAAAATATGAACAGTGCCCGTGTGGGCATGCCGAAAAAGCCGAAAGCCCAAGGCAGGTCCTCACTTGCCTTGGGCTTTCAGCTTCACAATGCTGGCATTTAGGGAATGGGGGCTCAAAATTTTTTGCTAAACGGGCTGTCGTTTGCCCAAGTATCTTCAGGCTTCAAAGGGGCTTTGGGAAGTGGTTCCCAAACGCACCCCATGCACCCCTTGAGTCTCTCGCGATTTTTGCCTCTGCCCGTCGCCGATGCTGCTTGCCCTCGACGCGCTGCCGGATGCCCTGACCCTCGACGCGCTGCCGGATGCCGTCGGACGCTAGTCACCCCGCGCTCGTCTTGCCCTTGCCTCTTGCTCCCTTGACGCCATCACCCCTTGCTTGCCTTGCCGCTCGGCTGCTCGCCATTGACACCGCTCATCCCCTCGGTGGAGGCCGCTCTCCACTCACGCACCCTCAACGCTGCTCACCCCCGACGCCGCTCGACCAGCCGCCCCCAACACTGCTAGCCCAGTCGGCCCTTGACACTGCTCACTAGTCAATGACGCTCGTCACTTGCCCAACTAGCCCTTGACGCTGCTCACTAGTCGTTGACGCTCACCACTCGCCTAGCCGGCCCTTGACGATGCTTGCTAGCCGATGACGCTCGCCGCTCACCCAGTTGGCCCTTCATGTTGCTCGCCCAATCTGCTTATGTGCATACACCATTGTCACATTTCTCCATTGCATACAAGCTGCGTAAGGCACCGAACTTATACAAGTCCGTTCCAAACAGCCTTCTTGAATATATGGATGTGGGGAGTGCTTCTGATATGAATGAGTGTAATGGGGTGAACAGCTTCTCAAACATGGAAGTAAAGCAGGCTTCTTATGGAATATCTGTATGTTTTGGCTGATTAGTTCCATTGTTTTACCCTCTTCTGGTACAGAGTGAAATCTCATCGTGCCTTGCATGTTTAGGTGATGGGATGATCCTCACCAAATGACAAGCTTCTGCTTGAGCAAGCTCTGAAGAAACGAGGACATGTAGTTGCTGTTACTGGAGATGGCACAAATGACGCTCCTGCTCTAAATGATGTTCCAATATTTCATTGTTTATCTTTTATTTTTATGGGAAGGTTCGGATCTATTTATGATGTGGTTATAGTGGTAGCACATTTGCATTACAGCCCAGCTCAATGGATTGGCATTATTGGCCACATTTGCATTATGTTGCTCAATGGTTTGGGTGCAATAAATGTTATCAAATTGGTTTGTACACCTTAATGTGGTCCTGATGTCTTATGGTATATTATAATTGGTACATTACGCATATTTTGCATTTCCTGCTCATGGTATAATATTCACAGATTGGATGTATTTACTCTCTGATATTGTTGTTGGGACGAAAACTTTTTATGGTGTTTAGGCACATATTGGCCTTGCAATGGGTATTCAAGGGACAGAAGTTGCTAAGGAGAGCTCTGATATCATTATTTTGGATGATAATTTTGCCTCTGTTGTGAAGGTTAGTACTTGCCACCATGATTAACTTATGATCTTGCATCTCACTGAAATAGAGTGATATTCATGAGGGGCATAATAGTTCCTAGATCTTCTGTCAAATACGGAAATGACGTTATCCTTATTCTACCAACTAACATTCTACCATATACTGATCTTTTGGAGATTCCTTAATCTCTTATTATTGAATAAATATATGACCTATGAGACGTAGATATGTGCTGATCTGCATGAGCTGAGATGTAAGATTGCTCTTTTTTGGTCTTTATATTCAGTGTTTCTTTCTTTTTTGTTTAAGTCCTTTTTATCTTTGGCAGTATGCATTTAAATAGGCGGATGCAAAATGCAGCATGGGATTGCATATAGCAATTTATAGGGTGGAAGGAGGGAACAAAATAATATGGTTCTTATTGTGCAATCTATTTTTCTCTTTTTGTGTTTTTTGAGTTCTATCTTGTCAACGACCCTGTTGACAGAAAATGAGTTTTAATGGAGCTCCTTTTATAGATGAAGTCCTTGAATTTAACCTATCATGGACACCATGTGGTTGTCAGGTGGGGATGACCTGTATATGCAAATATCCAGAAATTCATCTAGTTTCAGCTTACAATTACTTTTGCGGCCACTGGGATAAATGTCATTGCTGCAGTTTCCTCTGGCCATGTTCCACTCAATTAGGTGCAGGTTTGGTCCTCTTTCTCTCGCTCTCTTTCTCTCTGAGATTCTTTAATTTATTCCTGTACCTATTTTTTTCTGTATGAATCTTATGCTTGGTTGGCTTCCTCTTTGGGCAGCTTCTCTGGATCAATCTCATCCGGAACTTGTTGAGAGGCAGCTGGATCTGATAAAGGAGCTTTGCCTTTAGGCATTGCTTATGCTTCCACCAATACAAATGTTGTATCCTTGGAGGAATCTAAAGATGTGTTGCTTCATCTTTTTTGATCAAAGATCTGGTTTGACTTGATGAAAGCCTTCACGTAACTATTACACAGTAATGCTCACTTTGGGACTCATTTTTGCTTCTTTATTTTTTATATTTGTTTATTGCTCCACTTGACTAAAAACATGTCTGCCTTTTCTACAGCTGGGTCATGATGATTTTTCTGCCACAAGTACAAAAGTACTGCGCATGGTGAATACTCTTGCAGTTGATAATGAGGCAAAACAAATCATTCAAGGGGTAGGTCTCATGCTTTCAATGCACTAGCTGCTAATTTTGAGAGCCCAAATGCAAGAAATGTCTCAACTCCACCACCAGTTGTCAGGAAGATCTTTCCAAAGTCTATCACCCCTGATTCAATGAAACTGGCTTCCAAATCTTTAGCTATAGCAGCTATCAGTTCCACTTTTGAGAAATCACCACCAATACGAGAAGTCATCGTACCCAAATCTATCAAAGGTACGTCATAACTTATAAATTAATGCTTAGGGAAATACACCAACAGCCGACTATTGTTTCTATGGAGTTTTATTTGATCATTTTGTTTTACCGGGCAGTGAGTCCCGAGACCAAAACAGAATTCAGAGCCTAATAACAGAGAGAACTCATGCTTGGTTGAAGTTTGTTGCTTGCATACGTGATTTTCTTGTGTATGTCACAACAAAAGTTGCTAAGTTGCCATCCTTTTTCTGATCTTGGCTTGAGCTAACATATAAGCTTTGGTTTGTCTCTTTCCTTCTTCGTTATAATTCAAATTTGAAAAATGAAAAAATAAAATAAAAAAGAACTTGTTGGAATCTATGACAGGATATGTTCCAGGTTCTTGGTTCTAACAGGTAGGTTCCAGGTTCCAAAAAATGAGGAACCTGTACCCGATAGTAAGTTCCATGTTCAAGGCGGAACCAGGAACCGCTCACCCCTATAGAAGCATTACTAAATGGACTCTAATAATCCAGAGAAAGAAGGGGACAACAAGAAAATAAAAAGGTCTAATACAAAAGAAAGCTTGACCACATCGGTATAGTCGATGGGAGACTAATTGCATCCCAGCTTAATTCACTGGGAACTTCTGCAGGAGGGGGAGAAACCGATGTCCTAACATATGGAACATACAATATACAACAATTTATGTATATACGTATTATACACGTGAACCAGAACTTAATTCTGTCATCTTGCCCGAACTAATCGCTTCAAGAATTGGAAGACTTCTTGCTAAGTGACCTGAAGAACCCCATCATAAGCATCTTTCTTAGCAGTCACACCGAGCAGGAAGTCTATGTGAGCATAGCGCTCAAGTGCAAAGGATCTACGGCTTAGACTACATTTCGTTGATGGAGCGCTACATGTCGGCCTAGTCTGCCAACGTATCGCTGCTTCTTAACCGATCCACAATGGCAATGTCATGGGTATGTTGGTGAGATTGAATATCGGGGGCTTCTACTGGCCATATATATCCTTGTTTTACAATGTCTCGTAGCTGTACATGGAGAATGTACCCTCGCGGATTTCTGCAGCGGCAGAGAGTACATGAGGAAAATCATCTGAACTCAGTATACAGGCGGGTATACATTCAAAAGCGCTTCAAAAACATACGTCGCTGTTGACCTTGCGAATGATTACCTTTTCACTGTAGTTTGTGACAGACTACAGGAACGATTAGATTTTTCCATTAGCTAATGGGAAAGGCAACCGTAGGACCCTTACCAGGAGAAAAATCGCATCGGCAGTTATGTTTAGTCATTGAACATGACACAGTTGATTCACATATCAAATATCCATCGACAGTTTCCCGAGTTGCACTCACTGGAAACATATGAAAACATGAAGAACCGGAGTGACCCCAGAAAAGATCAATAGCGTAAGAAACATACTTTGAAAATAATGCTGCGGATTCTTCAAGGAGGACGGATGAGGTTCATATTATAAATAAAAGTCGACGCTTGAGTTAGTGAAGCAACAATTTTTCCCCGCAATGTTATCAAATCACCTCTAAGGTAAATGGATGATCTTGGGGCCAAAAGCAAATGATGGAAAAGAGAAGGAAGTCAGTCCAAAACACTGAGTAAGAACAAGGGTCATTATGAACTTCAACATGATATTGTTATTTAGACCTGTAACATCAGCACTAGCCCTCAGCTCAAAATTCAGAAAATTGAGTTTCTCCAAGCTAATGAGCTCACCTGTAATCCCAGTAAGAAAGTCATTGCACTCGAAAAAGTTGTCGCACATGAAATCCAAAAGGTTGATTCCTAATTTACCGAGGAAAAGCATAGGGCATGCAAAATTTCGACAACCAGAAAAGGAGTAGGACAGTGCCTTCTCAAATTAAGCCGATGAACGCCCATTGTCGTCAGAAGCTGCGGAATGCAGAGAACTAAAAAACGTTAAAGATCATTTGTCCCGGGTTATCAATACAGTAATTACACAAACGCTCTCCGAGTCCCTGCAGACTGCACTCTGCCATCCCGGACCCCTTGTCTTTCTGTGTTCATGCTCAGAGTTGCGCCTGGAAGGGCGACGAACCGTTTTCTGTTGATGTGAGCATTCTGAAATCAGCTGTGCCATGACAGTCGAATTCAGGAATTCTCCCTTTGGAAGCTCTGATTTTCGCAAGTTGCTTTGTCAGCGGTCCTAGAAGTGTATTACATCATTGCTAATGAAGCGTGATTGACGGTGGATCAACATTTAAATTCTCACCAGATCGAGCTAAATGATGATTAAAGCCCATGGATTCATTTTGGATTCATTTTAATTTATTCAAGTTATTATTATAATTTGATCTTTAGGTAATTTAGGTTGAGAGACCTCTCCTTATATATTAGATGATTCGGTTGCAAATTGTGCGAATTATCGACCTGGTTGTTGAAATGGTTAAATCAATTGATTCGAAAGCTGGAAGTTAGATAGATTTTTTGACTGGTCTAGATTTAAAAACACCGCAATGAATATTGATGACCGGATCATATGAATCTGCATAGATAATCTATAGGGAGGCCTAAATGAACCAGGTTGAATGCGATCGATTCCTCTTTCGCCAGGTAGAGAAACTTGCCGTTTGGACATTGCAACAGCCAAAAATAGACGGAAATTAGAGTAAATTGCAAATAATCCAAAGTTGATTTGCATGTGTTTTATTTAATAATGCCTTTGTTTAACCATGATTCTTATTAAGCACATACATCTATCGACAAGGTATGGACTCAAAATTAGGTAGCGTATTTAGCCTTGTATTCAGTCCACAGCTGGTCAACGGTCTTGCCCAGCAAGTCGACGAAGAAGTTGTCACTATAACCAGTCCTCATCTTCTTGTTCAGCTCAGCCACGAACCCATTCCTGAGGCCATTGCAGTAGTCGAGAAAGCGCGCCGTGACGTCGTAACCCTGGTCCCACTTATCGCCCTGGCCCGGCTGCACCCAGTGGCCCGGCGCGTAACCCGACCGGAGCCTCACGAAATCTGCGATCCCCTCAGTGAGTCCGCCCGGGGCCTGCCCAGCCCCGTTCCACTGCCACATGTGCGTCATCTCGTGGTACAGGACCCCCGTGAACTCCCTCTTCACGTCTCCCGAGACGCCCGCGAGGTACGCGGCGCTCACATGGATCTCGTTGTTGCTTGTGTACGCCACGCCGTCCATGTTGTCGATGAACAAGCTCACTTTGGCAACGTCCTTTCGGTCGGCGGGATCGTTTTGCTGGAAGGTCCTCCAAATGAAATCGGTCGATTCAGTCATCGTCTGCTGACTGTATGGGATGCCGATCTCGTTAGTGAAACGCACGGCGCCGGGAGTGTCGCCGGCATTGTTCGTTACAGTGTAATCCACCGCATGGGATTGCAGGGAACATGAGAGGATCACAAGCGTAGCAAGGAAGAGGATAGACATGGTTTAGGGTTTGGTAAGTTCTCTGGGCAAGGATCATGTTGTTGAGCTAGTTAGGCTATTTATAGAGGACCATAAAGGTGATGATGGCTAATTTGGCTGAAAAGCTGAATTGTTCAACGTTTAAGTGCTAGGGGAATAGTCGTCGCTTGACTATAGTTTGGCAGAGACTTTTGAAATAAGGTTACCTCAACCGACTCTAGACCAGCTAATGACAAGATTTGTGATTTCTTATAATCTATTATATTTTGTCTCTGTCTCTTTACCCAATTGGACTGAGGCAGGATTTGTTGATTAAGTCTTGGGGTCCATGTTTTGCTTCTTCATGGCTGTTCCAGTTACAATTATTATTACTGTACCCGTAAGTGTGATGCGTGCTAAAGCTTCGTGAGGACTGTGGAGGGCCGTAACGTGCGGAAATTTTTGCCCATATCTCAATCTGAGAACCCGAGTTTCTTAAAGGTTAAAAGCCACCAAAACCTCAATTATATGCATTGTAACACATTTATCCTAGATGTTGTCACAAAATCCCAAATTTATGTTGTGGGACACATTCACTCTTCTTCAAAGGTTTGTCAATAAGAAGTACAAAAAATTTGCTTACATGGATGCTAGAAAGTAAACCGTGTTGAAATAGCCCTGCGTGACTTAAGTAAAATAAAAATGGTGTTTTAGCCGAAAAATCATATAACGGAATCTTGACAAAGGGTAAATGTATTATATAGTTACAAGTTTGAGATTTTTTATATCATAAGAAAAAGTTTATGATGAATGTGTTATAATGGGTATAGTTTGAGATTTTTGATAGCGCAAAAAAAATTCACAATAAATGTGTCACATAAGCATAGTTATATATATATTTGTGGCTTTTTTACTTTCTTAACATGAGTACAATCACCAATTGTTAAATTATGAGAGATTTACATGAAACTCACGTGATCAATCAATATAATTGATCTAATTCATCACAAAGTATATCCATGAAATCCTTGTAATCGAGTCTCAAAGAAGAATAGCTGCACAATATCTTTCACTCTCCAGGAATTTCTTTCGGATTTCACATTTTTTTTCTCTTATGTAGACATGGATTTCACACGACGTGCTGCGTGAAGCCCAAAATTAGGTTTGAATGTAAAGTTGTTATCTAGCATCGCTTTATTGCCGACACATTTCAAAACTGGGGCAGCCATATGTGTTCGTTTCTATTGAATAGTATGAGTCCATTAGTTTCTAGAAGTCTGATCGATGACTGGATCAAATGAAAGATGAAGTCGTTTCACGGTACTTGGGGGAATAGGTCAAAGCACGGAAAGGACACTGTAAGAGGCAAGCAAAAGCAAAAGCAAAACCAAAACTACACATGGGGAAAATGAAAGATGAAGTCGTTTCTCGTTGACTTTGAAAATTTGCCTACACGGAACCTAGAAAGTAAACCGTGTTAATAAAGCCCCACTTGGCTTAAGTAAAATAAAAATGACATTATTTAAGTTGAAAAATCATATAACAGAGTCTTGATGGAAGATAAATATATCACATAACTACAAGTTTGTAATTTTTTATATTATAAGAAAATTTTTATGAAAAATGTGTCATAATGAGTATAGTTTATGATTTTTGATATCATAAGTTTTGTAATAAATATGTCGCATAAGCATAGTTTTATGTTTGTTGTGGCTTTTTTACTTTCTTAGGATGAGTACAATCACCAATTGTTAAATTATGGGAGATTTACCCAAAGCTCACGCGATCAATCATTATAATTGATTAGATTCATCACAAAGTACATCTATGCAATTCTCACAGAAGAACAGTTCAGAATATTCTTCAATCTCCGGAAATTTCTTATGGATTTCACGTTTTTCCTTCTCTTATGTAGGCGTGGATTTCACACGATGTGTGAAGCCCAAAGGTTTGAACGTAAAGTTGTTTCTATTGTTGACACCTTTCAAAAGTGGGGTAGCCACGTATGTTCATTTCTGTTGGACAGTATGAGTCCATTAGTTTCTAGAGGTCTGATCGACGACTAGATCAAATTAATTTTGAAGTTGTTTCTCGGTACCAGTAGCTGTATGTATCAGTTTGTCTTGGGGGAATAGGTCAAAGCACGGAAAATAAAAGGATAAGAGGCGAGCAAAAGCGAACCAAAACAACGCATGTGGTAAACGGGACAAGTCTTCGTTAACTTTGAAGCTAGAGCTGTCCTTCCGCCGACCGTAATTATAGTCGAAAATTGCGGGGTTGACTGTGAATTGGAGCTGTCCTTTCGCTGACCGTAATTACAGTCGAAAATTGCGGGATTGTAATCATAGCTTCAGCTATTTGGCAATCAATGAATGATTTAAAAAATAAAATTAATATTTCGAAAAATCTCAAATTAGTGTATTTTATGATAAATTTGCTATATAGTAATTTTTTTACTATAAAAAAAATCTCAAATTGATACATGTGTGACAAATTTATTCTTTATTAGTTTCTCTTAATATAACAACCTGGCTAATGAGGAGAGGCCGGGACTAGAGGGCTAGACAAGGAGCGACTTTTGGCAAGTTTCTAAGATGGTGAATGAGTCAAACTATGCATCCAATAGTGAGAGAGCAATTCTGAAATGTAAAAAATTGAATTAACTCATGGAGGTACTTTTTGATGTAATCGTAGGCTTTGCTTTAGAACTTCAAAGTTAAGCGAGTTAGGCTATAACACTATAAGGATGGGTAACCTCCGGGAAAAGTGTCTCAATGAAAAGGTTTATACATAAACAGTTGCCCGCAATGAAAACAATTTTCATTGACTAATTATTTCAAGTGATACAGGGGATTATTTTGAGGAAAATGATTTCCAATTTATTATATTTTCACAAAATAAACGGGGCCTTCAAAATATAAGTTGGAACCGGTCTTTCAAGCATCATAACAAAGCCAAATGAGGAGCTCAATCTGAGGAAGAAGCCCCAAGCTTGCTCCATTTGTTTGTGAAAAATCAACTGTTTAAATATATTTGTCCTATTTTTAATCATTTGTGTATCGTAGGAAAATGAGCGATCACAAATAGTTTCAAATATGCTGTAAAAATTTCTAGACATTGAATTTTGTTGATTGATAGGACATTTTCTGTCAACTCGTTTATTGAACAATATAACTTAATTAGAAAAAAAATCCTTTTGATATTAGTGATTTCCCACAAAGTAAATGGAGCTTTGTTCATTATTTCAATGACGATGTTACCGTACTTTACATGCATAATTTGGAGGCATAACACGTTGCGCTTTGGACATTGTCTAATTGAAAATCTCTTCTTCTAAGACATGCTCCAATCACTCATAAGTGCCAAGCCCCGTTCTCACTTGCCTTATTTTTGGGTCTTTGTAGACTGACTTTCTCATGTGTCCCCAGTATATGTGATACGTACTTTAATATTGTCTCCTTAATATAAAAAAAAAAAAGAAAAGACAAAAAAGTGATTTTTATCAAATAAAAAAAGAAGAAAGTATGGTACTAAATTATGGCAAAGAGGAAAATTGCTTGATAGGACTTGGCTTCAAAATACCAGGACAAGCTAGCTTTGTCTTACTTAACACTTTTTGGGCAAAACAACTGCAAGAAACATAAGTCAAAGAACCCAAAAAGAATTTTGTACGATGCAAAAGCTCTTCCATTCCTTTTTCAAGATAAAAATACAAGAGGTGTCCAAAAATTTATAAACCTATTGTACAGCAGTTAATTCATTTTCAAACCTTCCAATTGTATTAATTTAGTCAAAACATTTTGACTATTTGCCAATTCAATTCTAAATCCTTAAATTATGCAAATTTAGTCTAAAACATTTTGAAGTTTTGTCAATTTAGTCATTAACCTTTTAATGAATTACCAATATAGCTATTCTAGCTAATTTTGATAAAAAAAAATCGTTAATGTGGCAGTCTAGTCAATGCTAGCCTTCCTAAGTGGCATCACTAGCTTGATGTGGGCGATTTTCAAATTTTTTTCAAAATTTTCTCTTTCTTTTATTTTTTATTTTTCATATTCAATGTGTCGCTGCGGTCGCCAGCCATTAAATCATACCCTAAACGTGAATATCAAAATAAAAAATTTGGAAAATAAGGAAATATTAAAACACACAAAATTAATATTAAAAAAATGAAAAAGGAAAATCCAGCGAAAAAAGTTGGAGAGAACGTGAGGTCAGATAGGGTAGTGAAATTCATCACGAGTCGTCCATGGCCGCTAATCTCTAGATCGCACATACATGAATCTGTGGTTTGTCCCCTTTATGATTCTGACAGAGCGAACATTTCTCTAATGTAAATTGTTATAGTGCAAGCACGATCCTCTAGCCTAATTCATGAAGAAGTAAGACATTTTATAGGTCCGAGATGTATCTTGTCTTTCTCATCATAAATAATTATCAGATACAAAAACCATATAGAGCAAAAGATGCCGAACTATTCTCTTGCAGCCGAGTAAATTACCGCATGAGTGATTTATTCGATTCAATCAATCTTTTCCCAATCAGGATTTAATCAATGTACGAGGTAGACCCTGAACCTTTTCTCGGTTTGTATGTCTCCAAACGGGGGTTCTATCATCTTTTCATCGGTTGATTTTGATCTTCAATGTTGGAAATATATATATATATATATATATATATATATATATATATATATATATATATATACGATTCTAATTATTGATTCCGATTGTGGTGATTCTGATTACGAGCTTATTGATTTAGTCAATTTATGATTGATTTAGTAAATAGGAAAGTCATTAATCTATGTATATTATTTCCTATTTTCCTTTCATTCTTACGCTATAAATAGGAACAATGTACTTGTATACAATAAATGAATATACACAGGAATTCTCCATTCTTCTTTTCATTTTGTGTCATGGTATCATAGCATTTCTTCCTGGCATAGCTTCTGCAATTCTTGAAATGCCTTCGTTTTTTTTTTCTGAGTTGTTGCATCCTGCAGAACAAACCAGCAAAACTGTTAGGAATTCATTTTTCTTGATATCATGGCAAAAGACAAGAATGTCAAAAATTCCTCATCCGAGGAAACACCCACATCGCCGCACAATCAACCTCCAACATCGTCAGAATAGATTGTACTGTCTGGAGAGGAGCATTCTTCTGTTTACTATTCTAACAATCTAGCTAGATTACCACTAGTTTCAACCCAAGCCGGGTTCCAACCTAGCTTAGTGGCCTCTTACGATCCATCCAGCCTAAAGGTATCATTTCCAAGGCCAATGGGCCATTGGATTAGGACAGGCATGGGCCCAATAATACCTATTCAGTTATTTTGGAGAAGGAAACTTTTTGAGCTTTGGGTCCCAGCTCATCAGAAGTGGGTCGGATCCACCTCTGCATGAGACCGACTCGAATAGTGAGCCGGGTCAGTCAAATTCGAATCAAAAACCTAGATCCATGTCAGGCCAAGGAACAAATCCTTACCTGGCATTTTCACCCCGTTTGTGCCATCGTATGTTCTTTCGATTAGTGGCGGCAATCGCCCTGGGCCTAGCGACCCCTTTTACACATTGAAAGTCGATGGACCTGAGTTGCGCTTCATCAACATACAGTTCACTAGACCAGAGAACTACCATGCTTGGTCTTGGGATTTCCGGTGAGCACTTGTCACCAAGGACAAGGACAGCTTCCTTGACAGAGCTGTCCCCTTTCTGGCCGATGAGCATCCTCAGCGGCACTAGCGAAAGTGCAACCAGTTGGTTCGCACTTGGATTAAGAACTGTCTAGCCTCCAAGTCATGGCAGGGCTCCCATTAATCAAAGATTCTAGGCTCTTTCGGAACAGCATATATGAAGTGTATAGATGGCTTGTTCACACGAGGCTATTCACCATCACCTAAGTCCTGTTGGAGTTGAAGCAAGGAAACCTTTTAGTCACCTCTTGCTTCAACCACTTTTGAGCTTTGTAGAACGAGCTTGACGCGGTTGAGGAATGACTTTGAGATCCAGAAGACACACTTAGACAATATCGCAAAATAAAGGGAAGGGAGAAAGCCACAAGGTTCTCACTTATTCTCAATGAGTCCAACTCGGCATGTCACGCCCTGACTCACTCCCGACACGTGACAACGCGCGCTCATCATACTTTCATTTTGGCCATTCTATTGCGACGTCCCGGGAGGCATTGTCGACCCATTCCATTTATTGATTAAATATGCAAGCGGCAACATAATCAAATCACCCAACCAACAAACAGAGATAGTTCGAACTGCACTTATATATATATACACATATGCATTAGATAGTCAACACGTCATACAAGTCATATACACATGCCTTAACAAGCAAGTTTAAACATAGTTAGGTTCGCCACATTCGATCAGCCCAAAAGCACGATTACGACCTACTCTAAAAAGAGACTCGAGGTAAGCCTAGCGCCTCTAGTACTACGAGGGTGTCTCTAAAAAGTGATATTAACCCCACTATCTCCTAAGTCATTAGGAGCTCCATAATCTAGGGCTCAAACTTGACAATCATATCAGAGTTGAGCTCAGGATTGAACACCTCTCTATTGGAAACATTACATCCATGGTATTCCAGCTGATGCTTGCCCCTAAACCTTCGGCACTTGGTGGACCATCGAAACTACGAATAGGTCGTGGCTTCCATCCCCTATCCAAAAGAACCAAGTTGTAAAACGATGAGCCACTAGATTAAGGAGTCTCTCATCAACCCAGATGGTCGTGACGTAGCGTGTATAACGTGCATTGGTCACCTTTATAGGATAATCTGTCACTTCATAGCTATGCTTTATGGGGAGTCTGAATTGGATCTAGCGAAAATGCTCAGTCATTATTAGGGCATGTAAACATTGAACAAACATCAGTGAGAAAGATCCAATGAGTGAACTCTTTAGACCTCACGTAGGGAAATTGTTCACCTTGGAAATGCCTAAACGTGCAAGTTATTTATCAATGGCAGATCAATAGCAAAACAACTCGTGCTTTGCATTAACTATTAATAGGAATGATCATCTTATTCTCTTAAGCCATTGTAACAAAACACACAAGCAATTCTAATAACACCTTTGCATACTCATGAATCAAACACAAGGACATAAAATATAATATAGTTATGTACCCATGCTATGCAATAATCCAGACATAATCACATATCTATCTCATGCACTTTCCACAAATATGTGTTATGTTTATTATGACCATTCAAGGCCACGACCAACCCAAAGGTTGGCCGTCATCCGGCTTAATCGGGCATTGCCTTGCCCCATCGAGCACAGCATTGTACCGCGTAAACACATCAAGATGACATTCTTATAAGGAGCTTCATTTCGAAATCCATCTGTGAACTAACTCATTCATTTGGGAGCATTCGAACTAAATCGGACATCGTCTTGTGTAAAGCGCATTAGGACAAGTTCACTATCCCGCATAAAATGCATTAGGGCCTTTAAGTGATCACACGGGCATACCATCACACACCTTATTTCATATCTTTCTCATTAGTTGATGTGATGCCCACACAATATGCAACAACCATTGCCATATGCCACATGTCACAGTCGTGTCACATATTATGTCATGCAAATGCACCAATCAATGTACAAGCCCATGACATATAGATCACTCATCAAAGTAAGATAAATCATTGTAATTGAACATAAGTTACTAGAATAGCCTATCATATGCCATCGTAACCTATCTAGTAATTCATCTTCCATTAATATAACATATCATATATCACATACCTCCACAAAATAGTTTAGCATCCCTTTTATAACATGACATTTCTACTTATCACACTTCATTTGTAACGTCCTAATAACTTATCGCTTAAAAAGGGATAACCTATTGGTAAAATTTGATAATCTATCGCAAGCTAACAGTGAATTTTGATAATCTATCAGCAAAACTCGATAACCTATCGATAAAACGTGATAACTTATCACCAAAACTCGATAACCTATCATGATAACTTATCGATAAAACATGATAACTTATCTACAAAACTCGATAATCTATCGTGATAATCTATCGATAAAACATGATAACTTATCATTTAAAACTCACTTATCACATCATCAAAATATTATTTAACCTTAATCTATTCCTAAATTAACTCCTAAATACAATAACAACCCTATGTAGGGCTATAAAGCCACTCACACCCAAGTCCAAGCTTTAACAAGCGTTGGGGGAGGAACGCCAAGGCCGGACAGCTATTGAGATGGCCAGACAAGTATTGACCAGCCCACTATGAGGGTTATGGAGATGTCCCAGCAGTGGTGTGGTGGCAGCACAATGGTTGGCTGGGCAGCGGAAGGTTTTTAGGCTTTGTGGGGGCCAAACTGAAAGAGAAAAGAAGAGGGAGGGAGCTACATGAGGGGTTGGACAACAGTTTTCTCGACTCCAAATTTTTGACACAGTTGCAAGAATGTTTGTGCAGAATGGCGGTTCAATGTTAGTGGTGTGGTGGATGGTCACTGGTAAGAAATGAGAGGAAAAGTGAGGGAAAAAGCTTGCAAAGATGTGGGGAAAATGGAGATGGAGGAGTTTGGCTATGGCAAGGAGAGAGAGAAAGTGAGATTGAAAGCAAAAGTGAAGAAATGAGAGAGAGAGAGAGAAAGAGAGAGAGAGAGAGAGAGAGAGAGAGAGAGAGACGGTTTTGTGGGGGGGGGGGGGAGAGTGGTATGATGAGGAAATCTAGCCAATAAAGGACCATCCCATCTAAATCCCTTAGAACTCCTTTCAATCAAGGAAATGGAAGGCACTTGATGGAGAAAATCCAAGCATTGATGAGAAATATTGGCACATGGGAGAATAGGAAAGTAGCCTAGGCTAAGTAGTCCTCTTCAAGCCTCCTTCAAGCACGTGGTTGCCGACCCCTTTATGCCATTTCTCATCATTGCCCCTTTGGCCCTTAGTTAAAAAGAGGGCAATTTGGTTATATCACAAAGATTGCGCACTATTCACATACTTGAGTGCAATTAATGCTAAGATTTTGCAAAGAATATGGTGCTTAATGGGCTTAGGAGCCAAGGCCCTTATGGGCCTCCCAACTCCCTTGGGCGTGTAGCCCTTAGGCCGCCCAATGTGGGCATGGGCCCTATTGGGCAGCCCTTCATGGGCTTAGGCCCACCCGAGTCCTCATTCGTGGCCTGCTCTTAACTTTCCAAATTTCCGCATCCATTCAATGAGAATTCAAGTTTTTATACCAAAATGGCCTTCTTGAGGCTTTTGTGATCTAACGATTCTCATTGAAATCCCATCCAAAAATTGGTCGTCGGAGTAATCCCGTTTTGAAAATTGACGTTGGATTGAGGATATCACATAGTGTTCCAATCACAGGTTCTCATGATGGACCCTCTGCTGTCACTCCGCGGCATATATAGATTAGTCGTGCAGGAAGAAAATTAACACCTTACCACGCCCAATCATGCTCAAGTGGGTGAAGGCATGAGTCTCATCGCTTTTCCGTCGGGCGTCACTTCGGGGGGGGGGGGGAGTGATCGATGGAGGCAAAGCTCGAGGAGGAGGAGGAGGAGGAGCTGAAGCTTCTAAACACTAGAAGCAAGGAGTCATGGTTGTGGCGTCCAAGAGAAGGGGTGAAAGTTAGCCTAGATCTTATTGCTAGAATTCAAGGAGAGCGGACGGTTGGATTAGTGCATGGGAGTGGATGGCTGGGACCCACGTGCTGCATCAGATGGCCCTCATTCCTCCATCATGTCGTATGAATCGGACGGTGCATATTAGGCTACGCCTACTCTACTTATAAAACATCCTACGGCTTAAGAAATGCCACATCATTAGGGAAACATTAGTGGGCAAAATGTTAAATTCAAAAATAAATATTGTGAATATTGTAAGCACCCACACAATACTGTCGAACACATGTTGAAAATTGCATAAGAAGCCTAATGATATAAAAAGAAAAAAGAAAAAAAAAGGACAAAGAATCCTAAGCTCATCAAGTTTCCATGCAAAGAATTGATGGGGCACAACAGACAATCACCTAGGACTAATATTAGAATATAGTGCAAATTATGAATCAATTGAAGAGTAGTGACAAGAGCACAAGCTTCTTAGGTACCTTTCTTGACAAGGAGAATTCCTTTTCAGTTCATATATAGATAATCAATTCAGGGGTTAGTGATCACATAATATGCAATGATCAACTATTTTCCCATGTTTATAAGAGATCTTAGTCTCCCATATCGATACATCTTCCAAATGGAAATATTAGCCATATTACAAAAATAGGCACAAATCACCTTGGTCCAAATTTTGTCCTCAAGGATGTCTTATACATTTCTGATTTTAAATTCAACATTGTCTTTGTTTCAAGGGTTTGCAAGTATAATTCTTCGCATGCCATATTCAGTTCAGAAAATTGTCTCTTTTAGAATCATTTGACTGGTAGACTGATGGGCTTGGGTAATGTTATGCAAGGACTCTATTTCTAGATTAATTCCCTAGGAGATTTAAAGTTATTAAATAAAAACCATCTCTCGTAATGCCATTAGTCAAAATAAAAATTTTCATCAATGTTTGGGTCATAGTGCATGTTTCCCTCATCCTAAATGTCATGTATGTCCTTTAGCTAAACAATCTCAAACATCTTTTCCAATCAGTACAATTAGAGCAAACACCACATTCTCTCTACTTTATAAGGACATTTCAAGTCCTTATCATACCTCTCATCATAATGGCTCTCGTTTCTTTCTTACTATTATTGATGATTATACAAAGGCTACTTGAATATATTTTATGCAATCAAAAAGCCAAAAATTTACTCATCTTTTGAGTTTCATATCTTTGGTTAAAAATCAATTCAATAAATCTATACAAAGAATTCGTACAGATAATGGGTGTGAGTTCTTCACTTTTGATTGCACAAAATTCCTTGTCTTCTCATGGGATACTCCATGAAAGTTCTTTCACATATACTCCACAACAAAATGGAATTGTTGAATGGAAGCATAGACATTTATTAGAAGTAGCTTGTGCACTAAAATACCAAGCCTATATTCTTGAAGTATCTTAGGGAGATTGTATGATCACATCTGCCTATTTGATTTATTCCATGCCTACTCGGATTCTTCATGGTAAAACTCCTTTTAAGATGCTTTACAACAAACAGTTGAGAAATGATCACCTTTAAGTATTTGGTTGTCTATGCTATGCGACAAATGTGGGTCCTCGGATAAAATGGGTCCTCATGCCACTCAATGTGTTTTCATGGCTCCTCTTTAGAAAGGTTATCGAGTTATGGAGATTTCTACAAGGCATTTCTATATAAATAGAAATGTTGTAATTTCATGAAGATGTATCCCCATTCAAGGATATGATTTCTTCATCGACCTTATTGTCCTTAGAGGGTGTCGCCATCCTATTCTATGTGATGTAGACTTATCCATGATTCCACAATATTTTGTTGCATCAGAACCATCCATGTTGACTCCATAGGAACCATAATCTGATCGCCAGAATCAACTCCAATATTATCTGAGAATATTTCTAAAGCTATAGCTACATTTGGAACAAACTCTAAGTCTTCTCTAGCACTTGAACAAATGATAGTGGAGTAGCCTCGACGTTCTCAGCAGAATACTCGTCCACCTACATGGACCTAAGACTACATTTGTTCTGCATTGAGTTCGCCAAGTACACAATAGCCTATTTCCTCATATGTCTCATTTAATCGGTTATCATCATAATAAATATTTCAAATCAGTCGTATCTCAGAACAACATGAACTATCTTCATTTCAAGAAGCATCACATGATCCCTTAGGGCAATGTGCAATGGAATTGGAGCTTACTGCCCTAATGGAGAATTATACTCGGGATATTATCCCACTACCCCCATATTGGAAATCAATTGAATGTAAATGGGTATACACAATTAAGAGTAAGGCAGATGGCTCTATTGAGCGTTGGAAAGCTTGGATGATAGTTAAAGGATTCACTCAAAGGGAAGGCTTTGATTATTATGAGACCTTATCTCCCTTTGCCAAAGAAGTCATTGGCCGTTCTTTCTTATCCTTGCAACCATATGAAATTGGTTGTTGCATCAAATGGATGTTCACAATTCCTTTCTTCATGGTGATTTGGATGAAGAAATTTATATGGAACTTCCACAAGAATTACATAGACAGGAGGAGTCTCGGGAGTGTCATCTACACAAATCCCTATATGGATTGAAACAGGAATCAAGACAATTATATGCCAAGTTCTTTACTGCACTAACTAATGTGGGTTCTCGGCACTCTAAGCACGATTATGCCCTAATTGCATAGAATGCAGGTAATTCATCAATTTATTTTCTATTATATGTTGATGATATTCTTGTCATGGGAAACAATGACTCCGATGTTGCAAAATTCAAGGAATATTTACATTCCACCTTCCACATCAAGGATTTGGGACCTCCCAAATATTTTCTTAGAATTGAAATTGCTCGTTCCGATAAAGGTATCGACCTTAGTTAGAGGAAATTCATCATAGAAATTGTTTCAGAAGCAGGATTATCGAAATGCAAATCAACTATCATACCAATTGAATAGAACATGAGCTGACAACTCACGAGTACGATATGGATTCTTCAACATCTATCCAGGATCCATTATTCAAAGATCCATTGGGATATCAACGGCTTGTTGGGAAGTTAATATGTCTTACTATGACAAGACCCAACATATGTTATGCAGTGCAAATACTCAATCAGCTCAGGCATAATTTGAAACAATCCCACATGAATGCAACTCTAAGAGTTGTCAAATATTTAAAGGGATGTCTAGGACTTGGAATGTTTTTATCTCGTGACTGCAATATGAAGATGATAGCCTTCTGTCATACAGATTATACTACTTGCCCAATGACCAAAAGACCCATAACTGGTTTATACATTAAATTAGGAAGGTCACTAATATCATGGAAAACCAAGAAATAGTCAACTGTATCATTTTTTTAAGCTAAATGAGAATATAGAGCCATGACTAAAACTACCTGCGAAATAGTTTGGATATGGAGATTACTCTTTGATCTTGGGATACAGGTCAGTGGACCAACTAAATTGTTTTGTGACAACGGTGTTGTTCTCAAATTGGCATCAAACTCAATTTTCATAAAAGAACAAAACATATAGTAGTTGAATGCCATTTTACTAAAGACAAGATCAGAGAGGGAGTTCTTGTAACAAGGGGAACTGGAAACTGTGGAACGACCTGTAGATGTTTTCACTAAGCCATTATGTTAGAGACAACATATGTTCCCACTAAGCAAGCTAGGTGTCCTCTACATATATAGGCCATTAGCTTGAAGGGGAGTGCTGGAAATATATTTGCAGGATTTTGATTATTGATTCCAATTTTGGCGATTTTGATTATGAGCGGATTGATTTAGTAAATAGGAAAGTCATTATTCTTTGTGTATTATTTCCTATTTTTCTTTCATTCTTACACTATAAATAAGAGCAATGTACTTGTACACAATAAATGAATATACGAAGAAATTCTCCATTTTCCTTTTCATTTGTGTCATTCGATCGTTTGAGGGGTGGAGAGGCGAGATGCTACAGCTGCATTTGTTCGCAAAACTGACGGATATAGTGGCATCGAACCGTGTATGTATCAACATTCTTAGGCAATATTGGAAGAACTTTTTGTCCGACATCGATTATGCCAACGTTTCAATGAAATGCTGGTAACATGCTTACTGTTGTTTAGAAATGTCACTACTTCCAAACAAGAAGAAAATTTAGAAAATGTCTGTTTTTTTATGGTGGCGGTTAGTGTCGATATTCACCTTCAACTGCTAAATAACAAAAATAGCTTACGAATTCATTTAAAATTAATTCAAGTCATCATCATAATTTGGTTTTAGGTAATTTATGTTGAGAGACCAAAAGAGAGAAATCTCTCCCTTAAAGAATGGTATAGATTTTTTGGTCGGATAAAGAATGGTATAGATGAATGAGATTATTTAATTGTAAATTGTGCAAATCATCAATTTGACGGTCGAACTGGTTAAACTAGTTACCTCGAGAACCGGAAGTTAGACTGGTCTAGATTTAAAAAACGCTGAAATGAATATTGAGCATTGATCATGTGAATATCATGTGGAGCCAACACAATCTATGTGTAGGCTCAGATAAACCTGGTGGAATGCCATCAGAATTCCTCTCCATGGCCACATAGAGAAACTAGTCATACCGATATTTACACGAACAGCCAGAAATAGATGCCATATTCAATTAGTGTAAATTGTAAAAAATCAAAATTTGATTTGTATATGTTTTCAACCATGCTTTTCATAGAGCAGATACATATATCGACCGGGTATGGACTCAAGTCAATTAGCATATGCAGCCTTGTATTCACTCCACAGCTGGTCAACGGTCTTGGCCAGCAGGTCAACAAAGTAGTTATCACTAAAACCAGTCTTCATCTTCTTGTTCAGCTCAGCCACGAACCCATTTCTAAGGCCATCGCAATAGTCAAGAAACCGTGCCGTCACGTCGTAACCCTGATCCCATCTATCGCCATGGCCCGGCTGCACCCAGTGGCCCGGCACGTACCCGGATCGGAGCCTCACGAAATCCGCAATCCCCTCAATGAGCCCGCCCGGGGCCTGCCCGGCCCCGTTCCACTGCCACACGTGCGTCATCTCGTGGTACAAGACTCCCGTGAACTCCCCCTTGACATCCCCTGATAAGCCCCCAAGGTACTTGGCGCTCACGTGGATCTCGTTGTTGCTCGTGTACGCCACCCCATCCATGTTGTCAATGAACAGGCTCACTCGGGCGACCTCCTTTCGGTCTACGAGATCGATCTGTTGGAAGGTCCTCCATATGAAATCGGTCGACATGGTGAGCGTCTGCTGGCTGTGCAGGATCCCGATCTCGTCAATGAAACGCATGCCGTCGGGAGTGTCATCGGCGTTGTTCATTACGAGGTACTCCACCGCCATGGGATTGCGCGGAAGACGATAGAATCACAAGCGTAGCAAGGAACATAGACACCGGGTAGTTGTTTTGGGCATGGAGAATGTTGTGGAACTAATTGGCTATTTATGGAGGACGATGAAGGTGATGATAATTAATTTGGTCGGCCGCTGAAAGAAGTTGTTTCATAAACTCTCCTAATCTAATGCTTCGATTTAACTTTTAGACAATGACATATATGTCGGGTCTAATTAAAAAATAAAAGTATATAAACCATTTGTAATCATTTAGTGTCGTCTCTTGATTAGTGAAAAATAAGATTGATTAATGCCGGATTTTTTGCTTAGGTCTTGGGGCCTTATTCTCCTTCTTCCTGGCTATTTCGGTTAGGATAAAAATTGCCGTTTGGCCGGCCTTTTGATTATAGCCGGATTTTTTGCTTCGGTATTGGGGCCTTATTCTCCTTCTTCCTGGCTATTTCGATTAGGATAAAAATTGTCGTTTGGCCGGCCTTTTCCAGTCCTACGGTCAAGCTGTTTTTGTTTATGATAATGTAGTATAATTGTAACTGTAAATGTGATGCACGCTAAAGCTTATTAAGGATTGAAAATGGGTGTGATTTGTGGGGAAAAACTTTGGTTGGATCTCAACCCGAGAACCCGAGTTTCATAAATTGGGCATATTCACAATTGTCATATCATGAGAGATCTATATAGATCCACGTGATTAATGGTTATAATTGATCCGATTAATCAAGAAACGGATCCATGCAATTTTTTCCCATAGATGAATTTGAAAGAAAAATGACCACGTGATACTCATCGATTTCCGTGAATTTCTTTTGGGTTTCATGTCTTCTTTTTCTTATATAGGCATGGATTTTATATATTATATGCTATCCATGAAATAAATAATGTGCTAGGTGAAGGCCAAAAAAAAAAAAGATTTGAATGTAAACTTGTTGTTTAGGATCGCTCTAGTGTTGATAGATACAAAAGATGAACGAGTTTCTCACCTTATTCTATATGTATCAGGTTGTCCAGGGAATTGGTAAACGGACACGAAAAGAGAGTGCGAAAGCCGAAAAGCAAAGCTATGCATGATTAAAAGGGGACCTGTCCTTTTGCCGACCTCAATCTGATTAATAATAGAACTTAGAACTGGTCTCTTTCAACCACCATAACAAAGCTAATTCGTTTTGGCCAAATGGGAAGTTTAAAAGTGAGTGTTGTACTTTATCAATACGTCCATGATTTCGTCCAAAAAAAAAAAAAAAAGTCCATGATGGGGTGCAATTAAAACACACCGTTTCGTCTTATTATGTTATGATGGAAAGACATCCTTTAAAAGGGTATGAAAGAGTCATACAAAAAACTACTGAAGATAACCATTGAAAATATTGGCAGATAGAACGTTCAGAAAAAAAATTATCCTCTCTTCCTCTCCCCTTTCCATCAAAGAAAAAAAGGTGTTCCATTACTTTTTTTTTTTTTTATGAAAACAATTGACATTTACACTGTGGAAATTGGATGTTTTCCTCGTGACTGCATCCAGACCATTGTGAAGTTATATTGTTCATTGATCACTTGTAATTCAACGTTCTTTCAGAGTTAAATTGTTCATTGCAAATCTGAAAAAGTTTAGTTGTCTTCAGCCGACTTTCTTCCAACCTTGGTATCAGAGCCTAGTTGTGATTTCTATTTTTTTTTCCATCGAATTTTCTCATTTACCATTTGATATCATGATCAAGGGAATGAACTTTACATTGTTTAGATGTTTATTGCTTGGAATTACAACCTGAATCCTTGAAAATGAATCAAAATGAAGAACGAGTTAGGAGGTCGCGTGTACCCGTACGGTTATATTGTTCGTTGATCACCTGTAATTCAACATTCTTTCCGAGGTAAATTGTTCATTGCGAATCCGAAAAAGGTTAGTTGTCTTCTGCCAACTTTCTTCCAACCTTGGTATCAAAGCCTAGTTGTGATTTCTATTTTGTTTTTCCATTGAATTTTCTTAATTACCATTTGATATTGAGATCAAGAGAGTGAACTTTACATTGTTTGGATGTTTATTGCTCGGAATTACAATTTGAATCATCGAAAACGAACCGAAATATAGAACGAGTTAGGAGGTCGCATGTACCCATACAGTTTTGGCCATTTTTTGAAATATTTTTTCAGCCAAAATCAACTTTTAAATATACAAGGTGAAAGTACTCATCAAGACAAGTCGAACGGTGGGTCGATCGCCATTGGAGGATGCCGGACGTGCCCACATGCGCGCATTGACAAATCGTCGTGTGCTGACGTCATCCAATGGTCGGTAACCGTTGAATGACTTCATTGATGACATCACCCTACCAATGGTAGTTGGCTGGCTAGCAACCGACCAGCGACCCGACCTAAGTCCTGTGGAGACCCAACCTGACCCGACTCGACCCGACTCGAGATATGACGAGATATGACCCAACTCGACTGGAGACCGAACCAATCAATTAGTCTGGTAGTCAGACTAGTCGGACCGGTCAGACCGGCCAGAAGAGTCAATGGCTCACTGGCGCATGCGCCCCACATACTGCGCACTCAAGTGGGGTGTGTGGGTGCATGGGTGTTTTGATTGGCGTGTGGTTGGTGGCATTTGGTTCGTATGGATATTCTCTACACTATGGTATAGTTATTTACATGTTTGAATTTTTTAAAGGTATAAAAATGTGTACAGAACCCTAAGTACGCATATTTTTAGGGTATAAATGTATTGTTTATTCCTTTTTTCCTTTTTAGCCTGTATTTTCTTATGGTTTTGGAAATACAAAATCTAGCTTACATGAAATGGTAACATATATGTTGTGTAGAGCTTGGTTCAATGATAGCATGTATATAGTTTAATATGCTTGCAATTTCTTGATTCTAAGTAAATTCAAACAATGGTTGGAAATCCTTGATTTTTTCATTACATGTTGAATTATGATTTTGATTATAGTTGCTACATGATTTCTTTTTGTACATTAGTTCACATCATGCTATGCTTTTTGTGTTAATGAAAAAATGTAGAAATTACATGAGATCATGTAATTATTTTTTTTCTAGTGAGAGTTTGTAGGTTGGTAGAATTCAAAGAAGTTCTCACTTAGAACTTAAAATTTACATAAATTAAACTAATTAATCATACTAGAACAATCGTACATAGAAGTTTATTGGACGCCGATAAAAAGATAATTTGGTCAAATGCAGAAGTTTTCATATTTAGATATTGTTTAGTGTAAGTGGATTGATCATCTTAATAATATATTTTAATTATTAAGTTATGTATTCCTCTAATAATTTAAGTTTTTAGAACAGTCCATAATTGTCCCAAAAAATCTCAAATGGTATTAGAGCAGTAGACTTTGAGTTTAAATATTTTCAGGTCCCTATTTGCATGCCTAATAATGTATGTTAATTCTTAGTATTGGGCAAAAAGATCAAATCAAGCATAAAGAGTAGTGATGGAATATCTAGAAGTTAAATCATATAGTTTCTCTAACAGTTTAGGTTATTAGAATAGTCCATAATGATCCTACAAAATCTCACTCTCCATGAGTGAGTCCATGCTGCTTTCCCTATCTAGGCTCCATTTGGTTCAACATTCCAAATGGGTTTTGGAACTTCAAGTCTCTTGGCTAAATGCAAATAGCGTTTAGTTTGTGTTTTGCTCAACTTTGGAGAAATACAATTACATCTCTAAATGGCTCTAAGAGCCTTTAGCTCAAAACAAGTTTGGAGGTCCTTTGGAAAGTTGCATTCTTGGAATGCAAATCTTGGGTCTCATTCACTATTCATCTTCTTCATTGTTTGCATGGAGAAGTTGATTAGACGATGATGACCACTAACCAAAGGGGTCACACATGCTAGTGACCGCTACCTAGGGTCAAGACCTCAAGCGGTGTAGTGGCCCAAGTGATGACACCTGGGTTGGCCTTCGGTGGTTGGCTGGCGACTGTTTTGGCCACCGGTGGCTCAACTCCACCCAAAAAAAATTAAAAACCTTTAAAAAAAATCAACAAAAATCCTTTAGAAAATGTAATTTTTACCATATGGCATTTAAGCTAAATATGTTTCTCAATACACTTTAAAACACGGTTCACTAGATACTATTTGCATTTCGGAAAACCCCTTTAGTCCAAAGGCATTTATATTTTCTTAAGGATATTTTCTCAAAATCGAACCAAACGGAACCTTAGTCAGCTAAACATCTCAACCAATATAAATATTGAAATAGTAACAAAACCGAACATTAGTTCATTAGTGTCCGAAAGTTGTGAACCTCAATCTACCAAATCAAAGTAAAGGTCAACTCATTCCTCACCTTGGTGCGTGTCTGTTTCCATCATTTGTCATGATTGAATAGGTCAAAGCACTGAAAGGGAGTGCAAAAATGGCCAGCAAAGTCTTTATTGACTTTGACTGTGGACTTTGTCCTTTTGCCGGCCTTTAGATCTCAACTAGATGGGGAAATCTGCGGCGATCATTAACTATTGGTATCGGTCTCTTTCAGCCACCGGAATGCGCGGCCGCGCTTTGTTGTCTTTATTTTTATTTGCTTACCACCAGAGCGATTAGTCTAGTGACCCAAAGGAATGTGATTTCACGAAATTACCACGCATAGGCTAGCGGCTTCTACTGTATTGCTTAGCCGCACATGTTTCACGTGTGGGGAGATTTATTGGCTTCTAGCATCTTGATAAAGCTACAATGACAGATTAGCCAACCTCAAACCTCCAGGTCGTGGGCAAGGCGAAAATAGTGATGAATCATTTAGAACTTCTTATAACTAGAAGATGATATTCATGGTAACTTCCGAAGGAGTTGGCTTCTAGTTCTTTTTTATCATAATAGTAATGATTTCACGGAAGTATGGCAGGTACACTTGTCTAAAAGGCTCGGAATCATTTTGAATTCATATTTGATGGTCCGGGTCATTAGATTTGACAAATAAGTTAAGTTTTTTCTTTTGGTAAAAATAAGTTACAAATAAGTTTAGAATTGTAAAACCAAAAAAAAAAAGAAAATATCGGCATTAAATGAGTTCACAATGTATCCAGACCAAACCTATCTTTGTGACTTTGTCTCATCTCATCAATTTAGCTTGCTTTGCACTCTAACCTCACTTGAGCAATATCTTAGGAAGCACCGACATTTTCCAAGAGCTTTCATGTAGTTTCAAATATTCCGATATGTGTTCGACACGCTCCGACATAGGATCAATAAGTGTTGGAAAATCCAACATGTGATTGGTCAACTCTCCTAACACGCTCCGACATGTGAGTTTAGAATTCAAACACGTGATTCCGACACACATGGTCAATTTTAAGAATTTTCAATAAATGTTGGGTCATATAAATATGTAATAATGATGATGATGATGATGATGATGATGATAATGATGCTAATAATAATAAAGGGGAAGAAGAAAAACCTAACTTTTTTTTTCCTGACTCTCACTTCCCGTGACTCGTAATTTTTAGTGTAAATTTATTCTAGGCCCTTGTCTTATTGTATATTTATTTTCTAATTTGAATCAAATCAATTTGATTTAAAGAATTATAAAAATGGTAATTAATCATGTATATATAAAAATGTACATTTAATATATATATCGTGTTCCAATATGTATGAATTCTCTATATTTTGAGAAATGATGTTGGCGTATTATATTGTGTCATATTGCTTGTTGTGTGTCAATGTTGGTGCTTCTTAAACAATATCATTTGTCGTCCTAGCTCTCTCTATCTCCACACTCTTAAATTGAACGCCATGTCCAACTAAGGTGAATCATCCAACGAAAGATCCCCAAGTCTCTCTCTCTCTCTCTCTCTCTCTCTCTATCACTGCTTGCGTCCGAAGCAATACAGAAATGGGGGCTGGTAGAGAGGCATCCATTTCTCTGGACGACGTGAGGGACGCAAACGTGATGCAGCTGAAGAAGCTCAACACTGCCCTCTTCCCCGTCTGCTACAACGATGGGGGCTGTCTCAGAGGGAGTAGTGTCGAAGTTCGGTTGCTCGCGTGGCAAAGGAAAGGTGGGGCCTCGGCGTGCGGCACTTAGGCGGAATAAATCCTGGTCGTGTTGGATTCTGGTTGTCTTCTGAGATTCCTCTAATTTTGGGTGTTTGGGAGATATTGAGATTGAAATTCTTGTATTCTTTCGGTTTGCCCGCGAGTCGTTTGAAGAAATGGCTATCAAGGCTTTCTCATGGAAGTGGCTGATTAGATGGTTTGAGAGGGTGAAATTTGAGCTTGCGAACTATTTTCTTGATATGTTGCTTTTCGAAATTACGGATATGTGCTCCAAAAGAGAATGCATTGGTGGGATTGCCATTGTGTACATGTATGCAATGACCATAATCGAGGTATTAATGAAATTTATAATTTGAAAAAATAATAATAACCATTAGCTACAACGGTAAATATATTTATTTTGACCGCGTAAACATTATTTCTAATTTCAAGAAGAATAATATTAAAATACAGATAAAATTAGAAAGAGTAATCAAATATAGGGGAAAAAAAGTAGCTGAAAACGTACATGTATCCTAATTATGGGTTTTAATGGGCTTGAAATGAGTGGGTACTAGTTTTCATAAGTTGAATTAAATATTAATGTGTTTTAGTAATATGGGAAATGTCGGGTGTGAGTTAAAGGTTATTAAATTTATGTCACATAATGGGTTAAAATGGGTTAAGTCAGTTGGTTTGGTTGAATTATCTTCGATTTGACCAAAACCAGACTAGACCCTCATTTTACAGCCCCAATCGTAGGGTAAACTTTTCCTTATAAATTGAAGTTGCCTGTACTCAAGTTTAATGTGGTCGTATAATATGATTAATTGGGGGAAGAAGGGGGGTCACGATTGCCATAAAAACATTTTTATATGACAAACACCATTTTCGAAATTAATATACAAAATCCGAAGAAATATGTACCATTGAACTTACTGTTTTAAAGAGGGTAAAAGTTACACGCAAACAAAAAGAAACACATGATATTAACTGTTGATATGCATTTATTGTAAAGATTAGAGAAGGAAGCTAAAAGTACGAAAAAGCGTAGTACATTGGTCATGAATAGAGTAGCACATCCTTGTAGATCCATAGGAATGTGTTAAGGTAATATTCGTTCCATCCCGTGGAAACAGGACGTGTTCCTAATTCTTATTTTCAATATCACGTCTTATTCTAGGTGTGGGTAAAACGCCCCAATTCATGGCCAGCTAATTTCCGTACTTGGCCTTGTACTCGCTCCATAGTTGATCAACCGTCTTCCCCAGTAACTGCACAAAGAAGTCATTGCTGTAATCATCTCTCATCTTCTTGTTGAGCTCGGCAACGAACCCGCCTCGCAAACTCTCGCAATAGTCCAAGAAATAGGCCGTGACTGCGTAACCCTCATCCCAGTTGGTCCCTGATCCACGCTTCGGCCAGCTCGCGGGCGCGTAGTTAGCCTTCAATCGCACGAAATCTGCCACCCCCTCGATCAATTTCCCCGCTTTTCCCTTCCCGTCCCATTGCCATATATGTGTCATCTCGTGGTACAGCACCCCATTGAAATCCTCCTTAATGTCGCCCTTGATGTTCTTGAGGTAGTTTGGGGCGCCCATGTGAATCTCGTTGTTGCTGGCATACGCGATCCCATCGTAGTTGTCAATCACTAGGGTCACACGGGCCACGCTCTTGCGGTCGGCCTCGGAGGTTTGTTGGAACAGCTGCCATATGAAGTCGGTCGCAGAAATCATGGTTTGCCGGGCGTAGTCATCGCCGAGCTCGTTCGCAAAGCGGGCCCCGCCTTCGGTGTTGGGCACCGTGTTGGAGACAATGTACTCCACGGCATGGATTCCGGGGAAGGCTGATGAAACGAGGAGGAAAGATACGAGGAAGGAGAGGTGAGCCATGTTGTTGTCTTAGTATCTGGTTCTTGGATGATGATGTGCTTTGTGGGGATGTGCTTATTCGACTCTTAAATAGAAAGAGCGTCGGTAACGTTCGTACTATGGTCCTGATTTTGACCCGTCAAAGTTAGGTAGGTTGAAACTTATGCACATCTTTTCAGACAGTCTACTTCATCAAGTAAAAGACACGTCTGCTCTTGGCTTTGATTTTTCTTCTGATTCGAGAAGCTGGAAATGGGCTTTGCTCACCGTGCTTTGACGGGAAGCTTTCGAAGACTTGACATTTGAACGGTTTGTCACTCGTGATCATATTCATTCAGTTTAGGGGAACCTATGTAAATCAGTTTAATAGGGCTCCTAACATTAAGATCCGTATAATCTGATATATCATTTCTATTGGACCATGTGAACACAAATCGCTCGTGAAATTGAAGAAATCATTATGACTGCGAGTTCAAAGCGCATCGAGCGCTTCTAGATTCGAGTTTGGAGAGAGACATTTTTAAGGTCCATGAAAAAGTCAAGAAAGGCTCAACACGCAATGCAGTCCAATGAAGATATTTATTGATGAACTAATTATGTGCCTATAAGTTCGTCATTTTTCAGGTATAATAATGAACCATGAAATGAGTTTAACATAAAGTTGTTTTTCGGCACAAGAACACTAAAAGTGTCAAAAATTACGTATTATGCTTACTTTAGTGCCAATTTATTTTTGATCACCTACATGTTAGTTCTTTAAAAAAAAAATCACTTAAATGCTAATTCAAGTTAAGGTTGTTGGAAATCCGACGTTGCCATTTTTTATTAATTTCTCATTCCGACATTGCTCACCGGCGTGCCCATTTATATAACCCTAAAGGATGTCATTTTTCTCCTAAATACAAGCCCTAAATCGATTTTCTTGAATGTGCTCTGCTTTCATGGAAATCAATCTGAAGGACTAGTGATGGCCGATGATGGAGGCTCGATGCTAACCGGAGATAATGGACCATAAATACCGACGGAGAAGCCTCTGGAATCACGATGATGGCGAGGTAACAGAGGACATCTAATGTCTACCACTTCGACCGCTTGTGCCTCAAAGACGCCGCGAGTCCTGAAAATTTAATCTCTCCAACCTTCTCGACAGAGCAAAATTTTGCTTCAGCGAAATGACAGGACCCATTTTCCCACAGTGCCAGAGCAAAGCATCCTAACCAAAGAACAGAACAAACGACCAAGAGAGCTCACATTACGAAAGGAGCGGGGATGAAGATGAGCTCGGACGCACAAATCCAGGAAATAGCAATGGGCTTCCGTGAAACTCGAATTGGGCTCCAAAGTCTCTCTCACTTGTCTTGCGTTAGAGCAAACACAAGATGGAGAGAGCTCCACAAGATTGAGGACCCATCGGGCCATCATTGCAAAGTTTTCATTTGCCGGTAGAGATGTCACAGAGCCAGAACTCAACAGAACTGAGAGCCTGAGAACTCTTCATGTACATGAAAGCCTCAAATCCTGCCAAGGAAAAGAGGATATATCAACTTTCTCCTTTTAACCACTGAGCCTTTTTGAGTTGAGGAGAGACTTGTGAGTCAAACCGGTTCATTGCGGTTCTATCCTAGAGTGGCCTTACTGACTGATTCTGGCCAAGAATCAGAACCAAACCCATTAAGGTCGATTCTCAATTTTCGGACCCTTTGGTGAACTGATCAAGTAAGGCCAATTTGAACCTATTCCTAAAGCAAATTGGGCCATTTAAGGCCTATTTGGTAACCGGTCAAACAGTGCCAGATTCTATTCTTTTGTTCCTGAAAGTAATTTTGGAACAAAATCATATTTGGTAAAAAAAAATTTCTAGGAACAAATTTCTATTTTTTTTTTGTTTTTTTTTTCTTTCCGGAAGTAGATTTGGAACAAAATTAAGAATAATAAAAAAAAAAGTTGATTTTTGTTCCCAGGAACAAATCTAAAAATCAAGCCTTTTTCTCTTTTTCTTCTTCCCTTTTCTTCTTCTTCATCTATCACCATTGCCATGGTTGCTGTCTGCTGCCGTCCGCCATCTGCTGCCCATCACCGCTGGTTGCCAACAACAGATCCAGCGAGCTCGCTGGAGGCAAACCCAACCATCGGTGAAGCTTACCTAGCCCCGGCGAGGCCCGCCTAGCCATCGGCAAGGCTGAGCGAGCCTCGCCGGTGGCCAAGCGTAGTGAGGCTGAGCCTTAGTGGGGCTAGGTGAGCCTCGTTGGTGGCTAGGCAAGCCTTGCCCAACCTCGGCGAGGCTCACCCAACCCCGTTGATGGGTAGACGGGCCTCGCCTAGCCCCGGCGAGGCCTGACTGGCAACCAGTGAGGTCTGGTGGCCAGTCAGGTCTAACGAGGCCAAGCCTTGCTCTGTTGCTGGCGAGGCCTGAGATAGTTAGTATAAACACCTAGAGGGGGGTGAATAGGTGCACAAACAATTTATCGAAATACGGAAGCGATTTTTAGCAAACTATAGAACGGAAATTCTCTCTTGATTAACAAAATGAAATACGATCGAGGTAGAGAGAGAGAGAGAGAGAGAGAATTGAACACAGGATTTATAGTTGTTCGGCTTATTCCAAGCCTACGTCCACTCTTCCGCACTGACAGCCCACCGGCTGGATTTCACTATGATCAAAAGAGAAGTTACAGCACAGCTTTGCCTTGATTCCACAGTGTAGATGTTCTACCACACCTCCTCAAGGTTTCTCACAGATATAGACTCTCTTTTGTATACAAGTATTCGCTCAAAGGAATTATCTAAACAAAAAGGAGCTTTAGATTTTGAAATTCTTCTATCACGCACACCTCGAACAACTAAGACCGTCTTCCTTATATACTCCTTTATGCCATCATACCCGTTGGCACTTACCAAAGGAATTCCTCCAATCTACCCGTTGGACGGAATCAATTAGGAAGATTGTTCGAGCTATTAAAGGAACGTGTTGATAGCCCATCAATCCTGTTCGCCCATACAATCAGGATCTCGGTTTCCATAAGTAGAACCTTCTAATAATATTTAGACAATCATCGAATCTTCAATCATTGAATCAATCTTGATCAATCAAAGGATTCTATTACGTCTTCTCCAGCCACGAGATCTTCTCCAGATGATAAGGTTAAATCCTTAACGGAACATCCAGTTCTGAATAACCTTTCTTCAACGGATTAGAGACTGTCAATGAGGATAGATTTGAGTCTTGAGTCTGGCTGTCCGAAAGTCTTCAGACTTTAAATATCAGAGTCTGCAAGCCTTCAGACTAGACTGATAGAAACGTTTTGTCAACTTCAAAATACTTCAAGAGGATTTCTCCAACAAGGCCGAGCCGATGAGGGCTGACCTCGCTAAGGGCTGGCGACGCTTTGGTGAGATCACCAACCACTTGAAGAAAAAGAATAGGAGAGAGAAAGGAAAAAAAAAGGAAAAAAATTATTTAAAAATTTAAAAATGATTTGGAGTAAAAATTTTGAGCACGGTACCAAACGCAATTCTATTCCAGAATCAGAAATTTTGGACAATTATCAAACGATTTAAAATGCTGAGAAATTATTTTCAAGAACTAGAATAAAAAAGAATCATTTCTGATAAAAAATTATTCTAAAAAACAAAATCGTTATCAAATGCACCCTTATTCAACTCTATCTGTCATGGTCATCTCCTCCCGTGATACTTTTCCCGCTTTAGGCTGCGCCTAGTGAGCCCTTATGTCATGGGCCCTGGGAGATCACGCCATCTCTCCGGTTAGGTTAACCCAATGAAGATTCCTCCTTATGGGCCTTTAACCATTCACTACTCACCGTTGTAAGTACTCCACTGCTTTGAGCCTCATTTCCACACCCGCTCAAACTCCAATCGCTGGAGGCCAACCTGGACCCGCTTTCGGAGGCCTTCACCACTGTATTGCCTGCATTAACCATGGTGGATACCCTGATCACCCGGTGCACGTTTCTTGCTCCAGTGCCGCCCCAATTGTATCACAATTCCCACGACCACTGGTGGTGAAGACGACTGTGAGCTGTCCTGTATGCATATACATTCCCACTCACTTAAGCAGGCTCTTTTTAATTACTACCTTCACACCAGATGTCGCTCGTGTTGGGATGCTAGCCCTCCATGATGAAGAACTAAAATTACATCAAAATTAGTCTTTTAATTAGTTTTGTTATCTTTAGATTTTTGAATATCAAGTTAAAATTTCTGTTGAAACTGTTTCTTTTTTTTTGTTTATCCAATTAGGAAACTAAGTTTACCCATGGCACAATATATCGTTGTTAATGCATTTCTTTAGCTAGCTTTTGATTAGGAACTGACATTGAGATTATTTAATTTATTGTCATGCTTTTTTGTGTTTCTTCTCCTTTCCTCTGCCTTTTATCTGATTTCCTTCCCTTGCTTGTCATCTGTTTATCCATCATTTCTACGGTTCTCAATCTTCTTTTCCCTCCTTCCGTTGTGCATTAGTTTGGCATTAGAGCAAAAATTCCAAAGTAAATTGCAGCTGGAAATCACCTTTAAATTCCATTAATTTTGTTTATCGTCGAACAAGTTAAAGCACTAAATTTAGCCATCTGATTTAGGGCTTTAAAAGAAAAGGAGGAAAGAGGAACTTCATATGAAATATTGGGCTAATATTCATTATATTTGATAAGTCAATTTATAAGTCGATTGTTAATGATTCCTTGACTTATTCACATGTTGATGAGAATGAATGCAAAAGAGCTAATGATCTTTGGACTTTTATCTGAATTACTAATAAGGTGTGTAAACTCTTTATTCAGAATGGTTATTCATAAAATAGTACTATCAGTTCTCTAATTAGGCTTTTGAAAATCACTTCTAAATTGCATCCAAACCTACATGAAATTTCTTTCGGCGTTGGTAGTTCTAGAGTTATTTCCAAAAGATTTCAAATACCTATTGAGTGAAGGGTATTAAACTAGCTCAACAGACCTTTGAGAGGTTTGGATTTGATGCAATTGAACAATCAAATTTTGAAATTTCTTTGTCGCTTAGATGTGATATTACTCATGATCAATAAACAAAAGAAAATTCTTTTGGCCAAAATTCTATTGTGTGTTTGAGTCTCGCGACTTACCTCTTGATAAAAATATTAGTGCAGTACTCAAGGTCGACAAATGTAAAATTCTCTCGACATGTAGAGCTTTTCTCTACCTTTTGGTAGTTCTTCTCTCCTCGAAACCCTTAATCCCTCATTGAAGCTCTTCGCAATCCTTCGTTTCATCTTTATTCCAGCAATTTGCTCAATCTCGTTATGGCTTTTGACCTAGCTACGAACCCCATCCCACCTTTGTAGTCTCCGCCACCTCATCTCGGTTAGATTTTGTCTGGCCTCTCCTTTTCATCCAGTCTTGCATGTCTCAATCGATCTGAGCAAAAGGTGTCAAGCTCATGCTACCTCCATTCTCTTATATTCGGTGGTAGAAAAAGGGGCGGAATGCCATATCTGAGCCGCTGGATTGTCAATTTACACCAAAATGTGCTACCCAAATAGAATTTGGTCCGTTTCTGTGAAAGGGACCGCCCATGCAACGAAGAGGAGGCTCACCTCGCAACCCTGTGCTATTGCATGGGTTGCCTCTGGTTTGAGCAGCAGATTGAAGTCTGGGACGAGGCAGCTCCTAGCAACAAAATAGAGGAATGCCGATTAATTTTAGTAGGTAAGATTCTTACTAATCCAACAGTCAATTTCCAGGTTTTTCAAAATACTGTGAAAAGGGCGTGGCGAATTGATCAAGTGGAAATATCCCAAGGCGAAGCGGGTTTATATATTGCAAGATTCAAAACAGAGAGTTCTAGATAACGAACCTTGGTTATTTGCTAATCATCTGGTCATCCTAAAACCATGGGTACCAAACACACCGCTGCACTGTTACAACTTTAACTCTTGTGCGTTTTGGGTTCAAGTCTTTGGACTACCTCTTGAACGATGTACTGAATCCATGATCAGGAAAGCGGCTAGTCATATCAACAGGGTATTAAACGTCAAAATAGAGCATAGAGATGGTTCTAGCCTTCGAGCAAGAAGGGCCTGTGTGGGACTAGACATCAAGCAGCCCCTTAAAATAGGGATTCTAATTAAGGTGGAAGGGGAGAATCTTTGGTTAGACTTTCGATACAAAAAACTATCTCACTACTTCTATTCTTGTGGCAAATTGGGACACTACGCAAAGTAATGTAAAAAATTTCCTTTCGATGAAAATAAAATGGAAGGAAGTGACAGCATGTTTTATGGCCCATGGCTTCGAGCAAAGGTAAGGGAACACAATCCCTATTGGTGTACCTTTTATAAGCCACATCACATTTCGGAAGTTGAGGAAGAGACCATCCCGGAGACCCCACAACCTCTATCTACTATCATCGTTGCTCAGGATCATGTCTCCTCGGCCTCTATGGACCAAGCACTACATAGAAAAGATAAACAGATCATGGAAGCACCTATTTGTAATCAACTAGTAACAGTTACTGTAATAACCTCCTCTCTTGTCTCACATTGCCTAGGGAGGGAGATCTTGGTCAGCTTATAAGGCTTTGGTCCCTCTAATCTGTGTAACGCGTTTTAAAGCCGTGCGGGAAAAGACTGTGGCTGGGATGGCGATTCGTCCGCGCCAAGGCGGGTGACCCAAAGCGGACAATATTACACAGTGGGGCCCGGGATGTTACAAGTGGTGTCAAAGCCGACTTCCGACCGCGTGTGGGACCACAGCTCGAATGTTGTTCTGATGCCCGTGGGGCCATAGCGAGGACGCTATTCTGTTAAGAGGTGGAGAGTGTAATAACCTCCTCTCTTGTCCCACATTGCTTAGGGAGGGAGATCTTGGTCAGCTTATAAGACTTTGGTCCCTCTAATCTGTGTAACTCATTTTAAAGCCGTGAGGGAAAAGACCATGGCTGGGATGGCGATTCGTCCGCGCCAGGGCGGGTGACCCAAAGCGAACAATATTACACAATGGGGCTCAGGATGTTACAGTTACAGAACCCCTTCGGTGGCAACCTCTGGTCGAGGAATCTTCAAGAAGAGATGAAGACACTGACAAGCTACTGCCATATCAGAAAAAGGTAAACTCAATGAACAGGCAGCTGGTTCTCTCAAGTTGAAGAGAGTTAAAAGTTCCCCTTTGAGTGCAAAATCAGGCCAAATCAAGAAAGCTAAAAGACACAATATGTATGATACACACATTTAGCTTCAGGAAGGACTCGATGAATCCCTTCTATAAGATGCTCTTGTTCTGGTTGCAGCTAATTTTGCTTGTTGGGCCATGGTGGTTGGCCCTAAAAAGCCACCTTTTGAACAATGAAACTAGTAAGCTGGAACTGTTAGGGTTTGGGCAATCCCCTGACAATTCAAGCTCTTAGGGTCTTAGTGACCTAGGAAAAGCTTGACATTTTGTTTTTAATGGAGACAAAAAATCAAGAAAGGAAGCTTATTTATCTTCAAAAGACTTTGCGATACTCAGACAGTTATATAGAAAATCCAACAGGTTTGGCAGGTGGCTTAGCAATTTTTTGGAATGAGTAGGTGTCATTTAAAGTGGTCCGACACTTTTCGGCTTTACTAGACTTGATCAGCACGGATCTAGTCCTGGATGTAGAAATGCACCTAACCTGTTTACATGCTCCAGCAATTTGTCATCTCAGACAACGGTTATGGGAGGAAGTTAGACAAATCAGTAGTTGTAATAATCTACCTTGGCTGTGTGTAGGTGATTTCAATGACATTTTGTATCCTTGGGAGAAAGTCGGAAAGCATCTCGCCGATCCTCACCACATGTTTTCTTTCTGTGAACTCAATGATTGCTCCTTGATGGATCTGGGTAGCAAAGGTTGCGCCTACACATGGATAAACAACTGAGATGGCGAAGACATTGTCAAAGAAAGGCTAGACAGAATGCTATGCACAGAGGAATGGTGATTGACTTACCCTTATGCGGAAGTCTTGGCTTTGCTAGCTATTGGACCCGATCACAGCCCATTTCTATTATCTATTGAAGCTTCTCGAGTTAGAAATCGACGAACCTTTTACTTTGAATTTTATTGGCTCCAAGACAAGGAGTGTCGATACATATTTTGTCCCAGTGCTAGACAAAACCAGTAAGTATCTTGGAATACCTTCAAACTAAGGGAAATCTAAAAAGGAAATGTTTGTGTGGCTCTTGGGTTGTGTACAATCCAAGCTAGAAGGATGGAAAGAGAAGCTCATTTCAAAAGGGGGTAAGGAAGTTTTGATCAAATCAATCGTTCAAGCAATCCCTCATTATGCAATGTTCATTTTTAAAATCCTAGTGTCTTTATGTAAAAAAATAGAACAAAAAATAGCAAGATTCTAGTGGAAATCTAGCAACAGCAGATTTGGTATACATTGGATGAAGTGGGAGGTGCTTAAAAACGCTAGAGGATGGATAGATGAAGAATCCAGTGGAGTTCAGACCTTTGATTTGGTATACATTGGATGAACTCCACTGTTACATTGGCAGATTTGGGATATCAGACCTTTGATTGAAGAATCCACGGCGTTGCTTCCCAGGTGCCCTAATCTTCAGATAAATCATTGCAAGTGGGAAGTGAATATGGTAGTAGACCGGGCCGCGAAGGCCCATCGGGCATTTTTACTTCCTTCCAATTGGGTGTACAACCCTCTTTTGTTTTTGCGAGATCTGTTGTATTTTGACATCATGCAAAACGCTATCTCTAATTTGCGTTAGTAAAATGTTATCCGTTTTAGACCAAAAAAAAAAAAAAGGTCAACAAATGTATGCCTAAAGAAAAAACTATTTGGGGAAAATCTTATGTTTGGAGATCTCTTTTTAGGAGATTCAATTAAGACAAATTCACTTCCAAAGCTACATGATTTTTTTGAAGGGTACTAAGAGCAAACATGATGCAACTATGAAGATGGTTCCTAATGTAAAAACCGGGAGACACGTCTTTCCATGTTCAAAGAAGTTTCAGTGCTTAAATCACTAGAAACAGCATTCACATAATTCCCCATGTGGGAAGCATTTTTTTTTTTATTGATGAAGCCGTCCACAAAATTTGCGGGAGTCATGTTTTTCTTGCTAGCAAAGAATGACGAAGAACCAAACTTACACCGAGATTACAATTTTAATTCATTATCTTATCTTTAGATATATATATATATATATATATATCTATATATATTTATCATTGAGCTCTTAGTGTAACACCCTTGATTCCGAGCCCATGAGGATTGGCCATAAGGTTCAAAAAGGATTGATCATGGGCCATTGGCCATGGACCGATCGGTTCGATCAGCAAGGAATCACAGATTAGTCATGGTATGACTGATCGATTGCTCATGAAATGGTCGAGGTGTCGGCTGTAACGCCCCAGGCTCCGCTGTGTAATATTGTCCGCTTTGGATACTAAGACCTCACGGCTTTAAAACGCGTTATGCAGGGGTAGAGGGCCATCCCTCGGGCTTTCCCTCTCCCAAGCCATAATATTGTCTGCTTTGGAGGCACGGCCCACTGGCCCGCCCTCACTCACGGCTTTGTTTTCAGCGCAGCGGAACTGTACGTGAAACACGTTACACAAGATAGAAAACCAAAGTCTTATAAACTAGGCCAGGACTCCCCCCTAAGCGATGTGGGGCTAGAGAGGGACCTCTTCCCCTTCCCTGCGCACGTCTGGGGACCAAGGTGCAGATGCACCGCCATCCCTCCTCCCTATGCACCGCCGCTTGGGCTATCACACTCTCCACCCCTTAGGAGTACAACGTCCTCGCTATGGCCCCACATGCAGTCGAGAGTTAGCTCTGATACCATTTGTAATGCCCCGGGCCCCACTATGTAATAATTGTGCACTTTGGACACTGAATCCTCACGGCTTTAAAACGCATTATGCAGGGGCAGTGGGCCATCTCTTGGGCTTTCCCTCTCCCAAGCCATAATATTGTTTGCTTTGGAGGCGTGGCCCACCGGCCCGCCCTCCCTCATGGCTTTGTTTTTAGCGTAGTGGAAGCGTACATGAAATGCGTTATACAAGATAAAGAACCCAAGCGTTATAAATTAGGTCAAGACTCCCCCCCCCCCAAGCGATGTAGAACTAGAGAGGGACCCTTTCCCCTTCCCTGCACATGTCCGTGGACCGAGGCGCAGACGTACTGCCATCCCTCCTCCCTGCGCACCACCGTTTGGGCTATCACATCGGCCGTGAATTTTCTACCGACTATACCAATGGGATAGGATTACTAGCTCATAAGATGACTTTTTTTTATCACAAGGATTGGTCACATGGTGATTTTGGATCAATCGATGATCATGGGTCAATTCGATTGGTCGTAGTGCCCAACCGTGGGTGATTCCATCCGGCTATGCACCGATACATGGATGATCCAACTCGATCAAATGCAATCGTCTTCTTACCAAAAATGCATCATTCTCTATTTAAATCTTAGTGATCGGAAATAATTCTTGAATTGGTGATGTCAGATCGTGGATCGGTAATGCATCGACCATGAACCATATGAATGGATTAGGTGCTGATTGGAATGAGCTCAGAGATAGACCCGACTATTCTGTCACTAATTCTAAGGTCAATGAGTGCCTTGACTTAGTGTTAGGCCATGGGTAGCCTCAGGATTAGCCTTGAACCGATTGAAGGACAACATACTCTCTAGACCGACCAACATCCAAATGAACGGTTTAGGCGAGCATAGGGGCGTGATAGCCGAACCTCGGGTGTACGTGATTCGGTTTTTTCAAAGTGTACTTAATCATCCCTTTCCCGACCCCAAAACCAACTTAGATGATGGAATTCTCTAGACCACATTCTTGATGAAGAAAATGACAAAATAGAATTCTAGAATATCCTAGGTTCTTCTTGAAAAAAGACGATTCACCACTTTGGATATATATTTCTAGATTTGGTAATGATTACGAAAGATTTGCCTTGGGAATTAAGTAAGGGACTCTTGGACAAATGAACCAAATAAGAGAAGACATATAGAAGATTCTAGAATGCCTCATTAAATGTAAAGATGAGTCATCCCACTTAGGTGTCCCTTGAAGATTTGGTAATAATAGCTCAAGATTTTCCTTGGGGAAGAAGCAAATGACTCAAGGGCTTAAGTGGACCAATAAGAATAGAACTTGGTGGAATATTATAGAAGGCCAAAACTTAGAAAGCAAGTTCTTGAATTTAGGCATGTACTAAATATCCAAACCCCATGATTAACTAAATCTAAGCATTCAATAAGAATGGTGAGTCATTGGCTTTGGTGTCCATGAAAGATATGATCATCATTACCATAAGATTTTCTTTAGAGAACAAGTAGGCCAAGTCATATGGCATTGTATGAATGGTCCAATAGGAATGAAACAAGTAAGCCTCCAATTATTACATTAGGTCATTAGGTGTGCCACCTTTTAAAATAGGCTTATCACCTTGCAACTTAGGTTTACCACCTCAATTATTACATTAGGCCATTAGGTGTGCCACTCCAAGAATATGATTGGGCCATTTGGATGAGTAATGATGAGGCTGGTGTCTATAAATAGAAGGAGCCCCCATTCATTTACATCATTGGAACCCCTTGCCATTCACGCCTATCCTACTCCCCCTTCTCCTTTCTCTTGACCTCACATCTTCAAGCCACGAAGCTATATAAGTTGGTTCTCAAGTTTGCCAAAATAAGTAAGGTTCCTCTTTCTCCTCTTGGAAGGTAGATTTCGTTGTTGAGACTAGCTAAGTGCTCACCCATCAAGCTATGGGTAATGTGTGATGTATTTTATTTGGTTTTACTTGCAATTGTGTTTGCCCGTGTGCTTGTGTCATGTACATCCATAAATGAAACTGAGATCCGCTTGGATTGAGTTCATCACAAGGCAAGGTCATCCAAACCATAAGGCTTTGAATTGGCATAAATAGTGTACCGATTTTGAATGTTGCTTGGTGCGGGGATCGCCCAAGGCCGCAAGGTCCAAGATCCACATTGAGGTGTGCCGATTCTAAACCTTGATCGGTACGGGAATCACCCAAACTCATGAGATCTTGGTACGGCATAAAAGGGTGCCGATTCTAGGGTTCGGTTCGATGCGGAGAACTTGCGCTTGATGTTGAATCAAACCAAGAGCCGAGGATCATTCGTGGTATGTGGTATGTTCACATTGGGTCTAACCAAGGTCCCTCAAGCTTAGGATCTTCACCTAAGCGAGGTGTACCCAAGCCTTAAGGTCATAGATCGGCATTGAGGCGTGCCATTTCTAAGCCTTGTTCAATGCGGGGATCGATTCAAGTTACAAACCAAGGATTGTTCCTGGCATGTTTATTAGAGTAGTGCATGAGCTCATGGTTCACACGAACGAATGAGCACGTTTTCGGGCCATGCATGTGTCAGCTAAGAGAAAAGATGAGAATCGACTTGTATGATGCACTTGTGTGTGCACACTCAAAAGAGGAAAAAACGCCCGTCGTCACATAGCGTTGGCGGTGATGCTTCGTTCATTCAACATGATGCCTTGGTTGAGTCAGGAAGTCCTTGAAAGTATGTGATGCCTGACCTAATGACCTGATGTCTTGGTTGAGCTAGGAAGCTCCTGAAAATATGAGAAGCTCTTGAGAGCATGGGATGCCTAGCTTGAGACTAGATGCCCAGCCTACGGCTGGAAGCCCATGAAAGTATGGGAAGAACCGTTTATACAGTTAATGAACTCATTGAACATGTTACTATGTGATATCGATAAGCTTGTTTGATGAAATATCTTATTTGGTAAGTTGAAAGTGGATCACATACAGATAATTGAGAGGTGGTAATGGACTTGCGATTGATCTGCCATTGATACTGTTTGCAAGTATTGTACTTGTTAGGCTTTAACGATGAGATGTTTTCCTAGTAAAGAATTAAGAATTTTATTTACTGAGTTTCCACAAAACTCACTCCCTCATCTTTCAGTCTTGTAGGCATGGAAGTCTCACGTCAGTTTGGGAGCTGTAGTCACACTAGAGGAGATAGGAATTCCCTTGGCCCATATTGAAAACTTTTAGTGTGATGCAAAAAGAAAAGAGGGCCCATAGAGAAAGGGCTTGTAAAAGTCTTATTATAATATAAATCGGTGTGTTCCATGTAATATATGTGCCAGTCTTCCAGCTATTGTTTGTCTAGGGAGTTATTTGTTCATGTTTCCATATGAGCATGATAACAAGATAAAAAGAACCAAGACGGTGATGAACTTGGGATGTCGCGAAAATAACCCTCGTCACTTGTGACCTTGGAGATGGAGTTGAAGTTGTGACACTTAGTTGATGATGTTCCTTATCTTTCTTGTTGTTAATCCCTCCTTCCACGAATCTCAATTGTGATTTGCCACCCTTTTGTCCGGCAACAACCTTAGCAAGCGCCACTTTGATGCCCTCCACTCGACTTTGTGTGCAGTTCTTTTGAGTGCGCATTCTACTCTTAGCTTTTGTAGAGCTTTTCCGAATATTCATTTAGTGTTAGAATACAAAAATATTAAATAACTTTCTTCTAACAATTTAAGCATTTAGAACTATTTAGAACTATTGGCATTGTGAAGGACATTCTTACTTAAAATCTTTTTAGGTCTCTATTTGTCTCACTTAATATATATATATATATATATATATATATATATATATTCCATGCCTAATTCATGTTGTGTGTGAGTGGATGTGTTAGAATATACAAAAATTAAACTAAAACTTTTCACGTTTAACCTTAATTTTTGAGTGCATATCATCCCAATGGGCTCGTCTTGAGTGTAATGGACAGTGAATCGGCCTTAATATATCCGAACCGATATTTTTCCAGCATAAATTTGTTAACAAAGCGTAAGGAACCAGTCAACCAGAACAGGAAACTTGAAGCTCAAGCTGATGCTAAAAGCCTCATATAATACAAGTCAAGAAAGCATAAAGGCCATACCTTGAACCTTCGATTCAATTATTAACCAACTTCTTTACCATATTCAAGCGATAAATTAAAAAACAATCTAGGCTGAAACACCACATCAAAAAATAAAATGAAACAAAAGTTTTATTTGTTTCATGGAAAATGAGTAAAAACATTTTCCTAAAAATTATATGTTGTTTCGTTTGAATTAATTAGTTGACGAAAAATATTTTTATTATCGATAACAATTTAAATCTAAATACTTTCGTGATTGATGAAATTATTTTTGTTCAATTATTTTTAATCACTTTTAGGAAAATGTTTTCCAGATTTTTCATTTTTTACAAAACAAACTCATCTAGAGGAATAGATAGTTCTCCTTCACGTAGTAAATTAGCAAGTGGGGTAAGCTCAACGACATGATTTTTTTTTCACGGGGTAGTGGATGGTGAATTGACCGAACCAATACTCTTCCAGCAAAACTTATGGTAACAAATTGTCAGGAATCAACCAACCAACGCAAGAAACTTGGAGTTCATACTAATGCTAAAAGCCTCATATGAAAGAATTCAAGAAAGCATAAAGGCCACACCTTAAACCTCCCATTTAATTACGAACAAGCTTCTTTACCATATTCAAGCGAGAAACTAGAAAACAACCTAGGTTGAAACACTGCATCGAAAAACAAAATGAAACAGAGGCTTCATTTGCATTAGAAAAAATAAATGATTTGGACAATATTTTCCCAAGAATGATTATTTGTATCATTTGAAATAATTGATTGATGAAAAGTATTTTATTATTATTTTTGTAAATAATAAAAATATTTTTCGTTCATTCATTTTTTAAGTGATACCAATAATCACTTTTAGGAAAATGTGTTCAAAATCGTTCATTTTTCTCAAAATGGATGACCCAGAGGGATAGATGTTTCTCCTTGGTATAGAAAATTAGTGAGCGGAGTAAGGTCAACCACACATTCCTACTTTACAGGGTAGTGGATGGTGAATCGGCCCCCATTTATTCGAACCAATACTTTTCCAGCATAAATTTTGGGAGCAAATTGTCAGGAATCAATCAACCAGAACAAGAAACTTGAAGCGCATACTGATGCTAAAAGCCACGTATGAAACAAGTCAAGAAAGCATAGGGGCCCCACCTTAAACCTCCGGTTCAATTACGAACACGCTTCTTTGGCATATTGAAGTGAGAAACTAGAAAACAACCTAAAGCACCATATCAGAAAACTGAATGAAACAAAGACTCCCTTTATTTCTTAGAAAATGAATGATTAAGCGATTGCTTGCATTACTTGATATAATTAGTCAATAAAAAACATTTTTATTATCTACAAAAACTTAGTTCTCAATATTTTCATCGATGATGAAAATATTTTTTTAATTCATTCATTTTTTAAGTTATACAAATGATTGGTTTTAAGAAAATATTTTTCAAATCATTCATTTTTCGTGAAATAAACGCACCTAGAGGGACAAATATTTCCCCTTGCTATAGGAAATTATTAGCAAGTGGGCTAAGCTCAACCACACGATTCTTACTTTCAGCCAAATATTTAATAAATTTCTTGGAACCCAAGTCAGTTTTCAAGAAAGAGAAAATGAAGGTTGTGATAGAAATTGTTGAAGATGCAAAAATTCCATTATTCAAAAGGGTTACTATTATGAAAATTTCAAACTAATACACATGTGACAAATTTATTCTAAACTACTATACTAAATTTTTAACCACATAAATCCCAAACTCGTACACTTACTCTCTATTATTTTTTTTGGTTAAATTTTACCTTTTATTTATTTTTTGGTCGGAACAGTCAAATTATTAAGTTGGATAACACATAACAGTTAAGGGGTATATCAGTTTGGGGTTTCACCATCTGTTTGACACATGTTTACTAATTTGTAGTTTCTTTGTTATATTAATCTAATTTAATAGAAACTAACAAAAGGTAAATTTATTGAAATGTATCATTTTTGGGTTTTTTGTGGTAAAAAATTAGTTTATGGCAAATTTGTCACAAGTGTACATGTTTAGAATTTTTTGTGGTCAAAAAATTAATTTTGGAAAAATTTATCACAGATGTATCCAGAATTTTCATGGTATTAACTTATATGAAATTAGGCACATAAATATTTCCAATCATATATTACTTTACCATAAGTGTTTGCCAGTGGAAGTGCAGTTATCCTTCAAAGAGTTCTCCATTAATTGTTGAATAAACATAACTCTGTTAAGATGATGCTTTGTACAGAACAATATCCACTATTGGAATTTGTTTCTACGGTGTCCATGGCCATCCATATGCACAAGAAAATTGCGTCAAGGAACATTAGGATGGAATCAAATGAGTCTGTCTTACCGCATTTCATTCCACATTTACTCAGCGATTTCCATGGAAAAGAGTGAGAGCCCACCTTAAATAAATAAATTCCATATCAGCAAAATACCGATTAATAACCTCATGAACAAGTGCACCCATTTACCCAAATGGCAAGGTGATACCAAATTCATTTAAGAGTGATTGGCAAGTTGTCCAAATTTGATTTACGTATATTCTACTTGGGAGAAATGAGAAGATAATGGCTCCACTTCTCTCAAATGAGTGACGGGGCAACCTCTGCCTATATATGGCCCCAGAAACCGAATAAGTTATTTTTCCGGTCTCCAAAGGCACCTTACTTGAAGCATTAAATAAATCTTACTTGAGTTGGACTTCCTTCGGCTTAAGCAGGTAAATCCCCCACTCAAGTGGTTTTCTTTTCTTTTTTTCTTTTTTAAAGAAAAAAGAATAAACAAGATATCAAAATTTCAAAACCACAAGAAAAAAAATGGGAGAAACAAAAAAATCCTCTATTTCATTCTTTTTTCTGATGTGGTGTATCAGCTTGGGTTGTTTTCTAGTTTCTGGCTTGACTATAGCAAAGAAGTGCATTCGTGATTGATCTGGATGTTCAACGTGTGGCCTTTATGCTTTCTTGCTCTGGTTGATTGATACACCACAATTTGTGAACAAAATTATGCTGGAAAAGTGTTGGTCTGGATAAAGGGGAGTTGATTCATCATCCAATACCTTGTGAAGTAAAAATTATGTGGTTGAGCTTACGCTGCTCGCTAATTTCCTATGGTGAAGAGAAATATAGGTTCCTCTGGGTGGGTTTCTTTCACGAAATTAAACAATTTAGAAAATATTTTTCTAAAAATAATTGTTTGTATTACTTACAAAAATAAATTTACTTAAAATATTTTCATTATCGATGAAAATATTTAGATTTAAATTGTTATTGATAATGAAAATATTTTTTATCAATTAATTACTTGAAGTTATACAAGCGATAATTATTAGGAAAATGCTTTTCAAATCATTTGTTTTGGATGAAACAAACATAGCTTCTATTTTCGTTGTGGTGTTTCAGCCTAGGCTGTTTCCTAGTTTCTTGCTTAAATATGGCAAAGAAGTGCGTTCGTAATTGAACTGGAGGTTCAACGTGGGTCCTTTATGCTTTATTTTTTTATTTTTTTATTTTTTATTTGAGGCTTTAAGCATCAGCCTGAGCTTCAAGTTTCTTGCTCTTGTTGACTGACTCCCAACAATTTATTACCCAATTTATGCTGGAAAAATATTGGTTTGGATAAATAGTAAGGAGAGATATTTGTTACCCTTTGGGTGTATTTGTTATGCAAAAATGAATGATTATGAAAGTATTTTCTTAAAAGTGATCATTCTTATCACTTAGAAAAATGAATGATCAACAAATTATTTCATCATTAACGACAATATTTAGATTTTTATTGTTATCAATAATGGAAATATTTTTCAAGAACTAATTATTTTAAGCAATATAAATGATAATTATTAAAAAAATACTTTTTAAATTATTCATTTCCTACGAACCAAACAGAACATCTTTTTCATTCTTTCGTTTGATGTGGTGTTTTGCCTAGGTTGTTTTCTAGTTTCTCTGGTGATTCAAATAAGTGCATAAATTTGAGGGAGTTAATCTGCAGGAAAATCATTACATCTTCGATCGTGCCTCATAGTAAATTGGTACAAGCGCTTAGCATTTGACTAAAGTATGTATTAACCTTGTTTAGGCCAAAGTTTTAAAATTATTTGTTTTAATTTCCCTTTCAGTTGCCATATAAATTGTGTGTCTCCACTTTTACCATGTGTTGGTCCAATCTGTTAGAATAGTCCGGCCCAAAAGCTTAAGTTAATAGATGGAGAGAGACTATATGAATATAAAGAGCATTTATGACAAATTATCAATATTTCAACACTCCTTTTCACGTGCAAATCGGATTAGGAGCAGTACATAGAATTAACTTATGGGAGGTTGACGCACATATGTGAAAGGGATAGCACCAACTTTGATATTATATTAGAAAGTCTAACCTAAAAACTTAAGTTATTAGGTGCGGGGAGACCACATGAATCTCAAAAGCATGTAAGACCCATTGTCAATTGAAATGAGACTATATTTTAACACATTCTCTCACGTACAATTTATATTATGAGTGGCACATGGAATTTGATGGGGCGGGAAGCACATACGCAAAAGAGATAGCACTAACCACATGTTTTAAAAGCTTAATTTGCATTGGACTTTCTAACACTGCCTTTCATGTGCAAGGCAAATTAGGAGAGGCACATAAAATTTGACTGAGGGGGGATGGATGCACATATGCAAAAGGAATGTTATTGTCTTTGATACTATATTAGAAAGTTCAATCCAAAAGTTTTAACTCTTAAAATAGTTGGTAATTGTCCCACAAAATCTCACACAATTAATTGGAGCATGATCTAGTGAGTTTGACCTAAGATTAACATAGTATGAGTGATGTTTAATGATTGTACCCCATTTTACACGTGTTTTTTCATTCGGACATTTCATCTAAATTATGCATGTCATGTTAACGTTATTAGAACAAATATTAGTAAATTTGCTTGTATAGAGCTCAACCTAGAACTATGCAAAGGAAGATAGTTCAATCGAGAACTACGTAAATCGAAAAGGGGTCACTAGGCATTAAAACTTATTCAAGGCATATCGTGAAGATTGATGTCGGGCAAGTAGATGACATGTAAAAATAAAATGAGTGGAAGTGGTCAATGGGTGAGGAGTCTGATTAAGTCTTACTCATGGCAAACCATGCAGGTTCACAAAGGTAGTGAAGATCGAGGTTGAATCCGCGTGGCTTAGAGATGTCAACGACCTATTCGGTTTGAGTCCGTATTGATATCCAATCCAATCCGTATACAAAGGTTATATGTTTCTTTTGTGAACCTACACGCATAGATTCTGAATTAAAGGTTCGGATAGAGTTGTGTCTGATTTTAATTTATTTTTTTAAAATAATTGCTTAGTCATCCTTGATTATCTCGACCCAAATTTTGGCAAGGCTACTGCATATTTTGGTTGCTTGCTTAATGCTTATACCAATTAATTATGAAGCACGATCGAAGATGTAATGATCATCCTGAAGAATAACTTCGTCAAATTTATGCACTAATTTGAATCATGTGGGGCATTCTTTCCGCTTCCACATTTACTTTACGGAATTATTACTTTACGGAATTAGGACCAAAACAAGTTATCAGCCCACTTCACAGGGTAGTGGATGGTGATTTGACCCCATTTACGACCAATACTTTTCCAGCACAAATCACGCAACAAATTGTCAGAAGTCAATCAACCAGAGCAAGAAACTTGAAGCTCACTCTGATGCTAAAAGCCTCATATGAAATGAGTCAAGAAAGCATAAAGGCCACATCTTAAACCTCCGATTCAATTACAAAGAGGCTTCTTTACCATATTCAAGCAACAAACTAGATAACAACTATTATATGGCAACCAATTCATTTCTGAAACTATTAATCATATCATTTTATTCTTAAACCTTTTAATCGTATCAATTTAGTTCTAAATATTTTTACAATTTACCACTTTAGTTCTAAATCTTTTCATATATTACCAATGTAATCCTCCCAGATAATTTTAGTTGAAAATTGCTAACATGATAGTCTAGTCAATGCCAACCGTCTTATATGACATATCTAGTGCTAGCATGGATAATTTTTTAATTACGTAAGAAATTTCCAAAATTTTTATTGATTTTCTTAATTTTCTCTCTTTCTTTTCTTGTTTTCTTCATAGGGCCGGTGGCCTCACCAGCCACCATTGGCCACTAAGCTTGCCTAGATTCAGCAAGGGCCATGAACAAGGTGAGGGTTTTGCAACCTTGCTAGACTTATGAAAAAAAGAAAAAAGAAAAAAAAAAGAAAACATCAATACGATTAATAAAAAAATTTGAATTTTTTGAATACAAGCATTGACTACGTCAAACGAGACCATTGGGCAATTTCCAATCAAAATTAGCCAAAAGGGCTACATTGGTAATTTGTTAAAAAATTTAGAACTAAATTGATAAATTGTTAAACAGTTTAGGACTAAATTAATATAATTGAAAGGTCTAAGGCTTAATTGACAATCATATAATAGGTTTATGATTAAATTGACATAATAAAAGTTTAAAATTAAATTAACCATCGCATAATAGGTTTAGAACTATTTGGACAATTTTCTCATAAGTAAATCCCACTCAAGTGAGGTTTGTTTAAAACAAGGAAAATAGAAAACAACACATCAAAATTTCAAAATCATGAGAAAAAAATGGACAAATCACAAGTACCGAAGTATTATCGCAAGAGCAATTGTCAATGTGTCACAAAACCTCTGCAAACCTTGGTCCTTACAGACTTGAAACTTGAGGACAGGCTCAAATTAGGACTTAAGAACCCAAGATATCGATAGATAAATAAGGGATTCCGATGCTTGGAGCCTGGACCTTGTGGCCAAACCCAAGTTTACGTGGAACATACATGAGACCACGAGGCCTAGACTCGATGAGTATCCTTGTCAAAATGTCTTAATCAAAATGTCTTAATATACATTAATTGTAACAATAAGGGTCCATAGTTAAGGATCATATGGTTGGCAATGCTTTTTACAAAGCACGTACATCTATCGAGCGGGCATGGTCTCTAGTCAGGTAGTGTACTTAGCCTTGTAGTCCTTCCAGAGCTGGTCAACGCTCTTGTCTAGCAGGTCAACAAAGTAGTTATCGCTATAACCAGTCCTCATCTTCTTGTTCAGCTCGGCCACGAACCTGTTTCTGAGGCCATTGCAGTAGTCGAGAAACCGTGCGGTGACATCGTAGCCCTCGTCCCACTTATCGCCCTGGCCCGGCTGCACCCAGTGGCCCGGCACGTAACCCGACCGGAGCCTCACGAAATCCGCGATCCCCTCGATGAGCCCCCCGGGAGCTTGCCCGTCCCCATCCCACTGCCAAACGTGCGCCATCTCGTGGTACAGAACCCCAGTGAACTCCCTCTTCACGTCCCCTGAGAATCCCCCGAGGTAGGTGGCGCTCACGTGGATCTCGTCATTGCTCTCGTACGCCACGCCACCCATGGTCTCTATAAACAAGCTCACTTTTTCGACGCTCTTACGATCCCCAGGGGCTTTTTGATGAAAGACCATCCATATGAAACGGGTGGCCGCTGACAAAGTCCTGCGGCTGTACGGAATGCCGATCTCACTAGAGAAGCGGGCGCCACCGGTAGTGTTGCCGGCGCTGTTCGTCACGGTGTATTCCACCGCATGGGATTGCATGGAAGATGAGAGGACAACTAGCGTAGCAAGGAAGAGCATTTGGGTTGACATGGTTTAGGTTGGATAAATACTTTAGGTTTTTGCAAGGAAATTGTTGTTCCAACATTGGCTATTTATAGAGGAAACCGATGAACAATGCATGGGGCTGGTAGGTTAAATTTTTTATAAGAAAGCAATGCCAATTTGGTCAGACGCGGAAGATTTTCATTTCTGGATATTGCTTAATGCAAGGGGATTATTCCTTTGGGCGTGAGTCTACCTAGCGATCCACTAGCTACACACTTCACGGACATGTCCACCATCCTTGCATCCAACACCAATATTCGAGCCCAATCCAGACCATATAACTCGGGAATGGAATTGCATCCCAAGCAATAGTAACTCCGTCTCTGAACACGCCAACGAAACAGCAGTGAGCGGAAGTCCATCTGTCAAAGGCCCAACTCACCAGCTGAGTAGATCTGGTCATTGTCAAAAGCCCAAGCAATCGCATTCCTCTCGGACATTTCGTCAAACGACGTACAAGCTGAAACCCGATCAGCACTACCCCTTGCAAAATATATCAATCAATGGACACCCGACACAGACATCAGAATCATTAGGGAAAAAGCCCATCTTCAAGTATATGAACGGAAGCATCGACTGGTTTAAACCCATGTGATTATTGGCAAAGCAAAGAGATCATGGAACTCCAAGAAAACAGGTCCCTTTCAGTATCCATGTCCCTAAAATTCCTCTCCGCCTCAGCTCAGTCAACGGATTTTGAGTAGAGACTGATGGGCGAGTAGAGAATCGCCGTGTCGGGGCTCCAACTGGGACCGAGCGAGTGGGCGATGGACACACCTCCCCAGAACCAATGCGCGAGAGCGAATGCAGGACTAGAGGAGGAAAGAGAAAGGTGAGGAGTTCGGGATGGGATCCACCACAGGACATGAGGTCTAGGTGGGATGTTGCTCCGCGGAGGCGGCCAACGCCATCGAGGCGGCCGATGAGGCGGCGGTCGAGGTCAAGGGGGAGGGTGAGAGGTTGTGGCGGGAAGGAGAAAGCTTGTTTTTTACACTAGAGAGAAAGGAGACAGACACGTTGCTCCATACAGGATGAGCTTGGACTATCATTTCAAGAGCCCTCAGGAAATAAGTAATGGAACCATGAGGCAATTCTTCTACAAAACACAGGAAGTAACAAATGCTAAAAGCATCTTGGTTCACGAATTGCATGACCAATTATACTTTGGATTACATTTATTTTGCTTAAAATTCATACATGAAGAAGAGAAAATCATAATTTGGAATCAGTCAGGAAATTGTTGGAGTACTTGATGAAATTGAGCATGATTCAAGTTCTATTCCAGTGTAGACATCGTCAACTAGCTCCTCTGACGGATATAGAAGCGGCTTCGGGGGCAGTTGCAATTTATTAATATCTCCTTCAAGCATATCTAAGACCTTAGTCATTGATGGCCGATCATTTGGGATTAACTGTATACACCAAAGAGCAACTATTACCATCTTCCTAATTATCTCTCTTTCCTCTTGTACTACTTCCATTTCAATCTCATTTTCTTCATGAAGTTGATCATAAACCCACAAAGGGAAATAAATTTGACTTGAGTGGTCAGCCTTTGCATTTACATTTCTTCTCCTACCGGCCATTTCCATTAGCAGCATCCCAAAACTGTAAACATCAACCTTATAAGAGACACCACCAATGTCCTTGTAGAATAGCTCTGGTGCCATATATCCCAAGGTTCCTCTCGCAGCAGTCAACAATACCACGTTATGGTTCGTAGGATAAAGCTTTGCAAGCCCGAAGTCAGAAACTTTTGGAGTGAAATTTTGATCCAGAAGAATATTGTGAGGCTTGATATCAAAATGTAGAATTTGCATATCGCATCCCCGATGTAGATATTCTATACCCTTTGCCACACCGAGAGATATCTCATATATTCTCTTATAATCAATGGAGTAGTAACCATCTTTAGAGAAAATGTGTTTATCCAAAGACCCGTTTGGCATGTAATCATACACGAGAGCTTGCTTAGATTTGTTGAAGCAAAAACCAACAAGCTGAACCACATTAACATGGTGGATCCTTCCAATAGTACCCACTTCGCTTATGAAGTCTTGGCCATTAGATTTTGGCTTGTTCAGAATCTTAACAGCAACTTCATTGCCACTTCTAAGTATCCCCTTATACACAGAACCATATCCTCCTTCTCCTAATTTATGTTTGAAATTTCTTGTGATTTTCTTAATATCTGAGTAAGAGTACCTTATGGGCATAAAGTTATTATGAGCTTGTAGGAATTCTTCAATATTTTCGTCCATTGCTAGGTGCCTTCTCCTCCACTTATAGATCAAAAATATCAACGCAAATGGAGCTCCGAGCGTGAATTTTGCTGCGAGGAAGTGGCCTGCAGAGAAATTTGGCCATAGCTTAGTGTAGTTTTCTTTTTGTCAAAGTTCTACTTTTTTTGGGTCAAAAAAGTGCTACTTGAAACATTCATATTTGTGAGGAGAAAAAGGACTTGGCTTACCCATGACAAAGGCGAGATTTGGAGCTGCATTTCGCGCAACATTATGCATGGTACTCCACGTAGAATTACCTGTAGAAGAAAAAAGAGAGACTTCATCCGAGATGACTGACAATGATTATATTAGAATTAACGACCAATCAATAAAGAACTAAATCAATGATTTCAGCAATTAAACACAATATATATATATATATATATATATATATATATATATAACATAAAAAAATCACGCTAAGCTATAACCCAAGCCCAAGGTATATTTATACTATCACTGCAAAGTTGCAAAGACTCACTTTTGTTCATTAAAAGTTGCAATGTGCAGAAGTGTTGAACAAGGAACGGTCAATGAGTTTCACTCTCCTTGAAGGCGCTTGGATTTAACTTTATTCTATCGAATCCACGTTATCAAAGCATGAATTTTTCTATCTAAGAAAGATGATTTCGCTCCCCTAGATACACCAATTGATTTCACAAGCTCACGAGTCACTCGCGCATGGCTCTAATTTACAGACATCATCCAGTATGTGCACAATTTATTCACCCACCTAAATAACAGCCATGCAAGGGGCGCGAGCTACAATTAAATCTAACATTTCCCCCCAAACAAATATGAAGGAATGGTGTCGACTCCAGAAAAGCTATGCTGCCAATTTAATTTAATTTTTTACTTAAAGCGATGCGACGAATTTCTCTATTGGATATTTAAAGAACTAATGACATCATGTTTTGGATCCCACATATTACGATATCCATTTGAAAGGTTTACATCGCTTGTGAAGTAAATTTTATAAGATCTCATAGTAGAACTAGAATTTAAGAAAAAGTGGAGGAAGAAGAAAGAAAAGTTCCAGTGAAAGTCGCTTACGGACGGAATAGTGACTGCACCCGTTCCTTCGGTATCTAGAACCTAAGAAACAAAATCGGAAGCTTCTGTATGCAGAAAAGAACGGCCCATAGGTGAGATTGAATCCCTCCGCCATCTGATTGTGGAGGTCCTTGTATGGCGCGCTTGCGCGATTATACTGATCCCCTTCCCTCCAACTATAATACGATGCAAAGGACATCATGGTTATGGTGCAAGAATCCTCGATGTCCCCTGCTGCTAGACCATACCCAGGTAAAGCATATGAGTACACCTTCATTTGGGAAGAATTGAGAGGCATGTCGGCAGAGTGTGTTCCCTCGATACACGGTTTGGTATCGAAATACCGAGTGAAAGCAATGGGTGGTTGTAAGCACTTCATAAAGGCCACCGTCACTACTGAGAGGGTATCAAAAATGTCGTATGGAAGAATGCTGTTACTGAAATTGGAGAACCCCAGTGAGTAATGAGGGAGAGACGAGCAATTACCCTTTTGAAGTCCGTCGTCAACCAACGTGATGAAACCTTGGAAGTTTTCTTCGTCACGATAGAAATCGTAACCGATTGACTTCACATAATATCGACCATCAAACAAATATAGGACAGTATGATCATACTCACAAGTTAGTTCAAACTCAGGGCGGCCGCAATATTTTGGGTCGCCTTTCAATCGAAAGGGGTAGCTTATATTACGAACCTCACCACAAGAGGAAACAGGGCACAAGTGACTGTTTTTAGCGTCACAACTGATCCCTAGTAGCAGAACGTGTAATGTGAGAAGGAAAACACGGTACATATACATGGCGTTGAAAGAATGAATCTTTCCGCGGCTTGGTCTGATGTAGTGAAAACTTTGGCTCATCAGTAATGCGATGCAGCCTTAATGAAGGGGTATATATTATGACTGAAAAGAGTTGGAGTCGTTGGTCAAATGTGCAAGTCAACCAATAAAACAAAGTCAAGCGAAGAAAAATATAAAGTGTGGGCACGGAAAAAGTTTAATTATATTAGTGAAATTACCTAGAAATCGTTGAACACGCAGTCAAGCTAGCATTTAAAAATTACGGATGGGTTTCACATTAATTAGGAAGGAAACTTCTCGGTAGTTTCTAGATTTGAAGTTCTTTTCTTCTTTCTTTTTTGGGAATTTTGTAAAAATAAATCGATTTGAACATTTTGTACCCTAAATTAAATCAAAATTCTTTTGAGGAAGGCATCTGGTATTTTATTCTATTTCAAGGTCAATATCTCATAAATGTCACTTTGTTAAATTGTGAAGATGAAAAGAAAAATTAGAAAATTTATGATAATAAAACATTGCTCATCCAGTTTTGATGGGACAATTACCAAATAAATCAGAAACATATTGTATATATGTCAATTCAATTTTAAAAATTTTCAATTTAGCCAATTTTTTTGTCAAATAATTTCACCAATTTAGTCATTAACCTTTTGATGATTTATTAGTATAATTCTTTCAGTCAATTTTGGCCGAGAACACTGAAGTGGACATCAACCATCATACTACATTGCTAGCAGTGGTGTAGATAATTTTTTATTTTTTTATTTTTAATTTTTATCTAAATTTTTTTATAAAATTTTATTTTTTATTTTCCTTTTTCCTACTGAATTCTAGCGAGGGTTAGCCGGTTGACCCTTTGCCGGCCTACAGTGGAAAAATATAAAGAAAGAAAAGAAAAGAAAAGAAAATAAAATAAAATATTAATAAAAATTCAGAAAATATAAAAAAATGCAAAAATTGTCGTAGCGTTAGCCCGAGTGTAAGAATCCGATGCAAATGACATCATGATTATGGTGCAAAAATCCTTGATGTGCCGTGCTCATAGATAATACCCAGGTAGAGCATATGAGTACACCTTCATTTGGGAAGAATTGGGAGGCGTTTCGGCAGGGTGTGTTCTCTGGATACATGGTTTGGTGTCGAAATACCAAGTGGAAGCAAGGGATTGTGAGCACTTTATGGGCATACCGAGAGGAAGGTGTAAATTGATGACGATAGTGAAGTTAGAGCGGGCCAATAACTAACGAGGGAGAGATGAACAATTACCCTTTTGTAGTCCATCGTCAACCACTGTGATTGAACCATCAAATTGTCCTTCGTCATGATAGGAATTATAATGGATCAACTTCATATAGCATTGCCCGGCATACATATATAAAATGGTGTGATTAATTTCGCAAGCTAGCTCATAAAAACAGTGGCCACATCTTTTTGGGTCACTTTTCAATCGAAATGAGTAACTTATGTTATGGACTTCTCCACAAGATGAAACAGGGCATGAGTGATTTTTCTTCACACCACTACTCATCCCTAGCAGTTATACATTCAATATGAGGAGTAAAACAGGGTGCGTATTTATGGAGTTGAAAGAATGAATCATCTCTCCACTGTTTGATCTGATGCAATGAAAGTTTTAGCTAATTAGTAATGCGATGCAGGCTCAATAAAAGGGATGCAAATTGTGATTGAAGAAGACTTGGAGACGTCGGTCACCGAAATGTCCAAGTCAACCCAGTAAAACAAAGTCAAGCAAAGAAAAAGTAAAAGATGTGGACCAGCTAAGATGTGGCAATTACTTAGAAATTGTTGTACATGTAGTCAAGCGGACATAACACGGTGGCGGATTGATTCTTAGAAAGCTTTGAAAATAATTAGAAAGGGAACTTCACCACAGTTTCCAGGTTGAACGTTTTTTAGCAATTTGATTCTCTCTTGGAATCAATTTTAGTATCACGAAAATGAATCAATTTGAATTGAATCAAAATCCTTTTAAGGGAGGCATCTGGTGTTGTATTTTAATTCAAGGTCAATATTTTGTAAGCATCACCTTTTAAATTACGAAGGCAAAAAGGATAAAAAAAAAAAGAATTGTTCATCAAGTTTTGAATTGGCATGCAAGTCAAACTTGTCATCATCACCGAAATTTAGTCTCAATCCTAAATCTAACTTTTCTAGTTTGTTCTTAATATCATGCTAGTTTTTTCTTCGAAGTTTACAAGTTATACAGTTCGTATATTCAAAAATCTTGTCTAATTTTAATTTTTACTCATCAGCCTTTTTTTTTTCTTTTTTCTCTTTTTTACAGATATGCATCTTGACAACTCAATATACCAATATTGCATGCCAGTACTAATAGATTAAGACATTTCGCATTCATATATGTCATCTATCGTTATCAGCACTATTGGCCTAACTCCACCCGGCCCATAGGGCTTCATGATCAATTTTGTCAACCTCCAATGTCTTGGTCAACATCCGCTACTTTGATTTTTAGTCTCAGTCTGATAAAAAATATTCCAGACGGCTTCCTGAGAAATTGAGGGTGCACGACACCACGTGTTCAATTTCTATTCATCCGTAAAAGGGCAAGATGGTCAGACTGCTTTGTCTTTCTTCTTTGAAATAAGAGAACCGATTTTACCAAATCGGATTTTTTTTTTTCGTTTGAAATACATGTAAAAATAGTCACATGCATGGGGCCTCGGTTCATGGACCGTCAGCCCTTGCGGAACTTTCCCCTCTAAAACTATTTGGTAAACGATCCTAGAGTCGGGTTATTCAACGGGGTTTCTCTATTTGCATATAATAATTTTTAGTAGGTTAGCAATTTATTTTCTTTTAAACTAAATTTGCTAAAATGACAGAGTAACGACTATAGTATGTGAATTTCTATTTTAATTCTAACATTATAACAAATAATCTTAAATAAAGAGGGATTCAAAACATCCTAATTGATCGCTTGACGTTCGCTACACTCCTTGAATTTTTCTTTGCCTGCGGCCATTTCTTTGGGAGCTAAGAAAAAACAAGTGCGAGAGAGGAATTCACTCACACTGAAGAAAAATGAGCAAAATAAGCTCCTCTTTTTGAGAGGATTTTACGTTTTAAAGGAAAACCCTTCCCTCTTTTTTTTTTTTTTTCCAAACAAAACCTATTATATATAAGGACTAAACCGATTACAAGCAGCAGCTATCGCATCAGCGTAAATAAGATCTAAAAGAGGGGGAGGGGGAAAAACAGCCCAATTACTTCGCTTAGAATTAACCCTATGGGCCTTCGCAAATGCTCTTTCTACCCTTCCCTCTGAAAGGCTAGAAAGAGCACAAACTTTTGATGGGCTGAGCAGTGTGGGCCCATCCTTGCGCACTGACGCAGGAAACTGCCTGTGCGGTAACGCCTAATAATTCAGGCTCAATCAAGTTAGAATCAAATAATTCCAAATTTAGGCTTTAAATATCCAAATCAAATATAGTTTAGGAAATTACCTAAATTGTTTTCAAGCCATCATGACAATCGACAGTGAGGAGTGTCCACAGGAAGATCGTTGAGCGACGACTGGAGGTGCTACAGTGATTGGCAGCAGGAAGCAGCCAGGACGGCAACAGCTTCAGAACTTGTTGGAATCAACGTGAAGTTGCTGGTGCTTCTGCTTGGAGATGACGGGGACAAGTTTCGAGCGTTGGGTTTACTCCACTTTCTTTTAAACTCAATTTGGGCTAATTCCAAGATGATTTACGATCGGACCAACGCAAATGCAATTTATGTGGGAATGTTTTTACTAAATGTAGGATGACTTCTAATATTTGACGCGATAAACGACTAATAGAGCTTACCAAAATTTAGATCTCAACATTACCTAGTTGTGCATGTTTTGTGTAAAATTAGCAATTTAAAAGATGTTTTTGCAATTTTGATTGAAATTTTAGAGATTTGTTGTTTAGGAATTATGCACGAACTGCTAGAAGTAGACGCTAATTAAAGTAAGTCGCAAATAATTCAAATTTGATTTGTATATGTTTTATTTCTTAATGCCATTGTTAACCACGCTCCAGTCAGGAAGCGTACTTGGCCTTGTAGTCCTTCCAGAGCTGGTCAATGCTGTTGCCTAGCAGGTCAACAAAGTAGCCATCGCTATAACCAGTCCTTATCTTCTTGTTCAGCTCGGCCACGACCCCGTTTCTGAGGCCATTGCAGTAGTCAAGAAACCGTGCCGTGACGCCGTGATCCTGGTCCCACCGATCGCCCTGGCCTGGTCCCACCCAGTGGCCCGGCACATACCCTGACCGGAGCCTCACAAAATCTGCGATGCCCCCAATGGGCCCCTTGGGGGCTTGCCTGTCCCCATCCCACTGCCACACATGCGCCATCTCGTGGTACAGAATCCCTGTGAACTCTCTCTTCACATCCCCCGAGAATCCCCCGAGGTAAGTGGCACTCGCGTGGATCTCATCGTTGCTATCTTACGCCAAGCCTTCCATGTTCTCTATGAACAAGCTCACTTTCTCAACACTCTTACGGTCCTCAGGGGCTTTTTGACGGAAGACCCTCCATATAAAATGGGTGGACACAGTCAAAGTCCTACGGCTGTATGGAATGCCGATCTCGCCAGAGAAGAGGGCACCGCCGGTAGTGTTGCCGGCGCTGTTCGTCACGGTGTATTCCACCGCATGGGATCGCATGAAAGATGAGAGGATGAATAGCGTAGCAAGGAAGAGCATCTGCGTTGACATCGTTTAGGTTAGATAAGTACTTTTGGTTTGCGCAAGGAAATTGTTGTCCAACATTGGCTATTTTTAGAGGAAACCGACATACAATGCATGGGGCCAATAGGTTAAATTTTTATATGAAAGCGATGATCCTTTGGTCAGATGCGGAAGATTTCATTTCTGGATATTGTTTAATGCAAGGGGATTGGTCAGATATTCTTTGGACAACCCAACTGAGTAGATCTGGTTATCATCATAAAACCAAGCAACCACATTCCTCTCGGGCATTTTTTCAAACACCTTACGATGTGAAACCCAATCAGCACTACCCTTTGCAAACATGTCAAACAATAACCCAACACACACGTCGGAATCATTAGGGAAAGGCCCATCTTCAAGCATATGAACGGAAGTATCGACTGCTTCTACCCATGTGATTATTGTCCATAAAAATCCTCTGCGCCTCAGCCCAGTCAATGGGTTTTGAGTAGAGACTGATGGGCGAGTTGAGAATCAACGAGCCGGGCTCTAGCTGGGACCGGGTGAGCACACAATGGACTCGCCAACACGCAGGAGCGAATGCAGGACTTGAGGAGGTGATAGAAGGTGAGGAGGTCGGGATGGGACCCATCACGGGACGTGAGGTCGAAGTGGGATGTTGTTCTGCCGAGGGGGCCGCCAGGAGGGCTTGGGCAAGAGGTTTTGGCAGGAAGGAGAAAGCTAGATATCGGACGGTGGAGAGAAGAGAGACAGACTCATTGCTCCATACAAGACGAGATTGTTCTGCCATATCAAGAGCACTCGAAAAACAAGCAATGTAACCATGAGGCAAATCTTCTACAAAACACAGGAATTAACAAACGCTAAAAGCATCTAGGTTCACGAATTACATGGCCCTTTATTCATACATGGAGAAGAGAAAATCATGCACGCATGATTTTGTAATGTTATTGTTATTCAGAACTTGGAATCAGTCAGAAAATTGTTGGAGAACTTGATGAAGTTGAGAATGATTCAAGTTCTATTCCAATGTTGTTATCATCAACTGGCTCCTTAGACGGATACAGAAGTGGCTTTGGGGGCAGTTGCAATATATCAATTTCTCCTTCAAGCATATCTAGGACCCTTCTCATTGATGGCCGATCATTTGGGATTAACTGTATGCACCAAAGGGCAACTATTACCATCTTCCTAATTATCTCTCTTTCCTCTTCTACTACTTCCATTCCAAGCTCATTTTCTTTGTTGAGTTGATCGTAAACCCACAAAGGGAAATAAATTTGACTTGAGCAATCAACTTTTGCATTTATATTTCTCCTCCTGCCGGCCATTTCCATTAGCAACATCCCAAAACTGTAAACATCAGCTTTATATGAGACACCACCAATATACTTGTAGAATAACTCAAGAGCCATATATCCCAGGGTTCCTCTTGCAACAGTCAATGATACGACGCTATGGCTCGCAGGATAAAGCTTTGCAAGCCCGAAGTCAGAAACTTTGGGAATGAAATTTTGATCTAGAAGAATATTGTGAGGTTTGATATCAAAATGTAGAATTTGCATGTCACATCCTCGATGCAGATATTCTATCCCCCTAGCCACACCTAGAGAGATCTCATATATTCTCTTATAATCAAGACAATGGATGCCATCTTCAGAGAAAATTTGCTTATCCAAAGACCCGTTTGACATGAAATCGTAAACAAGAGCTTGCTTAGAGTTGTCGAAGCAAAAACCAACAAGTTGAACAACATTGACATGGTGAATCCTTCCAATAGTACCCACTTCGCTCATAAAATCTTCGCCATTAGATTTTGGTTTGTCCAAAACCTTAACAGCAACTTCACTGCCACTTCTAAGTATTCCCTTGTATACAGAACCATATCCTCCTTCTCCTAATTTGTGTTTGAAATTTCTTGTGATTTTCTTGATATCTGAGTAAGAATACCTTATGGGCAAAAAGTTGTTATTATCTTGTAGGAATTTTTCAATGTTCACATCCATTGCTAGGTGCCTTCTCCTCCACGTATAGATTAAAAATATCAACACCTGTGGAGCCCCAAGTATGAATTTTGCCGTGACCAAGTGGCCTGCAGAGAAATTTGGCCATGGATTAGTGTAGTGTCACAATTATTTTATGCATACAAAGTTTTCTATTTTTGTCAAAATGCGGTCTGAGACCTTCATATTTGTGAGGAGAAGGACTAGTGTTACCCAAGACAAAGGCGATATTCGGAACTGCATTTAGCGCAACATTATACATGGCACTCCGCGTCGAATTATCTGTAAAAGAAAAACAGAGAATTTGTCCGAGACGTTTGAAATAACTCATTGGAATTAACGACTAATCGATGAAGAACTAAATCTTTAATTTTAACAGTTAAACATTAAAAAAAAAAAAGTCCCGTTAAGCTATGAAAGAAGTCAAAGATAAATTCATTTAATCGCTTCAAAGTCCAAAGACACACTTTTGTTCATCGAGAGTTGAGAGTGAATAAGCATAGAATGAAAGTGGATGAGTTTCCATCTCCTAGATGGCACTCATATCCAACTTTATTCTATTCGGCCACATAATTTCAAAAACAATATCAGCTATTCGTTAAATAAAGATAGAGACAGATCAAATTAACAATCATGCAAAAGACGCGAGCTTCTATCAAATCAATCATTTTCCCCAAACAAATATAAAGTTTAGTGTCAAATCCAGAAAAGCTCCATGGTTTGTTTAAAAATAAAAAGAGCAAAATGCCTCCGAATCTACTAAAAATCTTACAAAACTTTTTCACGCGAGTGATGTGACAATTTTTTCTAATGGATATTTAAAGAAAGTAATGAATCAATGTTTGCGTCCCTCATATTACAGAAACTTGCCACCTTACTTTTTAAGTAAATTTGGGTAAACATTTAAGAAAAGGAGGAAGAAGAAAGAAAGAAAGAAAGAAAGAAAAGCTTCAGAAAAAGTTGCTTACAGGAGTTATAGTGAGTGCACCCTTCCCTTCGATATTCGAAACCTAAAAAGCAAAATGGAAATCTTCTACTTCGCGGATAGAGTTGCCCATAGTAGAGTTTGAATCCCTCGGCCATCACGTTATGGAGGTCCTTGTATGGAGAGCTCGCGCGATTATACGGATCCCCTTCTCCCTCCCAAATATAATCCGATACGAATGACATCATGGTCATGGTGCAAGAATCCCTGATATCCCATACTCCAAGACGATGCCCAAGTAGAATGTATGAGTACACTTCCATTTGGGAAACGTTAGGAGGCGTGTCAGCAGATTGTGCTCCCTCGATACATGGTTTGGTATCGACATATGATATAGAAGCAACGGGCTGTGAGCACTTCATGAAGGCCATTGACGGTGTTGTTCGTTTTTGACAAGGATAGTATGGATCAATGGAGAAATCAAAGTTGGAGTGCGCCAATGAGTAACGAGGGTGCGACGAGCAATTACCCTTTTGAAGTCCATCGTCAACCACCATCATGAAACCGTCAAAGGCATCTTCATCACGATAGAAATCATAATGGATCGACTTTACATAATATCGGCCAGCATACAGATATAAGACAGTGCGGTCATTTTCACAAGCTAACTCATAATTAGGGTGGCCACAATCTTTTCGATCACCTTTCAATCGAAAGGGATAGCTAATGTTACTGACCTCGCCGCAAGATGAAGCGGGGCACAAGCGATTCTTCTTCGCACTGCAACTTGTCCCCAGTAGTAGAACGTGCAATATGAGGAGAAAAGCACAGTACATAAATATAGTGCTGCTGGGAGAATGAATCATCATCTCTCGGTTATTTGATTTGTTGCAATGAAAGTTTTAGCTAATTAGTAATGTGATGCAAGCTCAATAAAAGAGATGCAAATTGTAATTGAAGAAGACTTGGAGTCGTCGGTCATCGAAATGTCCAAGTTAACCAATAACACAAAGTCAAGAAAAGAAAAAGTAAGAGATGTGGACCAGCTAAAGATGTGGCAATTACTTAGAAATTGTTGTACACGCAATCAAGCGGACATAACAAGGTAGCGGATTGATTCGTAGATAGCTTTGACTATAATTAGAAAGGAAACTTCTCTGTAGTTTCCAGGTTTGACCTTTTTTGGTAAATTGATTCTCTCTTGGAATCAATTTTAGTATTGTAAAATGAATAAATTTGAATATTATGTTCCCTAAATTGAATCAAAATCCATTTAAGGGAGGCATCTGGTGTTGTATTTTAATTCAAGGTAAATATTTTATAAGCGTCACCTTTAAAATTGTGAAGAGTAGATGGATAAAAAAGAAATTGTTCATCAAGCTTCGAATAGCGGTTTTATTTAAGCCATTACCGTTGAAGATATTGTTGCCCTGGATTAATCGATCCCGTAGCTCTAATTGATCTCAATGTGATTCTAATTGATGCTAATTAGTCTATTGATAGAAAACTAGAATATTGTGTATTAGGAAATCATTTTCCTTTACTCTATAGATCTTTCTTTCCTTAGTTAATTTAATCCTATGTATTTATAAATAGGACCATGGTTGCACATCAGTGAAAGGAATACACAATACATTTTCCTCAATATTTTTTCTTCACTCAATTTTTTTTTTCATAGTATGAAAGCAGCCTTCTTTTTCAACCTAGCTTTCACATATTGATTCTTCCTCTGCCAACCTTAGATTTCCTCTTCTTCACTATTCTTCACAAGCAACCTGTGGGGAAGTTTTTTGCTTATACCACCTTCATAAAAAGGAGAGACTATTGAAAGAGCTAGTATGAACACCTAGAGGGGAGGTGAATATGTGTGAAAACATATTCTACGAAATGCAATGAAAAGCTTTACTTTTAAATTGAGTTTGGTTGACTACAGACTTTGTAGAAGGGTCAGACTTTAACAACTATTTCAAAACACAAAGGTATATTGCAGTAAGTAAAGTAAAGTAGTTCAGGGAAGAGAAAAATAGACACAAGATTTGTAGGCGTTCAACTTAGATCAAACATACGTCCACTCTCCCACATTAACAGCCTTCTGGCTGGTTTCCACTACGAATCGAAAGAGAATGTTATAGCCCTGTGATCTCGACTTTTCAGTAATGAGTCTCTACTGTTCTCACAAGATCACTCTATAGAGTTTCTAACTTTCAAATACAAGTTTAAGCACTAAATGATGAAGGTCAAGTGATTTGGAAGCTTCAGACTTTGTAATTATTCTTTTACATCTCTTCGAATGACTTGAAAAACCTCATTAAATACTCCACATGCCTTCTCGACCGTTGGCACTTTCCAGATGAATTCTTCCAATCAACCCGTTGAACAGAATCAATCAAGGAGATATCGAGCCATTTGAAGATTGAGATAAAAGTCTGTCAATCATGTTCACCCATACAATCAGGATCTTGGTTTACATATGTAGATTCTTTCCAAATAAGTTTGCCTTCCAAAATGATTTGCTTCTTCAAAATTGATTCCAATCAAGATAACCAAGATGGTAGGTGATATTTCCAACCAGAAAGCCTGATATATCTTGTATGTACTGATATCTTGAAGAAAATTATCTTGAGTCTAATTAAGTCTTCATTCTTTCGTTCAGTTTGGAATTTGTCAGAGTGGGTAAACTTCTGATGTAAGATAGACTTTGACACAAAAGTTTTGTTTGCTTCAAAACATCATAGGAGTTTTCTCCAACAATCTCCCCATTTTTTATGGTAACAAAAATTTTCTGTAGATTTAAAAAACTTATATCTTGCAAAACAACACTTTAGCAGTACGTGATAATTTATAAAAATAGATTGTTATAGATCTGGATAACATTGATTTTGCAACCACAGAAAAACGCATTAATCTCGAAAGTTTAGACAAAGATTCAATCCAAATCCATAATCACAACCACAACCACAAAAGGTTACTACAGAATATCCAACACAGTCAGTTCAAACAAAAACAAATTAAGTTCAAACAAATTAAATCTACTCTCATTCACCCCATTTTTGTCAACAGCAAAAAGAAAGAGAAAGTCAAAAAAGAGTAAAAGATAAATGCAATCAAGGTTGTCTAGGAACTTGAACGAGTTGGAAATCCTCCAGCGACTGCATTGCCTTCTCAAGTTTCTCATGGCACTAATGATAAACATCTTCGACCTTGGCTACAATTTGTGAACCTTGCTGATTCAAGGTCTGAACTTGAGTATCTAGAGACCGTACCTTGCCAATGAGAAAATCTGAAGTAGATATCAAGGCAGTGTGAAGCTTCTGGATCTCAACATCCATTGCATATTTCTGAGCTTTAACCTCCAAAAGGAGCTCTACTATCCTTGGATAGTTTGGATCAAGGTCTGTCTGAGCACTAGCTTCAACGAAATGAGTATGTGGAGTGTTGAGAGATGAGGGAACATCAACTTGATCGAGGGTAGTTCATTTTGTACTCTGACTTGGAGTAGACTCTCTAACTTCAACTTCAAGGAACCAGGATGGAAGAACATCTTTAGGGTTTGCAGGAGATTGGCTTATATCATCATTTGCATTATGTCGAGAAGAAGTCCTTGTTCTCATTAGCTCCCCCTGTTTATGTGCCTATAGGTGGAGAAGAAATTTCTTCTTCTTGTACCTTTTCTATTTTAGAGCGAGAGTGATGTTCTGTCTCAATTCGTGCTCCTTTAGGGTCATCCCTGGTTGCTTTAGAATCCTCTGATAATGTTATTGCAACAGTCTCTCCATCAGAGTCATTTTTGTCATCATCCTCACCCTTCTCTTCAGAAGCACCTTCTTCTTCTTCATCTTCTTCATCTTATGCTCTTGCTTCTTCTTTTATTGCTTCTTCTTCCTCTTCTTTATCTTGTCTTTCTCCACCTTCTCTGTCCTTTCATTTCTCAAAAGCAGTAAAGTCTTGAAGATTTCTTAAGGGAATGACAGAAATGGTTAGATCATCTTTATCCTCTTCATCCTGCAAGATAAGTGATCTCATTTTCTTTCCTGTTTCTTGCACAACTTCCTTGCCTTTGTGCTTTCTTGGAGTAGCAGACCCCTCCTTGATTTTGCTCGAGGATTCCTTCTTCAAAATCTCAATAGCCTTATTCAAATCCTTCAGTCTCATTTTAGAGATCATTTTCAATCCTATCTCCATAGGAGCAACAGTTCTTGAGCATAGTTGAGGGGGAAACTGGATTTGAAAATAACGAAACAACTTTGTAACTAGGGCAGAGTAAGGCAATTAGACTTTATCTTTCATGACAGTCCTATACATATGTATCAGGATAGTATGAGGAAGTGAGAAACGAGTCCCATTGCAGATTGCCCACATGATTCTTGCCTCAAATCTAGAAACATCAGTTTTGGAGGTTACCTTGGGTCTGATGCAGTTTATGACAATTTTGTACAACAGAATGTTGGAGGCTGGCAAACACGAGTGTAATACCTCCACTTGGCAGTCTATCCTTTACCAAAAATCTAGTGGCTTGACCGATGGAGATATTGATTGGTTGAAAACCACTTCTTTCAACTTCCAGAATATCGGCCAGAATGTCAACATCCACAACATAAGCTTTGTCACAAACAATAATTTGAATGCGATTCTGATCAAGAAAAGACAGATTTGAGTAGAAGTATGCTATCAATTCTGGATAAGCCATAGCCGTCTCGGCACAAAACTTTTCGAGTTGAAGGAAAGCCAACTTTTCCCTCAAGTTAACTTCTATCGAATCCAAGAAGTCAAAATCTACTATTCAAGGGTTTATCACCCCTCTGTTCAACATTTGGGCATAAACCCTTTTATGCTCTTTAAAACGAAATAGTTTCGTTCTTTCACCACGGACATTGGTAGCCACACCCATCCTGGGTTGAAAATTCGAAAATATTCACTCATCATCATCCTTATTTTCAGGCTAGTTCACAGAACTAAATCTAGGATCAGAAGGAAAATGCAAAAAAGCCTTTTTCTGCCGAACCTTTTGGTGCTACTCCTATCCTTTTCATGATTTTTAAGAAAATAGTTTCGTTCCCATGTCCATGGCCTTTCAGGAAACTAGTAATAAAGGATATTGGAGAACCACCCTGTTTCAGATAACAGTAATGCTTGTAAAGAACCTAGGGTGTCAAGACTCTGAGAGGAACCGCATTTTGATCAACTTCTTCTTCCAAAGGTTGATGAGGAGAGTTCTGTGGAGAGTCATCACTAGTAAGATCGAAGTGTGTCGGTCTTTCTAGCATGTTCCGAGGTCCTTGACTTGCGATTCGAGAAGATTTCCTTTGGTGTGAGATGGATGCAGTCTTGGAAGATTTCGTAAACATGTTTGAGTGAAGAAAATATGAAAACTTGCAAAGTAATTTTGAGAAGAGAAGTCGAGGGAGAGAGAGAGATTAGATGTTAGGGTTTGGAAAATGCTTGTAGTTTGAAAAAGAGAAATCTTGGGGTATTTAACCAAATCGAAACGAGATAATTGAATCGTCACAAAGGAAAATGCTTTTTCAAAAATAAAAAAGGGTGACTACTAAAAATTTGAAATTGTATTTTAGCAAAAATAATAATTGCCAAAAATAAAATAGGCAAGCATCGATTCAGATAAAATCATACATGTTCAGAATTTACATTCTAAAAATAAAATACCTGGATTTGAGAATATGTACATTCTGAAGTGGCTTCTTCAAGTTGAAGTTCTAAGTCTGATCAACTTCAGACTTTAAGAGAGATAATATTCAACTTGCTGCGAATAGACTCAAATGAGTTTTTCTCTAACGGTTTTGTGAATATGTCTACCAGCTGATTCTTTGAATCAATAAATTGAATCATAATCTCACAATTCTGAACATAATCTCTTATAAAATGATGTTGAATCTCTATATGCTTTGCCCTTGAATGAATAATAGGATTTCTGGTGAGATTGATAGCACTTGTGTCGTCGCATTTGATCTTTGTGCAAGATTATTCTATTCCAAAGTCTCTTAGTTGTTGTCTTATCTAGAGAATTTGAGAACAACAACTCCCAAGAGCAACATATTCTGCTTCTGTTGTCGATAAAGCCACTGTACTTTGTTTCCTTAAGAACCAAGACACTAGAATTTGTCCCAACAGTTGACATGTGCCATATGTGCTATTTCGGTTGATTCTACAACCTGCTAAATCAGCATCAAAATAACCAAGAAGAGTAAAGTTTCATTCTTTTGGATACCATAGACCTAGCTTTGGAAAAGTCACAACATATTTTATGATACTTTTAACAGCACTGAGATGAGATTCTTTTAGATCAGACTGAAATCTAGCACATATGCACACACTGAATAAAATGTCAGGTCTAAAGGCAGTGAGGTAAATAAGAGAGCAGATCATGCTTTTGTATAGTTTCTAATCTACTTTCTTCCCTCCTTCATCCTTGTCCAGTTTTGATGAACTCGACATAGGAGTTTCTGTCCTTTTGCAATTTTCCAATCCAAATTTCTTAATGAGATCTTTGGCATATTTTTCTTGGTGAATGAATATACCTTCCTTTGATTGTCTGATCAACCTTTCATACCAGGCTCGTGGAGCCTGCTTCAGATCATACAATGTCATTTTCAGTCTGTAGACAAAGTCTGGTTTTCTTGGATCTTCAAATCCTGGTGGTTGTTTCACATAGACTTCTTCTTGAATGAATCCACTGAGGAATGCACTTTCGACATCCATCTGAAATTTTGAAAACAAGCAAAAGTAAGAAATAATCTAATTACTTCTAACCTTACTACTGGTGCATAGGTCTCGTCATAGTCTATCCCTTTTTCCTGTGTGTATCATTTTGCCACAAGTCTTGCTTTGTTTCTGATCACTTTTCCTTTCTCATCCATCTTGTTTCTGAAGACCCATTTTGTTTTAATAACAGATTTACCTTTAGGTTTTGGAATTAGCTCCCATACATCATTAATGCTGAATTGTCTGAGTTCTTCCTACATAACTTCTATCCAGCTTTCATTAGACAGAGCTTCTTTTGACAGAGCTTCTTCTACACTTTTTGGTTCTATTTTAGAAACAAGTGCTAAATAACTGAAGTCTTCTCTTGCTTTGGATCTGGTGCAAATTCCTTCTTCAACATTGCCAATGATGAGTTCTTTGAGATGACTTGACTTGTGCATCCAGTTGTTGTTTGGTCTGAGAGTCTGTTGATTCTCTGTTCCATTTGAATCTTCTTGTTATGTTTGTTGCTGTACTCCAGAAGTCTGAACTTTGCTGGGTGAGACAAACTTTGTTAAGTCTGGAACTAGTTCAAACTCTTCAAGTTGAACCTGATCTGGTTGAATCTACATATTTTCTTGAAACCTGACGTTCATAGATTCTTCGACAGATTGAGTCTTCTTGTTAAAAAATTTGCAAGCTTTGCTTATCAAAGAGTACCCAAGAAAAATTCATTCGTTTGATTTTTCTTCAAACTTTCCAAATCAATCATTTGCTTTTTTTTCAAAATAAAGCACTTACAGCCAATGACATGAAAGTAGGAAACATTTGGTTTCTTTCCCTTATATACCTCATAGAGAGTCTTCTCTAGAATAAGCCTTAAAAACACCCTGTTGATAATATAACAAGCAGTAAAAACTGCTTTTGCCCAAAAGCGAGAGGGTATTTTGCTTTCTATCAAAGGAGTTCTGGCCATCTCCTATAGAAATCTATTTTTCCTTTCCACGACCCCATTTTGTTCTAGAGTATATGGAGAGGAGAAAACATGCTGAAAACCAAATTTATTATAGAAGTTTGCAAAATTTTGATTTTCAAATTCACCTTCATAGTCTATCTTTATGCTTGAAATTGCATAACATTTCTTGTTCTAAACTTTCTTGACAAAGTTTGAGAAGTACGCAAAAGTCTCAAACTTATTTGCTAAGAAGAACACCCAAGTGAAACGAGAATAATCATCCACGATTACTAGACAATATTTCTTTCCACTAAGACTCTGAGTTCTTGTTGGTCTAAAAAGATCCATATGGAGAAGCTACAAAACTCGAGTGGCAGAAATCTGATTTACTAGTTTAAAAGAACTTCAGACTTGCTTTCCCAAGACACAGGGAATGTATAATTCAGACTTTTGATAGCCCAGATTAGGAAGCCCTCGAACCAGCTTCTTAGAGTAAACTTTGGCAATCTGCTTCATATTTACATGACTAAGCTTCCGATGCCAGAGACTTGCTTCATTTTGAATAGAAATAAGGCACTGAGAGCTTTCTGGTTTTACGTCCAAAAGATATATGTTGCCATTCCTTCGCCTAGTAAAGGATTGAGAGAAGTCTTGACTTATTCCAGAACAAATGCCTTCTTGAAAGTTTATTTTGAAACTAGTATCACAAAGCTAACTTATGCTTAGAAGATTGTAGTTTAAGCCTTTCACCAGGGAAATATTGTTGATGGTCAGACTTCCAATCTTCATAGTTCCATAGCCTATAATCTTTCCTTTGCTATTTCCTCCAAAAGAAACTTTTCCTCTTTTTAGTCTGTCAAGCTTTACAAAACATCTTGAGTCTCTTGTCATATGCCTCAAACAGCCACTATTCAAATATCATTTGATCTTTCTTTTAATAGTGATCTGTGATTAGAAGAAAAACTCATACTTTCTTTGATACCCAAATTATCTTGGGTCCAGAAGTGTTAGTATTAAAAATATTTTTTGCCCAATCTTTCTTAACTGGCCTCCAAACCTTGGGACAATCCTTCTCAAAATGTTTTGAGCCGTTACACTTAGAACATCTTAGAGCACTTTAGCCAATAGGTTTCACAAACACTTTTTGAAAATGATTTTTGTAAAAGATTTTTCTAGGCCTTTGCTTAAGTCTCTCTTTTACTTTAGGAAAATCAATTAAATGAGTAGTTTCAAAACGTATACCCAGACCAGATTTGTTAAAATATGATATTTGAGCTGTAAGAATTTTCTCTAATTTTTCTAATCCTTTTGAAAACCTTTTTGAAATATCTAAAATTTCCCTTTTTAAAACAACATTTTCTTTTGAAAAAGAATCAAAGTTTTCTTTCAAATTGTTGAAGCTTTTTTTTTCAGACTTTCAAACTTTTCTTTCCAAAAAACTTCCTGTTGCCTGAGCTTAGAATTCTCCTTCTTCAGTTCAAAGATCCTTTTAAGAGAGGATTTAAGATTGAGGCAAAGTTCTTCTCTATACATACAGACTTCAACAGGAATTTTTGAGTTACTAATCTCGATTTCTTTGTCAGAGTCTGAATTAGTGTCTGTTTATGATTCTGAGTCTAAATCTGAGTGAGCCATCAAACATATGTTTGTGAATTCTTCTTTGCTTTCTTCATATTCGGTGTCACTCCAAGTTTTTGCTTTAAGAGCCTTTTTGTATTTCTCAGTCTTCCCTTTCTTCTTTTTCAACAAGGGACAGTTTGGTCTGATATATCCATTTTTCTTGCACTCAAAACATATTATATCCCTATTAGTTTTAGCTTATTCTGTAGGTTTCTTCTGGAAATTCTACGAGCCTTGCTTCTTCCAATTGAACCTTCTACCTTTTCTGTTCAATCTTCTAAATTTCTTTATCATGAGGGCTAGTTCTCATCATCCATATCATCTTTCAAATCTGACCATCAGAATCAATGTTAAATTTTAAAGAAATTGATTTCTTACCTTTTGGATCTTCCTCATCATTAATCTGCTCCACTTCGTACGATTGAAATGTGCCTATTAGTTCATTTACTAATAGAGGCACAATCCTTTGAGTCTCGCTGATTGAGGTATTCGCATGATTCCAGTCCTTTGAAAGTCCACGCAATAGTTTGTTGCCTTTCATTGGTCTAAAAATTGGTTAGCCTTGATAAGCCTGGCCACTCACAATCTCCGTAAAGCAATTAAACATATCGGAGATAAATTCTTCAGGGTTCATTCTAAATGCTTCATATTGTCCAAGCATAATGTTTATTTTTGTTTCCTTCACATAGCCAGTCCCCTCATAAGTAACATGAAGTTTGTCCCAAACTTCTTTTACTGTTTCACAAGAAGAAATTCGATTATATTCTGTGGAGACAAAGTACAATATAAAGAACAAATTGCTTTTGCGTCAAGAGCTTGTCTCTTGGTAATTTCATCTTGTGTTAATTCATCAGCATCAATCACTTCTTTTCCTTTGTCTGAAGCTGCTGTTGCTTTAGGATTGATTCCTTTTTCAACAACATCCCACTCCAGGGAATCTCTTGATCCGAGAAATGCATTCATCTTGTTTTTCCACACATTATACTCATTTCCATTGAAGTAAGGAGGTCTGGTGTTGCTTTGTTCCTCAACTAAACCAGGAGCCAGAATACTAGCCATAGAAGATATTTAGCTCAAAAGTAAAAACACCTCAACAAAATAAGTACACAAGCTCTAATACCAATTGAAAGAGCTAGTATAAACACCTAGAGAGGGGTGAATAGGTGTGAAAACAGATTCTGCGAAATGTAATGAAAAGCTTTATTTTTAAACTGAGTATGGTGAACTACAGACTTTGCATAAGGGTTCAGACTTTAACAACTATTTCAAAACACGGGTATATCATAGTAAGTAAAGTAAAGTAGTTCAGTGAAGAAAAAAATAAACACAAGATTTATAGTGGTTCGGCTTAGATCAAGCCTAGTCCACTCTCCCATGCTGACAGCCTTATGGCTAGTTTCCACTATATATCATACTAAGAATGTTACAGCCCTGTGATCTCGACTTTTTAGTAAGGAGTCTCTATTGTTCTCACAAGATCGCTCTCTAGAGTTTCTCACTTTCGAATACAAGTTTAAGCACTAAATGATGAAGGTCAAATGATTTGGAAACTTCAGACTTTGAAATTCTTTTTTTTACACTCTCTTCGAATGACTTGAAAAACCTCCTTAAATACTCCTTCATGCCTTTTCAACCGTTGGTACTTTCCAGAGAAATTCTTCCAATCAACCCATTGGGCAAAATCAATTAAGGAGATCTCGAGCCGTTTGAAGTTTGAGATAAAAGCCCGTCAATCCTGTTCGCCCATACAATCAAGATCTTGGTTTCCATAAGTAGATTATTTCTAAATAAGCTTGTCTTCCAAAATGATTAGCTTCTTCGAAATTGATTCCTATCAAGATAACCAAGATGGTAGGTGATATTTCCAACTAGAAAGCCTGATATATCTTGTACGCACTAATACCTTGAAGAAAATAATCTTGAGTCTGATTAAGTCTTCATTCTTGCGTTCAGTTTGGAACTTGTCAAAGTAGGTAGACTTTTGATGTAAAATAGACTTTGACACAGAAGTCTGGCAATCTTCATAATAGAACTTGGATAAGTTTTGTCAGATTTAAAACATCATAGGAGTTTTCTCCAACAACCATAACCAAAAGTTTAAGTTCAAGATTCGGATCGTCCAAAGATTTAGAATTTTTTTCCAACAATCAAGGAACAAAAAATGTATCCTTGGATCTAAGATCGACTCCGGTGGACAAAAACTAGAACGAAGAAGAGGGCCAAATACAACCCAATGAGGAACTCCAGGGCAATTTTTTTAAGGATCATATGTTCAATGGATCCCTATTCAAGTTCAACCCGCCCAGAGTGCTATGGCTCTACAGAAAGAGCCCATGCAGAGAATAACGAGCCAAGAAGAGGCCCAATGATTGCCATTAGGCACAATCCAGGATTCGGATCCGGTTGGCTCTACTAGAACTAGAATGGTATGGATCTAACGAGTTTTCCTTACTCATGATTTGGACTCATTTTTTTGCCTTTAAAAAGGACCTCTAGTAGCTGGCCAAAGCCGAAAGACTCCTTGTACATGGCTGCCGCCGATGATGCCGAGCTCCAGTTAATTTCACAAAAACTCTTGGGGCCAAAGAATTATTTCGTTTGGTCTCGACAGCTCTAGGGGGCACTAATCACCAAAGTCGCCGCTGGACTTCCTCTAACTGAAGACACCCAATAATTTTGGTAAAACGTACAGGAGATGTATGGCAAGCTCGATAAGGCTAAGATTTTTTTAATAATCCAAGCTCTATCAAAGTTAAAGCAAGGAAATCTATCTATATTTATGATTTTAAATTGGCTCTCCACACTATGGAATGATTTAGAGGAAGCCAAAGAAAAACTACAAGGGTTGGAGGAAACCCTAGCTCAATACCGAGGAATTAGAGGAAGAGAGAAGGTAACACACTTTTTGTTATTCTTGAATTAAATTTTAGAAGCCAAATTCTCACCATGGAGCCGGCTCCTTCACTTGGCTAGATATACTAACTCGTGGAAGTGGAGGAGTCGCAACAATTGGTCTTGTCGAAATATGTCAAGGTTGGGGACCAGGTCGTTCTCACGGCCAAGGCAACACTGGACCAACGCTTGCTCACGACAAGGTCCAGACATGGAGTTTTCAAAGGCTCCGAGAGAGGGGCTCTGCGAGATCTAGGGTTTCTGAAGGAAGAATATGATATCTCGTCTTTTTTTTTTTTCAAAAGAACGGGCGAGATGTGATTTGGCCATCCGATGGCTCAAGACGTATGCAACCAAGGTGCCATCATTTCCAAGATACTGGACTAGTAGTCGTCGAGAGGCCAGCATAGTAGAGCCACGATCAGGCCAAGGAGCAACTACCAAGTTTGGTACAAGGCTCCCTGCTAGTTTCCATTATTGGGTTTAAGGTGTCCGGTTGACTCTGATAGACCCCCAATGTTTCACACCCCCACTTGGGAATTTTCCCCGGGGGATCCGCCACATGGGCTTGGCGAGAGCCTTTTATAATCCTTCAATGCGAATGGCATTGATTTGATCACGCAAACTTATGGCACACATTACCTCACGTGAATTTGCGGCCTTAGATTTAACAACTCAGAACGGGCCACATTAACCCCAACGTGGAGAGGATCCAATGGACAAAATTTTTCTGCATCTTTCAACAAATCACATGCCCATAATTCCAACAAAGAGAAAGGTAAATTTTGTAGTTATTGCAAATGTCATTACCATACTCAATAAAATTGTTGGAAATTGCATGGAAAACTAGCAAAAGAGTAAAAGAAAGAGAGATATTTCTATTACAGCACATGCCAAGGCTCATCAACCAATTAATAAGGATCAACTACAGCAGATCATGAGAACTTTAAGCCAGCTAGGAACAAAGAAAAAAATGAATAGTTATGCAAGTACTTCTCATCGCTTAAGCTCCATTTCAAGTAAAGCACGGATTATTGATTCATGTGCTAGTATTCACATAGTTTGTGATAAATATTTCTTTTCTAAAATCCATAAAGCATCACCTCATACATCAGTACAGCATCCAAATGGAGACTACACCTCTGTCACCAAAATTGGGGACATTCAACTTAATCCCTTTATCACTCTCAAGAATGTCTTACTCATTCCCAAATTCCAATTTAATCACATCTCTATGTCAAAACTTTGCAAAGACAACTCATGTCAGGTCTTTTCTGATTCTAACATTTGTTTCTTTCAGGCCCTTTTGACTAGGAAACTGATCAGTTTGAATAACAATCACTAGGGACTCTATTGTTGGACTAATTTTCCCAATTTTTTTTTTTTATATTTCACATTTTATCTCATCAGCGATTAGCCCATAGCATCTCTTTAACTCATCCAAAATGTCCTATATGTCCTTTGGCTAAACAGTTACAATTACCTTTTCCACAAAGCACTTCTATGCTAACATATCTTTCTTTCTTCCACATGGATATCTTGGGACCATACCACACTCCACACCATGATGGATCTTGTTTCTTTTTCCAATTGTGAATGACTATATACGAGCAGCTTGGGTTTTCTTGATGCAATCCAAGGCCCAAGTCCTTTCATATCAAAGAGACTTTTTCATCCTTAATAAAAATCAATTCCATGAATCCATATAACGAATTCGCACTAATAATGCCCGAGATTGTTTTAATCATGAATGTTTTGCATTGTTCACTACAAATGGCATTCTTCACAAGAGTTCCTACACATGTACCCCTTAGAAAAATGGGGTTGTCAAAAGAAAATATCGTCACCTCCTAGAAGCTGCTTGTGTTCTTAAACACAAAGCTTCAATCGCTATAATATTCTGGAGAGATTGTGTGGTCATGGCAGCATACTTGATCAATTGAATGCCATCTTCGGTTCTCAATGGAAGAACTCCGATCGAATTGCTTTTTGAGAAAAATCTAGATATTCGCCACCTTCGTGTATTTGCTTGTTTGTGTTATGTGTCCACCATGGGCTATCGGGATAAATTGGGACCTCGTGCCCTTAAATGTTTATTCATAGGATACCCTACTCTTTAGAAGTGATATTCGGTGTATGATCTTTCCAGGGGGCATTTCTTCGTCAATAAAGCTATTATCTTCCATGAAGATGTTTTCCCTTTCCAAAAAGAGTTATCTTCTCATCAATAGAATAATATGACTATTGAACATCTCCTATTTTTTTACTGAAGAAGATATTTTGACTCCTTCTGATGGTGATTCTTCATATCATCTCCCTTAGCATCTTTAGCTCCTGAATGTGATGTAGCCTCACCGTCAAATATGCACAATTTATCTCCGAGTATTTCACAGGAATTAACATCAGCATCTTCTATAGCTCCTTCATCACCGGCATCTTCAGACGATATCTCTTTTAAATCAAATGGGTTTGTTCCATCTGCCACACCAACTGCTCCTTGACATTCCAATCGTACTACACAACCGCCCACATGGATAATAGATTATATTTGTTCTACAATGAAGTCGTCTGGTGAACAATATCCTATGTTATCATATGTTAGCTTTGCTCATCTCTCACCTGAACACATGCATTGCATTAGTAGAATATCCAAAGGACAGGAACCATCTTCATATGGAGAATCTATACAAGACCCTCGTTGGGAGCAAGCAATGGTGGATAAATTGCAAGCCCAATAGAAAATAATACCTGGGACATAATATCGGCTGGCAAACAAATATAGGACAATATGGTTATTCTCACAAGTTAGCTCATACTCAAGGTGGCCGCAATCCTTTGAGTCGCCTTTCAATTGAAATGGGTTGCTTATATTATGGATCTCACTGTAAGATGAAGGGCGCACAAATACTTTTTCTTCACACCACAACTGATCCCTAGTAGTAGAACATGCAACGTGAGAAGGAAAACACGATACGTGAATATCGTGCTAAAAGAATGAATCATCTCTTCGCCGATTGATCTGATACAATGAAAGTTTAGCTAATCATAATGCGATGCGGGCTCAATAAAAGGGGTGCATATTGTGATTGAAAAGACTTGGAGTCGTCGGTCATCGAAATATTTAAGTCAACCAATAAATCTAAGACAAGCGGAGAAAAAGTAAAAGATGTGGACCAGCTAGAGTTTTATTATATTAATGGCAACGAAACTTCTCTGTAGTTTCCAAGTTTAACGTTTTTGGCAAATAGATTCTCTCTGGGAATCAATTTTAGTGTGGTAAAAATGAATCAATTTGAATATTTCGTACCTTAAATTGAATCAAAATCCTTTTGAGGTAGGCATCTGGTGCCATATTTCAATTCAAGTTCAATATTTTGTAAGTGTCGCCTTTTAAATTGTGAGGAAGAAAAGGAAAGAAAAATTGTTCATCAAGTTTCGAATAACGATTTTATTTAAGCCATTACTTTACTTCTTTGCTTTAATAATTCTAGCAAACCTGGCTGGAAAGTCAAACATGTCATCATCGCCAAAAATTTAGTCTCGATCCTAAATCTTACTTCTTAATACGATGCTAGATCCCCATTTATTTTCTTCGAAGTTTACAAGTTATTCAACTCGTATACCATCGCTTCAAAAATCTTGTCTTTTACTCATCGTCCTTTTCTGTTGATATGCATCTCCACGACTCAATATACCAATATTGCATACCGATTCTAATATGCATGCCATTACTAATAAATTATAACATACTCCACATTCATCTATATATATATATGTATGTATGTATATGTACATCACCTATCGTGATCAACGTTATTGGGCTAATTCCCCTCTGCCCTCTATGGTTTCTTCATTATTTTAGTCAACCCCCAACATTTTACGTTGTCTTAGTCAACATCCTATGCTTTGATTTTCAGTCTCAGTCTGATAAAAAAAAGTCTAGCACAGTCTCACGACCACAGAAATTGAGGGGTGCACGATACCAGGTGTCAATTTCTATTCATCGGTAAAGGCAAAATAGTCGGCCTGCTCTGTCTTTCGTCTTTGAAATAAGAGAACCGACTTTATCAAATCGAACTTTTTTCGTTCGAAATACATCTGAAAATAGTCACATGCATTGGGCCTCGGTTCATGGGCCAACAACCCTTGGGGGAACTTTCCCCTCTAAATCTACTTAATATACGATCCTAGACTCGAGTTATTCAACGGGATTTCTCTATATGCATATAATATTTTTAGGAGAGTATAAATTTACTTTTTATTAAAATTAAATTTGCTAAAATGATAGAGTAACAACTGAAGTATGTGAATTTCTATGTTAATTCTAACATTATAACGACTAATCTTAAATTAAGAGGGACTTAGACCACACTAACTAATTGTGTGGCATTCGCCTACACTCCTTGGATTTTCCTTTGCCCACCTTCATTTCTTCGGAAATTAAGAGAAAACAAGTTAATGAAAGCTCAAAATGATAATTCTCACGAACGAGCAATAGAGGAATTCGCTAACCTTGAAGAAAAATGAGCAAAATAAGCTCCTATTTATAAGAGATTTTTGCGTTCTATGGAAAACCCTTTGAAGGGCTAGAATGAGCACAAACTCCCTTCAAAGGTAAAGCTTGGCCCTTTGAAAGGCTAAACGGGCCTTTTGATGGGCCGAAATGGCCCTCTAAAGGGCATGGCCTACCCTTTGAGCTTATAACGGCATCTTCCCCTTAACCTTTTTTTGGTGCACGATCGGATCTGAATAGTGAAAAGGTGTCTACAATATTTTTGTGCGCGAGGCCAAGCATATTATGATTTTCCTTCATTGTTCCATCCGAGAATGGTCCACGCTAGTTCTAGCTTTATGATGCAGTCCGTATTCAAGACCAACTGTTCAACCAAGAAGATTGGCGTGCATTCAAGATCAACAACACTTTTTTTTGAAAAGTCCTTCATTTATAAGGCCTCATCTTTGACTTTGTCATAAAGACTTGTCATTTCACATGCATCGAAACTTGCATCAAGACTCTTTAGAAAAGCTTGGAAATATTTTACATTTAATAGCTTATTGTTTTAATAGCTTATTGTTTCTATGCACATGAATGATTACTAGTTTCTAGGTTTGAATCTAGTCTTTGTAAATGGGAGACGAATTTGTTTAATTAAAATTTGCTTAATGCTATTATCTTGAACCTTGAAGAGTTCAAACTCCTTGAAAACCTAGAAGAGTTTTCAATTCGTCGTTGAAGAGTCGGGGCTTTTAAAGTCTGCATCCTTGAAGAGTTGTAGCCATCAATCTCAAAGAATTGATGCCATTTCAACTTTCTTGGAGGCCTAGAAGAGCAACCATTGAAGTTTCTATCCTTTTCTTCATTCTGTCTATTCCCAATTTGCCCACTTCCATCAAAATTCGACAAGTCTACAGTGCTTATCTGAGAAAACTCAAAACACAAAAGCTGTAGATCTTCAGTCTCTGTTCTTTTGGCTCTGGAATCAGGTCATTCTGACCTGAATCGACAAAGTTATACCCATTTGCCCGAGCTAGTGCAGACTGAAATTTCTGCTCAATTTTGTGACTAAGTTTTCGTCACTCCTAATCCTGTTGTTTGAGTAGCAGGCCTTGGGCTACATTACTTTACTTGTATGACACCAACTATTGAAGTATTGTCCTATATTGCTTGCCAAAGAATCTAATATATTCTTTATATTCATGAGGTGTGCCTCCATTTATCAGCTTAAGCTTTTGATTTGGATTTTCTAAGATAATATCAAAGCTTGTCGTCAAAATTTCACACGCTGCTCATAATTCGGCTTGCATGGAGATATTAAATTAATGTTTTATCAGTTTAAACTTTTGGGTTGGATTTTCTATCACTGACAACAAATTGCAACATAGATTGAGAATACTAAAGGATGTTCACATAAGTAGGTCAACATCATGGGATTACATGGTACATGAAAGGATCACAAGCGTAGCAACGAAGAGCACAGACAGGGTCTAGGGTATTTTTTTGGGAGTGGAGAATGTTGTTGAACTAATTGGACAATTTATAGAGGTCGGTAAAGGTGATTATAATTAATTTGGACAACACTCTGAATTGTTCAACATGTAATTCCATGGTAGCGGATGGTCGTCGCTTGGCTATAGTTTGATGGGGCTTTTCGAGATAAAATTACCTCGACCAACATTGTTAGACTAGCTCACAACAAGATATTTTCTAATCTTCTCTAATCTAATGATTGGATTTAACATTTCGTGTAGTGACATATGTGTTTGGGTCTCATTGGAAAGATAAAGCAATTATTCACATTTATTATTATTTAGTTTCGTCTCTTGACTAGGGAGGACAAGTTTCCGTTGACCATGAATTTGGACCAGTCCTTATGCCGACCTCGATTATAGTGGAAAAGTACGGGATTATCTTAATTAACAATAATATATGGAACCGTTCTATTGCAACCACCATGAGTAGCTTAATTTGATAGAGGAGCTACTAGCTAGCTTTGCATGTTTCGTGTAAGATCCGCAATTTGAAAAATATTTCCACAATTTTGATCCGAATTTGAGAGATTCGTCGTTTAGATATATGCACAAACGGCCGAAAGTAAACAGTAATCAGAGTAAGTTGCTAACAATCCAAATTTGATTTGAATATGTTTTATTTCATCAATGCGCTTGTTAAGCAAGTTTTATTTTAATCAAGCACGTACATCTCCTGAACAGGGATCGACTCTAATCAGGTAGCGTACTTGGCCTTGTAGTCCTTCCAGAGCTGGTCAACGCTCTTGCCTAGCAGGTCAACAAAATAGTTATCGCTGTAACCAGTCCTCATCTTCTTGTTCAGCGCGGCCACAAACCCCTTCTTGCGGCCATTGCAGTAGTCAAGAAAGCGGGCCGTGACGTCGTAACCCTGGTCCCACCTATTGCCCTGGCCCGGCTTCACCCAGTGGCCAGGCGCGTACCCCGACTTGAGCCTCACGAAATCTGCGATCCCCTCGATGAGCCCGCCCGGGGCCTGCCCGGCCCCGTTCCATTGCCACACGTGCGTCATCTCGTGGTACAGTACCCCTGTGAACTCTCTCTTCACGTCCCCTGAGAATCCCCCGAGGTAAGTAGCACTCACGTGGATCTCATCGTTGCTCGTGTACGCCACGCCGGCCATGTTCTCTATGAACAAGCTCACTTTGGCGACGCTCTTGCGATCCCTGGGGACGTTCTGCTGGAAGAGCCTCCATATGAAGCCGGTGGCCTTTGTCAAAGTCTTGCGACTGTACGGAATGCCGATGTCCCTAGAGAAGCGGACGCTGCCGGTGGTTTTGCCGGCGTTGTTCGTCACGGTGTATTGCACCGCATGGGATTGCATGGAAGACGAGAGGATGACTAGCATAGCGAGGAAGAGCATTTGGGTCGACATAGTTTAGGCTAGACAGTTGTTTTCTAGTACTTTTGGTTTGTGCTGTGCCCAACAAAACTGTCGTCCAACATTGTCTATTTATAGAGGAAACTGCAATATGATGCATGGTCCATACGGTCAAATTTGTGATGCGAGGCGATGATAATTTGGTCAGACGCGGAAGTTTTCATGTCTGTATATTGTTTAGTACCGCAAGTGGATGTGCTGTACCCACCTGCTTTCGGTACCTAGTCATCTAAGGCTGAAGGATATAAATATTGAAATCGTAAAGTAAACGTCTTTATGCTACTAAAGTTTAAGAAAAATTTATATTTGTTTCAGCTCCTGTATTATTAAAGGCGAGAAAGACAGCGTATAAGAAGACAAGCAGACCGAGCCAAGGGGTTATAGCCTGTTAATTTCCAAGTGTCCTCCTTAACCTCTACTAAATCGAAGCAAAGCTTGTTGCCTGTATCTGTTTGTATCGTTTGTGAAGATTGAATAGGTCAAAGCACAGCAAAAGAGAGCGCAAAAGAGGGCGGGCGAAAGGGACAAAGTCATCGTTGACTTTGAACGTGGACTTTGTCCTTTCGCCGACCTTCAAGATCTAAATTTCTGTGGACAGCCGCGGCGCTGTGTGTTAATATATTAGCTATTGGAATCGGTCGCTTTTCAGCCGCCATAACTCGCGGCGCTTCTTTGCTTTTATCTTTACCTTTTGTACTGCCAATACTGTTGGCATGTGATAGAGCTGGGTAATATATGGATCAAGAGAAAATTAAATAAGAGTAAAAAATGAATTTGAGAAAGTAAAATACAAAAAGAAATGAGTCTAAATGATTATTAAAAAAAACCCACTTTAAACCCATGGCCTTTTTTAATTTTATAAAAATGTTTTTTTAATAAAAAAAGTCGAAATTATAATTATATTTCATATTTTAATTTTTCTTTTTTTCTTTTTTTCTTCTTTCTTTTTATTCCTTTCTTAGCCAGCGGCAAGCCGGCAACAGGCCAAGCGAGACTCGAGCTCGCCAGCGTTAGGTGGGGCCTTGGCCTTGCCAAATCGACGAAATCAATACTCACCCGATGCCGGTAGAGCCTTGGCCTCGCCAACCTCGCCAACGATTGGCGAGGCTCGAGCTCACTGGCGTCAAGTGAGGCCTCGACCTTGCCGGATTGGTAAGATTGAGCTCCACCCAATGCCAAAGAGCTCAATCTCACCTTTGGCCGATTGCCAGCCATCATCGTGGCCGGTGGCCGGCCGAAGAAGAAGAAAAAAGAAAAGAGAAAAAATTAAAAATAATTATCAAAAATTAAAAATTATATTTTAAAAAATAAAAATTATTAAAATTATATTTTTAGAAAATAAAAATTCTATTTTTTAAAAAATATTTTAAAAAGAATTATAAAAATTTCCCATTAAATTTGTATTGCATAATAATGTTTTAACAATACTTTTTTTATTTAAAAATCATAAAAATGAGTTTTTTTAGGTTTAGTTAAAAAAATTTCATGTTACAATTTTTAGTTATTCAATGGTATGTTCACTTCAAATAAGAGAAGCATGTGTATAGTCTAATTTTTTTATAAATATTTCAATTTATAGGTTTTTTCAACTTTTTATTTTATTTTATTTACTTTTTTAATTTAATTTGAAGTTTTAATCCAATTAGCATATAGTAGAAATGAGTTTTCTTAGAATATTAATAAGTTTTAGCAATACAGGTCAGGTTAGGTATGGTTCGGGTATAGGTTGGGTCGGGTATAAGTCACTTGATTTACACTACAAGAATATGGGTCAAAACGGGTTAAATGGGTCAAATATGGGTCGACCCATTTTCGACCCGACCTAACCCACCCATTTGACAGGTCTAACATGTGGTAAAGAGATTATTGTCCTTCACGGGATCATGGATTCGGTTCGCTATGTGAAAATTTTAAAATCTATCTACACTATTTCTATGCGCACGACCATGGTTGTTGTGATCTTTCATTATTGGTTCCATTTAAGAATGAATTGTACTATTTCCAGCTTTACTTCTATGATATCGACAGTGAGCTGCAAAATAGGTTGAGGATGCTGAAGGATGTCGACATCAGTAGGTTGGCGCTTACTGAGGTCGATATTGTCCAAGACTCCATATGCCAGAGTACCGTGCCCATTAGAAGAAGTTTCACTGCCGGTATGTGAAGTTGAATACGAAGAGATGCGAAGCTGGACCACAGAGTCTATGACACTCCTGCTGCAGAACAAGTTGCCGTATTTTGGGTGGAACGCAATGACCCTAATGCCTTCATAGAACGGGATGAAGTTGTTCCTGCGCATTCAGCGAGTCTGGCATTACCCTGGTTGATGATCCAATGCAATATCCTCTTATACTTCCTCGTGGTGAGTTTTTTTTTTTTTTTTTTCTTTTTTTGGTCGGTCCTTATGGTGAGGTTAGTCGGTATCAAGGAGTGATGAAGCGCAAGGCTGACCGGCTTCAATATCAGTTTTTCAAATTTTCTCAACTATCATTGATTCTATGTTCATACAAACGATTTGATAGGTATGACTATAGAAATGCTACCAGTAATATATTGTAAAAATGTCATTTTCACCTGCATCTTTGTAATAAGTGAGATTTCTACACGGAACTGATTGGAGTTCTTGAAGAAGTTGAACCGGTATTCGAATTCACGAGGATTGGACCTGGCAAACCAATTTCGAAGTGCAAAGTCGTCATTCTGTCAAATGAGACGTATGGTTGATGCCCCAGTTCCTTTGCATTTATCGTTATTAGCTACGTCGTACCTTGAGCAAGGTTATTTCCATAGTTAAATTATATTAAATTTTGGTTAACTTTGTAAACAATCCGTGAAATTTGAAAATTGATATTTTAGTCCTGAAATCTTTTGTGCTTACACGAATTCTTTTCTATGAAATTTATTTGCATCAAACAAGTAACACTATTCTTGCACATGATCAAACTATGTTACTCTTTTTAGAGAATCCAAAATTCATTCGACACTCTCGAAAGTAAAAATAAATCACACTCCTATCACATGTCTAAAACTAATTCACCACCACCCATTCGTAATATAGCTCATATAGACGGTCGCAACAATTTTAAAAGATAAAAATAGCTTTCAACTCTCGCAACAGAAAGACAGGAGTTCTTGCACATGACATAAATAAACCGTACTGTGTTTGTATAACACAAAAAACCATCTTTGGAGTTTGGTTTTGTGACCGCTTTTCAGTAACCCTGGCTTATTAAGTTCTACCAATCAGAATTATTGTTCGAATAACTTAATGTCGTAGAAAAATGCAGATCAATATGCATGGACTATTAGTAGACAACGATGGATAAGTATAAGATATTAAAACCCGATTGGAATAAGATAAATGAGCGGTGGATAATGGGCAGAAAAATGTTAGACATTGCATTGATGCTAATTTAGTTATAAATCTTTTATTTAGTTCAAAACCTTTTGACCTAAAGCCAATTCTGTCATTGTGGCTAATTTTGACCGGATATTGTTTATATAGATGCTAGCGGACTACTGTGGCATAGCCGGCATTGACATGGGAAAATTTCGAAATTGCTCTAACACCCATGTTAGAGATTTTTCCTTGGATGCATATGATATATGTGAGCTCATATATCTTAACCCTTACTTCATATGGACCCAATGTGATATCCACGTGGTTTCAGGTATAAAATGTGTCTGTGCTTGGCTTTTAATTTCTCCTTTAATCCGAGTGGAGTGAGAAATGTTGGAAAGGTTGTAATTAGTTCAGGTAAGCAGCCCAAACTCATGCGACACGACGTCAGAAGTTGCGAATGAGGCTGCTCGAAATGAATACGGCGCACCTATGCTGTTGCTGAGAAATAAAGCGAGCCATCAGATTGGATTAAAATTTAGGGACTATGTCTCGGTCAATCTAAATTTGAAGGGAACTCTCTCTCACTAATCTCTTATTGGTAAGTTACACATTAACATGTTAACGTCTAGCACGTGATATTAAAGCACATGTTAGCCCTAATCTTGGAATTGTGAGGAGCTTTTCAAGCTAGGAGATTATAAGGGCGTGATTGAAATGTTGAAAAAGCTCAACCTGTCCCATTTCCTTGAGAATATGTCGTAGGAGACACGGAGGCCACGAGCAGCCACCCGTGATTTGATGAATTGTAGCTGTCGACTACTCACCGTATTCTGGTTGGGAAGCTTTCAGAGACCATTCCCTGTTAAAGACGACATTTGAACAGTTCCTCACGTCTTATCATCGTATTCATTCAGTTTCTGTGGACTTATGAAAACCAATTTAATAGGACTCGTTATATTGTGATTAATATAATTTTCATAAATGGAAATGATAAGCTTATGGTTATAGTCCAGGAATAGCACACTCATCAGTGTGTTTATCTCTTATCTAACTCTGTCTGCATCACCAAGTTTGTGATATCTATACTCACTCGGATGAATTTCTGTATCGAAAAAATAGATTGCACGTGTCATTTATCCAAGTCCAATCTAAGAAACATAGATTGAGAGGAACTAAGGGATAGACCATTCCCGATACGAGAAAAGAAGCTTAGGCAAGTGCGTAAAAGACGATATACCTGAAAAAATTCACCAAAAGAACCTGGAGACGGAACAAGCGTTATCTTTAATTTATCACTCAAATTCATGATTTATTTGACCTATCGAGGTTTTTATTCTCATGGATAGTTCATAGAACAAAGCTGTGGAAACAGCAGCATATCTCTACTTAGTCCCCCCTCCATACCGGGCCTTGTACTCTCTGAACAGCTGATCAGCCGACCTTCCCAGCAACTGCATGAAGAAGTCGTCGCTATAGCCATCTCTCATCTTCCTGTTCAGCTCCGCCACGAACCCGTTCCTCTGACTCTCGCAGTAATCCAGGAAATAGGCCGTCACGGCGTAGCCCTCGCCCCAACTGTTCCCGCTCCCCCGCCTCGGCCACGTTGCTGGCGCGAGATTCGCCCTCAGCCTCACGAAATCGGCAATTCCCTCGATTACTTTTCCGGCGCTCGGGTTCCCTCTTCCGTTCCACTGCCACACGTGCGTCATCTCGTGGTACATCACACCGGTGAACTCTCCCTTATCACCTATATTATAACAAAATTTCGTTTCATCTCCTATATAGAGAGAGGCTAAAGTACTTTAGTTCTGCGCACCGACAATGAAGAAACTAATATTCTTAATTAACGTTATCTAGATGTAAGAAATCGTTATAATAGAATGAATTCTACAATTGGACATTGGTAGCACTTAATCAACGTAATTGTCGATATCGTTAGCTTTCTTTAACCAAAAGAAAATGAGGAGAGAAAAGTTAGACAACTACATGTAAATGCTAATTATCCTTGTCACATGAAAAATATAGTCAAACATAAAAAAACCTTTGAATCTTTTGAATTTGTTTCTCTTTATCTCATCACTCTTTACCTTGTATTTTGCTGAGATAGTTAGCACTGAAATGGATTTCACTGCCTACTGTGGCTGCAACGTCATATAAGTTATCGATGATCAAGCCCACACGAGGCACATTTTTCCGGTCAGCTGCAGTCGCTTGCTGGAAGACCTGCCATATGAAGTTGGTGGCTGCCATCATCGTCTGCCGGGCATATGCATCTCCAATCCGATTTGCGAAGATCGCACCACCTTCAGTGTTTGGGACTGCGTTTGAGACAGTGTAATCGACGGCCCAGATTTTATTTAGCGATGCAACGATCAGGACAGAAGAGAGCATGAAATAGGATAAAAAAGCCATTGTTTTGATTGTCTTGTGCTAGGGGGTTCTCTTGCTCATATTGTGGATGCTCCTTTAGAACTTTATACACGAGAAGTTTCCCGTCTCGTAAACTGTTTTCTCGCATGTCGGACAAGGAAGTCTTTGTGCTCGGTCCTAAGGGGGACTGTCGCGACCTACCCCCACAAGAGATGCGTGATCGCTGATGAGCCGTGCGGAAGAAATCCTGGTTTGAATTGTCTCTCGTCGACAAGTTCGTGAGCATATCCACAGAATATCAAAACGTTTGGCAACCGTAGCTTAGAAATTTCAATGAGCGAGCTCTTGTCACAAAAAAAAAATTAATTTATGAGTTGATGTAAATTAGCATCTGCAATTTATTCCTTTTGACTGGTTCAATCTATCAAATTCAAGAGCTAGGTGTGTCATCTGTCTTTTCTCCGCTTTTATTGTTTTTGTCTGTTTCTTTTCCTCGTTTCCTTTCTTTCTTCCCCTATCTCCTTTGTTCTTTTCTCGATTGAGAGTGATGGGTGGCCACAAGGGACGGGCAGCTGGACCTCGGTACTGTGGTGAGATCACGTCGAGAAGGATGATTAGTAGTCAGGTCAAGTTTGGATCAAATCAAAAATTGACTTATCTAAGTTGACCTATTTCTATGCAATATAAATCTAGTGAGCGTAGAGTGAGCCAACACGAGATCAAGTGAGGGCAAGAGAGAGTGAAAATAAAGCCATAGAGATTGATTAAATTTAAATAAGTTGTAAACCCATTTAACACTCATATTAATTTTGGTTTTACTATCCTAAACCATTTATGACTCATCTATTAAATATAATCAATCCATATAACAATTCATCTCATCAAATATGGGTTAAGAAATGCTTCTATAACCCATTTTGACAAGCCTAATGATTAGCAAGGAGCAAATACGAGAAGCAAGCGCCTTCAGTGTTTGGGACTGTGTTCGAGACAGTGTATTCGACGGCCCAGATTTTATTTAACGATGCAACGATCAAAACGGAAGAGAGCAAGAAATAGGATGAAAAAGCCATTGTTTTGATTGTCTTGTGCTAGGGGGTTCTCTTGCTCATGTTGTGGATGCTCCTTTAGAACTTTATACACGGGGAGTTTCCCGACAGCTCACGTCAAAGGTCAATGAAGGTTAATTGGCTTTTTGTATCTAACAAAAAATATGTCGTAAATAATGTGAGACAAAAATAATGTTAGTTTAGTGCCTGTTTGGTAATCATCCAAACAGTACCTGATTTTGATTTTTTATTTCCGGAAACAGTTTGGGAACAGAATCACGTTTGGTAAAAAAAATTTATTCCTAGGAACAAATTTCTATTTTTTTTGTTCCTAAAGTTAGATTTTGAAATAGAATCAAGAATAATAATAAAAAAAAGTTGATCCTTGTTCCAGGAACAAATCTAAAAATCAAAACCAACTCCTCTTCTTCTTATTCTCTTTTCTTTTTCTTCATCAACCACCATCCTGCGGTTGCCGTCCGCCGCTGGCAACCGGTCCAGCGAGCTCACCGAAGGCTCGCTAGGTCACCGATGAGGCTCGCCCAGCCCTGCCGATGGCCAGGCAGGCCGAGCCTTGTTGGGGCTAGGCAAGGGTTGGGCAAGCCTCGCCCAGCTACCGACAAGGGCCAGTGACAGAAGAAGAAGAATAGGAGAAAAAAGAAAAAGAAAGGAAAAAAGGAAAAAAAAAGAAAAGAAAAAAGGAAAAAATTATAAAAATTATTTAAAAATTAAAAGAAATTGATTTGGAACAGAATCAATGGGTACGATATCAAACGCAATTCTATTTCAGAATCAGAAATTTTAGATAGTTACCAAATGACTTAAAATGCTTAGAATTTGTTCTCGGGAATAGAATAAAAAAAAATCATTTCTGATCAGAATCTACTCTCGGGAACAGAATCGTTACCAAACGCGCCCTTATAGTCTAACATATATAAGATATTTCTTTTTGCTTGGGAGGTCTAGCATTGATATCACTATCTCTCAATATGAAATTTGACTTGAACTTGTAGATCAAACGTAGACAACATCTTATGGACTTTGTGCCCGTCCGTGCATGTAAATCTATAATCAAATGTATCCGTCGATTGATTCATATCTTCCTTTGTCCACGATTAAAAAATAGCTTCTTATGATTGATGGGCTATACATATGCACGTCCTTTGTTAAATTCGTATATGGATGACGTTTATATTCATATCCAGCCAAATGGAGAACTGATTGGAGGAGGAAGGTGTCGGAATTCAACGCACAATGAAAAGCAAAAAAAAAAGAATTTGAGGGACAAGATTTTATCCTCGTTTATCTTGAAACTAGGGTTACATCCAGGATTCTACTAGAACAAATACATTATAAAAGGATTATATATACTCCGTAACTATTCATGAGTTCAGATCTAAACCAACAATAAAATATGAGTTTAAATTATAAAAGTCATCTAGCAGCTCAACGATGCTACCCCTGCGACCCAACGAGGGCAGCCCCCAAACCCCCGCCCACTCACCAAGAAGCAGGACCCTTGTACCATCCCAACAGAAGGAAACATGAATAACATCCCAACAGAAGGAAGAAAAACAAAACCCTTGATTATCAATTTCGCGCATAGATTTGTTAGCTTATAGGGTGGCGTCGAGTTACTCGTATCTTCAGTATACCTCAATACAAGGCAAAAAGGATATTAAATCAAAATTGGGCTATAAAGAGTTCCCGTCTCGTAAACTGTTTTCTCGCATGTTAGACAAGGAAGTCTCTGTGCTCGGTCGTAAGGGGGACTGTCGCGACCTACCCCACAAGAGATGCGTGATCTGAAAGAAACCGAAGGTGGAAGAAAGTGATCGAGAGAGGAGTAAAGGTTTTCTGTATTTCCTCAATGAATAAATGTAATCTGTACAGATCCTATGTAAATAGAGCTAGAGATGTACAATTAATGGAAATAAAGAATCCTATGTATCAATCTAGATATGTATCTAATCTTTAATTGATATGTACACAATCAGATCAAATCATAATCTCCAAAGAGAATATTGCATATCTTCTAACACTCCCCCTCAAGCTGGTGGCTTGTAGACGTCCAAGACGCCTAGCTTACTCAGTAGATATGCATGCTGTCGATGACATAAGGGTTTGGTGAAGATGTCTGCTAGCTGCTCTGCTGTGCCAATTCCTTCTGTCTCAATTACCCCTTCTTGAATCTTGTCTCGTGTGAAGTGACAGTCTACTTCTATGTGCTTAGTCCTCTCGTGCACTATAGGGTTTGCTGCCAATTTGAGAGCTGCATCGTTGTCGCAGAATAATTTTGTCGCTCCTTGTACTTGTATTCCGAGGTCCTTAAGCAACCCTCGTATCCACACTACTTGACAAGTAGTTTTTGCCATAGATCGATACTCAGCTTCGGCCGAAGACAAGGATACAGTAGGCTGTTTCTTGGTCTTCCATGAGAGGAGCGAATCCCCTAATTTGATGCAGTATCCAGTGACTAATCTTCAACTAGTAGGGCATGTAGCATAATCAGCATCACAGTATGCCCTCATCTTCATGTCACATTGTTTGGACAAAAGGATTCCAAGTCCTGGACACCTTTTCAAGTACTTCACAACCTTCAATGCAGCTTCCAAATGAGATCGCTTTTGGACTGTGCATGAACTGACTAAGGGTCTGTACTGCAAAAGAGATGTCAGGTCTAGTCATGGTCAGGTATATGAGCTTCCCAACAAGTCCTTGATAACCTGATGGATCTTTGAGTATGGGATCATCATTTGGTGATATACCCCTATCATATGTTGCAGTAGTCAACTTAGTGTTCTGCTCAATAGGAATCATAGCCGGTCTGCATCCTGATAGGCCTGCTTTTGATATAATTTCTAAGACAAACTTTCGTTGACTAAGGGAAATTCCTTGATCAGATCAAGCAATTTCAATTCCAAGGAAGTATTTAGGTGCTCCTAAGTCTTTAATGTGAAAGGTAGCATGTAAATAATCCTTGAAATTGTCTATGGCAGCCTTATCATTTCCCATAACAAGTATGTCATCGACATATATCATTAAATAAATGGATGACATACCTTTAGTCCGTGTGAATAAAGCATAGTCATGTTTAGACTGCTTGAAGCCTGTTGTTGTCAGAGCATTTGCAAATTTTGCATACCATTGTCTAGATACTTGCTTCAATCCGTAGAGGGATTTACGGAGACGACATACTCTATTCTCCCCCTGTCTCCATAAGCCTTGAGAAATGTCCATATAAATTTCCTCATCAAGATCCCCATGCAAGAAAGCATTATGCACATCCATTTGATGTAGACTCCAATTATTAATAGCAACAACAGACAAAAAAGAATGAACCGTGACATCGGTAGCAACCAGAGAAAAGGTCTCGTGGTAGTCAAAGCCTTCTTTTTGTGTGAATCCTTTGGCAACCAACCGTGCCTTGTATCTTTCAACGGAACCATCAGCACGATATTTGATCTTGTAGACCCATTTGCAGCCAATTGGCTTGCGACCAGAAGGTAGTGAAATAAGATCCCATGTTTTATTTTCAATCAAGGCTTGAAGTTCCGCTTTCATGCCCTGTTGCCATTTTGGTTTAATGGATGCCTCATCATAACTAGATGGCTCCTGTTCTTCTGATAGGCGACTAATGCAACATCTATGTTCTTGTGATAATCTATGAAAGGAAACATATGATGATATTGGATATTGAGTACCTGGAGAATGAGTTGCACAGATATAGTCTTTAGTCTAGGTAGGAGGTCGTGTGGTGCGACCAGAACGCCTTGGAGGAGTCATGTCTGTATTTGTCGCACTAGTAGGTGCCGACTCTATATGCTGACTTTCCTCAGCATCATGGGAATCTTCAAGTCGTGATTCTAAAATTTCTTATGAGCGATCGGTGCTCTCAACAGGTGTTGGTGTTGATACTGGAAGAATTGAATCAGTGGAAGGAATGTACCTTGATTCTTCCATGGGTATATAGGTAGGACCTTGACGCACTGTTTCATCAGATAAAATGCTATGGGGAGAAGCTGTCATCCCTGGATTTGCATCTGAAGTTGTCTGCTCAGAAAAAGGAAAAATGTCTTCATGAAATATGACGTCACGACTTACCAGAAATTCCTTTATGGAAATGTCTAGAACCCAATACCCCTTTTTCAAATTGGGATATCCCATGAAAATGCATTTCCTAGCACGTGGATTGAATTTGTCTCTTGGCCCCACTGTTGCAACAAAACAAAGACATCCAAAAACCTTGAGATGCTGGAGTTCTAGTTTCTTCCGAAATAATAACTCAAAAGGGGTTTTCCCTTTAAGGATCTGAGTTGGCATTCGGTTGATTAGGTAAGTGGCTGTGACCACACAATCTCCCCAATAATCGTCTGGAACTGATGCTTGGAACTTTAAGGCTCGTGCGACTTCTAATAGATGACGGTGTTTCTGTTCTACCACGCCATTTTGTTGTGGTGAATAGACACAGGAGCTTTCATGTTGTATGCCATGTGTAGTAAATAGAGAGGAGCAATCATGGCTGAAGAATTCTCTCCCATTATCATAACAAATCCGCTGTATGGATTTGCCAAATTGATTCTTTGAGAGTGAGATAAAACTCTTCAAATGAGAATATGTATGATTCTTAGACTGCATCAGGAAAGTCCAAGTCGCACGAGAGTAATCATCGACTATAGTGAGAAAATATCGAGACCCGTCATGATTTAATGTGTGGTATGGTCCCCAGATATCCACATGAATTAAGGAAAAAATCTCACTAGTTCGAGTATTACTTGATGGGAAAGGCGAACGAGATTGTTTAGCAAGAGGACATATATGACAATGTGGATATGGAAAAGAAGCACTGTGGCCCAATCTCAAATGCATAATGGAATTTCTATCATTGGTAGTCAGGTTACACAATGATGACTTATTCAAATAATTGCAAAGAAAATTACTTGAAAAACTATTCCAGAAAAATAGACCTTCAGAGAGACTACCCAAGCCCATCGGTTTCCCAGTCGAAAGGTCCTGAAAGAAACATGTGTCAGCATTGAAAATGACTCGGCATGAATTCTCTTGACAAGCTTTGGACACAGAGATCAAGTTAAACTGGAATTCTGGGACATAAAGAACATTTCTAAGAGTAATTTGTGAGCTGAGATTGACTGTCCCTGTTTCATGAACATGAGTAATATTCCCGTTGGGCAATTGCATGGAAATAGGGAAATTTAATCTGTCATTTATACTTGAGAAAAATTCCCTGTCACATATAATATGGTCGTTTGCCCCTAAATCAATTATCCAAGTCTTTCTGGATATTGAATTAATCAAGCAACGAATAATACCTGAGAAACTTGCTCCTTTGTTGGTTCTGTCCATTTTTTGAATTGCCTCCATCAACTGATTATACTGACTATATGAGATGGGCTGGTCAAATTTTTTACCGGTCAGCCCAGTAACTTGATAAGCTGCTGAAATCTTTTTTTCTTTTTAACCAGGCTTTCCATGCAACTTCCAGCAATTATCAATTGAGTGATTAGTACATTTGCAGTAATCACAAATAATTTATTCTTGCCTTTAAAATTTCTTCCGAAATTTCTTGATGATGTGGCAAGCATCTGACCGTCCATTCCTTTGATTGCAGCGAAGATATGGCCATCCGATCCTTTTGTCGTGAGCGGCTGTCCACCGTTGGATCCGATCGAGGGATCAAAAGCTTGCAAGCCATCCGATCCTCATGATAGATCTTGACCGTCCATCCGGTCTGATTTAAATACCTTGGATTCCTCTTTGGCGAGCCCTAATTTCGCCGCTTGCCTTTCTCTCTCGCGATTGAGGTTTAGGGTTCTGGAGGCCGTGTCTCACCGATCTCTGAGGGCTGCAAGTGCGATGTTCTCGCCGCTCCTGGTGTGGTTTGGCGACGTCGTGTGTCGCTAACTCTCTTCATGCACAGCCAATTGAAAAATCCGCCCAATCGGCGGCATGGGATCCATGGCGAGTATCTACCAGCGAAATCCAAGGTAAGTCTCGTTCAAAATGAGGAGAAAGCGTGTAGCTTTCTCCTTATCTTTGATGGATCTGTATTGCTTGAGAGTGGACTTCGGTCCCACGAGCTTCTCCTCGGCTACCTTGAGATTGTTCCACAGAGACGAAAGTTTGTTGAAAACGGCTGTGACCGTCATATTACCCTGTTTCAATTCACTGAGATCTTGCATGAGATTAAAAAATTTTGCCTGGTCCATCTTCCCATACATTTCTTGTATGTTTTCCCACATTTCTTTTGCATCTTCTGTTGGTGGGAGTCCAGCCGCGACCTTGGAGGAGACGCAATTGCCGATCCAAGTTCGGATCAAGCGGTTGCTCTTCCTCCAAAGTCGGGCCAGACGTTCGTCTATGGGGACTGGAATGGTTCCGTCGAGGAAACCATCTTTATCTTTGGTTGCTAGGGTGCGCCAGAATTCTTGCGACCATCTTGTGTAATTTTCTGGCCCGATCAATTGCTGGCTGATGAGCCGCAATTCTGGTCCATCGGCATTTGAGACGAACAATGGATCGCCGAGTTCTGGTCGTCCAACGAGCTCCGCCACTGGAAAAGGTAGAAAGCCGGGTGCGAGGTTCGGGTAGGTATTTCCTTGACCCGATTCGTTTGCCCCAATTGGGTACCTCGCATGATAAAAACCCGAGTAAGGATTTGTTCCCATACCCGGCTCTCCTAACCCGCTCAACTGCTCCGATCCGATGGCTGGGCTTGCCCCGTTTGTGGTTGGTGGGCCTCCATCGGTTTGGACGTAGCTCTGGGGACCCACATATGCAGACGATGATGGATTTGGGCTTGCCCCGAAATAAAGTGGATATGGAATCCACTGGTATGGTTGACCCACCAAGGGTTGCCCCACATTGAGCTGAGTCTGCGTGGGTCGCCACGAGGGGGTTGAAATTGAGTCTGCTGACTTATGGCTGCAAGTGTTGCAGGTTGAAGATCAGCCTGCAAATCGTGGGGAATTACTTCTTCAGTCAGTGAGTTCCTAAAGATAGAGATGCTGGTTTGCGGGGAGGTCACGGTGAGTAAAAAAATCCTCCGGATATTAATTCTAATGCCAAACAGGGCCCCTTTTTTGTAGGTTGAAGAAATGTTTTGACAGAAGAAGAGAGCGGAAGCAAATCAGAAGCCTGGAGGCTCTGATACCATGAAAGAAACCGAAGGTGGAAGAAAGTGATCGAGAGAGGAGTAAAGGTTTTCTGTATTTCCTTAATGAATAAATGTAATCTGTACAGATCCTATGTAAATAGAGCTAGAGATGTACAATTAATGGAAATAAAGAATCTTATGTATCAATCTAGATATGTATCTAATCTTTAATTGATATGTACACAATCAGATCAAATCATAATCTCCAAAGAGAATATTGCATATCTTCTAACATGATCGTTGATGAGACGTGCGGAAGAAATCCTGGTTTGAATTGTCTCTTGTCAACAAGTTCGTGAGCATATCCACAGAATATCAAAACGTTTGGCAACCGTAGCTTAGAATTTCAATGAGCGAGTTCTTGTCACAAAATTTTTTTAATTTATGAGGTGATGTAAATTAACATCTGCAATTTATTCCTTTTGACTGGTTCAATCTATCAAATTCAAGAGCTAGGTGTGTCATCTGTCTTTTCTCTGCTTTATTTGTTTTTGTCTTTTTCATTTCCTTGTTTCCTTTCTTTCTTCCCATATCTCCTTTGTTCTTTTCCCGATTGAGAGTGACGGGTGGCCACAAGGGACGGGCAACTGCATCCTAAGTTGTACCGACATGCAACACAAACGCGAGACACGACACGACACATCGACACATCATTTCTCAAGAATAAAAAATTTTGACATAGTGGAACATGCTATATATTAAATGAATACTTTTATTTTTAATTAATTTGATTCAAATTTATGAATAAATAATTAATTAAAAAAAGAACCTGCAATGAATTTACATTAATCATTCAACACACAGTACTTTTATTTTTTGAAATTACTTTTTAATTTAATTTAATAATTCCCCCTCACCCCCCCCCCCCCACTCCCCCAAACTCCCTTTTTTTCCTTGTCTCTTTCCCCCACCCCCAAATTTTTTTCACTTTTTTTCCCTCCCCCACCACCTAACACTTCCCCCTCCCTCCCGTCACTTCCCCTTCCCTCTCCAACACGCCAACGTCGCCAAGTCCCTTTTTTATTCTTTTATTTTCCTTCTCAAAACCCTAGCAGTGCCCTTCTCCTCCTCCTCCTCACCGCACGACCCCTTTCCTCTCCTCTTCCTCTTGATCTCTGCTTGCTCTCAGTCCTCATCACAATCATTCACCGCCTCACCTCTAGCCCTTCCTCCCTCGCAGTTGCAGCCTCATCGTCGGTTCATCGCAACATCACTGTTGACACTTAAATTTTGGCATCCATTTAGTCATTTATCGCATTAAAAAATCAAGGATTAATTTTAACCCCTAAAAAAAAAAAAATTCCATAACATATAGTCATTAGAAGCATATTTCATTTAATTGCATATTTGTTGGGCCGGCGGTGAACGGATTTTGGTGAATGGCTTTGAATATTGAAGCCCACAAGAGCATTAAACTGTGGATAAGTCGATAATTCCTCCATGGTGATTGATATTACATGGGTGTCCGAAATTATTAAAAGTCAATTAAGAGATTTCCAGCATATTGGCACCGACATATTTGTGCATTTAAGGGAACGAATGCAAAGGAAGGACAACGTGTAAGCGGCCGCCGATTCGAACATAGAGAAGCCCATCCACGTGAAGGAAAATTATGCGCTTTCCCATAATTCGGTCAATGTGGGGAGCAAGAAATTGACCAGCATTATTATTGAGGAAAGATACGAGCATATGCACAAAGGAAATTCGGAAGATCAGCATGAGAGGGGAATGTTGGGCACGTTCTGCATTGCAGGCATGGATTTGCAAAAAAAAAATATATATATATATCGGCATTCGATCAATAAAGAGGAAAGGAAAGAAAATATATTTCAACGCAAGCACAGAAGGAAACAGAATATGCGTTCTTTCCTCATTGGTTTACGCCCTTTCAATATAAATTGACTCATTACAGGACAAAAGGAGGGGCATTCTTCATACGAGAGAGAAAACACGTGAGAATCGAGAGCGGAGAGGGAGCTCCGCCAGAAGCTCTTCACGGCCGTGACTTTGCTGAGTTCGTGGCCGCACCTTGACACCGATCTTGCTGCCGCTCATCCGTTGCATTGACAACGACCAGCTTTCCAGTGATCCTCCCCGATGATAAAGCAATAGCGTTCACTTCCAGTCAAGCCTTGATCAACAACCACGAAGTTTTGGAGGCTACACAATGGAATACAAGGCCACGAAAGAGTGAGAGAGAAGGCTGCTTCCCTCGGTCAAAGACTTCATTGGATCCAATTTGAATTATTTGCAGACACCTCAGTCCATTCAAGCCATCCCTGACGTTGAAGTTCCACGGCTAAAATAGCCAAATTCGGTCATCGCAAGTCCCTTGCACCGGGCGACTCCGCTGTTGTTGTGGCCTTGCCACGCGACGGGGCTGCTTTTCTGGTCTCACCATGTGGACAACGAAGCTGCTGCTCCCCCCATCTCGACGCGCCGCCCCTGCTTCATCCTACCATCGGTGGCGGTGCTGGGCTCGTGCCACATCAAAAGCCTCTTGGGTGCTCTTCGCATTAAATATTTTTTGGCCTTTGCAGGTTAAGAGGAGAGCTTCAAACGGGGGTCAAAGGAACTGTATTGGGGGCTTACATTAAAATATAGAAAGGCTCCTAAAAGGAGACGATCGGCAAATAAGAAAGCCCACTTTTGGTTGTGTCCGATAATATTAACGCAACCCTTACTGAGCCGAGAGCCCTCTCCACCGTCGAGTGCCGCGAGTGATTCCCAAACGTTATCGTGAGCCAGCTACCGTGAAGCAAAGTTGATCGTGACTCCTACGATCTGATACCAGTCCAAACTAGGAAACAACAATCAAGGTAGGTAAAATTCCCATCTAAATTAATTCTTGAATATTTCGTTTGCTCAATTGAGGTATTGCATTCTTGATTAAACCCCCGAATGATGTTATCTTGTCCCTAAATCTTCCTAATTTTGCAACGTACATATGATTGATGGTCCGATTTCACGCTTGAAATACGACCCATAATCGTACCGAAAAATCATTAATCCGATCTCGAGATACGATTCGTGATTTTATTTTAAAAATGGGCCAATCCGATCTCAAGCACGAGATATGATTCAATTCGTCTATTTATTTCCCAAAATTAAATGGACATGGATGATATCTTGCTTGATTTGGTGTTTTGCTTTCTTGATGCCTCTATTTGGTTGCTCCCGTAAAAGAAAAACCCAAAAATATATATTTGAGTTAGATTAGGTTCTTCTTAGAACATATTTTGCATGTTTAGAATAGGAAATTTATTTATTTCGAATTCCTTAAATAAAAATCCAAAAAAAAAATGCAATCATTTAGGACGTTAGTTTTAAATTTGAATTGCACGTTTAATTATTTGGCAATTTTAATTTCGAATTTCGTAATAAAAAAATTAGAATTATGGCATTCTTTGCACGTCATTGCATATTATGATAGATTGCATACTTATTAAGAAAATAAAAAAAAATGTGCACGTCATATAGCGTTAAGTTCATGAAATGCACGTCATTTAGTGATTGTTGCTAGGTTCATTTAATTAGAAATTGCTCGTCATTAGGATTATGTCATTTTGGATAATTTAGATCGCATGTTTAATTATTACATGTTCATTAAGAAAACACAAAAAATTATTTTACTCATTCATATAGTTTAGGCTATACTGTCATGTCATATTATTTCATGTTAGATTAGTAGCATGCATTGCATATTGCATGATTTTAATTAACTAAGTAAAAAAAAAAATTTGCGTGTTAATTAAAAATCATATTTAAGATTGTTGATGTGAATTCTAATCTAACAAAGCAGATGCTTTCGTTACTATGAGGTAAATCCTATAATTTATTCATTACTTTATTGGATGTTAAATTGGTAGTTTGCGCACCCGCATGATCGTCTCATATGTTAAGGAAATAGATTTAAAAGTAATCCAAACTGCCTGCAAAATTTTTTGAAAATAAAAGGGAAAGGTACCAAAAGGGCGTTAGAGAAATCTAGCATAACCAAGTCCCTAAACTCATTAATCTTTGGTTCGTAAGAGTAAAGTAAATCTTCTGTTCCTTTACTTGGGTTTCTAATCGACCCACCAAAAATAGATTAGTGGCGACTCCTAACTAAAATATCATTTGCCTGTTAAGAACTTGAACCTAAGTCGTGAATTTGTATGGGCTTGGGAGAGCCCGAGTTAAGTTTAGGCTTAACAATCTATTAGCCAAATCCTAGGTGGATCACTCGAAAATTTGGTCGTGACAATCACAGAGTGGCAGCCCTCACCTCAGTCTCTACTCTTTCTCTGGCTGTCTCTCGTCGTCACTCGTGGCGATGGCCTTGTCTCTACTCCCTCACCCTTGCCTCCACCTTCCATTGTCTTTTGGACACGTGTGTCAAAACATGACAACAAATCCGACACGTGGTCAATGCTTTTTCGAGCGTGTCGACATGTCCGACATGCTCCAACACGTGTTGTACACGACATGAAAGCACATGTAATGTGTTTGTCCAACCTAGGCTGCACCTTGGCGCTATGGTGAGATGACGTCGAGAAGGATGATTAGTAGTCAGGTCAAGTTTGGATCAAATAAAAAATTGGTTGATCTAAGTTGACCTATTTCTATGCAATATAAATCTAGTGAGCGTAGAGTGAGCCAACACGAGATCGAGTGAGGGCGAGAGAGAGAGAGTGAAAAGAAAGCCATTGAGATTGATTAAGTTTAAATAAGTTGTAAACCCATTTAACACTCATATTACTTTTTGTTTTACTATCCTAAACCATTTATGACGCATCTACTAAACATAATCAATCCATATAACAACTCATCTCATCAAATATGGATCAAGAAATGCTTCTATAACCCATTTGACAAGCCTAATGATTAGCAAGGAGCAAATACGAGAAGCAAGCGCAGAGGCGCAATGACAAAGGATAGGGGTGGCGAAGCTAGAGCTGGAGATAGAGGAGTGGAGACAGTAAGGGAAAGGGTAAGGGTTCTAAATATTTGCACATTAATTCTCATAAAGCGTTGGATAGGATCCCCAAATGAGAGAAAGGGCTAGATACCGGGTGACAACACTATCCCAAACCTCTCCTGCTTCCAAGTTCAGATGCACGCCTAATCCATTTTGGCCTATTATTTATAAAAGTGATAATATCAAAAATTGTTCTCGGCTTAGCTCTCCATATCAAATACACTTTTTACTTTGAAAATCCGCATTTTGCATCTCTCCAACCTAAGAAGACTCATTTTCCCTCATATACATCAAGATTCTATACACAAAACCCTCTCCCGTGCTCTTCCCTAGCACTTTCTCTCTCCTTACCCCTAATGGCAAAACACCACCAATCTAGATACCCCTGCAACATCGAGTCACTGCTCTAAGCCACGGCTCAACCCAACATTGATGCCTACATTGTCATCTTTGCTCACTGCCCATGAACTCCCCTTGCATCCTTCTATTTGCTTGTGATGAGATCATTCAAGTTCATGACATAAATGCCACGCAAGCAAGGCCTATGCTCACAGCTCATGGTCTTCAAGGCCATGTGAGCTTACGGACTATTGCGGAAAATGAATGATCAAATAATAAAATAAACAGAATAAGAAAATAAATCAGACAACAGATTAACGTGGCTTGGTCATAGTGACCTACGTCCACAAGGAGAGCACGAACGAATTTTACTATAGATAAAGTGAAACAATGGAAATTACACACTAAAATTACTCAAACACTCTCAGTGTTTCCTAAATCTCAATTATATCTAATAATTCATGCAGTGTTTGGTCCCACAATTCCTCACAAAATGATTTTTTAATCTCACAAAGGAATTATTCACAAATTTTGACCTCAAGTATTTAAGTGGCTTCAACACATAAAAGCTCCTGGTGTACTTACGTGAAGAAAGCCCACCATCAAGCACTTAATAAAATGGTTTTCAATGACCTTTGGATATCTTCATGGTGCAATTCACAAGCAGAAGCTCTTTTTTGATAGTCTTCACAAAGAACATCCACTTATTATATATAGACAAGAATTGGATAATAAAATAGGAAACATTCTCCAAATAGGAAACCTATTCAAAATTGGAAACCTACTTGAATTAGGAAACTTTCATCTTTTGAGCTCAAACTCAAAACATATTTTAACAATCTCCACTATGGCTCGATGTTTGAGTCAAGTCACAATCGCTTCACTAAAAATTCGAATTCTGCCACTACTCTCCTATAGCCCCTAACGGGCTCAACTACTGTAGATATTTTCCAAGTCCAAGACTCGCTTATACTTCACCACAACATAGACCTCATCAGAACACCAACTCTACATTCATTTTTAATTGCTTCGCAAGAATTTTTTGACATAACCTCCTTAACCACAAATAAAAGAAAACTATTGCTACATTCATACTTGTCGAGAAATCGAACACATACCTTGTCAATAGAAGTAGTTACAACAACTCTTGTCTCTATAGGTTCCACCTCACTACTAGCACTATTCATGTTGACTACTACATTAGTACTCACTACCTTATGAATTTCTAATTGCAACTCAACCTCAAGTTGAATACCGTTTAGATACTCGTGATACTGCTAAAATCTCTCTTAGCTAGAAATATTGGAAACTCATCAAATGTAACTTCTCTATTGATTATAGGTGAATTTAATTCTGTGCACCACTCTCAATAGTCATGCTCACCTTGTGCATAGCCTAGGAACATGCACTTTTGTGCCCTCTTATTGAGCCTATCATCATTAACTCGAACATAGCATAGACAACCAAATATTCTAAGAATAGAATAATCAAAAATGTTACTAGACTACACTTCTTCGAGAGTGTGACATCCAATTGCAATCGATAGGGATCTATTTATTAGGTAGCTCGCCATACTAAGCACATCCGCTAGGAATTTCCTGGCCATACCAGCATTAGAGAGTATTGTATGGGTTATCTCTAGTAACATTTTGTTCATCAATTCCACAACATGTTGTGGTTCATTGGCATTAGTGCAAGTTTAATTATGCCTTCATGTAGAATTCATTTAACAGTTTCGAGCAAAACTTCATACTATTATCAATCCGCATATGCCTAATTGTTTTACCGGTCTCCTTTTCAATCAAAGCTCTCAACTATATGATCTTGACAATAAAATAAAACTTGTGCCTAGGCACAAATACCCACGTCTTCATCAAGTAGTCATCAATAATGATTAGCATAAATCTAGCACTCTTCTTCTAAAGAAATTGCGACAATCTATGAACATTTAAATGAATTAACTCTGTAATTTCTATGGTTTCTTTCATAGTTGTACTGAATTGCACTTTTCATTTTTTATATGAATCACAACACTTGCATACATTTAGTTCATTAGCAATATAATCACATGATAGATTTCCATAACTTAAAACCTTCAGGCTTTTCTCGCTAATATGCCTTAAATGCATATATCATAATTCAAACTCTCGAGCATATGCATCTGACGTCTCAGCGGTGAAATTTATCACTATCTCACCTTGAAACTCATACAAGCCACTATGTGTTTCACGTTATGAAATATATCCATGCCCTACTACATCCAAGTTACTCAATAAAATCAAGTTCTTCTTTATCTTTGAAACATATCTTACTCCAATCGATGTTCTCACAATGCTATCATGCATTCTGATTCTAACATTGCCAAAACCTACAACATCACATTCAGCGATGTTCCCAAACTGTAGTTTACTAATATCCATGCATTGATAAGTAGTAAACCAGTTTTCATTTGGTGTAACATGAAAATAACAACCATAATCTATATCCATCAAAAGACAAATTATTAGTGACAGATAAGATAAAATCGGCATCATCTGAATTACCATCAACTACAGCTACAACATCATTTACAAAATTAACTATTTTTCCCTTACCCTTTTCGTTTTTCAGCTTAAAACAATTTCTTCTAAGATGTCCCCTCTTACCACAAGTTTAGTAAATAACACCACCAGTCCTAGATTAACTACATCTATTTATATTTATACTACTCATACCAACATGTGTATTAATTCTTCCTCTATTTTCACCTACTAAAGCAATAGATACAAGTTCACCATATTCTCTTCTACGAATGTCCTAACTCATAATTAAATCTCAAACCCCCATCAAATGTCAAGCTTGTTGACCTATAGGAATTACTAACTTTAGTATTCCAACTATCAAACAATGAGAATTGTTGACACCTAAATTTTGATTTTCTTTCTTAGCCATTTATCACAAGAAAATTTAGGGATTGAGTTCAATTCCTGAACAAAAATATCAATATCTCATAGTATTTGCATTTCCTAAATCGACGTGGCTTCGCAATGAGGGGTTTAAAATATCATTAGTGCATGAACTTGGTGAAGAAAAGTCGATCGTATTCATCGATGTTAGAAGAAATTTCCTTCCCTAATCAAGCCAGATTACATTTGTGGACAAGAAATGAGGGAGATATTCTCGGCCAAAAAGAAATAAACAATCATAATCAGTGAGATTCATGGTTGAAAGGAAAATAAAGTGTAGCAATTAAGAGACAAACCAGTGAAGACAGACAAAATAAACAAAGTGTTCCTGGAAGGTCTTGGCTATTGCAATGAAATCATGAAGATAGTGAGAGAGTAATCAATGAGACTTGTCAAGCAATATGGAAAGAATTGACACTCACTTGGTTGAATAATGGACGTTCATCTGCAAGGCAATGCAACCAAGAAAAGCCCGTTGGAAAGATTGAGAGGAGGGAAAATTAAGGGAAGGAATAAAGAGATAATGCTGGCCATGAAATCATAAATAACAATGAGTGAATCTGGACACGTTCACTGCAATATAAGTGAAGCAAAAAAAGGAAAAGATTGTGAAAGAAAGAAAGAGACCAAGCATTTTCAGCCATGCCAAGAGGAGCATTTGAGCAAGCAAATAAAGAGACGGCCGACAATTGATCACAATATTCCACTAAATGAAATCCGAAAGGAGACAAATATGCACAAGGAAAGCATTTCAAATCTTGGGAATTGAGGGGCAGAGTTTCTTACGATATATGGAGATGTATAGAATTAGTATAAAAGGTGGTAGAGTATCTCACGAAGAAAGAGGGGAAAGTCGCAACATGGTTAATAAAATCAAAGCACGAACCTCATCTTCAAAGTCAATCTCAACTGAACTCAATTGACTAACAATTCACATTGAATGTATTGATATGATCTGCAACTAATGCATTTTCGCTCATCTTCAAATTAAACAAACATCATATCAAATAGACCTTCTTGATCACAGAGGGCTTTTCGCACATATTCGACAAGATTTTCATCAAATCAGTAGTGGTTTTCTCTTTCACAATATTAAATGCGATGTTACAAGCCAACGTCAATCGAATAACACCCGTAGTTTGTTTATCCAGCAATTCCCAATCAGTTTGTTTCATCATCTCTTGCTTCTCCCTAGACAGGGGCAAGTGCAATTTCATCTGATAAAGAGAAATTTGAATTTGCATCTTTCAGAAACCAAAATCATTCCCATCAAATTTATTGATTCTCATTTTTCCTTCTTCTATCATTATCAATTTGCTTCTGGCTCTAATACCAATTGTTGCAGAAAATGAGTGATCAAATAATAAAATGGATAAAACAAGAAAATAAATTCATCAGCAGATTTACGTGGTTTAGTTGTAGTGATCAACATCTATGAAGAAAGTAGCAACACTATAGATCAAGCTATACAATGAAAATTACACACTCGAGCTCATCAAACACTCTCAGTATTTTTCAGGCTCCAAGTACACTCAATAACTCATAAAATATTTAGCCCCACAATTCCTGACGAAATAATCTCTCGATCTCATGAAGAAATTATACACAAATCCTTAGCACAATAATTTAATTGACTTCAACTCATAAAAGCTCTTGGTGTAATTACACAAAGAAAGCCCATTATCAAGCACTCAATGAAACGGCGCTTCAACAACTTTATATCTTTAGGGTGCAATTCACAAGTAGAAGCTCCTCTTTGATAGTCTTCACAAAGAACATCTCCTTATTATATATAGACAATAGTTGGATCCAAAATAGGAAACCTTCTCCAATTAGGAAAACTATTCAATTAGTAAACCTATTCAATTAGTAAACCTATTTAAAATAAGAAACCTACTTGAATTTGGAAACTTTGCTTTTTCGAGTTCATACTCAACACATGTTTTAATAGAGACTGTGAGCTTATACAAAAGACTAGCGAGCCGTACAAGATCTATCGCCTAGCCTGACCCTAGCGGCCATGGTCTTGAATTGAGGAGACAAAAATGATGCATGAGTGGAGAGGGAGAGACGCGGTGGTCGATGTGTCCTACTAAGCAAGTGTCACGGGCCAACAGTTTCCATGGCCACGGAACAACCCGTGCAGCCCCTGGTGAGCGGAATTCGTCAGGCCAGCCTTCCTTCTATAGCTGTTCCAGTGAACAATACAAAGAATAGCTTCTCAGTATTAGATTGTATCATGCCCAGCTTCACTTGAGCAATTAGTCCATCGAGTGAAATAGCAGATCTCATTAGGCTCAACAACTGGTTTTGGCTTGCCATGGCCTCATCAGGAGGGTGGCATCAGCTCCTAACCAGTTTGTGCATGGGAGCCAACCCTGCCTTCAAAGCTCCTAAGTGATATAATCCTTCTATCCTAGAACTCCTAGCACCAATCGTCCCGACACCACTCCTACGGACCAGTTGTGTTCGTCCCCTCTACCTCTTCACTTATCACTCGATAATCACAAGCATCGCTCACAAGTGTCACGAATATAGGAGGATTCACGGACCGTGACATTCTCCCCCACTCAATTTCACAACACCCCCGTTGCGATCTGTTTTGTCACTTCCTTGCATCCCTTAACCATTGATGCACCACTTTTGGGATTTCATATCGAATGATCATGCTCGCCCAACAAAGCAGGTTTTGCTCCATTAGTAGCCTCTTTTGATCTCAGCTATTCGGGCCCTTCTCGATCACCTACATTTCTTTAGTAAGTGTGGCATTTTTTGCCAACCGCATCTTTTGGCAACACCATTTTTGCCTACTAAGCATCTTGCCCCAGCTAGCCAAATGGATGTTCTTTCTTTGTTGAAAACGTGGCAGTAGACTTCTTCGAATTTGCCGATTGATCCTGGAATGTTATTCCTATTCAGCGAGGATTTGGTTCTTCTCCAACTCCCTATCAGCTCGATGAGGACCGACTTGTCCTAGTGCCCCCATTGTCATCCTAGAAGCTTGTTCGAGAGCTGTGCTTTGTCCTAGCACCTTTTACCCCGGCGATTCACTCTCCACCCTCATAGGATCGGTACCACTTGTCACACCCTGATCCTCGAGTGCGTGCCCATCCTTCAGTGATCGATAAATTTTGAGACATCCCAGGACGCATCGCCGACCCATTCATTTTAATGCACATGCGGAAGCGAAACAATTACCCCTGACAACAACCAACATGGGATAGAAAAGCAGGAAACATATTCACCACCAAAACACTTTTATAAACACCCCGGTTTATATACAGACTAATCTATAAATAGGAGTCTATAAAAGCAGACAAGCCTACAAGTCCTCTCGGTTGACGAATCCCCAACTGAAAACTCCGAGGGGTCCTGGGGATTTGGGTGCACCACCAGGAGGGTTAGCTGTACCCACACCAAAAGCGACTTCTAACACCAACACAGGGACTTCAAAATCCTGCAGGGGATCCTCTCTGTGTTTATTGAGCCTGCGATGATACCACGCTCTAAATTGATGGGGTACCCTCTGAGGTAGACTCGCATCGACCCAAACAATGGTCCTCACAAGTTCATAAACCTAGACTCCGTGGCCCCCGAGAATAGGAATATCGGTGACCTACTCGGTAATCCTCTTGGGCTGGCCAAAACTTTTCGGAGGAACTGCCATCTAAAAACCTGAAAAGGTTGAATCCATGATGAGGTGAGACAATGTCTTAGGAAGTTCACCCCCTAAACTTTGACTATGAAAGAAATACGCCTAAAGGTAACTATACATATAAATCAGAAAACTTAGCTTACCTCAGTTCCCTCTTGCACGTCAGTACATTTCATAATTTCAACCAATTAATTCCATCCAATTGATCATTCAATCCATTCTATCAATCAATACCATCTATCAATTCATCGATATGGTCATTGCTCACACAAGCTAAAATAGATGGTTATAACTCTCACAAGATGATATATAAATGGTCACTCGCACAAATTGATATATATATATATATATATATATATATATATATTATAGCTCACCCAAGCTGATATAGTATACTGCTCTCACAAGCTGACAATAATTGCTCACACACGCTGACGATAATTGCTCACACAAGCTAATACACGCTAAATCAATCCTAGCCAAAGACCTTGTGCTTTGCACACTAATATCTCAATTAAAATAATAAACTTGGCCTATTATCATCGTGTTAAAAATACCCAATAAAAATAATCGTGTGTAGGTACATTGTCGGTCTGAGCCAAAATGTAATATCTTTCTTTTCAAAAATCTCATTATTTAATATAGTGCCAAAAAAAATTTTTAGCATTAAAAACTGATGCCCCGGTATTTTCTGATTAAATACCAAAATTACAATTTTGGGATAAATACTCAAAATTACAATCACCGCTCAATTTGCACAATATAGCATTCAATTGTAGAAACTAAGCACACCACTACAATTAGCACGAAATTCCAATCACCGGCTATCTCGATATAATTTCCTAGAAAATAATAAATAATTAAATAAATACAATTAATTACCAAAAATGCAAACTTAGGCCGAAAATGCTTAATTAACCGCCCGAACGGGCCAGGAAAATTTTCAAACCTATCTAAATAAAAAGTACAACTTATCTAGTTTCTAATCTATCCATTCTAATCACCTAACATGCACAAACGAATAATTAAATCGCTAATCCATTATAACTAACTACCTAAACCATACTTAGCCTAAACTAATCACCCCTTAAACATCATTAACTCCCTAAGCATAGTTTAGCAAGTAATCATCCTATGAAGAGACGGGTGACAAACCTCCTAGCAGAGACACCAAACAAGACCTGGAAGAGGCCTGAAACGGCCCACAAAGGCTCACGACTGAGCTGGGCTTCCGGTTCTATCTTAGGCCGAGCAAGCCGAAACCAATGGCTGAAATGGCAAGGCGGGTGGATTGGTGGTTGTAGCTGGCGATGACGGGCAATGGCGGCTACTCTAGCGGCCTGAATGGTGACCAGGGGACTTCGACAGTGGCCTGAGATGGCTCGGGGGCACGACTGGGCAAGATAAGAGGCGAGACAGGCGAGACGATCATGTGGGGGACTCGGACGATTGCTCAGGCAAGCAACAGCGCTGGACAACAACTCCGATGGCTTGGCAAGCGTGCGAAGACTAGGGGGAAGGGGCTGCTCAGTTTCTCTGGTTTTGGGAGCTCAAAAGGTGACAACAATGGAGAAAGCAAGCTAAATGGGGAAGAATGTGACAACTGAAGAGAGGGGGGTCCCATATGGCCTACAAGGCCTTCAACTCTATCTCTTTGTCTCTTAGCAAGGCCCCACCAGCCATGGCTGTCATCCATGGCCCCTTGGCAGCCCAAGACTTCCCTTAGAAGCTTCACCAAGTGGTCCAAATGTTCCCTCCCCCATGGCCTACGAATTTTAGAAACTTTCCCCAGATTGAATTCAATTTCCTTATTTGAATTCAATTGAAGCCACAAAAATTCAAGCAAGGTGCCATCATCCAATACAATATTTTTCCTCACCATTTGAACCAATTTGAATCCCAAAAAACGCAACCAAAAACGACCCTCAGATTTTCCTAGTCTAAAATACCCTTACTTTGAAATTTTGCCGAAAATATAGGTTTGCAAAAACATCTTCAGAGGATGAGTCGATGGTCTTAAAATAACTCATGACATGACAAAACTTTCAATTTATGAAATTGGGTTTAAATTCGCGGTTAATTTTAATTTGGCACGATTTTAGCATGACTTAATTTATCGGGTAGCTTTTATGAATTTTTAGTATAATTGACCCGTGGTTGATCATTTTCAAGCCACGACATACATTTTCAACACATTAGCGACTCTCGGTTGTAATGAAAATCTCGAGATTTCAAATATGGATACAGGTACTAAAACGACAAAAAAAAAAATCGATCTAGTGCCGATCGACAAGAATTTTGTAATTAGGTGGAATCACCTGCACTTAATCACAAGGTTTACTTGAGTTGACCTATCTCCGGTCTTTAATCGATTTCTAATTATGCCGTAATGACCCTTGCAGACAAGCATGATCAAGTAGTCGATTTCTAGTCGAATTCTCAAATCTATTGCGTTAAAATCCCTTAAGAGCTTCACCTGATAGACTAGTTATCCCGTGAATGATCAGCTTAGAGAATAGAACTATAGGCGCGTCGATAAAAAGCCCGATTCATTTAATTGAAAACAGAACTGGAAATTCAGGATGTTACGCCACTAGTACTTATCTACTCAACCCACACTGGAGCGAGGAATCTGATTCTCTGACTCACCCACTTTCTGAAGGGATTCCTACTCTGATACCATGTGTCACGAGCCAATAGTTTCCTTGGCTGTGGAACAACTCGTGCGGCGCCTGGCGAGCGGAATTTGCCAGGCTAGCCTTCTTTATATAGTTGTTCCAACGAACAATACGGTGAATAGCTTCTCTGTATGTGATCGTACCATGCTCAGTTTCACTCGAGCGTCTAGTCCATCAAGTAAGATAGCAAATCTCATTAGGCTCAACAACTAATTTCAGCCTGCCATTGCCTCATCAAGAAAATGGCATCAGCTCCTGACCAATTTGTGCATAGGAGACCAACCCTACCTTTAGAGCTCATAAATGATATAATCTTTTTATCCTAGAACTTATAGCATCAACCGTTCTGACGCCACTCCCATGGACAAGTTGGGTTCGTCCCTTCTGCCTCTTCACTCTTCACACAATAACCTAAAGTACCGCTTACAAGTGTCGCGAGTATGGGAGGATTCACGGACCGTGACATTCTCCCCCACTCAATTTCACAACACCATCGTTGCGATTTGTTTTGTCGCTCCCTTGCATCCCTTAACCATTGATGCGCCACTTTTGGGATTTCACATCGAATGGTCACGCTACCCAAACAAAGCAGGTTTTGCTCCATTGGTAGCCTCTTTTGATCTCAGCTGTTCAGGCCCTTCTCGGTCACCTGCATTTTCTTTGGCAAGTGTGGCATTTTTTGCCAACCGCATCTTTTGGCAGCACCATTTTTTTCTACTAAGCATCTTAACCCCAACAAGCCAAATGGAGGGTCCTTTCCTTGTTGAAAACGTGGCAGTAGACCTCTTCTTCGAATTCATCGATCGATCCAGAAACAGTATCCCTATTCAGCGAGAATTCGGTTCTTTTCCAACTCCCTATCAACTCAGCGAGGAACCGACTCGTTCTAGTGCCCATATTATCATCCTAGAAGCTTGTTCAAGAGCCGCATTTTGTCTGAGCACCTTTTTCCCTGGCGATTCACTCTCCACCCTCGTAGGACCGGTACCATTAGTACTTATCTGCTCAACCCACATTAGAGCGAGGAGTCTGATTCTCCGACTCACCCACTTACTGGAGGGATTCTTACTTTGATATCATGTGTAAGGGCGACAGTTACCTTGGTCGCGGAATGACCCATGCAGTGCCTGGCGAGCATAATTCACCAAGCCAAGCCAAGTTTCCTTCTATAGTTGTTCCAACGAACAATACGATGAATAGCTTCTCTGTACGAGATCGTACCGCTCCTAGTTTCGCTCGGTCGTCTAGTCCATCGAGTGAGATAGCAGATCTCATTAGACTCAACAACTAGTTTCGGCCTACCATGGTCTCATCAGAAGAGCGCATCAACTCCTGACTAGTTTGTGCACGGGAGGCCAACCCTGCTTTCAGAGCTCCTAAGTGATATAATCATTTTATCCTAGAACTCCAAGCACCAACCGTCTTGACGCCACTCCCACGGACCAGTTGTGTTTGTGTCACGCCCCGAACCTCGAGCGCGCCAACATCCCACCATGGTCATGCAAATGCGACATTCCCAGGTAGTGTCGCCGACCCCATACATTTATTAATGCGCAAGCGGAACGTATTATAAAACCCCTGACAATAAAACACGGGATAGAAAAGCAGGAAGCAAAACCACAACATAACACTTTCATAGTTCAACAGAATCACAAACAGAGGTCTACGGCCAAAAGTCTACAAAAGACAGGCTCTTAAAAATGAATTGTCCTACGACCTACAAGTTGGACACGTTCTCCAATCTTAGGCTTCACATCTGCAACTCCTCAAGGCCAACCAAAGCTATCTGGCCACTCCGTCCACCGGGGACCTGAAATTTTAATCCCACAACCGGGATGAGATGATGTCTCAGCAAGTTAAACCCCCTAAACCCCTATTAGAAAGAAAATACGCCCCGGGTGGCCTAGCCATATCACACAGAAGACTTACCTCGCCTCAGCCTTCATCTGCAGGTTAGCACCATTTATATAATTCAACCACATACAATTATGATAACCAAACAACCGTGGCACAATCACATTATCAAAACAATTCAACCACTTGGATCGTCTCAGCGATCAATCAACTCGGCCGATTACATGTCATTCTAGCAAATCAATCATTGCTCTCAATCCCGACCTTATAGGAAGGTTTAACAATCAGCGGAAATCACAGCCCCACTCGGCACGACCTGTAATCAGGTGGTAATTCACGGCCTCATCAAGCACGACCTCTAATAGGTGGTTTATCACGGCCTCACTGGGCACGACCTCTCATAGGTGGTTTATCACGGCCTCACTGGGCACGACCTCTCATAGGTGGTTTATCACGGCCTCACTAGGCACGACCTCTCATAGGTGGTTTATCATGGCCTCACTGGGCACAACCTCTAATAGGTGGTATTTCACGGCCTCATCGGGCATGACCTCTTGTAGGTGGTTTTTCACGGCCTCATCGGGCACGACCTTTCCTAGGTGGTACATCACGGCCTCACTGGGCACGACCTCTCATAGGTGGTTTATCACGGCCTCACTGGGCACGACCTCTCATAGGTGGTTTATCACGGCCTCACTGGGCACGACTTCTAATAGGTGGTATTTCACGACCTCATCGGGCACAACCTCTTGTAGGTGGTTTTTCACGGCCTCATCGGGCACGACCTTTCCTAGGTGGTACATCACGGCCTCACTGGGCACGACCTCTAATAGGTGGTCAATTACAGCCAATCTCCCATCAATTTCTACACTTAGGATTTCATAAAGAATCCCTATAAATCGCAATCACACTCAATTTGCCACAATCAATCATCAAATTCAAATTCTAAATACACAGCAGCGATCAACACGAAATTCTGAGAGAATAAGGTTCCCAAATAATTTTCAGAATTTATTAAATAATTTAATTTATTCCGAAAATAATTAAATAATAATATCCATATATTTCACGATTCAAGCTCAATTTATAACATCCAATCATCAATTTCAAAATCTGACTACACAGCAACGACCGGCACGAAATTCTGAGAATTTAAGGTCTCGACAAAATTTTCGGAATTTAATAAATAATTAAATTTATTCCGAAAATAATTAAATAATATTTTATTAATTTCGAATAAAATATATTATTAAATTATATAATAATTTCGAGACATTTAAATAAATCAAAATTAAATTCATTTATGTCAAATCAAGGCTTATTTTAAATAAACCTACTTACCCTTAATTAAGCACACTTTAAATTAAACCACAACCTTAATCAAATCTACTCTTAATTAACCTAAACTAACAACCTAATAATACTTAACATAAACTAAACCTCCCTAAGCATAATTAACCCTCTAAGCTAGGTTTAGTGAGTTAAACTCACCGGATTAGCGAACCGAGCGGACCAAAACGACGGGGACGACGCGGGGATCGACTTTCCTCAAAGCGGGCCGAGCATCCGAGCTCGGGAAGGCGGCCAAAACGGGCCAAGACCGGGCTGCCATACCCATTTTTCCAGCTGCTGTCCACTGCTAGTTAAGGCCGAGAAAGGGTAGATCCGGTGCTTGGATGAGATGGGGAAGGACCGAGGAAGGTTAAGGGGTCGAACCGGACCTAGGCGGGGCCCGAACGGTGGCCGGAGGTGGCCGAACGGCTCCGGCACGGGCTGATGCAGCAGCTGCGAAGCGAGCTGAGGCGGAGCGGAGACGGTGCAACGGCGGGCCTGCAAGCGCGCGCAAGCGGCGCGGGAACGGACGCACGGCGGCGGTGGCGACGGCGGCGTGCGGGCGGGTGGCCGGCCATGGCTGCTCCTTCTTCTTCTCTGCAAATTTTTCTGGTCCTTCGCACCAAGAAGATGGAGGAGAAACCAACAGAAGGGAGAGAGGAAGGAGAGAGGAGGAGAGAGAAGGATGGGGGGCCATTTCTTTTCTTTTTCTTTTTCTTTAATCCAACAAAAGTGGCCCACCATGACCTCATGGATGATGTCATACTCCACTCACTCAAAACTCCCACAACCTTATTCTAATGGGTCCAAATTTCATTTTCCGCCGGGGTCCAATTCTTGTACACTAATTTCTCCAATTCCATTCAATTCTCTTCCAATTGAGTCCAATTGAAGTCCATAAAATTAATCCAATGTCACCACACTTCAATTCACATCCTCACTTGGCCATAGAACCAACTTAAGTCCCAAAAGCACGACCAAAGACGAGCCTACTATTTCTCGAGCCAAATTAGCCATTTTCGGATTTAATTTGCCAAAGAACTCTGATTGCATGAAAAATCTTCCAAAGATAAGTCAATGATCCTAAAATGATTTGTGACACACCCAGACTTCCAATTTCTGAATTCAATCTCAATTCCACGGTTAATTTCACTTTGGCACGATACTAGCGCGGCCCAACCTACCGGGTAGCCTTTAGAAATTTTCACGCATTTGACCTGTGGTTGATTATCTCAAGCCACAATGTACATCTTTGAAACATTGGCGACTTTCGGTTGTCGGGGTAATCTCAAGGTTTCAAATACGAACACAGGGTACCTAATCGATAGAAAAGTCGGTCCAGTGCCGATCGACAAGAATTGTGTAATCTGGTGGAATCACCCACACTCGATCACATGCCTTTGTCGAGTCAACCTATCTCCGATCTTTAATCGATTTTAATTGTGCCGTAATGACCCTTGCAGACTAGCTCGATCGAAAGGTCGCTTCCTGGTCAAATTCTCGAGTCTGATGCATTAGAAACTCTTAACAGCTTCACCCGATAGACTAGTTTCCACATGAGTGGCCAACTCAAGGAAAAGAACTATATGCGTGCCAACGAAATGCCCGTCTCAATTTATTGAAAATAGGATTAGAAAATCGGGATGTCATAGTTTGTCTCCTCTGCCTCTTCACTCTTCGCTCGATAACCCCAAGCACCGCTCACAAGTGTCACGAGTACAAGAGGATTCATGGACCGTGACACAAGCCTCTTGAATGGCGGGAGACTGGAGAGTGTGGATGGGTATTGAATTTTATGGACGTACGAGTAGTTTGGAAAATAAAATTGCAATTTGGTAAATTATGTGCGGGTGAGAGCAACTTAAAATCTTTTGTAAAAGTGTGGATGATATTTGAAGGTTTTGAAACGTGAGAAATATATTTGATGTGAGAAATAAAGTTGAAGATGGTTTTCATTTTTTTTTTCTTTAAGAAAATTTAGCTGGCCTTTAACACACACAAGCAAACCCTAGTTTCAATCTCTCTTTTTCTAGAAGCCAATTTGATCGAAGGCATCTATTTAAATTCGATTCCTTACTATATCGATACAATTCATCATACCATAACGCGTGATCAATGCCATGTTTGGCTTGGGCAACCTATCCACGTTTGTGTTCACGCATTAACTTGATCACAAGATCAATTGGGTATTTTATAAGTCTGTTGTATATCTATCATAAGGTGAGTTTTCTCATCATTAACTAAAAAAGGAAAAAAGGCACGCTTTGGTGAATGTTGTACAAACATATGTAGTATACCATTCCTCTAGAATAATTAGACCAAGCTTTGGCAAAACCAAATAAAAGTAATATTTGCCAAAGCAAATTATGCATTTTGAAGAAAGAGATCGCCAGTAGATTCAGAATTTCTATTCTCTTTTGCTGGAATATTGAAAGATTGTATGATAAATAATTATAAAAGAAGAGAGGGGAAGCCCCGAAATCGAAAGCCGAGAGGTGACAATAGAGATTGACGAGAGGCTCAATACAATACAATACAATACCCCATACTCTAAGCAAAAAGGGGGTTGTTCTTGCTCAACTTTCGATACATGAGATATACGGTCTACCGCCAGTGGAATCCGGACGCCAACTGTGCATTATAAATGGAAACTTGATGTTAATGTAGTTACCGAAAGATTAACTCATACATTGAAATGATAAATTAACTCATAAAAAGGTTCAATTAAGGGCTCAAATTATCAATACAAATGGACATCTCGAAATATAAATTTGAAAAATCACTAGGATTCGCCCCAGTAGCCAGGGAGAGATGGGGTGGGGACGCGTAAGTTTCAGGAGTGGGTTTCGACTCCCACGCCCTGCAAGAGGCAGGGCAAAAGTCTGAGAGTGAATAAAACGAATTTTCGCTCTAGTTATCATATATTCATAAATTTCCAATATAATCATAACAGAGTCAATAATTTCACAAAATAATGTAGTGTGTTACGATGAATCTTTTTTCACATTTGATGCTATCTTTATCTCTATCACGTAACAGTTCGTGATTTACTTTTTCCAAATTCACTTTTCATAAAATATGTAATTTTCTAATGGCACTTAAATTGGCATTGTAGAGTAAAAGAAATGGATATCAAATACATTTATACCATGTGGCTAGAATAATCTAACGCATAAAGAACCCTAAATACAATTTATCAAATAGTTTTTTTTAAACAAATTCCTCTAATAGTTTGATCGTTCATAAATGATACACCTAGACTCATTACTTCGAGAAACAATAATATTCAAATAATAGGTCGATAATACAATATACTTATTTTTTTTGAAAAGTTTTCATATCTACGTGCGCCTGCCTCACAAAAAATAGAGCAAACAAAAAAAATCGTAATAACATCGTGGAGCGATTGTAATATAATTTATGTACGCTTCCCAAACATGGTGGAGCAATGGTAATAACATGCCGGAGGATTAAAAAAAAAAATTGATAGAACATAATGAGCAAGTAGTATAAAAATGAATGACAATAGTCGTTCCAATATGATTCTCTCAAACAAAAAAATTTCCAATCTTCCAAAAAAGAAATTGTTTTCCATATATGTGCAATTCATCTTTTGTTTTGCCTTGAACTTTTTTGTGGTAGCTATATCAACACAAACCAAGAATTCCATATACAGTGTTCCGATTGTGGAATTTGGGTTTCCATAGGGAGTGTACCAAATATAATTATTATAAATATTTATCGTGTTTTCTTTCATCCCGGATTGGACAAACCTTGTCAAACAAATCATATGATCAGTGGGTTACAATATGGACATTATTAGTTTACATGTTAAGTGAAAATTTTATTTTGATAATATCCATAACTTATAGCTTACCAATTACAATCACTTTGAAAGATATCCTGAATAAAAAAAAGTAAAAAAAAAAAAATCTAATAACAACCTAGAAGGGTGCAAAGTGCACTTTGTTTCAAATAAAGTCCTAAAATGACCTAGTTAATATCAAATAGGAATTTGAGCTCATCTGCCAGCTAAATCTTGGCTGGTCGCAAACTTTTCTAGTCATCACCGATTGCATTTTCATCCAAAACATTCTCCTTTCATTTTCCTTTCTTATGTTCATATTCTTGGTTCTTTTCCTTTCCTTTCTCTTCCTTGCCATTATTTTCCCTTTCATTTTAGCCATTCTCATTGTCTCTCATCTCTCTCTGTTCGTCACTCACGAACGGTAACAGAGTTGCCGAGCAAAAATTTAGTCTATTATTGGAGTTTGTTCTTCCTCACGAACAGGTCCAAGCTCGAGTCACCACCGCCTGTTTCGCTCCTTGAAGGTTGCTGCACGACATTTCCAACAGTTCGAATTTTATTTTACATAATACAACCGTCGAATTCACGTGGTCTCTCTCGCAAACTGTGTGGATATGTATTAAAATGTTCCATAAATGAAACCGATCAACATGAAAATGTATCGGTCCCATTAAACCCTTAAGCCTTGTTGTCAACTTGAGCACAACATATACTACAAGCTCTTGTTGCACGCACTTATTGCTTAAACGCAATCTTTGGGATTGATCATCTATTCAGCCTTCGAGAGCTCCACCGGTAAGTCAAGCTCCATTTTATAGTCCATCCAAAGTTCATCAACAGTCTTGCCGAGCATCACTGAGAAAAATTCATCGCTGTAATCATCCTCCATCAAACTGTCGAGCGACGAAACCATTCTTGAGGCCGTTGCAATAGTCGAGGAAATAGGCCGTGACGGCGTAACTCTCGTCCCAGCGCAAACCCGAGCCCCTTTGAGCCCATTTCTTAGGGGCCAACCCGGCCCTGAGTCTCATGTAGTCGGCGATGCCATTGACCAGGCCTCTGGGGGCCTTCCCGTTCCCGTACTGCTGCCACACGTGGGTCATCTCGTGGAACGAAATTTTCCAAAAACTCCAGTCTTGCGTCGCCATGGTAGTTCTGGATGCGCTCGGCGTTGGTCAAGATGGTGTCTTTGAGAGTCCTTGAGACTAGGGTGGGATGGGCCGGACGGAAGCGATGGATGACCAGTGCACCTGGTCATGGTCCTTCCTCTCGCCGATCGACTCATTGAAGGTCAGCCAAATGAAGCTTGAGGCGGCTCTCATGAGCTGCCTAGTGTAGAAAAGCCCCGATTTCGGTCTTGAACCGGTTGCATCCGGTTATGTGGCCGGTCCGATCGACGACTCGGTACTTCACCGCGTGAGCTGGCGGGAAGGCGACAAGGAAAAGGAGGGCGACGCCCAAGAAATGAGTGCGAGACATTTTTTTATTTGGCGAGTTTAAGATTTAAGAGCTTGTCAATTTATAATGGGTAGCCCGACCAAGGATCGTGCTAAAGAATTATATTGAAGAAAATGATAAAAAGAGAAGCATCAAATTCTAAGATATCTGCGAGGCCCCCAATGTTGGATGTCTAAATGTCGGTAAGATTCATGCGAAAAGTTGTCCTTTGTTGGTTTTGCATTATTCAGCCGCATAATCTTTGTCATTTTGGAATCTAGAGCTAACCATTTTCCCCAGTGGAATGGATATGGAATGGATAGGTCAGGCGCTCGATACTATCTGGATATTGCTTACGAAACTCTTCACTAAATCAAGATAGATGAATTATATTTTCTTGACCATTTTCCCCAGTGGAATGGATATGGAATGGATAGGTCAGGCACTCGATACTCTCTAGATATCACTTACGAAACTCTTCACTAAATCAAGATAGATGAATTATATTTCTTGGGACAATTTCAAATTGATATCATTTTCTTGGAAGATGACCTTGAGTGACTCTGTCTTAAATAAGACCTTAAAAAATAACCAATATAGTCTCAATATAGAGTCGAGCACACCGGTTGGCCAAATATTGGCTGGCAGCAAGCTTTCAAAGTCATGAGGTGGGCATTTTCATCTAAAAAAAATTTCTTTTTCTTTTCTTTTGTGGCCTTTCTTATGTTCGTCTTCTTTGTTCTTTATTTTGTTTTTTCCTTTCATTTCTGCCGTTGTCACTTCTCTGTCATCTCTCTCTTCATCCCTCACGGCTGTTGCGGCTCCACACCACACCACTCGGCCGCCTCACACTCCACCAGCAAAGCCCTACGCCGAGGAGCCTGCCTGTTTTTCCCTCTACATGGCATCCCCTCTGTAGATGGTTAGACTTGCCAAACGGATGAATTAGACCAAATTTGGATCAGGCGACTCACATTGATCAATTAACTCGTTTATGATAAATTTGTCACTAATGTAAATTTATTTACTTATATCCAACTCATACCCGACCCCACTCATTGTTAGAACATTTCTATATTTAGCCAAATCTAGAAAAAATTATTTCTTATGATTTAAAAGAAAGTTATATTGTTAAAACACTCCCATATAATTACAAAATTAATGGATTAATTTTACAATTTTCTTTTCAAATTGAGACTTCTTTTATTTCATGAAAAATGTGATATTTTTTTAAATAATAATATTTATTTCAATATATTTCATAAATTGAAAAAATATTTTTTGCTTAGTATAGAAAATCTGATTTGATTTTATGTGCACCTCTTTTGAGTATTTTTATTTTAATTTATTTTATTTTTAAAAAATAGAATTTTTAATTCTTTTTTCTTTTTCTTTTCTTTTTTCATTTTTGTCTTTTTTTCTTCTTTTTTTCTTTTTCCTCCTTTTTACCCCGTCACTGGCCACAGTGACTATGGCTAGCAACAAGCGAGTTCCAGCCTCACTGTCACATCCCAATCCTCCGAACTCGTGCCCATCTCTACTTAGTCGATATAATAGCGATGTCCCAAGACGCATCACCGACCTATTTATTTTAATAGACGCATGCGGAAGCAGATATAAATCTCCAAACAATAAAACAATGGAATAGAAAAGCAGGGCCAAATTTTTCAAACCACAACAAGTCTTTTTATAAACAAACAGTTTATACACAAGACCAGGCTTGTTACAAAAATTGCCGGCTCATAAAAAAGGAACTGTCCTATGACTAACTAGTCATACAGGTTCACCAATTATGCTTCTTCTACCTTCCCAAACTCCAGGACTTCCGACTCTTCACGGTCGTCACCTAAAGACCTGAAAATGTTATCCCATAATGAGGTGAGACTACGTCTCAGTAGGTTCAACCCCCTAAGACCAAATTAGGAAGAAAATTATGCCCTAAGGGCTACCTAAGCACAACTAGGCATTAGAGGACTTACCTTAGCCTCAACTCCTTCCTATAAATTAGTTCAATTCATAAATACTGACAATCACATCATCCAATCAATCAGACCGACTCATCGATTAATCGACTCAATCGATTACATATCATCGAGACCATCACACGGTCACCTTGATTATTCATTCTCAACTCTTAGCCATGGCCTAACAGGCACAACCTAGATTAAGTGGTCATCACGGCCCCACTGGCAACTTTTCTAGGTTTAGTGGTATCACAGCCCCACTCAGCAATTTTCTATATTTAGTGGCATCACGGCCACACTCGGCAATTTTCGATATTTAGTGATATCACAACCCCACTTGGCAATTTTTGATATTTAGTGATATCACAACCCCACTTGGCAATTTTCGATATTTAGTGGCCTCACGGCCCTACTTGGCAACTTTCGATATTTAGTGGCCTCACAGCCCCACTTAGCAATTTTCGATATTTAGTGGCATCACGGCCCCACTTGGCAATTCTTAGATTTGGTGAGATTTAGTGGTATCACAGCCCCACTCAGCAATTCATAGACTTTGTGAGATTTAGTGGTATCACGGTCCCACTTGACAAATTTTAGATTTATACCCACATTAATCAATTTTTGGGATAAATTCTCATAATCACCAATTTCACTCAATTATCACAAACTAGTGATTAAATAAACAAAAAGCACTACTGAACTCAGCATAAAATTCCGATCACCAGCCATTCCAGTTGAATTTCCGGAAAATAATTAATTAATTAATTACGAAAAATATTAAATAAATGTAATAAATCCAACTTAGGCTCGTTATAGCCTAATTGAAAGCCAAGATGAGCCTGAAAAATTTCGAGACTCGTTAAATAAATACTAGAGTCTATTTCCTCGCTAATTGCGCTAACTAACCACCTAACATGCATTGGCAAATAATTAAATTCACTAATCTAGTCTAATATAACCACGTAATCCATCTTAGTTTAAACTAATCAACCCCTAAGCATAATTAACCTACTAAGCAAGGATTAGTAGTTAAAATCACCACATTTGCAAGCCGGTGAGTCCACCGCAACGCGGAGGCGAGCGACAATCCTCCAAGCGACGACACCAACGGAGGCCAAGAAGGGCTCAGAAACGGGCCACGAAGTCCTAGACTCCTTGTTGGTTTATTTATGCTTTTGCTCTTGCTGGACAAAGGAGAACAAAGGCTAAACGGCGAAGAAATGGGCCGATCAGAGCTCCGACGAGTGAGTTGTCGGCAACCGGTGGCTCCCAAAGGTCTAGGGGGTCTTGTTGGAGGTTGGAATGGGCAAAGGAAGGGTTGGAATGGGAGAAAAATGAAGAAAAATGCGAAACATGCTAACCAATGGGTGAACCAACGGATCAGCGACTAGTGGCTTGCAGTAGCCGTACAGGACTACTGGCGGCTTCATTCAGGGTGAAGTCAGGCTCTTTGGAATGTTCTAGATGTACTAGTCATGGTGATGGGTGGATCGTTGGCTAATTCATCTGAGAAGACCACTTTCAACTCAGATCTTTGGCGAAAGGTCAGTTGGAGCAGAAACTGAAATAAAGGAAAACAGAGGAGGAAAATGGTCCAGTGGGCGTGCGGCTTGGTCGAACGACATAGGGGCTTGCTTCTCTGGTTTTCTCAAGCTTCTAAGCACCCTCAACAATGGAGAAAGCAAGTGATTGAGGAAGAAGAAGGCTGCTGCAAGAGGGGGGCCACTTGGTTCACATTTTCCTCTCCTTTGTCCCCTTGACCATCCTCGGCCATGTCTGGTTTCCTTGGTCACAATCCAGCCACCCATGCTCCCCATCTAGAAGCTTGAAATGGTTTAAAAGTTGTGGGGGTGGGGGACATACGAATTTGCTTGATATTTCCTGCAATTGGTCACTTATCGTTCCTCAAATCAACTCAATTCGGCCTCAAGAAATCCCGTTATCTAGTCAATAATCAAATTGGTATTTTTTTCTCACCAATTGAACCATCTTGTATCCCAATTGCGCGATCAAAAACGTTCCCTGGCTTTTTCTGGACAAAAAAAACCCTAGGACGACTTTTTCCTAAAAAGTCTCAAGTTGCAAAAAAAATATTCTGAGACTGAGTCAAAGTTCCTAAAATTTATTATGACATGAAAGAACCTTCAATTTTTGAAATCGGATTCAAATTTGCGATTAATTTCAATCCGGCTCGATTTTAGCGTGACCTAAGCTACCGGGTAGCTTTCAGAACTTTTTAGAGTGAAGGACCTGTGGTCAATTTTCTTTGAGCCACAATGAACCCTTCGACACAATGGCGACTCTCGGTGGTGGTGAAAATCTCGAGATTTCAAATACGAACATAGGGTATCAAAACGATAGAAAAATCAAACTAGTGTCGATTGATGAGAATTTAGCAATTTAGTAGTGTCACCCACGATTAGCCACACATCTCAGTCGAACCAACCTATCTCTGATCTCAAATCGATTTTTAACTGTGTTGTAATGGTCTCTAAAGATAAACATGGTCGAGAAGCCGATTCCTAGTCGAATTCTCAAGTCTATTGCCTTAAAATTTCTTAATGACTTCCCTATATAGTCTAGTTATCTTGAGAGTGATCAACTCTAAGAACAGCTCTATAGGTATGTCAATGAAATGCCCGATTTATTCAATAGAAAACATAATTGAAAATTTGGGATGTCACATTCGCCACAAGTCGTCAAGACTTGAGCTCATCCGATTCCGACAAGTTAAGTCTCGCTGGCGAGGCCCAACCTTGACAAATTCAATGAGGTCGAGCTTACCTCAAGCCGATGAGGCATGGACCTCACCCTATCAAGGTCACCAGTGTGATTGAGTGGCGGCTCTAAACCTCAGCAAGGGTCAACCACCGGATTTCATTGGGAAAGAAGTAATAATAAAAAATTATTAAAAATCAAAAATTAAAATAAATAAAAATGTTAGAAAGTGTTTAAAGAGGATGATATATCCTTAATGGGTGGACTCAACTAATAACCTTTATAAGCTAAATGGTTTGTAAATAGTTTAAAGACAAACTCATTTGCAACCCATTTTTCATTAGACTTACATACAACACAAACCCATTAACAACTCATTTATGAAACTCAACTAATCTATATATGACTCATCTTATTAAATATGGTTAACCTTGAGGTGTGATGAGTTGAGCAGCGGCCGCATCATGATGACCGCTTTACTGGGCGGCCTAAGCCTCTGGCAACCCCAGATTCGGGGTCGCCTGAGGTTGGGGACTAGCTGCCTTTTGAGATCGCTGCCTCGCCCCTAGCCTATTTAGAGAAAGAGAGAGTGGGGAAGGCGGGCCGGCGACGGGGCGTGGGCTGGACAAGATTTAGATGATAACAAAACTAACTTCAAACATTTGGTAGTTTATTTATGTATGTAGAGGCTTACGTTTAAATCATAGTAATAGGATATTTTGAGATCATTCATGTAAAAAATTACGGACTAATTCCCTCAATAGATTGATGAGATAATGTAATAATAGAAGATCCAATTGACAACCCAGATTGGACCAAGGTTCTACACCTTTCGGTCAAGAAATTTCGCCGAGATTTTTTATAGATTATTTCATTGCAACATATGTCCGGATTTGGAGTTCATAAGTTGGAGAAAACTCGGCCTGAAATTACATAGCTGAGAGATGCAAAAGCAAGAGGATTGGGGCATTATTGAGCGGTTTTTGAGTCGGTCTCCTTTTAAGTTTGTAATAATACCCATTTAAGAATTGTTCTTAAAATAAGAGTGACAAAACCATTTATAAATACACAAGAGAAGTGGTTATACTTGGAGTGAGGACGTTTTTTTAGGTGAGAGACAAGGTATGAGAGGGACTCTTTGTAAACACTTAGAGGTAGGTGTGGTTTATGGTTTGGGGAGAGGATCTGCCGTGTTCTGTGTATAAGGTGTGAGAACAACCATCGGAGGGTTCAATGGTTACTTAGTCTATAGGTTGGTTTCTATAGAAAGAAGTCAGGTTCTGCGATGTAGCAGGTTCTACACTTCTAACAAGGTGTTATTTGTACTCTTGACATAATTAAAGAAATTTGGCTTATTTGGGCAGCTAGAGTTGGAAGAAAGGAGTAGGCACTCCCAAGTTGAAACTCTATAAATCTCATTTTCGATGCCTCTTTCCCTGAACTATTCAATTTCCGTTGTTCATATTGCTAGATCACTTTGCGAGTAGAAGCACGATGAGATTGATTCTAATCCGTATATTCTTGATATGCCAATTCACCCCTCTTAATTGCTTATTAGTGCCTAACACAAACCACCTTACTCATTAAGAAAGTGCTCTAATGAGCGGATATAAATTTGCCAAAAATAATATAAGCTGGGTTAAATGCATTTTATATGCTCATTGATCAAGGGTGAATGGATGTAGCTAAAGCGTGGAAGGAGAATTGCCCAAGATTGTTGTGCTTTATTCATCTTACTACCTTGCTGCTACCTCAGTTTCACTTAAAAGATTAAATCATCGAGTTATGATTTTAACTCCATGATTTCTAATCACTCATTTTTACTCCAATTAATCTACGCATGATTTTTCTTTATTCCATGCCTCACATGTAAAATCAACATTATTTCCGTCACGAGTCAGCCTATTACCCTGAGACGCCACCCCCCCCCCCCCCCCCCCTCTTTCTAGGTGTCTCTGCACAATTGATTTCCATCGGAATTTCCGACTATTCTCAATCGGTACATACACGCCTTCATCCGTCGGCTTCTTGGACAGAGCTGTATTGGCATATCTCACTGAACAATTTAAGCAAGAGCTCGTTGACATAACGAGCTACTTGAACTCACTTTAGCTCAAAAAAATTAAATGCCTCATTACCAATCATGCATTATCAATTCCTCTTCTTCTTTTTTTCACACATGCGATCAACACACCGTGTTATCATACTAAGAGATCCTATTAGAAAAAAAAAAAATTCATGGTAGTGTCGCAACTTCGTAGTTTCTACACAAGATAGGAATGTGTGCCAAACATTAATTTATAGTTTCGGTGACATGGTGTACAATCTCAGCTTGAATTTTTAGCACAACATTTTTTCCTCTTGGTGTGCAATCTTAGCTTGAAAAGTATCTTTCTGCCGACCACGTACGATGATCTTATCATGGGAAACATGGCAAAAATTCTTCTCTGTCAAGTATACTCACAGCTACATTAGGCATCGGCATCTTCAGCAACCTTGTACAAATTAATGATTCACTATAATAACTTCCATAAAGAAACTATCTATTGCAAGCTTCTTAGAAGAGGGAGTTCCCGAGATGAATAGATCATTATATATATAACAGTACCATGTTCACTTTCCTGCATCTCTCCATCAATTCATGCAAAAACCTTAATGTATCCTTCCTAAGGGAAATGTCTCCTCCTCTTTCTCTTCTATGCTCTCTTCATCGTCGCTGCAAGTCTCAAACTAGTTCAAGCGGTAACATATCAAGTAGTGGACAACACAGGCAACATAACTGGTTGTAACCGATTCCAGACAGAGATCAGAGTGTTCTACACCAAGCAACTCCTGAAAGCCGCCTCGAGCTTCATTTGGCTAACGTTCAATGAGACACAAGCGGAGGGAAAGGACTATGACCAAGTCACATTAATAGTCCAGAGGTTCCCCCCAGCTCCTCTAACCATAGTCTCCAGCACCATCAACAATACAATCGTCATCAACACCAACTATATTCAGAACTACTCCAGCGACGCACGGCCAGAGTTCACTGGGATCCTGTTCCACAAGGCCACGCGCGTGTGGCAGTGGAAAGGCAGCGGGAAGGCCCTGGTCGGGCTCATTAACGGTGTGGCAGATTACGTGAGGTTGAAGGCCGGTTTGGCCACGAAAGAGTGGCCAAAGAAGGGCTTGGGCGGGAGGTGGGGCAAGGGTTTCGTCATCACGGCTTATTTTCTTGATTATTGTAATGGTCTCGAGACCGGTTTTGTGGCGGAGCTGAGTGGGCTGATGGCGAACGACTAGAGCGATGGCTATTTCCACACGTTACTCGGAAAAACCGTTGATGAGCTTTGGACTGACTATAAGTCACATTTTGGAAGCTGAAATAAAGAAGAGCCCAGTGTTTCTGTGTTTCCTCTAATAAGCTGACCGAATGAGGTTGCTTGCGTGCTAAGATTGCACTTCGATAAGTTCTATGGGAAGAACGTTTTCTTGTTTATCGGTGGTGTTGAAGACAATTCCAAGTATGAAAAGCAGAATTTAATGAGGTTTTCTCTTTAAAAAAAAAAAAAGGTTAACATCATGAAAAACCTCAAATCTAATAACTTTACTCAAAACTAATTTTTTAACTACAAAAAACCTCAAACTAGTAGATTTGTGGCAAATTTACCATCCGTTAATTTCTATTAAATTGGATTAATGACATAAATTAGTACACACTTGGCAAACGGAGGGTGAAACCCCAAACTAGTATACCATCAACTACCTCGTGACATCAAACTCGGCAATATGATGGTAAAAATTTAACGAAAATTAATAGATAGTAAATTTATTACAAGTGTATCAATTTGGATTTTTTTGTGATAAAAAAATTAATTTTGGATAAATTTATTACAAATATACCAAATTGGAGTTTTTCATAATATTAACCCTTAATAAAATCAGCATTAAGCCACATGACTATGGGCTTGATGGTTATGTATAAAGAGAGTAAATTTTTTATGAAAAAGAAGTGATTACTTATGTGAACGGAGTGAATATACTGGTTAGTTATTAAATTAATGTGAATTGAATTGGTACTTGATGTAGAGAGAGTAGTGATTAATTTTAATGTGTATGTACTTTGATTTAAAGGTAATGATGAGACATTTCCAAAGCGAGATGAAAGGCACTTTTGGCGTAAATATACAAGATATCGTGCACTCGCTACGTGGACCCCTAATTTATAATTCAAGTTATTATCAACATTTTTGTGCTAACTTCAATTAGACAACATTTCAAAAGTGGGATAAATCTCACTTTCATGTTCCGTCCTAACTTAAATTCAAACTAAATTCAATTAGACACGAATGATGCGCAGAACCATGACAAAGGAGGTTGGATTGTCACCTCTGAGAAAAACAAAGTAAATTAAACAAAATCATTGTAAATGACACTAAGATCAATAGCGCCTAGCAAATATCCCGTGCTCGGACTGGATTTTACTGATGTTGGAATCTCAACATTGAAAAATCAATGACTTCTTATGTTAAGAAATAGAGATGTTAATTTAAAGAAAAATAAGAAAAGACAGGCTTAATATGTGCATCATCAGTCAACAAACGAAATTAAAACTCAGACAAAGTTTCAAACAGACGAAAAAGAAGGGAACTTGCCGTGATCCTCCATCCTCTTCCCAAGAAAATAGGAGAGGATTTGCCACGAGTGGCAAAGAAAAGAAAACTGACAAAATGGTCGGAAGAAAAAGTAAGAGACGAAGAAAGAAAGAGAAAAAGAAGAAAAGAAAAGAAAAAAGTCCGTTGATGAAAATGCGCCTGGCCATGTCTTGTAAAGTGCCACATAAGAACGAAACGCTCCGGTGAAGATTTGATCAAACGGTGAATTGGGGGTAATTTGAGATAAAGTGACTCACTTCAGGGATTTATTAGAGCAGACATTATCTCAAATAAATACTCACTTCAAAACCTTGTTTTAAAAACTTTTCACTGATTTCTTTTAGTGACCGATTCTATTTTTTAGAGGCCGTATTTTTGGAAATTAAAAGTGACACCAACTATCCAATTTTTTCTTTAAATTAAAAGTGGTAGGCGACAACAACCCTCGCCCAAGCGAGGCTAGCCCACACGGCCATGGCCTGTGGCCAGTTACTAGCAAAAGAAAGAATGAAGGCAAAAAAAAGGAAATATATAATAAAAGGTCCAAAAATATTAAAATATTACTAAAACTATCCATTGCAGAGCCGGTAATGCCATATAGGCCAGCTGGTGTTCACATCATAAGTATATGGTCAAAATTAGTTGGAATGAATGAATTGGCATTTGATCAAAAGTTTTAAGATTAAATTGGCACAATTAAAACATTTAGGACTAGCACAAATGTAATAGGTTTATGATTTTTCTAGCACTTTACCTGAGAATTGTAACTCTATAATTCTCCAATCATTTAATATGTCATTTCTAGTCGGGTATTACAGTGAATTAGGTATCGACGCTCGGACTGGGACACGTAGATCTCTCATATTCTTTAATGTTCATCCTTGACTTTTCCAGTGATTCCATTCTCTTGCCTTGATTTAATTAAAAGATTCGTTAATTTTCACTTCGTTTGACAACTACTTCTTTGAAAATTACTAGTTTGCATTGCATGTGCTTTGTTTTTTACGTTTGACCCCACTATAAGTCCGTGCTTATCGACATTGACAACTCATGTTAGGTTTTTGTCTATGGGCCACGCATTCAAATATTCGCTTGAAAATTCTTACGATCTCATGCATTTTCATTAGTCTAATAAAATATTCTCAAAGCAGGCACTGACCAAACGGCCTACCTCGCCGCGGTCAACTCAAGCACGCATTATCCCTGCTGACTTCCCACTCGCCGATGCAAACGAAGTCCTCTATCAGGAGCTCGATTCATGCAGATCGACTCCGTCGGTCGACCCTTTTCAAACACATGGAAAGAACCGTCGTTAAGATCGTCGTTGATTGCCCAAAGCACAACATCGTTTACTATTCAGCTCAATCGATGCGTACGAAGTCCTCTATAGGAAGCTCGATTTATGCGGGTCGAGTCTGTCGGTGGACCCTTTTCAAACACATGGAATGAATCATGTTAAGACCGTCGTACATTGCCCAAAGCAGTAAAGCACAACATCGTTTACTATTCAGCTCAATCGATGCGTACGAAGTCCTCTATAGGAAGCTCGATTTATGCGGGTCGAGTCTGTCGGTGGACCCTTTTCAAACACATGGAATGAATCATGTTAAGATCGTCGTACATTGCCCAAAGCAGTAAAGCACAACATCGTTTACTATTCAGCTCAATTGACCTTTGCTGCCCATGTGCTTTACGTTATTTGACCTTAGCACTCATGTTACATTATAAATATGAAAAAGTTAGATGGCGCACGTAAAGTGGTGTAAAGGCAATCTTCGTGTTCCACTCCAAATTCAAACCCCGTTTTGTTCTAACAACGTACGACTCATTCTCTAAACACAATCCTGCCTACCTCTCTCTCTCTCTCTCTCTCTCTCTGCAAGATATTCATTGTCAATCTTATTCGTCAAATAGTCAAACTGAGGAATTAAATATAGTTTGGAGGATTCAAAGTCGGATCGATCTCCATAAAATTAATGGCAAAATTCTTCACCCGCCAACACGACCATAATCTGTACCAGAAGTCAAAGATTATTGCATACCTTTCTTGAACACGCCACTAACTCCTCTTGATTCTTGGAACCCCTTTTATCTATAAATTACCTTGCGTCCTCATGCATGTATCCAGCCATACCTAACAAATCAAGACTGAAACAGCAAAGGGAAGAAGGATGAGGTCCCAAAAATCTCTCATCGTGTTTCTTAACGCCTTCTTGATCCTCTTCTTCCTTCTCATGCTCACGTACAGTTCGCACGTCGAAGCTGTGAGACCTCTAGGACGCCAGTCTCTGAGTTCATTGCAATCAGAGATCGTCCTAGACAGAGCTTATTCTGGACCAAGTCATCGTGGGAGAGGTCACTGATGATCGAAGGCTTCTTTTCTCGGTTTCCAGTGAGGAGATACTATATACGATTTTTCTTGTTTGGTGGCAACGGAATCTCGACGTGAAGAGGGCTTTAAGAAGAACTCCAACACATCAACAAGAGATTGCTGAACAACGTGATGATAATGGCATACGCGTGCAGCAAAACTCACGCAGGATGATGGGTTTTCTTTTCATAGCTTTTGATTAATTCTATTCTATTTTCTCTTGTTTCGAACATTACTTGTTTTATATTAGAAAATTCTGTAAATGAAGTACTAGTGAAATGATTTTGTTATTCTACTCTTCGCAAATCATGTAAGAAGATACGACATGAATGTTAATTTCCTATGTGACCAGAATGCTTTTGTTAAGGATAAATAAGTTGACCCAGCACTCATCCCACTATACTTTGAGGTGTTTTGTTCCGTGATGATCCAGGTACCAAGATTTCAAAATTTCCTTATGCTTGCGTCGTCCATATTAGTGTAACTAACCCTTTATTCTATTAATCAAGCTAAGAAAAAATGGATCATATATTTGTCACGATCTTTAGGGAATGAGATTCCTTATAAATTTAGCGAAAAGTATATCATAAATATAATGTCTCTCAGTGGTTGAAGCATCAACAACTTCAATATGGTTCATATTAATTGGCATCAGCAAATGAGAGAAATGAATTAGTGATTGGTCGAGCGACGCGTCCATAATGGCAGGAGGAGCAACAAGGGGTGGTGGCCGGTGGAAAAGAAAAGAAAAGGAAAAGGAAAAAAAAAAACCCACCGATAACTCCAAACAATGCCCATTAAAAATATACTCATACTTTTTTTATATGGCACCAAAAATCCTAAAATTGTATCTGTGTGACACATTTACCCTTCGTCAAGATTCTATCAAATAATTTTCCAACCAAATTGACATCCTTATTTACTTTAGTTTGGCGCCTTGTAGATATCATTTACCTTTTGTCATCCATGTAGGTAGAATTTTAATAGTTTTTATTGACCAAACCTTGATAGAGGATAATTGCGTCACTCAAGTACAAGTTTGAGATTCTTTTTGTTAAAATAAATAAATAAATAAATGTATTGCATTAGGCATCATTTGAGGATTTTTGGAGGTTTTTTTTCCCAAAAAAAATAAATAAATAATACATCTCAACCGTTTAAAGTTAAACATGCTAATGTTTTCTCCATTAAAAGGGATAAAGTTATCAGTTTGTAAATTTACCTTGTAAATTTAGAGGATTCCAATTCTAATTGTTAAATTTAAAACCTTATATTTAGATAAATTTACGATGATCTCATTATTTCATAAAGATTCATCTTCAAATTATATCATATTTTCTTTGTTGCTTGATTGCAAACTTATTAGAAAGTTCTAACTAAAGGTTTGAAGTACAATTATTTTCTCAAATAAGGACTTGAAGTGAATCTTATTTCAAATAAAAACCTGAAGTGCCCTTATTATATCAAATAAGGGCTTCAAGTAGTTTTGTTTCAAATAAAGGATTAACCTTGTTAGCTTGCCACTCGGCCAAATATTACGGTCGATCAAGGGTATTTTAGTACAAAGACATTTTTAATGTTAATTAAATTAGATTCAAATTTTTTTAAAAAAAAATTATAGAAAAAAAAAACAAAAATATAGGCAGGAGGGCTCCCTCTCGCCTGTATGTTTCTTTATTTTTTGAAGTTTTAATTTTTCTAGTTTTTTTATGGAAAAAGTAAAATAGGAAAAAGAAAGAAAAATGTGAACAAATTTAAAAAAAAATAAAAAGATGAAAATGCCCTTCAGTAGCTAGTGAGTTTGGACACTTCTTTGAGATTGATACAGCCCTTTTTTAAAGAAAAAAAATCCACCTCAAGCTCTTATTTGAGAAAATGAGGACACTACAGACTCTTATTTAAATCAACATCCACTTCAAGCTTTTATTTAAGAAATTAAGGGTATTTTAAGCCCTTATTTAGAATTTTTCCATAAAAAAAAAAAAAGAAAAGGAAATGCAAAAACTAATGGATCTGGCAATTCAAGTCTAACGTGAGAAGAATGGATTACAAGAGAAATCAACAATAGATCATAAAGACTATCAAAGATTTATATGATACAATTTGAGTATCGCTCGTTACTCCACAAAGAGGGCCAACTGCAAAAAAGGGCCGACTGCAAAAAAAATCCATTGTAACTAAGGAGAATTTCAAACTTCCAATCGCTCAAGTATTTCCTAGCACTAGATTGCATGCAAAGTAAACCCACAGTGTTAATAAATCATTTAGAAAACTCTCATCAAGAAAATCCTAACACTTCTCTCATTTGATCTAATACGTAAAAAACGAGAAGAATTCTATTTTTGTAAGTTCTTGTATGACTTCCTGAATCAAATTAGGAAACATTTACTTAAAAAACTTGGTCTACAGTTAGAGAGACATTGGTTGCCATAGGTTTCAATCTTTTGTCGCGGAATGTTGCTGTGCTAGCCCATGGCAACGGAAAAGAAAAAGGGTTTAGTATTCTATACCTTGAGTAGCTGAGCATGATGACCTAGAGGGAATTTTATGTGAAATTTTTTCCTTCATTAAATTATCCAGTGTTTAATTCCCTTGATCTACTCTTATTTAACTTAATTTTTAGTTCTCCAGCTCCATACTCAAATATTGATCTTTTTATAGGTCTTTGTATCTTTTTCTAAATTTTATTACATCTAATTGTTTATTGAACTCCTAGATTTGTTTTTTCTGCATTAGCATATAACATAATGATTTCTCCTCTATCAGAGTCTAACTTCTATGCTTTTGAATTAATGCCAGATATTGAGATCATTGATCAAAACTTGAGGTTTTTATATTTACGGTTAATGTTGTCCCCATATATGGATCCATTAATGAAAATGTGAGATTTTATAGTATCACTATCAGCTATTCTAAAAGTTTAAGTTATTAGATAAATACATGATTTAATATTTAATTACTCAAATAGTCTCTTTTATGCTTAGTCTAGTCCTTTTTTTTTTTTTTTTAGTACTAAGCGTGAACATATTTAATTAGAAAAGCCAATGGGGCCTAAAAATATTGAACTCAAGACCTTTAACTTGACATTATGTGAAATTTTACGATACCACTACCAACTGTTTTAAAATTTTAAGTTATTATATGTAAGCGTGGTCTAATATTTAACTCCTCTAATAGACAATTTGACATTTTGATGGCAACACGCTCAAGCAATGTGGATTCTATAATTCCTAATAAAAAGTCCGTGAACTTATTGTGCCTACAATCTCTTAAACATGAATAACAAAATAACAAAAATGTTCAATCCATTTTTTGTTGGAAATTTTGGAACAACTAGGATGTTTAGTTCATTTTTGTTGGAGGTTTTGAAACAACTCGGACTAATCCTATATGAAAATAACTGAACTTTCTCTCTTTGTGAATTTTTAACATTCCGTTATTGAGATTGTTTTGTGAATAGTCTTAACTATAGTATCTGTCCTAAATTCGAAAGTTCCTCTTTTCTTGAATGGAAAAATGATAAAGATGGGCCTTGAATTATGGCCTAATCTATAATATCGTCCCTAAACTTCTAATTTACTGTATGTGATCCTTAAACTTTATCATAATGTATAATATCATCCCTCAACTTTTAATTTGTTTAATATAATCCCTAAACTTTTGATACATATTCAATCCAATTCTTAAACTACATAAAATTATTCAACATCGTTCTTTCATTAATTTAAGTTTAGGAAAATGTTAAATATTTTCAGATAATCCAAGGATTACATTGGATATGTACCAAAAGTTCAGAGATCACATTAAACAAATTAAAAGTTCAATAATGACATTGCACATTGAGCCAAAATTCAATAATCATTTGTGTAATTATCCCATCTTAAACTATCTATCTGTAATGTATTCCAATTTTCTAAACTTTTCTCAAAATCTTTTATCATTGTTTCTTCCAAATTATTGAACCAATTCTGTCTATCCGTTATATCTTAACTAGAACTAGAAACTAACCACGCATTATATACTTCTTCCATCAAACAAATTTCAAACTAACATTAGTCCCATCATTTAATATTTGTTATCCGTCAACAATTTACGCTTTTTCTCTGCCCTAACACAACGTTTAATATTACAAGGACTTGCGCGGTGAATCGAATGTATAGTCAGATGCAATGGCCCTTACGTTAATCGTCATATGTTTAGGACTATTGCAATCAATTCCTAGATAAATATTATTTCCTAAAAAAAAACCATATAATGGGGAGCAAAAGAATGAATAATTGAAACCCATGTCCCTTTTCAAGAAAATATAGCCTTGACGGTACCTCTCTAAATTGAAACAAATAATTCTTTTCAATGAATATATGATGTAGGGTCATATTGACATAATGTTAAAAATTGAGAAATTTTTTGTCCTCATTAAAATTTTATGATATTTATTTCGCGTAGATATTGATTTATGTATTTTCGTGATGTTAACCCCTAAGAAAAAGAAATTAGGGTGTCCATGCCTTGCCCGCGCCAAAACTCTTTTCATTTCTGGCCAGAGAAACACAAAACTCTGCTGAAAATGCAGGATTTTCCACGTTCTATTTCCTTCCTCTAGTTTGGCTTTTGTGTGATGCACAAGGGGACAAGGGCACAGCCAGTGGCCACAACACGTGGAATTCATCAGACCCCAGAAAAATCGTTATACCGAATTGTCCACGTCCCCGAGAACGAGAGCTTTGTCTCATGCATGCCTCTCGTCCATGCAAACATACCCTCGATGTTATAAATCGCAATCGGAGTTGTTCTGGTCCGATGGCGAAACAGCATTGAATATAATATATACATATATCTAATATATGTGTGTGTCTGTATGTGGGGCCTACGACGAAAGACATTCGTCGCCATAGGTTCCCAAATATTTTGTGGCCGAAAGTTTGCTGTGTTAGCCCCCTTTTTCTTTCGTAAATACGTGAATATCATTAGTTAGATGAAGTACAAAAGTTTAGAAAAATCCCCTAATATTTCAAAAAGACTAATTATGTGAGAAGATGGAGGTAGAAAACCTCAATACAGCAGCCAATAAAACATTTGTGTGGGAAGGTCTACACTATTGGTAGAGTGACACCCTCTCTCTCACACCATTTCGAATTCTAACCAATAGAAAATGAGGCTTACTTGACTTGCTATGTGCCTTTGGCAACGGAGAAAAACCAATTTACCATTCTTCATGATCTACTCCTAGAATAGTTGAGCATGAGCACATGAATTATCCATATGGCTAAGAGCCTCACGGCCCAAGCACAACAATGCAATATCAATGGTGCACTCTACCACTAAGCTAATAGCCCATTGTGACATCCTCATTCCGACCTGATTTTTCAAAATGGAATTGTTTCGGTAAGCGATCATTGGAGAAGATTGCCCTGAGGATCGATATACCACGAGGACATTGGAAAAGGCCATTTAGGGGTGAAAACTCGGTTTTTCATCGCCAAGAATGTACAAGTGCGGAAAGGTGGAAACGGGCCACGAGCGGAGACCCAATGGGCCCGAGTCCAAGTGGGCAGCCCAAGGCCCACACGCCCAAGGGGTGAGCAGCTAAGGGAGGCCCATGGGCCCTTCAAGCCCATCAAGTCTTCTTATGACAAGATCTTGGCATTAAATGCATGCAAGCGTCATGGTCCGTGAATCCTCCCGTACTCATGACACTCGAGTGAAGAGTAAGGAATTAGAGGGGACGAACACAACTGATCCATGGGAGTGGCGTCAGGACTGTTGGCGCTAGGAGTTCTAGGATAGAATGATTATATTACTTAGGATCTCTGAAGGCGAGGTTGGCCTCATGTGCACAAACTGATCAGGAGTTAATGCCGCTCTTTTGATAAGACCCTAGCAGGCCAAAACCAGTTGTTGAGCCTAAAGATGACTGTTGTCTCGCTCGATGGAATAGATGCTCAAGAAAAGCTGAGCGTGGTATGATCTTATATAAAAGAGCTATTCATCGTATTGTTCACTGGAACAACTATAGAAGAAAGGCTGGCCTAGCGAGTTCTACTCACCAAGTGCCACACGAGTTGATCCATGGCCAAGGAAACTATTGGCCCATGACAAATGGTATCAGAGTAGGAATCACTTCAGTAAGTAGGTGAGTAGGAGAATCGGACTCCTCGCTCTAGTGTGGGTTGAGCTGGGAAGTACTAGTGGTCTACCCAGTCCTACAAGGGTGGAGAGTGAATTGCTAGGGCAAAAGATGCTTAAACAAAGTGCTGCTCTCGACTAAGCTTCTAGGATGACAATGGGGGCACTAGGAAGAGTCGGTTCCTCACTGAACAAGTAGAGTTGGAGAAGAACCGAATCCTCATTAAATGGGGATAAGGTTCTTAGATCGATCGATGAATCCAAAAGAGGAGGTCTACTACCACGTTTTCAACAAAGAAAGAACCTCCATTTGTTTTTATGGGGTCAAAATGCTTAGTAGGCAAAATGGTGTTGCCAAAAGATGTAGTTAGCGAGAAATACCACACTTGCCAAAGAAAGCACAGGTAACCAAAAATGACCGGAACAACTAAGATCAAAAGAGGCGACAAACGGAGCAAAACATGTTTTGTTAGGCAAGTGTGATCATTTGATGTGAAATCCCAAAAGTGACACATAAATGGTTAAGGGACACAAGGAAACAACAAAACAAATCACAATGAGGGCATTGTGAAATTGAGTGGGGGAGAATGTCACGTCTGTGAATCCTCCCATATTCATGACACTTGTAAGTGGTGCTTGGAGTTATTGAGTGAAGAGTGAGAAAGCATAGGGGACGAACACAACTGGTCCGTGGGAGTGGCGTCGGGATGGTTGGTACTAAGAGTTATATGATAGAAGGATTATATTACTTAAGAGCTTTGAAAGTGGGGTTGGCTTCTCATGCACAAACTAGTCGGGAGCTGATGCCGCTCTACTAATGAGACCCTGGCAGGCCAAAATCAGTTATTATGCCTAAAGAGGGCCACTGTCTCACTCGATAGACTAAGTGCCCGAGCAAAGCTAGACGTGGTATGATCCCCATATAAAAGAGCTATTTGCCGTATTGTTCACTAAAACAACTATAGAAAGAAGATTGGCCTAGCAAGTTTTACTTGCCAAGTGCCACACGAGTCGATCTGCGACCAAGGAAATTGTCGGCCTACAACACAAGGATGTTTTTTTTTTTTAATTGGTCCTACTCTATCCCTACTCTAACTCTCACTCTCAGACTTTTGTCTTGCTTTCTTACAGGACATGGGACTCAAAATTCACACTTAAAACTAATTCATTCTCATCCCAATCCCTCTAAAAATGTGAGGATTCGAATCCCTCACCTCCCCATTCCATATTGGAAGAGTAGACACTAGAGTAAACCCCAATGATTGCATGCAAGGATGTGAATAGTGCATGAATAGTGCAAGATCTTGGTGAAGTAACCGAAATGCCCTTCCATTGGACTAAGGACAAAAGGGCAAAGATGGAAATTGGCTAAGGAGGGGCGGCGCAAGCATGCATTGCGTGACAAATTGAAGGGATGAAGCCATCTAGCCTAGCCTAGTCTAAACCTAGTCACTTGAGTGCAATCTATCTCTCATTTAATGCTAGGATTTTGCTTCTTTCTTAAGCCACCTTGATTGACATGAACCAAAGGATGTGATAGGTATTAAGTGGGACTTGATCTCTTGTCTCTCTCTCTCTCTCTCTCTCTCTCTCTCTCTCTCTCTCTTGGTGTAACCGAAACTCCCATAGCCATTTTTATCTTCATTTTTCCTCTTGTTCTTCCATCACCAACAATCGTCCTTTGAACCCCGACACCGGACTCCCATTTGCGTTGCCAAACCACCACTCAATCCCAACCAACCAACCTCCTCAAGGGTTGTTTGGTACTGAGCAACCTTTACTCGTGCACCCTCTCCCTTGTTTCTTCTATAGTTTAGGTTTTTGCAAAGCTTGAATGCTGTACCGACACTGAACCACCACCAAACCACCACCACACCACCGTCGGACTGCCATCCAGCTGCTATCCATCTCCCCCGCGGCCTATAGATGTGTGATCAACAATCCACAGCTGTTGTCCGGTCTCGTTATCCCTTCCCGATGCGTTTCGAAGCCCGAATCATTTCTGAGTTGCTTCCTAGCCTTTGATTAGGGCTTTCTTTGCACTTAGGGAGTAGTTTAGGGCTTGCTTATAGTTAAATGATGAGTTATTCATGTGATAAGTGCATGTTGAGTAAAAAGAAATTATTGGACTTAGATAAGTTATCGAACGTTTACTAATAGGTTATCGAGCTTCAAAGTGATAAGTTATCGAGCCTAGGATGATTAGTTCTCATGTTTCGGTCGATGAGTTATCAGATTAAGTTGTATAAAGTGAATATGTTGTTGTGTGTGCCATAATATGATAGTAGGCTATTATGTATTATATGTGCTATGTGGGATACATATTACATGATTAGATGCTATATAAAGATTATGTGTTATGTACTCAATGTGTTATTTGGGTTATGTGCTATAAGGATTATTGGTTAGATGTATTATTTAGGCTATGTGCTATATGGATTATGAGTTATATGTGTTATGTGAGTTACGTATAATGTGTTGTATGTGTCACGTGTATTCGAGATGACATGACGTTATGATATGGCATATTAGAGTATGTTATGGTAAGGTGATATGTTATATAAATAAAAGATGAATTATGTGATGGGTTTGATGACACGTAATAATAATGTGAACGTATTGCAGATTATGATGACTTTATCCTATGTTGATAAGTAGTCTAAATGCCATGGATTTATGAAGTAAATGATGCATTTTTTTAATGTAATATGATGCACGTGTGTAACATAGTGACATCTGAGGAGTGATATGGCATATCGCATGAGTATCAAATGGGTTAAATTAGAAAAATAAGAAATGAATTATGTGATGGTATATCCGTGTGATCACCTAAGACCCTAATGTGTGTTTACGCGGGGTGTGTACCCGTTCTAATGCGTTTTATGTGGGACGATGTCCGATTCAATTTGGATGCCCCCAAGTCAACGGGATGCCGTTCGCGGACGGATTTCAGAACAAAACTCTTTACAAGAATGACCATCCTTATGCATTTTATGCGGGACGATGCCGTGCTTGATGGGGCGAGACGATGCCCAATTACGTTGGATAACTGCGAGCCTTGAGGTTGGCCTTAGATCCTAAGGGGCTGTAATAATCTAGATATATTTATATGGAAACTGCATGAGATTTGTATGTGTTCAGGTTTGGATTATTACATGGCATGAGCGCATGATTTGAACAATAATGCACATAATGCGCATTTGTATGTTTGGCTTGAGAGCATGGAATATATGTTATGGAATTTCCCATGTGTCTATATTGATGGCCTTGAATAATAGATTTATTATTATGAGAATAGTGAGGATAAAGTGAAAAGAGCGTTGACATGTTTTGTCATCGATAGATAATTACTTATTTAGGGCACTTCTGAGGTGAATGACTTCCCTACGCGAGGTCTAGGAAATTCACTTTTTGAGTTTATCTCATATTTGTTCGTTGAAATATTTACAAGCCCTAAGAATGGTTGAGCCATTCCATCAAATTCATTTTGGCCTTCCTGTTGAGCACAGTCAGGAGGTGACAGAGTGCCCTATAGTGGGAGAGGCTGACACGCACTACACGCATTACCTCACAACCATCTGGGTCAACGAAAGTCTACCTAATCTCATGCCACACCGATTCGTGGCTTGGTACTTTTGGGTGGACGGTGAGAACCATGGTCCCATCCGCAGCTTCGATGGTCCGCTAGGTGTCAGAGGCTCAGGGGGAGACATCAACTAGGATGCCAAGGATGGGGACATTCCCGATGGGAAGGTGTCCGACTCCGAGCTCGACCTTGAGCTAATTGCCAAGCCAAAGCCATGGATCCCGAAGGCCGTTGAGGCTTAGGTAGTAGTGGAGTGGATAACACTTTTTAGACCACCCTCGTAGTATTAGAGGCGTAGGTGTACCCAGAGCTCTTTTGTAGAAAGTCGTGGCAATGCAATCGGGCTTGTCAAATGTGATGAAGTTAGCTGTTTAATTTCTAAACTTGACGTGTATGAAACATTGACTTATGACGCCTATATATACACATGTGATTATGTTTTTAACTATCCCCGTTGAATGATGGTTGGAGATTTGTTTACATTTCTACTTGTGCGTTTTATCTGTATTGTAATTGGGTCGGCAACGCCTCCTAAGACATCATAATCAAACGACCATAGATATGGAAGTGAGGGTTGCCACGCGCTCGAAGTGGGTCGGGGCGTGACACCCATCATGAGGGCCTCCTGCTGGGGCCCACTATATCAAAAGCGAGAGTAACCCATCCCCCTCTTTCCCTTTTTTACGTTCCTACATTGCCACCTAGAGGGAATTTTGTGTGTTAAATTTTATGAATATTTTCCTTCATTCAATTATGATATGTTAAATTTCATTGATCTACTCTTATTTAACAATTTTATATCTCAATGTACATATTCAAATATTTTTAACTTCTTGTTCTTTTATTAGTCTTTGAATCTTTTCTGATTTTGTTTTGGTCAAAAATCTTTTCTGATTGAAAAATCCATATTTTTGAAAGTTGAATTCCATTCCATCTAATTGTTTTTCGTTACAACCAGTCATGTTATTTCTGCATTAGCACATAACAAAATCGTTATTCTTTTATTGGAATCAAACTTATGATGTGCTCCTGGATTAACTGTTGTTGACATGACCTGGTAGTAATAGATCATATACATATTAATGCTAGATACTGAGACCATTTAATCATGTCACGCAGAGATTTTACTATTATCGTGATATTTGGATCCATAAATGAAAATGTAAATTCTTTTAGCAACAAAAATATTTAGGTCGATCAAATAATGTGGATTTTAGAGTTCCGAATAAAGAGTCCGTGAACATGTTATGCCTAAGTGTTTAATCCAATTTTTGTAGAAGGTCTTAAACAACTAGGACTAATCCTATATGGAAAGAACCCTCTCTCTTTGCAATTATTTAACATTCCATTAGTAACATTGGTTTTTGAATGTCCTTAATTGCAGAATCTGTCCTAAATTCTAAAATTCCCCTTTTCTTACATATATGGTGTGCATCCATCTGTAGTATATTCCAATTTTCTAAACTTTTCCCAGCATCTTTTATCATTATTTCTTCGGAATTTTTGAATTTATTTTGACTGTCCATTATATTTTTCCTAGAACTAGAAACTGACCCTGCATTATGTACTTCTTCCATTAAACATATTTCAAATTAGTATTTGCTCCGTTATTTATTTTCTGTCAACAGTTTGTAAATTCCCTGCCCTAAAACACAAGTTTTAATTTCATAAGAACTTGCACGGGTTATAGTTAGATGCAACAACCCTTAACGTTACAATTGTTTATGACTGCTGTAATTATTTCCTGGATAGTTAATATTTCCTAAAAACGATAGAATGGAGAGCCAAAAAGTAAACACTTTGAAATCTATATCCCTTTTTCCAACAAAAAGAAAAATATATATCCCTTTTCAAGAAAATAAGCCTTGATTGTGGTTCTATAAATATTTAAGGGTGTGAAGGGCACAAACATAATTAAAAAGGGGTTAATACGACAAAAAGATTCTAAATTGGTATATCCGTGACAATATTACCACAAACTAGTTTTGGGTCACCCAAAATCCAAGACTAATACACGTGATAAATTTGTCCCAAACTAATTTTTAGTTCATCAACCCCAAATTATATTTACCTTCAGTTAGTTTCCATCAAATTTTATAGTGAAATTCATGAATTAGGTGACATATGATAATAATTCAGTTGACATGGCAAGTGCACGTGGACATCAATATTAGTTTGGTATAAATTTATCATGGATTTACCAATTTGGTTAAATTTATCATAGATATATTTGTTTGAAATCTTTGGTGACTCAAAATGTAAATTTATTATAAATGTATCAGTTTGGAATTTTTGATGACCCAAAAAATAATTTTGGGCTGAATTTGTCATAACAGGTGCACTGATTTGAGATTTTCTGTAGTATTAATCCTCAAAAAATAGTATTTTTTGATGAATTTTGATAGCACAATACAATTGACATAATGTTGAAAGTTAAGGGATGTTGTGCACCACTAGAAGTTTATCATATTCGTGTCATATGGATATTAAATTAGGAATTTTCGTGACGTCAACCTAGAAAAAATTAGGATGTCCATGCCTTGCATGGGCACCACAATCACGTTATCAACAAAACTCTTGATCTTTGGCCAGGGAAACACAAAACTCTGGTGATAATTCAGGATAATCCGTTTTGTCTCCTCTGTTTTGGTTTTTGTGTGATGCACAAGAGGACAAGGACGCACAGCCCGTGGCCACAACACGTGGAATTCATCGGACCCCAAGAAAATCGCCAAATCGAATTGTCCACGTCCCCGAGAACGAGGGCTTTGTCTCCTGACGCGTCTCGTCCAAGCAAACATGCTCTCGATATCTCCAAGTGCGAAACAACACTGGATCGAAGGAATGAAGCCGAAAAAGAAGGGAAAAAAAAGGAGGAAAACCGGCAGCATTTAATGCAGTGTGATCTGACGGGACGGACTCGAAATCTAACACCAAACCCCGCTCACCACCACCAGTTTCGCTCGCTCTCTTTACGTGGCTCGCGTTGCATCCGTGCTGGCAGCTCCGTCATCACTCGTTCCCTCCTTAAATCCACCGCCGGATGCCCTAAATCTTCTTCTCTCATTCTCTCGGCTCGGATAGGTGGAACCGGCTAGCAAAGATGTTGGACGTTTGGTCGTGGATTTGCGGGTTGCCTGACTCGGCAGCATGGACCGAGCCGGACTCGGACTCACCGCAGGTCTTCGAGCTCGCGAGCTCCAAGACGGGTCGCGGCGGAGCAGCTCGGGCGATCCGGATTGGAGCAGACCGGACCTCGAGACCTGGTTCGGAACCGTCGGTGACCTTCACGGTCCGTGCTTGCGGCTTCCAGGAATCTAGCGAGGAGCGGACCCTCTGGGTCTCCGACGCGTGTCCTCTCTCCTCGGACAAGCCGTTCCTCCCGCTGCTGCTTCAGCTTCTCCAAGAGATAATCTTACGGTCGCCGACCACTCGCGAGAGCTCATGCCCGCGCTCCCAGCTGCAGAAGCTCCGTCCCGACCCGGTCTCCTGGATCATGGAGTCCCACACGCCCGAGTCGCTGTCGAGCTTCTTCAACCTGGTGTTCCTCACGCGCATGTTCTGGGCCTGCTCGTTCGACGTGCCGAGCGAGATCGGGTCCTTCTACTTCCAGTCCCTGCTGACCCCGAACCTGGAAGCGCTGTCCTGCAAGCACGCCCCCGTGCTGCGAACCTTCTTGTGGTCGGTCGGTGCCGACGCAGAGGAGTGCTTCATGCGCACCCTCGGGTACATGCTAGCGAAATGGCTCGTTCTGAGGGAGGTGGGCGTAGGACTACAAGCCCTAACCCCTTTGCCCGTTCAGGGACTCTCCTTCTCCTACGCGACAGAGGCTCACGGGCTTTGGATCTTGAAGGGCTACGCGCCGGTGGCGGCCATGAAGCTCACCCGCTCGAACGATCAGATGAAGAAGTTTCCCGTCCTAGAAGCGCAAGATTCAGTGCTGAAGTACGTGCTGTCGCACCAGCAGCTTGAGGCCGTCGTTCAGCTGGAATATTCTGTCAAGTTCTGTGACGGGTATATCCAGGTCAACACGCGTGTCGACAACATACGCCTCCACGTAGCGAATCTCGGGTTCGGTAAGGAAAGCAGCGAGGACGGCTTGGCGTTCGCCGGGGAGCGGCACTTCCCTTCCAGGGCCCGCATCTGGGTCGGGCCGGAGGTCGGGGCGACATACGTAGGCGGGCTCAGCCTTGGCCGGTCCACGAGCAACGGGGAGAGAGAACTGGTGACGCAGAGGGTGATGAAGAGCACCTTCGGGAAGTCGAAGGCGCCGGAGGTCAAGGCCACGGGGAAGACGTCGACGAGGGCGAAGCTGAGGGACTGGAGGTGGGACCAGGACTCGGAAGGCAATGCCGCGGTGTTCGATGCGATCCTGCACGACAGCACCACCGGCCAGGAGGTCGCCATGTCATGTCCATCCAAAGGCGAGGGGTTCCGGAAGAGGTATGCGGCGGCGAACCGGCCGTTCACAAAGTCCGGAGGGCTAGTGTTCGCCGGAGATGAGTACGGAGAGAGCGTGGGGTGGAGGCTGGGCAGGGAGACGGAAGGGAGTGTGCTGAAGTGGAGGATTGGAGGGCAGGTGTGGCTGAGCTACGTGGCCAATGACGTGAAGAGCTCGTACTACGAGACTAGGGTTGTGGAATGGTGTGATGAGATTGACTTGCCTCTGATTCCTGGCAAAGTGGCGTAGAAAATTCTGAAACTTAGGGTTTATTATGGACCGTGTGTAAATACTTATTACATATGTATTGGTGAATTATTGTTCTAGCTTGCTGTGTGGTAAATTTAGTACTTATACACAATGATGTAACGGAAATATGAGGGAACCATCAATGTCAATATCTATGTAGTTTCCATTTGTTTAGTGAGAAATGAATAATTTGGAAATCAATTTATGAAAATTAATCGTTTATATCGCTTACAAGAATAAATAATTGAATAATATTTTCATCGTTCAAGATATAAATTGTTATTAATAATGAAAACATTTTTACATGAAATGATATGGTCTATTATTTTTAGAAAAAAATATTTTCTAATTCGTTCACTTTCTGCAAAATAAATGGAGCCCTAATAAATTCGAAGAGTTGAATTCCATATAGCTATAATAGTAGCGATTGTTTTAGATGTTGTACGTTGACCAAATTACACTTTATGACCACTCTTGCTAGTAGTTTGCATATTTCTTAATAATTAAAGGGTTAATGCGATTGATTAGGTGATTTTCTATCTTCATTGTGTAGATTTTAAAAGTAATGCTAGCTATCTGTATGGATGTTAGAACGCTTGGTCTAGAGCCCTTACTTATTAATTATAAAGAATTTATTGGCAAAAACCCAAATAGATGGTGGCAGATAATCGATTGCAAATTATTAGTTTGACTGAATGGTGTTTAATTACATATTTTTGTATGGTTGGTTTTCTGAGTATTGAACTCTTATTTATACATAGGCTTGATGTTGAAGCATTGGTTTAATTAGACCTGTAATTTTCATTGGTTTGATTTGGGCTCGACTTGAGATTTCTGAAGAAAAGTGAGTTACAGTTTAAGGTTTTTTTTTTTTTTTTTGGGTCGAAAGTTACGGTTTGAGTTGAATTGTTCAGTTTCTCAATTTTATTTGACAACCACTATCTGTTTATGGTGCATTTCAGTTTGCTTTGGAGATACTTTCGTCATCGATTTGGAAAAAATTCATCCTAAGCCCAAGATAAATCAACAAGATCATAAGCCAAATTGAACACAAAATTTTTATTTGTTGTTAATTCTTATGTTATGCTTGAAACCATAAATGTTGAGCTCAAAATCTATTAAGTATTGGTCAAGGGGAAAATGTACAAATAATCTTAAACGTTTGGCGCGACATGCAATAAAGTCCTAAATGTTATTAGGTGGGTGTAATTTAGTCATTCCATCTAGTGCACGGCCAAATTTCTTGACTTGCCACCCCAAAATTTGGCATGGCGTTTTTATCTCTTTTTGCATGTGTGGTGCCAACGTGGTGACATATCGAAAAAAGTTAAAAATTCAATTAAGTAAAGAAAAACCAAAAAAAATCTAAAAATAATTTTAAAAAATTGACTAACGAACCAAAATGAGAAAAATGAAATATCAAAGTCAAGATAAAATTAAAGTACCGGCGCTTTATGAACTTTTCTTCTTCCTTTTTTTTTGGGGGGGGGGGGGGGGGGGGGGGGGTTTCAAAACTCGATGGACGTTAAGAATCAAGTTTCGCTCCAAAAATCTTCTTCGCATCTCATAAAAATTTAGGGATTGAATCCTTTGATACCGTTGACATTCAACCTCTTAACAAAATGACAACCTACTGCGTAATTCAACATTCTCATTTCTCGCTGCATTTTATCGTGTGTGGTAATTAGAGGAGTTGTAGTTTTATGATATTGTACCCCAAATGAAAATTTTAATGTCGACGAGGACAATGGAGCTCCTAAATCCCTTAGTTCATCATGATCGTGAAATTCAACCTTCCTCTCATTTATTGTTTACCTGAGCACTAAGTGAAGGATCTGCGAGGCTCGCCATAACCAACCTTGATCAAAGGTGCAGCGAATGGCCGGACCCAGATAGGCACGCATCAGTCACTGTCTTTCCTTCTTGTTCTTGAGGTTTACTTGCCGTACTTGTCTTCATGCACTTGCCTAATTCACTTGCAAACAATTTTCAGATGCAATTCTAGGATATAAGAAATCTAGGGACAGTATCCAACATAAAGAAATGGAGGGGAAATGTGTCAAAAAAGTCCTAAACCTTTTGTCTTTGTTACAATTTAGTCCTAAACCTTTTTTTGGTACCGATTTAGTCTTAAACATTTTTTCGTTGTGCCAATTCAGTCATTTCCGGCCAATTTTGGCTGAATTTTGCTGATTGGACGCCGGGCAACTGACATGGCCTGATCATCGCTAACGTGGCCTAATCAGCAGTAGACAACTTTTAATAATATTTTAATATTTTTGATTTTTTTTTCTTTTTTTTTTCTCTTCTTCCTCGAGCTAGTCGTTGGACCTTGACCACCTCGCCAGTGGCCATGAGGGTAGCCTCGCACTAGGTGGCAAGGCTCACCCTCACCGGATTTGAAGAGGGTCGAGCCTCGCCCATGGTCGGCAAGGCTCGACCTTGCCAGATCCGCCGAGGGTGTGCCTTGCCTGCCCGACATGAGGCCACCCTCAAGGCCTGGGCGGCAAGGCTCGCCCTCGTCGGATCTAGCGAGGGTCAAGCCTCGCCCATGGCCAGCGAGGGTGAAGCTCGCCAGCTAGGTGTGAGGCTAGGTCGAGGCCACCTCCTCATGCCGAGCTCTCTCGCAAGAGCTTCACGTTCCCCACCAATAGAGCCCACCAGAGATATTCATGTCCCTGGCCAATGCTGCCCCTCCCACCCTCCCTCCACCGCCGCTAAATGATTCTACAGTCGCCATCCTCCACGAGCTTCCAGTTCTACCCCTGCGGCAATAAGGCCGCCCTCCTCCTCTACTCCCCCTCACCCCTCACTCCTCTCTCCTAGAGGAGGAAGAAGCAATCCCCGCCAGCCTCATTGAGCCGGCTGAGGTGGAGCTTCAGGGCTTGCATGATCCCCTCCGATAGTGGCGGGAGCCACAGCTTCAATGCGGAAATCGCCGACTCTGCCAAGCTTGGCGCAAGGAGGCAGCCTTGAGCTGGCCTCGCGCCGAGTTGGCGAGGCTTGCCCTCTCTGGCCATGGGCGAGGCTCAACCCTCGCCAGATCCGGTGAGGGCAAGCCTTGCCGCCTAGGCCTCGAGGGCGGCCTCGCGCTGGGCAAGTAAGGCTTGAGCCTCACCAAATCCGGCGAGGCGAGCCTCGCCGCCTAGTGCGAGGCTACCCTTGCGGCCATTGGCGAGGTGGCCAATGAGGTCAACCTCGACCTCGTCGACCATCGCCTTTGGCCGGTCACCGAGGTCCAACAACCAATTGGAGGAAGAAGAGGAAAAGAAAAATAGAAAAATAGAAAAGAAAAAAAATCAAAATCAAAAGAAAAAAAATAAAAAATATTAAAATATTATTAAAAGTTGTCCACTTCAACGTCGATCAAGCCACGTTAGCCGATCTACGTCTAGTCAACAAAATCCGACCAAAATTGGCCGAAAAGGACTGAATTGGCACAACATAAAAAAGTTTAAAACTAAATTGGCACAAAAAAAATGTTTAAGACTAAATCGGCAAAAGATTTAAGACTTTTTTGGCACTTTTCCTAGAAATGGAGGGATATTGCTGCATCTTGGCAAAAACAAAAGACGAGCTTGTGTAGGTCAAAAGATGGACCGACTCGATCTAATTTGGAGGAACAAAAGAGGAAATGAAAAGAGATAGAGGAAAGAGACATGACAGAGTCTTAAGCAAAATTCAGCACTTCATATCCCGCTGTTTTGTGTTGGTTGTATCTATTTATCTATTTCATGCGTGCCTTAAGTTTCGATATGAAGTGTTATAGCAAACATGCATGTTCTTGCTCCCTAGATTCTAGCTTGGTTTCAATGACTTACCATGACTTAGTCACCTTCATGCATATTAGAAAGGATTAGAATCACCGAAATGCTTGTCATGCTAAACAGCGTGAGCATGGGACTAAAACTTCCATTCTCAAGCCTCCTGAGGAGTCTCTTAGTGAGTTTCACGACTCCCCCTAATATACTTGCAGATACTGAAGATCAGAGTTTCTTTTCACCATGGGTACCTCCCTTCTATTATGCATGTGCACTTCACGAGCCGCCCGGTCTGGACATTGGGAAACAACGCGAGCTAAAATGGGAGATTGATGACTAGAAGACGTCCCGTGATGAGCGGTGGTTTGGTCTACTTATTATGACCCGATAACCTTACCATCGCCTCCTCTGCCACCACCTCATCTCCTTCCTCTCGATTTCTCCCCAGACCATCCATTCTACGTGCCGAAGCCGGAACCAGTTTTACCTGAAGACGAAGCTATTTCGTAGATTGTGATATTGTGCCTAGTATTTCTTTTGATGTATGTGGTTTTAGATTTTATTTATTTTATTTTTTTATCAGTTGAACGTTTCTAGGATCTCGTGTGTTGTTATATAGGTCTGAATTTCCAAGTTTGAATGAATGTGATGATGAACTTCGTTTCCATGCTTGTCATAAGTAAGACAATAAAATTCATATGTTTGGTCACCTCAAAACGGACTTAGACATTACTCAATTCGATTTATGGGGCAATCGTTAATCTAGTTTATCAATGTTTTGTTTTGCATAAGAGCTGGAGAACCCCCTAACATTTTTTATGTAAAAAGCAAAATTTCACGAATGCCTAATCTCAATGTCCTTCAATGTCCTTCAAGATGTATGATTCATTTTAGTGTTACAGTTACAAGTAGGGTAAAAAGTTATTTCAATAACGAGTTTCATGAAACGTAAAATTCAGATTCCTTACCACTGAGTTTACAAGGTTTTAATTTGAAAGATCATTTTTTTTTTTTTACGACCTTCAAGATATGACAAGTGTACCCTTTGATGTTTGGGCACCTTTAGCTAATTTCATTCTTATGTTTTGTAACTTCATCAAACGATTCATTTGTTTGCACATTGAATTTGCTTTTCCTCGTAAGATGACAGGCGTGTTGGATTTTTCATCCTGTTTCATGCTTTGGACAGGATTCACAGAGTTAAATCTAAACAAGTGCCCGGTCAAAAATCCCGGAAATAAACTGAACATGACAAGAATCATCGAATCAAAATAATCATGAGCTTAAAGAATGGAAAAACGGCATAAATTGAATGCAATAGATGTAAAATTCTTAGGTGGTCCATGAAGTACAACGTAATGTTAAGCGGCATCGCTATGTTACAAGCTCATCATCAAGGACAGATTCTTCTCGGTCCAAGACTCTTCGGCAGCTCTCCCTGGTTGTACATCAGATATGCGGTATCCACCTATGGAATTTCATCTTCTAGCAAGAAAAAAGCAGGCGCCTACAATGGGGTAATTGAACCGATAAGATCCTCAGAAAACGTCAGTTGGCTGCTATCTTGCTTTATCCACCCATTGAACAAAGCATTGCCACGATGAAAATCAGCAGCTCAGACAATGACGGTCAAAGGATTCAGGATCAGAAAACCCAAGGACTCCTGAGACAACGGTTAATGGTGACTGAAGTAGCTATTCTGAATCCTGAACCAGAAAACCAAGAGAAAGTTGGAATTACCCCTCTTGGAAAAAGTCATCTTTGCATGCAGGATTCTTGAACAGGGTATCTTTCCCAGTATTTCTCAACCGGAAGAACTCTTCAGAGGCTCAAAAAGTTTGAAATTGTCAGGTTTTTGATTTGCTTCTTGTGTGTCTTCTGCTGCTAGTCTGAGGCTCTGAAGCTTTAGCTGAATCATCTTGAAGGGCCTGTGTTTGATTTACTTGACCCGGACCAAAGAGCACATTATCTGCCTTTTCCTTTCTCTTTCCAAGATGTGAACTATCGTAGCTTTTCCTATTCATCTGTGGACCACCCACTCCGCTATTCTTCACATCCTTGTCGATGCACTCAGGCATGGAAGCAACTCCACTAGGTTCGGCATTTGGTATTCCATTGCTAGGGGCATCGTCCGTAATCATTTCTGGAGCTGAGCTATGTGGTCCAGTACTGAGTTGAGGCCTGGGGTTCTCCATTATCATATCTTTAGCAGACACTCTCACTTTACTACCACTTGGGTGGTTAAAGCTCCAACGAGCATTCTCGAACCACTTTTTCACCTGTAACCAAATCCGTAGGCAGAAAGAACTTTAGACAAATTTAGTGGCCTAAACTTAGAAGGAAATAAAAAAATAAAAAATAAAAATAAATAATCAATAATCAATATTGTGAGTAAAAGAGAGAGTTACCTGCTGAGTAGTAATTCCTAGCTCCCCAGCTAACTTCTCTGATGCAGCTCGTTCTGGATATTGATTTTCCTTGAAGGCTTCATGGAGTCTCTGCCAAAAACGATTTTCCGATCAGAAAACATTTTGATCCTCACACTGCACTGTCTCCTAAGTTCTTTTACAACACCCGGGTCACTTTGTTGCCTAAAATGCATTTTGTCTTACTTTATTCCCTACTTTTTCTAACACTATCAATTTGCCAGAGGCCTTGCTGCTGCTGCATCGTTGTCCAGAGAAAAGCATGCAGCACAAAACGTAGGACAACTGTGGAAAGACTGAGGGTTATCACCTTTGTAATAACAAGTGCATTACCCATTAGTAATGCATTCTCTACAAACATTTGACATGAAACATTGGAACCTTCACACCATTTCGGCACCAATGAGTCACGTGCTTTTGTGTGTGACATTAAAAAAGGTGTCGGTATGAAGGATATATGAAACAAAATAAACTTCAGGGAAGTGGAAACTAATGATATTTAAAGGAAAATTGAGCAGGAAAAGCGTAGTACTTTCCCTCTTCTTCAGACATAAAAAATCAAGGTACAAATGCAATCCCTGAAATCAGGCAAAAAAAAAACTCTTTCAAATGCAAAAGTGCTGACCCATGAACTAGACTCTTCTTAAAGACAAGACACAGAGATCATGATATATGAAGTAGCCACTAAACCAATACTGCAATTTGGATCATATGGTATTGGAAGGAGAAGGCAGAGAAAGGAACATGAATGCTTTGAGCCATCATAATACCCAGGGAAGAATAAATTGGATAATTTCTCCAAAACTAAGACAGTGAAACATGCAAAGCATGTACATCCTGAAGTGACAATGAGAACACCAGATAAGAGTCAAGTCGTATGTGAACGGATGGAAGCACTTAGGGTTGGCTCAAGTTATTAGCTTATCCAAGGTTCTCCAGATGCTCAAACTCATAACATAAAGAGGCTTGTCCAACAACCCTCTGTCTAAAACCTGTGATTACATAACACACTACACACTACTTAGTCACAAACAATCACTGTCCGACAATTTGCAAAGAAGTTTATACACATTTGACTTAAAACTGCTTCAGGATTGGCCGATATGTTTACTATTCAGATGGAATATTTGTCTTTTCAATCATCTTGCATCCTAGTTCACTCTTTCTGAGAGAGAGAGAGAGAGAGAGAGATTTTGTCATATCCTAATGAGGAACTTTAGAAATAAATTAGCAGTGCTTGATCACCTGAGTTACAGCTTCTCCAAGTCTTCTATAAGTTGATCGAGCTTTTCTACCAGTCGATTCAGGTGCTGAAGAGCTTCTTCGTGGTATGGCTGTAATACTATTAGTACTTGGGGAATCCATCCTGTTATTTGTCCTCCTCCTTGGAGTCTGTTCATTCCCATTTTTGTTGTGCTCTATAATTTCTCCACTGGTAAAATTTCCATTGTTTGATGCCAAAGCGACTTTATCAGCACCTCTCTTTCTCTTACTTGGTTCAGCGGTATCACTCCAATCTTCATCATCACTTGAATCGGAAGATTTACCTCCAAATTCCTCCTATGGGAATAACACAAGAAAAGAAATCATGTCAATAATGAAAATACAAAAATGATAGCAATAATAAGAAAGGCCTTGAAGGGATGTGTACTTGAAAACTGTTTCCCGTTTTACACATAGAAAACCGATAAATCTTATAGACCTGTTGTATATTCGACCATTTCATTTATTTATTTTTTAACAGTTTCGAATTTTAAAATCTCACTTCAATTGCTTCTACCTTTCTCCTTAATATATGAAGAAATAATGCAGCACCCACAACCAATATAAAGAACAGTTCCAAATTATTAAAATGATCAATTACTTTCAGTAAATCCCATGCATGATAAAATAGTGTGTAAAAGATGTAACTGTAAACATGAAATAGAATACAAGTTACAAGTTAAACAACTGCTTCTTGACTGCTAAAATCCGTAATGCAATCTAATCATTCACCAAAAACAAAAATATGAATTATGACAATACAATCAAAAGAAATAGAGCAAGGTGTTCCTCTCTAAATATATCCACACCCTCAGAATGTCCCAACTCAGCATTCATCTTGTGCATGGACACTTACTACACAATAAAAATCTAGACCTCATTGATATGTTAATTTTATACTCCTTCCATCCATAATCTTAGTTTCCTTCAGGTTTCTATTGAAAGTATCCAGTGCAACCACCTTAGCACTTGCCACATCAAATAAGACTTCTGTGGTTTCCCACATATGATGAACAGAGGAGGTATTAATATAAATATGAACAGTAAAGGGACTGCAGAGACTACACATGCCTCAATAGAGGGGTTGGCTGAATATTTCAACATCCACTACCTTTTTTCTTTCTGAGTAAATGGGCACAATTGATATTATTAAATTATTAAAATGCCGAACTTGTGAATTCAATTTATCTCCAGCCTTTAAAAGAATCATAACATGATGTTGTCAATAGGTCAAGAACTTAGATCAGCCCCATCCCTAGATCAAAGCATCTAAATGTCAGATATCTGCAACTCCTTATGCAGTGAGTCACTTCTAAATCAAGATAAAAAAGAGAACGCTTAAACTAGCTCTCTTAGTTTTTTTTTTTTTTTTGGATCAACAGCTGTCTCTTAGTTCAATGGGGCCAATGGTCTTCAACAATGTCATCTCCCACCCTCTAAAATAATCTTCACTTTTCCTTGCCATTGCCCTGGTCAACTCATGGCAATTAAATGCTTCCTAGCATAACAAAAGGGAGGGAAGGAAGAGAAATTATATTGCCTTGCCATTCCACATCTACTCCCAGGACAATTAGTAAACAAGCAAGCATTAGAAAATGTAGAACAAAATGCTGTCATCTTCCAAACAAATCATATGGAAGGATCCAGCTATTGTCCTAAAATTATTTGACGAGCACAGATATTTTCTTGATATGTCCCAATGGAACCCCAAAGAAAAATTAAATCCATAAAGAGACTAATTCTACTATTGTGGTTCTGTGGATCACAATGCTCCATGCAGACAAGCTTACAGAAAGTACTTTAATCAAACAAACACTAGCAACCACCCTATTTGTCCCATAAATTAGCTCATACTGGAAATATGGTAATTGCAAATTCTGCAAAATCATTATATACTGAAACAACTGCAAAGACTCACATCATAGAGCTTTTTGTAGTCCAGACGCTCAACATGTCTTTTCCCAGGCATACAGACAGAGACATCTTTGTCAGCATCTCCCTCCAGCAAAGATTGCAGTTCACCCTTCACGATTTCCTTCTTTTCAAAACTGTTTCTAGAGCTTCTTCTGCCACCACCTCTGTAGGAATTAACCTCATCTGCTACACCTCCAACAGCGGCTGCAAGATCCTCAGAATCAGAGGTGAAATCAGAACTAGAACCTTCCTCCTTAACCTTCTCACTGTCCGGAGCATCAGGATCAAAATCATCATCTTCCGAATCATCAGAAGGCAAACCGATGCGATCATATTTCAAAGAAGCCCCCGATTTATCAGATGCAACATTACATCCAGATTCATCAGAACTAGAGTCATTTCCCTGATCTTCAGAACTAGAGTCATCTCCCAGATCTTCATCAACCTGAGGCACATCTGGGTCATAATCAGCATCATCTGAGTCGTCAGAAGGGAGACCTAAGTTTGGGTCCTCAGTCTTATCAGCTGTTGCAACCTCAGGAAAAACTTTCTGCATCATCAAGGAGAATGGTAAGGGAAGTAAGGCATAGTGGAACAGTGAGAACTAGCTAGAACCGCAAATGGAACAACCAAAATTTCCATTTCTGACCTCCCAGCTGTCAGCAATAGAAAGATTTGCTCCTTGTGATTCATTCAGCAAGTCTATGCAATCAACTTTACAATCACACCCAGGGCATAGCCAACCCTGGTCGGCAGGAGGAACTGTGCAATAAGCAAACTATTAGGCATGAAATAAGATGCCAATTTTCAACAAACAATTACTAGCTTATTGAAAGGAAATTACCGTCTTCTGCATGCAATGGTGGTTCCAGACAGTACTGATGAAACCCGCGATCACAAGCACCATCGCACAGAATTATATCATTGTCAGCAGTCAAATCTTTTGAGCCACACTTTGCACAGAATATCTGCCAGGAAACCATCCCAGGTTATAGCATTACCCAAATCACTGTTAGTGAAGTGAAACAATACTTGGTAAGTTCTTCATAGATGTTTTAACAAAACCAGTTAAGGAATTTTTGCAATTTCCAATGCACTACTTTCCTCATGCTATGCATAATTAATACTTGAAAAATTGAAATACTCCGCATTAAGTATACTTAGCAAGTGCCCAGAGGCACTTATTAATGAGACCCAATTTTGATATTGCACAAAAGCCAATTTAATCAAGCTTCTTCCGTACATCCTCACTGTCTATCATTCCTTCTGAATCAAATAGAGCTTCTGGCAGCTTTCCTTCTGCACATAATGAATCCAGCTGCTGAAATAGGTCCCTTATTCTCAGCTTGCGTTTTACAATTTCTGATGTGGCCCGCTGAAGTTCCTTCTCTGGCTTTATCTTTTCCAAGCTGCCAAATAACATTAGCAATGAGCAGCTACAGCTAAATTTTTTATCTAGGCACTCTAACGGTCATATGAATAGCATATGCAAACTTAAAAGTTGGTCATTGTCAAACAAACTAAAGAAAGTTACCACAACAAAATTGATTGAAGTTCACTGGTTTCTCAACTTCACTGGATTTTGGTCAAAAATAAGTGGAACTTTACACAACTATAAACAGAAATGAGATGTTAAGAAAGCTCCCTGTTTAGGCTGCAAACCATAATCCACAAAACCTTTTAACACCATCTAATCAATTGTATTTAAAAATAAAATAAAAAATACTTGCAAAAATCATTTAGTTCAAGCAATTTTAATGTGTAGATATGTGAACTAGTCTCAAGCAATTTTAATGTGTAGATATGTGAACTAGTCTCAAAACTTCCTACTCCTCAATTCTAAGAAAAAATGACAGAGTTTCTAGTGATCAAACACTATAACCCTATGCAGAAACTCCTGCTGAGATACCAAATCCTCAGAAGGAACTGAAACACATTCTCGATATGAAGCACTGCTAGCAAATTGTCAGCCCTGTACGTAGAGTGCATCCAACTCGCCAGAACCATGTCCACTGAGGTGCCTTCAGAAGCTCAAGGCTATCATTCGGATATCTTTTACCCACATGACAATCTATCACCCAAGATCATGTTAAACCTCTAGGGTGGACAAAGGAGCACCAGAAAAGAGAACGTTCCCTAGTAGCTATAGATCATTCTCCTATGTCACCTTGATTGAAAGTGGAAATGGACAGTGTTCTGACTCACCATTTCAGAGAGCCATAGACTTCAGGACTCATCTAAAAGGATCCAGGAAAAAAAAAGGACACAGGTATGGAGACATGTCATTATATTACAACATAGATTATCTAGAGCAGACAGACACGTTTATTTTCTTTATATATTAATGATTGACTGCACTATATCAATATATTATTCAAAATGTAACAAATAGCACACTTTTCTTAATATTATGTGTTCATCAAGAATCACATAACTAAATATAATATTACAACACAACATATTAACTATCTCAATTACTTGTGAATTTAATTAATGATACATGATTATCTAGAACTGGATAATTTTGTATATAAGATGATTCCGTATTATAAATTAGAGATAAATGCTACAGAAATTCTAAAACTTGTCACAAAAATGCAATTGAATTTTAAAACTTGCAAAAAGTGCAATCAAGTCCTAAAATTTATCAAATTGTTTCAATCGAGTCCTAAAGTTAATATCGTAGCCTTTTCTATTAAAAATGCTGATGTAGAATTTCAAATATCTTTTTATTTTCCAAGTGGATTTTTTAAATTATTTTTTATTCAAAATTTAAAAACTAAAAAGAAAAGTTAATTTTTTTTTAAATTGTTTAAAAAAAAAATCAGTGGCTCCTCCTCGCCGTCATCCATCACCGAAGGGGCCGGCGACAATCCAGCCCCAGGCGAGGGTGGCCACCCTCGCCTGGCCAAGGCGAGGCCACGCCAGCCCTAAGCGAGGGCCGGCGAACCTAGATTTGGGCACCCTCGCCAGGTCTAGGTTCGCCGGCTCTCGTGGGAGGCTGGCAGCCGTTGCCCGCCCTAGACGAGGCCTCGTCGGCCCTTGCTCGGGATCGGCGAGGCTTGCTAGGCGAGGGTGCCCCGATCTAGGGCCACCGACCCTCACCGGGGGCGGGGCCCAACGACCATCGCCCACCCTGAACAAGTCATCGCTGGCCTTGGGCGAGGCCTCGTTGGCCCTCACTCAGGGTCAGCAAGGCTCGCCGGCCCCAAGCGAGGGCCGACAAGGCCTTGCCCAAGGTGGGGACTGTTGCCAGCCCTCGCCTAGGGCTGAGTGAGGGCCGGCCAACCCCCCCCCCCCCCCCCCAAGGCCAGAGACCATTGCCAGCCCCTTCGGCGATGGGTGGCAGTGGCAGCAAGGGTGGGGGATGGCAGCCACTGATTTTATTTTCTTTTTTTTATATAATTTTTAAAAATAAATTTTAACTTTTCTTTTTAGTTTTTAAAAAAAATTGAATAAAAAATAATTAATAAATCCATGTGGAAAATAAAAAATTATTAAAAATTCTACGTCAGCATTTTTAACGGAAAAGGCTAACGGTGTTAACTGTAGGACTTGATTAAAATAATTTGACAAGTTTTAGGATTTGATTGCCCTACAATTTTAAGACTCAATTGCATTTTCGTGACAAGTTTTAAGATTTCTGCAGCACTTATTCCTAGAAATTAACACCATCATCTCATTATTGTAATTTTTATTCTATTATATTATATGAATATAAAATAAGATGATTAATAAATATAGTACAAGTAAATCTTGATGGAATTAACACAATTTTAAGACTCAATTGCATTTTCGTGACAAGTTTTAAGATTTCTGCAGCACTTATTCCTAGAAATTAACACCATCATCTCATTATTGTAATTTTTATTCTATTATATTATATGAATATAAAATAAGATGATTAATAAATATAGTACAAGTAAATCTTGATGGAATTGTGCCATTGAAATATGTTGTACTTTGGTCAGCTTAGATGATGCAACCAAAGTTGTTGTGGAGAAGAGATTCTTCTCCCATATTAAGCAACATAGGTTTCATTCATACATTGAAAAACAAAATCATAGTAATCAAAATGCATGAGGATTTTGATGGTGCCAGTGAAGTGGTCATGATCAACAAACAAAGAGATATTCATGATTATTCCATCTAACCTCATGGGTATGTTGGGTAATTTGATGCTATTCTTTACTTATTACATATGTTATTCATGAAATTAAATAGTGTCAGGGTAATAACTAAACTGAAATGCATAATAACCATTACATTACAACCTTATTCCATCTCTATACAACCAAATGGGCTCAGTTCACTGTATGTACCCTTGTCACTTGGTATCAAGTTCATCAATAATGACATGCTGCAGCACATAATCAGCAAAATAGATTTTTATGAAGCAATCTGACATACACATACCTTAGTCCTTTCCACCCTTCACCAGAATAAGCATCAATCAAGTTTCTCTCATATCCAATTCTGTTTAACATATAGCTCAGGTTTTTCCTAATTCTAGAATATTCATCTGCAATACCTTCCCTTGCTTGCCTCTTCTTTCTCTGCTTTCTTTTTACTTCTTCACCTGGGTTTACTACATCATCCTTAGACTCAGCTATAGACTTATCCTTTGATCTTGAGCGAAGAACTCTGTCGCTGCCAAGTGATGACCTCCGTGTGTTTCTTTCTTTCAATCTCTTAGAAGTTCTTCTGTCCCTATGGCCTGACCCTTCGGAGTTCCCTGTAAGATTCTCCTGTTGCAACTCTGATGGATCATAACTAGAGCTGTTGGTCAGCTCCTCCATGTGGACTTGCAGCTGCATATTAACAACAGAATCTCCATTAAATTCAATATGTTCTAATACAGAAGACCCAATCTCCACATTAGATCGTAATCCAGTACTTTCAGTTTCAATTTTATCAGACACGATAGTACTCACTTGAACTGATACATTTTCACCATGGTCAGGGACAGGTAATTGATTTCTTATACTACCAGATCCACAATGGGTCTCATGTAATTCAAGATGTTTAAGGCACAGAACACTTCCAGCTTCATCGCTCATTCTTATGTTCGGAGAAAGCAGCATCCTGTGTTCAAAGGTTGAATTCTCACAAAAAGGTTTGCGCAATTGCTCAGCAGTATCACTGCACAATGGACTACCAGTTTCTTTTATTCCAAGTGTGTGTCTTTTTTCTTCTTGACCAACTGAATATCTGGAACCAAACTGGTGTGCCGCTCCATTATTATCTTCCTGAGTCACCAGATTCTCAGAGAAGGCATGGCTAGAAGGCACAATTGTTGATCCTTCAACACCAAGTTCACACCTCTTTTCTTGGAGTGAATGTGCACCATCTATGCATTGTGAATTGAACTTATGAATGCTTTCCCCAATATCTTCTCCAGCACTTGCAATCTCAGTGTTCTTTGTTTTATCTATCACACTTTCAGGAGATATTGCAAGATTCTTCACCTGGGATGGGTCTTTATAAGGCATTCCCATCCTGTTTATTTCAAAAGACTTAGATACATGTGCTCCATCATCCACAATGTCTGCGCAAGATTGATTCCCCATATCCACAAGCCCAATTTTTATACCTTCTGAAACAAGGCCCTGTCTCTTTTCCAGGATACTCTCCTCAAGTCCATTAGCTTCACTACTTTTTGTAATCTGTTGTGCAGAAACATACTCCATCTGCTTATCCTCAGCCATTATTAAGGATCAAGACACCATGTAATTGATGCTTATTAGGCAGATTAGGGATGCTCACTTAATTAAACTCACTAAAAGACAGCTTCATTGGATGCTTCAAGCAATTTAATGTGGAAGACTTCACTCATCTATTATATCGAGCAGTCTCAAGAACAAATACAACAAAGTTTTCCCAGGAAATTATGCAGAATGAATCTACAAATCTTGCCAAAAAACAGTAATGATGCCGCATATGTACCCTCCAGAAACCTGGCAAGAGGAGAGGAGACCAGTAATCAATAGAAGGAGAAGTAACCCATTATCAACAAGGATAGACATGCACCCAGGGATTATACATTCTCGTAAGGACACAGTTTTGTCTCTACAGCAGTTTGTAAAAGATAATGCACTCTACTGAAAAATTCACGGAAGCAAACTTTAAGTTACCTCATCTACAGGATTAAACAGCTTCTATGATAATGATGTTGATGGGAAAACAACATTAAAAACTTGATGGCGTGATGCAGTAGATAATAAAAGAAAATTTTGGCAAGAAAATCTCAAACAAAATTCTTATGAAGAGGGTGAACTCCACTCTTGTAATATCATGTACATGTAGTTCTCAACAACTTACCATATGGTTGTTCTCCCTTCAATAATTTTCTTTGTCTTTATAAATAAATAAACCAGTTTCAGAGGGATTTCACATGATGAATCTCCTATTTCTGATGTTTTGGTGTATAAGTTTAATATTCACATCAAAATTTGTACCCAAAGAACGAGAGATCGATAGAGATCTCTCCACAGAGCTCAAGAGGGATGGTTAAAGTGGAGAAATGTGCTGTTATTTTGTGCAATAACCAAATATCTGTTAAGTATAGTGGTAAACTCTAGATGACAGCAATAAAGCCATAGATGCCCTATGGCATGGAGTTTTGGGTTGGAGTTCTAGGTAATTAAACATCAAAATCTGCACAAAATGAGTGTGGCGTAGATGAGAACGCTTTGTTAGATGTAAGGGCACCTGAAAAAAACAAGACAAGAAATGAATCTATTTGAGAGATTACAAAAAAGTAGCCGTGGCTAAAATCAAGGATAAGATGAGAGAAATTAATGTGAGAATTGAGATGGTTTGGTCACATGGAATTAGAGATGATCGATTCTAAGGTGGGCCAGTTCCCAACCAAGAATCAGAAAACAACCTTGGGACTCCCAGTTCCAAAATTTTGAAACCGGGAACTGCACCTATCAGTTTTGGTTCCTGGTTCCACCCAGTCCAAAGCACAAATCTGAAAAATGTGCAAGGCAAATGTGAATGTGAAGGGGACACGAAGCCCACGACTATTTTGGAGACTTTCATGAAAAGATTCGCCTTGACCAAACAAGAGTGCCTTTTCATTTAAAGAAAACACCATTTTTTCTCATTTTAAATGAGAAGCCAATAATTGACCTAAAGAAAGAAAAAAAAAAAAAAAAGCCAACGAGGAGAAGAAATTACCTTCTTCTTGAAGTTGAAGGGATCATGGATCGAACTTATTTATTAGGAAGGAAAAGAAAACAACAGCAAGAGAGAAGAAGGGTAGAAAGACGAAAAAATTTGCTTTTGCCTCCCACCCCAAAAGCTGAAGAGTGATTAGGGTTAAAGTCCCCAAGGAAAGCATTACCATTGAGGAAATTCACTATTTTCCGGGAATCAGTGGCACTAGTATAGCGACAAGGTGGAGGAGGATGTTCTAGTGCTTCCAATCGTAAGCTAGGGCTAGGTCTTGCTTGGATAGCTCCAAGGGCATGGAGTCCTCAATGGCGACGCAACGGGTGGGGCGCTCGTAGAAGGATTGAGCACAGGTGGGGAAGCAAATGGGGGAGCAGAGCATTCAAGAGAGGTAGTCAATCTGCTTGCCCAGCACTCCTCAATTGGCTTCTCCTCCAGCTTAGTCATTTTGAAGGATATTTGTCAATGTTCTTCGTGGGTGTGTCAATACTTGTGTTTTGAGTAAAAACCCAATTCTATCAGGGTACAACAAGTAGTTTCGTCCTTGGAACCGGAAACTGAACCAGTTCTCTCTAGAACCATCCTTAAATCAATCCATCCAAGCCAGTTCGGCCTGGTTCGGGGTTGAGCCTGGACCGGTGCTCACCGGGATCGATGCTCACCCCTACATGAAATGAGGAAATTCAATGCTCCAGTGAGGACATGTGATCAAGGAATGGACATATGAGTTAAAAGTGGCAAGGAAAGACCTAGAAGAACGTGGAAGAAGATTATAAGGAAAGATATGGAGCATCAGAGAATCTACTAGGATTCATAGAGTCAACCCAACCTAGTAATATAAAGATTGGTTTCTTGTTTGTTACACTCTTCTATTTATGACATCAGTATTGATTTAGTACACAAAAATAGTGAAGCAATGGCAACTGTAATTGAAATTGGTGACAATGGCATCTTCAAATAAATGTCATCCCAATACATTGCTTTGAGGTACTATGAAAAGCTAATACTAAGCATTATTCAATAGCATTACCCTAGTTACATTTAGATTTTTTCCTGAGCAGAAAACAAAAAAGACACCATATGAAGAACAAAAACAGAAGGAAAGAAAAGAAAGTCATATGATATACGATATCATGATGATGATTAAGGGAACACATAAACATGGTTTCTTCACATCATCTTCTCAGCATCTTATGGAAAAGTATTCCTACTCTCGTAAGAAGATGTCATTTCATGATGCGATGACCTTACTAGTTTAAAGGATAGGGGAAAAGTCAAAATTGTGTAGGCATTATGCAAGAAATTTCATATCAAGTGCTTGGAACTTCATAAAGATGCACTTGGAAACACAGTGCAATGGTACAACACGAACTATATCACTAATAGCCCTTTGGGTACAGATTTCTCAGAGAAGCTTGAATTGTGAAAAGGAGTATAGCAGCTTTTATGGAATGTTCGACAAACGCCTCATAACTGCAGTATCTCCAAAGCTGCAGCTATTAACATCATCTTTTAGGATTGTCTCGCCTACTCTTAAGGTGTTACTGGAAGAAAATGTTACAGTTATAGCATGGCTACAGTGCAACCATAGCTAAACAAAACAAGCTCTGGCCCGCTCACAAAAAGGTTTAAGCGGCCTGCCAAGGAAAGGGTTTTATGTTGTCAATCACCGTTCATGATGGAAACAACGATGTGCCGAAGAGGTCAGCATAGTTCAAACATCAAGTCTAATAGAAAACATCAAATGACATGAAATCCCATCAAAGAAGCTACGGTACGTGCTAAAAAACCCCACAACTTCTATCCAAGAACATCCCCCCTTCACACAAAAGCCACTGCATTAGCATCTTAAAGAGCACCTCCAGCACCCAGAACCCATCAAGAACGCACGCCACCCTAAACAAATTTTACAAATTCAAGAAGTCCCATTCGGCAGCAACTCAGCCAGCGAATGGAAAACGGAAATGACGACAACCCACTTCGTTCCCTACTCAGAACGCCACGCCCCGCGTCGTTTCCGCGGAAACGGCACAGCTGAGAGGTCAGCTTCCACAAGAACACGGAAAAGAAGAAACCGCGACGACACACACCCATCCATTGCACGACCCAAAAGGACGAGAAACGAAACCCGAAAGCGAGAAATGAAGCGCTCACCTCTTGCGGGGGGGCAGGCACTCGGAAGAAGCGTCCCTCTCCCTAATCGCAAAGCCAAATGATACAGTGAAAAATCATTACAATTCGTACAACAGCCCAATACAAACACACATGCAGCGACCCCGACGAGCCCCGGAGAGAGAGAGAGAGGGGGTAGAGATGAAGACGGCGACGGCGGCAGCGGTGGCGGCGGCGTTTGGAAGAGCTCGCACCGGCGACAGAAAAAGCGGGGAAGATCTCCCTCTCTCTCTCCCTCGCCGTCTCCTGCACTCAACTTCTCAGGGGTCTAAAGGGAACAAAAAGACCGAAAGCGAAGGGGGAGCGGGCCTTCCCGGGCCGGGCTTCGTCGGAATCGGAGCCCGGCCCAAGAAAATGGGGCCCGCTTGGGCACGAAATACGACTATTGTGCCCGCATGGTGTACTTATTATATGACGATTTTTCTCTTTTGACTAGAAATTAATTCCTTTTGATGAGCATGCAGTTTGACATAATTGTGTCCCATACAAATAACCAGGAGTGGTTGATCGTAGGGTAGGTAAGTTTTGCACCAAAACTATTTATATCCTTTTTTAAAAAAAGAAAAAAAGGAAAGCAAAATGGTTGATTGATTTGGACATGATCTTGCAAGATTCAGGTCCTCAATAGAAAAATATGAATTTGGTAGAACATGAAAATTGAACTAGTCACTCTCAACCAACTTTTAGAACTAGGAAGTGGATTAATCTTTTGGGGAAACAATCCAATCGGTTACTGCTATAATTAAAGGGTTAATACCACCAAAAATCTATACTGGTATGTTTATAATAAATTTATTCAAAACTAATGTTTTTACCACAAAATATATCAAACTAATATACCTATGACAAATTTCTCTAAACTAATTTTTTTTACTATAAAAAATTCAAAATTTGGTATATTTATGATAAATATACATTTCATTAATTTTCGTTGAATGGGATTATTAAAACCATCATCAAACTCAACATTTTTAATGGTAAAATTTAGTGAAAATTAATAAATGGTAAATTTGTTACTAGTGTCTTAATTTAAGATTTTTAATTGGAGTAAAATTGTTATAGGTGCACCACCGCTTACGGTGGCTTAGTTGGATAAATACTCCCATGATCCTTTGCCAGAGGAGAGAAGTTCGAATCCCGTTAGCTGCACGGGATCTTAAGTGCGACGTCGGGGTGGTAAGTCCTCCACTAGCGTCGCCCCGAATTTACCCTCCATTATCCCGGGCCTGTCGAGCTGTCCGTGTTAGTACAGTGTACGGGTTCCTGAGTTATCAAAAAGAAATTGTTACATGTGCATTAATTTGAGATTGTTTTTAATAGGGATATGTTTAGCATAAGTCCTAAAACTTGTCCAGAAAGTGCAATTGAGTTCTAAAACTTACAAAAAGTTCAATCAAGTCCTAAAACTTGTCAGGTTAATTCAATTGAGTCCTAAAGTTAATACAGTTAGCATTTTCCATTAAAAATGCTAACGTGTCACTTTAAATTAATTTTTATTTTCCACGTGTATTTTTTAATGATTTTTTATTCATTTAAAAAAATTAAAAATTAAAAAAATTAGTTTTATTCATTTTATCTTATTTTCACCAAAAATTAAAAATAAAAGTTATAAAAGTTATTTTTAAAATTGTTTTTTAAAAAAATCAGCCCTCTTCTCCCCTATCACCGCCGCCGCCCATCGCCGGAGGGGCCGAGCGACGATTGTCTGCCCTGGGTGGGGGTGGGCGGCCCTCGCCGGCCCCAGGCGAGGGCCGGCAACCGTCGCCCGCCCTGGGCGAGACTCGCCCAGGGCGGGCGACGGTCACTCGGCCCTGGGCGAGGGATGGCGACCATCGCCCTCCCTGGGCAAGGCACTCGCCCAGGGCAGGCGACGGTCACTCGGCCCTGGGCGAGGGATGGCGACCATCGCCCTCCCTGGGCAAGGCCTCGTCGGCCCCAGGTGAGGGACGGCGACCGTCGCCCCGATGAGGCCTCGCTCAGGGCGGTCGCCGACCCCCCGTGAGGGCCGGCAAGGGCCGGCTACATGGCCCAAGGCCAGCGACCGTCGCCGGCCCCTTCGGCGATGGGCGGCGGCGGGGCGGCGGAAGTCCACCGGTGTCCTTATTTCTTTTTGAACAGTTTTGTTTTTTTAAATAAATTTAGATTTTCTTTTTTAAAATGAATTTAGATTTTCATTTTCAGTTTTTAATCTAATTTTTAAAACTTTTAAATAAAAAATAATTTAAAAAAGCCATTTGAAAAATAAAAAAATCATTTAAAATATGACGTCAGCGCCACGTCAGCAATTTCCGTTAACTTTCTTGACGGTATTAATTTTATGATTCAATTGAACCAATTTGAAAAATTTTAGGACTTAATTGAATTTTTTATAAGTTTTAGGACTCAATTACACTTTCTGGACAAATTTTAGGACTTCCGCTCAACATATCTCTTTTTAATATTAACTCATGCCCAAATGACAGTGGTATGGAATTGAGGCCCGGAGCCGACGGGCCGGCCGAGAATTGGGCTGCCCGGGAAGCTCGCGGTCAACGCCGGCCCGTCCCCTCCGAATTTGTCGTCTCCTCCGCCGCCGCTTGTGGCTGCAGTTGGCCACGCCTTCAGCCGCAAGTCGTGGGAGGGAAGAAGAGAGAGAGAGAGAGAAGGCGACGGGTCGTGGGGGGCGGTCGAAGTTGTTGCCCGCCATGGCAACCCTAGCCTCCTTCCTCTCCTCTTCTCCCTCCCTCTCTCGCCTCCACCACCACCACCGCCACCATCGCCTCCACCACCGCCGCGGCGTTGACTCTTTCTCCTTCGCCGCCGCCGCCTCTCCCGTCCGCATCTCCGTAGCCCCCAGGAAGGGCCGGGCCTTGATCGCCGCCGCCTCCGCCTCTTCGTCGCCGGATGCCTCCTCGTTCGATGATCTCGGCCCCGGAGAGGACGGCCGGTCGGCCGATTCGCCTCAGGTTGGTGCTCGATTCCGTCGATTGGCCGGGGGTGATTCACCTCGGAAGCATGTGATTTTCGGTTATGATGCTGTTTGCGAAAGCGTTGTGGCTTTGGTGTTCTTCTTTAGGAACTAGGAAAAATTGCTCTTTCTTAGGAGCCGCCGGGGGAATTTTATCTTTTTCCTAGTTTTCGTGGAGATTCTTGGCATCGTTTCCAGTAAATAGCAAGTTTCGATATCTTGTTCATTTTTTCGTGTGGCGCGGATAGATTATGGAAGAAGATGCAATTTCGCTTGGCGTGGGTGTTTGTGGCATGAGATGTGAAGATTGAGTTGGAGGCTACGAGGGATTGCTTTTGAATTTGAGGGTGTAATGGATGGAACTGAACCACATGAATTATTAGAAACGAATCTGTTCTATCTCAGGAACCATTAAGGGAGCAACAGAAAAAGTTTTGATTGATGAAGGATGAATTTTGTCTAGTTACTAGCAAGTTCTAGTTCTGAGCATCAAGAATGGAAGCTTTTGCCTTAGCAAGATTCATTTGGCAGCTTGGGACATCCATTATCTGAAGACGTTTCTATTTTGATTGTTAAATGTGGCTTTTAGAATTGCATGTTTTGGCTCTCGTCTTGCTCCCCCAAAGCTGACACTGAGCTGTTGAAATTGTGCTTTTCAGAAATCAGTTCTCTTCGCTTTGATACAAGAGATAGAACCGCTAGATGTGAGCCTCATCCAGAAAGACGTAGCCCCGACTACTATCGACGCAATGAAGAGGACTATATCGGGAATGTTGGGGTTGCTTCCGTCGAATCAGTTTCAAGTATATATTGAAGCTTTGTGGGAGCCACTCTCAAAGTTGCTGGTTTCTTCAATGATGACAGGGTATGCTCATATTGTAAAATATGCATAGGCATCAACAATTCATATCTTTGAAAACTCAATTCTCTTGAATTTATAGATATATAATGTTGCTCTAAAATCAAGGTTCTGTTTTTCTCTACTTGAATGCTCCATTAGTTGCGTCAGGCCTATGCATTTGAGAATTTAAAGAAATTATCTGAGAATTCCATTTTCTTTTCTTCAGTAACAGATTGTTTGTCTCCTCTTATGCATTTTTGATGGATATTTTTCTTGGAATGCAGTTATACACTGAGAAATGCGGAATATAGGCTTTGCCTTGAAAGGAATCTTGATACGCATGAACAGAGCTTTGAAAATCAGACTGAGGACCACTCACAAAGTGGCGTGCCAGAAATTTTACTAGACAGTGCTAGAAAAATTGACTTTTCGGGAAAGAACGCAATATCACTCAAATACGAAAAAGTTAGAGAAGAGACAGTTGAGGACATTGATAGTAAACGTCTAGGCAAACTTTCTCGTGAAGCTCAGGAATATATTCTTCATTTACAATCTCGTTTATCATCTGCCAAAAAGGTGTGTGTTCCATCTTATGCTACTTAAATGTTAATTTTTTTTTATGAGTAACTTTGTTGTTAATTAAGTATAATATACAGTTGTATCTCTTTGTGCTTGCAGTTGACTATGTTAGCACATGTGCTTGATCATGTCTCTGATAAACTAAACCAAATTGTAGTTTTAATCTTGGAGCCCCATTTTGTGGGCTGCTGTTAGTCATCAGATTGAGGAACTGGAAGCTATCCAGTTGTAAGTTTGACATTGACTGGACTATGGCAAAGCTTAATATGTCTTGATGAGAATAAAGTGGCTGAAGGAGATGATGAAGTGTGATAATAGATCGGTGTAGGCCAAAGATTATGTTTCCTAATAATGCTGTTATGAAACTGGTGCCAAATTTTTCAAAGCAATCAAATATCCACTTATGTCATATTTGATCCAGGAGTTCTTATGCCCAATGTCCTCAATTTTATGGCTAGATGTTTTGCTTTGAGGCATGGTTGAATTTAATATTTAATTGAAAGGTCTATTAGAATGATGGTGCAGAAATATTCATTCCTATATTTCTTTTATGAAGGAACTACATGAGGTCAAGAGGAAAACTGCTGCTCTCCAAATGCAACAGTTCGTCGGGGAGGAAAAAAATGATTTGCTGGACTACTTGAGATCACTAGAACCAGAAAAGGTTACATCATGTTAAAATTAGATTCTTTTCAATGGCCACTATCTGCATATGGATATTATTTATGCATGTGTGTTACGCTTGTTTCCTTTTTTTGTGTATGGCTTCTGAAATCAACAGTGGCTATACCAAACTACTCTGACACCACGTTATTTCCATTAATTTTTCTGACACCCTCTTGTATTTTACAATGTCAGGAGATATCTACTGATAAGATCTCAAGATAGTTTTTGATGCAGAAGGAGTGTCGGAATAGTTTATGAAAATACATGGCATGGACAAGCAATTTGAGCAAAATAGGAGGGGTGTTGGACTAATTTGTGAAAATACAATGTGTGTTCGAGTAATTTGATCAAAACTAGAGGAGTGTGAGAGTATTTCCCATTTATTTGTAATTTAACTAAGGAAAAAGTACACCACGAGTGTCATAACTTTTGTATGGTGCTCAAGTGAGCGCCATAACTTTTTTTTTCTTTTGATCACGCGGTACTCAATTAAATGTCATAACTTTTTTTTCTAATTACTTGAGTGTCATATAACTTTTCAATTGATCATTTGAGTGCCATAACTTTTTAGAAATGTTCACCACAAGTGCTATACCATGTTGGATTTCCCATAGTTCGGTGAAAGTTTTTAAAAAATTTTGGCACTAAGTGATCAATTGAAAGTTATAGCACTAAAGCAAATGTTTTTTAGGAGTTATGGCACTTAAGTGATCGAAAAAAAAAAGTTATAGAGCGCTGTACAGAAGCTATGGCACTTGTAGTGTCCTTATCCCCTTAACTAGGAAACCATCTTCCTCCACTCAATTCTTACCAAATAATTCCTCATATTTACCTAATACAAAGTAGCCACTGAACTTTACAAAATAGTATTAGCAAACATATTTGAAGCAGCAGTGCTCCTTACCACTTGAATATTCTCTGCTTTGGCAGGTAATGATTCAGAGAAATTCAATTTGTGTCTATTACGTATTCCCAGTCAAACCTAAGAATGATTTTCATGATGGGAACCTTGTTTGGTGAGAGAACTTTAGATGCATGTTCATGACAAAGAATGCCAAGGAGAGAAAATGAGTTGCAGGAGCATATCTAGAATGAATTAGATTGAAAAAAGTTCTCAATGATTTTCTCCTGTTTTGCCCTCAAGTCAATCTTTCTCCAGTGCAACTGATTTGTACTTTGAATTAATTAAAGCCACTTATTATACTTGTTCCAGAGCTACAAAATTCATCTCTCAAGTCCTGATCCTTTCATTATCGACCCAGATCCAGCACATAGATCTTAAATGTTTTGAACTTAGCATGTGCTTTTCCCATGGCATTACTGTTTTGAAAAGTGATGACTTAGCATGGCTTTATACTTTATGGCTTTGCATATCATTTTCCTATCTTCTTGGTTATGTGGATTTGCATTTTGTTTGCCTTTCTAATTTTGTCTGTTATGACCATTCAACTATTTTTCATTTTTATGTTGGAACTGTCACAGCCTGCACTACTCATGACTGTGAATCATGTGTCGAGGTATTGCCAATTCGCCATCCCTCCTCTTTCTATTCTCCTTTATTTGCATGGATGCGTACTGCATGCACCTATTAATGGATGAAACTTTTAACTAGCAAACTTCATGTTTGGATGAGGACATGTAGCGGCATCCTCACTCCAAAGCTATTCTTGAAGTGCTTTTACTTTCCATATACAAATGGAGTAATGAAATATGTGTAAACAGGTGGCTGAGCTATCGGAACCTTCCTTGCCTGAATTGAGGGGAACAATCCACTCGGTCGTTCATGGTCTTCTAGCAACTTTGTCTCCCAGAATGCACTCTAAGGGTCCTCCTTCATCAGAGTACTCGTCAAACCAAGAAGTATGCTCCGGCGATGATGATCACCCTGAACTTGTTGATAATGTGTCACTCCAGTTCCAGCCAATTGTCTCATTAACTAGGGACTACCTAGCACGACTGCTCTTCTGGTTAGTCCAGCTCCTTTTATCTTTTTGGGGCACTATATTGGATATAGTCAATTGTAGATGTTTGATTTCTTACCTGATTATGGGAGCTTAGTATATCTGAAAAATCAAGAACTAACTTGCTGGCATGATCCAATTTAAGCAAGTTTTGCCTATATACTCTCAATATGGCATTCTTTCTTGCTCGAACTTCCATAAATTAGATTTATCTCGTCCTAGTATTACTGTATGTTGTGTTGAGAATCACATCTACTGTTGCATTACACACTTTTAGTCAAGTTCATCCATATTTTACTTTCTGCCATTCCTGATGGCTTTAAGTCTGTAATTCACTGGACCAGAGATTGTCATAGTATGACACTCGATGGCTGACAACCTGGCCTGCCACATTTTCCGAGCAGAAACACTTTGCAGCTAGAAATTGAGCATCCTATTGTACTTGCTCTGAAATATATTGCAGATAAATATTGTCCTTCACTGTTTTATACTGGGTGAACTCTGTTTAACTGTTGAAACTGACAATGGTTCTAGCTATTCTCATCCATCATTTTGCTTCTCCAGGTGCATGTTGTTAGGGCACCATCTGAGAGGCCTTGAATATAGGCTGGAGCTTGTGGAACTTCTATCTCTAACAGTTGATACTGAAAATGATGCCCCTGAGAGTGGACAAGTTTCTTAAAGAGTCGGAAGCGCCTCTTTGTTGTTTCTTTAATCAGTACATGAATGCAGGATAGAATTACGAGGGAGTTCATGTATATTGAAGAGACGCAGTCGCAGTTCACCTGTCCCGTCCTATGATCAACACAAGCTACATCTCGTCATTGCAAATTGTCATAGCACCATAGATCGAACCAATTCTCCTCCTGTAAGTACATATGTTTATGTCATTGTCAATAATAAGTTTACCCAGCCTGTTCATGAAAATATGAACACGCTTGTCTGCTGGTTAATTATTCTTTTTCTTGCGCATTCTTTGGGCCATGTCTTTCTGTTCAGTACTTTCGGAGATGTTGCGCTCAAAAAAGCAAGGCGTATGTGTGTTTTATCTCGTACAATTAAGAGAGATTACTTAAGCTTAATCACAAATTCCAAATGACAGCTATAATGAGATATCTAGACTGTGGAATGGTATGTTTTGTACTCAAATACTCCACACATGGTCTGCCAGGAAAAATATTCACGCATGCGCAAGGTGACCGTAGTATTTGGACGATGTGCAAAAAAGTAGAATAAAAGGAGTCTGTGAAGGATAAGAACGACGCTGAGGGAGATTTTCATAGAACATAAGGTATTTGGCACCTTGATCGGATTATTATTGTGGGGAAAAGACTTGGCGAGATCCCGAAAGAGGTGCGGTTGGAACTACGAAATCACCAACCTGATGAAATTCAGTTTAGTGTCAAACCTTAACATAACTCAATCTTTTAAGATTGATGTGAGGGATAAGAATGACGCCGATGAAATTCAGTTTAGTGTCAAACCTTAACATGACTCGATCTTTTAAGATTGACGCGAGGGATAAGAATAACGCTAAGGGAGATTTTCGTAGAACATAAGGTGCCTTGGTCGGAACTATGAAATAACCAACCTGATGAAATTCAGTTTAGTGTCAAACCTTAACATAATTCAATCTTTTAAGATTGACGTGAGGGATAAGAATGATGCCGAGGGAGATTTTCGTAGAACATAAGGTGCCTTGGTCGGAACTATGAAATAACCAACCTGATGAAATTCGGTTTAGTGTCAAACCTTAACATAACTCGATCTTTTAAGATTGACGTGAGGGATAAGAATAACGCTGAGGGAGATTTTCTTAGAACATATGGCACCTTGATCAGATTATTATTGTGGGGGAAAAGACTTGGCGAGATCCTAAAAGAGGTGCCTTTGTCAGAACTATGAAATCACCAACCTGATGAAATTCAATTTAGTATCAAACCTTAACATAACTTCATCGACCATACTTATTTGATATACAAAAAAGAAAAAAGGAAAAAAAACGAACTGTCGTTCCTTGGCCACATCGGAAAATAGGATCCGGTAACAAACAGGCCAATGTAGGAACAGAGCTACAGCTAACTGGTTTTTTTACTGTGGCGAAAAGCTGCACTTGCTCCTTTGTATGTCTTTCATGATTCAAGCCGAAAGAACCTAACCGGAGTCACCATCTCTCTCTCTCAAAACCACATTGCTCTCATTGTGAGACGGTGATTATTAACATGTAATGATAAATGCTAGTCATATTTTTTTATATATCAATGTTTTCTCCTGATAAATACCCTCAAGTGAACTTGTCGCTTGAAGAGATATATGTGTAATTTATAGTAATAGGCCGTGCATGTTTTCAATTGAATGAGAATGAATACATTGGACGTCTTAATGAGGCGGGGCTGCAACGGAAAGGACATAAATAAAGCGCTACCACAGTAATGTGTGATCAATACATAATACATATAATAGAGGTAGGAAGATACGTGGCAACACAACATAAACAATAACAATCCCAGGCGACATCTCGTAATCAACAAACATGGTAATAAATTCTAATAAAAAAAAAACATCCTGAGGCACTCCATGGATCAATGGCACTAAAATCTTCAGGGGCTTGTGGCTGGAGGTGGGGTGAGGAAAGGAATAGAGGGGATCTTAGGGAGGGAAGTAGGGATGCTTGGCATTGGTGGCAAGCTGGTCGGCACAGTTGGCAGGCTCGGAAGCGGCGGCAAAGTAGTCTTGGGCAACGTTGGCTGGGTGGTGGGAAGCGTCGGCAGTGTGGGCTGGGGCAGGGTCGTCGGGATGGCTGGCATGGGTGGCATGGCAACCTTAGGCAATGTCGGCATGGTAGGCAATGGAGGTAGCGACCCTGGTTTCGGTAAAGTTGGTATGGTGGGAAGAGTCGGTATGGATGGCATGGTTGCTTGCAGCAAATGACGAGCTCCAAAGCTCATGTTCATGCTAGAGAAAATTAGGGCGATGAAGAGTACAAAGCTCTTCGAGGGAGAAGCCATATCGGTAAGTGGGCAATAGATGCTATGTTGTGATAGGCTCAAGGACTTGAAATTGGTGAGCTGAGAGGAAGGGGGATTGGAGTTTATATAGCAAGAAATGTTGGGTAGAATTGGGGCTATGAAGATAGGTTGGTGACTTCCCTTTTGCTTCCGTTGGGAAAGAATTAGAAGATGATGTCTTGATTGGTTCTTTAGTTAGTTCACCTCCTCATGTCAATGTTCCGCCGGCATAAACCAAAGGTCAAGCCTGCTTATTGCTGTTTGAACTGCCACAAGGCACTGTGTCCATGAAGTCAAGCTTCGTTCGAATATTTGTCTTAATGAAGTATTTCGGATTTAATTTTGGTGAATAAATAAGTAAATAACTTGCTTCCTAATAAGTAGGGTGATTATTACGGTATCAACTCCCTTCTTGATTCTCGAACATATGGTGCTTGGGCTTACTTTTGAAGATTATGAATCCTAATATTTGACTCTTGTTACTTTCTGTCTTTTTTCTTTTGGTAGTAACTTTAGATTTGTTGAATTACCGCTTTTTATAGGGACGGGCATGGGATGTGGATTCCTTGTACCTAGAACCTATTTATTAGAACATGTTTATAATATTTTGGAATTTAGAACCTACTTTACATATTCTAAAGCCTAGAGCTTATCCTATCACAAGTTCCAGAATCTATTCAGATTCAATCTATATTATTAATTAAATATTTAATAATCGCTACTTACTATTTTAATTCACTGATCATAAAGACAAATAAAATATTTATAAAGTAAAAGTCTCAATCATAAAACAAAAATTCAAATTATTGCTTTCAAATTATACACTTATCATCAAACGGTATAGAATATCATAAGATTGCGTTAAGATATGAATCAAGAAAAGTGTTAAAACTTGTTTTAGGTCCTAGATTTCAAATTCTAACTTCTTCCGGCAAAAAACGAATCTACCCATCGAAATAGGTTCCCCTTGTTGGAAATGTGAAACCTCTCCTACATACTTTGAATCTGGAACCTACAAATTTTCACCGGTCTGATTTTAATTTTAGGTTCGAGTATCAATCTTATAACCATGTTCGCCCTTACTTCGATGTCCCCTCCTCAGACACCAAATCTCGTAACCCATTTCTAGTTCCGACTCAAAGATGCGAACTTTAACTAGTCTCCGACATGTTTTCTGGGATTCCGAAGTCTCCAGCCAACCTCGTACCTAAAAGCTGCTGCTCACTTCACTCTGCAGCAGCAGCAGCAGCAGAAGCTCGACTCGTGCGTGCTTCCGATCTTTCCACTCTCTTGCAAGGCCGCGTTCCCCGCCCTCATCTCCTTCAAATCCACGGCCGGGTCTTCAGGCTCAACGCCCAGCAGGACAATCTGGTGGCGACCCGTCTCATCGGCCAATACCCATTTCGCGTCGCGTTCAGAGTTTTCGAACATCTGAAGAGCCCCAACGTCTTCCCCTTCAACGCCATCATAAGGGTCTTCGCCGAGGAGGGCCTGTTCCCAGAGGCTTGGTCCCTGTTCAGAGCCTTGAAGCGGCGCCGGCTCTCGCCTAATGACTTCACCTTCTCGTTCCTTCTCAAGGCGTGCTTTCGATGCGCGAGCGTCGGTCAAGTGGGTCAGATTCATACCCACGTGCTCAAAGCTGGTTTTTGTGAGGATCCTGTCGTGTGTAACGGCCTTCTCTCTGTTTATGCCAAGTCGGTTAAGGATGTCGTTTCCGCACGTAAGCTGTTTGATGAAAGTCCCCAGAGGAATTCGGTCTCTTGGAGTTCTTTGATTTCTGGTTATGCTCAGTCGGGTCAGGCTGAAGACGCGTTGCGGCTTTTTGTTGACATTGTCCAGGAGAATTTGAGGCTTGAAGATGAAATCCTTGTGAGCGTCTTATCGGCTTGTTCTACTATTCAGGTCGCCCATTTAGAAAGATGGGTTAGTATTCTGTCGAAAATTGTTGAAGATGTGAATCTTGATGATATTAAACGTGATTCAATCAATATTGTTCTTATACATTTGTATGGAAAATTGGCGAGAATAGATAAGTGTAGGGAAAAATTCAATGAAATAACTAATCATGGAGTTAGAAGATTGCTTCCTTGGAATCTCATGATAACTGCATTTGTGCAAAATGGTTGCCCTATGGAGGCCCTGCATATTTTCCACCAAATGATGGAGGATAGCAACCGAAAGCCTAATGAAGTTACAATGGTTAGTGTCCTTTCTGCCAGTGCTCAGGTTGGTGATTTGGATCTTGGCAAATGGGTTCACAATTATTTGAGGTCAGAAGGCAGCAAAGGCATTCTTCAATCAAACAAAGTTCTGGCAACTGCATTGATAGACATGCATTGTAAGTGCGGGAGGCTGGAGGGGGCTAAAGAAGTTTTTGATCAGATGATATGCAAAGATATTGTCTCATTCAATGCTATGATCATGGGCCTTGCAATGAATGGTGAAGGAGAAGAGGCATTGCGGCTATTTTCCAGCATCCAAGATTTAGGTCTGCATCCTGATTCTAGCACATTTCTTGCAGCTTTATGTGCATGCAGCCACTCAGGTTTGTTGGAGGAGGGACAGAGGATCTTTTCAGAGATGCAGATGAGAATTTCAGTCTCTCCCAGTTTGGAACACTATGCCTGTTATATTGATCTCCTTTCACGTGTGGGTCGTATTGAAGAAGCCTTAGAAGTTGTTGCCTCTATGCCTTTTGAACCTAATAACTTTGTATGGGGTGCTTTGCTTGGGGGTTGCCTGCTCCATGCTAGGGGAGAACTAGCTCAGCATGTATCGAAAAAGCTTGTGCAGGTCGACCCTGAAAACTCTGCTGGTTATGTGATGTTGGCAAATGCATTTGCAGCTGACAGGCAATGGGATGATGTCTCGGTTCTGAGGTGGGTCATGAGGGAAAGGGGGGTCAAGAAGCGGCCAGGGCATAGCTGGATCCAAATAGATGGTATTGTGCATGAATTTCTCGTGGGATCGCCAGGGCATCCACAAATGGGGATGATATATGAAACTTTAGGCACATTAGAGAAAGCAATGAAGGTTCCTTAGATTTGAGCTGTATTTTTAGGACAGACAAGTTGATTCATTTTGAGGGACATCTGTTGCTTTGAACAGACTTACCTTCACATCCTTTTAATGAACCCCCTTTCATCACTACCCTAATTTTATGACTCTGCAGTGTGAGAGCTGGAGCATTGACTCATTTATAAATAGGGAAGCTAAACTGTCATCTGAAAAGAAACTAAAAGGCAAGGGCTTTTCTTGTCCAGCTTGGGTATTTTTCCGTTGCTGATGAAGCATTGTGAAGCTTTGCCATGAAAAATGGGCCTTTTCCTTTCTTCCCTCTTCCATAGTGTCCATTAACCGAATCTCTAAAAACTTACAGGGGAATGACATGGACTTTCCCATTCAATCAGGGATATGGCTAACTTTGAGGAAATGGAGGCAGCTCAGTGTGGTCTAATGTCATTAGATAACTTGATCTATTCACCAATTCTTCCACGGGCTTCTTTGGGAGCAGGTTCGCAGGGTAAGCTCCTTCTGGCTATGACTAGCGATATCTTTATACATTGATAGAGAATATGTCACTAGCCTATCTTCTGTGCAACCATCACAGCCAAAGGTTTTTCATTTTTATTTTTTAATAAACATGGATTACATCAATTGCGATGGTCATTGATTCCTTAACGGACCATAGCTGGATCCCTGAGTTCTCACTTGTATATCAAATTTTCGAGAATACACGATTCATTACTCTGGCTTTCCAATATGCATTTTTTTTCTTCGGTACTGATGTTGTCCTTCTCTGAGCAGGAAAATAATTATCAGTGAGAAACCAGGGCCTTCTCATGGTTAGATAATTGGCACTAAGCGAGTTATAGTTATTCTTGCTTCCACCATTTCCGAGAAAGGTTGCTAGATTTAAGATACTGCTCTCAGTAGCTCCACCTGCATAACTGGTGGAAGATTGTGACATCAGGGGGAACGGTGCTGCATCTCCCATCTTTCATCCAGAAATCTCGTGGTTTCGATCATCAAGATGATATCAAATTGGCTTTACCTACCCACCCATGGGAAGCATAGTTAAGATTTCTCCTCTAGTGAAGGAGGTCAAGGGTTCGAAACCCTGCATTGTTAGCGATTAAAGCGGGGGGTCCTGGCGATGGATTGCTGGGCCAGTTTCCCCCGAGGTATTGGCGTTGTTGGGCCTCCACCGTGAAAACCTGTGAGACCCAAAATCGGCATAAGCTGACAAGGGTAGGCTCTGGCAGATCCTCAATCACCAAAAAAAAAAAAAAAAAAAAAAAAAGGCTTTACCTCATATATGAATTTCTTGCATACTTGATGCAGAAAAAGGGCAATTGAAGCACGGTTTTCCTTTTGTCACATTAGATACAAGGGGTGACGGATCCACATGCTCCTGGCCACAATCAAAGCTGAAGGTCTATTTGTTTTATAGAAAATGAATGAACTGGAAAAAAATTTCCTAAAAATAATTGCTTGTATCGCTTACAAAAATGAATAAACAAAATGTCATCATCTGCGAAAATATTAAGATATAAATCGTTGTTGATATAAAACATTTTATATTAGCTAATTCTTTCAAACGATACAAATGATCATTTTTAGGCAAATATTTTCCAAATCATTCATTTTTTACGAAATATATGGAGCTTGAAGATGTTATGGTCCAATGTTCATATTTGAAGATGATGATTCCGTTTGGATGTTATTCCAAATAAGCCCGGGTTGTAACTTGGTCTCTTTAGGATGTCTTTGGAAAACTGACAAGCTTGTGATCAAATATGAGAAATGGGAACTCATGAATGATGTTTTTATCTATGTATAAAAATCTACTTTCTTCAGTTTTGACTGCATGGGCTTCTTATGTGCTGGAGGATTGGAATAAAATGCCAATCAGAGTTCTATGAAGAGAAGAAAACAAGTTTTCCTCGTGAAAGTTGTCCAAAAATTCTTAAACTTATTATATGGCGGCCAATTCAATCATAAATTTTTCAATTATGCCAAGTTAGTCTTAAATCTTTTGACAATTTGTCAATTTAGTTCTAAATTTTTTAATTGTGCCAATTGATGGTAAATATTTTGATGATTTGTCAATTTAGTCATAAACTTTTTAATGATTTATCAATATAATCCTTTCGGCCAATATCAGCCTATACCATTTGTTGACAACACACATAAGATTCATCAACTCAACCCCCACATTCTATTTCTCATCTAGTGATTTTCCTATATGCTTTGGTGGTGAGTTTTTTCTATCTTGAAGTCGTGTATCCTTGGATGGTGATTGGTCCTGTAAGTCTTAGTGGTGAAGTTTATCAATGTTGATCTTGACCCTCAGTTGGTAGCGCATCCTATATTGCTTGGTTATGATTGTATTATATCTTGCATTTGCATTCACCTATCGATATCCATCCCCATACACTCTGGTCTATCATCAAAACACATTCTATCCCATTACCACTCAGGACATCAATCACCCTATTTGCACCCACATCATATTAATATCAAAACTCAAGGCTGAACTTGTTTTAAGTGATTCCTTTTATTACCCATCCAACACCCGCATTAAATTGGAATCAAAACTCAAAGTTGAACTTGTTTTGAGTGATTTCTTCAATTACCTATCTCGCATCTCATCTTATACTTACATTGAAAAAAACAAAAAAAGAGAAATGGTTGGTCATCAATGGCATGGACCAAACACGGAGTCTTCTACAGCTCAAGAAAAAGACCTACGGGACAAGTGCAGCGACTGCAAACACGTTTGCAACTCTTTGAATTTGCATAAACGAATAGAGTCCTCACCTCCCTAGAGAAACGACTAAAGGGTGGCAAGAGATTTTCGATTAAGCCTAAAGGTACATATCTTTTCGAAGTTCTTCTAATCGAGCTGAGAATTGTTCAAAATAGTACAAAGAAAAGGAAAAGCCCCTTTAGTTCATTAAAGAGCTCCAACAAAAATCAAAAGGTGAAAATAGCAAGTGCTTCAAGTGTTACAGATATGGGCATGTACAAGTGGTTGTTCTAACCAGCGGGTTATCACTATTCAGAAAATTGAGAAGATTGACTCAGAACTTCAAGAGGATCAACAAGATTCATACCATGTAGAGTCCGAATAGAAGGAGTCATACCAGATCGTAGAACAAATTGAAGAAGGAGAGATAATGATCATTCATATGTCATCAAGCAACTATGATATTATGGATGATGAATCCCCACATAAATCTATTGAGGCAAATGTTGACGTTATAGATGAAGAGGGAATGATTATAGTGGTTGGATATAATACTTGCCATTTTCAAGTGTTAATTAATTGTCAAAATATATTTGACATATTATCATCTTTTCAAAATGATTTGAAGATTTTTTTTAGTATGAAACTAATATATTATCTAGTTTGTTGGAAACGCAACCATAACAAGATTTGAGGATAAATCATCAACAACCTAGGGAAATTGATGCGGGAGCATCGGGTACTATTAATCAACTCACAAGCTCAACTCAGATCTCATGGATTAATTCTTATTCCTACAAGCAATCCCATTTCAACTATAACTTAATAAGTTGGGTTCAAGATTGAAGTTGCCAATTATGCGGAAAAATTATCAATTAGGTGGACAAGTTGTCCATTTCATGATTACTAATTGACTACCTAGTTGTTGATTTACAAACTTGTTGTCGATTCTAAGATTACTAATCAACTACCTAGCAACCGAAAGCTATTCTAGACTATTTCCTTTGTCATTTGGTGATCTTTCAAGGTGTCTATTGGGTAGCCCAAGCTAGAGAACGAATTTGGAGTCAAAGTTTAATTACTTTGCATCTGGTCAAATGTCATTAGTCATGGTTTTATGAGTCCTACTTGTCTTGGAGGTTCCAAGAGTCAAAGTTCACCTCTCTGAGTGCTTTAATGCATTTTCCTAGTTCCTAAGTCTCTAATCGCTTCCTAGTTCCTATGTCATTACTGTTAGGTAGAACCCATAGCTTTAATGTCTAGTCTATTTCCTATGTATTAGTTCCTCTATATAAAGAGGCGAATTCTCAAATATAAGTTAGTCAATTTTGAATATTGGGAATACACAAGATTTGCCTCAATGCGAGCAAACACGTATCCCTAGTTTCTGTATCATTAAAAGGTACATTCTTTCTTAGTGATGAACCAAGAAGCGGTGTATTCTAGGTTCTTAGTTTTCATGTAGGCCTTGATGGCAAGCTTCTTCTATCCCGAGTTGCTATATCATCGACTAATGGTTCGTCTTGTAAGGGTTGGTGGTAAACTTAGTCAATCCCGATTTTAATCCTCGACTGGTGATGTGTCCTATATGCCTTAGTTGTGATTGCATTCTATCTTGTATTTTCATTTATCCATTAATATCCACCATATACAATTTAATCTATCCTCAAAATACATTCTATCTCATTATCAAGCAAAAGAAATGTCCTTAAACCTCCCAAAATAAAGTTTGCAATTCTAAATGTGCATATAATTAACCCCACCAGACTGGAAAAGCAAGAATGGTACGTTATAAACATAGTGTTAGCCTTAGGTTCAAAGTATGAAAGTCCATATAGACAGGCAGTGAACAGTTCCACTTCCATCTTTCTAGCCACTAGCCCGCAGCATTGCTACGGGGATCTGCATTACCATATCTAAGAGGTGTAGATAATAAAACTTATCGCACAACTGGTATCTTATCTCTCGTCTTCTGCCATATAAAGATTGTGAAGCCCAAGTACATAGAGAGGTTATAGATAATGTTTGCGGACATACTTATGCAAACATTTCTTCCATCGGTAAAGCAAGAGATAAGATTCTTTGATTCTCTGGACCTACTAGCACGGCATGTACGAAGACATCCGGTCTATATCCCTGAACTTAGGCCATTAAACATCTACGGCCCACCACGTTCACCTGCGTTTTCTTTTGACAAGCACAACCTCGAAAAAGATATTAATGTATGATTTCTTTTTACCTTTAAAATGTCTATGCACGATCAAGCCCCTCAGAACTGTTTTTCATAAAACAAGGTTGAGGAATAGCCAAGAGAATTTCATTTTCGTAGCTAAAGTGACGGCTCTTCAGCAATGACAGCGTTGTGAAGAAGGGCCCATCTCAGAAATGTCATTCGTGCAGCTCAAAAGGAGTTCCACACTGCAACCGATTGAAGTCCTGTCTACTTTCTTTAAAATATTCTGGACTCTTCCAAGGCAATGTGATGAAGCATCAGGAAATTCTTCAAGGCTCAGAATTTTCTCCATCCAACTCGAGTGGGTAGCGCAAATCCTAAGATGAAGGCAGTATCATCATGGAGGAGGGGCAACTTAACCATCAATGAATGCTACGCAAAGTGCTATCCCTCATCCAAATGTAGAGTGAAAAAACAGAAAAAGGATCGGTGTAGTCTTTAGTATATCGTGGAATTTTCAAAGATTTCCAATCTTTTTCTAAATTATACTAAACATATGATGTGATTTTTTACGATCCAAAGAATATTCGCAAGATTTCTAATCCCATCTTATTTAGACTTGTTGTGATTAGAAAACATTAAATTTATTTTGTACCAACGATCTTGCCTATAAAGAATTGGGCAGGCCAAGATGAGCCAAACAGGCTGAAGAAGGGAATTGCCTGCCCAAAATTGCCCTTTGCCTTTTGGCTTGAAAGGGCTTTGCCTAGCCCTATTAGATTCAAATCAAATAGCTAGTTATTGATTTCTATGTTACTTAAAAATGATTCATTACGTACTTTTCTAACAGTCAACATGCCTCGCATTTCATCTCGTATGTACTATTTTCCTTAGTTTTACAATCGAAACGTCCCACGTAAAATATTTAATGTTTTCTAGTGATCCTGTGACCATTAAATATTTGTCATTTAGGCTTCCATCAGGCTAATATATAAAAGGACAACACTCCAATAATCTTGATCCTGAAAGCACTGTGTCATCTGGCTGATCTGGCAAGACAGAAGGACAAATTTTGACCTTCACCAATCAAAACGAAGAATAAAAGAACAATTTTGGACCTTCTTCTTTCGCCGGTGGGAGATTGATCAGAGGAGGTGAGTCAACCGAGTGCCAACAGAGAGATCGTCTTCTGTTTTTTCCTAACTATAACCCAAGGCCAGTCAACAACTCATCAAGACAATCCGAATCTAGACATCTGGTTTGTTTTGTAAGTTACACGACATCTCTTGCTTTATCAACTCGAATCTCTTGCCTCTCAGCTTATCAATTTCAAGTCCTCGAGCCTACCGCAACATAAAATTCGTTCTCCATTTATCAATATGACTTCCTCGATGAGCTTTGTACTGATCGTTGCCCTAATTTTCTTGTCCATGAACATGAGCTTTGGAGCTCGTCATCTATTACAAACGACTATACCATCGATACCATCTTTGCCCACCATACCTACTTTGCCAAATCCGACATCTCTGCCACTACCGACCTTGCCAACATTGCCAAAGGTTGTCATGCCACCTGTGCCCATCATCCCAACCACCTTGCCTCAGCCCACACTACCAACGCTGCCCACCACTCAGCCAACGCTGCCCACGACCGCTCTGCCGCCGCTTCCGACCGTGCCAACTGCTGTCCCGAAGCTAACCTTTCCACCATTGCCGAGCATTCCTACTTCTCTTCCTAAAAATCCTTCCGTCCCTTTCCTCACTCCACCTCCAGCAACCAGCCCTTGAGAGAATTAGAAACTTGCGTAGTTACATCTCGTTGTATTCTCAATTTGTCAGAGTGTCCCTTTCGTTGTTGGAGAATATTTGCAAGCATGTATGATGTACTGTGGATTGTATTGGTTGTTCATGTTATTTATTAATGATTTGATATGATATGAGAATACGTTTTCTCGTGTACCCTTGTACTGATTGATTTTTTTTTTTTTTTGAGCAATTCTACTGATTGATTAGTGATTACTTTGCTCATTAACGTGCTGCATATCAATCGATCTTTTATTTGGCCAATTCTTTAATCAGTCTCATTCAATTGAAGGGGAAACATGCTTTGCCAAATGGTTAAACTAATTAGGAATATGATAATGTCTAAGGTGTAATTGAGCTGGTCGCCCCTTCATGCCCTCTATGTGAAAGATAAAAAAACCATGCTCCATAGGGCCTTGCGTCATTTGGGGCGGATTTACCCCACTACCACGGGGTGCTAGCCCAGCTACATCCGCCAATTCCGTCCCTTCTAATCTGCTTTTACAAAATGTAAATGTTGTTTATTCGGTTATATCCACTTATCGTAAGTACTTAATAATTACCGATTACTTTAATCTTCTTAGTTTCTAGAAAACGTTGGGTTATTACGAAAAAAAGTTAAGATAACAAGATTCAATTCAATGTAAACAAAAATATTCCCTAACAGAAAAGTTTTTGTTTATGACTTGTGGCAGTAAAAATCAGCATTGCAGAGGCATGGAAGATAGTCTGAAACAGAGGAGTATAAGGTGGATTGGCATACGTCATCCGCTTTTTTATCTAAATGTGCCGAAGAAGGCTGGTGTTTAGTTGACAACTAGGGGTGAGCATGGTCCAGGTTGGTCCGGGCCACCCCCTAACCCTAGGACCAACCTGTACATTGTCGATCCTCAATTTTTAGGACTGAGGACCGACCCTATTGAGCTTGGGACCAAGGACCGGACCGACCCAATGGGTTCGGTCCGATTCCAGGGTCAACCCGGGACTGATTGATAATTTTTTTCGTCTTAATTTTTATACTCCCTAAAAAAGCAAACCCACAAATTCAAATTACATATCCATTGACAATGCGGCATTATACAGCTAAATTATAAATACCAATACATATTTAGCAAATTTAAGATAACACGATAATATAAATTTCATACCTACTAACTGCTCATTGAGATGTGGGACAAGACGAAAAGTTCTTGTAATCATCTATCTTTAATATTCATAGCACTATATGCAAAAGCGTTTTTCTGCATTTGATCATGTAGAGTCCACTCAACCAAAAAATGAGTTTCACACCACTTGACTAGCATTTGATCATGTAGAGTCCACTCAACCAAAAAATGAGCTTCACACCAATTGACTAGCAAATCACCGTAGCAACTGCAATACTACTCTACTATTCAAAAACTTCTACCATTTAACACAAATTGAAAAGCAAAGTGTAGATGAAATTCATTAGTAAAATACAATTAAACCATAAAAAGTTCAAAATACTTAATATAAACCATGAATATATAACTTCATATCTTGTTAATTCACTTGAATTTCTAAACACCTGAAAACAAAACAAACGACACATAATTAATACTCAATAAAAGTTTTAAATTGAAATTACTATTAGTGTTATTGATAGAACATGTCAATATAATATAATATAACAGATATTTTACTTAGATTTGAATATATAAAAGAATTATAAATAATATAATATAATATAATATAATATACATGGTTGGTCTAGGGTTTGACCGATCCAAAACTTTTAGGATCGAGGACCAACCTGCACGGTGTTGGTCCTGAAATTTCAGAATCAAGGACCGACCCAGTCCCCTTGGGAACCGAACCAGAATCGGTAGGGTTGGGCTGGTCCAGGGTCGGTCCAAGATCGACCCTAGACCGTTGCTCACCCCTATTGGCAACAATGAGCAGATTGATGACCTTGGAACCAATTCGTATAAATGAAGATTAGTGGATGATTTTTGTATGCTTTTTCATCAATCTTGTGGGTCCGCAGACCACAGAGAGAACTTTGAAATTTCTAAAACTTTCACAATCTTCTAACCTCGATGGGAAAAATTCATATATGGACAATGGACATGTCTGGATGGATTTTTATTCGCTTAACCAGAATCTTGTATCAGACGCACCTTGCTTTTTTCTAGAGTAAAATGTCAGAGAATTTCACAAAACATAAATCTTGACTAATATATATATATATATTTTTTCATGATCTGTTTAAATTTGAATTATATTTTAAGTTTTGGGGCAAAGTAAAACAGTTCCTTTTTACTTCATAAAAATCACAAACAAGCGCAAAGAATATTTTGAAATTTTCTTTTAAGCTTTTTTGGCTAAGTATACACGAACAAGTCTACATTCCTTAAGTACGGATTTTTTCCCCATACTGGCAAATTTTAATAAGTTCTGGTAAATGTCAAATAACTGCTAATAAAAATTAGGACTAACGAACAGCAAAGTACGGTGGGCCCCACGACACCACACATGAAAACCCTAGCTCCATATGTTCAAAAATCAAGAAGCTAGTTGATACCCTAAATATCACTTTACTTAAAGCGGAAGCAAGGTGTTGACTTCATTATATTCAAAACAAAGTGGTTTATTAGTCACCTTCCATTAAGACAAAGATTCGAATGAAGCTTGACGTCATGAACACATCTGGCCGTTCAAACAGAAACAAACAGGTTTGACCTTTCTTTATGCCGGTGGAAGATTGACATGAGGAGGAAAACTAACTAAAGAACCAATGAAGAGATGATCTTTCTTTTCTTTCCCAACCGTACCCTAAGGCAAGTCACCAATTTACCATCACAACCCTAATTCTAGCCAGCGTTTCTTGCTATATAAACTCCAATCACCTTCCTCTCAGCTAATCAATTTGAAGTCCTTGAGTCTATCACAACATAATATCCAGTGCCCACGTACCAATATGGCTTCTTCCTCAAAGAGTTTTGTCCTCTTCATGGCCCTAATTTTCTCAAGCATGAAAATGAGTTTTGGAGCTTGTAATTTGCTACAAGCAACCATTCCATACATACCGACTCTTCCCACCATACCCAATTTACCAAAATCAGGGTCACTACCTCCACTACCTGCCATGCCTACACTGCCTAAGGTTGTCTTGCTGCCCATGCCTACCATGCCTCAGCCCACATTGCCAATGCTGCCCTCCACCTAGCCAACTTTGCCCAAGACTACTTTGCCACCGCTTCCAAGTTTGCCAACCATGCCGACCGCCTTGCCACCGATGCCAAGCATCCCTACTTCTCTCCCTAAAATCCCCTCTATTCCTTTCCTCACACCGCCTCCAGCCACAAGCCCATGAAGATTTCATTTACCATTGATCGATCGGGTGCCTTGGCGTGTTTTTTGTTAGAATTTATCAGCATGTTTGTGTTAGCTGGGTTCACTCCTATGTGGAGGAAGTCCAATGAGTTGCAAGCTCAAAAAGGGCTTGAGCCCATATAATAAGTTATATGAGGAAATATGGTTTCTCACTATCTATATAAAGATGTAGCAGCAGAAAAGGAAATAGTAACAAGAGAAAAAGAGAAAGCAGAAAATCTGGGGTTTTGGGCAATATCTGATTTACATCAAGCTGGTGTCGGAGGTCGATTCGTGGTCCGATTGAGCTGAAATTTTGTCAGCATGTTCGTGGCGCAATTTAATCGAATCTAAACGGTTTGATTTTCGTTTGAAGCTCCATACATCAAGTTTTTCATGGATTGATCAAAACCTGCGTTTTTGGTCATATTTATCCTTGATCTCTTGTGAAGTTCATGTGTATTGCCAAGAATCATGTTCTTGAGGTGTTTACTGCTATGTACCTCTAGTATTTGATAGTGAAGATTTTCAGGTGGACTTTGGTCCCGCGATTTTTTTATCTCCTCACATCGAGGAGGTTTTCCACGTAAAAAATCGTCTTGTGTTCGCGTGCTTGATATTTATTTTACTCTACTATATCAATTCATATTAGGTTTACATAAGAGGGGAGATTATTTTATTCCACTGCGTTGATTCGATATTGTTCGAATTACTACCGTACTCCCATTAGAGTGGTATCAGAGCATCGAGTTATTGCTTGATTTTTCTGCCTTGTGTTAAACAATGGAAACGAATACAAGTAGAATGGTTACATTGAATGGTTCGAATTATCATATTTGGAAAGGGAAGATGGAAGATATTTTATATGTGAAAGATATTTATTTGCCTGTATTTTGCTGAGGAGAAACCAGAGAATAAAACTGACGCTGAATGGTCTATATTTCATCGTCAAGTGTGTGGTTATATCAGGCAATGCGTAGATGATAATGTTTTAAACCATATTATTAAGGAAACACATGCACGCAGTTTATGGGATAAGCTCGAATAGTTATATGCTCGAAAGACTGGGAATAATAAATTATTTTTGATAAAACAGATGATGGCTCTGAGATATCATGATGGTACTCGTTTGACTGATCATTTAAATTCTTTTCAAGGAATTATAAATCAGTTGGCTGCGATGGGAATCAAGTTTGATGATGAGATACAAGCACTATGGTTGCTTGGTACTTTGCCAGACTCATGGGAGACGTTCCAAACATCTTTGTCTAATTCTGCCCCGGATGGTACAATTACCATGGATTTAGCCAAGAGTAGTATTTTGAATGAAGAGATGAGAAGGAAGACACATGGATCGTCCTCTTCATATTCTGATGCCTTGGTTGTTGAGAAAAGGGGGAGAAGTGAGTCTCGAGGTCCAAGAAATAAAGATAAAAGTCGAGACAAAAGCGGAGGTAAGTATAATAAATTTGCCAATATTGAGTGCCATTATTGTCATCAGAAGGGACATATTCAGAGGTTTTGTTGCCAGTTAAAAAGGGAGAAACAAAAGGAGAAAGGTAAAGAGAAGAAAAGTGATGATAACAGTGATGACAATCGTGTCGTTGCACTTAAAGAAGACTTTCTCACTATTTTTTATGATGATGTGAATTTTGTTTCTCATGAGACCAGTTGGGTAATTGATAGTGGTGCATCCGTTCATGCTACATCTCGTAGGAATTTCTTTACATCATACAGGTTAGGTGACTTTGGATCTGTGAAGATGGGAAACAATGGACTAGCTTAAGCTGTAGGCATCGGTGATGTGTGCTTAGAAACCAGCAATGACACAAGGTTAGTATTGAATAATGTTAAACATATACCTGATATCCGCTTGAATTTGATTTCTACAGGCAAGTTGGATGATGAGGGGTATTGCAGCACCTTCAGTAATGGTCAATAGAAGCTCACTAAAGGTTCTCTTGTTGTGGCTAGAGGTGAAAAATATTCTCCGTTATACATTATGCAGGCAAAGTTGTCCACAGACAAAATTAATGCAGTAGATAGTGAAGATGCAGCTGAGTTATGGCATAAGAGGCTCAGTCACATCAGTGAGAAGGGTTTGTCAATATTGGCCAAGAAGAAACTCCGTTCAGGATTGAAAAGTTCAATGCTAAAGAAGTGTGCTCACTGTTTAGCAGGAAAATAGAACAGAGTTGCATTTAAAAGCTCCCCTCCTTCAAGAAAGTCAGGTACTGGATTTAGTGCATTCTGATGTTTGCGGTCCTATGAAAACAAAATCACTTGGTGGCTCTCTTTATTTTGTTACCTTCATAGATGATTTTTCAAGGAAAATTTAGATTTATACCTTGAAAACTAAAAATCAAGTGTTAGATGCTTTTAAGCAATTTCAGGCTTCAGTTGAGAGACAGACTGGAAAGAAATTGAAATGCATTAGAACTGATAACGGGGGGGAATATATTGGACCTTTTGATGAATACTGCAGACAACAAGGTATTCGACATCAAAAGACACCTCCCAAGACGCCTCAGTTAAATGGCTTAGCTGAGAGAATGAACATAACATTGGTTGAAAGGGTAAGATGCTTACTTTCACAGTCAAAGCTACCTGGATCCTTTTGGGGTGAGGCTTTAAGTACCGTTGTGCATATATTAAATCTTACTCCATGCGTTCCTTTAGAGTTTGATGTTCCTAATAGAGTTTGGGCAGGCAAAGAAGTTTCTTATGATTATTTGCGTGTATTTGGGTGCAAAGCATTTGTGCATGTTCCCAAAGATGAGAGGTCTAAACTTAATGTGAAAACACAACAGTGCATATTTATTGGTTATGGATAGGATATGCTTGGCTACAAATTTTATGATTCACTTGAAAAGAAAATTGTAAGAAGCAGAGACGTTGTGTTTATGGAAGATCAAACGATAGAGGATATTGAGAAATTGAAGATGATTTCAGCACCATAGGTTAGTGATAATCTAGTTGATTTAGATCCAGTTCCTCTTACAAATATTCCTACACAGGTTGATGAAGAGCAGCAGGAAGTCAATGTTCCAAATAACGCACATGTTCCTGAACATGTTGAAATAGATAATACTATTCCTAAACCAGAGGCTCAATTAGATGTTCCACTGGATGTTCCAGTCCAGAGATCCTTTAGAGACCGACGGCCTTCCACCAGGTATTCTGAAGATGAGTATATATTATTGACTGATGCAGGTGAACCAGAGTGTTATGCAGAAGCAATAGAAGATGAGTACAAAAAGAATTGGTTCGATGCTATGCGAGATGAGATGCAGTCACTTTATGATAATCATACTTTTGAATTGGTGAAGTTACCTAAAGGTAAAAGAGCTTTGAAGAACAAGTGGGTATATAGGTTGAAGCAAGATGAACATACTGCACAACCACGATTCAAAGCTAGATTGGTTGTTAAGGGATTCGGTCAGAGAAAGGGTATCGATTTTGATGATATATTTTCTCCGGTAGTGAAAATGTCTTCTATCCGTGTGGTACTAGGCTTGGCAGCTAGCCTAGATTTAGAAATTGAGCAAATGGGTGTTTAAACGGCCTTCTTACATGGTGACTTGGAGGAAGAGATATACATGGAACAACCTGAGGGTTTCAAAGTGAAAGGGAAAGAGGACTATGTGTGCAAATTGAAGAAAAGTCTCTATGGCGTAAAACAAGCACCGAGACAGTGGTATAAGAAATTTGCGTTAGTTATGACAGAACAGGGCTATAAGAAGACTTCCTCAGATAACTGTGTGTTTGTCCAAAAATTTTCTGATGATGACTTTATTATTCTCTTGCTTTATGTTGATGATATGCTGATTGTTGGCAGGAATGCTTCAAGAATTGAATTATTGAAGAAACAGTTGAGCAAGTCTTTTGCCGTGAAAGACTTGGGCTCGGCGAAGCAGATTCTTGGCATTAGAATTACCCGAGACAGAGATGCTAAGAAGTTATTTTTGTCGCAAGAGAAATATATCAAGAAGATCCTTAAGAAATTTTACATGGACAAGGCTAAAGTGGTTAGTACTCCTCTTGTTGCCCACTTTAAGTTAAATATGATGCAAAGTCCTACGATTGATAAAGAGAAGAAAGATATGGAAAGTATTCCATATGCTTCAGCTGTAGGATGCTTAATGTATGCGATGGTATGTACACACCCAGACTTGGCGCATGCAGTTGGCATTATTAATCGCTATTTGTCAAATCCAGGTAGAGAGCACTGGAATTATGAGGTATCTTCGGGGAACTTCAAATTTGAAACTCAGTTTCGGGACCGGGAAACTTGAGTTAGTTGGATACACAGATTCTGACTTGGCAGGAGATATTGATACTCATAAATCTACTTCTGGTTATTTGATTTCTTTTGTGGGTGGAGCTGTGTCATGGAAGTCAAGATTGCAAAAGTGTGTTGTACTTTCTACAACCGAAGCTAAATTTATTGCAGTGACTGAAGCTAGTAAAGAGATGCTATGGATGAAGAAGTTCTTAGAAGAACTTGGGTTCAAGCAAAAGATGTATGTGCTATTTTGTGATAATCAAAGCGCAATTCATCTTGGTAAGAATTCATCTTTTCATTCTAGATCGAAACATATTGATGTTAGATATCATTGGATAAGGGATGTTCTAGATGAAAAGTTGTTGGAACTTGAGAAAATTCATACGGATCATAATGGCTCCAATATGATGATGAAGACTCTACCAAGATAGAAGCTTGAACATTGCCGTTTTATAGCAGGGATGGTGAATCCCTCCACATTGTCGTGAGGGGGAGATTTGTTAGCTGGGTTCACTCTTATGTGGAGGAAGCCCAATGAGTTGCAAGCTTAAAAAGGGCTTGAGCCCATATAATAAGTTATATGAGGAAATATGGTTTCTCACTATCTATATAAAGATGTAGCAGCAGAAAAGGAAATAGTAACAAGAGAAAAAGAGAAAGCAGAAAATCTAGGGTTTGGGGCAATATTTGATTTACATCAAGCTGGCGTCGGAGGTCGATTTGTGGTTCGATTGAGCTGAAATTTTGTCAGCATGTTCGTGGCGCAATTTAATTGAATCTGAACGGTTTGATTTTCGTTTGAAGCTCCATACATTAGGTTTTTCGTGGATTGATCAAAACCTGCGTTTTTGGTCAGATTTATCCTTGATCTCTTGTGAAGTTCATGTGTATTACCAAGAATCATGTTCTTGAGGTGTTTACTGCTATGTACCTCTAGTATTTGCTAGAGAAGAACAATTTTATTGATAGTGAAGATTTTTAGGTGGACTCCGGTCCCGTGGTTTTTTATCTCCTCACATCGAGGAGGTTTTCCACGTAAAAAATCGTCTTGTGTTCGCGTGCTTGGTATTTATTTTACTCTACTATATCAATTCCTATTAGGTTTACACAAGAGGGGAGATTATTTTATTCCGCTACGTTGATTCGATATTGTTTGAATTATTACCGTACTCCCATCAGTTTGTTGATTAGGATGTCTGTTGGGATTCTGTTTGTTATTCAATGTTTGTTACCATGTATCTTCCCATTACTATGATGTGTATTGATTATATGTTACTTTGCTTACATTTTATTATGTTCTTCTCGTTGTTATCTCAGCTCATTATTGCATCCAGTATATTGAATCGATATCATTCAAGCGAAAAAGTTCATGAGGTCTTATTTGATAGGGGAAGAGATGCAGATAGAAGTGCACCTTAAAAAGGTGTCATGTACTACCGTAATTCTAGCTACAATCTAGACACAAACACGGTACTCCTGTGACGGAGCCAGAATTCTAAAGAAGGGAGGGGGGCCGGAATTTTCAACATATTAGACATACAATGTGATGAGCATTTCTTATCATGACATGTAGGAAAATAAAGTCTGGTACATCAACGTAAGTTGTACTTTAAATTTAGATTACGAAATTTCATTTGTTTTTAAGACACCAAAAATTAATTATGGAATTAGCATCACGCCTAGAATAAAAAGAAAAATTAAATTCATCAGAGGCCCTGAGTGTGGAAATTACAAATGGTCATGTTAAGAAATAAATGTTTGGTACCAACCATTAATCGCTTAAAAATAGCTAAAATAATGATGGCCATCGCGACCTCAAATAGAGGCAAAACTTCTGCTTTGCTGATGAGGTTTCGTTCTGCTATTTCTACCAAATGTAGGAACGGTGATAAATGCTGAGGATGGCCATTATTGGGGCGGATTTCCGCCATTAGAATGGGGCGCCAGCCCAGCTTCACATACTAACTCGAACCCTCTAATATGCTTTTTCAATATATATATATATATACAGTAAACATATACTAGTCACGGGTAATCTAAATAATTACTGATTTATTTAATCTTTGAAAACGTTGGGTTATTATATATGCATATGACTCGTTGGATCATGGGAGTCTTACGTGAGTTTCGCACGATTCAATGGATCGTGTGCATTGGTAGGCGAGACACGTTTTAAATTAAGATAAAACCACCGAGGTTCATCTAGGACAAAACCACAATTCATTAATATTATTAAACCATGCTAAGTGAATATTTCCCGATAGCTATTTTCCTGAATTCATTTCTCGTAGCTTGAGCTGTTCATTTGAATTTCTAGCTGTGGAGTGCTACTATGTGGATGTCTTAGATGATGTCCTCATCTACGATTTCCTGCACTACTAGCTCATGACAAGTGCGCATTTTTAGTTTTGTTTTTTTATTCATGTAAGTAAAGTGAAGATGAGAATATGAAAGTAGCTGAGCTTATTGACGCTCTTGGGCAGTTTTGTATGAATGATGAATCTGTGATTTAAATCATTGCTATTATATCGGTTGCATCATTAATATTTCTTTAATATATCATAAGAACACATGATGGCATGGTTGATTATGTATAAGTATGTATTGATTGCTGTATGAATGGAAGGATGTCATACTCTTATCAATGTCAATGATATAGCCCAAGTAATTAGGCAGAAGAGATTTTTTTTTTTTTTTTTTTGCTATTGAGAAACATGCGCTGCATTGATATAAATCACCGTGAAGCAAAGTAATAGTAACCAACGTTCATCTCAATTTTGCTACAGTGTAATAAAAATGATTCATTAATGGATATTATAATCATGATTAACTAACTATACATTAATCGATACACTTTATTCCATGTAATTTTCACTTCGATAACGTTTTAGGTATTCTGATGCTATACATTTCATATTATCTCATTCATGAGATTACACTATGCAAAAGTATTATATTACTTAAATCCAACATCATAACAAAAGATATCTCTATTCTGCGATCCGCCTCTCACCCTATTTTGTCAAGGCAAATCCCCGCATCCCAAGGTCATCCCTACGAAAGGTTGTATTTCACCAAATAGAAACTCATAATTGAAATATTAAGATTAATAAAATCTACAAAGTATGGAGGACCACACAACACAACCCATGGATCGCTAGCTCCACGTGTTCAAAAATAAAGAATCGAGTTCATACCGCAATAACCGCCTAACTTACGAGGAAGTAAGTTATTTACTTAATTATTCCCGAAAACTAAGTTGTTTATTAGTCACCTACCATTAAGACAAAGATTCGAATGAAGCTTGACTTCATGAACAAAATGCCATCTGGCAGGTCAAACAGCAACAAGCAGGTTTGACCTTTCTTTATGCCGGTGGAAGATTGACATGAGGAGGTGAACTAACTAAAGAACCAATCAAGACATCATCTTCTAATTATTTCCCAACCGTGCCCAACGGCAAGTCACCAACTTATCATCACAACCCTGATTCTACCCGACATTTCTTGCTATATAAACTCCAATCCCCTTCCTCTCATCTCATCAATTTCAAGTCCCTAAGCTTATCACAACATAACATCTATTGCCCACTTTACCAATATGGCTCCTTCCTCAAAAAGCTTTGTCCTCTTCATTGCCGTAATTTTCTCTAGCATGAATATGAGCTTCGGAGTTCGTCATCTGCTACAAGCAACCATTCCATCCATACCGACTCTTCCCACCATACCAACTATACCAATACCAGGGTCTCTACCTCCTTTGCCTGCCATGCCAACATTGCCCAAAGTCGCCATGCCACCCATGCCCACCATCCCAACGACCCTACCTCAACCCACATTGCCGACGCTGCCTGCAACCCAACCAACATTGCCCGCAACCCAACCAACATTGCCCAAGACTACTTTGCCACCACTTCCGAGCTTGCCGGCCATGCCGACCAACTTGCCGCCGATGCCAAGCATCCCTACTTCTCTCCCTAAAATCCCTTCTATTCCTTTCCTCACCCCACCTCCAGCCACAAGCCCCTGAAGATTTTATTACCATTGATCCATCGTTTGTCTCAGCGTATCTTTAATTAGAATTTATTAGAACGTTTGTTTATTATGAGATGTCTCTTGGGATTCTGTTTGTTTATGTTTGTTGCCATGTATCTTCGTACCTCTACGATATGTATTGATCACTCATTACTTTGCTTACGTTTTATCATGTTCTTTTCATTGCTTTCACAGCTCATTATCACGTCCAATATATGCAATTGATCTAATTTCAATTGAAAACACGAGTAGTCCATAATTATAAATTACAGACAAATCTCTTTAAGCGACAAGTTCATGAACTGTATTCATTAGGAAAAAAGATTTAGAAGTGCACTTTGACTGTCGTTCCAGACAAAAAAGTTGTTTGGAGCCTCGAAATTGACAGTCTCGACGTGCTTCTAAAATGAGCACTTGGCACATCAATATGATCGCCGAACATTAGCTCCCTGTTCAATTTCGAGCTCTCCTTAAGGTCAAAATATCAACTACCCTAAAAAATATATAAGCGTATGACCTTTCGCAACACACATGAAAGGGTGTCAAGGCGTTCTTGATTCAACATATGTGGTTATAGAATGCCATCTTTGCTACAACAAAGAACCCGTTTGCATAAATGGCACAAGCTAGAACTATCTCCTTAATGGCTCTTATGAATCCTGCAGAAATAGCTAAGATCAGAAGTTTCTCAAGGAAAGTTCCACATAATCATAAGACAATTGTTTTCCACGACAAACTTGTAATGTGAATGAATCAGTAGATTGCATGAACAAAATTATGTAGTTACAAGAATCAGTAGAATAGAAATTTTTTCTTTTCTCATACCATGTTTACTTCAACATATATAAAAAGAGAAAAAAGAAATACAAAGAGGACAATACAAAAAGCAAACAAATAAAACCGATTTTATAAATGCTTACCTTGTCCAGCCATTTGCTTGGCCTGCATTGTGTAGGCCTGAGATGGCTAAGACCCAGCTTCCTTGCACAGTTGTCTTGGTTCTTGCTGTTGTGCTCCTGCTCATTGTCATCTAAATCTTGATCACAGTCCACAAAATGATTGCTCGAGTTATCCTCGTCGCCCGAATGGGCAGAGCCGCTTTCCTTGCTTGGATCATCATCTCCTAACCTGTCTTGCTCTCTACATCAATCCCTTTCACAGCGATAGCCATTGCAACCTGTTTTTACTCTCTACCTCCGTCCCTCTCATCACTAAAACTTGATCCAGCTCCTCTAGTCTTCACATCATTGGCCCCAATCAACCATCCATTAGAAGTCTCAAGCCAAAACTTGACAATGTCAACAAAAGAACCAATGAAAAAGATCGAACCAAAAATGTACACCCTTCCATTCATCTCGTTGATGTCAGGTATATTCAAAGTAACGAAGTTGTTGCGTTCCTTTTTGGATCAATCTGCAAAACCTATTTTTCCTTTTTCCATGGAGATAATATCAATGGCTGTTTTCAGTAACACGACCTGAAACTTAAATAACAACCAAATTGACACACAAAACGTAACAGTGAAGTCATATTGCAAAACCTATAATTTTGGTTGGATCAATCTGCAAAACCTTTTTTTTTTTTTTCATGGAGATAATATCGATGGCTGTTTTCAGTAACACAACCTGAAACTTAAATAACAACCAAATTGCACTGTAGATCCAAACATGTTGCGGACATACACTGAGGTATCCTCTTCGTCAGATTGTCTTCTTCTTCTTTTGTTCTATGTATCCCTTGCAGTGCCCTCAGAGAAACAAAAATAGTTACAATATAAATCGGATTTGGAACCTGGATCCAAGATCAGGTTGTTTAATCGGAGACCTGCTCCAATTTTCAAAAGTTTAAAATTAGTGTTCACAGGACACTGGCTGAAGTCCTACCTTGAAGTCGGTGCGGCCTTTCGTTTATTACCAATCATCAACTGGATTTCCAACTGAAACAAGTAAGATGCATGGCCCAACAAATTTTAGAAAGAATACATTAAATCTTAATTATCATCAATAAATTTAATTAGAATTATCAGATGTGAATAAATAATTCATACATTCATTTTCCTTGGCGAAGAAAAACCTAAGCACGTATTTTTTCCCTCAAAAATTTTGGGGATTATGGTCTACTTTTATTGTTGTTTTTTAATTTCATTTTATTCTATTGATTCATTTGTAAAATAGTCCTAACCAAAGGTGTAACACTGAAACTCTTTCAAAAGCTAATAAGCGCATGCAATGCGAATAACCGGCCCAACAATCATGACATTTATTATTATTATTATTATTATTATTATTATTATTATTATTATTATTATTATTATTATTATTATTATTATTATTATTATTATTATTATTATTATTATTATTATTATTATTATTATTATTATTATTTATTTTTGCGAGAAGGGTCATGAAAAGCGAGGATTCTTCTGTGTTTACGAGTGCCTATTGTATTTATAGACTTGCAAGAAAGCATGTTCGGAGGCCCTTATCTTCAATTTAAGATCAACAATATCGATTGCCTAATTTTCCTGGTATGGTTTGTAGAAGAGATCAGTGCATGCCCGCGTCATGTACTTTCAAATTGTTGAAGTTGAGAAATTTTCGGCATTGTTGCATCTCATCTTGTTATAGCATTTTATTTTGATTTTAGAGTCGAATGCTTCCTAATGTCTCCTCCTTTTGTTCAATTATTTAGCTTCCCTAGCAAAGCTACTGGTGTTAGAGTAGCCTTATACGTACCGTCTCATATCCTTTTTCTCCAACCAGTTCGCCTGTTGGCTCATAAATAACCAACAATCAGCTGTGTTCAATTTTGTCAACCAAATCAAACCGCTGTCTAAAAGGCGCAGGTGGTCCAATTCCATCGACCAATACAGCCTAATGAGGTGCTCCTTCAAAGAAAATGACTTATGCTAGTGGAAATTCCTTAAGCTATTGCACGTCGATGAGATGGCGGTGAAGTTTCTCTACCATGGTCGCTAGGACGTGACAAGCTATATCAGGGAACTAATTCTTGAGATGATCACAGGTAAGGAAGTGAAGGGTGAGCAGCAACTGCCCTCTTTGTGAATCGACAGGGGAGGCCACGTATTGAGCACACATAATTTGCTAGCACGCACGAGCAGGGGAAACCGCAGGTGCGTGCAATGCACACGCACGGTAACCGCATGCACGCGTGCAACACGCGTGCAGCAACTGCTGGCGCATGCTCGGCACGCGCCAGCTGACGTCATTGCGACGTTAGCCAGTGGTTGCCTGCGCATGTGCCAGGCACTTGCTGGGTCAGTCGGTACGGCCCGACCCAACCCATCTTTGGTGACCTGTGGACCGTTAACCGTTGACGTTGACCGTTGACCGTTTAGAAAAAATGTGTTTCTTTTTTCAATTGTAGAGGAATATGAGTTGAAGGAGGCCAAGGGGTACAATGTTGTGCCTCATCAAATCATTGAGATACAGGATGATGTAGGGATTATGATCGATGATGCAATCGCAGACTGTTGACCATTGAACATCTGCTGACATACACATGTGGGCAATTTATAATGTCACCGAGGCTAAAGTTCCTTCAATTGAGGAACGCGACTACAAGTGGAGACTTAAATGAATTCTTTTCCCAAGTAAGGTGGCTTCGGTGGCCTCGAATCGAACCCAATCTGTCTTTTTGGGTAACCAATTTGCATCTACCAAACTTAGTGATGCTGCAGTTGTCATACATCTCCATCACGGAGGATTGGAGAGGATGGAATTCAATCACGGTAAGATCGACAAAAGATACACTCTATGATTTTTTGTTTATCTTGTTTTGTCCATGAACTCATTTGTTAACAGCTTGTTCCGTTTTGTATAGGTAGCAAAGCAGCTAAAAGTTCTGCAATTTGAATATTTTGATTCTTTAAGATGTACTCTTAATCTCTCGACTTTCACAGAATTGGAGATTCTCATCTTCAAAAATTGTAAATAACTAAAGCGGGTCCACCCTTCTATCGGAGAAGCCAAGAGCCTCGTTCACTTGGACTTGAGTGGCTGTGGAAGTATTAAGGAGCTACCTAGAGAAATGGGCAAATTAGAAGGGTGAGCAGCAACTACCCTCCTTGTGGATCGACAGGGGAGGCCATGTGTTGAGCACACACAATTTGCCGGCACGCACGAGCAGGGGAAACCACAGGTGCATGCAACGAAGGCACACGGTAACCGCACGCGTGTGTGCGGCACGCATGCGCGGCATGTGTGCGGCGCGTGCATGGTGCATGCGCAGCACGTGATAGCTGACGTCATCATGACGTCAGCCAGTGGTTGCCTGCGCACGTGCCAGACATGTGCTGGGTCGGTCGGTTCGGCCCAACCCGACCCATCTTCGGTGACTCGTTGACTGTTGACCGTTGACCGTTTAGAAAACATATGTTTCTTTTTTCAATTGTAGAGGAATGTGAGTTGAAGGAGGCCAAGGGATACAGTGTTGTGCCTTATCAAGTCATTGAGGTACATGATGATGCAATGATTATGATCGATGATGCAATGATTATGATCAATGATGCAATCGTAGACTGTTGACCATTGAACATCTGCTGACATATACATGTGGGCAATTTATAATGTCACCGAGGCTAAAGTTCCTTCGATTGAGGAACGCGACTGCAAGTGGAGACTTAAATGAATTCTTTTCCCAAGTAAGGTGGCTTTGGTGGCCTCGCATCGAACCCAATCTGTCTTTTTGGGTAACTAATTTGCATCTACCAAACTTAGTGGTGCTGCAGTTGTCATATAACTCAATCACGGAGGATTGGAGAGGATGAAATTCAATCATGGTAAGATCGACAAAAGGTACCCTCTATGATTTTTTTTTTTTTTATCTTGTTTTGTCGATGAACTCATTTGTTAACAGCTTGTTCCCTTTTGTATAGGTAGCAAAGCGGCTAAAAGTTCTGCAACTTGAGTATTTTGATTCTTTAAGATGTACTCTTAATCTCTCGAATTTCACAGAATTGGAGATTCTCATCTTCAAAAATTGTAAAGAACTAAAGTGGGTCCACCCTTTTATCGGAGAAGCCAAGAGCCTCGTTCACTTGGACTTGAGTGGCTGTGGAAGTATTAAGGAGCTACCAAGAGAAATGGGAAAATTAGAAGGGTGAGCCGCAACTACCCTCCTTGTGGATCGACAGGGGAGGCCATGTGTTGAGCACACATAATTTGCTAGCAAGCACGAGCAGGGAAAACCACAAGTGCATGCAAAGTAGGTGCATGGTAACCGCACGCGTGTGTGCGGCATGCGTGCGCGGCACGTTTGAGGCGCGTGCATGGTGCGTGCACAGCACATGCAAGTTGACATTAGCCAGCGGTTGCCTACGCACACGCCAGACATGTACTGACTCAGTCAGTTCGGCCCAACCCGACCCATCTTTGGTGACCCATTGACCGTTGACCGTTGACCATTTTGAAAAAATGTGTTTCTTTTTTCAATTGTAGAGGAATGTGAGTTGAAGGAGGCTAAGGGGTACAGTGTTGTGCCTCATCAAGTAATTGAGGTACAGGATGATGCAGTGATTATGATCAATGATGCAATTGCAGACTATTGACTGTTGAACATCTGCTGACATACACATGTGGGCAATTTATAATGTCAACGAGGCTAAAGTTCCTTCAATTGAGGAATGCGACTGCAAGTGGAGACTTAAATGAATCTTTTCCCAAGTAAGGTGGCTTCGGTGTCCTCGCATCGAACCCAATCTATCTTTTTGGGCTACCAATTTGCATCTACCAAACTTAGTGGTGCTGCAGTTGTCATACAGCTCAATCACAAAGGATTGGAGAGGATGGAATTCAATCATGGTAAGATCGACAAAAGATACCCTCTATGATTTTTTGTTTATCTTGATTTGTCGACGAACTCATTTGTTAATAGCATGTTCCCTTTTGTATAGGTAGCAAAGCGGCTCAGGGTTCTACAACTTGAATATTTTGATTCTTTAAGATGTACTCTTAATCTCTCAACTTTCACAGAATTGGAGATTCTCAGCTTCAAAAATTGTAAAGAACTAAAGCAGGTCCACCCTTCTATCGGAGAAGTCAAGAGCCTCATTCACTTGGACTTGAGTGGCTGTGGAAGTATTAGGGAGCCACCAAGAGAAATGAGCAAATTAGAAGGGTGAGCAGCAACTACCCTCCTTGTGGATCGACAGGGGAGGCCATGTGTTGAGCACACATAATTTGCCGGCACACATGAGCGGGGGAAACCACAGGCTCATGCAACGCAAGTGCACGGTAACCGCAAGAGTGTGTGCGGCACACGTGCGCGGCGCGTGCATGGCACGTGCGCGGTGCGTGCATGGCACGTGCGCAGCACGTGCTAGCTGACGTCAGCCAGCGGTTGCCTGCGCACGCGCCAGACATGTGCCGGGTCGGTCGGTTCGGCCCAACCCGACCAATCTTCCATGACCTGTTGATCGTTGATTGTTTAGAAAAAATGTGTTTCTTTTTTCAATTGTAGAGGAATGTGAGTTGAAGGAGGCCAAGGGGTACATTGTTGTGCCTCATCAAGTCATTGAGGTACAGGATGATGTAGTCATTATCATCATTGATGCAATCGCAGACTGTTGACCGTTGAACATCTGCTGACATACACATGTGGGCAATATATAATGTCATCGAGCCTAAAGTTCCTTCGATTGAGGAACGCGACTGCAAGTGGAGACTTAAATGAATTCTTTTCCCAAGTAAGGTGGCCTCGGTGGCCTCGCATCGAACCCAATCTATCTTTTTGGGCAACTAATTTGCATCTACCAAACTTAGTGGTGCTGCAGTTGTCATACAGCTCAATCACGGAGGATTGGAGAGGTTGGAATTCAGTCATGGTAAGATCGACAAAAGATACCCTCTATGATTTTTTTGTTTATCTTGTTTCGTCAATGAACTCATTTGTTAACAGCTTGTTCCCTTTTCTATAGGTAGCAAAGCTGTTAAAAGTTCTGCAACTTGAATATTTTGATTCTTTAAGATGTACTCTTAATCTCTCGACTTTCACAGAATTGAAGATTCTCATCTTCAAAAATTGTAAAGAACTAAAGTGGGTCGACCCTTCTATCGGAGTAGTGAAGAGCCTCGTTCACTTGGACTTGAGTGGCTATGGAAGTATTAAGGAGCTACCAAGAGAAATGGGCAAATTGGAAGGGTAAGCAGCAACTACCGTCCTTGTGGATCGACAGGGGAGGCCATGGGTTGAGCACACATAATTTACTGGCACGCACGAGCAAGGGAAACCACAGGCGCATGCAACGTAGGCGCACGGTAACCACACGCGTGTGTGTGGCACGCGTGCGCCGCACATGTGCGGCGCGTGCATGGTGCGGGTGCGGCCCGTGCTGGCTAATGTCATCGTGACATCAGCCAGCGGTTGCCTGTGCACGCGCCAGACATGTGCCGAGTCGGTCGGTTCGGCCCAACTCGACCCATCTTCGGTGACCCGTTCACCGTTGACCATTGACCGTTTTGAAAAAATGTGTTTCTTTTTTCAATTGTAGAGGAATGTGTGTTGAAGGAGGCCAAGGGGTATAGTGTTGTGCCACATCAAGTCATTAAGGTACAGGATGATGCAGTGATTTTGATGAATGATGCAATCACAGACTGTTGACCACTGAACATCTACTGACATACACATGTTGGCAATTTATAATGTCACCGAGGCTAAAGTTCCTTCGATTGAGGAACGCGACTGCAAGTGGAGACTTGAATGAATTCTTTTCCCAAGTAAGGTGGCTTTGGTGGCCTCGCATCGAATCCAATCTGTCTTTTTGGGCAACCAATTTGCATCTACCAAACTTAGTGGTGCTACAGTTATCATACAGCTCAATCACGGAGGATGGGAGAGGATGGAATTCAATCATGGTAAGATCGACGAAAGATACCCTCTGTGATTTTTTGTTTATCTTGTTTGGTTGATGAACTCAATTGTTAACAGCTTGTTCCCTTTTTGTATAGGTAGCAAAGCGGCTAAAAGTTCTGCAACTTGAATATTTTGATTCTTTAAGATGTACTCTTAATCTCTCGACTTTCACAGAATTGGAGATTCTCATCTTCGAAAATTGTAAAGGACTAAAGCAGGTCCCCCCTTCTATCGGAGAAGACAATAGCCTCATTCACTTGGACTTGAGTTGCTGCGGAAGTATTAAGGAGCTACCAAGAGAAATGGGCAAATTAGAAGGGTGAGTTGTGGACGACGAGGGAGGCCATGTGTTGAGCACACATAATTTGCCGGTACACACGAGCAAGGGAAACCACAGGCACATGCAACGCAGGAGCACGGTAACCGCACGCGTGTGTGCGGCACGCGTGCGCAACACGTGCGCGGTGCGTGCATGGTGCGTGTGCGGCACGTGCTAGCTGACGTCATCGTGACGTTAGCCAGTGGTTGCCCGCGCACGCGCCAGATATGTGCCGAGTCGGCGGTTCGGCCCAACTTGACCGATATTCAGTGACATGTTGACTGTTGACCGTTGACTGTTTTGAAAAAAATGTGTTTCTTTTTTAAATTGTTGAGGAATGTGAGTTGAAGGAGACCAAGGGGTACAGTGTTGTGTTTCATCAAGTCATTGAGGTACAAGATGATGCAGTGAATATCATCAATGATGCAATCGCAGAGTGTTGACCGTTGAACATCTGCTGACATACACATGTGGGCAATTTAAAATGTCACCGATTCTAAAGTTCCTTCGATTGAGGAACGCGACTGCAAGTGGAGACTTACATGAATACCTTTCCCAAGTAAGGTGGCTTCGGTGGCCTCGCATCGAACCCAATCTGTCTTTTTGGGCAACCAATTTGCATCTACCAAACTTAGTGGTGCTGCAGTTGTTATACAGCTCAATCACGGAGGATTGGAGAGGATGGAATTCAATCATGGTAAGATCAACGAAAGATACCCTCTGTGATTTTTTGTTTATCTTATTTGGTTGATGAACTCAATTGTTAACAGCTTGTTCCCTTTTGTATAGGTAGCAAAGCGGCTAAAAGTTTTGCAACTTGAATATTTTGATTCTTTAAGATGTGCTCTTAATCTCTTGACTTTCATAGAATTAGAGATTCTCATCTTTGAAAATTGTAAAGGACTAAAGCAGGTCCACCCTTCTATCGGAGAAGTCAAGAGCCTTATTCACTTGGACTTGAGTTGCTGCGGAAGTACTAAGGAGCTACCAAGAGAAATGGGCAAATTAGAAGGGTGAGCATCAACTACCCTCCTTGTGGATCGATGGGAGAGGCCATGTGTTGAGCACACATAATTTGCCAGCACGCACGAGCAAGGGAAACCACAGGCACATGCAACACAGGCGCACGATAACCATACGCGTGTGTGCGGCACACGTGCGCGGCACGTGCACGGCGCGTGCATGGTGCGTGCGAGGCACGTGCTAGCTGACGTCATCATGACGTCAGCGTGGTTGCCCGCACATGCGCCAGATACGTGCCAGGTCGGTCGATTCGGCCCAACCCGACCAATCTTCAGTGACACGTTGACTGTTGACCGTTTTGAAAAAATGTGTTTCTTTTTTAAACTATAGAGGAATGTGAGTTGAAGGAGACCAAGGGGTACAGTGTTGTGCTTCATCAAGTCATTGAGGTACAACATGATGTAGTGATTATGATTAATGATGCAATCGCAAACTACTGACCGTTGAACATCTACCGACATACACATGTGGGCAATTTAAAATGTCACTGAATCTAAAGTTCCTTCGATTGAGGAACGAGACTGCAAGTGGAGACTTAAATGAATTCTTTTCCCAAGTAAGGTGGCTTCGGTGGCCTCGCATCGAACTCAATCTATCTTTTTGGGCAACCAATTTGCATCTACCAAACTTAGTGGTGCTGCAGTTGTCATATAGCTCAATCACGGAGGATTGGAGAGGATGGAATTCAATCATGGTAAGATCGACAAAAGATACCCTCTATGATTTTTTTGTTTATCTTGTTTCGTCGATGAACTCATTTGTTAAGAGCTTGTTCCGTTTTGTATAGGTAGCAAAGCGGCTAAAAGTTCTGCAACTTGAATATTTTGATTCATTAAGATGTACTCTTAATCTCTCGAACTTCATAGAATTGGAGATTCTCATCTTCAAAAATTGTAAAGAACTAAAGCGGGTCCACCCTTCTATCGGAGTAGTGAAGAGCCTCGTTCACTTGGACTTGAGTGGCTGTGGAAGTATTAGGGAGCTACCAAGAGATATGGGCAAATTAGAAGGGTGAGCAGCAACTACCCACCTTGTGGATCGACCAGGGAGGCCATGTGTTCAGCACACATAATTTGCCGGCACGCACGAGGAAGGGAAACCACAGGCACATGCAACGAAGGCACACGTTAACCGCGCACATGTGTGCGGCACGCGTGCACGGCATGTGTGCGGCGCGTGCATGGTGCACGCGCGGCACATGCTAGCTGACGTCATCGTGACATCAGCCAGCGGTTGCCTACACACGCACCAAACATGTGCCGGGTCGGTCGGTTCGGCCCCACGCGACCCATCTTCGGTGACCCGTTGACCATTGACCGTTGATCGTTTAGAAAAAATGTGTTTCTCTTTTCAATTGTAGAGGAATGTGAGTTGAAGGAGGCCAAGGGGTACCGTGTTGTGCCTCATCAAGTCATTGAGGTACAGGATGATGCAGTGATTATGATCAATGATGCAATCGCAGACTGTTGACCGTTGAACATCTCCTGACATACACATGTGGGCAATTTATAATGTCACCGAGGCTAAAGTTCCTTCAATTGAGGAATGCGACTGCAAGTGGAGACTTAAATGAATTCTTTTCCCAAGTAAGGTGGCTTAGGTGGCCTCGCATCGAACCCAATCTGTCTTTTTGGACAACCAATTTGCATCTACCAAACTTAGTGGTGTTGCAGTTGTCATATAACTCAATCACGAAGGATTGGAGAGGATGAAATTCAATCATGGTAAGATCGACAAAAGGTACCCTCTATGATTTTTTGTTTGTCTTGTTTTGTCGATGAACTCATTTGTTAACAGCTTGTTCCCTTTTGTATAGGTAGCAAAGCGGCTAAAAGTTCTGCAACTTGACTGTTTTGATTCTTTAAGATGTACTCTTAATCTCTCGACTTTCACAGAATTGGAGATTCTCATCTTCAAAAATTGTAAAGACCTAAAGCAAGTCCACTGCGAAGTCAAGAGCCTCATTCAATTGGACTTGAGTGGCTGTGGAAGTCTCAAGGAGCTACTAAGAGAAATGGGGAAATTAGAAGAATTAAAAGAACTTATTCTAGATTCTTTTGGAATATAGAGATACCTAAGTTAATTGGTTCTCTGAGATAGTTGGAGAAGCTGGGTGCTCGTCATTTTCAGTCATTGAGAGAAATCCCTAACTCAATTTTGGATTTACAGAATTTGCAATGTCTATACGTTATGGATTCCCCAATTGAAAAGTTCCCCAATGTTATTATAAGGTTAGAAAAACCTAATCTCTCTGCCTTTACAAAGTTGGGATTCTCAACTTGAGTTTATGTCAACAACTGAAGCAAATCCCCCTTGTATTGGCAAAGTGAAGAGCCTCATTCACTTGGATTTGAGCCGCTGTCAAAGTCTCAAGAATCTTCCAAGAGAAATGGGTGAATTAGAAGAAATAAAAGAACTTATTTTAGATTATTCTGGAATTACAAAGATTCCTACGTCAATCGGTTCTCTAAGGAAGTTGGAGAAGCTGAGTTCTCATCGTTGTCAATCATTGAGAGAAATCCCTAACTTAATTTGGGATTTACAGAATATGCAACGTCTATACATTACGAAGTCTCTAATTCAAAAGTTGCCCAATGTTATTATATGGTTGGAAAAACCTAATCTCTCAGCCTTTACAAAGTTGGAGATTCTCAACTTGAGTTTATGTCAAAAACTAAAGCAAATCCCCCCTTCTATTGGCAAAGTGAAGAGCCTCATTCACTCGGATTTGAGCCACTGTGATAGTCTCAAGAATCTACCAAGAGAAGTGGGTGAATTAGAAGAACTAAATGAACTTATTTTAGATTATTCTAGAATTATAGAGATTCCTACATCAATTGGCTCTCTGTGGAAGCTGGAAAAATTAAGTGTGTGCAATTGTCCATCATTAAGAGAAATTCCTAGCTCAATTGGGGATTTACCATATTTGCAACATCTAGAAATTAGTTGGTCCATGATATCCAGCCTACCATAAACCATCCAGAATCTTTCTTCTCTTCGACACCTTGAACTCTGGAATTGTAACAATCTCATATTATTGCCAAAACTTCCTTTAAGCTTAAAATATCTGAGGGCTTCTTATCGAGGGCCCACGTTGCCAGAGCTTTCTCACCTAATCCCCCTAGAAAAACTTGATCTATTATGGAAGTCATCCACTTGAATACCTCTCGGAGCTTCGCTCAAGACCTGGAAAATTTGTGTTGCCTCAACTAATTTGCAGAGGCAACAAAGTGGCAATTATAAGGTACCTATTTATCAACTCATTTTTTGATAGCTTAGTCTCGTTTGAATGGTTGGTAATCAGTTATGTAAGGAAGCAAAGGGTGAGCAGCAACTGCCCTCCTTGGGGATCGACAAGGGGAGCCCACGTGTTGAGCACACATAATTTGCTGGCACGTGCGAGCAGGGGAAACCGCAGGAGCGTGCAATGCATGCGCACAGTAACCACACACGTGCGTGGGGCGTGCATGGAGCGTGCGTGGCGCGTGCATGGCACGTGCCAGTTGACGTCATTGTGACGTTAGCCAGCAGTTGCCCGCGCACGTGCCGGGTTAAGAAAAAAAATACATACAATAGTACTAATTATAGCAACTGTTATATCTTGACTCTTGAGGGCTGATGCGTCCTGGTTCATTTACGTTTATACCTGATATGATCAGTAAGTGAACTTTGCTCTGGGATAAAGAAAACAAAAGATGGATTGATGTATACAGCTTGCTTGCTTGAAGGTGTTAACCTAATTCTTAGAAACTTATTTATCGCGTTGATTAGGCTGCTTGCTAGCCTGAACTTGTTTCTTTTTTTGGAATATAATTCTCATCAGTGATTTCAATATCTTGGCTTGTGTGTGTATCTGGTTCCTGTTATAGGTGGAAAGTCATCTGTCCTCTTGGATGTGAAACCTTGGGACGATGAGACAGACGTGAAGAAGCTGGAAGAGGCTGTTAGGAGTGTGGAGATGTCTAGGCTCTTCTGGAAAGCTTGTAAGTTTTGACTGTCTCACTATATCGCCAGTATGACCATAATGCTTTGTCACTGAATGTCATGTTTATCCCCTTATGAGGATATCTTCTTTTGCTTTCTTCCTTGCAGCGAAACTGGTTCCGGTGGGTTACGGGATTAAGAAGTTGCAGATCATGATGACCATTGTGGATGACCTTGTCTCAGTGGACACCCTCATTGAGGAGCATCTTCAAGCTGAGCCTATCAATGAATACGTTCAAAGTTGTGACATTGTCACCTTCAACAAAATCTAAGAACAGTGCTCAAGAATTTACTAATTAGTTTCTATCCCGTTTGATCCTATTGTGGCCATGGCATAATACTATCGCATGATTTATCTGGGTGCGGCTAACTTTGCAGACGAACTTCAAATTCCATTACAGAGACCTGTCAAAATGAAGACGAGGGATTTTGCAAGGAAGAATTGGCAACGGCTTAGGCACATCTTCCGTGCCAACTTTGAAGAGGCTCGTGGGCTAACTGGCATTCTTGACGAGTTTTGATGCTTTGACGATCCAAACACTTGATCTGGTCTCAAGAGCACAGACTTGAATGATTGTAAATGTAGTTTTTTCAATTGAATATGCTTTCTGTATGCTCATTAGATCCTACATCTCTGTTTTCGAAATATGAACGTGCTGATTTTTTTCTTCTGTATGTTGCCCCAATGCAGAGTTGATTGATGCGATTGCGTACTAATGGTTTGGCTCTTGAATTTGATGAGGCTTGGCAGAGGGAGGTATGCATTGCCAATTGTACCATGACTATGAAATATAAAATTTGAGCTATGGAATTTCACCCGAAAATTAGTTTACAAGGATGCATGATGAATATAAATATCAAGATAAAGAACAAAAATAGTAGGAAAATGCTAGTCTCGGTTAGGTAGTTGCATCTTAAGCAATACTTTTCGTTGAATTTCACTTGGTTCACGTTCGTCTGGTTTAGATAAATATAAATGTATGAGCGGTGACACAAGCTGAGGATGGCGTAAGGTGTGGATTCTACATGATCGGTGGGGCCCCGCATCATTTGGGGAGGATTTACACCATTAGAATGGGGCACCAGGCGCCAGCCCCAGTTACACCCGCTCATTCCATCCCCTACTAATTACAAGTAATCTTAATAATTACCGATTTATTAATCTTTGAAAATACCGGATTAATGCATGTGATCCATTGAATCATGTGAGTCTCAAGTGAATTCCACACGATCTAATAGGTCGATTGTGTGCATTGGGTGTATATGCACATGCAATTGATAATTTTCCAAAAAAATGAAAATGACTTAGTGGTAGGTGGGAGATGTTTTAAATTAAGACAAAACCACGTAAGTTCGTCTAGAACAAAACCACAATTTATCAAGTTTATTAAACAATGCCAAATGAATAGTTCTATGCTTTAATCGATATTCACTTTATTTCATGTAATTTTCACTTCAATAACATTTTAGGTATTCTTATTCTATTCATTTCATATTATCTCATACATGAAATCAAATAATGTAACATATATTATATTTATTTTAAATTGAACATCAAAATGTTATATCTATTCTGCGATCCGCCACGCACTCACCAATCTAAAACTAATAGGGATGTTGTGTTGTAAGTGTTGACACTTAAATTTAGACTAAATATATAGGATTAAAATTACATAAAAATTAGGAACCAATCTAGCCCTAACAAAAAAAAAAAGATTTTTCACATTACCTAGATATTAATATCATTTGCATCTACGAAGTTGAATTTTCTATTTTCTTTTCCCTTGTTTTACCATATTTTCGGATAAATAATTTTTTTTTAAAGGAGAGAAATGACTTGGGGCTGGGCCTGACCCTAGTCCCTTTTCCTTTTATGCGTAGGCCCAGGGCCAAGCCCTTTCCGGCCCGGCCCACCTCTCTCCTCCTTTCTTCTTCTTCTTCTTCCTTCCTCCTTCCCCCTCCGCCTCTGCAACTCGCGCGAAGATGACGACGCGCACGAGGACGACTTACGGCGGAGTAGGCGGGTGACGGATGGGACAGCTCACAGGCGTCATCAATGCCGTCGAGCTAAGAAGCAGAGCAGGGCCAAGCCTGCTGCGGAATGGACGGCCGAGAGCATACCGGTTCGGCGGAGATGAGGCACGGTCGGCGCGCCAAGGAGCGGCGGCCGAAGCCTCCGTCGACCGGTCTCCTCGGCCTATAAAAAAGGGTGTCCGCGAGCCCGCCAGAGGGAGTAGGCCAGCAAGCTCAGAAGACCACCTCGAGAGACCACTGGGGCGTCCGGAGTGCGAGCAAGCCGGAGAGCAGAGAGAGATCGGGGCCAGATCCAAGCAGAGGGTGGCTGAAACCATGGCCGCGCCTGGTTTCAAGCGCCGAAGCTCCGGTAGGCCTCGGTCCTTTTTTGTGCCTCTCGCTTTGGTCGGGCCAGGCCGGAGCTCGCGGTCGTCCGGCGCACAAGCTCCGGCCCCGACCTTCCTTTGTTTGCTGCGCACGTCCTGGATTATTCTTCAAGGATTCGGTTCGAGATCTGAGGGCGTTCGATCTGGGCGGGACCTGAGAGAGAGAGAGAGAGAGATCGGGAAAGAAAGAGAGAGAGAGAGTCCTCTCCCGGTCAAGCCGAGGAAACCCTGGCCACGCGAGACCGCCGCCGCAACGATGCCGCCCTTCGCTGCCGCTGCGCCCCAGACAAGCCACGCCGTCCACCGCTGCTCGCCGCTTCGCCGATCCGCCGCCGTCCCTACTGTTGCTGCCGCCTCGCCATCGCATCCGCCGGTCCCTCAACGGGAGCTGCTGCAGATCCGTCGTGCGCAGCCGCGGCGACCGGTGTCGCTCGCTTCAGTTGGCTTTGCCGAGCTGTCGATCGGGTCGGATGCGGGGCTTAGCCGGGTAGGGTTCCGGTCGGTTTGGGCCGGACGTTCGTGGGCCGGCTTGGTCTAGGTTTTAGGTTTAATTTGGTGCATGGACTACGGGCTGGGTTCTTTTTATTAAAAAATATAATCGGACCGGGCCCACTCGCTGAGCTCAGTCCGGCTTCTTGCGCCCGGACCAGGAGGGCCCGGGCTGGCTTCAACCCGGGTCGGATGCGAAGATCCGACCCCGTTCCCTTTTTATAATTTAATAATATGTTATTTTTATAATAAAAAATAAAAATCAGAAAAATAATTTTTTTTATAATTCCAGAAAAATTGGAAAATCCCAGAAATAACTTTTATCTTCCGAAAAATAAAAATAAAAATGGTCTTTTGAGTGTTTTTAAAAAAATGTGTGAAAATGCATAAAAGGAAAAAAAAATCATGTTTAAATTCTTCTAAGCAAATATCGATTTATTCCAATTGCGTCATTATGATGCATGGATTTCTATTCCTTATAATGCGTGGAAATCCATATTCCTGTAAAGAATAAAATCCTAAAACTCATTATTAGTATAAAATGCTATATAAATGTTTTACTTGATGTCTAAACAAAGTTAGGTGTCGGAAAGACATTAGTGATTAATTAGTATAATCAAGTCTCTGATCATAGTTTCTTTTCAGATCGCGTAAAAATGAGATATTTCTCATAATATTTTACTTGGATTTCTAATTAACTCACCTCAAATTGATTAATGGCTAATCTGATTTAAAATTGACTTGCAGGTTAAAAAGTCGAATCATAAGTCATGAATTGGTAGCTTGGGAGAGTCCGAGTTAAGCCTAACACTTGGTGAGCCATTAGCCTCCACACGCCCTACATGTAAGAGGGTGTCGAAAGGGAGGTTGCAATAGTGAGACTTGCATCCCAAGGTCATCCCCACGAAAGGCTATAATTCAATGGATAGAAACTAACAAGAGTAAAAAATATTAAGACAAATATAATCTACAAAGTGCGGTGGAGCACACAACACAACGCATGGAATCGCTAGCTCCATATGTTCAAAAATCAAGAGGCGAGTTGGTACGGCAATAACCGCCCTACTTAGGAGGAAGCAAGTTACTCTTGTTTCATGATTACTCTTGAAAACTAAGTTGTTTATTTAGTCTAGTCACCTTCCATTAAGACAAAGATTCGAATGAAGCTTGACTTCATGAACATAATGCCATCTGGCAGGTCAAACAGCAACAAGCAGGTTTGACCTTTCTTTATGCCGGTGGAAGATTGACATGAGGAGGTGAACTAACTAAAGAACCAATCAAGACATCATCTTCTAATTCTTTCCCAACCGTGCCCAACGGCAAGTCACCAACTTATCATCACGACCCTAATTCTACCTGACATTTCTTGCTATATAAACTCCAATCCCCTTCCTCTCAGCTCATCAATTTCAAGTCCCTGAGCTTATTACAACATAACATCTATTGCTCACTTTACCAATATGGCTCCTTCCTCAAAAAGCTTTGTCCTCTTCATTGCCATAATTTTCGCTAGCATGAATATGAGCTTCGGAGCTCGTCATCTGCTACAAGCAACCATTCCATCCATACCGACTCTTCCCACCATACCAACTATACCAAAACCAGGGTCTTTGCCTCCTTTGCCTGCCATGCCAACATTGCCCAAAGTAGCCATGCCACCCATGCCCACCATCCCAACGACCCTGCCTCAACCCACATTGCCGACGCTGCCTACAACCCAGCCAACATTGCCCAAGACTACTTTGCCGCCACTTCTGAGCTTGCCGACCATGCCGACCAGCTTGCCGCCGATGCCAAGCATCCCTACTTCTCTCCCTAAGATCCCCTCTATTCCTTTCCTCACCCCACCTCCAGCCACAAGCCCCTAAAGATTTTAGTATCATTGATCCGTCATTTATCTCAGCGTGTTTTTAATTAGAATTTATTAGAACGTTTGTTTATTATGAGATGTCTCTTGGGATTCTGCTTGTTTATGTTTGTTGCCATGTATCTTGGTACCTCTATGATATGAATTGATCACACATTACTTTGCTCACGTTTTATTATGTTCTTTTCGTTGCTGTCACAGCTCATTATCACATCCAATATATGAATCGATCTAATTTCAATTGAAAACACAAGCGGTCCACAATTATAAATTACGAACAAATCTCTTTAAGCGACAAGTTCATGAATTGTATTCAATAGGAAAAAGGATTTAGATAGAATTCCAGACAAAAAAATTGTTTGGAGTCTCAAAATTGACTGTAGCGACGTGCTTCTAAAATGAGCACTTGGCACGTCAATATGATCACCGGACATTAACTCCCAGTCTAGTTTCGAGCTCTCGTGAAGGTCAAAATATCGACTACCCTAAAAATATATATAAGCGTATGACTTTTCGCAACACACATGAGAGAGTGTCAAGGCGTTCTTGATTCAACATATGTGGTTCTAGAATGCCATCTTTGTCACAACAAAGAACCTGTTAGCATAAACGGCACAAGCTAGAACTATCTCCTTAATGGCTCTTATGAATCCTGCACAAATAGCTAAGATCAGAAGTTTCTCAAGAAAAGTTCCACATAACCATAAGACAATTGTTTTCCATGACAAACTTGTCATGAGAATGAATCGGTAAACTGCATGAAGAAAATTACGTAGTTACAAGAACCGGTAGAATAGAAAAATTTTCTTTTCTCATACCATGTTTACTTCAACATATATAAAAAGAAAAAAAAGAAATACAAAGAGGACAGTACGAAAAGCAAACAAATAAAACCGATCTTATAAATTATTTATCTTGTCCAGCCATTTGCTTGGCCTGCATTATAGCAGGCCTAAGATGGCTAAGACCCAGCTTCCTTGCACAGTTGTTGTGGTTCTTGCTGTTATGCTCCTGCTCATTGTCATCAAAATCTTGATCACAGTCCACACAATGATTGCTCGAGTTATCCTCATCACCTGAATGGGCAGAGCCGCTTTCCCTGCTTGGATTACCATATCCAAACCTGTCTTGCTCTCTACAGCAATCCCTTTCACAGCGATAGCCATTGCAACCTGTTTTTGCTCTCTACCTCTGTCCCTCTCATCACTAAAACTTGATCCAGCTCCTCTAGTCTTCACACCATTGGCCCCAATCAACCATCCATTAGAAGTCTCAAGCCAAAACTTGACAATGTCAACAAAAGAACCAATGAAAAAGATCGAACCAAAAATGTACACCCTTCCATTCATCTCGTTGATGTCAGGGATATTCAAAGTAACGAAGTTGTTGCGTTCCCTGTTTGGATCAATCTGCGAAACCTATTTTTCCTTTTGCCATGGAGGTAATATCAATGGTTGTTTTCAGTAACACGACCTGAAACTTAAATAACAACTAAATTGATTCACAAAACTTAACAGTGAAGTCATATTGCAAAACCTATTATTTTGGTTGGATCAATCTGCAAAACCTATTTTTTCTTTTGCACATGGAGATAATAACAATGGCTGTTTTCAGTAACACAACGTGAAACTTAAATAACAACCAAATTGCACTGTAGATCCAAACATGTTGTGGACATACACTGAGGTATCCTCTTCGTCAGATTGTTTTCTTCTTCTTCTGTTCTATGTATCCCTTGCAGTGCCCTCAGAGAAACAGAAATAGTTACAACATACATCGGATTTGGAACCTGGATCCAAGATCAGGTTGTTTAATCGGAGACCTCTTCCAATTTTCAAAGGTTTAAATTAGTGCTCACAGACAGGCTGAAGTCCTACCTTGAAGTCGGCGCGGCCTTTTCGTTTATTACCAATCATCTACTGGATTTCCAACTGAAACAAGCAAGATGCATGAACCAACAAATTTTAGAAAGAATACATTAAATCTTAATTATCATCAATAAATTTAATTAGAATGATCAGATGTGAATAAATAATTCATACATTCATCTTCCTCGGCAAAGAAAAACCTAAGCAAGTATTTTTTTTCCACAAAAATTTTGGGGATTATGGTCTACTTTTATTGTTGTTTTTTAATTTCATTTTATTCTATTGATTCATTTGTAAAATAGTCCTAACCAAAGGTGTAACACGGAAACTCTTTCAAAAGCTAATAAGCGCATGCAATGCGAATAACCGGCCCAATTATTATTATTATTATTATTATTATTATTATTATTATTATTATTATTATTATTTGCGAGAAGGATCATGAAAAGCGAGAATTTTTCTGTGTTTACGAGTGCCTATTGTATTCATAGACTTGCATGAAAGCATGTTCGGAGGCCCTTATCTTCAATTTAAGGTCAACAATATCGATTGCCTGATTTTCTTGGTATGGTTTGGAGAGAAGATCAGTGCATGCCTGCGTCGTGTACTTTGAATTTGTTGAAGTTGAGAAATTTTCGGCGTTGTTGCATCTCATCTTGTTATAGCATTTTATTTTGATTTCAGAGTCGAATGCTTCCTAATGTCTCCTACTTTTGTTCAATTGTTTAGCTTCCCTGGCAAAGCTGCTGGTGTTAGAGTAGCCTTATACGCACTGTCTCATATCCTTTTCTCTGACCAGTTTGCCTGTTGGCTCATAAAGAACAAGCAATCAGCTGTGTTCAATTTTGTCAACCAAATCCAACTGCTGTCTAAAAGGCGCAAGTGGTCCAATTCCATCGGCCAATACAGCCTAATGAGGTGCTCTTTCAAAGAAAATGACTTATGCTTGTGGAAATTCCTACGAGATGGGGTGAAGTTTCGCTACCATGGCTGCGAGGACATGATAAGCTATATGAGGGAACTAATTCTTGAGACGATCACAGGTAAGGAAGCGAAGGGTGAGCAACAACTGCCCTCCTTGTGGATCCACAGGGGAGGCCACGTGTTGAGCACATATAATTTACTGGCACGTGCGAGCAGGGGAAACCGTAGGCACGTGCAACGCACGCTCACGGTAATCGCATGCACGTGTGGGGCACGCGTGCGGCAATTGTTGGTGCGTGCGTGGCACATGTCAGCTGACGTCATCGTGACGTTTGCCGACAATTTGCCCGCGCTTGCGCCCAGCATGTGCTGGGCAACCCATTGAAGGAGCTAATGGTCGGTACGATGTATCCTTGAGCCTTAATGGTATCCGAAGCGAATTCACCGATCACCTTTATCACAAGCTAGATACTGTAGGCATTTGCGGGTTCAGGAACCGTGATAACATCCCAATTGATGAGGAATTTAGTCCAATGCTTCTTGATGCCATCACATGTTCTAAGATTGCAATTCCCATAATCTCCCGATGTTATGTTTCGAGCAAATTGTCCCTCCGTGAGCTCGTTCATATCATGGACTGCAAGAAGAGCAAGTCACATATAGTTCTGCCCATTTTTTACAAAGTGGACTCATAAGATGTGTGGCATCTTCAAAGAAGTTTTGGGGAGACCTTCCATTCATGTGAGCATCGTTTTGATGAGATAGATATCAAGGAAGGACAACAAGCACTCAAAGATGTGAGCAACTTACATGGATGTAAATCCATTGAATTTTCTAATGGGTACTTCTCTTCCACCTCAACTTTTTTTTTTTTTTGGATAAGTAAGTTTTCTTATTCACCCAAAAGTGACGAAATATGGATGCACCACTTTCCACCATCTGCTCACAAGGAAATCCCCACTATATCCCAATGAATAACCATAATATGCCCAACAACAACAAACACTAAAATGTCCCCTGGAAAGGGCGCGTTTGGTAAGGTTTTTGTTCCCGAGAACAATTTTTTATCAGAAATAATTTTTATTTATTTTCATTCCCTTGAATAATTTCTTAATATAAGAACACGCTTGGTAAATATACACAATTTCTATTCCCAAAAAAGAAATGTGTTCGGTAAAATTGTATAATTTTATTGTTTCTTTTAATTATTTTAATATTTTAATTTTTTTTTCTTTTTTTTCTTTTTTTTTTCCCTTCTCTCCTTCCTCCTTTATGGCTGGTCGCTGGCAGCCGATGACCAGCTGGGCGAGGTCCAGCGAGCTCGCCGGAGCCTCGCCAGGCTAGGGCGAGGGCTGACGAGCTCGCCGGAGGCTCACTTAGCCCCCATGAGGCTCGGTCTTGCCAAGACATTAGTGAGGCTCAACCTCGCTCAGGCGACGCAAGGTCGGCCTCACCTTGGTTGGGCGAGCTCACCTAGATATCGGCTTGGCAAGGCCGACCTCACCCAGCCACCGGTGAGGTCGAGCTCGTCTAGCCACAGCGAGGGTCGGGCCAGCGATGCTCTGACAAGGTCATCAGCCCTCATCTGGCCAGTCATCGACACGAGCCATGGCCAAGGTTGGCAACCAATCAAAAGGATCACAACAAGTTACTTTTTTCTACTTCTTATTTCTATTCCAAATTTATTTTCGGGAATAAAAATTTTACCAAAAGGTTTCTATTCTTTTTTTGTTTCTAGAACAAAAGAACAAAAATAGTTGTTCTGGGGAACAAAAATAATTTTTAACAAATAGGCCTTAAATCAGCAACAGCTAAAACCAAGAATATACGGTGCCCAAGAATTTCGCAATGGTCTCCCCTAGAGAGCAAAACATAGAGAAAAAACAAACCCTCGGGCCAATACTATCAATCACGAAAAAAAAAAAAGAAGAAGGAAAAAATGGGCCTACAAAAGGATTCCAATGCCTAATCTTCCAGAGCTTGAACACCGCCGAATTAAATCAACCTCCTATTGCAAATGGGGGTTGGCTCAGTTGATAAAGATCAGATATGCATGGATGATGTCTAGGTTCATAGTCTCTCCCTCTTTTCATTGCTTGACAGACGTGAGCGAGAATTGATAGAAAGTGTGGTCAAAACTGTTCAAAGCAAGTTACAAAAAGATTTTCTGCTACGTGTTCCGAAGGAACTAGTTGGACGTGATATTCAGCTGGATCATCTTATGCAATTAACAGACTATACTTCTAAAGAAAAACAAATCCTTGGAATTCATGGCCTGGGCGGGATAGGCAAGACAACTCTTGCCAAGTGCCTCTACAATTGACTCTCGAATAAATTTGATCATGTCTGCTTCCTTCCAGATATTCGAGAAACGACCATGTGCCACGGTATTGAGTATCTACAAAGTCGACTAATATTTGAGATACTACAAGAAAAAATTGCAGTGTCAACAGTTGATTTGGGAATTGATATAATCAAACCTAGATTCACAGGAGAAAAGGCTCTCATTATTCTAGATGATATAGGTAGCAATGATCAACTAGAGGCTTTGGTTGGGGGAGCTTACTGGCTTGCTCGAGGAAGTATTATAATTGTTACCACTAGAAATCCATATATTCTTCATCTAAAGATCTTGCATGAAGTAGGAGAAATAAGTTGGGAGGATTCTTTGTTTCTATTTAACATACATGCATTTTGTATGGACCATCCTCCAAGGAACTTTGCGGATATATCTCATGATATCATATCCATGACGGGTGGGATTCCCTTGATTATTGAGGTTATAGGTTCATACTTGTATACAAAAACAGATCGAAGGGTATGGAATGATACGCTGGAGCAATTAAAAAATTGGCCACGTGAAGATGTCGAAAAGAAGTTAGAGATAACTTATGATGCATTAAAAGATGGACATAAGGAAAGTTTTCTCGATATTGCCTGCTCTTTTATTGGCAAAAAAAGCGAATTCGTCGTGAACATGGGGGATGACTGTGGGTTTTATGCAAGTCAAGTAATTAAAGAGTTGAAGATGAGGTCCGTAATAAATATTGAAGATGATGGTAATTTAGGAATGCATGATGAATTGAGGAATCTTGGAAGGAACATTATCTGCCAAGGACAACCACCCATGAGACATAGCAGACTATGGGTCGACGAGGAAGCCTTCAAAGTACTGACGGAAAAGACGGTAACATATGACACTCCCTTTTCTTTTCTGTGCTCATATTTTCATATATTTGATTTGATCAATTCTAATCTTTTATCTATTATGGACAAAGGCTCCCACATTTGATGGAAAATTCTATGTCAACATCAATTCATATCCAAAGATTAACTGTGAAAGCCAATTTAGATTACAAATATTCTAAGGATGACATGTTATATTATTTAGCTCAAATTCATTGATATAAATTACATCCGACCAATATTTAATTTACAATCAATTTAAGATCCTTTAATTATGATTCTACATTAAAATTTCATTTACTACAATCATGTAATTCTCATATCTAGCTGAAAATGTTGATAATCTGAAAGACTTCAATTTTGAATAAAGATGAAATTTCTCTACCATGGCCGTGAGGACGTGATAGGCTATATGAGGGAACTAATTCTTGAGACAATCACAGGAAAGGAAGCGAAGGGTGAGCAGCAACTGCCCTCCTCATGGATCGACAGGGGAGGCCATGTGTTGGGCACACATAATTTGCTGACACTTGTGAGTAGGGGAAACCGCAGGCGCGTGCAACGCATGTGCACGATAACTACACGCGAGCGTGCGGCAACTACTGGCGATTGCTTGCGCATGTGCCAGGCATGTGCCGGGTCACTCGGTTCGCCCAACCCAACCTGTCCAACCAATACTATCAATCACTAAAAAAAAAAAAAAAAAACACCTACAAAGGATATCAATTCTTAATCTCCCAGAGCTTGAACGCCATTGAATAAAATCAACCTCCAGCGTGGATTGGTTGAGTTCATAAGGATTAGATTTGCTTGGACCATCTCTAGGTTCATCGTCTCTCATTGTTTTTGTTGCTTAACAGGCATCAGGGAGAACTGATAGAACATGTTGTCGAAACTGTTCTAGGAGAGTTACGAAAAGATTTTCTTATACTTGTTCTGAAGGAACTAGTTGGACTTGATGATCCGCTGAAGAAGATTATGAGTCGCATAGATAGTTGTTTCGTCAATGCTCGAATGATTGGAATTTATGGCGTGGGTGGGATAGGCAAGACAACTCTTGCCAAGTGCATCTACAATCAACTCTCGAATAAATTTGATCATGTATGCTTCCTTCCAGATATTCAAGAAACAATCGAGTGCCATGGTATTAAGTATCTACAGAGTCGACTAATATCTGAGATACTACAAGAAAAAAATGCAGTGTCTACAGTTGATTGGGGAATTAACTTAATTAAATCTAGATTCACAAGGAAAAATGTTCTCATTCTTTTGAATAATATAGATCACAAGGATCAACTAGATGCTTTTGCTGGAGGAGGTTACTGGTTTGCTTCAAGAAGTATTATAATTGTTACAACTAGAAATGAAGCTATTCTTTATCAATCTATATGCCATGGCACGTGCAAGCAGGGGAAATCGCAAGTGCGTGCAACGCACGCGCATGATAATCGCACACGCGTGGCAACCACTGGCGTGTGCGCAGCACGTGCCAGGTGACATCATCGTGACGTCAACCGGCGATTGCCCGCGCATGCGCCAGGCATGTGCCAAGTCGCTCGGTTAAGCCTGACCCAACCCGTCTAACCAATACTATCGATCACTAAAAAAAGAAAATACACCTACAAAGGATATCAATGCTTAATCTTCTAGAGCTTGAACGCCACTGAATAAAATCAACCTCCAGCGGGGATTGGCTGAGTTGATAAGGATTAGATTTGCTTGGACCATCTCTAGGTTCATCGTCTCTCATCATTTTTGTTGCTTGATAGGCATGAGGGAGAATTGATAGAACGTGTTGTCGAAACTGTTCTAGGAGAGTTACGAAATGATTTTCCTCTACTTGTTTTGAAGGAACTAGTTGGACTTGATGATTAGCTGAAGAAGATTATGAGTCGCATAGATAGTCCTTCCGTCAATGCTCGAACGATTGGAATTTATGGCATGGATGGGATAGGCAAGACAACTCTTGCCAAGTGCATCTACAATCAACTCTCGAATAAATTTGATCATGTATGCTTCATTCTAGATATTCGAGAAACGACCGAGTGTCATGGTATTAAGTATCTACAAAGTCGACTAATATCTGAGATACTACAAGAAAAAAATGCAATGTCTACAATTGATCGGGGAATTAACTTAATTAAATCTAGATTCACAAGGAAAAAGGTTCTCATTATTTTGGATGATATAGGTCACAAGGATTAACTAGATGTTTTGGCTGGAGGAGGTTGCTAGTTTGCTTCAGGAAGTATTATATTTGTTACAACTAGAAATGAAGCTATTCTTTATCGAGCTATATGCCACGGCTCGTGCGAGTAGGGGAAACCGCAAGCACATGCAACGCACGTGCACGGTAACCGCACGCGCGCGTGCGGCAACCATTGGCGCATGCCAAGTTGCTTGGTTCGGCTTGACCCAACCCGTCTAGCCAATACTATCGATCACTAAAAAAAAAAAAAAATACACCTACAATGGATATCAATGCTTAATCTTCCAGATCTTAAACACCACCAAATAAAATCAACCTCCAGCGAGGATTGGCTGAGTTGATAAGGATTAGATTTGCTTGGACCATCTCTAGATTCATCATCTCTCATTGTTTTTGTTGCTTAATATGCATGAGGGAGAACTGATAGAACATGTTGTTGAAACTGTTCTAGGAGAGCTACGAAAAGATTTTCCTCTACTTGTTTTGAAGGAACTAGTTGGACTTGATGATCAGCTGAAGAAGATTATGAGTCGCATAGATAGTCCTTCTGTCAATGCTCGAACGATTGGAATTTATGGCATGGATGGGATAGGCAAGACAACTCTTGCCAAGTGCATCTACAATCAACTCTCGAATAAATTTGATCATGTATGCTTCATTCCAGATATTCGAGAAACGACCGAGTGTCATGGTATTAAGTATCTACAAAGTCGACTAATATCTGAGATACTACAAGAAAAAAATGCAGTGTCTACAATTGATCGGGGAATTAACTTAATTAAATCTAGATTCACAAGGAAAAAGGTTCTCATTCTTTTGGATGATATAGGTCACAAGGATTAACTAGATGTTTTGGCTGGAGGAGGTTACTAGTTTGCTTCAGGAAGTATTATATTTGTTACAACTAGAAATGAAGCTATTCTTAATCGATCTATATGCCACGGCACATGCGAGTAGGGGAAACTGTAGGTGCATGCAACGCATGTGCACGGCAACTGCACGCGCGGGTGCGGCAACTACTGGTGCGTGCATGGCACGTGGCAACTGCATCATCGTGACGTTAGCCAGCGGTTGCTCGTGCATGCGCTAGGCACGTGCCGGGTCGCTCGGTTTGGCCCGACCCAACCCATCCAACCAATACTATCGATCACTAAAAAAAAAAAAATACACCTACAAAAGATATTAATTCTTGATCTTCTAGAGCTTGAATGCCACCGAATAAAATCAATCTCCAGTGGGGATTGGCTGAGTTGATAAGGATTAGATTTGCTTGGACCATCTCTAGGTTCATCGTCTCTCATTGTTTTTGTTGCTTGACAGGCATGTGGGAGAACTGATAGAACGTGTTGTTGAAACTGTTCTAGGAGAGTTACGAAAAGGTTTTCCTCTACTTGTTCCGATGGAACTGGTTGGACTTGAGGATCAGCTGAAGAATATTATGGGTCGCATAGATAGTCCTTCCATCAATGCTCAAATGATTGGAATTTATGGCATGGGCAGGATAGGCAAGACAACTCTTGCGAAGTGCATCTACAATCAACTCTCGAATAAATTTGATCATGTATGCTTCCTTCCAGGTATTCAAGAAATAACCAAGTGCCATGGTATTAAGTATCTACAGAGTCGACTAATATCTGAGATACTACAAGAAAAAAATGCAGTGTCTACAGTTGATTGGAGAATTAACTTAATTAAATCTAGATTCACAAGGAAAAAAGTTCTCATTCTTTTGGATGATATAGATCACAAGGATCAACTAGATGCTTTGGCTAGAGGAGGTTACTGGTTTGCTTCAGGAAGTATTATAATTGTTACAACTAGAAATGAAGCTATTCTTTATCGATCTATATGCCATGGCACGTGCAAGCAAAGGAAACTGCAGGTGCGGGCAATACAGGCGCATGGTAACCGCACGCGCGCGTGCAACACGCATGTGGCAACCACTGGAGCGTGCACGGCACGTGCCAGCTGACGTCATTGTGACCTCAAACAGTGGTTGCCTGCGCACGCGCCAGGCACTTGCCAGGTCAGTCGGTATACCCCAACCCGACCCGTCTTCGATGAACTGTTGACCATTGACTTTGACCGTTGACCATTAAAAAAAATGTGTTTCGTTTTTGAATTGTAGTGTAATGCGAGTTGAAGGAGGCCAAGGGGTACAGCGTCGTGCCTCATCAAGTCATTGAGGTACGGGATGATGTAGTGATTATGATCAATGATGCAATCGCAGACCGTTGACCGTTGAACATCTGCTGACATACACATGTGGGCAATTTATAATGTCACCAAGGCTAAAGTTCCTTCGATTGAGAAACGCGACTGCAAGTGGAGACTTAAATGAATTCTTTTCCCAAGTAAGGTGGCTTCGGTGGCCTCACATTGAACCCAATTTGTGTTTTTGGGCAACCAATTTGCATTTGCCAAACTTAGTGCTGCTGCAGTTGTCATACAGCTCAATCACGAAGGATTGGAGAGGATGGAACTCAATCATGGTAAGATCGACAAAAGATACCCTCTGATTTTTATTTTTATTTATCTTGTTTTGTCGATGAACTCATTTGTTAACAGCTTATTCCCTTTTGTATAGGTAGCAAAGCGGCTAAAAGTTCTGCAACTTGAATATTTTGATTCTTTAAGATGTACTCTTAATCTCTCGACTTTCACAGAATTGGAGATTCTCATATTCAAAAATTGTAAAGAACTAAAGCAGGTCCACCCTTCTATCAGCAAAGTCAAGAGCCTCGTTCACTTGGACTTGAGTGGTTGTGGAAGTCTCAAGGAGCTACCAAAAGAAATGGGCAAATTAGAAGGGTGAGTAGCAACTGCCCTCCTTGTGGATCGACAGGGGAGGTCACTTGTTGAGCACACATAATTTGCTAGCACACGCAAGCAGGGGAAACCACAGGCGCGTGCAATGCACGCGCACGGTAACCGCACACGTGTGTGCGGCACGCATGCGCGGCGTGTGCGTGGCACGCACCAGCTGACATCATCGTGACGTCAGCTAGCGGTTGCCTGCGCACGCGCCAACCACATGCTAGGTCGGTTGATTCGACCTGACCCGACTTGTCTTTGGTGACCCATTGACAGTTGACTGTTGACTTTGACTGTTGAGAGTTTAAAAAAATGTGTTTCTTTTTTCAATTGTAGAGGAATGCGAGTTGAAGAAGGCCAAGGGGTACATCGTTATGCCTCATCAAGTCATTGACATACGGGATGATGCAGTGACTATTATCAACGATGAAATCGCAGACCGTTGACCGTTGAACATATGTTGACATACACATGTGGGCAATTTATAATGCCACCGAGGCTAAAGTTCCTTCGACTGAGGAACACGACTACAAGTGGAGACTTAAATGAATTCTTTTTCCAAGTAAGGTGGCTTTAGTGGCCTCACATTGAACCCAATCTGTCTTTTTGGGCAACCAATTTGCATCTACCAAACTTAGTGCTGCTGCAGTTGTCATACAGCTCAATCATGGAGGATTGGAGATGATGGAATTCAATCATGGTAAGATTGACAAAAGATACCCTCTATGATTTTTTGTTTATCTTGTTTTGCCAATGAACTCATTTGTTAACAGCTTATTCTCTTTTGTATAGGTAGCAAAGCAGCTAAAAGTTTTGCAACTTGAATATTTTGATTCTTTAAGATGTACTCTTAATCTCTCAACTTTCACAGAATTTGAGATTCTCATCTTCAAAAATGGTAAAGACCTAAAGCAGGTCCACCCTTCTATTGGCGAAGTCAAGAGCCTCATTCACTTGGACTTGAGTGGCTGTGGAAGTCTCAAGGAGCTACCAAGAGAAATGGGGAAATTAGAAGAATTAAAAGAACTTATTCTAGATTCTTTTGGAATATAGAGATTCCTAAGTTAATTGGTTCTCTGAGAAAGTTGGAGAAGCTGAGTGCTCGTCATTGTCAGTCATTGAGAGAAATCCCTAACTCAATTTTGGATTTATAGAATTTGCAATGTCTATACATTACGGATTCTCCAATTGAAAAGTTGCCCAATGTTATTATAAGGTTGGAAAAACGTAATCTCTCTGCCTTTACAAAGTTGGAGATTCTCAACTTGAGTTTATGTCAACAACTAAAGCAAATCTCCCTTGTATTGGCAAAGTGAAGAGCTTCATTCACTTGGATTTGAGCTGCTGTCAAAGTCTCAAGAATCTACCAAGAGAAGTGGGCGAATTAGAAGAACTAAAAGAACTTATTTTAGATTATTTTGGAATTACAGAAATTCCTACGTCAATCAGTTCTCTAAGGAAGTTGGAGAAGCTGAGTTCTCATCGTTGTCAGTCATTGAGAGAAATCCCTAACTCAATATGGGATTTACAGAATATGCAACGTCTATACATTATGAAGTCTCCAATTCAAAAGTTGCCCAATGTTATTATATGGTTGGAAAAACCTAATCTCTCAGCCTTTACAAAGTTGGAGATTCTCAACTTGAGTTTATGTCAAAAACTAAAGCAAATCCCCCCTTCTATTGGCAAAGTGAAGAGCCTCATTCACTTGGCTTTGAGCCACTGTGAGAGTCTCAAGAATCTACCAAGAGAAGTGGGTGAATCAGAAGAACTAAAAGAACTTATTTTAGACTATTCTAGAATAATAGAGATTCCTACATCAATTGGCTCTCTGAGGAAGCTGGAAAAATTGAGTGTTTGCAATTGTCCATCATTAAGAGAAATCCCTAGCTCAATTGGGGATTTACCGTATTTGCAACATCTAGAAATTAGTTGGTCCATGATATCCAGCCTACTAGAAACCATCCAGAATCTTTCTTCTCTCTGACACCTTGAACTCTGGAATTGTAACAATCTCATATCGCTGCCAAAACTTCATTTAAGCTTAAAATATCTAGGGGCTTCTTATCGAGGGCCCACGTTGCCAGAGCTTTCTTACCTAATCCACCTAGAAAAACTTGATCTATTATGGAAGTCATCCACTTGAATACCTCTCGGAGCTTCGCTCAAGACCTTGAAACTTCGTGTTGCCTCAACTAATTTGTAGAGGTGACAAAGTGGCAATTATAAGGTACCTATTGATCAACTCATTTTTTGATAGCTTAGTCTCGTTTGTATGGTTGGTAATCGGTTATGTAAGGAAGCAAAGGGTGAGTATCAATTGCCCTCCCTGGGGATCAACAGGGGAGGCCATGTGTTGAGCACCCATAATTTGATGGCACGCGCGAGCAGGGGAAACCATAGGCGCGTGCAACGCACGGGCACAGTAACCGCACACGTGTGTGCGGCACTCGTGCGCGGGGCGTGCGCGGCACGTGCTAGCTGACGTCATCGTGACGTCAGCCAGTGGTTGCCTACGCATGCGCCAGGCACGTGCCAGGTTAAGAAAAAAAAATACATACAATAGTCCTAATTATAGCAGCTGTTATATCTTGACTCTTGAGGGCTGATGCGTCCTGGTTCATTTACATTTATACCTGATATTTGTTGGAGAAATCTTCTTGAAGTGTTTTGAAGTTGACAAATCGTTTCTATCAGTCTAGTCTGAAGGCTTGCAGACTCTGCTATTTAAAGTCTGAAGACCTTGGGACAGCCAGACTCAAGACTCAAAGTCTATCCTTATTGACAGTCACTAATCCGTTGAAGAAAGGTTATCCAGAACTGGATGTTCCGTTAAGGATTTAACCTTATCAACTGGAGAAGACATAAACGGAGTCCTTTGATTGATCGAAGATTGATTCGATAATTGAAGATCCGGTGATTGCCTAAATATTATTGGAAGGTTCTGCTTATGGAAACCGAAATCCTGATTGTATGGGCGAACAGGATTGATGGGCTATCAACACGTTCCTTTAATAGCTTGAACAATCTTCCTAATTGATTCCGTCCAACGGGTAGATTGGAGGAATTCCTTTGGTAAGTGCCAACGGGTATGATGGCATAAAGGAGTATATAAGGAAGACTGTCTTAGTTGTTCAAGGTGTGCGCGATAGAAGAATTCCAAAGTCTGAAGCTCCTTTTTTGTTTAGACAAATCCTTTGAGCGAATACTTGTATACGAAAGAGAGAGTCTATACTTGAGAGAAATCTTGAGGTGTGGTAGAACATCTACACTGTGGAATCAAGGCAAAGCTGTGCTGTAACCTCTCTCTTGTTCATAGTGGAATCCAGCCAATAGGCTGTCAGTGAAGAAGAGTGGACGTAGGCTTGATATAAGCCGAACCACTATAAACCGCATGCTCAATTTTCTCTTCTCTCAGTCTTACTTTGATTATCGTTTCCTCCAACTGTCTAGTATTGTGCAATTGCTTGAGAAAAATTCTTTATATACCTATTCACCCCCCTCTAGGTACTCATACTAGCAATATCAATTGATATCAGAGCCTATGTACTTACTTTATTTGAAGTGTTTTACTTCATAGTAAAAGATCCATGGCTAGTATGCTAGCACTAGGGCTGATGGAAGGGCAAAGCAATACCATACCACCCTACTTTGATGGAAAGGATTACAACATCTGGAAGAACAAGATGAAAGCTTTCCTTCGATCAAAGGATCCTCTGGAATGGGACGTTGTAGAAAAATGAATTACTCCTACCACTGCATCAGTCTATGAAAGAGGAAAAGAAATTGATGAAACCAGCGGAATGTCTCAGGAAGAAATAATCAAGAGACAAACACTCGATGCAAAAGCAATTTACTCCTTATATTGTGCTTTATCACCAACTGAATATAATAGAATATCTTCTTGTGGTACAACAAAAGAAGTTTGGGATAGATTGCATATCACTTATGAAGGAACAGATCGAGTGAAGGAAACTAGAATCAACATTCTTCTCGGTCAATACGAAGCCTTCAGAATGAAACTAGGAGAATCTATATCTGACATGTTTAGTCGTTTTACATATATTGTGAATGGTCTTGAAAATCAAGGTCAACCAACTTCTGATCCCATGAAGGTAAACAAGCTACTGCGTGGACTCTCCAGGGATTGGAATCACATAAAGACTTCGATAAGAGAGACGCAAAGAATTATGCCACTATCTGTCAACGAGCTAATTGGAACTCTTCAGTCTTATGAAGTGGAACGGATCAATGAAGATGAAGATCCAAAAGGTAAGAAATTTATTGCGTTAAGATCAAATGATGATTCTGATGATACAGATTCTGAAGATGATGTGGACGATGAGGAGCTTGCTCTCATGATAAGAAGATTCAGAAAACTGAATAGAAAAGGAAGAAGGTTCAACTCAAAGAAACAAAGCTTTCAAAGATAGCAGACCAAGTCTGTTGATGATGAGGAACCAAACAAAGACATAGTCTGCTTTGAATGTAAGAAAAAGGGACACATCAGACCCAACTGTCCTCTTCTGAAGAAGAAGAAAGGAAAAGATGAAAGATTTCGAAAAGCTCTCAAAGCCGAAACCTGGAGTGATACAGGGTGTGAAGAAAGTGATAATGAATATGCCAATCTATGTCTAATGGCACAATCGAACTCAGACTCTGGATCAGACTCAGACAATGAATTTGAGGTCACCGTCAAGAAAAGGGTAAAGTGGTATCTTGACAGTGGATACTCAAGACACATGACAGGAGACTCAAATTGTTTTATAAAGATTGCTCAAGTAAATGGTGGAAAAGTTTCATTTGGAGGAAACAGCAAAGGGAGTATTGTGGGATTTGGAACTGTGAAAATTGGAAATCTCACAATAAGTAATGTTTCCTTAGTGGAAGGACTCAATTACAATCTTCTCAGCATCAGTCAATTGTGTGATACTGGTTTCAAGATCTTCTTTCAAGAAGGAATATGTTCTGGAATTAGTAAAGACTCTACTCAGTCCTTCATGGGTTGTAGACATGGAAACATTTATCTTCTGGATGTGAAACCAAATGAATCGCAATGTTTTATCTCAATTAAAGACGAAGCAAGCTTATGGTACAGAAAGCTTGGTCATGTCAACATGAAGCAATTAGCCAAAATCTCATCAAAACAGCTTGTTCGAAGACTACCCAAATTACCTTATCAAAAGACTGATCCATGCACTCCATGTATTCTGGGAAAGCAGGTAAGAAATTCATTTAAGCCAATAAATCATGTCTCTACTAATCATGTACTACAGTTGCTGCATATGGATCTCTTCGGACCAACCAGAACACAGAGTTTTGGAGGTAAGAAATATTGCCTAGTAATTGTGGACGATTACTCCCGTTTTACTTGGGTATATTTCCTTGCAAGTAAGTCTGAAACCTTCTCGTATTTTGAAAAGTTTGCTAAAAAGGTTCAAAATGAAAAAATGATGTGTTATCTCAAGTATAAGAACAGATCATGGAGGTGAATTTGAAAATCAAGATTTTACAAAATTTTGTGATGAGTCTGGCTTTAATCATGTGTTCTCCTCTCCATATATTCCTCAGCAAAATGGAGTTGTGGAAAGAAAGAACAGATCTCTTCAGGAAATGGCTAGAACTCTTTTAATTGAAAGTAAGATTTCTTCACGATTTTGGGCTGAAGCTGTTTCAACAGCTTGTTATATCATAAATAGAGTCTTCTTAAGACCTATTCTAGAGAAAACCCCTTATGAATTGTTCAAAGATAAGAAGCCTATTGTTTCATACTTTCATGTATTCGGTTGCAAATGTTTTATATTGAAAAATGCAAAAGATCGAGTTGGTAAGTTTGAAGAAAGATCAGATGAAGGTATCTTCCTTGGATATTCTACATCAAGCAAAGCCTTCAGAGTCTATAACAAGAAGAGCCAGTCTGTGGATGAGTCAATGAATGTCAAATTTCAAGACTCAACGCAAGATGAATCAAGTCAGACTCATCAAGAAGAGTCTGAACCTGCTCCAGATCTTCCAAAGCTTACAACTCAAGAAGCATCTCAGACTCTAGAAAACTAGCTCCAGGATGTTAGTGAAGATCCAAACAAAGAAAGAGATCATCAACCAGACAGATCAACGAGTAACTGGAAGCATAAGTCCAGTCATCCCAAAGATCTTATAATCGACGAAATGAATGAAGGAATTCGCACCAGATCCAAAAAGCGAGAAGAGTCTAGTGCTGTGGCTCTCGTTTCTGAAATTGAACCAAAAAGCATAGAAGAAGCTTTATCTGATGAAAGTTGGATTGAAGCTATGCAAGAAGAGCTCAGACAGTTTAGCATTAATGATGTCTGGGAATTGACATCCAAACCAAAAGGTAAAATTGTTATTGGAGCTAAATGGGTGTTCAGAAACAAGATGAATGAGAAAGGAAAAGTCGTACGAAACAAAGCAAGACTCGTGGCCAAGGGATATACGCAAGAAGAAGGAATAGACTATGATGAGACTTACGCTCCAGTAGCAAGGTTAGAAGCTATTCGACTATTACTTGCGTTTGCTTGTTATAAGAATTTCAAGTTATTCCAAATGGACGTCAAAAGCGCCTTCCTAAATGGAGTTATCCAAGAGGAAGTTTATGTGGAACAACCACCAGGGTTTGAAGACCCAAAGAAGCCAGACTCAGTCTTCAGACTGAAGAAGGCTTTGTATGGTTTAAAGCAAGCACTTCGAGCTTTGTACGACAGATTAAGTAAGTTTTTAATACAAAATGGTTTTGTCAAAGGTAAAGTAGATACTACTTTATTTATCAAAAAGGAGAACAAAAGTTTCTTACGTGTTCAAATATATGTGGATGATATTATTTTCGGATCTTCTAATGAAAATATGTGCAAGAAATTTTCTAAGTCTATGCAGGATGAATTTGAAATGAGTATGATGGGAGAGTTAACATTATTTCTTGGTCTTCAAGTAAAACAATTGAAGGAAGGAACTTTTATTTATCAAGAAAAATATGTTAATGATCTTGTCAAAAGATTTGGACTGGAAAAGTGCAAAAAGACCGACATACCGATGTCAAGTTCTTTGAAGATAGACAAAGATGAAGAAGGGAAGAAAGTTGATCAAAAGCTGTACAGGAGCATCATTGATTCACTTTTTTATCTTACTGCTTCTAGACCTGACATTTTGTTGAGTGTTTGCATCTGTGCAAGGTTTCAATCAGATCCTAGAGAATCCCATCTCAGTGCTGCGAAACGCATCATTAAATACGTTGCTTCATCATCAAGCATCGGTCTTTAGTATCCTAAGAAGGGAGACTTTAATCTTCTGGGATATTCAGACGCAGATCTGGCCGGTTGCAGAGTTGATAGAAAGAGCACTTCGGGAACTTGCCAGTTGCTTGGAAGCAGGACAGTGTCTTGGTTTTCAAGGAAACAAAGCACTGTGTCTCTTTCAACAACAGAAGCAGAGTATGTAGCCCTGGGAAGCTGCTGTTCGCAAATTCTATGGATAAAACAACAGCTAAGAGACTTTGAAATTGAAGACTCATGCACGGAGATTAATTGCGACAACACCAGCGCTATCAACTTTACCAAAAATCCAATTCTCCACTCAAGAGCAAAGCATATAGAGATTCGACATCACTTTATTAGAGACCATGTTCAAAATGGAGATGTTTCAATCCAATTTGTTGACTCAAAGAATCAACTGGCGGATATATTCACAAAGCTTTTGGAGAAAAATCAATTTGAGTCTATACGCTCCAGACTCAACATTTTGAGGTATGAGGATATCAAAGTCTAAAGACTTTCAGACTCAGACTAACAAGACTTTATCTAAAAGAAAGTCTTGGTACGTCCGTAAGACTGTAAGTCTTTCTCTCTTGAATCTCATCTTGAAAAGATGTGTTAGAAGTCGAAAGAGGAAGATATCAACCAATCAAAGTTTCCATTGCTCGGGCCACTCTTGAACTGGTGAAGGACAGGAGAATAGATGAAAAGATCACCTACTTAAGGATGGGTGCATTCAACATCTTGCTTCACAAGATTGTGATTAATTGCCTCCGACCAAAATCAACTTCCAAGACTGATGTTTCAAGTTCAGAGGCCAAGCTGATGTATGCCATTCTCTTTGGAAAAAGGTTTTCTCTCCCTCACACTGTGATGTTTCACATGTATAAAGCAATGATGAAGGACAGAGGTCAACTCCCTTACCCAAGCCTTGTTACGAAGTTATTCAGACATCTGAATATTCAGCCCCCACAAATCTTTTTTGTTCGACCATGCGATCATATGGTGGTAGGTCTGAAAATGGTGACCAAAATGTGTCTGAAGGAACTGAGCAAGGAGTTGGAGAAATTCAAGGAGAAGACTCCTGCAAAATCTCATCAAATATCTTCTGCAACTAAAAGAAAAGGGAAGGAGCCTATGGTTGCTCCATCCAAGAGAAGAAGAGCTCTCCTTGTTGAGGATGAAGATGATGAGGAAGACATCACCATCTCTGCATTGGCTTTGAAGAATTTAATTCGTCCTGTTCCACAGAAAGAATCAGAGCAAATGACGAAAGAAACAGAGGAGAAGGAAGAAGAAGAAATAGAAGCTGAAAAAGAAACAGAGGAGGAAAGACCAGAAGAAGAAAGAAGAGTAGAAGAAGAACCTGAGGAACACTCTTCTCCACCTATAGGCATGGAAACAGGGGGAGATCAGGAGAAAGGAGTGAAGTCTTCATGTCCTGATGCAAGTGAAGGAGTCAATCGCTCACCAGCAAACCCAGAGGATGTTTATGCAGCTCAATTTCCAGAAGAAGGTCATGAAGTTTCATCGCCAAACCTACAAGACTATGCTGATCTACCATCGTCTGCATTCACTCCATCAGATCGAGCCGAAGCAAGTACTCAAACTGATAATGGAGCAGATTTTCGCAGAATCATGGATATTTTTTTGGAGATGCGAGGTCAGATTTATGCCTTGGGATGCGAAGTTCAAAGCTTGAAGATTGAAGGTCAAGCTTCTTCCTGTTCATTGAATGATAAAATGCAAGCCCTCTCTGTTCAGAATCAGGCCAATGCCAAGAGTGAGGAGATTGCACAGCTAAAGGAAGACTTTAAAAGGCTGGAAGGCATCGTTCAGTCTATGGAAGATTTCCAGCTTGTCCGCGTTCCCAAGCAATCTTAACTTCATCTCATCCTTTTTAATGATGACAAAAAGGGGGAGAGATGCAAAATTTGATCAAAAACCTTTCATTCGTTAAACTTTTAATTGTTTGTTGGATTGTTTTGTGGTTTGAATCTGTTTGACTTTGGTTTGTGTCTGGATGAGAACTGAACTAGACTTGGACTTGACTGCTTCTATTAACCAATATTGATATCTTATAAATGGCTTCATCATATACTGACTAACCTATTTTCTGTGGTTGCAGATTCTAGTGTTATTTTGTTAGCCATTTATCTCTATAAGATATGCATATGTGTTTGAGAAATGTTTTGCAGGTCAAAGATATCCAAATCTGCAGGAAAGTTTTGTCACCATCAAAAAGGGGGAGATTGTTGGAGAAATCTTCTTGAAGTGTTTTGAAGTTGACAAATCGTTTCTATCAGTCTAGTCTGAAGGCTTGCAGACTCTGCTATTTAAAGTCTGAAGATCTTGGGACAGCCAGACTCAAGACTCAAAGTCTATCCTCATTGACAGTCACTAATCCGTTGAAGAAAGGTTATCCAGAACTGGATGTTTCGTTAAGGATTTAACCTTATCAACTGGAGAAGATCTCATGGTTGGAGAAGACATAAACGGAGTCCTTTGATTGATCGAAGATTGATTCGATAATTGAAGATCCGGTGATTGCCTAAATATTATTGGAATGTTCTACTTATGGAAACCGAGATCCTGATTGTATGGGCGAACAGGATTGATGGGCTATCAACACGTTCCTTTAATAGCTTGAACAATCTTCCTAATTGATTCCGTCCAATGGGTAGATTGGAGGAATTCCTTTGGTAAGTGCCAACGAGTATGATGGCATAAAGGAGTATATAAGGAAGACTGTCTTAGTTGTTCAAGGTGTGCGCGATAGAAGAATTCCAAAGTCTGAAGCTCCTTTTTTGTTTAGACAAATCCTTTGAGCGAATACTTGTATACGAAAGAGAGAGTCTATACTTGAGAGAAATCTTGAGGAGGTGTGGTAGAACATCTACAATGTAGAATCAAGGCAAAGCTGTGCTGTAACCTCTCTCTTGTTCATAGTGGAATCCAGCCAATAGGCTGTCAGTGAAGAAGAGTGGACGTAGGCTTGATATAAGCCGAACCACTATAAACCGCGTGTTCAATTTTCTCTTCTCTCAGTCTTACTTTGATTATCGTTTCCTCCAACTGTCTAGTATTGTGCAATTGCTTGAGAAAAATTCTTTATATACCTATTCACCCCCCTCTAGGTACTCATACTAGCAATATCAATATTATCAGTAAGTGAACTTTGCTCTGTGATAAAGAAAACAAAAGATAGATAGATGTATACAGCTTGCGTCCTTGAAGGTGTTAACCTAATTCTTAGAAACTTATTTGTTGCGTTGATTAGGCTGCTTGCTAGCCTGAACTTGTTTCTTTTTTTGGAATAAAATTCTCATCAGTGATTTCAATATCTTGGCTTGTGTGTATCTGGTTCCTGTTATAGGTGGAAAGTCATCTGTCCTCTTGGATGTGAAACCTTGGGACGATGAGACAGACATGAAGAAGCTGGGAGAGGCTGTTAGGAGTGTGGAGATGCCTGGGCTCTTCTGGGGAGCTTGTAAGTTTTGACTGTCTCACTATATCGCCAGTATGACCATAATGCTTTGTCACTGAAGGTCATGTTTATCCCCTTATGAGGATTTCTTCTTTTGCTTTCTTCCTTGCAGCGAAACTGGTTCTGGTGGGTTACGGGATTAAGAAGTTGCAGATCATGATGACCATTGTGGATGACCTTGTCTCAGTGGACACCCTCATCGAGGAGCATCTTCAAGCTGAGCCTATCAATGAATACGTTCTGAGTTGTGACATCATCGCCTTCAACAAAATCTAAGAACAGTGCTTCTGAAGTGCTGTGGTGGAATGGCCTTTTTGTCGTGATAATGTAGTTTTACTTACTAGCATTCCATTACTGTTCTTTAAGCTTTCTTCTGGATATCTACTTTCAGCAAGGTGAAAGATGATACGCCTGCTCTTGAATTGGATGTTCTACACTTGTGTGTTGACTCAGATGGTCTTGTTTGGTGGACGTGTTGTCGTGGTATAATCTCAATTATTCCCACCTAATCGATTTCTCTGAGGGAGAGCTTTTACTGTGGCTTTAGATCAACTTGTTCTTGGATTTTGACGATCAATCTGAGCTTTTACTCAGATAGACAGCCATACCCGTTCCGGACTCGGCGTAGTCGACCCAACCCGAGCTCTAATCTTTTAGTTACTTTTCTCTTAAATTGTTCCATCTAAAGAATAGGTGACTGTGGATTGGCTCGTCAAGTTGGTGAGGAAGCTTCGGTGCTGAGGTCGGGTCGGTTCATGGGTTAGGATTTGTGTGGCGTGAGCAATGTAGATAAGTGGGTGAGTGACGTGCTGACGCAAAAACACCGTCCACACAGGTTTGGAGTGGGGCGCAGAGGGTGGAGAATTTTGTTCAGAGTGACAACCAATGCCCTTGCTCTTGTGAAGCGGTTCACTTCCACCTTAGTTGAGCCCAACCTGGTGCTCACCCCTGAATGTTCGTCGTTGCATAGCCCTCTTGTTTTCACCTCTTCCCTCATATATGTTTGCCCAACACTTACGAACGGTTAAGTGAGTAATGCTTCCCCCTTATGTCCATTTGATCTGATTTCATTCTGATGATTCCAGTCTGGAAGGATGCACGAGCACCCCAATGTTCATGCCGATCTTTCTTAGTTAAGTTACAGCGAGAGAAAATTCCAATATGGAGATCTGAACTTCAAATGAATAACGGAGTCACAAACTTTTCCTAGACTTATGGCAAGGTGTGAATACTTAAATCTTTTTCCGACTGACAACACAACTTTCGAGTTAAATGTCTGGACAAACACTAAATTACCAAAAAATTAGGATGAATCAACAACGAGTCGGGTGCCGCATCAACATAGTATTGCTCTGATGGTTTTGGCCCTTTTGGGTTGAAAAATGGGTCTACTTCACCCCCCACGAACTTTTTACTAATTCTAGTTTCTTCAACGAGAAAATTGCGTACTTCTGAAAATATATAACATTGTGAGGCTGGCATATGCAGCTTCTGCTGAAAGGAGAGAGAACAAAGAGAAGAATGTCGGAACCGCAAAGAACAAAGCTGTGGTGGAAATAGCGCGGTCATTTTTTAGATCCACGGAAAATGGGATTCGTGCGGTTCCCCAATGCTCTCGTTGTTGGTTGTAAGAATGTGAGGATGAGCTCGTGCCATTTCCAGACAACAGCGGAAAATTCTGCATGATTGAAGGAGAAAATGAGGCTCCTTTTCGCTCTCAAACATGGCTGTCGATGTTGGTTCCGCATGCCTAACGCTCTCATTCGACTGACTCCTCGTCCGACTCGTTAAGAGCAAGGAGGGAAAAACAGAGAGTTACTTTTCGTCCTTGTTCTTGTGCTTCCGTGGTTGTTCAAGATCTGAACTTCGTCTTTTTCAGTTTCGGGTATGATGAAGAATGTGGAGGGCAAACACGTGACAGAAAGAACAGAAGAAGGGGAGTTCATCCCCGATGGATCTCCCGGTGCTTTGGTCGAGAGCTCCATGAATGCGCACGTCGTCATATGGCATGGGCAATCGCCTTTTGATTGGTCCAAGAGCAGTAATTTGCTGGAGAATATGGCCAGAGGTTCGCGCCAAACAGCAATGAAAGAGGCGGAGAACGTCACACGCAACGGCAGACGTGATTCAGCCCGAGAGAAGGTGATCTCGACTATAAGGCTCTACAGAGAAATTTGTCGCCAGCTCGAACGGGAAAAACCGAGAGCACGCGAAGAGGGCAGGTGCATTAGAAGGATTGATTTCTTGGCTGCTAAAGAGGTTAAGAGAAGAGCCGGGTACGTGCACGGCGGCAGGCAATTCATTGGAGAGGTTCCAGGAGTGGAGGTAGGACAGAAATTCCGTTACAGGATGGAGCTCGCCATTGTCGGTCTCCATCGTCCTCTTCGGGGTGGCATTGATTGCATGGGAACTCGACCGGACACGCTAGCCACGAGCGTCGTTGCTTCCTGGGATTATGCAGACGATCTGACAAATCCTGACGAGCTGATTTATTTGGGCCAGGGCGGCAGAATGTCCAGTCGCGACAAGGAGGAGGCTGAAGATCAGAAGCTTACTCAAGGGAATTTGGCACTAGCGAACAGCATGAAGAGGAACAAGCCAGTGCGAGTGATCCATAAGGACTGGGATGGCAGCTTCATATACGATGGACTGTATGTCGTAGACCGGTTCCAGAAGACAAGGAGAGTTAAAGGAAAGATGGTCTTCGAATTTACGATGAAGCGACTGCCAGGCCAACCGGAAATTCACCAGAAGAAGAAGAAGATGAAAGAAATCGTCTGGATAGATTAATCGGAATGAGTCTCGAGTCACCCCCATCGATCACCAGGACCACGCCCGCGCCTCGCAATCCCTCACGCACCGTTAAGTACCCAATTTGATACGCCCACAGTTCTTGTACGCCCGGTTCAGTCGCCAAGCATCAGTACCCGATCGCCCCACCAGCATTTCCGGCGAAACCTGCTGGTCCTCTGCAGGTCTCCCGGTGCCCACTAGAAGCCCTGCGGTTTCTCGTAGTCCTCATGGCCAATCCTGCTAGAAGCTCCGTAACCGGTGATCATATCCATCGGAGACGCCATCCAGAACCACCTCGTGCTGGTTTCCACCATAACCGGCAAGGTCGGAAACCTTCTGTCTCGGTACCGCCATGATCAAGAATAGAGACTAATGTAATGTTATGCGAAAACCGACTAGTATCAGGGCTGTTGTTGACGATTTGATCTAAATCTTTGCTGATGCGATACTATTGAATCGAAACGTTAAAGTTAATCCCAGAATCATCTAATTCATTATTGGGGCGTGTGTTTAGCTCTGTTGACTGTTAAAATGTAATCGTTACGTGTTTGAAACTGAACTATTGATGTAATAAGTTTGCCAAATTCGAGTGGAGTCCCATTGATTCTCATGTCCATTTGTCTGTCAATTAAACCCGCCATGCCCTCTTTATACGAGTCGATCTGTTAGTTCCTTGTTCGTGTTATGATGCAATGATTACTGAACGACTCTCTCTCGCGAACTAGTATCGAAGATCCATTGAACAAGTCATCAAGAATTGCTCTGCATCGTAAATGTTCGCTTCGAAATTATGTTCTGTGCGCGAACGACGGCAGCCTTTGAAACTGGTCACCCCAGGGGGACGGTCTGGTTTTGTGAGTGTGCGGCCGCAGACGGCCGCGGCGGTCCAGTGACTGGAGATGGATGACGGTGATGTTCAGTCTAAGCTTGGTTTTGTTGATGGGTGAATCGGTTAAAAATGGAGTTCTCAATATAAGGAAAGAATTGGACTTGAGCAGATCCTTAACAGGCTTAAGGAGGAAACAGGCAAGAGAACCGCCTTGCGGTGAGTAACCCCGCGTTGTCTTCCATATTCGCTCTCTGTCAGGAAGACAAAGATAGACAAGGAATTTAGAGGCCTCACGGTGATGAAGGTAGACATCACGTCAGGACTTCGATTCTGGCTACCATCGGGTAGGCAGATATAATAGCCTCCCGCGCCTGAGATGAGTGAGGGTGGATGAAATGCCCACAGCTCTGTTGAAATTCTCAATATAAGCGAAGAAGAAGGTGATGGGCCTAGAGTAGTTATGGTGGGAAATGGGCTTAGTTGGGCTTAAGGTGAGATTAGTGTTATTACTCTAAGCCCATCACCTTGTGGAACTACATGTCAAAAGTTGTACACCGTGGAGTTTGTTACAGATTAAGAAAAAGCCAAAATGTAGCTATCATGAAATTTAAATTAAGTAAAAAGAATCCTGTAAAGAATCTAATCAGAAATTGTCTTGAATTAGACTTGAGTGCGTTATATTGTATTATGAAAGTTTGAACATTCCCATCTTGGAAATTTTTCGCTTCCCGAAAAAAAAATTGATTTTTTTTTTTTTAATTTGTAAATTGTGTTGTCCCGTGTTTTCGTTAGCTTTGATGACTGAGTACCAAAAATGGAAAAAGTAGAACCCAGCCTGATTCCAATGCAGTTTCCTTTTGAAGCCTGAAATTGACGTCAACAAGCAGAAAACTAAAGGTCGGCCACGCGGTAATATTTTCCAGGCTGCTCTCTCCATTTCCTCGATTCGTTTGGTTGCATACCCTTTTCAAATTTTTCCTGAATTTCTCTCTTTTTGTTCTCTTTTTCCTCGGTAGAAGGAAGTAACTAAATTTATCACCCACAGAACGCGCTATTAAGTAATTAAATTCCAAATTAAAATGTGAATGGACAAACAAAACACGAGATTAATTATAACTCATTGAATGATATGTTGAGCGTATATAATAACATCTCATACCACATTAGGTGAGACATGATCATAAAGAAAAATTTTCTTTGTCCAAATTCAGAACCCGAATGGATAGAACAGATTTGAGATGCTTTACTGTATTTAGATGGTATGGGAAATCGAAGGCGTATCGTGTTCCGTCTAATTAAATGTAAGATAAAGCATTGATGAGATAATAGGTGGATGGAGGGGGAGGTGAGATGTACTTTTTGTTTCCCGGACACAATGGTAAGGAAAATCTACATGCGGATGGTGAATCTCGTAATCAGGTCAAGTAAGAGGCAGGCTAAAATGCGAATTGTCGGACACGATATTATATATATTAATCTATTTATTTACGTAATTGAACCGAAAGTCGGAGTTGTACGAACAGAATACATATTGCATGACGGTATGTGAGAGTGAGAGAAGCTCATGCCACTTCCCATTTCCAGATTTCAGCGGAGATTTTGCAGAGGTTGAGGAAAGCTTTCTTCGCTCCCAACCATGGCCGTCGTTTTCCTCTGGCATGCTTCGTCAGCTCCACGAAACTCGTGATCCGCAGCTCACTCGGCGACTCGTCGTCCGACTCGGTAAGAGCAAAAAGAAAGGCGAAACACAGCTACCTTTATGCATTCTCCTTTCTTCTCAGCTGGAACCTCTCTTCTCGTTCTTCCATGTTGTCTAGGATTTGATAGTCTTGTCCGAGGTTCAGGTCCGGACGCTGCATCTTACTGCTTAGCCCTGTTGGCAGAGAGCATCGCTCGTTTTAGACTGAAAGGAACTTTTCTGTAAGGGTTTGATCATTTTCCTCCCACCTTCAGGTTTTGAGGCTTGGCTTGCTTTGGCTCGTGGCATGCGTTTCTCGATTCGACTCCGATGATGTTTTGGACAAAATATGGGTAAGTCATCCATGTGCTCTGCTTTTGACCTAATCTTGTTTTGGAGTGCCGTGTTTCATGGATAGTGCGCTAGAAACATCCCGCGTTGTTCTCTTGTCAAAAGTTTGAACTTAACAAATTCGTGGGACTTGTGGGATATTTCATGCAATCTAGTATTCGAGCCCCAGTACAAGCGCTCTTCAATTACTAAAAGGAACGGAATGGAACTTTGAGTGAATCTTGAAAGTAACGATCGATGGGTTGATTGATTGAAGGTTTCTCGCCCTTGAATTCTCTTGTTCGTCCAAACTTTGCTCGGCAACGATAACGGCTTTGAAGCAGGTGATTTGCAAAGCCTAGTTTGATCGTCAAACAATATTGCTCTCGTCATTTTTAACTCATCTCCTGAACGTGGGACTTCAAGCATGGGGTGAATTACCAAAAAAGTCCTAAACCTATTATAATTATGCAAATTCAGTCATAATTTTTGGGACCAATTTAGTCCTAAATCTTTTATAATTGTGTCAATTCAGTCCATCCGACAAAAATTGACTGGCTGGCGCTAATGTAGATATTGGCCATTTAGCTAACGCTGACGTAACATTTTTAAAATATTTGTATTTTCGAATTTTTAAATATTCTTTTAGAATTTTTTAATTCTCATTTTTTTCCCATCTTCTTCTTCCTTTGGCTGGCCAGCGTCTTGCGAGAGCCGGCGAGATCAGCCTCGATGGCCATTGGCGAGGCTCACCCCCGTCGGCCGGAGGCAAGGGCCGGCGAGGTCAGCCTCACTGGCCACTGACGAGGGTGAGGCCTCGCTGAGGCAGAGGACGAGCTGGTAGGGGCGGAGGCAACGCTGGGCAGCATAGGGAGGAAGGTGAGGGAATGGAGGAGGACAGCAAAGGCAGAGTTGATGGTGTTGTTGGAGGAGGCGAGGCGACTGAGGGGGACGTGATCAACGGAGGTGACGCCAGCGAGGGAGGCCTGCTCGAGGGAGCAATCCTTGATGTAGTTGAGGGCGACGACGAGGGGGAGGGATGAGGGGTTGGCTTGGTTGTCACAGAGCTTCAACGACCTTCAAAAATGCCCCAAATCCACCGGTGCTAAAATCCTAATCTCGCCCTGCCCCTCGCCATCTACCACTGCGAACAATGGCCAGATCCTCTTCCCTCGCGGTGGTGCCCCACCAGGTTGACCCTCGTCCCTCCCCCTTATCGTCGCCCTCAACTGCATTGAGGAGTGCTCCCTCGAGCAGGCCTCCCTCGACAATGTCGCCTCCATTGAGCACGTCCCCCTCAGCCGCCTCGCCTCCTCTGACCACACCATCGACTCCACCTTCGCCGTCCTCCCCTCCCTCACCTTCCTCCCCCGCGCTGCCCAGCGCCACCTCCGCTCCTACCAACTCGTCCTTTGCCTTGGTGGGGCCTTGCCCTCGCCAGTGGCCAGCGAGGTCTTTGGTCGACGGGGGTGAGCATCACCAGTAGTTGGCAAGGTTGACCTCGCCCCCTTGCCTTTGGCTGGCGCCAGCTGGCCAGGGGAAGGAGAAGATGGGAAAAAAAGGAATTCAAAAATTCAAAAAAAAAAATTTAAAAATGCCACGTTGGCGTTTGCTGGACGGCTGACATCCATGTCAGCACCGGCTGGCCAATTTTGGCTGGATTGATTAAAATGACACAATTGTAAAAAGTTTATAACTAAATTGGCAAAAAAAAAAAAAAATAGGACTGAATTAGCATAATTACAATAGGTGTATGACTTTTTTTTGGTAATTCTCCCGCGTGAAAGGATATTCTATTAATTAGCTATTGAAATGAGAAGTTGTGGCCCATGTCATTTCCAAAAGCAGAATAAATTTTGAGACTTTCAGAGAAAAGCAATGGTTCTTACCAACGTCAACGCCGAATAGGGTTAAGTGGTTTTACATTTTATATAGGTTCCACTTAGAACCTACACTACTCATTAAAACAGGTTCTTTATTTTTCGAAATCTGGAACTTCCCTTGCATATAATGGAATTTAAAATCTACCCTATCACAAGTTCCAAGATCGGTTCTAAGAACTACATAGGTTCCACCTATATTAGTAATTGAACGATTACAATGAATCACCACATTTAATGATCACCACTTATTGTTCTAATTCACTGATCACAACTTATATTTAGACACACGAATAATACAAAATTTAGTAAAGTAAAAGTCTCAGTCATAAAATTAAAGCTTAGAATATGTGTTTCAGGTTATACACTTATCATTGGACGCTATGGAATACCGTAAGATCGCGCAAAGATATATATAAAAAAAACACAAAAATTTGACTCAAGTTCTAGGTTCTAAGTTCTACACGTACCTAGAACCCGAAATTTACTCATCGAAGCAGGTTCTCCAATTTTTTGAACCCAAACTCTACCCAACATACTTAAAAACTTGGAATCATATAGGTTTCCATCGGTGTAGATCTTTCAATTCCAGTGCTACCATAGAACCATGCCCATCCCTAATGCTTGGTGGTCATTATAGTTAAATTCAATATCAGTCTACTCATTTTTTAACTACTTAACTGGTATGTTTTCCAATATCATTTAAACAATTATGGAATAGAGATGCATGCTCAAGTTTGTTGCAGTTACTTTTTTTGTCAACAAGCATATATAATTTCTTTTGCCAAGTTATGATCTATCTGAGATACCATCTATAATTTCATTTCTTACAAGGTTCAAATAATGGCTAATTTGACAACAAAATCCAGACATTACACTGAAAAGAGATACACAAATTAGGTGATAACATTAAAAATTAGAAAAAAGTGGTGCTATTATGGTGACTTATTCTGTTTTTTTTTTTTTTAACAGCATTCTATTGGTATTCTCATGGGAGAACATAAAGAGAAGAAGATGAATCACAAGACTCTAGAGATGTCAAAGAAGGCCATGCCTGCGGATGTTTCTTCTGTCAGAACTGTTTTTCCAGCTTTAGGATCTTCTTCCGGTTACACATATATTTTGCAGTCTCAATCAGGTTCTGTTGACTGCAGAAGCAATACTGTGATGAAAAGCATCAGACAATCTACTCTGGAAAAGAGTATGTCATGTTTACCCGCAGGATGCAGAAGTCACTCCCCTCTTCCTAGCCTTGCACAGCATCAGCAAGCACTATTTCCTTCCAAGACAGCCAATTTGAAGCAAGACCATTCTGGTATGATGGTGAATGTGGAGGACAAAAACGAGACAGAGCATAGAAGAAGGGGAATTTGTCCCTAATAAATTTCCCAATGCTTTGGTCAAGAGCTCTATGAATGCACGCAATATCATGTGTCATGGAAATGAGAAAAACTGTGCTTTGCAAGGGCAATCACCTTTTGATGGCTCTAAGAGCAGTATTTTGATGAAGAATATGACTAGAGATCCTCGCCCTGAGAAGTGCTTGTTGACTTGTAGAGATTTCCCTCCAGGATGCGGAAGTCATGCCCGAGTAAAAGACCTCATAGAAGAATTCATTCCTGACAAATCTTGTGATTCTTCAATCAAGAGCTTGGCAACTGCACATGTCTTCAAATGGCGCAGGAACAAAGATCATGCTGATGGTCAAGGTGTTGGTGCTAAGGAAGCAGGGTCACAATCACAACTAAAAGTTCAAACATCTTCCATGAGGACAATTAATAAGGAATACCTTAGAAAAGAGAACTCCCTTTACGATCATTGCAACAACGTCAACGGATCAAATAGAGACACCCAAATAACAATCAAAGAGGCCGAGAAAATTGTTCAATGCCCTCCTGGTGCATCCCCTGTTATGAAGAACAAAGGTTCTAAGAGGAAGTCTCTTGACAGGTGCTACATCGGGAACTACTTAGAGGAAAGCAAACCAGATGGGCTGGAAAGTTTGCATGCTGTTCCAAAATCAGATAGTGGGATAGCAAGCCCTCCCTGTTCTGAGCTCAGAAATGCGAATGTCACTCGCAATGACAGACATGATTCAGCCAGAAAGAGAGTGATTGCAACTCTAAGGCTCTACAGAGATATTTGTCGCGAGCTCTCCCGGGATAAATCAAAAGCAGGTAAAAAGAGCATGTGCATTAGAAGGATAGATTTTCATGCTGCGAAAGAGATCAAGAAAAGAGTGGGATATGTCCACGATGCCATGCAATTTATTGGAGATGTTCCAGGAGTGGAAGTGGGAGACAAATTCTATTATAGGATGGAACTCGCTGTTGTCAGGCTCCATCGCCCTCCTCAGAATGGTATCGATTACATGGGACCTCACCCAGACATCCTAGCCACAAGTGTTGTCGCTTCCTGGGATTATGCAGATGATCTGACACATCCTGAAGAGCTGGTTTATCTGGGCCAGGGTGGAATGCCTGGTCATGACAAGAAGGCTGAAGATCAGAAGCTCACTCGAGGGAATTTAGCTCTAATGAACAGCATGAAGAGGAACAGGCCAGTGAGAGTGATCCGTAAGGATAAGAATGACACCCTCACATACGACGGACTGTATGTGATAGACAAGTGCAGGAAGATACGAAAAGCGAATAGACAAATGGTCTTCAAATTTCTTATGAAGAGACTGCCAGGCCAACCTGAGATTCTCCAGAAGAAGAAGATGAAAGTACTCAAGTCGTCCGGATAGGAAGAGTCAGTACCTAGCACTCGGAAATGAGAAAAGAGATGGAACAATCTGAAACTTCGAATAGCTAATAGTTGTGTGTAGTAGATCAAGCTGATGTTTTGTTTTGCAGACATGGAGTAGCTCTAATCCTTTTCCCTGTGTTCCTAGGATTGTCATAAGCGTATCTCTTGTTAACAGTTGCTTTTATGGTACTTTTTGGGAGCTACTATAGTGTAGTTTATGTTAGATAATACCAACAGACGAGTAAAGTATGGCAATTTCACTCATTATTGGACATCAAATCAGCAACTTCACTTGTTTGTTTAGTATTCAGCAAAAGATAAAAGCAAAAAGAGCCTGTCAAAATTTTAAATGCTATTTGAATTTGAAACTGAGCTGTAAGCGAATTTATATGTCAATATCCATACGCTGTGAAAGAGAAGGCAAAAGTTTCTTGCGACACTAGTTAGCATTTTTCAAGGAAAAATTGTTCAAAAAATCTTAAACCTATTGTACTTTTGCCAATTCAATCATAAAAATTTCCCATCTTTCTCCTTCAAAATAGTCAGGTTATATTTGCTCTGCTTATCCACTATATTCAAATTGATATAGGATCAAAGTCTTGATAACATGCAACCGATACGATAATTTCCACACTTCTCGTATTAAGTAGTATTTATGATCATGCTCGCTCATACTCACAATTCATAGGAAAGGGTAAAACGTCACTTTTCATACAAAGTCTTCTCTTTCATCTTACTTTTCATCTACAATATGCAGAAGTCCATTTCTCCAGATTTGCTTCACCTCACATCTATTCTTCCAGATAACTATATGGAACATCATTTTCTTCGCAATTTTCTCCACCTCCTAAAATATTTACTGATGTCACAGATTAAAGATTAGCAAATAAATGACCAGAACTACTGATTGGCATCCATGCCAACCATCAAGGACCAACATGAGAGAGAGAGAGAGAGATAATGGAGGGGGTGAACGTAGCAACAAGCAAGTGATGCTGAGAGACTAAGTGAGCAGGATTCCAAGAGATGACCACTGAAACTCCATACAGACTTGGTTTGTGCATTTCGTCAAACATGTGGTGAGCAGTTTCATGAATCTGACAGGCTCGTAATGATGGGTAACTTCTTATTTCAAATGGTTAACTTCCATTTCTGGAGTAAACATGAGAGATGCAATGGAGGTGCAGTTAAAAAATAACCAACAGGACAAGTTAATTTATGCATTATTACAATCTTATCGTGTTAATCGCATAATAAGTCAATCAGGCAATCTTCCCATGAGCGAACTTTCAACAAAAATTAACCGAGAGTAGTCAAGACCCTAGTCATTTTTATAACCCAAAAGCACTTCAAGTTTGGTGGAGAAATTGAAACGACGAACTGAGAAACATCTTACCGTCAAATTTATCATTCTGAGCAGCAACAATCGGCGAGCTGGGGTCATAATTTGGCAAGATAAGGTTCTTTTATTATAAAAAAGAAAGCCATCTAAAGTGAAAACTCTTTAAAGGAAAAAAAAAAAAGGCGAAAAGTCATTTAATGTTGTACATGTAAGAGAGAAAAAATCATCCAGAGTTATAGGCATTGATTAAACACAGGTTCTTGGTCTAGTTCTTTGATTCCTGGTTCACTTACCACTCGGAAATCGAAAATCGAACATATTGTACTAATTCTTACAAATATGGAAGTGGTTTATCCTGAAATCATGTTCTTTCTTGTTACTTTTATCAAAATCAAAACTAAATCATTATATCATTGTGAAAGTAAAATTTTCTTGTTTTTATAGATAGAAGTAGCTATTTATTAAATTATTGAAGACAAAATCAGCCCCAAACCAATTTTTCAGAGTAACTTTATAACTTATTCCTTTTTCTTTAAGGCAACATTTTTCTTTTCTTATGGCCAAATGAAACTCCTCGTATATAAGTTTATGTTGATATCTAAATTTTGATTAAATGGTTAGGATAAAAATAGCATAGAAAATTAAGGATCAATTGGCCCTAATAAAGAATATTTTTGCATCACATAGACATTGATATTATTTGCATCTACTAAGTTTTATTTTTATTTTATTTTCTATTATTTTACCTTATTTCGTATAAATGAAAATATATGTATTAAAAAGAGAAGGCCCACGGTTCTCTTCTCCTTTCTTCCGCGAGAGGGCCCAAGGCCCATTCCCTTTGGCCCAACCCCCTCCCCTTTCTTCTTCCTCCTTATACCCCCTGCAGCTCGCGCGCGCGAAGGACGCCCTACCGAAGCGGAGCAGAGTAGCTGGCGACGGACGGGACGTCTCGCGGGCGCCATCAATGCCCGAGTTTCGATGGACCCTCGCCGTTACCCCTTCGCTTCGTATGATCTTGTTTCAACGTTTCCCTGTGCATGTCGTGCTTCGCGAGTGACCGATTCCTGGCCGGTGATGATGAAGGGTGGCGGCGGCGCCGGCGACGTCGGTCTGGCGGCTCTCGAAGCTCTGGTCAATGCGTACTTTCGGTTGACTGTGGCAAAGGGCGTTCCGGCCTGGACTTTGTTGTTTGGGAGTGGTGTTCGGCAAAGACCCCTCCAGGATCCTGTCACGGCATGAACAAAGGATGTACGAAACAACCAATATTTCCAGAAAGCATATCAAATTCAAGAAGATGTTCGCAAATCTAGTTGAGGCATTTTATCGAACAGTTGGAGCATGGAGCATGGAACGAGAGATTTCCGCCCAGACCGAGACTCAAACCTGGACCGAGACTCATGACAAACAACAAGCATGGACCAAGATATCAGCACGTATACAAGCGAGGCCGGAACTCGCACGAACTGGAGAACGCCAGCCCGGTGTTGCGAGCCCAAAACAGAACGCGAGGAGAAAGGGACGGGGGTTGTCGGTGGCGTCGGACGGCAGACGAGCTCGATAGATCGGGCTGCGTCCGTCCGCCTCGCTCGTCTCCGAGCCGAGGTCCTCGGGAAACTGGTTCCCAAAAATTTGGACAAGTCGAAAACCGGCGAAACTCGCCAGAACCTACCGAAGCTCGGCGCAAGGGAGGAGGAGGGGGAAACGTCTGTATGCATGGTGACTCCGGCGAAGGCACCGTGGTCACCGGGGGCTTCAGCCGAGGGGGGCGGTCGACGGAGGCTTCAGCCGCCGGTCCTTGGTGTGCCGACCGGCCTTGGTGCGGCCGAACCGGCCATCTTCTCAGCCGCCCACCCCACCTGCTCCGCTTTGAAGGCGAGTCCCATCCGTTGCCGGCCTACTCCCCTCTCTCTGCCGTAGATTTTCCTCCGCGCGTCGACGTCCTCCGCGCCCGAGTTGCAGAGAAGAGGAAGGAGGAGGAAGGAGGAGGCGGAAGGGCTGGGCCTGGGAAAAAAACTGGTGGAATAAGATTTAGGATTTTTTAAATAATTTTGTCAATTATGGAGCATGGTTTACATTCCTTGTAGACGAAAGATCCGATTGGAGCTTTGACTTTCATGAACACATTGCCATCTGGCAGAAGAGAACAACTATTTGACCTTTCTCTTTTGCCGGTGGGAGATGGAAATTAGGAGGTGAGCTAACTAAGAACCAATGAACTTCTCATCTTCCATTTCTTTCCTACCCGCACAAAAAGACTAGTCACCAACTCATCATCTCGACCCCAATTTCAACACCATCTCTTGCTATATTAACTCCAATCATTCTCCTCATACTGCCATCGCAAGTAGAAATCTTTCTTCACTTGAGCCTATACACAACACAGAACTCATTCTCCATTTACCAATATGGCTTCTTCCTCAAAGAGCTTCATTCTCTTCATCGCCCTAATTTTCTCGACCATCAACATGAGTTTGGGAGCTCGTCATCTGCTTCAAACAACTATGCCATCCATTCCATCTCTTCCCACCATGCCAACTTTACCAACATCACTGCCTCCGTTGCCAGCCATGCCGACATTACCAAAGGTCGCCGTGCCACCAATGCCTGCCATCCCAACAACTCTGCCTCAGCCCACATTGCCAACGCTGCCCACCACACAACCAGCATTGCCCAAGACTACTTTGCCACCACTTCCGAGCTTGCCAACCATGCCCGCCACCTTGCCTCCGATGCCTAGCATCCCTACTTCTCTCCCTAAAATCCCTTCTATTCCATTTCTTGCTCCTCCTCCAGCCACCAGCACCTGAAGATTTTAGTATCATACGAGGTCACCTAAGAGTATTTTCAATTTGTTGGAGTGCCTCCTTTTCTTCAGAGTCATGTGTTACGATGTCTTCTAGAATTCTATGTATCATTCATGTTGCTTTTTATATATCATTCATATATATGTATTGACCGGTGACTTGGCTCAGATTATTGCATTCTTTCCATTGATTCCAGCTCAATGTTTCGTGCAAAAAGATTCAGATAGAAAAGCAACTGAAATGAAAAGCGCTACAACTATATTGAATTGACACCTTACAGCAATTCGTATATTTTGCATTCCAATAAAATGGCGTATTACTCGTGCGTGCGCATGCCCAATCGGATAATCTATAATCGTTGCTTTTAGCAACATAAGTAATTGAAGTTAATTTCTTCCACATTGTGGAAATCCATTGCCGTTGAAAAATGCCGGGACTTCTAGATGAATGTAATAGGGTATTAGTACATCCGACAAATCATCTAAATGTGAAAATTTGTCATCTAAAAGAAGAAATATGAAATGAATTAATAGTAAACCATGAGATTTTGTTATTTCTTCCCTTTCTAAGGAAGAAACTAATAGTAAATTCCCCCCGTTAGTGCCAACTTTTACCAAATACCTATCGTTGCATGGCGGCAATTAAATCTATGTGAAAGGGGAAGAAGACAAAATCATGATCTGGGTTGTCCTGCATGACCTTTTACTCTTTAGTATGGTTATTAGTGCAGGCTGTTGTTCATGTATTTTTAGATATATGTTCACAGATTTGGAACACAATTTCATTTGACCCCTCAGCTTTAGGGTTATTGAATGTTAAATTCCGAACTTTAAAAGGTTTCATTTTCTTACACTTGTTAATACCGTGCACTTCTCCCGCTATCATATGTTGTGCACATGCCTTTTGGGTGCAAAGTGTAATTTTTTCTTTAATTTTGTATCGAATGGTCCTTGTTGGTATAAATTCCAACAAATTTACACACACACGCATATAGATCCAATAACCCTGAACTTGCCACGTAAATATACTTGGTCATGAAAAAACCACAAAAAGTACTTGGAAGACAAATATTATCTATTTGATTAAGATGTCAACATATTTTTCAACCATTTAGGCTCTATTTTTTTTTTTTACGGAAATAAATTATTTGAAAAATATTTTCTTAAAAAATGATTGCTTATAATGTTTGAAATAATTAATCAATGAAATATATTTTTTATTATCGACAATAATTTATGCCTAAGTATTTTCATGGACAATTAAAATAATTTCTATTTATTCATTTTCATAATTGTTATAAGTGATCATTTTTAAAATAAAAAATTGATTTTTCAAATCATTCATTTTTTGCGAAACAAAGGGAACCTTAATGTCAGTGCATGATTTTACTTGTTATTACAACTAAACATATACTTTACTAATCTAATGTGCTTTAGAAAAACTTTTTAAACTAGGAATTTTTTAGAAAAATGAAAAAATGTTTGTGATAGGCACTTATAGACCTCCAAGTGAGAGAGAGAGAGAGAGAGAGAGAGAGAGAGAGAGATATGACTTCGCAATGCCATATGTTTCCATGATCATAAACTTATCTTCGTACAAAAGCTAGACTCGGAAGTAAATAAAGTCCCACAAGTTTTTAATTCTTCAAGTCCGAGGAGTAAACCAAAGATGGTCACAATTAAAAGCATTGACATGTCTGGAGTAACGAGGTATTTGTCAAGGCAACACATAGAAACCCTAGCTTAGTACGTTAAAATCCTGAAGCAAGTTATCGATAACGCCAGTTAGCAATAGTTATGGAACAAAAGTTATCTAGTTACCATCCACAAGGGCACAGATCAGAAACTTGACTTTTATGAAATGATGACCATTCGACCGAACGTAACAGAAGACAAATTTTGACCCATTCTTTATTATTTATTCCTGTGGAAGATTGAGCTGAGAAGGTGAGCTAACAAAGAACCAATGAGGAATGTTCTGTTTATTCCTAACCATACCCACAGGCCAGTCACCAACTTATAATCACAACCCTATATTTTTATATAACTATCTCTTGCTATATAAATTCCCATATCCTTCCTCCATTTACTCCAACACAATCAGCACTCCATTCCTCTCCACTCATTGATTTCGAGTCCTTGAGCCTATCACATCACAATATCCTAACTCCATATAACAATATGGCTTCTTCCTTTAAGAGCTTGGTTCTCTTCATTACCCTAATTTTCTCAAACATCAACATGAGTTTCGGAGCTCGTCATCTGTTGCAAACAACCATGCCATCTATTCCGTCTCTTCCCACCATACCAACTTTACCAACATCACTGCCTCCATTGCCAGCCATGCCGACATTACCAAAGGTCGCCTTGCCACCAATGCCTGCCATCCCAACAACTCTGCCTCAGCCCACATTGCCAACGCTGCCCACCACACAACCAGCACTGCCCAAGACTACTTTGCCACCACTTCCGAGCTTGCCAACCATGCCCGCCACCTTGCCTCCGATGCCTAGCATCCCTACTTCTCTCCCTAAAATCCCTTCTATTCCTTTTTTTGCTCCTCCTCCAGCCACCATCACCTGAAGATTTTAGTACCATACAAGGTCACCTGAGAGTATTTACAATTTGTTGGAGTGCCTCCTTTTCTTTGTAGAATTGTTCGAATACAGAGTCGTGTGTTACGATCTCTTCTGGGATTCTGTGTACTATTCATGTTGCTTTTTATATATCATTCATATATATGTATTGACTAGTGACTTGGCTCAGATTATTATATTCTTTCCATCGGTTCCAACTCTTTTTTTCGTGCAATACAATCAATTGGATTTATAATGAGAAAAAGATTAAGATAGAAAAGTAACTGAAATGAAAAGTGCTACAACTATTGAATTGACATCTTACAGCAATCCGTATATTTTGCATACCAATAAAATGGCATATTACTCGTGCGTGCGCATGCTTAATCAGATAATTTATAATCATTGCTTTTAGCAACATAAGTAATTGGAGTTAATTTCTTCTACTTTGTGGAACTCCATTGCCATTGAAAAATGCCGGGATTTCTAGATGAATGAATTAGGGTATTAGTACATCCGACATATCATCTAAATGTGAATATTTGTCATCTAAAGGAAGAAATATGAAATGAATTGATAGTAAACTATGAGATTTTGTTATTTCTTCCCTTTGTAAGGAAGAAACTAAAAGTAAATTTCCCCCTGTTAGCGCCAACTTTTACCAACTACCTATCGTTGTCATGGTGGCAATTAATTCTACGTGAAAGGGGAAGAGACAAAATCATGATCTGGGTTGTCCTGCATGACATTTTACTCTTTAGTATGGTTATTAGTGCAGGCTGTTGCCATTGCCAATGTATTTTTAGATATATGTTCACAGATTTGGAACACAATTTCATTTGATCCCTCAGCTTTAGGGTTATTGAATGTTAAATTCCGAACTTTAAAAAGTTTCATTTTCTTACACTTGTTAATGCCGTGAACTTCTTCCGCTATCATATGTTGTGCACATGCCTTTTGGGTGCAAAGTGTAATCTTTTCTTTAATTTTGTATCGAATGGTCCTTGTTGGTATCAATTCCGACAAAATATATATATATATATATCCAATAACCCTGAACTTGCCACTTAAATATATTTGGTTATGAAAAAACCAGATATATTAGAATGGATACCACAAAAAGTAAATTGAAGACAAAAATATTATCAATTGGATTAAGATATCACCATATTTTAAAACCATTTAGGTTGTAATTTTTTTATGGAAATATATTATTTGAAAAATATTTTCTTAAAAATGATTGCTTATATCGTTTGAAATAATTAATCAATGAAATATATTTTGATTTTCAACAACAATTTATGCCTAAATATTTTCATGGACAATAAAAATAATTTCTATTTATTCTTTTTCGTAATTGTTATAAGTGATCATTTTTAAAATTAAAAAAAAAAAGGTTTTCCAAACCTTTCATTTTCTGCGAAACAAAGGGTACCCTAATTTTTTTTTGGACTAAAAGGGTACCTTAATGTCAATGCATGATTTTACTTGTTATTACAACATATACTTTACTAATCTAATGTGCTTTAGAAAAAACTTTATAAACTAGGAATTTTTTAGAAAAATTAAAAAAAATATTTGTGATAGGCACTTATGGACCTCCAAGTTTGAGAGAGAGAGATAGAGACAGAGACAGAGACAGAGACAGAGATGACTTCGCAATGCCATACGTTCCATGATCATAAACTTTTCTTCGTAAAAATGCTAGACTCGGAAGTAAATAATGTCCCGCAAGTTTTTACTTCTTCAAGTCTGAGGAGTAAGCCGAAGATGATCACAGTTAAAAGCATTGACATGTACAGAGTAACAAGTACTTGTCAAGGCGACACATAGAAACCCTAGATTAGTACGTTAAAATCCTGAAGCAAGTTATCGATAACCCTAGTTAGCAATAGTTATGGAACAAGTTATCTAGTTACCATCCACAAGGACACAGATCAGAAGCTTGACTTTCATGAGATGACGACCATTCGACCAAACGGAACAGAACACAAAGTTTGACCCGTTCTTTATTATTTATTCCTGTGGAAGATTGAGCTGAGAAGGTGAGCTAACGAAGAACCAATGAGGAATGTTCTGTTTATTCCTAACCATACCCACAGGCCAGTCACCAACTTATAATCACAACCCTAAATTTTTATATAAATATCTCTTGCTATATAAACTGACATCTCCTTCCTCCATTTACTCCAACACAATCAGCAATCCATTCCTCTAAGCTCATTGGCTTCAAGTCCTTGAGCCTATCACAGCACAATATCCTGACTCCATATACCAATATGGCTTCTTTCTCAAAAAGCTTTGTACTCTTCATCGCTCTAATTTTCTCAATCATCAATATGAGCTTCGGAGCTCGTCATCTGCTGCAAACGACTATGCCATCCATACCGTCTCTTCCCACAATACCGACTCTACCAAACCCGACATCGCTTCCGCCACTACCAGCCATGCCGACATTGCCTAAGGTCGCCGTGCCACCAATGCCTGCCATCCCTACGACCCTGCCTCAGCCCACAATGCCGACGCTGCCCACCACACAACCAGCCCTGCCCAAGACTACTCTGCCACCACTTCCAAGTTTGCCAACCATGCCGACCACCTTGCCGCCAATGCCGAGCATCCCTACTTCTCTCCCTAAAATCCCTTCTATTCCTTTCCTTACTCCTCCTCCAGCCACCAGCCCTTGAAGATTTTAGTACCATACGAGGTTACACGAGATTATTTTTTATATGTTGGAGTACGTCCTTTTGTTTGTAGCATTGTCCGAATACACGTGTATTGTGTTATGATGTGTTTTCGGATTGTATGGGTCATTTATATTGTTTTCTAGAGAGGTCTTTGGGTGTGAATTAAAAGTCTTTCCCATTGCCAGGTACCTTTGTATTTATGATATATATATATATATATATATATATATATATATATATATATATATATATATGTATGTATTGATCAGTGACTAGACTCCCATTTTATTGTGTTTTTTCCATCGCTTCCATGCTCATTGTTACGCGCGGTACAATCAATTGGATTTATGAGGAGGAAAATATTCAGATAGAAAAGCAACTCAACCAAAAAGTGCTACATCTATACGGAATTGACATCGTTGCTCAACCTCTATCTTCCACATTCACATAAATTGGCGTATTACTCGCATTCGTTTGTGCCCTATCAAACATTTTATGATAGTTGCTTTTAACTAGATAATTAAATGGCGTTAATTCTTTTCTAATTGGAATTCCATTACCGTTAGCAGCATTTTTATGGAGTTAAAAGATGGATACAATTTGTTAGAATTTATTGAGAGCAGTATGCTTTCTCCCCGTTTGATTTTTTTTTTTTTAGTGGGTTGATTTGTTAAAGATCTCCGAAATGTGATTCCACATCATCTCGGACGAATTTGCAGTACACAAATTTCGGGCGTGGATCCTCTATCCGGTATGGAATGGAGCCCTTTCTGTAATTCAACAAATTGTGAATTTATAAAATTGAGGTTTTGATCAACGGCAACTGAAATCTATCGAGACATAAGTATCATATGGATTAGGGGATCTTCCGCCCAGATTTTGATGGCAAGTCTAGTTGGGGTGAAGACATCATTTGTTCTTCGACTTTTTCTAATTGCTTAAGGAGAACATTAAGGATTTTTCATGTGAAATTGAGTCCTCGCTCAATAAATTTGGTTTACGGCGGTCATCCTATCAAATAAACTAAGGAAAATGTTCCGCAATGCTTGCATAAAATGTGGTAGTTATATACTCAAAATATTAAAAAAGTAGGGAAAAAAAAACTTTAATGAAATGTCACTGACATATGTAAAAGGAAAGGCTAAGCCACAGCCCGGTCATTAACTAAAATGGCCGAACCCTCGTTGGGGTAAGGCAATGATGCCGCCAACCCTGGTGCATCATCACACACTCACTGGTCGCTGAGGGGCACGCACCTTAGCCACTTAGAATGGCAAGGGTCGCCACTCTCACCCTAGCTAATGTGGCAAAGTTTACAAGGTCTTCTGCACACGGCAACAAGGTGCAACCCTCAAAGGCCGTCCCACCCAATCGCACAAAAGGAAATCGAAAGATTCCATCAAAAAACTGAAGGGGAAAAGAAAGTCAATGAAATTCTAATATCTTTATATAACTCCTTAATTAAACACCAATTTAACTTTTATTCGTCTAGCAACTAAGTTAACATAAATCACTATGAAAACATCAACATATAAATCAGTCCTTGATTATACGAATTTTGCATGGACTTTTAAAAAGAAGTTTCCCACTCTAGCACCAAGTTTCCCAACATTCCCGTCATATCATGATGCAACCAATGCCACTTGAAAGGGGAAGTAGACAAAAACATAATTACCTTATCCTGCATGACATTTTACCCTTAGTACGGTCATTGGTACGGATGGCCACTCATCCGTACCTATGAGATATTTAAAGCGGATAACATAAAATATAAATAGACGGAAAAAATTAGTGACTATTCATTATCAGAAGCTGCAATATTTTTTTCAACCGTTTTATGTCAATTGTATGATTTAACTTGTAAAAACTGCTAAATATGAACTTTACTAGTGTAATATTCCAAATCTGAGAAAACTTTAAAGACTGGGAAAGTCTTGAAAAAATGGAATTACTTGGGAGAGGCACTCTAAGGTGTAGAGAGAGGGAGAGAGAGTATTGATTTTGCGTATCTTTTATAATATTCCATTTTCCTCAGCTTTTAACGTAAGTATTATTTTATTTTTTTGGGATAAGAACTCTAGAAGTGCCAAAACTTCCATACAATATTCACAAGAGTGTCAAAACTTTTTTTTTCTCTCGCTTAAATATCACAAATTTAAAAAATCGATTACTTGAATGTCAATTTCGATTTGCGTTGTCAAAAAATTCAATGTAGACACGGATTATCCAACGTGGCTTCACCGACGTGACGTGAACAATCTTTTAAAGTTATTTTAATAGTTTAAATATTTTTTTATTATTTTTTGAATTTTTGAATTTTGTTTTTTTGGCTTTTTTTTTTCTTTAAGGCTGGCAAGGGACACCGGCAACCCTCACCAACCATGAAACCCTCGCGACGGCCCTAGGCAAGGCCGTTGGGGGCTTCCTTAGTCGTTCGCGAGGCCGCAAGGGTCCTTGCTAGCTTTGGGTGGCCATAGGCGATGCTGTCTCGCCTTGGGTCGGCAAGGTAGTGATGCCTTCACCCATGGCCTTCATGAGTAGATCTAGGCGAGGGCCACCTTGCCTCACTACAAAAGCCCTAGGTGAAGGTGTCACGACCTTGCCAGTCGCGAGTAATGTTGCCTAGAGCTGGTCCCGCGGGGGGGGGGGGGGGGGGGCATCACGACCTTGTTGGCTCCAAGTGAGGTTGCAAGGGCCCTTGCTCGCTCTAGGTGGCATCACCCATGGCTGCCCAAAGCTCGCAAGGTTTTTTACTTTGATGTAGCACTTAGCAAAAAACTAAGCTTTAGCATTCAAGTAAGTGCCATATAAAAATTTCAGCACTCCTAGTTTTATTATCCCTATTTTTTCTTAATCTCATATTCAATGTTTTTTATCTTTTGTTTTGTTAGCTTTTCTTATATTTGTTAGTTTTTCTAAATTAAATAGAATGAAACAAGTGAAATTTAGTTTTGCGGCTCAACATATTTCCAAATGTATTTTAGATATCGCTTATGTAAATTAGTGAAGAATTTAATACAGAAGTAATAAGAAAAGTTGCAGTTTACTTCTCGAAAGAAAGTGCAAGTTCAAAGAGGTAAAATGCAACTTTTTGAGGTGTAGGGTTTAGCGCACATAATAAAATTTATGTTTCTCTATTTCTCTGCTTTTTCTTTTCCTCTGGAATAGGTTTGGAACAAAAATCCATTTGATAACGTAATTTCATTTTTCTATTTCTGGACAGATTTTTATTCCAGAAATAGATTTGAATCAGAAATCAGAAGTTAAAATTTATAGCTTTTCTATTTCTAGAGCATAAATGAGAAATCAAAATGTTTCTCATCGTTCACTCTCGTCACTGCTTGTTGCCCACTCACCACTTGTGGGATGCCAGACGCCCACCGTCGGTTGCTAGCCACCCGCCACCGGCCCCGACCACCAGCCGCCAATCGTTGACCGTCACACTGCGGCCACCCATCACCAACCACCAATCGTCGAATGCTAGACGCCCATCGGTCATTGGCCACTCATTGCCAATCATTGGATGCCGGAGGCTCACCACCAACCACCGGATGTTCGTCAGCGACCGCTCGCCACTGGCCACCAGATGTCAGCCGCCCACCTCCCGCCATGGGACTTTGGCCATTGGCCACTCATTGCTGGCCTCTTGTCATCAAACTCTGGATGTCGGACATCAGACATCAAACTCCGGACATGGGACACCGATTGTTGATCGTTGAACTCTAGACTTTGGCCACTCACCGCCGAACGCCGAACGTCGGACTTTGGACTTTGGCTGCCCGTCGCCGGTCACCGAACGCCAAACGCTGGTCGTCAAACGTCAAACTCCGGCCACCGGACGCCAGTCGTTTTTGCTCTTTGAAATAGAAATTTTGTTCTATTACCAAACGAATTTTTATTTCAAAAATATAACTTTTAAATTATTATCAAAAGTGTTTATTTACTCAAAAACTTGTTCATGGAATAGAAATTGATTTATGTTTTAGAAATTTTGTCATGCGCATCTTAATTTGCATCAACACTAACGTTGAGGGGAGTAAAATGAAAATTTCCCATATGTTTATCATTGTTCCCATATGACGTCAAACTTGTTAGACTTATGCAGTTGCATTGTCACATGTTTCAATAAAACATACGTATTTAGGCTTGATCCAGATGTTAAAGCCCCACAAGTTTTGACTTCTTCAAATACTAGGAGTTCACCAAAAATGACATGAAAATAAAGTCCAGAAGCAAGTTGGCAATCTCTCTAGTTCGTGATAGTTATGAAACATGCTACCGGTTACCGTCCACAAAGACAGATCCGAAGCTCCACTTCATGAAAACATGCCATCTGTCGAAACAAGAACAGCGGATTTGACCTTTTTGCTTTCCTTTTGCCGGTGGAAGATTGAGCTGAGGAGGTGAGCTAACAGAGAACCAATGAAGAGACGTTCTGTGTTTCTTTCCTAACCGTACCGAAATGCCAGTCACCAACTTATCATCACAGCCCTAGATTTTATATGACCATCTCTTGTTATATAAACTCCCATATCCTTCCTCCATTTACTCGGACATAATCAGCAATCCATTCCTCTCCGCTCATTGATTTCGAGTCCTTAAGCCTATCACACCACAATATCCTGACTCCATATAACAATATGGCTTCTTCCTTTAAGAGCTTGGTTCTCTTCATTACCATAATTTTCTCAACCATCAACATGAGTTTCGGAGCTCGTCATCTGCTGCAAACAACTATGCCATCTATTCCGTCTCTTCCCACCATACCAACTTTACCAACATCACTGCCTCCATTGCCAGCCATGCCGACATTACCAAAGGTCGTCTTGCCACCAATGCCTGCCATCCCAACAACTCTGCCTCAGCCCACGTTGCCAACGCTGCCCACCACACAACCAGCACTGCCCAAGACTACTTTGCCACCACTTCCGAGCTTGCCAACCATGCCCGCCACCTTGCCTCCGATGCCTAGCATCCCTACTTCTCTCCCTAAAATCCCTTCTATTCCTTTTCTTGCTCCTCCTCCGGCCACCAGCACCTGAAGATTTTAGTACCATACGAGGTCACCTGAGAGTATTTACAATTTGTTGGAGTGCCTCCTTTTCTTTGTAGAATTGTTCAAATACAGAGTCGTGTGTTACGATGTCTTCTGGGATTCTGTGTATCATTCATGTTGCTTTTTATATATCATTCGTATATATGTATTGACTAGTGACTTGGCTCAGATTATTGTACTCTTTCCATCGGTTCCAACTCATTTTTTCGTGCAATACAATCAATTGGATTTATGATGAGAAAAAGAAAAGTAACTAAAATGAAAAAAGCGCTACAACTATATTGAATTGACACCTTACAACAATCCATATATTTTGCATTCCAATTAAATGGCGTATTACTCATGCGTGCACATGCCCAATCAAATAATTTATAATCGTTGCTTTTAGCAACATAAGTAATTGGTGTTAATTTCTTCTACGTTGTGGAACTCCATTGCCATTGAAAAATGCCGGGATTTCTAGATGAATGAATTAGGGTATTAGTACATCCGACATATCATCTAAATGTGAATATTTGTCATCTAAAGGAAGAAATATGAAATGAATTGATAGTAAACTATGAGATTTTGTTATTTCTTCCCTTTGTAAGGAAGAAACTAAAAGTAAATTTCCCCCTGTTAGCGCCAACTTTTACCAACTACCTATCGTTGTCATGGTGGCAATTAATTCTACGTGAAAGGGGAAGAGACAAAATCATGATCTGGGTTGTCCTGCATGACCTTTTTCTCTTTAGTATGGTTATTAGTGCAGGGTGTTGCCAATGTATTTTTAGATATATGTTCACAGATTTGGAACACGATTTCATTTGATCCCTCAGCTTTAGGGTTATTGAACGTTAAATTCCGAACTTTAAAAGGTTTCATTTTCTTACACTTGTTAATGCCGTGAACTTCTTCCGCTATCATATGTTGTGCACATGCCTTTTGGGTGCAAAGTGTAATTTTTTCTTTAATTTTGTATCGAATAGTCCGTGTTGGTATCAATTCCAACCAAAATTATATATTTTCCATTTGGATATATTTGGTTATGAAAAAACCAGATATATTAGAACGGATACCACAAAAAGTAAATTGAAGACAAAAATATTAGCTATTGGATTAAGATCATACTTTTCAACCATTTAGGCTCTATTTTTTTAACGGAAATATATTATTGAAAAATATTTTCTTAAAAATGATTGCTTGGATCGTTTGAAATAATTAATCAATGAAATATATTTTTATTATCGACAACAATTTATGCCTAAGTATTTTCATGGACAATAAAAAAAATACTATTTATTCATTTTCACAATTGTTATAAGTGATCATTTTTAAAATAAAAAAATGGTTTTCGAAACCATTCATTTTCTGCAAAACAAAGGGTACCTTAATGTCAATCCATGAATTTTCTTGTTATTACAACTAAACATATACTTTACTAATCTAATGTGATTTAGAAAAACTTTATAAACTAGGGAATTTTTGGAAAAATGAAAAAGAAAAAAATATTTGTGATAGGCACTTATGGACCACCAAGTTTGAGAGAGTGAGTGAGCATAAACTTTTCTCCGTAAAAAGGCTAGACACGGAAGTAAATAAAGTCCCACAAGTTTTTACTTCTTCAAGTCCGAGGAGTAAACCAAAGATTATCACAGTTAAATGCATTGACTTGTCCGGAGTAACGAGGTACATGTCAAGGCGACACATAGAAACCCTAGATTAGTTCGTTAAAATTTTGAAGCAAGTTATCGATAACCTCAGTTAGCAATAGTTATGGAACAAGTTATCTAGTTACCATCCACAAGGACACAGATCAGAAGCTTGACTTTCATGAGATGACGACCATTCGACCCAACGGAACAGAACACAAAGTTTGACCCCTTATTATTTATTCCTGCGGAAGATTGAGCTGAGAAGGTGAGCTAACAAAGAACCGATGAGGAATGTTCTGTTTATTCCTAACCATACCCACAGGCCAGTCACCAACTTATAATCACAACCCTAAATTTTTATATAACTATCTCTTGCCATATAAACTGCCATCTCCTTCCTCCATTTACTCCAACAAAATCAGCAATCCATTCCTCTCAGCTCATTGGCTTCAAGTCCTTGAGCCTATCACAGCACAATATCCTGACTCCATATACCAATATGGCTTCTTTCTCAAAAAGCTTTGTACTCTTCATCACTCTAATTTTCTCAATCATCCATATGAGCTTCGGAGCTCGTCATTTGCTGCAAACAACTATGCCATCCATACCGTCTCTTCCCACAATACCGACTCTACCAAACCCGACGTCGCTTCCGCCACTACCAGCCATGCCGACATTGCCTAAGGTCGCCGTACCACCAATGCCTGCCATCCCGACGACCCTGCCTCAGCCCACACTGCCGACGCTGCCCACCACACAACCAGCCCTGCCCAAGACTACTCTGCCACCACTTCCAAGTTTGCCAACCATGCCGACCACCTTGCCGCCAATGCCGAGCATCCCTACTTCTCTCCCTAAAATCCCTTCTATTCCTTTCCTTACTCCTCCAGCCACCAGCCCTTGAACATTTTATTACCTTACGAGGTTACCTGAGAGTATTTTTTATATGTTGGAGTGAGTCCTTTTGTTTGTAGCATTGTCCGAATACACGTGTATTGTCTTATGATGTCTTTTCGGATTCTATGGGTCATTCATATTGTTTTCTAGAGAGGTCTTTGGGTGTGAATTAAAAGTCTTTTCCATTGTGAGGTACCTATGTATTTATGATATATATGTATTGATCAATGACTATACTCACATTTTATTATGTTTTTTCCGTCGCTTCCATTCTCATTGTTACGCGCGGTACAATCAATTGGATTTATGAGGAGGAAAAGATTCAGATAGAAAAGCAACTCAACCAAAAAGTGTTACATCTATACTGAATTGACATTGTTCTTCAACCTCTATCTTCCACATTCACATAGATTGGTGTATTACTCGCATGCGTTTGTGCCCTATCAAAAATTTTATGATAGTTGCTTTTAGCTAGATAATTAAATGGAGTTGATTTCTTTTCTAATTGGAATTCCATTACCGTTAGTAGCATTTTCATGGAGTTAAAAGATGGATTCGATTTGTTAGAATTTATTGAGAGGAGTACGCTTCCTCCCTGTTTGATTTTTTTTTTTTTTTTAGTGGGTTGATTTGTTAAAGATCTCCGAAATGTCATTCCACATCATCTCGGACGAATTTGCAGTATACAAATTTCGGGCATGGATCCTCTATCCGGTATGGAATGGAGCCCTTTCGGTAATTCAACAAATTGTGAATTTATAAAATTGAGGTTTTGATCAACGGCAACTGAAATTTATCGAGACACAAGTATCATATGGATTAGAGGATCTTCCGCCCAGATTTTGATGGCAGGTCTAGTTGGGGGTGAAGACATCATTTGTTCTTCGACTTTTTCTAATTGCTTAAGGAGAATGCTAAGGATTTTTCATGTGAATTTTTTTTTTTTTTTGGTCAGAAATATATAGCTTTTGTTACTTAACCAATATCAAAATACCACAAAGTCTCAACATCTAAGCATAAAATTAACGAAAGAGAATGGGGCGTGGGGGGGGGGGGGGGAGGTAATCCAATTAAGAGGGAGTTCTCCTGCTCGGTGGGCTTTTTCAACCCAATCCGTTGCTCTATTGGCTTCTCTGAGCTTGTGGGCTAATTTAACGCTTGGCATGTGGTTCAAGAAGAGGAGTCTGCAGTCTTTAATTACTAATCGGGCAGCCCATGCACATTCTTTTTGGCCCAGAATACCTTGAACAGCTTCTAGATTATCTGAAGTAAGTTGGAACCCTTGTTCACTTCCCAAGTACACGTTAATTTGTGCACTGCTGTCCTATTCGAAGTTCTTCAGCCAAAGTAAGGCTTCCGTCACTGCTAGAATTATGCGATTAGGACTGAAGACGCATGGATGGGTTTCGCGAAGTCGTCGACGAGGAGTCTGCAGCTATTTCGGACAATCCCCGCCATCGAACCCGACATCGTGGAGCTGCCCATGCACTACCAATGTTGATTTTACAGGTTTGGGAATTTTTAGAGTTGTTGTTCATCGAATATGGGCTTATCTTTGCTGGCTGGATTTTGGTTCGCAGAAGCCGATGCTTAAAAAGTAGGGTCATGGAGGTCGCGTCTTCGAAAATAAACCTAAGATTTGGCCACCGGGCTTGGAAAATCAGAGTGTTCCTTGCTTTCCAGATCTACCATAAAATCCCAGTAAAAAAGGCTTTTGCCCGACGATCAACCGCCGAGGTAAGGAAATCCAGAACCCATTTGTCGATACAAGTTATGTTCATCGGGGAGGTGTCGATTTGTAGTCTTGGATCTGACCAAATAGCCTTTGTCCAGCTGCATAACACGAACAGATGCTCCACTGTTTCTAGAGTTTGATTAAAAATTGAGCATCTCGGATTAGGTATCATCTTCCTCTTGAATAGACTTTCTTTGGTAGAGAAAGCATTGTTACACATACTCCATACTAATAATCTGACTGTACGACTAGTCTGGAGCTTCCAAATTTCATGCCATAATGATTTGGGGATCTGGTAGGAAGTGGAAGGTTGCATTGCAGATGAATTCCTCTCGTGATCTCGAAGCCGATTGTCGCGACCTTCTCGAATTTTTTTGAATGTGAATTACCTAAAGAAGGCTAATGGATTACTAAGTCCTAAGACTTGGCACGGACCCTCCCAAGTCCTACCCATCGCGACTTAATGTTAAGAAATTAATCTATTTAAACATGCAATTGTATTCAATTTAGAGCCGCCACTAACCAATTAGGGTTGGTTAGAAACCCAAGTAAAGCATGGGAGAATACTTTACTTTTGCAAACCTGAGATTCAGTAAATCCGGGGACATGATTACACTAGATTAGTTTAACGCCCTTTCGATACCTTTTTATTTTAATTTCAAAAATATTTTGCAAGCAATGTTGATTAATTTTAACTTAAGCTACTAACATGCAAATGGTGGTTATGCGGGTGCACAATCATTAAAATAACATTCAATAATAAAAAAAAATGCTAGATTTATAAGAAATTACAAACTATAACTTTATTAAAGTCTATCCTTTAAAAATTGTTTTACAAAAATGCTAATAGAATTACATGCCCTAAACATGATTTTCTAAATGACATGATATCTAATTTTTAAAACTTTTTTAATATTAATTAAATGTAATATTAATTTAACTTAATATGCATGAATTTATTTTAATGACATGTGAGATGCAATTCATATGGTATGAATTAAACTTATCACTATATGTATGCAATTTAATTTATATAATCCTAAATATGCATGTGCTACATGATATGCGATGAATGACATAATATTTCTATATGAATACTTTTTCATGATTTTTTTATGATGATTCATTTTAATGTATATATGCAACCTATGCTAAATAATGATGATATGAAATGAGATTAATCATGAATCAACCTATTAATTAACCAAGGAAATGATGTTTAGCTTCTTTTTCCTTTTTTTGTTAAAAAATACGATTAAACTATAACTCATATGGTGTGCATAACATTTTTTGTTCCTCTTTTATTTTACTAAATGAAAATTGACTTAATCAAAAAAATATCTAGGTGTGTTGCTTTAACATGAAATGTGTATGGACCTAAGTACCTAAGTTCTAGATATGACATAATTTTACTAATAAAAAAATTCTAATTAAACCTATTATGCAAATTAACTAACATGTACCTAATATTTTTTGGATTTTTTTTATTGAAATTCGAAATTAATAAAGTATAATTAAACTATCTAAAGTGAATAATATTCTAATTTATTTTGGGGATCAATTTAACTTAAACTATAATCTTATCTTAAAAGCTATTTTAAAAATTATCAAGACGTGCCAATTTTATTCAAAATTACTCCTAATTAAAACAAAAACAAAAATCACCCATCTAAAAGTATAATCTAAAAATTATAATCCTAAGAATACAATTCTAATTTACTAAACCTAAAAATGCAGTCCTAAATTACTAAACCTAAATGCTCTAATGCAATATTCAGATTTTTATGTACTTTTGATTTTTTTTTTAATTTTTTGGTGCTTTTTTGTAATCTTTCCAAAACAAGTAATTATATTTAAAGGAATGAATATGAGAATTAAAATAACCGAAAGAATAATCCGTTGTCTCACGGATTAAATTAACCATTATTTTAACTCTATAATAATTTAACAATTATAATATTATCAAAATTCCTAAAAATTAAGGTAATTAGAAAAATGACCCGACATCTTAGTCAAATTAATAATTACCATAATTTGAGATAAAACCCCTTAATGTCTACAAGGTCTATGAATACTGACATGCAATGCTAAAATTCATGTAATAAACTTAAAAATAAGATAATATAAAAAAATAAAGTAAAAGATAAATAAAAATAAAAATTAACAACTACCTAAGGCTTGTAAAATGGGGGCAGCGAAGGTGGTAGATGGCAACAGACAGAGGACTCGGGACGGACGGCCGCAGCAGGAGGGAGAGCAGCGGCGTCGGTTGCTGCCGATTCCTGGTCGAAGTAACGCCGATGGAAAGCTGCAAACAAAGACAAGACAAAGACAACAGCAACGTCTTCGGAACGGGTGGACTGCGATTCGTCTCGGGAAAACGGCGGCGGGAATGTCACGGGTCAGTGGATCGCCAAATCAAGCGAAGGCGAGATCAGTAAAAATGCAGTGGCTCCGCGGGTTGGTGCGGCGGTGTCGGGCGGTGCGGAGAGCGACGAAGCGGTGGTGATCCCGCACAGGGGGCCGGCTTGGAGGGGCAGCAGTGGTGCGGCGTCGGACGGAGCGAGCTGTCGGGCGGATTGAGTGGCACTTCGGCGCGGTAAGCAGAGGCGTCAGGGGCGAGTCCGGCGAGGTGGCGGTAGCTGCGCAAGCTGCTGGTACGGGCGTCGACGGTTGCAAGCGTCGAAGGGTCGCCGTGGACAGAGACGCGGGCAGGGGCAGCGTTCGAGCAACAGCAGTTCGCCTTGGAAGGAGACGGAGCAAGGGCGTCGGCGTCGGGGCGAGCTCGCTGGTGCAGAGGTGCGGTGGAGAGGGCAGTCGTCGGGCTTCAAACGGCGTTGATCGCACGATGGTGGTGTGGTGGCGGACGAACAGCAACACCGTGTAGAGCAGAAGCGAAATGGGGAAGAAGGTGAACAGTAGGGGTCTTGTCAACTTTTTCCTTTCTTTTTTTTTTGTTTCTTTCCTCGCACGTCTCACTCACCTGTCTCTCTCTCTCTCTCTCTCTTTTCTCTGAACTCACCACGTCTTCTGAATTTTAGCCAAAAGGGAAGAAAACTTTTTGACTTTTCCTCCAAGCTTTTCTCTTTCTATTGGAAGCTCTTCCTCGCTTTCTCTTTTTTTACTTTTCCATTTTTTGACGGAAAGAAACCCCCCGAACGATAGAATTTTTTTGCTTCTGAATTTTTTTCGAATTCCTCCCCCCCTAAACCGAAGCCTCGGCTTCTCTATTTAGGAAAAAACTCCAATTCATTTTTACAGGTGAAGATTTCCCAATATATTTGCACATATTTACTCAACTACTCAACAAGAAAATGGCTCCAAAATCAAACAACTAATTTTTTTTTTAATTTTTGAAATGAGGATATATTTTCAACAACAAAATTTTTCAAAAACCGAATTTTGTTTAATTTATTATTATCTAAAATATTAGGTGTCAACACCGATTTTAGCCACTCTTAATTGTGTAGGGTCCTAATCCATTTGCCATCCAAAGTAATTTATCAAGTCCTGGGGTTAAACTAAGAGGAGTTACTAATATTTCTTTTACCACACTCTCACCAAAGGTCATATTAATTTTTTGGGAATGGTTTGGTCTATCAATTCAATCACCCTTTGTGGATCGTTTCTATTTGACAGACCACCAATCTTGCCCAAGGTTAACCATCAATCCTCTATAATCCTTATTTTCTCCCCATCTCCTACATCCCATTTAGTTGCAAGTTCAATCACATCCCTACCCATCAAGAGACTTTGCCATCCCTGAGACGGTCTATGGCATTTGTTTACACTCCATAAAGTGTCTCTTGGAAAGTATAAGCTCTTTGAAATTCTACTCCATAAGGCATCTGGGGCTTGCATTAGCCTCCATGCTTGTTTCCCTAGCAACGCTTTGTTGAAATCCACAAGATCTCCGATACCAAGCCTCCACAGTCCTTTCAGGTTTTCAGAAAGTCCCAATTCTTTTAGTAAACACCTTTCTTTGCTGAATATTGTTTCCACTAGAAGTTGGATATTCGCTATTTTATCGCCTAGCAAATAGATATTGGGATTTTAAAAAGCGACATAGCATATTTTGGCAAAGCTTAGATTGCTGTCTTGATAAGAATCTCTTTCCCCGCCTTGGATATTAGTTTTTCTTTCTAGCCCTCTAATTTCCTATCTACTCTAGCAAGGACCCAAGTAAACATTTGTTTTCCCCAATCTGAAGGTATTCCAAGATATTTTCCTGTTTTTTCCATGATAGAAACCTTTAATTCAGTTGCTAGGTTTGATTTCAAGAGTTGAGGGCAGCCCTTACCAAAGAAGATCCTTGACTTCTTGAGATTGATGGCTAGACCCGAGGCAAAACAATACTGGTTGAGGATATTTGCCAGATTTTGGGCCTCAGTAATTGTACCATTTAGGAAGAAAATAGCATCATCAGCAAATACAAGATGTGACAAAGTGGGGCATGTTGTGTTTAGTCGGATACCTTTGATGGTTTGGTCTTCAATTGCTTTGTTCATGAGGGAGGAAAGAGCATTGGCCATAAGGATAAAGAGACAGGGGAATAATGGGTCCCCTTGTCGGATACCTCGGGATGGCCTAAAAGGAGTGCAAAGGTCCCCATTTACTCTTACACTATATGAGACTGAGGAGATGCATTGTTTGACTAAGGAAACCCATTTTCCACTGAATCCTAGTTTAAGCAAATAATCGCGTAAGAAATATCATTCCACCCTATCAAAGGCTTTTTGCATGTCGAGTTTAATGTAAAGTTGAGTCCTCACACAATATATTTGGTTTACAGAGGTCATTCTACTAGATAAACTAAGGAAAATGTTCCGCAATGCTTGCATAAAATGTGGTAGTTATATACTCAAAATATTGAAAAACTAGGGAAAAAAAACCTTTAATGAAATGTCACTGACATATGTAAAAGGAAAGGCTAAGCCATGGCTCGGTCATTGGCCAAAATGGCCGAACCCTCGTCGGGGTAAGGCAATGATGCCGCCAACCCTGGTGTATCATCACACGCTCATTGGTCGCTGAGGGCCGCGCACCTCAGCCACTCAGAATGGCAAGGGTCGCCGCCCTCACCCTAGCTACTGTGGCAAAGTTTACAAGGTCGTTTGCGCACGGCAACAAGGTGCAACCCTCAAAAGCCGTCCCACCTGATCGCACAAAAGGAAATCGAAAGATGCCGTCAAAAAACTGAAGGGGAAAAGAAAGTCAATGAAATTCCGATATCTTTATATAACTCCTTAATTAAACACCAATTTAACTTTTATTCGTCTAGCAACTAAGTTAACATAAATCACTATGAAAACATCAACATATAAATCAGTCCTTGATTATACGAATTTTGCATGGACTTTTAAAAAGAAGTTTCCCACTCTAGCACCAAGTTTCCTAACATTCCCGTCATATCATGATGCAACCAATGCCACTCGAAAGGAAAAGTAGACAAAAACATAATTACCTTATCCTGCATGACATTTTACCCCTTAGTACGGTCATTGGTACCGATGGCCACTCATCTATTTTTAGGTATATGTTCATATATTTGGAAAAATGTTTCATTTTACCCCCAAACGTTAAGAATTAAGATTAGTGTGTAATACATTCCGAACTTTGAAAAGATACAGTTCATTCTCTGAGCTTGCATTTCCTTACACTTGTTAAAGCTGTTGACCTTTTTTTGTTATCATGTATAGTGGACAATGGGGGTGGATTATCGAATGGTCTTTTTGCTTTCAATTCCAATAAATAACGAACAAAATATGAAAAGGGATAATTGACACCACTAACCCCTAGAACTACTAAATTCATATTTAAATTATGAAATACCTATGAGATATTTAAAGCGGATAACATAAAATATAAATAGACGAAAACTATTCATTATGAGAAGCTGCAATATTTTTTCAACCATTTTATGTCAATTGTATGATTTAACTTGTAAAAACTGCTAAACGTGAACTTTACTAGTGTAATATTCAAAATCTGAGAAAACTTTAAAGACTAGGAAAGTCTTGAAAAAATGGAAATTCTTGAGAGAGGCACTCTAAGGTGTAGAGAGAGGGAGAGAGAATATTGATTTTGCGTATCTTTTATAATTTTCCATTTTCCTCAGCTTTTAACGTAAGTATTATTTTTTTTGGGATAAAAACTTTAGAAGTGCCAAAACTTCTATACAATATTCACAAGAGTGCCAAATTTTTTTTTCTCACTTAAATATCACAAATTTGAAAAATCGATTACTTGAATGTTAATTTTTTTTTTTTTGGTAAGGATTACTTGAATGTCAATTTCGATTTGCCTTGTCAGAAAATTCGACGTCAATGCTAGTTATCCAACGTGGCTTCGCCAACATGACGTGGACAATTTTTTAAATTTATTTTAATATTTTAAATATTTATTTATTATTTTTTGAATTTTTGAAATTTTTTATTTTTTGGTTTTTTTTTTTTAAGGCTGGCAAGGGACACTGGCAACCCTTGCCAACCACAAAACCCTTGTGACGGCCCTAGGCGAGGCCATCGGGGCTTCCTCAGTCGTTCGCAAGTCCGCAAGGGTCCTTGCTAGCTTTGGGCGGCCATAGGCGATGTCGTCTCGCCTTGGGTCGGCAAGGTAGTGATGCCTTCACCCATGGCCTTCATGAGTAGATCTAGGCAAGGGCCGCCTTGCCTCACTGCAAAAGCCCTAGGTGAAGGTGTCACGACCTTGCTGGTCGCAAGCAATGTTGCCTAGAGTTGGGGGGGGGGGGGGGGGCATCGCAACCTTGTTGGCTCCAGGTGAGGTTGCGAGGGCCCTTGCTCGCTCTAGGCGGCGTTGCCCGTGGCTGCCCAAAGCTAGCGGGGTTCCTTGTGGCCTCACTTAGGGCCTTCGACCAATGAGGGTCACCAATGACCCCTGCCGACCCTAAAGAAAAAAAAAAGTCAAAAAATAAGCAAATAAAAATAAAAACAATTTTAAAATAAAAAATAAAAAAGTTCATGTAAGATGATTTGCCGGAATTGATGCTCAAGTAATCGATTTTCCTTTGATGTAGCACTTAGCAAAAAAATAATTTTTAGCATTCAAGTGAGTGCCATATAAAAATTTTGGCACTCCTAGTTTTATTGTCACTATTTTTTCTTAATCTCATATTCAATGTTTTTTTTTATCTTTTGTTTTGTTAGCTTTTCTTATATTTGTTAGTTTTTCTTAAGTAAATAGAATGAAACAAGTGAAATTTAGGTTTGCAGCTCAACATATTTCCAAATGTATTTTAGATATCGCTTATGTAAATTAGCGAGGAATTTAATACAGAAGTAATAAGAAAGTTGCAGTTTACTTCTCGAAAGAAAGTGCAAGTTCGAAGAGGTAAAATGCAACTTTTTGAGGTTTAGGGTTTAATGTGCATCAACACTAAAGTTGAGGGGAGTAAAATGAAAATTTCTCATATGTTTATCATTGTTCCCGTATGACGTCAAACTTGTTAGACTTACGCAGTCGCATTGTCACATGTTTCAATAAAACATACGTATTTATGCTTGATCCAGATGTTAAAGCCCCACAAGTTTTGACTTCTTCAAATATATGGAAACCCTAGATTGATACGTCAAAGTCCAGAAGCAAGTTGGCAATCCCTCTAGTTCGTGGTAGTTATGAAACAAGCTATTGGTTACCGCCCACAAAGACAGATCCGAAGCTTCACTTCATGAAAACATGCCATCTGTCCAAACAAGAACAGCAGATTTGACCTTTTTGCTTTCCTTTTGCCGGTGGAAGATTGAGCTGAGGAGGTGAGCTAACAGAGAACCAACGAAGAGACGTTCTGTGTTTCTTTCCTAACCGTACCGAAATGCCAGTCACCAACTTATCATCACAGCCCTAGAGTTAATATGACCATCTCTTGTTATATAAACTCCCATATCCTTCCTCCATTTACTCGGACATAATCAGCAATCCATTCCTCTCCGCTCATTGATTTCGAGTCCTTGAGCCTATCACAGCACAATATCCTGACTCCATATACCAATATGGCTTCTTTCTTTAAGAGCACGGTTCTCTTCATTACCCTAATTTTCTCAACCATCAACATGAGTTTCGGAGCTCGTCATCTGCTGCAAACAACTATGCCATCTATTCCGTCTCTTCCCACCTTACCAACTTTACCAACATCACTGCCTCCATTACCAGCCATGCCGACATTACCAAAGGTCGCCATGCCACCAATGCCTTCCATCCCAACGACTCTGCCTCAGCCCACGTTGCCAACGCTGCCCACCACACAACCAGCACTGCCCAAGACTACTTTGCCACCACTTCCAAGCTTGCCAACCATGCCCGCCACCTTGCCTCCGATGCCTAGCATCCCTACTTCTCTCCCTAAAATCCCTTCTATTCCTTTTCTTGCTCCTCCTCCAGCCACCAGCACCTGAAGATTTTAGTACCATACGAGGTCACCTGAGAGTATTTACAATTTGTTGGAGTGCCTCCTTTTCTTTGTAGAATTGTTCGAATATAGAGTCGTGTGTTACGATGTCTTATGGGATTCTATGTATCATTCATGTTGCTTTTTATATATCATTCATATATATATGTATTAACCGGTGACTTGAATCAGATTATTGTATTCTTTCCATCGCTTCCAACTCATTGTTTCGTGCAATACTATCAACTGGATCTATGATGAAAAAAAGATTCAACTAGAAAAGTAACTGAGATGAAAAAGCGCTACAACTATTGAATTGACACCTTACAGCAATCTGTATATTTTGCATTCCAATAAAATGGCGTACTATGCATGCGTGCGCATGCCCAATCAAAGAATTTATAATCATTGTTTTTAGCAACATAAGTAATTGGAGTTAATTTCTTCTACGTTGTGGAACTCCATTGCCATTGAAAAATGCTGGGATTTCTAAATGAATGAAATAGGGTATTAGTCCATCCGACATATCATCTAAATGTGAAAATTTGTCATCTAAACGAAGAAATATGAAATGAATTGATAGTAAACCATGAGATTTTGTTATTTCTTCCCTTTCTAAGGAAGAAACTAATAGTAAATTTCCCCCCGTTAGCGCCAAATTTCACCAAATACCTATCGTTGTCATGGCGGCAATTAATTCTACGTGAAAGGGGAAGAGACAAAATCATGATCTGGGTTGTCCTGCATGACCTTTTACTCTTTAGTTTGGTTATTAGTGCAGGCTTTTGCCAATGTATTTTTAGATATATGTTCACAGATTTGGAACACAATTTCATTTGATCCCTCAGCCTTAGGGTTATTGAACGTTAAATCCCGAACTTTAAAAGGTTTCATTTTCTTACACTTGTTAATGCCGTGAACTTCTTCCGCTATCATATGTTGTGCACATGCCTTTTGAGTGCAAAGTGTAATTTTTTCTTTAATTTTATATCGAGTGGTCCTTGTTGGTATCAATTCCAACAAAAATTATATATATATATATATATATATATATATATATATATATATATATCCAATAACCCTGAACTTGCCACTTAAATATATTTGGTTATGAAAAAACCAGATATATTAGGACGGATACCACAAAAAGTAAATTGAAGACAAAAATATTAGCTATTGGATTAAGATTTCACCATATTTTTCAACCATTTAGGCTCTATTTTTTTTATAGAAATAAATTATTTGAAAAATATTTTGTTAAAAATAATCGCTTACATCGATTGAAATAATTAATCAATGAAATATATTTTTATTATCAACAACAATTTATGCCTAAGTATTTTCATGAACAATAAAAATAATTTCTATTTATTCATTTTCGTAATTGTTATATGTGATCATTTTTAAAATAAAAAAATGGTTTTCCAAACCATTCATTTTCTGCGAAACAAAGGGTACCTTAATGTCAATGCATTATTTTACTTGTTATTACAACTAAACATATACTTTACTAATCTAATGTGCTTTAGAAAAACTTTTTAAACTAGGAAACTTTTAGAAAAATGAAAAAAATATTTGTGATAGGCACTGATGGACCTCCAAGTTTGAGAGAGAGACAGAGACAGAGATGACTTCGCAATGCCATATGTTTCCATGATCATAAACTTTTCTTCGTAAAAAGGCTAGACTCGGAAGTAAATAAAGTCCCACAAGTTTTTACTTCTTCAAGTCCGAGGAGTAAACCAAAGATGATCACAGTTAAAAGCATTGACATGTCCGGAGTAACGAGGTATTTGTCAAGGCGACACATAGAAAGCCTAGATTGGTACGTTAAAATCCTGAAGCAAGTTATCGATAACCCCAGTTAGCAATGGTTATGGAACAAGTTATCTAGTTACCATCCACCAGGACACAGATCAGAAGCTTGACTTTCATGAGATGACGACCATTCGACCCAACGGAACAGAACACAAAGTTTGACCCCTTCTTTATTATTTATTCCTGTGGAAGATTGAGCTGAGAAGGTGAGCTAACAAAGAACCAATGAGGATTGTTCTGTTTATTCCTAACCATATCCACAGGCCAGTCACCAACTTATAATCACAACCCTAAATTTTTATATAACTATCTCTTGCCATATAAACTGCCATCTCCTCCCTTCATTTACTCCAACACAATCAGCAATCCATTCCTCTCAGCTCATTGGCTTCAAGTCCTTGAGCCTATCACAGCACAATATCCTGACTCCATATACCAATATGGCTTCTTTCTCAAAAAGCTTTGTACTCTTCATCACTCTAATTTTCTCAACCATCAATATGAGCTTGGAAGCTCGTCATCTTCTGCAAACAACTATGCCATCCATACCGTCTCTTCCCACAATACCAACTCTACCAAACCCGACGTCACTTCCGCCACTACCAGCCATGCCGACATTGCCTAAGGTTGCCATGCCACCAATGCCTGCCATCCCGACAACCCTTCCTCAGCCCACACTGCCGACGCTGCCCACCACACAACCAGCCCTGCCCAAGACTACTCTGCCACCACTTCCAAGTTTGCCAACCATGCCGACCACCTTGCCGCCAATGCCGAGCATCCCTACTTCTCTCCCTAAAATCCCTTCTATTCCTTTCCTTACTCCTCCTCCAGCCACCAGTCCTTGAACATTTTATTACCTCACGAGGTTACCTGAGAGTATTTTTTATATGTTGGAGTGAGTCCTTTTGTTTGTAGCATTGTCCGAATACACGTGTCTTGTGTTATGATGTCTTTTCGGATTCTATGGGTCATTCATATTGTTTTCTAGAGAGGTCTTTGGGTGTGAATTAAAATTCTTTTCCATTGTGAGCTACCTATGTATTTATGATATATATGTATTGATCAGTGACTAGACTCACATTTTATAATGTTTTTTTCCGTCGCTTCCATTCTCAGTGTTACGTGCGGTACAATCAATTGGATTTATGAGGATGAAAAGATTCAGATAGAAAAGCAACTCAACCAAAAAGTGATACATCTATACTGAATTGACATCGTTCCTCAAATCTTCCACATTCACATAAATTGGTGTATTACTCGCATGCGTTTGTGCCCTATCAAACATTTTATGATAGTTGCTTTTAACTAGATAATTAAATGGAGTTAATTTCTTTTCTAATTGGAATTCCATTACCGTTAGCAGCATTTTTATGGAGTTAAAAGATGGATACGATTGTTTAGAATTTCTTGAGAGGAGTACGCTTTCTCCCCGTTTGATTTTTCTTTTTTTAGTGGGTTGATTTGTTAAAGATCTCCGAAATGTGATTCCACATCATCTCGGACGAATTTGCAGTACACAAATTTCGGGCATGGATCCTCTATCCGGTATGGAATGGAGCCCTTTCGGTAATTCAACAAATTGTGAATTTATAAAATTGAGGTTTTGATCAACGGCAACTGAAATCTATCGAGACACAACTATCGTATGGATTAGAGGATCTTCCGCCCAGATTTTGATGGCAAGTCTAGTTGGGGTGAAGACATCATTTGTTCTTCGACTTTTTCTAATTGCTTAAGGAGAACACTAAGGATTTTTCATGTGAAATTGAGTCCTCGCACAATATATTTGGTTTACGGAGGTCATTCTACCAAATAACTAAGGAAAATGTTCCGCAATGCTTGCATAAAATGCGGTAGTTATATGGGAAAAAAAAAAAACCTTTAATGAAATGTCACTGACATATGTAAAAGGAAAGGCTAAGCCACGGCCTGGTCATTGGGTAAAATGGCCGAACCCTCGTTGGGTTAAGGCAATGATGCTGCCAACACTGGTGCATCATCACACGCTCACTGGTCACCGAGGACCGTGCACCTTAGCCACTCAGAATGGCAAGGGTCGCCGCTCTCACCCTAGCTAATGTGGCAGGGTTTACAACGTCGTCTGCGCACGGCAACAAGGTGCAACCCTCAAAAGCCGTCCCAACCGATCGCACAAAAAGGAAATGGGAAGATGCCATCGAAAAACTGAAGGGCAAAAAAAAGTCAATGAACCTTCGATATCTTTATGTAACTCGTTAATTAAACAACAGTTTAACTTTTATTCTTCTAGCAACTAAGTTAACAGAAATCACTACGAAAAAGTCAACATTTACATCACAGTCCTTGATTATACGAATTTTGCATAGACATTTAAAAAAAAGTTTCCCACTCTAGCGCCAAGTTTCCCAACATTCCCGTCATATCATGATGCAACCAACGCCACTTGAAAGGAAAAGTAGACAAAAACATAGTTACCTTGTCCCGCATGACATTTTACCCCTTAGTATGGTTATTGGTACGGATGGCCACTCATCTATTTTTAGGTATATGTTCTTATATTTGGATAAATGTTTCATTTTACCCCTCAACGTTAAAAATTAATATTAGTGTGTAATACATTCCGAACTTTGAAAAGATACAGTTTATTCTCTGAGCTTGCATTTTCTTACACTTGTCAAAACTGTTGACCTTTTTCTGTTATCATGTGTTGCGGACAATGGGGGTGACTTATCAAATGGTCTTTTTTTTTTTATCTCAATTCCAATAAATAATGAATAAAATATGAAGAGGGATAATTGACACCACTAACCCTTAGAACTACCAAATTCATATTTAAATTAGGAAATACCTATGAGATATTTAAAGCGGATAACGTTAAATGTAAAAAGATGAAAAAAATTAGTGACTATTCATTATAAGAAGCTGCAATATTTTTTCGACCATTTTATGTCAATTGTATGATTTAACTTGTAAAAACTGCTAAACTTGAACTTTACTAGTGTAATGTGCTAAATCTAAGAAAACTTTAAAGACCAGGAAAGTCTCGAAAAAATGGAAATACTTGGGAGAGGCACTCTAAGGTGTAGAGAGCGAGTAAGTATTGAATTTGCGTATCTTTTAAAAATTTCCATTTTCCTCAACTTGTAATGTAAGTATTATTTTTTCGGGATAAGAAAACTAGAAATGCCAAAACTTTCCTATGACATTGACTTGAGTGCCAAAACCTTTTTTTTTCTAACTTAAATGCCACAAATTTAGAAAATCAATCACTTGAATGCCAATTTTGATTTGCCTCATTGGAAAATCTGATGTAGATGCTGGTCATCCAACGTGGCTTCACCGGCATGATGTGTATAATTTTTTAATATTATTTTAATATTTTAAATATTTTTTAATTAATTTTTGAATTTTTGAATTTTTATTTTTTTGATAATTTTTTTTTCTTTAAGGCTGGTGAGGGACACCAGCAACCCTCACCGGCCACAAAACCTCGCCCTCGACTAGGCTATCGAGCCCTTGTCGGTCATTGGCGAGGCTGCAAAGGTCCTCACCGGCTTTGGGTGATCGCAAGTGACACAACCTCACCCTAGGTCGACAAGGTAGTGATGCCCTTGCCCATGGCCTTCATGGCTAGATCTAGGCGAGGGCTACCTTGCTCTCATCGCAAGAGCCCTAGGTGAGGGTGTCACTGCCTCCTCGGTCACGAGCAATGTCACCTAGAGCTCGCAATGGCATCACAACGTCACCAACCATGGGTGAGATCGCAAGGACCTTTGCTCACTCTAGGTGACCTTGCCTAGGGCCTTCAACCGACAAGGGTCGACCCTCGCCCGCCCTAAAAAAAAAAAACCAAAAATAAAAATAAAAACAAAAAATTCAAAAAAAAATTGAAAAAATTCATGTAGGATGATTTGCTGAAATTGGCACTCAAGTAATCAATTACACTTCAATGTTGTACTTAAGTGAGCAAAAAAAAAAAAAAAAAAATTAGCACTCAAATGAGCGATGTATAAAAGTTTTGGCATCCTAGTGTTATTATCCCTATTTTTTCTTAATCGCGTATTCAATGTTTTTTTTATCTTTTGTTTTGTTAGCTTTTCTTATATTTGTTAGTTTTTCTAGAATAAAACTACTGAAATTTATTTTTGTGGCTCAGCATATTTCCAAATGTATTTTAAATATTGCTTATGTAAATTAGCGAAGAATTTTATACAAAGGTAATAAGAAATTTTGCACTTTACTTCTCGAAAGAAAGTGCAAGTTCAAAGGGGTAAAATGCGACTTTTTTAGGTTTAGGGTTTAATGTGCATCAAAACTAAAGTTGAGGGGAGTAAAATGATAATTTCCCATATATTTATCATCGTTCCCATATGACGAATGACTCGTTCCCATATGACGAATGACGTCAAACTTGTTAGACTTATGCAGTTGCATTATCACATGTTTCAATAAAATATACGTATTTAGGCTTGATGCGGATGTTAAAGCCCCACAAGTTTTGACTTCTTCAAGTACCAGGAGTTCACCAAAAATGACATGGAAATATATAAAAACCCTAAATTGATACGTCAAAGTCCAAAAGCAAGTTGGCAATCCCTCTAGTCCGTGGTGGTTATAAAACAAGCTATTGGTTACCGTCCACAAAGACAGATCCGAAGCTTCATTTCATGAAAGCACGCCATCTGTCAAAACAAGAACAGCAGATTTGACCTGTTTGTTTCCTTTTTGCCGGTGGAAGATTGAGCTGAGGAGGTAAGCTAACAAAGAACCAATGAAGAGATGTTCTGCGTTTCTTTCCTAACCATACCCAAAGGCCAGTCACCAACTTATAATCACAGCCCTAGATTTTATATGACCATCTCTTGTTATATGAACTGCCATATCCTTCCACCATTTACTCGGACATAATCAGCAATCCATTTCTCTCCGCTCATTGATTTCGAGTCCTTGAGCCTATCACAACGCAATATCCTGACTCCATATATCAATATGGCCTCTTCCTCTAGGAGCTTGATTCTCTTCATCGCCCTAATTTTCTCAACCATCAACATGAGTTTCGGAGCTCGTCATCTACTGCAAACAACTATGCCATCTATTCCATCTCTTCCCACCATACCAACTTTACCAACATCACTACCTCCATTGCCAGCCATGCCGACATTACCAAAGGTCGCCATGCCACCAATGCCTGCCATGCCAACGACTCTGCCCCAGCCCACATTGCCAACGCTACCCACCACACAACCAGCACTACCCAAGACTACTTTGCCACCACTTCCGAGCTTGCCAACCATGCCCGCCACCTTGCCTCCGATGCCTAGCATCCCTACTTCTCTCCCTAAAATCCCTTCTATTCCTTTTCTTGCTCCTCCTCCAGCCACCAGCACCTGAAGATTTTAGTACCATACGATGTCACTTGAGAGTATTTACGATTTATTGGAGTGCCTCCTTTTCTTTGTAGAATTGTTCGAATACAAAGTCTTGTGTTACGATGTCTTCTGGGCTTCTATGGGGGTTCTATGTATCATTTACGTTGTTTTTTATATATCATTCATATATATGTATTGATCGGTGACTTGGTTCAGATTATTGTATTCTTTCCATCGCTTCCAACTCATTGTTTCGTGCAATACGATCAACTGGATTTATTAGGGGTGTGCAACGGAAACTGCCCGAACCGGAACCGGACCGAACCGGACCGGACCGGCCGGTTTTGGGCGATTCCCATGGTCGGCGGTCCGGTTCCTGGTTCCTAATATTGGAACCCGCGGCCGGTTGGTCCGGTTCTCGGTTCCAAGGTGGGAACCGGACCAACCGGACCGGACCAAATTTTTTTATATATAATTTATATTCATATAATATATAAACACATATAATATATTAATATTATATATGAAACTAATTGCAATCGGAATTGCAATTTAGATAACAACCTCTTATGTGGCCAAGAGACCACCAAAACTCTTGTTGTTACTCTTTATTTATAGAAAAAAACTCTCCTCCTGCTCACACTCTCTCTCTTGCTCCCCTCACTTGCAAACGACAAGGCACTTCAAGCCTTAAAAAGTCTCATATCAACTAAACATTCAAAGTATAGAAGATAGATTGTCTATAAAACCTAAGCCAAGCACAACCTTTAATCACGTTGTTCATGGGTTTTATGCTTAAAATTAAGTATAAAACACATAAACTATGATTGATATTCACACAAGTGAAGTTTGAATATTTTGCACGTGGAAACATGTGTGAGTAGTTTTATTAGATTGCTCGGAAACCGAATTTGATTGATCAATCCGGAGCATGATTATTCTTTAGTGAATGGTCATTCTTTAGTGAAAAAATAAAGTGCCAATTCTTTTGGACCGGACCGGAACCAATGATCTGGTCCGGTTCTTGATCCTAAGACCAATGGTCCGGTCCACAGTTCCCAAAATTGGGAACCGATTCTCCTGGTCCGGTTCTCGGTTCCACCTTGGAATCGGACCGAACCGGGAACCGATCACCCTTAGGATTTATGATGAGAAAAAGATTCATATAGAAAAGTAATAGACATGAAGAGCGCTGCAACTATTGAATTGACACCTCACAGCAATCCATATATTTTGCATTCCAATAAAATGGCGTATTACTCATTTGTGCGCATGCCCAATCAAATAATTTATAATCATTGCTTTTAGCAGCATAAGTAATTGGAGTTAATTTCTTCTATGTTGTGGAACTTCATTGCCATTGAAAAATGCCGGGATTTCTAGATGAATGAATTAGGGTATTAGTACATCCGACATATCATCTAATGTGAATATTTGTCATCTAAAGGAAGAAATATGAAATGAATTGATAGTAAACTATGAGATTTTGTTATTTCTTCCCTTTCTAATGAAGAAACTAATAGTAAATTTCCCCCTGTTAGCGCCAACTTTTACCAAATACCTATCGTTGTCATGGCGGCAATTAATTCTACGTGAAAGGGGAAGAGACAAAATCATGATCTGGGTTGTCCTGCATGACCTTTTACTCTTTAGTATGGTTATTAGTGCAGGCTGTTGCCAATGTATTTTTAGAAATATGTTCACAGATTTGGAACACAATTTGATTTGATCCCTCAGCTTTAGGGTTATTGAACGTTAAATTCCGAACTTTAAAAGGTTTCATTTTCTTACACTTGTTAATGCCGTGAACTTCTTCCGCTATCATATGTTGTGCACGTGCATTTTGAGTGCAAAGTGTAATTTTTTTCTTTTATTTTGTATCGAATGATCCTTGTTGGTATCAATTCCAACAAAAATTATATATTTTCCATTTAAATATATTTGGTTATGAAAAAACCAGATATATTAGAACGGATACCACAAAAGTAAATTGAAGACAAAAATATTAGCTATTGGATTAAGATGTCACCATATTTTTCAACCATCTAGGCTCTATTTTTTTTTATGGAAATATATTATTTGAAAAAAAATTTCTTAAAAATGATTGCTTATATCGTTTAAAATAATTAATCAATGAAATCGATTTTTATTATCGACAACAATTTATGCCTAAGTATTTTCATGGACAATAAAAATAATTTCTATTTATTCATTTTCATAATTGTTATAAGTGATCATTGTTAAAAATTAAAAAAAAAATGGTTTTCCAAACCATTCATTTTCTGCAAAACAAAGGGTACCTTAATGTCAATGCATGATTTTATTTGTTATTACAACTAAACAGATACTTTACTAATCTAATGTGCTTTAGAAAAACTTATAAACTAGGAAATTTTTAGAAAAATGAAAAAAAAAATTGTGATAGGCACTTATGGACCACCAAGTTTGAAAGAGTGAGTGAGACAGACAGAGATGACTTCGCAATGCCATATGTTTCCATGCTCATAAACTTTTCTTCGTAAAAAGGCTAGACTCGGAAGTAAATAAAGTCCCACAAGTTTTTACTTCTTCAAGTCGGAGGAGTAAACCAAAGATGATCACAGTTAAAAGCATTGACATGTCCAGAGTAACGAGGTATTTGTCAAGGCGACACATAGAAACCCTAGATTAGTGCTTTAAAATTTTGAAGCAAGTTATCGATAACCCCAGTTAGCAATAGTTATGGAACAAGTTATCTAGTTACCATCCACCAGGACACAGATCAGAAGCTTGACTTTCACGAGATGACGACCATTCGACCGAACGGAACAGAAGACAAAGTTTCCCCTTCTTTATTATTTATTCCTGTGGAAGATTGAGCTGAGAAGGTGAGCTAACAAAGAACCAATGAGGAATGTTCTGTTTATTCGTAACCATACCCACAGGCCAGTCACCAACTTATAATCACAACCCTAAATTTTAATATAACTATCTCTTGCTATATAAACTGTCATCTCCTTCCTCCATTTACTTCAACACAATCAGTAATCCATTCCTCTCAGCTCATTGGCTTCAAGTTCTTGAGCCTATCATAGCACAATATCCTGACTCCATATACCAATATGGCTTCTTTCTCAAAAAGCTTTGTACTCTTCATCACTCTAATTTTCTCAACCATCAATATGAGCTTGGAAGCTCGTCATCTTCTGCAAACAACTATGCCATCCATACCGTCTCTTCCCACAATACCAACTCTACCAAACCCGACGTCACTTCCGCCACTACCAGCCATGCCAACATTGCCTAAGGTTGCCGTGCCACCAATGCCTGCCATCCCTACGACCCTGCCTCAGCCCACACTGCCGACGCTGCCCACCACACAACCAGCCCTGCCCAAGACTACTCTGCCACCACTTCCAAGCTTGCCAACCATGCCGACCACCTTGCCGCCAATGCCAAGCATCCCTACTTCTCTCCCTAAAATCCCTTCTATTCCTTTCCTTACTCCTCCTCCAGCCACCAGCCCTTGAAGATTTTAGTACCATACGAGGTTACACGAGAGTATTTTTGATATGTTCGAGTACGTCCTTTTGTTGGTAGCATTGTTCGAATACACGTGTATTGTGTTAATCATGTCTTTTCGGATTCTAGGGGTCATTTATATTGTTTTCCAGAGAGGTCTTTGGGTGTGAATTAAAAGTCTTTTCCATTGCCAGGTACCTTTGTATTTATGATATATATGTATTGATCAGTGACTAGACTTCCATTTTATTATGTTTTTTCCATCGCTTCCATTCTCATTGTTACGCGCGGTACAATCAATTGGATTTATGAGGATGAAAAGATTCATATGGAAAAGCAACTAAACAAAAAAGTGCTACATCTATACTAAATTGACATCGTTCCTCAACCTCTATCTTCCACATTCACATAAATTGGCGTATTACTCGCATTCGTTTGTGCCCTATCAAACATTTTATGATAGTTGCTTTTAACTAGATAATTAAATGGGGTTAATTTCTTTTCTAATTGGAATTCCATTACCGTTAGCAGCATTTTTATGGAGTTAAAAGATGGATACGATTTGTTAGAATTTATTGAGAGCAGTATGCCTTCTCCCCGTTTGATTTTTTTTTTTTTTTTTTAGTGGGTTGATTCGTTAAAGATCTCCGAAATGTCATTCCACATCATCTCGAATTTGCAGTACACAAATTTCGGGCATGGATCCTCTATCCGGTATGGAATGGAGCCCTTTCTGTAATTCAACAAATTGTGAATTTATAAAATTGAGGTTTTGATCAACGGCAACTGAAATCTATCGAGACACAAGTATCATATGGATTAGGGGATCTTCCGCCCAGATTTTGATGGCAAGTCTGGTTGGGGTGAAGACATCATTTGTTCTTCGACTTTTTCTAATTGCTTAAGGAGAACACTAAGGATTTTTCATGTGAAATTGAGTCCTCGCACAATATTTTTGGTTTACGGAGGTCATTCTACCAAATAAACTAAGGAAAATGTTCTGCAATGCTTGCATAAAACGTAGTAATTATATACTCAAAATATTGAAAAAGTGAGGAAAAAAGAAACTTTAATGAAATGTCACTGACATATGTAAAAGGAAAGGCTAAGCCACGGCCCGGTCACTGCTTCGCCCTCACCGCAAGAACCCTAGGTGAGGGTGTCATTGCCTCCTCGGCCATGAGCAATGTTGCCTAGAGCTGGCAAGGGCATCACAATCTCACCAACCGTGGGTGAGGTCACAAGAACCTTTGCTCACTCTAGGCGGCCTTCCCTAGGGCCTTCGACTGGTGAGGGTCGACCCTCACCGGCCCTAAAAAACAAAAACAAAAAAAGCCAAAAAATAAAAATAAGCAAATAAAAATAAAAACAAAAAATTCAAAAATAAAAAATTCAATGTAGGATGATTTGCCGAAATTGGCACTCAAGTAATCAATTTGACTTCAATGTTACACTTAATTGAGTGAAAAAAAAAAATTAGCACTCAAATGAGCATTGTATAAAAGTTTTGGCATCCTAGTGTTATTATCCCTATTTTTTTTCTTAATCTCGTATTCAACGTTTTTTTATCTTTTGTTTTGTTAGCTTTTCTTATATTTGTTAGTTTTCTAGAATAAAACAATTGAAATTTATTCTCCTTTAATATATTCTTACCTTTACAAAAAAAAAAACAATTGAAATTTATTTTTGTGGCTCAACATATTTCCAAATGTATTTTAAATATTGCCTATGTAAATTAGCGAAGAATTTTATACAAAGGTAATAAGGAAATTTCCACTTTACTTCTCGAAAGAAAGTGCAAGTTCAAAGGGGTAAAATGCGACTTTTTTAGGTTTAGGGTTTAATGTGCATCAAAACTAAAGTTGAGGGGAGTAAAATGAAAATTTCCCATATATTTATCATTGTTCCCATATGACGAATGACGTCAAACTTGTTAGACTTATGCAGTTGCATTGTCACATGTTTCAATAAAACATACGACTACGTCGTAGTCCAGAAGCAAGTTGGCAATCTCTCTAGTCCGTGGTGGTTATGAAACAAGCTATTGGTTACCGTCCACAAAGACAGATCCGAAGCTTCATTTCATGAAAGCACGCCATCTATCAGGACAAGAACAGCAGAGTTGACCTTTTTGTTTCCTTTTTCCCGGTGGAAGATTGAGCTGCGGAGGTGAGCTAACAAAGAACCAATGAAGAGATGTTCTGTGTTTCTTTCCTAACCATACCCAAAGGCCAGTCACCAACTTATTATCACAGCCAAAAATTTTATATGACCATCTCTTGTTATATAAACTCCCATATCCTTCCTCCATTTACTCGGACATAATCAGCAATCCATTCCTCTCCGCTCAGCATTTCGAGTCCTTGAGCCTATCACAACACAATATCCTGACTCCATATACCAATATGGCATTTTCCTCTAAGAGCTTGATTCTGTTCATCGCCCTAATTCTCTCAACCATCAACATGAGTTTTGGAGCTCGTCATCTGTTGCAAACAACTATGCCATCTATTCCATCTCTTCCCACCATACCAACTTTACCAACATCGCTGCCTCCATTGCCGGCCATGCCAACATTGCCAAAGGTCGCCATGCCACCAATGCCTGCCATCCCAACGACTCTGCCTCAGCCCACATTGCCAACGCTGCCCACCACACAACCAGCACTGCCCAAGACTACTTTGCCACCACTTCCGAGCTTGCCAACCATGCCCGCCACCTTGCCTCCGATGCCTAGCATCCCTACTTCTCTCCCTAAAATCCCTTCTATTCCTTTTCTTGCTCCTCCTCCAGCCACCAGCACCTGAAGATTTTAGTGCCATACGAGGTCACCTGAGAGTATTTACGATTTGTTGGAGTGCCTCCTTTTCTTTGTAGAATTGTTCGAATACAGAGTCTTGTGTTACGATGTCTTCTGGGATTCAATGTATCATTCATGTTTCTTTTTATATATCATTCATATCTATGTATTGATCAGTGACTTGGCTCAAATTATTGTATTCTTTCCATCGCTTCCAACTCAATGTTTCGTGCAATACAATCAACTGAATTTATGATGAGAAAAAGATTCAAATAGAAAAGCAACTAAAATGAAAAGCACTACAATTATATTCAATCAAATATATTTTACATGCCAACAAAATGGCGTATTACTCGTGCTTGTGCATGCCCAATCAAATAATTTATAATCATTGCTTTTAGCAACATAAGTAATTGGTGTTAATTTCTTCTACGTTGTGGAACTCCATTGCTGTTGAAAAATGCTGGGATTTCTAGATGAATGTATTAGGGTATCAGTACATCCGACAAATCATCTAAATGTGAAAATTTGTCATCTAAAGGAAGAAATATGAAATGAATTGATTGCAAACCAAGAGACTTCGTTTTCTTTTTCTTTTTTTTTTTTGGTGACCGAGGAACCGTTAGAGCCCCCTTTTGTTTACGCTAGTTGGATTCACACAACCCACCAGTGCCCAATGACACCAGCGAGCCTCGCCGCAAGCCACTATTTAAACGTAAATCTCGAGGGAGGCTAGCCCAGGACCTCAACACTAGGACTCCTCACTTAAGACACTTCAGCAACGAGAGAGTTCGAATTCTTGATCTCGGCGATGAGGGAGAGAACACACACCAATTGCGCTACCCGTGATTGGGTACAAGATTTTGTTATTTCTTCCCTTTTTAAGGAAGAAACTAAGAGAAAATCCACCACCCCCCCCCCCCCCCGGGTTAGTGCCAACTTTTACCAAATACCTATCGTTGTCATGGCAGCAATTAATTATACGTGAAAGGGGAAGAAGACAAAATCGTGATCTGGGTTGTCCTGCTTGACCTTTTGCTCTTTTGTAATTTTGTTCTTTAATTTTGTATCGAATGGTCCTTGTTGGTATATATATATATTCAACAACCCTGAACTTGCCATGTAAATATATTTGGTTATGAAAAAACCAGATATATTAGAACGGATACCACAAAAAGTAAATTGAAGACAAAAATATTAGCTATTGGATTAAAATGTCACCTTTTCAAACATTTAGGCTCTACTTTTTTTTTTTACAGAAATAAATTATTTGAAAAATATTTTCTTAAAAATAATCGCTTACATTGATTGAAATAATTAATCAATGAAATATATTTTTATTATCAACAAAAATTTATGACTAAGTATTTTCATGGATAATAAATAATTTCTATTTATTAATTTTCATAATTGTTATAAGTGATCATTTTTAAAATAAAAGAAAATGATTTTCTAAATCATTAATTTTCTGCAAAACAAAGGGTATCTTAATGTCAATGCATGATTTTACTTGTTATTACAACTAAAAATATACTTTACTAATCTAATGTGCTTTAGAAAAACTTTATAAACTAGGAAATTTTTAGAAAATGAAAAAAATATTTGTGATAGGCACTTATAGACCTCCAAGTTTGAGAGAGACAGAGAGACAGAGGCAAAGATGACTTCGCAATGCCATATGTTTCCATGATCATAAACTTTTCTTCGTAAAAAGGCTAGACTCGGATGTAAATAAAGTCCCACATATTTTTACTTCAAGTCCGAGGACTAAACCAAAGACGATCACAGTTAAAAGCATTGACATGTCCGGAGTAACGAGGTATTTGTCAAGGCGACACATAGAAACCCTAGATTAGTACGTTAAAATCCTGAAGCAAGTTATTGATAACCCTAGTTAGCAATAGTTATGGAACAAGTTATCTAGGTACCATCCACAAGGACACAGATCAGAAGCTTGACTTTCATGAGATGATGACTATTCGACCGAACGGAACAGAACACAAAGTTTGACCCCTTCTTTATTATTTATTCCTGTGGAAGATTGAGCTGAGAAGGTGAGCTAACAAAGAACCAATGAGGAATGTTCTGTTTATTCCTAACCATACCCACAGGCCAGTCACCAACTTATAATCACAACCCTAAATTTTTATATTACTATCTCTTGCTATATAAACTGCCATTTCCTTCCTCCATTTACTCCTCCAACACAATCAGCAATCCATTCCTCTCAGCTCATTGCCTTCAAGTCCTTGAGCCTATCACAGCACAATATCCTGACTCCATATACCAATATGGCATTTTCCTCTAAGAACTTGATTCTCTTCATCGCCCTAATTTTCTCAACCATAAAGATGAGTTTTGGAGCTCGTCATCTGTTGCAAACAACTATGCCATCTATTCCATCTTTTCCCACCATACCAACTTTACCAACATCACTGCCTCCATTGCCAGCCATGCCAACATTGCCGAAGGTCGCTGTGCCACCAATGCCTGCCATCCCCACGACTCTGCCTCAACCCACACTGCCAACGCTGCCCACAACACAACCAACATTGCCCAAGACTACTCTGCCGCCGCTTCCAAGCTTGCCAACCATGCCGACCACCTTGCCACCGATGCCAAGCATCCCTACTTCGCTTCCTAAGATTCCCTCTATTCCTTTCCTCACTCCACCTCCAGCCACCAGCCCTTGAATTTATTAGCATCACGTGAGGTCCCCTGAGATTATTTTAAAATTGTTGGCGTACCCCCTTTTGTTTGTAAGATTGGTCGCATATATATGTGTCGTCATGAGATGTCTTCTCTGGATTCTATTCATCATTCACATTGTTTTCTAGTGAGCTCTTTTAGTGCGAGTGATTGTTATCTAATATCTTGTATCTATCACTATGATATCTATTGATCAGTGACTTGGCTATTATTCTTGTTATGTCATTTCCACTGTTTCCAAGCTTGTTACTAATAATTACATGCCGTCAGTATAAAAAAGACTATCTTCCGCGTACGACGTTATCTACCTTTTCCCCCGTTGTTGGCCACGAAAATAATCCACGTTAAAAGGCGTAAAATCGATGCTCGACGTAAAGGGGCAACCTTTTTGACGAAAATTCCGTGGATTTTTGTAGCTTTGGCACCAGAAAATTTCGTGGCGAAATGATATTAGGCAAGGAAAAATTCATGACTGAAGCGTCAAATTTCGTACCAGTTGAATTATATTTGCCCACAAAACATTTCTTGGCAACGACGTCCCGGGAAAAACCTGTACTTTTAATGATGAAATTTTCGTAGTTGAAATTTTGTGGCAACAATCGCATTTCCTTATTAAAAGTCCATATGCTTTTAGTCACGAGAAAAATCGTCGCATCAGTCTAATAAACTTTTCGTGGCCAAAAGCATGTGAATTTACTTTGAATTTTCCAACATAAAAATTTCATCCCTAAATTCATTTGTACATCACTTTTTGCCTGATTAGAAAGGTGCAAATTTGCTTGTTACTAAAAGTCCTTTGCAAATTTTGAGTTTATACCATTTACAAATCTAGGTACTGTTAATTGTTATTTTTGCAGTTGTTTACGCATATCATGACTTAAACCCAATGCGCGGATATAAGGTTAACTCTAGATTCATAATATAGCAATACATGACATAGTGGTCTAACCTCCTCAATGATATACAAATAAAAAAGAAAAAACCAACGTCATATCAATACCTAAAGGTGGACCAACCTCCAGGATGATCAACAGAAAAAGAAAAATCATCTTGCCACGTCAGATTTAGGATGACTCATTCAGAAAACGACGCATGTCAACATTGGGCCCACATATCAGAGATTTTGAAATTCTCTCTATTACTCTCTCGTTCTAACAAGCAGGCCCAACGTTGACATCTGTCGCTTTTTGAATGATTTATCTTAAGTCCGTTGTACCTAATATTTTATCGCAGAGCCTCCCTCTCCAACAGATGGTCCACCGGGGATGTCCAGAGGGCGCAGATCGTGAATCATTCTGTACTCGTAACGATCTAGGCACCATAGAAGCAGGAGACTAGTTTGTCCTTCACAATGTCAAGCAGCAAAGACATCACCTTCATCTCATCCATTGCCAAGAATATATCGTTAAGAACGCATTTGATAACGTTTCTGTTCTGAAAAATAATTTTTGAACAGAAATAATTTTTTTTATTTCTATTCTAGAGAACAATTTCTAAGTATAAGAATACGTTTGGTAACTACAAACAAATTTCTATTACAAAAATAGAAACACATTTAGTAAACTTGTATAATTTTTTTTGTTTCTTTTAATTTTTTAATATTTTTATTATATTTTTTTCTTTTTTCTTTTTCCTTTTTCTTTTTCTCTTCGGCCGGTTGCCGGCCATGGCGGTAGCTGACAATCGGCTGGGCGACGTCCAGCAAGCTCACCGTGGCTCAGACTCTTCAGGGGCCGGCAATGCTCCGGCGAGGTGATGGCCCTCGTCTAACCGGTCGCCGACACCATCCATGGCTAAGGCTGGTGATCGGCAAAAGGAAGAATAAGAAAAAAAAATATGAAAATAAAATGAGAAGAAAAAAAGTGTTATAAGAACAAGAAATAATTTTTTTCTACTTCTTATTTCTGTTTCAAATCTGTTATTGGGAAAAAAAAATTAGTGTTTTGTTCTCAAGAACAAAAATGTAAACAAACGCACCCGAAACAAAAGAACAAAACTTGTGTTCAGGAAACAGAAACAAAAATTTGCCAAACATGGCCTAAGCTGCTCCTCTAACATCTTCTCTCTCGGGGTGTGGCCATGCTACCCGGAACATCCAGCCGAAGTGCGAACTGTAGACTTTTTTGGAAGCTCAACAGCATACCAGGCCTCGCGAGGATATCCAGACTCAGCCGGCACACGGCCTCCATGATCTCTTCTTCTCGAAACCACGGTCCCTACCTCCGGCCTCTAGAGTCAAAGGCGAAATAGTTTTTGTGTGTATTTCTAACATCTTCTCTTGGTCAAACGATCAAAGTTAGGAAAAAAGAGAGCATCAAATACTGCATTAAGAGAATTGATCGAGGATATTACACGTCTTCGATTCTGCCTTGTTCGCTCATCAACCCACTCCCCATTACTTTCACCTAAATCTGGTTTCTTCAACTACTGTTTTTCCGATTGAATTTTTCACCATTTACTATTTTCTCCATACCATGCATAATTTCCCAATCATAAAAGCGCGAAAGAATAAAATATGCTCAAAATCATTATATAAGCTTTAGCAATTCAAGAGAAACGCCAAAATAATAGTGTAGACACATTTTAAGGGCTATGCAGAAAAGAAAAGGGTTATTAACGTATGTGAAAGTACATCGAAGAAGGAGGAGATGATTAATCCTATTATTAGCTTAATTCAATTACATTAGTGAAGCTTAAATTCATAGTTTGACTATGCTTACTCTAGATTTTTTTTAGCATTCAATGTTGCTTAAATATTGACTCTATTATTATTAACATTTGAAAATAACATAAAGAAGGATGACATGTAAATAATTGATAAGGTTATTGGGCGACGTGCATGGCAAGCACGGAGCTACAGAGAAGTGCCACGCGACAATGAGCACAGGAGCAAACACTCTTTCAACTCTGATTTTAACTAGGTACAATAGGTACAACCTTACGAAGACTAACTTGTTTGGTAACAGTAAACGCCAATCTCAAAGGAGGTAAGACCGGAACTTTTTTTTTTTTTTTGGCGGAATGCTTGTGTCCAGTTTTTATCCTTTTTATAATTTGAGCCACTAAAAGAAAAAGGGAAAGAAAGCAGAGTACCTAAAGGCTAAAGCCCATCGTTCTTGTTAAAATCATGTCTCGAGTTTTCGCTGGAAAAAAGGAAATATAAAATAAAATATATTTAAGGAAAATTTCTTCTTGCGGAAACTTGCGGAATCCGAATTGAAGAAGAAGAGTGAAGCCTCTGGACGTGGATGATTAAAGTGGGCCCAGGTCTCTTGTTAATTCCTCTGCCGAATTCTATTTGGATTTGAACTCTGCACTCGATTCCTTCTGCACGCATAAGAGAAGGTGGGGCCCAATGACTTTTGGGGCACACACCCACACCCACGCATATAAAAGGGAAAGGTTTTACGTTCGTGCGCTGGCCTGCCAAAAGAAAACCTATGAAGCCGCCGAAGGATCCAAGAGAAGTCGCACGCCGTGAAAGAGAGGAGTTGCATAAGAGAGCTTAGGAATCTTTTCTTTTGGCGTATGACTTAAACGCGGTAATTTGTGCCGTGAGTTTATTCCCAATTAAGTTGTTATTTATACACTTGGAGTTTGGGATTAAATCTAGGTGCGGGAAACACTTGAGCGATTGAGCGATTATAAACTCTGATTCTCTGATTATAGTGGATTATTTGCTGCTGGCTCTCCCCGTGGACGTAGGTACCGATACTCGGACCGAACCACGTAAATTTCTAGTGTCCTGATTTTTCTCGTTTATTTCTCTGGTGATTTCACGTTGACGTAATTTGCAAGATCCTATCGTTTCCGCTTATTATATCCCAACAATTGATATCAGAGCTTTGTGGGGTTGGATTTCTTGATTGTGATTTGGGGCTTTTGCTTGTCTGATTATTATCTGGAAATTCTGTTATTGTAATTATGTCTGAGAGAAAATCTGAGATTGAGAAGTTTGATGGGAGAAATAACTTTGTGTTATGGAGCATCAAGATGCGGGCTTTATTGACAACACAAGGTTTGGCCAAGGCACTGGATGGTGAGGATGAGTTGCCGATTATAATGAAAGCCTCAGAGAGGGTAGAGCTTATGCAAAAAGCAAAGAGCATAATCCTGTTAAATTTGTCAGATGAGGTCTTACTAGAGGTTATTGAGGAGGAGGATGCCGCAGCATTATGGGCAAAACTTCAAGCACTCTATGTGAAGAAAGGTTTGAACAATCGCTTGTATATGCTGAAGAAGATGTTTCAGTTTAGATATACTGAAGGTACGTCTATCAGAACCCACCTAGATGAATTTAATAAACTCATGTTGGATCTGAAGAACGTCGGTAAGATACTTGATGATGAAGAGCAGGGCATGATGTTGTTAGCCTCTTTACCAGAGTCATGGGAGCACTTTACTGATTCGTTGTTGCAGGGCCGTACTACGATTACCTCAGAAGAGGTAAAGTCCGCCTTATTCTCTAAAGAGTGGCAGAGAAAGTTGCGAGATGACGGTCTGGCGAAAGGGGCAGCGCAAGCACTGACGATTCGAGGTAGAGAACAACATCGAGAGCCTAGTAGCAGCAGAGGTAAAAGCATATCAAAATCACGCAATAGAAAGTCCAAGGGATGCGTGAAGTGCTTTGAGTATCACGAGGAGGGGCACATCAGGAGAGATTGTCCAAAGCGGAGAAATAAAGTTGATAAGCAGAATGCTACAACCAGTGTGGCAAATGTTGCTGAGGAGAGCAATAGGGATGCAGAAGCTGTCTTATGTGTGACTGCTACTTCGTCAGGAGACGAATGGGTGCTAGATTCGGGGTGTTCTTATCATATGACGCCTCATAAGAACTGGTTTACTACTTACCAAGCTGCAGATGGTGGTAGGGTTCTTTTGGGGAATAATGCAGTCTATAAGGCTGTGGGGTTAGGGACAATTCGGATCCGGATGCACGATGGGGTGGTTCGCACATGACAGATATGAGGCATGTACCGGAGCTCAAGAAGAACCTTATTTCTCTGGGGACACTCGATGACATCGGGTGCAGGTACACCACTGAAGGTGGAGTACTGAAGGTCTCTCGAGGTACTATGACAGTGATGAAAGGGAAGAAAGTGAATACTCTCTATCATCTACCGGGAGAGACCGTGACTGGAAGTGCTGCTGTTTCATCAGGTGAGTCAGACTCTAACTTGACTTAGTTATGGCATATGCGTTTGGGGCACATGAGTGAGGCAGGTATGACGATGCTGAGTGAAAGGGGGTTGTTGAGTGGTCAGAAAACAGGGAAGCTGGACTTATGTGAGCACTGCATCTATGGGAAGCAGCACAGAGTTAAGTTTACTACAGCTATTCATTCGACCAAACGACCTGTTGAATATATTCATTCAGACGTCTGGGGCCCGTCTTCAGTTCCTTCGAAAGGAGGTGCCCGATATATGCTGACTTTTATCGACAATTATTCGAGGAATGTATGGGTATATTTTCTGAAGCACAAATATGACGTGTTTGATCGGTTCAAGAAATTTAAGGCATTGATTGAGAAGCAGTTAGATAAGCAGATCAAGTGCCTGAGAACCGATAATGGCATGGAGTTCTGTGGTAAAGATTTTATCGAGTTCTGCGAGAAAGAAGGTATTGTAAGACACCGCACAGTACCTGGGACACCACAGTAGAATGGCGTGGCAGAACGGAAGAACAGAATCTTGCTTGAGCGAGCTCGATGCATGCTTTCGCATGCAGGACTTGGCAAGGAATTTTGGGCTGAAGCAGTGAACATGTCATGTTACCTAGTTAATCGATCTCCATCGTCTGCTATCGAGTGGAAGACTCCTGAGGAAGTATGGTCGGGAAAACCTGTTGATTATTCCGGATTACGTATATTCGGATGTCCTGCGTATGCTCATGCGAGTGATGGTAAGCTTGAGCCGAGGGCAAAGAAATGCATATTTCTGGGTTATGCACAAGGGGTGAAAGGCTACCGGCTGTGGTGCACCGATCCCAAATCACCCGGTTTTCTAATCAGCAGAGATGTGATCTTCGACGAGACTGCAATGCTTCAACAGAGGAGTTCTGAGACACAACCAGCAGAGAAGACAGATCATGGTGTCATAAATGAGGTGGAGCCTCAGGTGGAGACTCCGAAGACCTCGAAGGTAACAGAGGTTGAGACTGCAGATGAAGCCGCAGTTCCTGAAGTCGGTGATAGTGAACAACCAGCAAAGCCGCAGCAGACTATAGCCGCAGATAGAGAGAGAAGGCAAATTAAACCACCGGTACGTTATGGTTATACAGATATTGCTTATGCATTGACTGTAGGTGATGAGGTGGAGACAGATGAGCCTTCGTCTTACTCTGAGGCGATGGCTAGTTCGGAGTCGTCGCAGTGGCTAGGGGCTACGAGTGAAGAGATGGAATCTCTCCATCGAAATCAGACATGGGAGCTGGTCAAAGTACCAAAGAGCCAAAAGATTGTTGGAAGTAAATGGGTCTTCAAACGGAAAGAGGGCATTCCTAGTGTCGAGGCAGTGAGGTATAAGGCGAGACTTGTGGCGAAGGGATATACACAGCGTGAGGGCATTAACTACAATGAGGTGTTCTCTCCTGTGGTAAGACATACTTCTATTCGTGTTTTACTTGCCTTAGTTGCTTCGCAGGATCTCGAATTAGAGCAGCTAGATGTGAAAACTGCGTTTCTTCACGGTGAGTTGGAGGAGCAGATTTACATGAGGCAACCAGAGGGATTTGCTATTCCAGGTATGGAAGATCATGTTTGCTTGTTAAAGAAATCTTTGTATGGGCTGAAACAATCTCCTAGACAGTGGTATAAACGTTTTGATACTTTCATGGCTAGTCAAGATTATTCAAAAAGTCAGATGGACAGCTGCGTTTACTTTAGGAGATTGGAGAATGGTTCTTTGATTTATCTACTTTTATATGTTGATGATATGCTGATAGCAGCTAAGAATATGTCTGATATTGATGTGCTAAAGAGGCAGTTAAATGCTGAATTTGAGATGAAAGATTTAGGTGCAGCAAAGAAAATTTTGGGTATGGAGATTTTGCGTGACAGAACTGCAAGAGTTTTACGTCTGTCTCAAAAGAAATACATTGAGAAAATTGTGACACGTTTTAACATGTAGTCGGCGAAATCTGTAAGTACACCTTTAGCGAAGCACTTTAAACTTTCAGAAAAATTATCACCGCAGACTGAGGAGGAGGAGGAGCATATGTCTCGTGTTCCTTATTCTAGTGTTGTGAGTAGTATTATGTATGCTATGGTGTGCACTAGGCCTGATATTTCACAAGCTGTGAGCGTGGTTAGTCGTTATATGAAGCGTCCTGGTAAAGCTCATTGGGAAGCTGTGAAGTGGATCCTCAGATATTTGAAGGGGACAACAGACGTGGGTATAGTATATCGGAGGGACAGCAATGGCAGTGAGACCACTAGTTTTGTGGATTCGGATCACGCCGGTGACTTGGATGATTGCAGGTCTTTAGCAGGGTACGTGTTTACGCTAGCAGGTGGTGCAGTTAGTTGGAAAGCATCCTTACAGGATCACATTGCCTTGCCTTCGACTGAGGCAGAGTACATGGCACTAACCTTTGTAGCGAAAGAGGCGATATGGTTACAAAGTTTGCTCTTGGACTTTAGGTTAGAACAGAAAAGTGTGGATATACACTGTGATAACCAAGGTGCGATATATTTGGCGTATAATCCAGTTTATCACAAGCGAACGAAGCATATCAACGTCAGGTACCACTTCATCCGAGATGTCTTAGCTAAGGGTATTGTTATTGTTAAAAGGATTGCTACAGCAGATAACCCGACAGACATGATGACTAAGTTTGTTCCTGTGACGAAGCTCAAGCTCTGCTTGAGCTTTATTGGCGTCTGTGGAGAGTGAGCGCCCGTCGGGGCGTTGGGAGAGCAGCATGGATGATGAGCACTATAACTTGGTTTCAAAACATTGAGCCAAGGTGGAGAATTGTTAAAATCATGTCTCGAGTTTTCGCTGGAAAAGAGGAAATATAAAATAAAATATATTTAAGGAAAATTTCTTCTTGCGGAAACTTGCGGAATCCGAATTGAAGAAGAAGAGTGAAGCCTCTGGACGTGGATGATTAAAGTGGGCCCAGGTCTCTTGTTAATTCCTCTGCCGAATTCTATTTGGATTTGAAATCTGCACTCGATTCCTTCTGCACGCATAAGAGAAGGTGGGGCCCAAAAGTCAAGCTTTGACTTTTAGGGCACACACCCACACCCACGCATATAAAAGGGAAAGGTTTTACGTTCGTGCGTTGGCCTGCCAAAAGAAAACCTATGAAGCCGCCGAAGGATCCAAGAGAAGTCGCACGCCGTGAAAGAGAGGAGCTGCATAAGAGAGCTTAGGAATCTTTTCTTTTGGCGTATGACTTGAACGCGGTAATTTGTGCCGTGAGTTTATTCCCAATTAAGTTGTTATTTATACACTTGGGGTTTAAGATTAAATCTAGGTGCGGGAAACACTTGAGCGATTGAGCGATTGTAAACTCTGATTCTCCGATTATAGTGGATTATTTGCTGCTGGCTCTCTCCGTGGACGTAGGTACCGATACTCGGACCAAACCACGTAAATTTCTGGTGTCCTGATTTTTCTCGTTTATTTCTCTGGTGATTTCGCGTTGACGTAATTTGCAAGATCCTGTCGTTTCCGCTTATTATATCCCAACAGTTCTAACAGTAGACCATCTAATAAATTGAGTCCGAAGTTTGGAGAGAAAAGTCAAGGCAACACGAGGACACCTGGATTAATATGTTAACATCAAGAAGCAAGTTATACACTCAACCCAGATAATGGTATGTTATGAAGCAAGTTGTTTAGTTGCCTCTCCCAAAGACATAGATGCGAAGCTTGACGACATGAAAGCATGGCCATGTGGCAGAACAAGAACGACAGATTTGACCATTTCTTGCTTTTTTTCCGGGTGGAAGATTGAGCTGAGGAGGTGAGCTAACTAAGCGCCAATAAGATGACGTTCTAGTCTTTTCCTACCCATAACCGAAGGTCGGTCACCAACTTATTACAACCCATAATTTTATCTAACTGCGTCTTGCTATATAAACTCCCATCCCCTTCCTCCATCATAGACACATTTAGCAATCCATTCCAGTCAGCTCCTTCATTTCAAGTCCTTTAACCTACCTACATAAAATCCACGTTCCATTTACTGGCATGGCTTCTTCCTCAAAGAGCTTTGTTCTCATCGTCGCCCTAATTTTCTCAATCATCAATATGAGCTTTGGAGCTCGCCATCTGCTTCAAACAACTATGCCATCGATACCGTCTCTTCCCACCATACCAACTTTACCGACGTCTTTGCCTCCACTGCCGGCCATGCCGACATTGCCAAAGGTTGCTGTGCCACCAATGCCTGCCATCCCAACAACCCTGCCTCAGCCCACACTGCCGACGCTGCCCTCCACTCAACCAACGCTGCCCAAGACTACTCTGCCGCCGCTCCCAAGCTTGCCAACCATGCCGACCACCTTGCCACCGATGCCAAGCATCCCTACTTCGCTTCCTAAGATTCCCTCTATTCCTTTCCTGACCCCACCTCCAGCCACCAGCCCTTGAAGATTATAGCATGATGTCAGGTCACTTCAGAGTATTTTTCAATTGTTGGCGTCCCCCCTTATGTCTGTAAGATTGTTCGAGTATACGTGTGTGGTTTCATGAGATGTATTTTGGGATTCTATTTATCATTCACATTGTTTCCTAGTGAGTTCTTTTGCTCCGATTAAATGCTTTTCCAGTACGTTGTATCAACCTATTATGATATGTATTGATCAGTGATTCTGGTTCCCATTCATTTTATGTCAATTTCCACCGCTTCCAAAGCTCGTCAGCAGTTATAATGTACACCGTCAGTATAAAAAAGTGTATTCCACGTACAGCTTTAGCCACCTTCTTTCCACCTTACAAGTAAATTGACCTTTGGCCCCGACATAATCTCATGGCTAAAGTCTGGAATTTCGTGAAAGAAGTCGTGGCTAAATGCCTATGGCGGTGGACCTTGGAGACGAAATCGGATAATTTCATAGCCTTAAATATACTTTTCCTCACAACAATATTTCACGGCAAAGGCGCAAAAAGATCCTCGATAGGGACGACTTCTACCTGTGGCTAAAGGTCAACCTTTAGCGACGAAAATTTCATGGATTGTTGTAGCTTTGGTGGCACAAAATTTGTGGCTAATGACGTAAGCCTAGGGAAAAAAAATTGTGACCGAAGCGTCAAATTTCGAAGCGGTTGAACCATCTTTGTCCGCAAAATATGCCATGGTAAAAATATTATGAGAAAAATCCATAATTTTAGCTAAGAAATTTTCATAGCTGACATCATAAGTTTTTCACTACGAAACAAATCGCCACAAAGACAGCACTTAAAATTCATGTTACCTCGCCTTCGGTCCCTCTTGTCAAACTCAAAATGGTCTTCGCGCGCATCTCTCATATCGTTTCCGGGTCATACAATCAAAGTTAGAAAAAAATTAGAACCATTAAATGCTGCATTAAGAGAATCAATCAAAGATATTACACTTACATAATTCTACCCTGTTCCCCCGGCTACTATTTTTCTAATTGAATTTTCATCATTTACTATTTTCTCCGTATGATTTCCAAATTAAAAAAAAAAAAAGGCACGAAACAACAAAATATGTTCAAATATCATTACAGAAGCTAAGAGAAAATTAAAAAGAAATGCTAAAATAACATTGCAAGCACATGTTAGACTATGAAACAAAGAAAAGGCTACAAACCTATGTAAAAATGTATGAAAGGAGGAGTAGGAAGATGATTAATGCAATATGTACTATCCATTTATAACACATAAAACATAGGGGGTGAGCAACTGGACCAATTCAAATTGAGAAAGCAACCTATGCCAGCCAGCTTGGTTGGTAATTCAAAAACTAGGAATCAATCTTGACCACCTCTATACCTTAAACTTGCCAATTTACTAGGAAACCTGAAACTGGAATTAAACCTTTAGGAATTAGTAAACCTATAACCCTAAATAAGTCTTTTAATCTTTTCTTTATAATAGAAAATATATGTTGAAAGTTTGATATATTATCCTCAATAGAAGAACTGTATTCATGTTTGACACATATATATATATTGCATATATTATAAACTGAAACTGGAAAAAAAAAAAAAAAAAAAAAAAAAAAAAAAAAAAAAAAAAAAGCGGTCCATTCTTGTGTTGACCTTGATTGAGTTCCAAGATCAACATGTTCAGTTCCCAATTCCAAAAACTAATAAGCATCCCTAATGCGTTCAAACCCGCCCTATAACCAATCACCCTTTGAAAACACATCTCTATTACATCATTCATTTAATTCAATTATGTTGAATAAGTTTGAATTAATTGTGTAAACTAAATTTACTCTAGATTTTTTTTAGCATTTGAAGATATTTATATTAGGATTTGAGAATAACATATAAGAATGCAAGATTGTCAATAATCGGCAAGGTTAGTAGATTTCGTGGCAACACAATGCCAAGTGTCATGCCACGTCAAAAGGGTAAAGCAAAAGGGAAGTGCCCCATGATGAGCAAAGAAGCAAACTTTCTCTCAACTCTGGCTTGAACTACATAAATTGGGTATGATCTTGGGAAGATAACTTGTTTGTTGACACTTTACACCAATCTCAAAGGTGATAAGACCGGAACTATTTTTTGGTGGAATGTTGGTGTCTAGTCTTCATTCCTTTTAACGTTTGCGTAACAAAAAGTAAAAAGAGTACCTGAAGGCTAAAGGCCATCCCTTGAACAGAAGGCCATGTGATTGATGAAGTCCAAATTTAGGAGAGATCAGTCAAGGCGACACAAAGAAACCCAGATTGAAATGTTAAAATCAAGAAGCAAGTTAACAACCAACCTAGATAATGATATGTTTCGAAGCAAATTGTTCAGTTACCTTCCCCAAAGACATAGATGTGAAGCTTTGACTTCATGAAAGCATGGCCACTTGTCAGAAAAAGAACAGGCTTGCCGATGGAAGATTGAGCTGAGAAAGTCAGCTACCAAAGAACCTGTAAAGAGATGTTCTGTTTTTCTTTTTCTTTCTTTTTTTCCTAACCATACCCGTAGGCCAGTCACCAACTTGTCATCAGAACCCAAAATTCTATACGACTGTCTCTTGCTATAAAAACTCCCAATCACTTCCTCCATCTACCCAGACACAACTAGCAATCCATTCCTCTCAGCTCATTGATTTCAAGTCCTTGAGCCTATCACAACAAAAGATCTAGACTTCATTTACCGATATGGCTTCTGCCTCAAAGAGCTTTGTTCTCTTCATTACCTTAATTTTATCAATCATCAATATGAGCTTCGGAGCTCGTCATTTGCTGCAAACAACTATGCCATCTATGCCGTCTCTTCCCACAATACCAACACTACCAATACCGACAATGCTGCCGCCATTGCCATCCATGCCCACATTGCCAAAGGTCGCAACGCCGCCTTTGCCTGCCATCCCAACGACCTTACCTCAGCCCACATTGCCGGTACTACCAACCACACAACCAACACTACCCACAACTACTCTGCCGCCACTTCCGAGTTTGCCAACCATGCCGACCACCTTGCCACCGATGCCAAGCATCCCTACTTCTCTCCCTAAGATTCCCTCTATTCCTTTTCTCACTCCACCTCCAGCCACCACCCCTTGAAGATTTTTAGCATCATGTGAGGTCACCAGAGAGTATTCTCAAATTGTTGGCGTCCCCCCTTATATTTGTAAGAACGTTCGTGTATACGTGTGTTGTGTCATTCACATGGTTCCTAGCGAGCTCTTTTGCTTCGAATAAGTGTTTTGCCAGTATCTTGTATCTACCTACTATGATACGTATCGATCGGTGACTCGGCTCCCATTCTTGTGTTATGTCCTTTCCCCTGCTTCCAAGCTTATTCGTAGTTATAACAAACACTGAAAAGTATTAAGAGTTCTCCACGTACGGCTTTATCCGCCCTTTTTCATTGCTAGCACGAGAGCGGACCCTAGAAGAAAATCAACTTTTTGCTACAGTGGAATTGCGTCGCTAGAAGCCTGGAATTTTGTGGCGGAGAAGTCGTGCCTAAAGGCCTTTGGCCGGTAGACCTTGGCGACGAAATCAAGTAATTTTCATGGCAAAGGCGCAAAATAGACATTCAATAGAGACAGAAATTTCTTTTGAAAGGCTAGCCTTTCGGGACCAAACTTTCGTAAGGAATGATATGAGGCCAGGAAAAAATTCATAACCGGCGTCGAATTTTGATCGAATCATCTTGGCTCACGACATATTTCGTGGCGAAGACGTCATGGGAAAAATCCCCACTTTAAGCCACGAAATTTTCAGAGTTGAAATTTCGGGGGGATAATATTTCTTGACTAAAAGTCATTATGTTCTTCTACACATAACAATCGTCGCATCTGACCAACGAAGTTTTCAAGGCTAAAAGTGCATGTGAATTTATTTGTAGGTTTCGACACAAAATTTCGTCCCTAATAGTATTTTTTTGTACATCATTTTTTTTTTTCGTGGCTAAAAGGGTGCAAATTTGATACCAAGTTCGTTGTTAAAAGTCCTTTGCGAATTTTGAATTTATATTTTAGATTTGCAAATCTTGGTATTTTTAATTCTGATTTTCCAGCTATTGATACATTATAAATTAAGAAAATGAGCAAATTTCAAATTAGGTTAATATCACAAAAGAACCCTAAACTATGCCCATCATGATACAAATACCTTGAACTATACATCAATTTTTTTATTTTTTTTTGGTCATAAAAACCCCTAAATTATACCAGTATAACAAATATATCCTACATGGAACTAAAATATAGGGTATATACGTTATATATGTATAAGTTTGGATATTTTCTTAAGACATAAAAAGTTTGGAGAGATCAGTCAAGGCAACACAAAGAATTCTAGATTGACATGTTAAAATCAAGAAACAAGTTAACAAGTATTCTAGATAATGGTCTGTTATGAAGCAAGTTGTTCAGTTACCTTCCACAAAGATTACGCTGAGGTGGTGAGCTAACAAGAAAACCTGTAAAGAGAGATGTTCTGTTTTTCTTCCTAACCATACCCAAAGGCCAGTTACCAACTTATCATAACAACCCTAAATTCTATGTAACTATCTCTTACTATATAAATTCCCATCCCCTTCCTCCATTGCCTCGAACGCAATTAGCAACCCATTCCCCTCAGCTTATCGATTTCAAGCCCTTGAGCCTATCTCAACATAAAACCCATGCTCCATTTTGCGGATATGATTTCTTTGTCAAAGAGCTTTGTTCTCTTCATCGCCCTAATTTTTTCAACCATCAATATGAGTTTCGGGGCTCGTCGTTTGCCGGAAATAACTATGGCAGCTATACTGTCTTTTCCCACAAAACCAACACGATCAATACCGATTACAATGCCGCCTTTCCCGTCCAAGCCCACATTGCCAAAGGTCACCGATCTGCCTATGGCTGCCATCCCAACGACCCTGGCTCAGCCCAGACTGCCGACGCTGCCCACCACACAACCAACACAAATACCAACGACGCTGCCGTCTTTGCCGTCCATGCCCAAATCGCCAAAGGTCACCAAGCTGCCTATGCCTTTCGTCCGAGCGTTCCCGGCTCGGCCCAGAGGCCCCAGACTGCCGACGCCGCCCACCACACAACCAGCGCTCCCTACAACTACTCTGCCACCTCTTTCGAGCTTGCCAACCGTGCCGACCACCTTAGCGTGGATGCCAAGCATCCCTACTTCTCTCTCTAAGATTCTCTCTGCTCCTTTCATTACCACATCTCCAGCCACCAGCCCTAGAAGATTTTAACATCACTTGAGGTCACCTCAGAGTATTTTTAAATTGCTGGCGTCCCCCCTTTTGTCTGTAAGCTTCTTCGCATATATGTTTGTCGTATCATGAAATGCATTTTGGGATTCTTTTTATCATTCACGCTGTTTCCTAGGGAGCTCTTTTGCTGCGATTAAAGGGCTAACCTTTTGCGACGAAAATTTCATAGGGTTTAGCTTTTACAGCACAAATTTTAGTGGCTAATGATATGAGGCCGGGTAAAATATTTGTAATCGAAGTGTCGAATTTCGTAGCGGTCAAATCATCTTGGCTCATAAAATATCTTGTGGCGAAGACGTTGTGAGATAAACCCCTACTTTTCGCCATGCGAAAATTTCGAGGCGACAAAACATTTCGTGATTAGCAATCCATATGTTTTTCACCACAAAAAAAAAAAAAAAATGTCGCATATAACCGACGAAGTTTTCATGACTAAAAGTGAATGAGAATCTATTTGTAGTTTTCAACCCAAAATTTGGTCGTTAATATTATTATAGAGTACATCATTTATTTTTATTTTTTGTGGCTAAAAGGGTACAAATTTGAGACGAAGTTTGTTGCTAAAAGTCCTTTGCAAATTTCGAATTTATATCTTAGGTTGCTATTGCAATTCTGGGTATTTTTATTTCTGTTTTTGCAGCTATTGACACATCATAAATTAAGCAAATGAGCAAATATAAAACTAAAAAATTTATTCATAATCTAGCAATACATGACATAGTAGTCCAGTCTCCTATATGATAAACCAAAAAAACCAAGATCATATCATTACCTAAAGGTGGTCTAACATCCTTGATGATCAATCCAAAAGGGAAAAAAAAAAAATTAAATCACATTATCATATAAATAGCTGTCCAGCCTACTCGACAATCAACCAAAAAGTCAAAAGAGCATCAGCACCTGCAAAAAATAGAATTGCTCAGTCAATAAAATTATAGGAAAATTTCCCAACAAGCACAAAATTTAACATAGATTGTTTATCTCTCCCTATAATTCCTTTAATTCCTTTCCTCACTCCTCCTCCAGCCACCACCCCCTGGAGATTTTAGTACCATATAAGTTTATCTCAGCGTATCTTTAAGTTGTTGGGGTCCGCCCTTTCTTTGTAAAGATTGTCATTTGATGTATTTCGGAATTAATTTTGTCAATCACATTGTTTTGTAGTGAGCTCTTTTGGTGCGAATAAATGTTTTTCCAGTATCTTGTATGTATTGATCGGTGAGTTGGCTTCTATTCATCAACGTCTTTTCCACCTCTTCCAAGCTTGTTAGTAACTATAACACACACTATCAGTATAAAAATGTGTTCTTCCCATACGGCCTTACCCACCTTTTTTTAATTGTTGTCAGTGAATCGGTGCTACAAGAAAATCGACCTTTCACTACGGCGGAATTCTTGGCTAAAAAGCCTGGAATTTCATGGCTAAGGCTTTTTTCCACGAAAATCTTGGTGGCCAAAATGTCATTGCTAAAGGCCCGTGGCAATAGACCTTGGAAATGAAATCGAGTAATTTTGTAGCAAAAAGTGTATATTTCACCACGGATATTTCATGACAAAATGCGTACACGCTCAAAAGCAACAGATTTTATTTCGCGGCTAAGGGGCTAAACTTTTGCAACGAAAATTATGTGGGTTGTTGTCGCTTTGTCGACTTGGCGACTCAAAGTTCGGTGAGTAATGATATGGGGCAAGGAAAGATTTTCTGACCAAAGCGTCGAATTTCATAGCGCTTGAATCATCTTCGCCCAAAATTATTGGAGTCAAAAGTTTAACCTGAAAGATAAGATGAGACACAAAAATGCGAAACTCATAAAGCATGGGAATTGAAGTATTCCCAACACCAGCGAACGGAGGAAGAAATGCAACATCACATGTATATAAAAAGTATATAAGACCCATTGTCAAGTCACGTGATATTTCAACAATCTAATTTAGATACCTTCTGTAAATTAAATCATATTAGTAATACTATTTTCTTAGGCTTAAGTAATTTAAATTGATTAGGATGGTTTTTCCACCATTAATATATTCAAGCTGACATATATTTTTGAAATTGTATTTCAAGCTGTTTTCTAAATCTATTAATATAAAATACAAGGAGAGAAAAAGGTAGCTAATAAACAAGAAACAATAATACCAATACTATATTCACAAACCTTGTGTCGCGTCCTTCAGAATCATCCTCAATGTCAGCCCAAAAAATCTCAATTAAAATTTTAATTTGGGGTAATTGTGGCACAATTACCCCAAATTTATTTTTCTATCACAAAAAAACTCAATGTCAACCTTCTTAACCCATTTCTTGTCATTTCAACGTCCGTAAAAGTAATCTATTCAAAAATTCTACCTTATCAACATGTGTTTAAGCCAATTATTCGGTTAGAAATGGAATTCATTGATTACTTTAATTTCAGAAAACTCTCCAATAGCTCATAAATGCCTCTTTTTTTTGCCTATCCGCTTCACTTCTTAATCTCAAGCTCAAATCATTAGCTTTTAACATAATTAAGAGTTTTTGTTCAGAATTTTTTGTAACAGAAAAAAGCTAAAGTAAATGCGGTGCAAATGTAATGGTCTAGAAATAACATAAAAATTAGCTTGGGATAAATGTGGCATGATTGTATTATTTTAGAATTTTTATATAAAAATTAATTTGGAGTAAATATAGAACGGGTATACCAATTTAGAAATTTTAGTGGTTTTATCATTTGTATATATATATATATATATATATATATATATATATATATATATATATATATATATATATATATATAACTAATGGCTAAAGCCCAAACAATTAACAGTAGACTAGATCATTGATGAAGCCCAAATTTGGGGGAGATCGGCCAATGCAGCACAAACCAACCTTAGAATTATATGTTAAAATCAAGAAGCAAATTGACAATCAACCTAAGAAAATAGCAAGTTATTCAGTTGCCTCCCACAAAGACAGATGCGAAGATTGACTTCAACGAAAGCATTGGTCATCTGTCAGGATATTTGAGCTGAGGAGGTGAGCCAACAAAGAACCAATAAAAGAGATGTTCTGTTTTTTATTCTTTTTCCCAACCATACCCAAAAGCCAGTCACCAACTAATTATCACAACCCAAATTTCTATTTGAACTACCTCTTGCTATATAAACTCCCATCTCCTTCCTCCATTTACTCACACAAGTAGCAATCCATTCCTCTTAGCTCATTAATTTCAAGTCCTTGAGCCTTTCACAACATAAAATCCACACCCCAGTTGCTGACATGGCTACTTCCTCAAAGAGTTTTGTTCTCTTCATCGCCCTAGTTCTCTCAACTGCCAACATGAGCTTCGGCGCTCGTCATCTGCTGCAAACAACTACGCCATCCATACCGTCCCTTCCCACGATACCAACACTACCAATACCGACAACTATACCATCCATTCCGTCCCTTCCCACGATGCCAAAAATATCCATACCGACTTCACTGCCACCATTGCCGTCCATTCCCACATTGCCTACCATCCCTACGACCCTGCCTCAGCCCACATTGCCGACGCTGCCCACCACCCAGCCAACGTTGCCCACCACTGCTCTGCCGCCACTTCCAAGCATGCCAACCGTGCCAACCGCCTTGCCCCCGGTGCCGGGCATCCCTACCTCTCTCCCTAAGATTCCTTCCATTCCTTTCCTTACTCCTCCTCCAGCCACCAGTCCCTGAAGATTTTAGTACCATGTCTAGTTATCTCAGTGTATCTTTAAGCTGTTGGGCTCCGCCCTTTCCTTGTAAAGATTGCTCGCATACATGTGTGTTGTCATTTGATATCTTTTGGAATTATATTCATCATTCGCGTTGTTTTCTAGTGAGCTATTTTGGTACGAATAAATGTTTTTCCAGTATCCTGTATGTACCTTCTGTCATATATATTGATCAGTGACTTGGCGTCTTTCATCCGTGTATTTTTCCACCGGTTCCGATCATACGCCATCAGCATAAAATGTGTTCTCCACATACGGTCTTATCCACCTTTTTTTCATTGTTAGTAGAGAATCGGCACTCCAAGAAAATCGACCTTTCACCGCGGCAGAATTCTTGGCTAAGAAGCGTGGAAGTTCATGGCTAAGGCTTCTTACCAAGAAAATCTTCATGGCAGAGATGTCATGGCCAAAGGCCTATGGCAATAGACTTTGGAAACGAAATCGAGTAACTTTGTAGTAGAATGTATACTCTTCACCATGGGATATTTCATGGCAAAAGGCGTCAAAAAGACACTCAATGGCAACAAATTTCATTTCGTGGCTAAAGGGCCAACCTTTTGCAACGAAATATACGTGGGCTATTGTAGCTTTGGCTACACAAAATTTCATGACTAAGGATATGAGGACAAGAAAGATTTTCTAGACTAAAGCATTAAATTTCGTAAAGAAAGTACCTAAAGGCTAAATCCCATCACTCTAATAGTAGAACATCATGTAAGTGATCCAAAGTTAGGAGAGATCAGTCAAGGCAACACAAAGAATTCAAGGAAATTGTCCAAAAAGTCCTAAACTTATTGCACTTTTGTCAATTCAGTCCTAAACCTTTTAACTTTGCCAATTGAGTCCTAAACATTTTTACTTATTATCGATTCAATCCATCTGACCAATTTTAGCCTGAAAATGCTAACGTGGACACCAACGATGCCACGTAGGACTATCGGCGCTGATGTGGATAATTTTTAATAATATTTTAATTTTTTTGAATTTTTTTGATTTTTTATTATTTTTCTATTTTTCTATTTTTTCTTTTATTTTCTTTTCTTTCTTCTTCTTTTTTTTTTTTTTTTTGGCTTCGTTGGCCTTTTCCGATGGCCGGCCACAGCCAGCCGATTAGCCTCGCCCGCCACAGGCGAGGCCACGGCCAAGCGAGGGGAGCCTCGCCCAGGCCAAGGCGGCCTCACTGGGTGTCAGCCAGGCAACGGCGATGCCAGGCAAGGCTGCCCTAGCCTGGGCAAGGGCCGACCTCGCCAGATCTGGCAAGGGGAGCCCTCGCCAGGGCTCACCCTCGGCTAGGCGAGCATTGACCTCACCCAGACCAAATCTTGCGAGGCCAGCCCTCGCCACTGGCCAGGCGACGGCGACGCTAGGCAATGAGCAAGAGCGGGAATCATCGACGAGCGATGGCGACGATTTTGCATTAAGCAGGCACATAGTCCAGTCTCCTATATGATAAACCAGAAAAACCAAGATCATATCACTACCTAAAGGTGGTCTAACATCCTTGATGATCAATCCAAAAGAAAAAAAAAAATTAAAGTCTAATTATCATATAAATAGCTGTCCAGCCTCGTCGACAATCAACCAAAAAGTCAAAAGAGCATCAGCACCTGCAAAAAATAGAATTGCTCAGTCGATCAAATTAGGAAAATTTCCCAACAAGCACCAAATTTATTTTGCAAAGGCCAATTGCGTTCAAAATATTTGCACAAAATTTTAATTTAATTATCACAGTTAATTTTCGAGGAAAATTGCTAATGTGGCGTTCCCGTCGTCACCGGTTATTCTGCATGGCACATAGTCACGTCAATGATTTTCAACGAAAAATTACCAGGAGGACTATATTATAACTTTACGCAAAAATTAAAGACTCAATTGATATCCATATAATATGTTTAGAACTGATTGAACAATTTTGCCATAAAAATTGTGTATTATGAAGCACAGATGCATAGCCTCCATCCGCAACAGATGGTCCGATCGAATGCCGAAAGGGCGCAGATTTTCGCCGGAATGATCTGGGCATCATAGACAACTCTGCCTGATTCGCTGGTCAGCCCACTACCCATTTCTTTTCTCCCAAATCTGGCTCCTTCAACTACTATTTTTCTAATTGAATTCTTATCATTTACTAATTTTTCTTAAGTGTGCATAATTTTCAAATAATAAAAATAAAACCAAAATAACAAAGTATGTTAAAAAATCAATACAAAAGCTAAAGGTAAATTAAAAAGAACAGCAAAAATAACACTATAAACACATGTTAGAGCCATGCAAAAGAAATGTCTATTCACCCATGTGAAAATGTATCAAAGGAGGAGGAGGAGGAGGAGGAAGACTATTAATGCAGAACGTAATATCCATTTATAATATAAAAAACACACATCGCTATCCTTCTCATAGTTTATTTCAATTATTTTGGCTAAGTTTAAATTATGTGGTTTGGCTAAATGTACTCTATATTTTTTTAACATCCAAAGATATTTAGACGCCGACTTTATCTACATTTTGAAAATAACATACAAGTGTGTGTAACGATATGTAAGTAATCGGTAAGATTATTGGGGCACGTGGCAATACAATCCGAGTGTGATGCCATGTAGCAAGCATAAACCTAAAGAGAAGTGCCACTTGGCAAGTATAAGAGCAAACGCTCTCTCAACTCTACCTTTAATTATATATAATAGATATAATCATGTGAAGATAACTTATTTGCTAGCATCTAACAGTCAAAGGAGATAAGACTGGAACTATTTTTTCGTGCAAAGTCTGTGGCTAGTAAAGTAATCCTTCTTATCTTTTGTGCAATCAAGAGAAAAAAAAAGTACCTAAAGGCTAAATCCACCATCGCTCTAACGGTAGACCAACATGTAATGGAATTGTTGAAGTCCAAAGGTCGGAGAGATCAGTCAAGCCAACACAAAGAAACCTAGATTGACATGTTAAAATCCAGGAACAAGTTAACAACCAACCTAGATATTGGTACGCTATGAAGCAAGTTGTTCAGTTACCTTCGACAGACATCTGTGAAGCTTGACTTCATGACAGCATGGCCATCTCTCAGAACAAAAATAACAGATTTGACCTTTGTTTTTTTCTTTTGGCAAGTGGAAGATTGAGCTGAGGTACTAAACTCCACACATCCATCTCTTGTGATATGAACCCCCATCCTCTTCCTCCATTGCCTACAATTAGCAATCCATCCCTCTTTGGTCATTGATTTCAAGTCCTTGAGCCTTTCACAACATAATATCCACGCTGTAGTTATCAATATGGCTGCTTCATCAAAGAGCTTCATTCTCTTCATCACCCTAGTTCTTCAACTGCCAATATGAGTTTCGGAACTCGCCATCTACTGCAAACAACCATGCCATCCATATTGTCACTTCCCACAATACCAACACTACCGATACCAACAACTATACCGTCCCTTCCCACAATACCAACAACATCCATACCGACTTCGCTGCCACCATTGCTGTCCATTCCGACGTTGCCCGCCTTCCCTGTGATCCTACCTAAGCCCACATTGCCAACATTGCCCACCACTGCTCTCCCGCCACTTCCAAGTGTGCCAACCGTGCCAACCGTGCCAATTGCCTTGCCCCCGGTGTCAGGCATCCCTACGTCTCTCCCTAAGATTCCTTCCATTCCTTTCCTCACTCCTCCTCCAGCCACTAGCCCCTGAAGATTTTAGTACCATATAGTTTATCTCAGTTTATCTTTAAGCTGTTGGGGTCCGCCCTTTCTTTGTAAAGATCGTTCGCATATACGTGTGGTGTGTCATTTGCTGTCTTTCGGAATTATATTTTTAAATAAAATTGTTTTGTAGTGAGCTCTTTTGGTGCGAATAAATGTCTTTTCCAGTATCTTGTATGTGCCATCTGTCACGCCCCGGACCTCGAGCGCGCCAACATCCCACCATGGTCGATCAAATGCGACATTCCCAGGTAGTGTTGCCGACCCCATTCATTCATTATTGCGTAAGCGGAACGTACTATAAAACCCCTAACAATAAAATATGGGATAGAAAAGCAGGAAACAATTTCACAACCAATCACTTACACAAACCAACAGAGTTACAGACGAAGGCCTACAGCCAAAAGTCTACAAAAGACCGACTCTTAAAAATGAACTGCCCTACGACCTACAAGTCGGACACGTTCTCCAATCTTATGACTTCACATCTGCAACTCCTCTGGCCACTCCGTCCACCGAGGACCTGAAATTTTAATCCCACAATCGGGATGAGACGATGTCTCAGCAAGTTCAACCCCCTAAACCCCTATTAGAAAGAAAATACGCCTCGAGTGGCCTAGCCACATCACACAGAGAACTTACCTCGCCTCAATTTCTTTCTACAGGTTAGCACAGTTGATATCACTCAATCATATGCAGTAATAAGAACTTAAACAACCAGAACGCATTCACTTTCATATAACTAACAACTGCGGGGGGTCCTGATTATAAGACTAAATCGTTATGACATGTCCCATTCCATGCCACACAATTCCGTCCCATAATCCGACACATCAACAACACTCAACATGCATTCCAGTTGTTATTCACTGCCACACAAGGGCATAGCCTACTCGCAGTTCGGCTATCTACTGGCATATAGCTAGGCATCGCCTCCCCCCTTGGAACGCGGCTTCGTCAGTACGTCGACGGCATTCCCGAAAGAGCATGGGCCCAGAATCAACTGCGACCCGCAACCACCGCGTGGGCATCCCATATAGGGGCAAGTCCGGCTCAACAGCCCAAGACAGTTCTTTGTAATTATCACACAGCCAAATCATACTCAGCCCCAGGACACTTTGCATTTCACTCAACGCTTCCACTTAAAATAGTGATCCCGGCCATTTTTCTTCATATTAAAAATATTCCAGAAATTACTCGTGTGTGGGGACATGCTAATTTCGAATCAAAAGACCAATATCTCACTTTTTCAAATCCCACTATTTAATATAATCATTAAAATCTGATTTTTGCATCAAAACCCAACACTTTGGTTTTTATGAATAAAATCCTTATTTACCACAATCAACACTCAATCTGCCACATCCATTCATCAAATTCAAATTCTAAATGCACAGAGCGATCAGCACGAAATTCTGAGAATTTAGGGTCCCAAAATAATTTTTCGAATTTATTAAATAATTAAATTTATTCCGAAAATTAATTTAATAATAAAATCCATATTTTTCATGATCCACGCTCAATTTATGATATCCAATCATCAATTTCAAAATCCAACTACACGGCAGCGATCGGCACGAAATTCTGAGCAACCAGGGTCAAAAATAATTTTTTTGTTTTTTTTGAATAATAATATTTTTAATAATTTCGGAATATGATTTATTATTAAATAATCCAACAATTTCGAAACATTTATTTAAATCATAAATAAATTCATTTAAGTCACATCAAGGTTTATTTTAAAAATAAACCTACTTAACCCTTAAACTAAACATGTTTAACTTTAATTAAACAACTTAATCTAATCTACATTTAAATAAACTAATCTACCGACCTAATCTTACTTAACTTAGACTAAGCACACTTAGGACATCATTAACCCTCTCATCAAGATTTAGTGAGTTAAACTCACCGGATTAGCGAACCGAGCGGACCAAAACGACAGGGACAACGCAAGGATCGACTTTCCTCAAGGCGGGCCGAGCATCCGGGCTCAGGAAGGCGGCTAAAACGGGCCAAAACTGAGCTGCCATACCCATTTTTGCTCACTGCTATCCGCAGCGGTTCGAGGCTGAGAGAGGGCAGATCCGGCGCCGGCTTGTGTCGGGAACGGGCGGAGGAGTTGCGGCGGTGCCGTGCGGCCATCGACGGGGTCTCGCGGTGGCCGGAGGTGGCTGAACCGCGGCCTAGGTTTGCCTGCGAAGCTGCTAGAGACGAGGGCGAGCAGGGACGATGGCGTGAGGGAAGGCGGAGGCCTGCGGCAGCAATGTCACGTAAGGACGGCGAGCGGCGGTGGAGCGCGGCTACTCTGGCGGTGCTGCTAGCCTCGCTGTCTTTGGCTTGCAGATTTGCTGGGGACGTCGAGCACGAGCAAGAGAGACGGAGGCGGTGCGACGACGAGCAAGCATAGCGACAGGCGTGCGGGCGAGCGGACGCAGCTCCTACTTCAATTTCGCACAGCTTTTTCTCTCTCATTCTCTCTCTTCCCAAGCTTGAAGATGAAGTGTGATTGGTGGAAGTGATGGACCCTTTTTTTTTAGATTAAATCTACACCTTACACTTGTCAATTTCTTCTTAACTTTGGCCCAACCACCATGACCTAGGGTGATGTCATCTTCCACTAATTTCAAATCCTCCACAACTATTTTCAATAGGTCCAATTTCATTTTCCGCCGAGGCATAAAACTTTGTACAACAATTTCTTCAATTCCACTCGATTCTCTTCCAATTGAGTCCAATCGAAGTTTATAAAATTAATCCAATGTCACCACACTTCAATTCATATCTTCACTTGTCCATAGAACCAACTTAAGTCCCAAAAGCGCGACCAAGGATGAGCTTACTAATTTCTCGGGCCAAATTAGCCATTCTCTGATTTAATTGCTGAAAAACTCTGATTGCATGAAAAATCTTCCGAAGATGAGTTAATGATCCTAAAATAATTTGTGACACACCCAGAATTCCAATTTCTAAATTCGATCTCAATTCCACGGTTAATTTCACTTTGGCACGATACTAGCGCAGCCCAATCTACCGGGTAGCCTTTAGAAATTTTCATGCATTTGACCTATGGTTGATCATCTCAAGCCACAATGTACATCTTTGAAACATTGGCGACTTTCGGTTGTCGGGGTAATCTCAAGGTTTCAAATACGAACACAGGGTACCCAATCGATAGAGAAGTCGATCCAGTGCCGATCAACAAGAATTGTGTAATCTGGTGGAATCACCCACACCTGATCGCATGCCTCTGTCGAGTCGACCTATCTCCGATCTCTAATCGATTTTAATTGTGCCGTAATGACCCTTGCAGATTAGCTCGGTCGAAAGGTCGCTTCTTGGTCAAATTCTCGAGTCTGATGCATTAAAAACTCTTAACAGCTTCACTCGATAGACTAGTTTTCACATGAGTGGCCGACTCAATGAAAAAAACTATACGCGTGCCAACGAAATGCCCGTCTCAATTTATTGAAAATAGAATCGGAAAATCGGGATGTCACACCATCTATCATATGTATTGATCGGTGAGTTGGCTTCTATTCATCCATGTCTTTTCCGCCTCTTCCAAGCTTGTTAGTAACTATAACACACACACACACACCCCATCAGGATGAAAATGTGTTATTCCCATACGGCCTTATCCACCTTTTTTAATCGTTCTTAGTAAATCGGCGCTACAAGAAAATCGACCTTTCACTACGGCAGAATTCTTGGCTAAAAAGCCTGGAATTTCATGGCTAAGGCTTCTTGCCTCGAAAATCTTGGTGGCCAAAATGTCATTGCTAAAGGCCCGTGGCAACAGACCTTGGAAATAAAATCGAGTAATTTTCTAGCAAAAAGTATATATTTCACCACGGGATATTTCATGACAAAATGCGTAGACGCTCAAAAGCAACAGATTTTATTTCGCGGCTAAAGGGCTAAACTTTTGCAACGAAAATTATGTGGGTTGTTGTCGCTTTGTCGACTTGGCGACTCAAAGTTCGGTGAGCAATGATATGGGGCAAAGAAAGATTTTCTGACCAAAGCGTCGAATTTCATAGCGCTTGAATCATCTTCGCCCAAAATTATTCGAGTCAAAAGGTTAACCTGAAAGATAAGATGAGCCACAAAAGTGCGAAACTCATAAAGCATGAGAATTGAAGTATTCCCAACACCAGCGAATGGAGGAAGAAATGAAAAATGGGATGAACTATTTATAATGGAGAGTGAAGTATGTCCAACATCACATGTATATAAAAAGTATATAAGACCCATTGTCAAATCACGTTATATTTCAACAATCTAATTTAGATACCTTTTTGTAATTTAAATCGTATTAGTAATACTATTTTCTTAGGCTTAAGTAATTTAAATTGATTAGGATGGTTTTTCCACCATTAATATATTCAAGCTTACATATATTTTTTAAATTGTATTTCAAGCTGTTTTCTAAATCTATTAATCTAAAATAAAAGCAGAGAAAAAGGTAGATAATAAACAAGAAACAACAATACCAATACTATATTCACAAACCTCGTGTCGCGTCCTTCAGAATCATCCTCAATGTCAGCCCAAAAAATCTCAATTAACATCCTAATTTGGTGTAATTGTGCCACACTTAACCCAAATTTATTTTTCTATCACAAAAAATCTCAATGTCAGCCTTCTTAACCCATTTCTTGTCATTTCAACGTCCGTAAAAGTAATCTATTAAAAAATTCTACCTTATCAACATGTGTTTAAGCCAATTATTCGATTAGAAACGGAATTCATTGATTACTTTAATTTCAGAAAACTCTCCAAGAGCTCATAAATGCCTCATTTTCTTGCCTGTCCGCTTCACTTCTTAATCTCAAGCTCAAATCATTAGCTTTTAACATAATTAAGAGTTTTTGTTCAGAATTTTTTGTAAAAGAAAAAAGTTAAAGAAAATGCGGTGCAAATGTAATGGTCTAGAAATAACATAAAAATTAGCTTAGGATAAATGTGGCATGATTGAATTAGTTTAGGAATTCATGTAACGGAAAAAAAGAAAAAAAAAAACCAATGGCTAAAGGCTAAACAATTAACAGTAGACTACATCATTGATGAAGCCCAAATTTCGGGGAGATCAGTCAATGCAGCACAAACCAACCTTAAAATTATATGTTAAAATCAAGAAGCAAATTGACAATCAACCTAAGAAAATAGCAAGTTATTCAGTTGCCTCCCACAAAGACAGATGCGAAGATTGACTTCCACGAAAGCACTGGTCATCAGTCAGGATATTTGAGCTGAGGAGGTCAGCCAACAAAGAACCAATAAAAGAGATGTTCTGTTTTTTATTCTTTTTCCCAACCATACCCAAAAGCCAGTCACCAACTAATTATCACAACCCAAATTTCTATTTGAACTACCTCTTGCTATATAAACTCCCCTCTCCTTCCTCAATTTACTCACACAAGTAGCAATCCATTCCTCTTAGCTCATTAATTTCAAGTTCTTGAGCCTTTCACAACATAAAATCCATGCTCTAGTTACTAACATGGTTACTTCCTCAAAGAGCTTTGTTCTCTTCATCGCCCTAGTTCTCTCAACCGCCAACATGAGTTTTGGAACTCGTCATCTGCTACAAACAACTACGCCATCCATACCGTCCCTTCCCACGATACCAACACTACCAATACCGACAACTATACCATCCATACCGCCCCTTCCCACGATGCCAAAAATATCGACACCAACTTCACTGCCACCATTGCCGTCCATTCCCACATTGCCTACCAACCCTACGACCCTGCCTCAGCCCACATTGCCGACGCTGCCCACCACCCAGCCAACATTGCCCACCACTGCTCTGCCGCCACTTCCAAGCATGCCAACCGTGCCAACCGCCTTGCCCCCGGTGCCAGGCATCCCTACGTCTCTCCCCAAGATTCCTTCCATTCCTTTCCTCACTCCTCCTCCAGCCACCAGCCCCTGAAGATTTTAGTACCATATAAGATTATCGCAGTGTATCTTTAAGCTGTTGGGGTCCGCCCTTTCTTTGTAAAGATTGGTCGCATATATGTGTGATGTGTCATTTGATGTCTTTTGGAATTATACTTTTCAGTCACATTGTTTTCTAGTGAGCTCTTTTGGTGCGAATAAATGTTTTTCCAGCATCTTGTATGTACTCTCTATCATATGTATTGATCAGTGACTTGGCTTCCATTCTTCCATGTCCTTTGCACTGTTTCAAGCTTGTTAGTAACTATAACATATATTATCAGTACAAAAATGTGTTCTCCGTGTACGGCCTTATCGACCTTTTTTTCATTTTTAGTGGAGAATTGGCGCTAAAAGAAAATCGACCTTTTGCTGCGGCGGAATTATTGGCTAAGAAGCCTGGAATTTCGTGGGTAAGGCTTCTTGCCACGAAAATCTTGGTGGCGGAGATGTCACGGCTAAAGGCCTGCGGCAATAGACCTTGGAAACAAAATTGAGTAATTTTATTGCAGAACAGTATACTTTTCACCGCAAAATATTTCATGACAAAAAGCATAAATAGAGACTCAATAGTAACAAATTTTTATTTCGTGGCTTAAGGGCCAACCTTTTTGCACTAAAATTATGTGGGTCGCTGTAGCTTCGGCAACACAAAATCCTGTGACTAATGATATTAAGCGAAGAAAGACTTTCTGACTCAAGCGTCAAATTTCAAGCGCTTGAATCATCTTTGCCCACAATTATTCTAGTCAAAAGTTTAACCCGATAGGTAAGATGAGACACGAAAGTGCGAAACTCATTAAACACGTGAATTGAAGTCTTTCCAAAACCAACGAAACGAGGAAGAAATGCAAAATGGGATGAGCTATTTATAATGAAAGAGTGAAGTATGAGCTTTTCAGGGTTAATACCCTGAAAAATCTCATATTAGTACATATGTGACAAAGTTACCCAGAACTAATTTTTAACCACCAAAAACCTCAAACCGGTACAATTGTGATAAATTTACCCTTGGTTAGATTCCGTTAAATTTTATTATCAACTTGCTAAGTTTTATGACATGTGACAATTGACTATTATATTAGTTTGGGATTTTACTCTTCGTATATCACAGTCATACAATTTTTGTGGTTTTTTATGGCATTGATCCAATTTAATGAAGGGTATATTTGTCACAAAAATACAATTTTGGGATTTTTTGTGGTCGAACAAATTAGTTTCTGGTAAACTTTTTCACAAGTATATCAGTTTTAGATTTTTTGTGATCATTTGGGGTACATTTGTTGCATGTGTACCAATTTAGAGTTTTTCCTGATTAAAAAATTAATTTGGGGCAAATTTTTCACAAGTACCAGTATAGGGTTTTTCAGGATATCAACCCAAATGTATATAAAATCCATTATTAAGTCATGTGATATTTCAATAATCTAACTTACATACCTTTTGTAATTTAAATCATATTAGTAATTCTATTTTCTTAGGCTTAAGAAATTTAAATTGATTAGGATGATTTTTCCACCATTAATATATTCAAGATTACATATATCTTTTAAATTGTATTTCAAGCTGTTTTCTAAATCTATCAATCTAAAATACAAGGAGAGAAAAGGTAGATAATAAACAAGAAACAATGATACCAATACTACATTCACGAACCTTGTGTTGCGTCCTTCAGAGTCAACGCCACATTTTGGAGTTCTGAACATCTTTTGGCATCAATCGAAGGTTTTCTATGTGCTCTTACAATTTTAAGGCACAGAAAACACACATCTATATCCTATTATTATTTTAAACCAATCATTTTTTATAAGTTTAAATTAATTGTTTCGACTAAGTTTTGCTCTAGATTTTTTAGCATTTGAAGATGTTTAAATATTGACTTTATCTATTATTAGCATTTGAAAATAACATATACTAGTGCAGTAACACGTAAATAATCGATAAGTAACACTAAGCCACGAGACAAACACAGAGTTAAAGAGAAGTGTCGTATGACGAACACTAGAATGAACACTCTCAACTCCGGCTTTATCTATATATGACAGGAACTATCCCATGAACATAATTTGTTTGTCAACACTAGACACCAATCTCAAAGGAGATAAGACTTGAACTATTTTTAACGGAATGTTTGTATCCAGTTTTCACTCTTTTTAGGGTTGATAGCACCACCACATTTAGCCTAAACTAATTTTTGTGCCACAAAAAATCCCAAACTATATTACCGGTACCACATTTGCCCCCAAACTAACTTTTCATGTCATGAAAAATCCCAAATTGGTACAATCATACAACAATTGCCCAAAACTTATTTTTGTATCACAAAAAAAAATCTCAAGATCAGCCTTCTTAACCTGTTTCTTTTCATTTCAATATCCGTAAAAGCAATCTATTCAAAAATTCAACCTTATCAACATGTGTTTAAGCCAATTATTCTATTAGAAATGGAATTCGTTGATTACTTCAATTTCAAAAAACTCTCAGATAGCTCGTAAATGCCTCATTTTCTTGACTATCCGCTTCACTTCTCGATCTCAAGTTCAAATCATTAGCTTTAAACATAGTTAAGAGTTTCTATTTGGAATTTTTTTTAACACAAAAAAGTTAGAATAAACGTGGTACAAATGTAATGGTCTAGAATTTTTTATAACATAAAAAATTAATTTGGCATAAATATGGCATTGTTGTATCAATTTAGAATATATTTTTTTACGCAAAAACTAATTTGGAGTAAATGTAGTACGAGTATATCTATTTAGAATTTTTAGTGATGTTAACCCTTCTTTTTATCATTTGTGTAAAGAACCAAAAAACAAATACCTAAAGGCTAAAGCCCAACCTATTAACAGTAGACCGGATCTTTGACGGAGTCAAAATTTCGCGGAAATCGGTCAATGCAATACATACCAACCTTAGAATTATATGTTTAAAATCAAAAGCAAGTTAACAATCAACCTAAGAAAATAGCAAGTTATTCAATTGCCTTCCACAAACATAGATGCGAAGCTTGACTTCAATGAAAGCATTGGCCATCTGTCAGGAGATTTGAGCCGAAGAGGTGAGCTAACAAAGAGCCAATAAAAGAGATATAATGTTTTTTGTTCTTTTTCCTAACCATACCCAAAAGCCAGTCACCAACTTATTATCACAACCCAAATTTCTATTTGAACTACCTCTTGCTATATAAACTCCCATCTCCTTCCTCAATTTACTCACACAAGCAGCAATCCATTCCTCTTAGCTCATTAATTTCAAGTCCTTGAGCCTTTCACAACATAAAATCCACACTCCAGTTCCTGACATGGCTGCCTCCTCAAAGAGCTTTGTTCTCTTCATCACCCTAGTTCTCTCAACTGCCAACATGAGCTTCGGAGTTCGTCATCTGCTGCAAACAATTATGCCATCCATACCGTCCCTTCCCACGATACCAACACTACCAATACCGACAACTATACCATCCATTCCGTCCCTTCCCACGATGCCAAAAATATCCATACCGACTTCACTGCCACCATTGCCGTCCATTCCCACATTGCCTACCATCCCTACGACCCTGCCTCAGCCCACATTGCCGACGCTGCCCACCACCCAGCCAACGTTGCCCACCACTGCTCTGCCGCCACTTCCAAGCATGCCAACCGTGCCAACCGCCTTGCCCCCGGTGCCGGGCATCCCTACCTCTCTCCCTAAGATTCCTTCCATTCCTTTCCTCACTCCTCCCCCAGCCACCAGCCCCTGAAGATTTTAGTACCATGTCTAGTTATCTCAGTGTATCTTTAAGCTGTTGGGCTCCGCCCTTTCCTTGTAAAGATTGCTCGCATACATGTGTGTTGTCATTTGATATCTTTTGGAATTATATTCATCATTCGCGTTGTTTTCTAGTGAGCTATTTTGGTACGAATAAATGTTTTTCCAGTATCCTGTATGTACCTTCTGTCATATATATTGATCAGTGACTTGGCGTCTTTCATCCGTGTATTTTTCCACCGGTTCCGATCATACGCCATCAGCATAAAATGTGTTCTCCACATACGGTCTTATCCACCTTTTTTTCATTGTTAGTAGAGAATCGGCACTCCAAGAAAATCGACCTTTCACCGCGGCAGAATTCTTGGCTAAGAAGCGTGGAAGTTCATGGCTAAGGCTTCTTACCAAGAAAATCTTCATGGCAGAGATGTCATGGCCAAAGGCCTATGGCAATAGACTTTGGAAACGAAATCGAGTAACTTTGTAGTAGAATGTATACTCTTCACCATGGGATATTTCATGGCAAAAGGCGTCAAAAAGACACTCAATGGCAACAAATTTCATTTCGTGGCTAAAGGGCCAACCTTTTGCAACGAAATATACGTGGGCTATTGTAGCTTTGGCTACACAAAATTTCATGACTAAGGATATGAGGACAAGAAAGATTTTCTAGACTAAAGCATTAAATTTCGTAGTGCTTGAATCGTCTTTGCCTAAAATTTTTCGATTCAAAAGTTTAACACGTTAGGTAAGATGAGACCTAAAAGTGCGAAACTCGTGAAGTAGGTGATTTGAAGTATTTCCAACACCAGCGACAGGAGGAAGAAATGAAAATGGGATGAGCTATTTATAAAGAAAGAGTGAAATCTTTCCAACATACATATACATACATACATACATACATACATACATACATACATACATACATACATATATATATAAGACCCATTGTCAATTCATGTGATATTTCAAAAACTAATTTAAGTATCTTTCATAATTTAAATCGTGTTACTAATTTTTTATCTTAGGCTTGAGTAATTTAAAATGATTAAGATTATATTTTCCATCATTAATTTTATTCCAGCTAAAAAAAATTATATTTAATTTATTTCCTAATCTATCAGTCTAAAATACAAAGAAAAGTTAGATAATAACCAAGAAACAACAATACCAATACTACTTTACCAAAAAAAAAATACCAATACTATATTCACAAACCTTGAGGAAGGGGCCGATTTGAACGAACATCTGGCTTCCTGCCAATCATTAATCTTTGGGGAAATTTTACGAAAACAGAAAAAGGGAATAAAAAAATCTAAGTAATAATAGAATTATGAGGCGGATATTTCCTGCACTTGTGTCGCATCCTTCAGAATCAATTACAGGTTTTCAATGTGCTCTTACAATTTTAAAACACAGAAAGCACACATCTATATCCTATTATTAATTTAAATCAATTTTTTTTTAGTTTACATTAATTGTTTTGACTCAGTATACTCTAGATTTGTTTAGCATTCGTAGATATTTAAATGCTAAATTTATCTATTATTAACATTTGAAAAGAACATATGAGAGTGCAGGTTTACAAGTACATTATGAATAAGTACCACTAGGCCACATGACAACGCAATGCCAAGGGTAATTCCACATGACAAGCATAGAGTCAAAGAGAAGTTTTGCATGATGATTATAGGAACGAACACTCTCAACTTATTTTTTGGTTTTAACCCTATGACATAGAAGGAATAGGAAAGGACTGACTCTATTTATTGAAAGAAAAGAAAATAAGTTTCTTGAAATGTTGTGTATATTGTACCTTTTGAGGCAATTATAGGTCCTGGGAAGCAATTCTAATTGGTCAATAGAAATGGATTTCAATGCTATTTCTTTTTTCGTTTTCCTTAGCTTACTATAGTCATCATATATAGATATGATATCCAATTAGTGGCTATATATATATATATAAATATATATATATATATATGTGTGTGATAGAAACGATCTCATGAACATAACTTATTTGTTAACACTTGACACTAATCTCAAAGGAACTAAGACAAGAACTATTTTTCTGTGGAATGTTTGTGTCCAGTTTTCATTCTTTTTAACATCAATAGCACAAAAAATCACAAATTGATACATTTGTCTCACGTTTACCTTAAATTAATTTTCGTCTCACCAAAATCTCTAACTAATACACCCGTACCATATTTATCTCAGACTAATTTTTACATCACAAAAACCATCAACTTATTTTTGTATTACAAAAAAAAATCTTTAAATCACCCTCATCAACCTATTTCTTGTCATTTCAATATCCATAAAATTATTTTATTCCAAAAATCTGACTTATCAACATGTGTATAAGCCAATTATTCTATTAGAAATGGAATTCGTTGATTACTACAATTTCAGAAAACTCTCGGATAACTCATGCCTTTCTGCTTCACTTCTCATATATCAGTCTCAAATCTCAAGCTCAAATCATTAGCTTTAACATAGTTAAGAGTTTATGCTCAGAATGTTGGAGTAAATGTAGCATGAGTACACCAATTTAGAATTTTTTTTGTATAACATAAAAATTAATTTAGAGATAAATGTGGCACAGTTGTATCACTTTAAGATGTTTTTTACATGAAAATTAATTTGGACTAAATGTTGTACAGATATACCAAATTAGGGTTCCTAATGGTAGTGACCTTTTTTCGTTACCATTTGTGAAATGACAAAAAAAAAAAAAAAAAAGAGTACCTAATGGCTAGAGCCCATCACTTAACAGTAGACAGGATCATTAATGAAGTTCAAAATTCGGGAAGATTGGTCAATGCAACACTAACCAACCTAGAATTATATGTTAAAATCAAGAAGCAAGTTAACAAGCAACCTAAAATAATAGCAAGTTGGGAAGCATGTTATTCAGTTGCCTTCCACAAAGACAGAGATGCGAAGCTTGACTTCAACGAAAGCATTGGCCATCCGTCAGGAGATTTTGAGCTGAGAAGGTGAGCTGACAAAGAACCATTAAAAGAGATGTTCTGCTTTTTTTTTCTTTTTCCTAACCATACCCAAAAGCCAGTCACCAATATCACAACCCAAATTTATTTTTGAAACACCTCTTGCTATATAACCTCCCATCTCCTTCCTCCATTTACTCACACAAGTAGCAACCCATTCCTCTCAGCTCATTAATTTCATGTCCTTGAGTCTTTCACAACATAAAATCCACACTCTAGTTACCAACATGGCTGCTTCCTCGAAGAGCTTTGTTCTCTTCATCGCCCTAGTTCTCTCAACCGCCAATATGAGCTTCGGAGCTCGTCATCTGCTGCAAACAACTATGCCATCCATACCATCCCTTCCCACAATACCAACACTACCGATACCAACAACTATGCCATCCATACCGTCCCTCCCCACAATACCAACAATATCGATACCAACAACTATGCCATCCATACCGTCCCTTCCCACAATACCAACAATATCAATACAGCCAACATTGCCCACCACTGCCCTGCCACCACTTCCAAGCGTGCCAACCGTGCCAACTGCCTTGCCCCCGGTGCCGGGCATCCCTTCGTCTCTCCCCAATATTCCTTCCATTCCTCTCCTCACCCCTCCTCCAGCCAGCAGCCCCTGAAGATTTTAGTACCATATAAGGCTATCTCAGTGTACTTTTAACTTGTGCGGGTCGCTCCTTTTGTTTCTAGAATCGTTGTCATGCATTTGTGGTTTTGCGAGATTGTGTTTTATGATTCTGTGTTGTCTGTGTTACGTAAGGGGGGCACCTATATGTTGTTCATGTTATTTAATAGGGAGATCTCTTTCCAGTTTCTTGTATCTGCAGATCTACTATTTATACACATCGATCAGTGATTTCTTTGTCCGCTACTATCATGATTTTTCAATCACTCCCCAGCTTATTATTACTCACAGTTCATTTAATCGGATTGACTTGACCACAAAATCCGCAACAAAAATGCCTGCAGTTCTTCGAATGTGTTGTCTGACTCGCTTGAAGAGGATACACGGCTCCAACCACTAGGAGGAATTACAATTTGAATTAAAGATTTTGACCTCAGTTATTTCTTTAAAATCTATGGGACCAAGATGCAATCATCGCAATTAAGAAACCTCCTACTAAGCATATTCCAACTCAAGGTCACCCAAACGCCAGCAACTATGTATTGACAAACAGAAGATTATGAAACCCGGCCTACATGAATAGAGCAGATTAATAACAATCTGCAGCATCTACATATAACTCGAAGTTCCATCGACATCAACAGATAAGAAAAGAATAGGTAAATAGAGGATAGACAAGACTTTGAAAACCATCACCCTGAGGCATAGTATTCCATTTCCAGCTTCATCCCTTGTAGTTCAAAGAAGGCCTAAACTCAATTTCTCGGTATACTTCTCTCAATTGAGAAAAGAAAGGACAAAACAGCTTTCATAGCACTGATGATCTTCCTCCAAGATGGAGAGCATCAAAGATTCACTAGCGAATAGAACTACATGCAGAGATACAACTAATCTAACTCAGGCACGACACTCGATGTATAACTTGGAAGGATAACATCACATTTTAGGAATCCATCTAGTATGTTCACTCTGAATCAGAAGAATCAGCATTTGAGCTTTGCCGGACACTCCTCCTAGTTTGCGCACCAGCCCTTGAATTTACTGAGGATTCACCTTCAAAAAAGATAACTTGAGATTTGGCCAATCTTTCCTCCAAATCCTCTGTGCTAAATTCATCAGTCCCACCAAGCTCATCAAATCCCACCTAATTACAAATTGAGTATAGCATATAAGAAACAAGAGACCGTGGGTTTCAAAAAGGACATCCATCATTCTAAAGATTAACCTGCAAAGTCATGTATCATACCACATAATCCTCCACTTTTGCATTCTTTATGAGAGCAAGAGTAGGGAGAACAACGATCTTAAGCTTTTCAGCAAGAAAAGGGCTTTTCTCCGCTTGGATTTTCACAAAGCGGGTCTCTATATGTTGCTTTGCCAAAATACTCATGTGTTTGTCCATCACCTGCAAATCACCAGTGATCAAATATCATTCCTTCTAGAGTTCAGCACGCCACCCCCTACTCAGAGGGTTGAATCCTTCCCTTCCACAACATATGTTCTAATACCATGGTCAAAAATATCGAAATCCCAAACAAAAATATGACTTGGGAATTCAATCAACAAAAGTAAACCCATCACTCTTCAAAATTCAAACAGGTGCTTTAAGTATCTTAATTCCCCCAAGCAGTGTTGACATCACCTTCATCTCACCATAGAGACAGCAGCTACATCATCTATCCATAAGATAATTTAGTCCCATCTTTAGTTCCCATGGACTACTGAAAGCAAAAAATCTTCTTTATACCGACCACATTTGCAGAACCTATTGTAAGCACATACTAATCCACCTAATACAAAGAAAACGCAAAAGATGGTAAGATCGGTATGCTCATTTGGTTTACAAAGAACTGGGGCAAAGTTCCATAACTTTGTCGAATGCTTAAATGAGCCCGCGAACTTAAACAACCACACGGTAGCATTTGCCAAACTGCAATACCGTCATAATATCTCTTCTAGCTTTACTCGTGGCATGAATTACAAATACTGAATCGTGAGCTGAACATCGACACGAAATTCCAACATTTCAGAGCAATGGCAATCCAAGGCACTCACAATTTCACCTACCCAACCCCCATAAACACCTCAAAATCGACAAAAACTCAAAAAAAAAAAAAACAAAAAAGGGAAGATTCAAAAACCTTCGTCAATTTCAGAACTAGGGAGGCGCGGACTCACCTTGCAGGGCCAATTCTCGCGGTAGAAGTGGCAGACGACACGGTCGCTGGCCTTGACGATGGAGAAGAAGTCCTTCTCGGCGGGGATCTCGGAGTAGTCGCCGTGGCCGAGGGAGATCCAGCGGCTCCGCTTCTCGGCCATCCGCTTCATCTGCGCCAGCCGCCGCTCCCGCAGCGCCTCCAGGTCGTCGTCGTCGAGGCGGTCGAGGGCCGCGATCTGCTCATCGATCTTGTCCTCCACGGCCTTCGCCACCGTCAGCACTTGCTTCTCGATGATCTGAAGAGAGAGAGAGAGAGAGAAAAGGCCAAAATTAGGCGAAATCTCGGAGACCCATGAAAGATCGAAGGGAGAGGGGTTCGAATTCGGGAGAGGGGGGATCGATGGTGCGATGCGGTAGTGACCTCTTGAACGATGGGGTTCGCCATTGGAGGTCGGGCGGTCTGAGGAAGCAACTGGAAATGGCGATTTGGCGATGCGCAGGTAGAGAGAGAGAGAGAGAGAGAGACGAGAGTGTTTTCAAATTATGCCAAAATCTCAAATGGTAGGGGAGGGAGAGATCGAGAGAGGGGGAGCGACGGTGTCGTTTTGAGGGCCCATGGGCTTTGCTGATGAATTGGAGCCCATTTTTATATGGGCCTCTCCCAACTCATCTAAAATGAGATCATTGTTAGGTAGGGGTGATAACGACACGTTTAATAACAATTCTATTTCGGAGGACAATTTTTGATGAGAAATTATTTTTTTATTTCTATTCCCAAGAATAATTTCTAAGTATAAGAACACGCTTAATAACTATAAGAAATTTCTATTCCCTAGATAGAAATGGGTTTAGTAAAATTGTATAATTTTGTTATTTTTTTTATTTTTAATATTTTTATTATATTTTTCCTTTTTTTCCTTTCTTTTTTTCTTTTTTTCTTTTTTTTTTTCCTTCTTCCTCCTTGGTGGCCAGTCATCGGCCATGGCGGAAACCAGCAACTAACTAAGCGAGGTCCGACAAGCTCACCGAAGTCTCGCCAATGACCTCGGTGGCCAGGTGAGCCTCGCCAGGCCACTTGCAAGGCTCAACCTCACCCAGGCGATGCGAGGTCGGCCTTGCCCTAGCCTAGCAAGGCTGAGCCTCGCGCTACCTGGGTGAGGTTGAGCCTCACATTGGCCAACGAGACTTGGGCTGACGAGCCTCGCCATGGCTCGGCGTCTTCATTTGCCGGCGACGCTCTAGCAACCGGCCAAAAAGAAGAAGAATAAGAAAAAAAAAAATTGATTCTAGAAATTGTTCTTGGGAACAATAAGCTATTTTTTCTTACTTATTGTTTATGTTCTAAATCTATTGCCAGGAACAAAAGTTTTATCACATAGGCTTCTATTCTTTTTTTGTTTCCTGAAACAAAAGAACATAAATTTTTGTTCGGGAGAATAGAAATAGATTTTACCAAATAGGGCCTAAGTATCAAAATGGGTAAAAATTTTATGGCCTAAAATCGAGAACCGACCAAGAACCAAACTGGTCTTGTTTCAAGAACCCAATTCTATGGACTCGATTCCATGGATTGGTTGGTTCTGATTCGGGTCTATCCAGAGACCGGCCGTTTTTATATATTGGGTCATAAACGAAATTCTTATAGTAAAACATAAAAGTTACGTCGGTTCGAATAATTATATTATTATAATTTTGTGTTCAATACTATGGTTCAATTCTTAACTTAATGGGTGCAAAAATATTTTCATTTTCCAAAATGAGGCTTCAATACCAGTTTAACCAGGGATAGGATTGGTCGAGTCAGTTCCCAATAGAACTCCGGGCAGAGATCGAACCAATTCTAGGCCGGCTACAGGTTCGTAGAACCGGGAATTGAACCGGTTTGGTCATATTCGAATTATGACCTGAATCCAGCTCTCTCCCCTAGTTTTCAAACTGATCAGGCCCCCGGTTTTCAAAATGATGTTGAGTCTGATATCTTCTTTTCAATTGACACAAAAGAGATAAAATGCTCACTTCTCAGTAACACCAAATACAGGCAATATAATTCATGGGAAAGGGGCAAAAGACTGCAACTGCTGGATGACATGTCCTCATCAGGACCACCCCCACCAGGAAGACAGAAACACAAACACCTCCCAAGCACAAAATCAAGCAGAGATGTCCACATGCTATTAAACCCTAGTCTGAACGCTACAATCTCTTATTGATCATCAAGGCCATGAACTCAAGCTCAAACTTTAGAGTCGCTAGATTCAATGGAGGATGCATAATGTGATCAAGGGCATTTCGGCTTCCCCTTGGAGCTGCGCTTGTCACGGTAGCAGGGGCACTCATGCTTGTTGCCATAGGTCCCGGACGGGACGCACCCGCACTCCTGGCAGCAGATGTTGCAGTACTTGACGCACCGGTCCATCACCCCGGCCTTCGCGCACCTCCCCTTGCACTTATTCCCACAGAATGCTGCAGTATTTCATCTATGTACTATTATCGCCAGCATCAATGTATGTTCATGGACATCACTTACATGTAAACCTAACTAAAAAAGTGGGTAAATGCCGATGTTTGTAACTCACTAATTAGAGGCGTGATCAAAGGAAAACATGGCTAAATACAAAAAAAAAAAACATCACGGAGAGAGAGAACCCAAGGCAGGCTGAAATGGAGTTTCTCAATCCGAAGCACAAGACCATAATCCAAGAAACATTTCACAAGAATCCATTCTTGCAAGCATTGACATGACTTGAAATCTAGCATTTTAAGAAGAGGGTCATTTCAAGAAGAGGGTATGCTTGCTTATACTCACGCGACGTTGCAGATGAAGGCTCGGAGAGAGCCAAGCTCAGGAGGAGCGAGCAGAGCAGAAGAGTCGGAGCCAGCAGCTTCATGGCTTTTCTTCTAGCTTCTTCTTTATCTTCGGGTCTCGCTAACGGTGGAGGTCCCGTTCTGTCGAGATGAAGCTCTTATATAAAGAGCTACACCTGGAAATGAAAAAGAGAGACGGAGCTCAATCGAAACCGTCCACCGTCATCGGATCCGCACAAATTCTACGTAAGATCCGCCACTTTCAACGATCCAGATCCAGCTCAGTGTTTATGCTGCACTCGTGTAGTAACGATGACTGTCTTGAACGACGGATGAGGATCGTTTCCATCTTTTTCTTCGGTTCTTGTCGTTTCTTGTTCTGTCGCGAGTGCTGTGGCTTAGTGCTGTTTGGTGATGGCAAGCGTTGTCCGAACGTTGTCAGTCACACGTGAAGGTGGCAGAGAAGGATGGCGGGTAGATTCTGGAGGGGATGGCGGTCGGTGCGATGAAGGCGGAGGTGTTGGTAGATGGTGCAGACTCGACTGACACCACCTTAAAAAACCTGACTTGACAAATTCCTAGGTGCTGTCGTAAACTGTTGCAGCTTGTGAAAATGCTGCAGACATGTACATGAAAGATTAGCGAGAATCCATGGGTCTAATTCCCTGAACCCTACTCCAATCCTAATTCCATTCCCAATTTTTTTGTCTGAAAAGGATCTACAACTTTCGTTCTAATCTCGAAGCTGCCCACACATCCCAAAATTACCACTAGCTTCTAGTTTAGTTAGAGATTCGTTATTATAAGATTCATTTTTATCAACACTCTCACATTTATATAGGACAACGACTTCTTAATGTCAATAATGTTAAAGAAACCGATGATGATTTTGGCAAATTCGAGGCTAAAGTAAAAGTTGATTCTTTTTTTTTTTTTTGTTACGAAAAAATTGAGGGAAAAATTGAGACTTTTGTCAATTTAATTCTAAACTTTTTAATATTGTCAATTGAATATTAACCAATTGAGTTCATCTGGCCAATTTTAATTGGAAATAGCTCATGTGGATACCGATTGTCTTACATAACATGGTTAATACTGACACAAATAATTGTTAATAATACTTTAATATTTTTTTGAATTCTATATTTATTTTATTTTCTTTTTCCTTTGCTTCTTTTTCCGTTCTTCATTTATTTACTACAACCGGCAAGAGCCGCCGAGCTCTCAACAGCCAATAGGAAGGGTCACAAAGCCCCTCATTGGCCACTAGTGAGGGTCACAACTCTTACCTGCTGCTAGCAAGAGTCGTCGCCTTTACTCAGCCTCACCTAAATCTAAGCGAGGCCATCGTGATTGGCCATTGCTTGTAGCCATGAATGCTCAAGCTTCAAGCTCGCGTTTGCCATGGAAGCTCAAGCTTCGAGCTTAAGATCACCATGGTTACTCAAGCTTAATCTCTTAGCTCTTGGACACTTAAGCTTCGAGCTCCAGGTTGGCAACAATGGCATGAGTTTGAAGCTCACTTTTACGGCCATGGACAACACCCTACCCGCGAGCAATGCAGCCTCACCCATGGTTGCGATGGCCTTGCCTAGTGGCCAGTGAGGGCTCAACAACCTTCGTCAGCCATAGTAAAAATAAAATTAATTTTAAAAAAAATTGAAAACATTATTAAAACTTTTTTTGTCAACGTCAATGATTTTCAATCAAAATTAGCCAGATTGACACAATTTGACCAACTATGAAATAGCTTAGGACTCATTTGGTAAATTAAAATGTTTAAAACTGAATAGATGAAAGTGTTATATGTTTCGGACTTTCGACAATTTTCTGGAGAATATATGTATAAAGGTATCTAGAAAACAAATGATGACTATTCAATTCTACAAAAGTATGGTTAAGGTAATTGCATGTGGAATCATTATCTCAAGAAATCTAATTCCAGTAGAAAATGATTTGAAATGAAATACTCTTATTTAATTACTCTATAATAAATGATATGACAGATTGTTCAATGCACTAATATCATATGATAATTTCCTTGAAAATCAGTTCCTAAAAATAAAAATTTGGATCAATACAACAACCCTAAAAAAACAAAAAGCATTTTATTAAACATTCTTTATTGCTTTCATGAATCAATTTCAAAAAATGTAAAGTAAATCAATTAGCAAAAATGCATGAACCTAAGTATAAGGGTCAGCACTCAACTTTTTTTTTTTTTTTAAAGAAAACTCAGTTATTAAGGAAAAAGAAAAGTGAATATACTACAAAGATGAAAATAAATATAGACATGAACTGTATAAAGTAACTTGCAATTTCGTTAAGAAATTATTTGAGCTGTTAGTCTGGATAAAAAATAAGTTAAAAGAGAATGTTTAAGTGAACTGTGAATATTAAATGAAGAAAATAATGAAAGAAGGGAGTAAAGGATACATGTCCATCCCCGAAAGGCTCCTTTCATCTACACTGTTGACGTTTAGCGAGTGCTACAGCTGCAGACACAGGCCCCGACACAAAACTTTCCATTTTTCCTATTCATCTGTTGGTGAAGCAAGTTTCATCTCATTGCCTCACTGAAGTATCACTAACCTCCATGCCAATATGAGATGGCAACAGAAGGAAAAGCATTCGGCTGAACCCAGAAAGATTTAGAGAGATTTTGCACAAGCATTCACACACTTCCAAGTCTAAATTGTCCTTCCATTCTTCCCCTGGAAACAGATGCAACAGTCCCCAAAAACACAATGACCTGCTAAGCTTAACAGTAAACTTGAGATGCTTACATAGGAATGATTACTATAGCAGAAGCTAACAACAGAACAAATTAATTATCTAGCTTACTAAAGAGATAATGTTGGGAAATCCCAACATAACAACACAACAGGTAATTGGGTAGCAGATATACTCGCAAGTTACCCGCGCCATGCCTTTCACTAAAATATAGTTTCTTTGCCATGCTGTGAATTGCTTACAACAGGACAGACGCACTTAACAAGTTCATCATTCAATGTTCAGCACAGCAACTTTGTATAACCCTCACCATGGCTTTCACTATAAACATTGTTTCTTCACCCTACTGTGAATTGCTTCCAGCACGACGGACTCACTTAATGAGTTCGTCATTCAATGTTAACACAGCAAATCCATATTTACACATTGAAGGTAGGAGAATATACAACTAGAACCAAGAATCATCAACCTCCCAGGCTGTTGGATACAGGAACGTTCTGGCCATTAGAGTACTCCTTTGTATCATCATTTGATGCTAGCAGATTGACCTGACAATTATGGCTCGATTTAACTCATAACCCAAGGATATATAACACATGATTTTGAGAGCAAATGAAATAACAAACTGTCAGCAGATCATACCTTGACAATCTCTGATTTTGAACTTGGACGCATATAGGCAGCTAAAATGCTCATGTTGAAATCCTGATCACAGTAGTTTAAGAGAATGAGGATGGAAACAGCATGGGATGATATAACAGTGAAAAAAAGTGCAGGATAGACATCAAACAGCTATTAGTGTCGCTTAGGAAGCAATCACTCAAAGAGTGAGCTCTTTCTGCTTATAAATGATAAATGAAGGATTTGAGACAGGAGAGACGCAATAAAAAGCTGATCAGGCCAGACTTCTTAACAGTTGGATGGTAACCAACCCAATAAGTAACAACATCTTTCCGACATGTAGCAAGCAAATAAATGCATGAATTTCAGGAAGCAACAACAGCAACAGAGGTATAAATTAGTCTGCAAGTTAACATTATAACTGCTATATAAGCAGGATTCGTATTCTTAGGTGAGGTATTCTCTCCCAAAGTTTTGCAATCTCAAGCTTCTTGCAACCGGAAAAATAACAGAAGACATTCTAATAGCTTGGTTTCTTTTATTTTCCAGTAATTTTGTATCCACCAGGAGAATCCTCTTGAAAAGTTATGCAGAATAAAAAACAGAATCACTAGAGAAAGATACCTGAGCAATGATGAGTAAAAGGTACCTAAAATTTGATATCTAAAATTTAATTGGCAGAAACATTAATTGTTTAAAATGCATTTGCCTTTCTTCCATCAATTGACGCAGCCCTATATAAACTTTCCCATCCTGGACAAGACTAAAGATAGAAGGAAAACCAGACCACATCTAGAAGTGATGTGCATGAAGATCCTTAATTATTCAATTCTTATATAACAATACCGCGTGAAATGTTTTGGACCGTGCTAGCAAAAAGGGCATAGAGAGGCTCTCGACCATTCTAAATGTCGATAACAAACAAGAGACAGCAGGAATAATTTCATTTAGGAATAGTTATTGATTTGCTATGACATTTTACCAGCATAGTCCTGGTAAAATTTTCTATGACGTTTTACCAGCCTAGTCGTAAAATTTTGTGTGAAGATATCCACACATTTAACAATTTAAGGATATTAGTTTCTCCCTCACATTTTCACGGAAATTTGTAGATCAGTATATCAATAATCATTTCCTGCACATCCTCCTTTGAACACGTGGACATTCTATAACGCACCCCTACCATCATCCAGTGGCACATGTAACAGATGGAAGTAAATAGAAACGTAAAAGTAGACATTATTGCAAAAAGTTTAGCAAGAGGCTGCATAGAGAAAGTGTACAGTTGATGGACCAAATCCATACTTTAAGTGCTACCTCAATCACTATTATATTCACCATAGATTTCTTTGAATATAAAAATCCTCTGGCTAAATATGTAAAAGCATGTCCACAGAAACCAAAAATGGACAGAAGTTGTGTCGACATGTTTCCCAGAATTCTATGGAGACATCAGTCTGATAGTAACACAAGGAATCAGTTTGAGATGATATATTAGGTCTAAATTGCAAAGCCTAATAGCGAAATAGAGCATAACTCACTCTATGAGGATCACCCCTCAAAGATTGCACAAACATGGAAGATCCTGAACCTCTTCCCTGCAAAAAAAAAAAAAAAAAAAAAAACATTTATTATTAGATAAATCAAGTTCGCATCACAGGTCCAAAGGTTTTTATAACAAAAGGAATTAAGCTCAATTTATTTATGCTCACAGATAATTCCTTTCAACCTCATTAGTTTCAGAAGATTATGGTTTCATTTGATGACACGACCATTAAAGTTTCAGTAATTAGCATCTTGCAAATACCTTTTTGATCGTTAATTATCTGCTTTCCAGGAAATGAGTTGTTCTCTACTGTATTTTAATTACAATGCATGTCAGAGGAAATTCTGTTTGTCAATCTTTATTCCATTTGAATCTCTTTCATTCTTTTCTCTTCATCTGCATGCACAAGTACGAACCCTTTTTTTTTTTTTTCCTTTTGGTGGGTTTGCATGAGGAATAAGGACATCCTTTTCAGCAGAAGCTCAATTGATTTATAAAATCACATAGACAACAATAGGACACTACAATGAGTTATTGCACCGCTATATCCCAATTGGCATATCCTGCTATGCACGTGCCAATCCCACTAAGGCATTCCATAAACAGGGTGGAAATTTTCAGTTTCAAACTTACAAAACCTGGACACCAGTCAACAATACAAGAAATTAGCTCTTTTAAGGGTTAATTACATCTTGTCACTGTCCAGTCAACCTATATAACTCTCGCTAATAAATGAATACTGGTTGGTCTCGGATCATGCATAACCCATAATTAGATTACTTGATCAACTTAGATGGCCATAACATTGATGAATAAAAGTAATATGGATTTAAATCAGCCATCTATTTCATTTTATGATTCTTAGCAACTGCATTTGAATTTACAACTGCATTTGAATTTAGGACTACGACTACTTGGGCATATTCAGGACATGTTCAGCAAATAAATGTTCCGATGTTGTTACCGCAATCAATTTTAAATAGGTAGGCAAGCAAAACAAAACCTCTGTTTGATTTGAGATCAGTGACGATTGACAGATGTACGGTACATTTCAGGCACGATGCTTGGTGCTACGGTCCTCCCCTTAAGTCTAGATTGATTTCATTCCTCTTCTAATCAATGATCAGAATGATATGATTTCTGAATTTTGGTGTGTTAATTATTGCATCTATCATATGAATCCCATTTTTATCAAGAACTTTACTGATTGGAGCATGATCATGTCTCTTCCTTCCGCTTTGCCCTTTCAGTAGCAATCCTGGTGATTCACAGGAAGACAAGCTTCCATGTGTCTCTAAAAGCAAAGTCCTCTCATTTAACTCCTACCATAGAGCTATAAGCAATTTTAACTTTCAATGATTCTGGTCATTCTCCTCCCAAAGCCATCTGGCTTCCTAATGTCCCACCCAACATCTCATTTTGTTCAGGCAGCTTCTTGGAAAAGAGGCCTCACCTTCAAGAATCTTCCAAAGCACTCTTCCATTCTAATTGGTTCAACTTGCATGAAGCGTCCAAGAATTCTACACATCATTTGCTTTTTCCCACACTTTTGCTTAGCAGTTCAATTTTCAATTATAGCATTTGTTGGGTTATGCCAAAGCCGGTTCTATGCTTATTTCAAAGATAAAGCACCTTTCCAAAGAGTTGGAGTGTAGCTTTGCAATTTCCAGTGTACAGCATTTAAAAAGAGAAACGAAGTAAGAGTCAAGGTATCTGAATCTTCATCTCACTCCGCTTTTATGGATTTGCACCGACGTATTTCATGCTCCATACTCACTATAAATGACTGTTGCCAGTTCGCTGTTTTGCTTATAACTGATGTACTCGAACAATTTCTTGATAATAAAATTATTTCGTAAACAAAATGCGATCTTTAAGCTTCCTAATATAAGAAAGATTAATCTCCATCTTCTCCACAGTAGTATGAAAAAGCACGGGCATGGCTATGCTAACTTAACACTCCACAAAAACATCTTGCACAAGGAGAGAGAGAGAGAGAGAGAGAGAGAGAGAGAGAGAGAGAGAGAGAGGGGGGGGGGGGAGGGGGACAATTATGGAATCAAATTTTGAGAAATTACATCATTCATGAGGCAGTGGTTTTTTGTTATGATTGAAATCACCTATTCATTAATTTTATTCTTAATTCTTACCTAGTTTTAGTGAGCTACACTTCATGTCCAACTTATTCGGGAACTTTGTTGCCAAATCTTTTAATTCACAGCTTGATTCAATTTTTTCACAATTCAAAAACGATACGTCCATTTCATGATTCTGATTTCCATCCTACGTAGGATTTATATGTAATATTGAGACTCGTTTGCAATGTCACATGAGGAGATGGCTTCAAATTCTCAAATTAGAATATATGACTCCAGGAGGTTGCAAATCATCTTATTTAAAGCATGTCAACAATTGGGTTTCACTGAAGGTATAGCTCTTATTAAGTGAAACAACACAGGAATTTGTGCAGCCATTCTACTTAATAAGGAAATACATTGTTAGCCTTATTCTTGCTTTTCAGGTTGAGAACTTTCAATGGTGGCTACTAAAATTTCCTCACATAGAAGATATAAATATTTTCCCACTCAAACTGTAATCACTTATCTGAGCTATTTATTAGAAATGGTACCCAAGGTTTTCCACCTTGCTCATTTTATAAATGCCTAAATATTTTTCTTGAAGATTTTGACACAATTTGAGCAAGATCATTTGGCACATGTTCTCAAACAATCAAGATCTTAACCAACTGTGACTTAGCCTCATATGAGGATACAAAAAGAAATATCCTGTGTTCCACAGCAGGGGCATATTGACTAAGTTTAGATAGAGAGACACGGAGACATGCCTTTATATAAGGTCGCGTTCTGGTACTTTCGAGTGCCTTACTGAATGATCAAAACTTCAACGTCCCATTTGACATCATTGATATCCATTTATTTGATTGTCAAGGATCATAATTCTTATAATTGAAGCTCATAATTGATATCTATCATTTAACAACGTGAAGGTAAGATTTCAAGCCACCAATATCCCGAATAGCATTTCCAATCAGGCTAAATCATGATTAACCCACCATAACAACACATCTTTCTGCCGTACGAATATCAAATCATGAAGTCTGACGTGTTTTTCTAGCTCTAGTAAAATGATAAATAGAGATTAACAGACAGGAGTTAGACACCATTAAGTTTATAAACAGAAGATGCTTCTGCAGGAAAGCAAGATACATCATATCTCAAACTCACAGCATTCTAAAGTTAGCCTAAATTGCTAGCAACTTGCTGAATCCATAAAATTTCCATATCATGCAAATGTCATAAATTTACCTCCAAGGAAACATCTCTAAGACGCCTTCCAGTTTGCGCACAGCAAATACGGACAACATGCTCGTCGCAGCTCCCGCTGATAATATAATCCCTGCCGTTCATGTAGTATGAACGTGTATAATTCTGGGAGCTTCCTGTTGGATTGATTCCAAAATCCAAAAGAAGCTTTCCATCAGCAGCCCGAAATTGTTTAACCTGTCACATATTAAATAGCATGGCCTAAGAAATGGGTGAAGAAGGATCTCAAACAATAGCAGCAAAGATGTAAATGCTTAAACAGATGAAACTAGGAGTAAGTTTTGCATACACAAAAATTGAGACATTACTATACGAAAACTCAATCTAGTGGATGGTACCAAGTACTTCCAACAAATGTAAATAATACTATGATGAGTTCTTCTGGAGGTGTTCTCAGGATTGACAAAACTAAAGAGATGTTATGAAGACATCCCGATTTAAATAAAATAAAAAAGTCTCAAAATCAGAAGGCTTGGAACATTTAATATGGGGAGCATTCTAAAAGGAAAGGGAGTACACAAAACGAAGTAGTGCATTTATTTCCATCCAGAATTGAGACACGGGTCACCACATTTGCCCTTGCAACAGGTTTTACTAAAGTGGGGAGGAATTGTTGCCGACACAACTGATATAGTGTATGTAGCCTTGATCATAAAATACTATGGGCTAATAGATTTTACGTTGGCTGTTTGAATAAAGACATTTGTGTAACTTATATAGATCATGTATTGAGCATTATCTTCCAGTATGCATTTGTTAACATATTTGGCTTCATTTATCAAAAAAAAAAAAACATAATTGGCTTCATAGTATACACTTTCCTGCTTGGACTACATATGAAATCTCAAAAGATTCTTAAAATCAATGTTGACACATATGAGACTGGATCTCTTGCTTATTGAGAATCTAAAAGCAAGACGTTACTCAGTTCAATATCTACAATTAAACAAAATAAGTGCATAATTCAGGATTTTACAGGTGGTTTTTACAAGTACCAAGAAATACCTCATTGTCAACAGCTGATGCAAGAAGATAATGATCGTCTGGAGAAAAGCAAACCATAACATTCCCTTTGGAACTGGTCGCAGTGTAGCAAGGAAGCAAAGGTTTTTGTCTCAAATCCCACAGTTTGACATCGCGGTCAAAAGATGAAGTAGCAAAAAGGGATGGGGAATGGTTAGCAAACTTTACAACATTTATATGCTCCTGATGCATATTTGTGAATACTTGAAGACGTCTTCCACTGTTGATATCATACAGTGCAACATTTTTGGAGTATCCACTAGCAAGAAGCAACTCGTCCGCAGAATTCACATGAACTGAAGTCAACTGGTCAAAGTCATCAAAAGTGACAGAACCAGCACCTGAATATGCTCCTGAATTGTTTGGAGGTAGTTGGTGGATATTATATAGCTTTAGTGAACCATTGTCAGAACCAGCAATGAGCTGAGATTGAAACAGAGGGAAACAGTGAGTTAAAAGGACAACTATCACACAACGTAATTATCAGCATAGGTGCAATTCTCTGTCTTCCACTGTTGCTGTGGCAAAGAGATTTAGTAACTCACGATCTACTTGGCTTAATAGTTGAGTTCAGCCTTCTGAGGTTATAAGACTGTAAAAAGACAACTAGGCATAGATAACTGAACCTTTATAAGTACTTGGCTCAAATTCTCTCACCCCTTATCCCTTAATACAATTTATTCAGAGCATCACTGTTGGCCTAACATGGCATCATCCACTTAGTCTCAGCATAATTTCTTTTGATGCTATAGTTTTCTAAAAGAGTTTCAAAATTCTGATTTTCAACCAACCCATCCCTCGCCCCTTGGTGGATTTCTGGGATTTGAAATCCTAGCAAAAGTGATGAAGAAGATCTTGGTGAAAGAAACACGGATAAGTAGTCTAATCCTAATCATCCTCTTAAAGACAACTTATGGCTTCTTTTGTTTTTTTTTTTTTTTTTTTTGGGGGGGGGGGGGGGGGGGGGGAGAGAGAGGAGGTATGGGGATTCTTTTGGACAACACTTACTGCTTTCAGCAGAAAAGCCAAAAGGTGGCCTTTTTCTTTAGTTCAAAAAACAATGTGGATATATTAGGAGAAAATCCAAATCTAAATGTATATATTTATACACGTTAAAGATTCGGAATGATCAATATTTATAACATTCAGCAAGCTAAAAACTAGTCATAAGTAAAAGCTGCAGCCACCACAAACACCAAACTCACCAGAAAGTCTCACAGAAGATCAAGTTTTATGACAAAATATAGATGAAATTGAAAAATCTCCACTGATTTTACAACTTCTGTACAAACATTACAAAATTACCCATTTTCTTATGCTCGGAACTGAACGTAATCCTATACTTAAAGCAAGTTTTAGTCTAATAAAAAGTGGATATAATTAGACTGAAGACCCACAGCAGCCAAAATTCTCAATGTTTAATATCACTCATTAAAAGCTTCAAAACGGTACATGCATGCTACACGATTGTGATAAGTTGTGATCAAATTTGCAGCAACGTGCCTAGATAAGTAGCACTCATTCCTATGTAGTTGTCTTAAAGTATATTGACATAATCATAACTTACCAAAGAGGGGTACTTCTTGAGCCAACAGAGTCCCAATACACTACTCATCACTCCATAAGATGGGATGCAGCTGACAATTTTACCGTTCTCATGGTTGATAATGATCACCTCTCCATCCAATGTTCCAAAAACCATAAGAGAAGAATCTGAAGGATGATACTCAAATTGTCTAGGGCGAAAGTTCAGAGCTTCATCTCCTGAACTAGAACAAGAAAGCGGTTGCAATGAAGGCCAAGGACAAGATCCTACTCTGGCAGCACAAAGTGACCTGGTGTAGAAATATTGAGACTTTCCAGATGGATATGTATTCTTTCTTTTATTTGCACGAGCCAGGTTTCGACTTTCTTTGATTTCACGGTTTTGCAAGATACTGAGAACGCTCTCTTTAGCTTTCCTTCTGTATGGGAGGTACTCAAAGTATTGTGAAAAGGTAGCAGCAGCCTGTTCCCTCTCATTCTTTCTAATGGGTAATTCATCAAGCATTTTCAAATGGGGTAAAGAAGCTATCATGAACTCTCTATAGTGTTTCTTGAAGCATATAGGTGAAGAGCAACAGGAAACGTATTTTGATGCAATATTTGTAGAAGAATATGTGCCTGAAGCACCAATAGATTCTTCTTCACTGTGGCTGAGAGATTCAACCTATAGAACAGACAACAGTCGGAAAAGAAAATGAGATTTTTCTGACCTGCAGACAAGATTACATCAAACAATGAAAAGATGATTTCTCTTCCATTCACTGCAGCTCGTTGTCCTCCATGACATTGATGATGATTTTTATGATGCTAATACAGTCATTTCTACCTGCATTTTCATTGCAGCTAAATACATCGCATATATATTTATTTATTAACAAGCAAACCAAAGGTGTTCTGAACATCTTATATAGATGATGTCATTCTCTATATGACTCAGGACATCTTTTCTATCCACTTTCCGTACAATTCGAGAAAGCCATCATATTGTTAAATCCAAAAGCCATATTTAAAGCATACATATCCTCCTTACCATTTTTAGAGCCTATTCTTGGTGTAAATTTTTTTATGTATATATTATTAGTTTACTTTAGATATGGCTTTCGGCTTCAACTATATGATGGCTTTCTTGGACATTCCAAAGTGTTACTTGTCTAATTGGGAGTTTGTTCTCTTCTCACAAATCCACAAAATCTAGAAGTTATTCAAGTAACTTACCTGATGTTAAGACTCAATTCTGTTTCCTATCCAAGTACAATATTGTACTGTTGACTAAGATTCCATTTAACAACCATGACATGCTGCTCATATGATCTTAATGCCAAGCATGTAAAGATCAATTCAATCATTACCTCATCATTTGCATTGGCCCTCCCACTCCATTCGCTGATTGCATTAGTTAATTCATGCATGAAACCATATTCTTGCCTCTGACTTGAGAAATCAACCTCACTATCATCTGATGACTCCTCACCTTCCCTTTGTAGTTCAGGATTGCCAATCGCGTTAGTGACTGTCATTAGATTGTGAAGCATAGCCTCTGAGATTAAATTCTGATCTACTAGTGTCGCAATATCAATATTTGATTCTTCTGGAAAAGGATTATCTCTGCCATCCTCATTGCCACTTGATGACGTAATACAAGATTCTACATCCTCATAACATAACCGTCTTTGGAATCTTAGCTCCACCAAAGAAGGGAGTTTGGAAAGTGCAGCAGCAGTTGTCCAGAGATTAGCAACTCTTGTCTCACACATTGACAGGAACTTTAGATTCGGCATGCAAGCGAAACAATCTTTCTGGAAGCTAGTTAGCGAAGTGCCGTAATCCAAATTCAAAGTGTGCATTCGACTAAACTTCCCCACCATACTGAGCTTGCGAAAATGGGAAGACCTCATGGTTAACACTTCGCACATCAAGCCTCTACTTGAAAGATCCCTAATTCATAGAACCGCCAAAAGAACATCATTATTTTGAAAAAGCAATTTAGTTAAAAATCAGTTCTTGCCTTATAAGAGAACATTGATGACTAGTTCACAACAGTAACATTTAAATGCAAGTACCACCTAGTTACTCTCATTATCTCTAATACTCCTACAACTTCACTCCAGTTCTGCACCCATTTATATTTTTACTAGAAAAATTCTACCATTTTCAGAAAGAACCCAGGGAAGGAGGCAGGACGACCCTCCCCCCCCCCCCCCCCCCCCCCCACCCTGTCCTCTCTTCTCTTTCTCACATCCTCTCCTCTCCCTCCTCCCCCTTCCCAACACCTGATCCACCCACCAAACCCCCAACTAAAGATTAACTCCTGCAGCTAGATTTTAGAAACAGAAAAAGCACAGTAAGAGCAAGATGGATCTGCCACTCTCCACCAAACACAACCTATTTGAAGCCACAATTGAACAAGAGGCTCCTTAAACTAGTCAAAACTCTTCTTTTCAGAGTTTTTCCTTATTAAACAAGTGGGTCAACAAGGGTGTTTATCTGAGGGAAGAAAACATAATCTTATGGTTCTCAGATATTAGACTACATAAGTTTCTTTCAAACGTGTAAAATATCTGAAAGCCCAACTTTCTACTTCTTTCACTCTTTCAAATTATGCATAATTTGATATCTAATTGTATTTTGATATAAGTTATCCATATTTCTTCCTCTTTACCAGTTAAAAACAAGAGAGAAGTTGGGGTACCTATGTACTACATTTACCACATCATAAATGGCCAATGGATATAACAAAAATGATAAATATAAACGACCCTTAATTCAAATAAAATTGCAATCTTCCTCCAATAAGATCTTTTAACAAAGCTATGGACACTTGAATGGAAGCAAAAATTGCCTTGAAACATAAAATGGCTTGCTCCAGTGCCTCCAGTTTGCATTTTTTTCCCCTATTTCAGTGATACCTACCTACTCAGGTTTAAAGCAGCATATTGAATGCAAAACCTAAAAGAAAACCAAGATCAACTCTCCAGAATCTGACCCGAAGCCCTCACAGCCAAAGATATCAAGTAATCTGTTTCTCAGTTACCGCACTTCCAAACTGCTCAAAACTTGTTTATCAAGTGCACAATCCTTATAACAAAAACTTTGGACTTAAAATCATAATAGGCATGTGATGTTGTCAAATTTCCATAACTTCCTGAGATAAAAAGGAGATTAGGATGTACCGGCAAAAGTCCTTTCCCAAGGAGATATCCTGGAGATCAACCGCACGGAGTTTTTTATTCAGGGCACGCATCAGCAATAATGCATACTCTCCCTTTAATTCACCTGATGATTTATTATATATGTCAACTGCTTCAATTTCAGATGCCTCAATGTCGACCACTACATCAAGTAGTGGATGGAGATCCATGTCCTTGAGATGGTCTAGCATGATCTCTAGTATACATAACTCATGGCAAGTTTTTTTTACCTCAGCCTGCACATAAAAGAAAAAGGAAGAATGAGCTTTAGGAAGCACCCCTCTAGAGCAGAAAATAAACAAAGAAAACATGCTTAAAGAGATTCAAATTGAATGAAGAAAATTATAATAAAGTCCATTATAGAAAGTAAGTTAACTGAACATCCTAACACAATTGTACGATAGATATTACCAAGATGTGTGGTGCTAAAAAGTGCTAAAAATCAAAATCCAATTTGACCAGTATTACCATTAAAAAAAAAAAAAAAAACCATGATATGAACATGCGCATGCACCGTGCTCCATCATGTGCACATGCAAATCCAAAAGCACACGATAGATAGACCAAGAAACAAGCATGTAGGCAAAGTCACTAATTAGGGTTCCAATGACTTGAACTAACAAAGTTTCTTTCCACTAACTGATTAGCACGATGGCATTATCAAAGCAGTACAAGTTGATAGAGGGGGCTTCAGTTATTATTATTGACTACGGAAGAGATGGTGAATTTGATGAGTAGAAGAAAAAAAGATAGAAGAACCTTTTTCACCAACTTGAGCAAATTCACCACCCAAAAGGCCAAGCCAAAGACTAGAGCAGGACTCATATCAGATATCTTAGATGAGCAAACAAGTGAGCAGAAATGAGCCAGCAGTGAGACTCAATCCAGAATAATCACATGAAAAGGAGGACCCTTGGAGATTTCGCCCCCACCCAAGGGAGGAAACAAGAGAGGGCGAAAGCACCTGGAGTGTACTAGTCCCAACAGTAGTACAAGAGAGACATATTCAACTTCTGAGAAAATTTGATTTTCATCACCATAAATTGACATTCGCATAGTAAACAAGTAAAAGAACAAGAGGACAAAGGATCAGAGAAAATTATGGTAGCAGAGTCAGAGAATGGGGACATTGCAGGCAGGCTGCAGAACAAGGCAGGCAACAGAATGAAAGAGAAGAAATAATTGAATAAATTTGGGCAAAAACGCAGATATATGATAAAATAAAGTGCCCAGAAACCTACAATAAAGAATGAGTTTTACTCTGGACAGATAATTACTTCTCATGAGAAGGGGAATACGCAATGGCAGAGTTTTAAGTTTAGGAGACAAGACAAATATTTTAACTATAATGTATTGTTGAACAAGGTAGGAAGAAGGTAAGAACAAGCTCCCAAAAAACTAAGATAAGCACTAAAAAAGAATGTATTGTTCCTTTGACCTGGGATTTAGGAGGCATAAACGGAAAGTCAACACAACTTATTATCTCCAAGATATTGTGAGTTCAGTTAAGTTGGGCATATCCTCAAGATGCTAACATAAGTTTACTGAATATAACATGATCCTATAAGGAGACTGGTGAGAATTCTAGTAAAGAAAAAGATCATGTGAAATCCAAATTCACGAAAGAATGCGCAAACTAGAGAACTGGGCATTCTGACTGCCTGTAATGACCAGAATCATTTCATAAGACATGAAAGTTGTTGATTGTAATTGTAAAAGTATTTCTCTTTGGCCTCAATATCCCAATATCCCATTCAGTTTAGTACAATGACTTAAATACAAAGCCAATATTTCTTTGCCCAAACATTGTTGTGACCACTATCTTTCATAAACACATTCTGCAAAATCCATATTAGTGTTCAACAAAATAATTGAAGTATAGCTGCTTGTAGAGACAAATTTCCCCATTGAGAACTCTTCATTAGTACTAGAAGAAACTGCAAGAGAGGTTGAAAATAAGGGATTTGATTCCCTAACTTCCGCTTCCACAATAGCTTATATCTGTATTGTTTAGTATATCTAAGCACTGACAAGTACCAACTTCCAGATTACAAGCATGCAACAAAGATGTCACTAGTCCAAGTTCCCATTATCCAAGAATTATCTCTTCATGGGAAAATGATCCTAAAGCTACCTTCTACAGTTTCCACATCTGACGAGGGGAGAAAAACAGGAGAAGGTTTAATATGCAGATTTCTAATAAAGAATTACCATATTTAACACCAACCTTGGAGAAGCCGGACAATATTGTAGGATTAGGATGGACATCATGGTCTTTGCACCGAGTAATATATCTGAACCAAAAAAGAATGTTATTAATAATTTCAAAAGATCAATCAGCCACTGGAATCAAGATCCTGAAGAAAAATTATATTGCCAGATTACTTGGTGAAATGACCAACTAATAGCCGAAAAGGAAATGACTAGATGAACAAGTCTAAAGATGATGAACCAAAGGGTAAATAAAGTCCTCCAGCTTTATGAAAACCTTTATTGTGGTTTGCCCTCTTTTAAACCCTTAAACAGTCTCAGCAGATGACAAAATCCATAATGGTGAATAAAAAAGCTACCAAACCCATAATTATTTGTTCTAGACTGATACTCTCATCAAATTCCACCAATTATCTATTGTATTTATGTATCTTTTCTATGATGCCTTCAGTGATTGCTTCCAAGTGATAATAGTTTCCTTATTCAACTACCCTTCCTTCCAATCACTGAAAATATCATCTCTCAGCACTTAATTCATCCGACTATACCTAAAAGTTTATCCAACATTTCTAGATTCCCAGTTCCTGGATATGTAGAGAGTGCAACAACTGACACCAACTCATATTTGGAGCTCATTAAAAATGCACAAAACTCATCCTTCTAGCAACATCCCCCTGACCCAGAAGGTTCCTAACACCAAATTTCCGGGTCTCCTATTATCGGTGAAACTGAAAAAGATCTGCGACCTGGGCTTCTAACAAACATGATTCAGAGAACCACTGCAAAAAGAAACCTATATCACTACATCTAACCAGAAAGCATCCTATCACTTCTTCACTGCACCTCACTCTATCATTCTAAACAAAAGAAGAGATAGAAAACTATGAGCAGTATTATATGATTATATCAACCAAAAAGATGTGGTCACAAGGCTAAAGTGATCAGATTTCTTAGAAGCCACAATCATCCTAGAGATTAACAAGCAGCTTCTGAGGCCACTCCTTGTGTCGAACGAACTACAGTGTGACAGTGATGCAAGTCAACACAGTTCACAAGCGAAAATGATCAGCACAGATGAACCAAAACAATGAACCCCAGAATCTAAAACATTTGTGAAAAATGATATCTTCACATTCAAAATAAGGTTTTGCATAACACTCCTTGTTCACTCAATAGATAAAGGGTACGAGGCCAGACAAAATAATATCATCCGGTGATGACCATAAGAACCCAGACTTCCCCAATTACAACGAGAAGATCAAAACATAGCAAACTACAGAGTCCCAAACACATTCCCACACGTCTATACTCTTTCCGTGTCCAAGAAATGTATCCCCTGCCAACTCGGCATTCGCCTTTTCAGCAGATGAGCATTGGCCAATGACGAACACGAGCAATTTAAACGATGATGACAATCTCAATTACATCAGTAAGTAAAGTGGCCAAATCAAGTAGACAAACCAAGAAAGGCCGATCAAATTCAGCAGAATCTTTCACCTCCCTTGGTCGAATTAACATTCTTCCAAAAACACAAACTAACAAGGACCCTTCTTTTACCCACAGAGACGTTCAACAGCCAGGCAGCACCCGAGAAGAGGCAAAAACAAGAACTGGGTTGCAGCTCAATCAGCCGAATTCCCACGAAAGAACGTTTACAGGGGCCAAAAAAACGTAAATTTACCGGCGGAAGCAACGAAGCTCAACGCACCGGGTTCAGAACAGGCAACGAGAAATGAAAACGAGGCGGTGAGACAAGAAGGCGCACCTCTGTTCTAGAGTTTGAATGTCCATGGCGATCGAGGCAGTGCCACGATCAGATAAAATCAGTTCCGGCGCCATCGCCGACGACCCAGATGGCATTCAAGAACGTGCAACCGCAAGAGAGAGAGAGAGAGAGAGAGATGGGTTTGGAGTTGCAGTTTTCTTCAGTTCACGTCGCGCTCTCGCGAGGCGTTTGGCGTCCCGGTTGGTGGGTCGAGGCGTCGCTGCTCGCTGGCCGCTAGCATCGTCATCTTCAGCTACAGAGAGAGGGCCACCAACCCCCTTCTTCGTTAACCCCCCCGAAAGCGACAGGCCCAGATGGAAGAAATAAAATATTTCTCCTTTTTGTGTCGAAATAGTCTTGGACTACGATGTCCGGTCCAAATGTTCTTGCTGTTATGATTTTCACCTGTGTTCTCCAAAAAGAATAATCTTTCTCTCTTTAGATATTTGATAAATCTCGCGTGACAAGATTTTCGGATCGGGTTCAGGTTGGGTGCAATGCCCCTAGCATGTCATGGCTAACGTAAATTTAAACGGTTATCTTATTCATTTCGTTTTTGCTTAATTAAACAGCTGTGTAACTTATGAAAGTGACTTAGGAATATACTCGGATTTTTACGAGTAGGATAATTTGTTTCATTTCTTATTTATTTATATATATCAAGTGACAAGATAGGTACAATAGAATAATCAAAAGGGTTATGTCGGGTGGGATTCAAACAATTGACTATCCATTTTTAGAATGAAAGTCCCCTTGAAAGCGCTCGACGAAAAAGCTTTGATATGGAATTACTAGTTTTATTTACTAATGTCTCTCATATAAATAAAGAGTTAGGGGAACCGGACCTCTTGAAAAAAGAAGAAAGAAAGCGCTACGCGAGCATGCTGCATAGCTTGGAATCGGTCTATGGTAACATTGAAATGTTCAATGGCCAACTTTGGTGGATAATTAGATAACATGCAAAATACACCAAAAAAAAAAAAAGGGAGTCTGATTAGTGTATAAACCCGACCAATGTGAGCACAATACATTTAACGCATCAGATAGGAGAGATCAACGTGAAACCTATCTTATTCTAAGGCTCTTTTAGTTTTGAGAAAAATAAATAATTTAGAAAATATTTTCCTAAAAATAATCTTTCATATTACTTAAAAATAAATAAAATAAAAATATTTTCATCATATCTACAAAAAAAAATGTTTAGATGCAAATTATTATTGATAACAAAAACATATTTATTGACTAATTATTTCAAGTAATACAAAAGATCATTTTTTGGAAAATATTTTCAAAATCATTAACATTTTCCTAAAACCAATTGTTTATCTCGCATTGTTGAGATTTTCGGGTCGGGTGTAACGCCCTAGTATGTCACGGCTAACATAGATTTACACAGTTATCTTATTCGTTTCGTTTTTTCTTAATTATACAGCTATATAATTGATGAAATTGACTTAGGGATATACTTGAATTTCTACAAATAGGATAATTCATTTAATTTCTTATTTATGTCGGGTTATGTCGGTTCAGATTCAAGCAGATGACTATCCATTTTTAGAATGAAAGTCCCTTTTAAAGCGCTTGATGAAAAATCTTTGATATGGAATTACTAGTTTTATTTACTAATATCTCTGATATAAATAAAGAGTTAAGGGAATGCTGAGCTCTTGCTTGGAATCGGTCTATCGTAACATTGAAATGTTCAATAGTCAAGTTAGGTGGATAATTAGATAAAATGCAAAATACACCCAAAAAAAAAAAGGGAGTCTGATTATTGCATAAACCCGACTAATCTGAGCACAGTACATTTAACCCATTAGATAAGAGAGATTGATGTGAAACCTATCTTACTCTAAGGCTTCATTTGTTTTGTGAAAAATGATTAATTTGAAAAATATTTACCTAAAAATAATCTTTCATATTACTTAAAAAATAAATAAAATAAAAATAATTTCATCATATCTACAAAAAAAAATGTTTAGATGCAAATTATTATTGATAACGAAAACATATTTATTGACTAATTATTTCAAGTAATATAAAAGATCATTTTTTGGAAAATATTTTCAAAATCATTCATATTTTGTGAAACATTTTCCTAAAAATAGTTGTCTACATCACCAACAAAAATCAAAAAATGAATTTGTTTTTATCATTGACAAATGTTTTTAGGCACAAATTATTATCGATAATGAAAATTAAGAAAATATTTTTTAAATTATTAATTCTCCCCGCACACCCCCCCCCCCCCGCCAAAAAAAAAAAAAAAAAGATACTTTTCCTATCCCTCTCCCCAAACTGCCAACCTCAACTTATGGCGTCCGCTGAGGTAGGGTAATTAAACTTTAGCTACACAATTAACGGTTGGAAAAAAATCTCGTTACGATACTTTCCAGAAGAATTGTTTTCTTCTTTTCTGGGAACACACATTGATTTTTGTGGCAAGAAGTCCCCCAACCTTCCACCTTTTGGTTCTTGAAAAGAATGATTTTCACTTAATGAAATTTTTATTTTAAAAATTACCTTCTCAAAATAATTATAGCAGAACTCTTGTGCTCTATTCAACCGGCTTTCTTTAGTCGTCCAGCTTTGATCACTTCACATCAACTCAGGATTTGTTATTTAATTTAAATCTACTCAACAATCAATTATTTAATTTAAATCTACTCAACAATCAAATTATCATGAGTAAGTTGCATTTGGATCCAAATTTAGAACAATATATATATAAAGTGGTGCTTGATATGTCCGTACAATAATTTTAAGCATCACATTGCATAAAGGTCAATAGACGTAGTGTAGCACGCAAAGCCGACACCCAAGAGGAGATGCTTTGTTAAAGTGGTTTATAAGTAAGAGATACCCAAATAATGTCTCTTAAATATTTTTCAAAAAAACCTAAACTGATTTTGTTTTTGTTAATTCACTTCTAAACATTTTAGTTGTATTAATTGAATCCTAAACATTTTTCATATTTTGGCAATTGAATTCACTCGGTTAATTTTGGCAAAAAATCACTAAATATTTTTTTGAATGTTTATTATTACTAATTTTTTATTTATTTTTCCTTTTTCTTCTATTAATATTTTAATATTCCTTGGATTTTTTTATTAATTTTTAAAATATTATTAAAAAATTTCCATGTCAACACCATCTGTGCCACATTAGATGGTTGGTATACACGTTAACAATTATTAGCCAAAACTAGTTGGATAGACTTAATTGGTAAAACGTGAAAATATTTAAAATCTAATTAATATAATTAAAAAGTTTAGAATTAAATTAAAAAAAGTGTAATAAGTTTAAGATTTTTTAGAAAATTTTATCTTTAAGTAGTTTGTCGCGACAATCCGATTCATGTAGATCTCCTCATAATGCATGGCATGGAGTGCAAATATGATTGTTGAAGTTGGAATCACGATATGTGATATACAAGTGGCATTCTCTTTCTCGACACCGCTTTCTTAAAGGTGAATTGAAAGTGAAAATTGTTAATGAAACATGTTGCATTGCTGTCTTTTCAATAAAATGGGCGGTGGTGGAAATGATGGGGAATTAATGGGAATGAGTGAAAAAGGACACATATATGTACACACGCACACACGAGTTATCCTAATCCTAATTAAGGGTGCCTTTGGTTCATCATTTTAATGAGCTTTCAACCTCTAAAGCCCATTGAGAAAATGTTGGATCGTTTAGTAACCAATTTGAAATAGCTTTCAAGTTAAAGCCTGCATTGAGCTTTTAGCATTTACCAAATACTTAATTTTTTTGTGTTTTTTTTCAAAACTATCCTCACTCATTCTTCAAATTTCTTATTTTTCTCTTGTTATTATTTTTCAAATGCCAAAATAATGCTAAAAAAATTAAATATATTTTGGTCTTTTTTAAAAAAATTATTTATATATTTGATTTTTTAGCATTATTTTCAAATTTCATATTTAAAAAGTTGCATACATTTTTTTTTCAATTTTAAACAAATAAAAATTAAAAAATTCTAACGAATGGTTTGGTCTTTTTTTAAAAATTTATATATTTGATTTTTTAGCATAATTTTCAAATTAAAATGAATAATTATAAAAATGGCCCATGAACTTTGATATAATATATAATATTATCCTTGAAATTTCAATTTGTTTGATGTGGTTCATGAACTTTAACTCAATGTGTAATGCCGTGCCTAAACTTTTAATATTTTCAATGAGATATTTGAACTTTTTGTAAATATTCAATCTAATCCTTGAGTATTACATACATAGATTTGATTTAAATTAAACATGTACCAAAAATTCATGAAACACATTGACTAAATTAAAAATTCAAAGCGACACTACGCATTGGCTAAATTCGAGGAACTATTTGTGCCATTTTATCCAATTTAATATACTACATTTTAATTCCAATCGTAATAGAAAAAGTAGTAGCGCTAATCAATAGGAGGTAATATACAAATCCAACCAATGTCATATGTGTGAGACACGGCCCATTGAACAGAAATTGTTTGGATAGATAATACAGCTTTTGAAATACTCTCCAAATTTCATGAACCATATAAAAAATGAGACGGTTTTAGTGATCGGTTCAAATATGAAATTGTTTGCATTTGAAACCCTCCACCGAGGAATCCGAACCCATCTATTTCACTCAAACAAGTCTCCTATATCACATACTATGTTTTTAAATCTTGTATAGTATTCATTGCGATCATTTATGGCCCGTTTAGCAACATGCCAAATAGTGTTTGATTCTGATTTTTTATTCCCAGAATTAATTTGGGACGAGAATCGCGTTTGGTAAAATTTTTGTTTCTGGGAACAGATTGGGAAGAGAATTGAGAATAAAAAAATTATATATGATTCTTCGTTCGAGAATCAAAAAAAGAATCAAAACAATAAACTCTCATTCTTCCCTTCCGTCATTTCGCTATTGCCGTCTGCCCCCGCTTGCCACCATCCGCTGCCACACGTCGCTGCCGTCTGCCGTCGATCGCCGGTCCGACGAGCTCGCCGGAAGCTCGCCAGGCCAGGGCGAGGTCTGACGAGCTCGCCGGAGGCAAGCCCAGCCACTGGAGAGGCTCGCCCAGCCCTGCTAGTTGCCAGGCCGGCCTCGCCCAGCTGCCAACGAGGCTCGGCCGACGAGGGCCAACCGGTTCGGCGACTGGCCACATGAAGAAGAAGGAGAATAGGAAAAAAGGGAAAAAAATGAAAAAAGAAAAGAAAAAGAGTAAAAAAAGTAAAAAAAAAAAAAATCATCTAAAAATTATTTAAAAATCAAAAGAAATTAATTTGGAACAGAATTAATTAGTACAATATCAAATGCAATTTTATTCCAGAATAAAAAATTTTGGACAATTACTAAACGCGTTGTTTTACTCAGAATCAGTTCCCGGGAATAAAATAAAAAATAATCATTTCTAGTTAGAATCAACTCCCGAGAACAGAATCATTACCAAACGCGCTCTTAGTTTTTACTGCTTGATACGAATTAAGAAACCAATCCCTCAATTATTCCTTGATGATTGATTCCAATAGCGATCATTTAATGTAATTTACTAGCTGAATTTTCATAGATGAAATAGGGGTTATGATGAGAAGCCGGTATCTTGAAGATGGGCCAGGAACATGGTACCTCGGTTTAGGCTCGACCCAGAGATGGAGGAAAACATCGGGGACGTGGGGCTGCTCGGGGCATTGATCCCGCTCCACCATGCCTGATTATCGTATACCTTTGCCGAAGCAAAGACCCATTAGATCTAGTTAAAACATGGTCTGATGATAGGAAGAAGAAGAAGAAGACACTCTCCAAACTGTTCAAGCATAGCCTCTTCGTTCAAGAAAAGCATAGGCTTCAAAAAGTGCCTGCATGCCATTAAAGAAGACGAGGAATCATTTCCCAAGATCACTCCTTCTCTTTGGGCCCGTGATTTGCTCAATGTACATTGGCATAGTCGCATTCAAATATCGCAAAATAACCTTGCCGTTTCGATGCTTCGACGCCTGCATGGTGTCATGCCTCGGCTTTGGGCCGACCCCGGGTCGGCGACGTCCTTCTGACCAACTCACAAGTCGCAGCACCACCATCGAATTCGATAACACCCCGAAGGCAGTGGAGGCCGCTTTTGATGTGCTGCGTCTTTGTGGAGTTGCATTTTCAAGAGTTTGATGTGCTCCGAGAGAAGCCTCGAGTATTGTGACCGACTGCTGCTGATATTCAACTGCAAATCTTCATGAAGGAGCTTGTTTCCGATCACTCATGAAAACGCACTTCATGATAAAGATCCGTTTCTAGCGGGTTTCAAAGGCAAAAATGCCAAGATAAGGACACCATCAATGTTATAATTTTCGTATAACGCTTACTTGAGTGCCATAGCTCATGTACAGTGTTCATTTGAGTGACATAATTGGGTAAATATTTTTAAAATATTTTGGCATCAATTGAAAGTTATGACACTTAAATGAACATTTTTTTAAAAAGAAAAACTTAAGAAATTTCAATGATCGAAAAAAAATTATGACACTTAAATTAGTGTCGTATGAAAATTGTGGTATAAGTATGGATGCAGGTCATCTTTTGCGCCATCTCTAGTCAGAAATGATCAGTGCACTACAAACACAAACTCACCTATATCTATATTCTATAAGTTTACATGTGGGTCATCTTCATAACTTGCAACCTACCAATCGGTTACGTAATTCGAGGAATCCTGTGCGAAAACGGCAACATGGGCAAGGGTTGCTTTCGCACCAGAAACAAAATTAACTGCATGGCTGGAAGACCGACGGCATGGAGCATTGAAGGGTGTCTAGGCATGGTAGGTGAACCGTCGGCGGAATCTCTGTAGGATTGCACAGTCGCATGTCTGATCAGACAATGATGGTATTCCATATCTCTTTATAGCGATCTCGTGGATGCTTCACTTGTTCATCTCGATTCAAGTTCCCACTTGAATTGGGATGAAGGTCTACCGTTTCTGACTAAAGTTCAATGGATTTTGAATTTCTCAAGTGTCCTAATGCTCTTGATCTCTGTACATCTAAACATTTTAATAAGCAAAAAAAAAAAAAATGCCACTAGAGAAAAGTTCCGTCTTTAGCAAATCTAATAATTGCTTCTACAGCTGGCATTACAAAAAAAAAAAAAAATTGAGACGAGTTCACTTGATGAAAAAAGAAAATGAATGCGTCTCGAGGGGGCATTTGTGAAAAGAGAAAAAATAAGACTAATTATAAAAGGGTCACATCATGTACACTTAGCATCATTGTCTAATTAAATTTTAGACAGGTGTCACAAGTTATGGAAAATATCCAATCAAGTAATTATCGGCGGATCAAACCAATGAAATGCGAATCAACAATTAACCAATTGAAATTCAGGCTGCATCAAATAATTTACTTTTTGATTTTTTTTCCTTCTGAAAAATCCCATGTCAACAAGCCTAATTTCAGGTTAGTAAAATGGGTCAAAATCATCATGTGTTGTCTGAGTGAGGAGTCATTAGTGAGGATGATCATTGAAGATGATGATTGCGAAATGGCATCAATGATTGTACTCCAAAGTTCTCTCTCCATAATAAGAACATTCTTGCAGATTAAGCAACAGCATGCATCTTTTCCCCCCTTGGCTATGCTTTGCCATCCAAAAAGCATCGGCATGTCAGACAGCGCCATGGCCAATGAGTTGTCTAGGTCTAATTGCCCAAAATATTGATTTAATCGAGTGATCATGTACATAAAGTTGAGGCCCTTTTCCTGCATAACGCCATGATGGATGTTTTTCCATCTATCTTCTGTATTAAGCCCGGTCTGGGAAGACACAGAAACCATCGTTGACCAGTAATGAAGTTAACAAAAAGCTTCGATTATACTAATGAAACTTCATTTTTTTTCCCTAACTTCAAATTTTTTTTCCAAAAATACGAAATTGAGCATAAATTGGCCAAATAAACAACCCACTTGTTTCTCAAGTGAAGCCTTTCTGAGTGAAGAAAAAGAATTGCTTGGTCATGTCTCCAAAAAATTAATACATAAGCGTAATGTATGTACTAAACTAAATTAAACATAAAAAAAAGGTGGACCACCTCAGTACCTTTTAGCATTAGAGTTTATTTTCCTAATCAATTGAAAATACATACTTAAATTTAAGAAAATAATTCCCTATTTAAAATTAGAAATCATTTTACAAAATATATTAGATATTATCGCTTGGACAAAAAATTCTATGCTTTGACACAAAACTTAATGCTCATTCCCAAGTATCAGCATCCAAGATTGGGTTCTCAACGCTTGGGTCGAGGTCCGTCGAGGCTAGCCTCACGACCCTAGTGCTCGCACCTAGGTCCATTAAGGCCGAGCCTAGGCCCTTTTATGCCAATGGTAGGCCCCCTCGCTAGCACCTAGGTCCATTGAGGCTCCAGTTCCCATGCTTGATGTCCCCACACCTAGGCTCAAGTCCACAAAGGCCAAACATGGGACCCACAATGCTTGTGCCTAAATCTTCAACACTAGGGCTCTAGTCCACAAATGTCATGTGTGGTCGGAGTGTTAACAGTTCGGTTCAATTTGGGTTTTCAAAGAACTAGAAGGGAACCAAACCATTTGGGTGTACAACTTGGTTCGGTTTTTTAAATTTATTTTTTGTAATATTAAGAAGAGGATTAGTAACAAAAAAGAGAAATTGTGTAAATTGTAGTATAAAAAAGAAGCATGATTTTCATTCCACCCAATTAATCAAACTAAATTGAAACTATCTGAACCGGAATAAAAAACAATTATTTTTTCATTATTTCAAGTGAAACCCGAGTCAAACCGTAAATGCACGAAAATTTGATTCAATTTTGATTTGAATACTAACAACCCTAATGCCCGAGTCTCGACATTTGAGCTTGGGTTCTAGTGCTCTAGCTCAACTCCTCGATGCTCGTGACCAAGTCCATTGATGCCAAGCCTAGAACCCTAGTGCCTATTCTAAGATTCCCCATGTGCCCTCACCTGATGCCCTTGCCCTAGTCTCTTGAGGCTAGGCTTGAATATGAGTCACCGAGCTCCCACACTTAGCCTTTTTCCTATTCTTTATCAAATTTCAACTAAATACATGAAAATATTGTCATTTTTTCAAAAATAATTTTCTATTTTTTTTTCAAAAATGTAACTTTTTTGTATGAACAAATAATACAAACATTTCTTCTCAAGCTCTAACTACTTCAATCGCTCTTCAAATGTCTATCTAATACTAGCGTGATTCTTACTTTTAGGTAATAATTTGCGATTTTTCCTTTCAAGAGCACCGCCCGTACATTATTTGGGTAAATTAAAATGCAAATTGAGAAGTTTCGTAGAACCTAATATCGGATATACACCTAATTAATACTAATTTCATTACTACGCCATTCTCTTTTTTCCTTTCTTCTCTTTGTGGATTAAAATATATTTCATATTTAAAGTTAACCATATAAAAGTTAAGCTACTTTGACTTTACGGTTTCAAATGCGCGTAACTTGCACGTGCGGGATTTTCATTTATGACTAATGAGAAAAATAATCCTACTTTTATGGACATTTTCCCCGAATCTTCCTTAACTTGACTGTGAGATTCTTAAATTGCTCTACCAATGAGGATGAAACACGTAATCAACAGAAGATGTCATGCATAGATAGGCGCGAGGTAAGACAAGTCACTCGCGAGTAGCTAGGGCTTGGCTTGATAATTGCTCCATATTAACTCATCTAATTTCAAGGTCGAATTCATCAATATCTGTCTCGACTTATAAAAAAAGAAAAAGAAATTGGGAATATTTGATAGTTCAGAAACTTGAAGTGAAATTCTTAAAATGACGTCATATTAGAACTTATTAACCTTGAGCTCATACGCAAGTTCGGTTATAAATTGATTGTAATTGAGTTGATTTTAGCTCATGCATCGTGATTTTCTAATCTAGTCGATCGGGAAAGTTAATACTCGTTTGAGCTCGGGTCAAAGCTTGAGCTAGGCAATATATTTGAGCCTTTAATCTAAATAATCATAAAGATAAAATTATTTTTCACAATATATATACCCATCACGATCGTAATTATTTTCTAAAATATTCCTAATGTCATAACTTGTTGGTTATAAGAATCTTTTAAACAAATATTGCATGACAAAAAGTAGCCATCTCACCTATACTCAATATGTGAACGCAATCTATGTGAGCTCAATCGTTTGAATGGTCAACTTATATAGACATTTGCATAAACAATTCATATAATCAGACTACTCTCGTTGAGTTCACACGATTCATGCTCTCGCGAGCATGCCAAACCAATCCGAGCAACTATGGAACCAATTAGATACAAATTGCACATTTTGACTCTTGAGTAAACCTATCAAAATTGCTCATGGACATATCTCTTAACCTATATTTGAAGAGTTAGGTTCTTATATGAGTTAGTTATTTTTAATAAATGGATCATAAAATATGTTAACATTGATAAAGCTACAAATAATATAGATATTAAATAGTTTCACAATTTACTTAGACTCAACACATCTTTATAACTCCCATTTCACTCTCTCTCACCCTCACTCGAATTTACGTTCACTTACTCCATTCTCTCCATCAGTTTTTGATTGAATATGTTGTACCAATACGGATCAAATCAAGTATGAATCGCAACCTTTGTATTACATGAAAAATGGATCAATTTAGATCGGATCATTTTTTACCTCGCTCACCCTTTTAACGGGTCTAGCCTCAAGCATGACGAGCCATCGCATGGGATACACTTGATCCAACAACCGTGATGCGACAAGTGCGCGTCCTAATCGCTCGCAAGGCGATCACCATAATCTCTCATCGTTTGAAGCTGGCGTTGGATGAGCCGTTAGATCATGTGAAGTCAATCTAGGCCAGTAAGGATGGTAGGATAGGTTGGGGGGGGGGGGGGGGGTACACATAGTCACTTAGTGCCTCATCCTATGACAAAAACGCAAGCCTTCCATTCCCACTCCCTAGTGATGGAATTCAGTCCAGAATTAATTCGTTTATCTATTTTCTCTCTCTTTCCATTTCTTCTCTATTTCTCATTTGCTCTCTCCCTCTCAACACGCACTATATAAAAGCCGAGGCAGTCAGCCAGTCACGCACTCCAACCGCTGCAGCAGCAGGAGAAGCAGCAGAAGAAGAAGCAGAAGAAACGCAGTCCCGCTCTCCTCCTCCTGCTTTTCAGCATCTCTCTCTCTCTCTCTACCTCCATGAAATTGACTCCTTCCCCTGCCTTTCTCTCTCTAGAACCGTGACCGACCCGCCATCCTCCTTCCCTCTCTTTCTCTCTCTTCTTCGCTCTGAGACGTGAGAACCCACCTTGGTGGGAGCCCCCTCCCATGGAGAGAAAGCAGGGCTTCTTCTCCGCCCTCAAGGACGAGGTGGTCCGCGGCCTCTCCCCCTCCCGCCGCCGCCCCCCCTCCTCCCGCCCCGCCAGCCCCTCCCGCCACGCCTCCCCCATTTCCGCCCTGCTCCGCCGCGGCCGCGGCCGCCACGCCGCCGCCGCGGCTGGGTGGGGGGCGCCGCCGCAGCCGCCGCCGCCGGAGCTGGCGATCGTCCCGAGATCCGGGAGCCTGACGCCGCTGATGGAGGGCCCGGATCCGGAGGGGGACCCGAAGAGGTGGGGCGGGAACGGCGGGTCGGGCCTGGGGCAGTGGGTGAAGGGCCAGCTCGGGAGGGCTCCGCCGGTGAGCTCCTCGTCGTCGTCGTCGCCGGCGGCGTCGTCGTCGGCGTCGGCGTCGTCGGGGAAGAGGAGCGACGTGAGGATGCTGATTGGGGTGATGGGCGCGCCGCTCGCCCCGGTGCATGTTAGCGTCCTCGACCCTCTGCCTCACCTCAGCGTCAAGGACACTCCTATCGTGAGCCTCTCTCTCTCTCTCTCTTCCTTCAAGATGCTGCGTGAATGCGATGCTGTGCATTTCCAATGCAGAGAAGGGGGTAGTGTTCTTCTCTGCGAGAATCACTCCATCGTTTTCGAATTACATTTCTTGCTTCTGATCACGAAACGCGATGTCACGGCGCTTCATGGTTGATGGGTTGATGGGTACTTTGGTACCCGGAGAGCACCTGAGAATCTCTCTCAATAATGGTGAAATCGAGCTGGTTCATGTCTTTCTTGCCTCTGGGGAAATTATGCTGTTTTCGTACTGCACTGTCCGGGAATTTGGCAGTTTCTGCGTGATTCTTTGGTTTAAATCGAGCTGTCTGTTTTCATTACGTTCTGGCATTCTTTATTGATGGGTGGGCAGGTGTGGTTCTTGAGCTGAGACAATGAGTTGGTTCTGGCTTGATTCACTGTAATCAGAAGAGCTGCTAAATTAGTACATATGTACTGCCAGTTGGGCAAGATTTGAATCCGAGATACCAGTCGGTCTGGATCTCGTGGGTGATATTTGGTTTCTTGTTTTGTTTATGCTAACTAAGGTAACTGGAGATTCAGGATACTATTTTAATACTGTTTGGATTTGCCTTTAATGTAGGTAAGGAGATCAGTTTAGATTTTATTTTATTGGTGTAGTTGACTATTTTAGTAGCAGGAAACAAGCAAGCTGCTAGCTCACTTTTTTTTCGGTTGGACAGAACAACTCGAAATAGTAATTCGGGATCAATTCTGGGGTTTTCATTTTCATGATCTCGTGCGATGTCAATTGACAGCAGTGCACCGTGTTTGATCCCCCGGGATTTATGGCAGAGTCTTGTTTTCTTCTTGCCTCTTTTGCTGTTTCTTTTTCGGGAAATATACTGAGGATATTGCGAATTTCATATGGTGAATTTCATTGTATTTCAGGAAACGTCATCTGCTCAATACATACTGCAACAGTACACAGCTGCATCAGGTGGTCTAAAGCTCCAGAACTCCATCCGAAATGCCTATGCATTAGGAAAGTTGAAGATGGTGAGTTCGGAGTTTGAAAGTGCAATGAAGGCGATAAAAAACCGGAGTTCTGCACATACAGGTGGTTTCGTGCTCTGGCAGATGAACCCAGATATGTGGTACGTGGAGCTCGCAGTTGGTGGAAGTAAGGTCCATGCTGGCTGTAACGGGAAACTCGTTTGGAGGCATACTCCCTGGCTAGGCGCTCACACTGCAAAGGGGCCCGTAAGACCACTGCGCCGCGCCCTCCAGGTAATAGCTGTTTTCTTTCGTCTGTTCTTTGCTTTTTGTTGCACATTACCTTTAGCTGCTGTGCATGACTGACTGAGTTTGTAACGCATGTGCGTTTCAGGGTCTTGACCCAAGAACCACAGTGAGTCTGTTTTCTGATGCAAGGTGCATTGGTGAGAAGAAGCTTAATGGTGAGGACTGTTTTATCCTGAAGCTATGCGCTGACCCCCAGACGTTAAAGGCAAGGAGTGAGGGGCCTGCCGAGATCATAAGACACGTTCTGTTTGGCTATTTCAGCCAGAAAACGGGACTCCTTGTCCGCATCGAGGATTCCCATCTTACTCGTATCCAAACGAATGGTGGAGATGCTGCATACTGGGAAACCACCATCACTTCATCCCTTGATGACTACAGGCCCGTTGAAGGAATCATGATTGCACATGCAGGACGGTCAGTAGTGACTGTTTTCAGGTTTGGGGAGATGGCAATGAGCCATACAAAAACTAGGATGGAAGAAACTTGGACGATCGAGGAGGTTGCATTCAACATTGCGGGCCTATCAATTGACTGCTTCATCCCCCCTGCAGATTTGAGATCCGGTCCCATCGGTGAATCATGTGAACTCACACAGGACACTGGGGGTAAAAGTATGATCCCACAGGCATCACATCGAGCGAGGGTAGCTGCTCTAGAGAAAGCGCACGACAGCAACGTCGATGGTGTGATCTGGAAGATGGAAGTATGAGAATGAGTAGGACCGGATTAGGGCAAACTGTTCATACTATGAGTTGCTAACCACAGAAGACTCACAAGTTAGGGATTGATTCAGACGGTTGGGTATGCATCTTTCGATTTGTAAATATAGGATGATCAATTGCAGGTCAAGTTCTGGGCCAAGTGAACCTTTTTTCCCCCTCCATGTAGAATCTGACGGGGCGCCGGAGTACTGCGTACCCGGTAGGAATAGAGCCAATGGAGGTTTCTTTTTTTTGGGGTTTGCCTAACATTAACGGACGTCGGGTTTTAATTAGATGAAGCTTTTGTAAAGCTGAACCATTTGACATTTTATTAGTCTTACGAATGGCATGGCCTACATGAGAGGCATCAGTGATGGTAAGCAAAAATTCTCCCCCTGGTGAGATTATCTTGATGTTTACTTCTTCCTCCATCTTCTTCTTCTTCTTTATGAACGTTGTCAGATGATTCAATTGCAAAATCTCTCTTTGTAATTTGAAGGGGGTTTTCTTATTCTGGTCAAATAGTCATTGAGCCAACTCTATGAAATCTAATCTTGGTCATATTGAGAATTCTGGTGCTAGAAGAACCAGAAAGTTCCAATTGGAATTGCTTTAATTGATTACTTCTTATGGGATATCAAACCTTGAAAATTAAAAGATTATACTAACATATATGACTACTAACTATACACAACACTCTGGATCGTGCTTAGTTTTGTTTACTCAATTTTTTAATGGAAAAATTTGATGCACAGTCCGATCACCCAACTTAATTAATATGGATAGTTGGTCGATTGGTCAAACTATTAATACCCAATCAATGATGACGAAAGTAGGTTGGCTTGTGTAGGAGAAAAGTTCAAAGACTGCATGCATTATAAAAACCCTCTATTAATTAGAGCTGCTCTTCATTCGATTCCGTTTCGTTTGTTGTTGGCAACAACTCGTCTATTTCGCCATGCACGGTCCATGATGTTACATCCATCTCCTGGCTGGACCAAGGACTTTTCCCCATTATTTTTAGCCCCATGGGTGCTTGATCCTGCACATTTATGAGCAATTCATCTGTGCTCAATCAAGACGATTGCCCTGCCCTGAGTGGTTAAGTTCCCCCATTGATGAGGGCTCTCGCTCGTTGTTGCTGCTTCTTTAGAGGTGGAGGTGAAGTGACGTCGGACCATGTCTCCCACATCATCCCGTGTCGTTCTGCATTGGTCTTCATTATTTATTGATGGGGGGATGCGACTGGGTAGTACAAGGAGTCAGTAATTGTAGGAACCTACCCAATTGACGATGTGGCCTAGAGAGAATTCATGTCTCACCAAATCTTAGCAGCCTGTGTTTATAGAGCTAGGCCAGTGTAGATTTTGCCAGCATTAGCCAATAGCCACTACACTGCCTATCACTCAAGGCAATTTGACTCTTGTGCACAATCCTTTTCATATTTATTGAGCCTACCGAGCACAGAAGTTTGATAGCCCCAATCGATCGTAGTTTCGCAATCACATCAAACCTGCCCACGTAGAATTTCGTTAATAGCCCATCAACCTTTTACGCTTTTTTTTTTTTTTTTTTTTATATTTTGATTGGTTGCGTTTATCATATCAATATTCGTTTGGTAATGATGGCATTGGATTTTTTTTGAGAATTCTTGGCCATCTCACCCGTTCGTGAATTAAGATTATAATGTTCTCCAATTACAATCAATTTATTCCCAAATCAAGAACTTGTAAGGCCTTATTAGTGAGTGCCCTTGAGCATTTATGGAGTATTGAGCGGGGAATAATTTACTTTTCAAAATAGTGATCTTGTATAACACAAGATAGCCAACGCATTGAAACTGTAAAAAAAAAAAAATTAATTAGTTGCTCAACGGGTGTCTAATAAAATGCTTACAAATATAACTATTCTCACGTAAGTCCGTTTTCAAAATGCGGAAAAACATTTATTGAGTTGAAATAATAGAGATAGAACATTGATTCTACCAAGCCTATGAGGCCACAAGCTCTCCCATATCTTACCAAACAATTGTTACCCTTCCTAGTCTTGTTTGGCTTCAAAAGAAAATTGGTGTCTTGGGAAAATTTCCCTATTATTTGAATTAGAAAATCCGACTCTTGGTGCATCCTCTTCAAATTCATTTTTTTTCTAGGGAAAGAAAATTGTAGATAATTATTTTAAAAATATTTGAGGTATTCAAGGTAATCAATTCCAAGATAGGAATCAACTCATTCTTGAATTAGAAACCGACTGAACAAAAAAGATTCAGAGTCTGTGGAATCTGGAATCAACCTTGTTCACTCTAAAATTGGATCAGTTGCTCCTAATCTAGTTACTAGTCTTGAAAACAGGCGGTGCTATTTTTAAATTTTTATTTTATTTTCTTTCAAAGAAGTTCTTTAATATATTGAAAGTTACTTTAATGTGGGACAAAATTACTAATCACAAAGAAGTTACTAGTAAAAAAATAGATTACTCACACAAATAATATGTACCTTTTGATAGTTGCTGAATAAAAAATAATATATTCTGAATTAGTTTCACCGATTCGGTTCGGTTTCTAAGAAGGAACAGGAAATTAGACCAATTCTCACAAGAATCACCCAAAAACGGCCGGTTCAGTTCGGTTCCCATGTTAAACCAAGAGCAATGCACACTCAAGTCTTTGATTGGCCATAGTCACGTTCATCACTCTGCCATTGCTGAATCTTAACCAGCTAAAAGTCAAACAGATGAATTGCAAGTTGAAAGCTGGTCTCCTCTGTATTGGTAAACGGCACACCTGTCGGGTCCAATGAGAACTATTGAAACTCACAAGAATCAATGTTATGATCACATGACAACAAAAAATAACGATAAGGATAACCAATAACAACATTGATTCTTGTAATCTGGCATGTACTTCCCAGCATTTGTATATTCCCCCATGCTCTCATGCTACCTACGCCGGACTATTATAATTAAGGCACTGCATCTTCCCTCTCCTTTCCTTGGGTGGGAATGTTAGATTCTCAAGTTGACTTTTGGGATGGGCTGTAAATTTTCTTTTCGGGGAGACAGCTTTGGGATGTGATTTTAGTACTTAGAAATATCTTGACCAATCTTCCCCCGACCAATCTTCCCCCAACCAACACGTTCGCACTCAAGATTGATCTGTGGCAAGTAAAAATCATGACAATATATACATATCTGTAGGCGCGGCGCTCGGTGAAATTAGAGTACTCAAAAGACAACTTCTCAAGACGACAATGTTAGGTGCAAAAGTTGACTTTACTATGTAATTATTTTCTGGAAGACCAGATCTAGAATGTGATTTTATTACTGCCAAATTTCTTTAGCCAATCTTTCCCAACAAACACGTTCACTTAAGATTGTGATAGGGGTATAGAATTAAGAGTCCTGCAAATAGAGCAAACGAAATGATACATAATTGTTTGATAAATACGAGTTCTTCATGGCGTAATTCTTAATTAATAGAGAAAACGAAATTTTCGTTTCGATGATTGAACTTATCGTCCTCTCATATTTCGACCCTAAAACCGAGCTTAATGAAGTGGCTTCTTGATCCCCCCCCAAATTTGCTATATCCGCACGTGTTAAACTCCAAGGGGGGAAAGTGTAAAGGAAAAAAATGTGAGTTTTTCAAAAAGGGGCAACTCTTGTGAAGCAAAGTTGTCGAGCAATGGCGGACCAAAGAGAGGTTGAGGCGGTAGTCGGCCCTTTGGTTGCCAGAAGTATGCGAAGATTAGTCCCACAAAAACCTTTTACTTATGTTTATCCTAAACGTCATTAGGAATAAGGACACCACATGTGCTATAATTTTTGTACGGCACTTATTTAAGTGCTGTAACTTTTAAAAAAACACTCACCGAGTATCATAACTTTTAATTGATTACTTGAATGTCATAACATTTTAAAAATATTCATCTAATTATCCAAAATCTGACATGGTATAACGTTTATATTGAATATTTAAAAAAAAATTGACATTCAAATGATCGATTAAAAAGTTACACTCAAGTAAGTGGCATACATAAGTTATGGCATCATATAATCGAAAAAAATTATGACATTTAAGTAAGTATTAGTTTTAAAGTATGATATTTGTGATGTGCCTTTTTCCGCCTCCTCATGTGTTCTTCTTAAGTCAAACGCTTGGTAGAGACGTAACGAGCACGGTTTACAGTCCAGGCTTGAGATTTGATTATTGGGTGGGCAGGATAAGATTGATTATTGAAACTAATCAGAGAACTCATCTTACCTTGCCTTTCCTGAGACGACAGCGTCTGTCATATTCTTAAAGCTGACTTCATTTTCAAATCTCCCGAACAAACACATGCAAAGTCAAAGGTTATAGGCCAAATCAAAATGAAAAGACAACATTTTTCTTTTCATCTTTAAATACATGAAATTACAGCTGAACAAACGCGTTTAGGGCAATCATCTCAAGCGTCTTGTCTAATGTCAAAGCGCTCAAATGGAACCGCATCCAATTCCTTGCAATATCTCAAATTTGATTTTAGTAAGTTATGAAAATAAAATAAAAATATATATCATTTGATGTATGTCTAATTAAGTTCATCACTTAAGAATAAAGACAACTCGAATGGCAAAACTCGTGTACAATGCTCACTTAAAAATCATATCTTTTTTTTTTTTTTCATTTAAGTATCATAATGTCTAAGGGAAACAATTATTTGAGTACTATAATTTGTCCATCACAAGTGTCATGCCATGTTGAATTTTTGGTATTCATGGCGAACATTTAAAAAAAATATTTATGGTGCCCGAATGATCAAGTGAAAAGTTATGACACTTATGATATTATTTTCTCTATTACTTTGGCAGCCTCGTGAATAAGGCCATTAATTTTGCTAAGAAATAAAATATGCTTCGGGATTCTATCAATTGGCTGAATTTTTTTTTTTTTTTGGGATTTGTAATCTGCGTTGGCTCCATTTAATTCATGGAAAATAAATGATTCGGAAGATATTTTTCTAAAAATGATTGTATATACGGTCTATAAAAATTAATGAATGAAACATACCTTCATCAATATTTTTCATTAATAATTATTTCAAACAATCATTTTTAAAAATATATATTTTTAAATTATTTATTTTTCGTAAAATCAACAAAGTCTCAATAACGGGTAGTTTTTGAAACCAATTTGTGGAAATTTGCGTCGAAGTTTGACTCAGTGGAATTCCCCTTCTTCTTTTTTTTCCACAAACAAAAAAAGAACCCACTTTTTTTTTGGGTTAATACCCTGAAAAACCCCAAACTGGTACACTTGTGACAAATTTACCCAAAACTATTTTTTTGACCATGAAAAACCCTAAACTGGTAAACTTGTGACAAATTTACCCCGACTGACTATAAAAAATCCTAAATTGGTACATTTATGACAAATTTACCCCAAACTAATTTATCCGACTGCAAAAAAACCCTAAATTGGTAAATTTTTTATAAATATACCATATCCTAAATTAGATTAATACCACAAAAAAAATCATAAAAATTGTAAACTGTGATAAACGGAGCGTAAAATCCTAAATTGGTATACCGGTTAACTGTCACGTGTCATTTAACTAAATAATTTGAAAATAAAATTTTTCGTAGGGCAAATTTGTCACAAGTGTACCAGTTTGGGGTAAATTTATCAAAGGTATACCGGTTTGGGGTTTTTAGTGGTCAAAAAAATAGTTTTGGGTAAATTTGTCACAAGTGTACTAGTTGGGGGGTTTTTAGGGTTTTAACCCTTTTTTTTTTTTTGCACCAATCTTTTCTCTCTTTTTCAATTTTTACTTTTTTTCCCGCCAGCATGATAGTCTCATAAAGCCTGAAAAGTTGACCAGATTTTCAGGGGTAATCCTTTTTTTTATTTATAGAATCTAGGATTTTTTTTATTGGAAATTCTAGGAGACGTTGATTGGGTAGACAAGTTGACCATTCTAAGAAGTTATCTCCTATGGTTTTAGAACGGCAAAATCGTATCATTAGTACAAAACATTTGGTGCTATGTGCAAGCAATCAAAATCCAAAATATTTAAAAAGTACAACTAAATTCGAAACATTGTACAATCAATGCAATCAATCCAACAATCACCTTGCCAATTAACTGATTTGGTCCATTGGAAATTTGAAGTGATATTTTCAAATAATTTTGTTGTATACATGGCATGGATGTGGTGGAATGGACTTGACTAAGGTTGCATTTGGTTCAGCATTTCCAATGGGCTTTTAGCTTCTAAAGCCTCTTAAGGAAATACTGGAACATTTGGCAACTATTTTGAAATAACCTTCAAGTGAAAATTAGTATTGGGAATACTGAAAACCTAATATTAGTAGGGATTAGCTTTAAGCTTTCAGCATTTGGCCAAATATTGAAACTTATTTTTTTTTCCAAAACTATCATCACTCATTCTTCAAATTTCTTATTTTTCCCTCATTATTTTTTCAAATGTCAAAATAATGCTAAAAAAATTCAAATTTATATAAATGCTAAAAAAATTAAATATATTTTGGTCTTTTTAAAAAAATATTTATATATTTTATTTTTTTAGCATATATATTTTATTTTTTTAGCATTATTGTCAAAATTTATATTTAAAAAGTTGCATGCATTATTTTTTTTTCAATTTTAAACAAATAAAAATTAAAAAAATTCCGACGATGGGTTTGGTCTTTTTATAAAAGAAAAATTATATATATGTATTTAATTTTTTTTAAAAAGTTGCATGCATTATTTTTTTTTCAATTTTAAACCAAAAAAAATTAAAAAAATTCGACGAAGGGTTTGGTCTTTTTATAAAAGAAAAATTATATATATATATGTATTTAATTTTTTTAGCATTATTTTCAAATTTTATATTTAAAAAGTTCCATACATTATTTTTTCAAATTTAAACAAATAAAAATTAAAAAATTTCGACGAAGGATTTGGTCTCTATAAAAAAAAATTATATATATGTATTTGATTTTTTTAGCATTATTGTCAAAATTTATATTTAAAAAGTTACATACATTATTTTTTTTATTTTAAGCAAATAAAAATTAAAAAATTATGATAAAGGATTTGGTCTTTTCAAAAAAAAAATTATATATGTATTTGACTTTTTTTAGTATTATTGTCAAAATTTATATTTAAAAAGTTGCATGCATTATTTTTTTTTTATTTTAAACAAATGAAATTAAAAAAAAAACTAATATTAATCACCCAAAGGGTTTTCAAATGTGTTTTTTACCAAACGGCATTTTTCTCAAAGTTGTTTTTCAAAGCATATTTTACCAAACGGTCTTTACATTTGCCTAAAGTCCTTTAGGCTAAGCTATTTTACATTTGCATGCATTATTTTTTTTTCAATTTTAAACCAAAAAAAATTAAAAAAATTCGACGAAGGGTTTGGTCTTTTTATAAAAGAAAAATTATATATATATATATATATATATGTATTTAATTTTTTTAGCATTATTTTCAAATTTTATATTTAAAAAGTTCCATACATTATTTTTTCAAATTTAAACAAATAAAAATTAAAAAATTTCGACGAAGGATTTGGTCTCTATAAAAAAAAATTATATATATGTATTTGATTTTTTTAGCATTATTGTCAAAATTTATATTTAAAAAGTTACATACATTATTTTTTTTATTTTAAGCAAATAAAAATTAAAAAATTATGATAAAGGATTTGGTCTTTTCAAAAAAAAAATTATATATGTATTTGACTTTTTTTAGTATTATTGTCAAAATTTATATTTAAAAAGTTGCATGCATTATTTTTTTTTATTTTAAACAAATGAAATTAAAAAAAACTAATATTAATCACCCAAAGGGTTTTCAAATGTGTTTTTTACCAAACGGCATTTTTCTCAAAGTTGTTTTTCAAAGCATATTTTACCAAACGGTCTTTACATTTGCCTAAAGTCCTTTAGGCTAAGCTATTTTATATTTTCCCAATGAACTTTCAAAATACTGAATCAAATGCACCCTAAGTACTTGGAGACTTGTGGGCATAGAGGGAAAACTATTAATTGGCAAGGATGGATGCATGGGTACATCGGATGTGGAGTGCACCCTATGCACCCCTCAATAAAGCAAAATAGAGAATTCACACCCAATGCACTCCATAATAAAAAGTGGAGGAGAGAAATGTGGAATTTGTATATAAAGAATAATGCATCAGTCTATCAAAATGACTATAAAAGGTAACGTACATCAATCAAGATATATACAATTAAATTAAGATATGCAAGTAATTTTGAGAGATACATATAATTAACAAAATTATCGAACAAAATTCATAATTATTTTCAACACGAGATTCAAACCCAACAAAACTAAAGAGTAATTATTCAATTAGTTTTAAATCTATCATACACATATAAATTTAATTATAAATTTATCAACTTTGTCAATTTTATCTGAGATCTTATCTGTTTCGGCCAATGGGCCGATTTTCATTGGAGACCGCCTATTTTCCACGCGTGGATTGGGAATGTTTACTTGTACGGTCTCTTGGAGCGGTTCATCTTTCGATGAAAAGCAATTGCCGTAACGGGCCAAGAACGAACTTCAAGAACTGTTCGCTCCAACTACTTTTGCTTTAACTGCCTCGGGGACCGATCGTTTTTCTGCTGTCATTTTCATTCCAGGTTGCGTTTGGACGATGGTAAACCGACAGCCTCGGCACCGGCCACTGAGCATCGCATGGGTCCGGTCCAATCCAGCTGGATCTGCACGTAACGTTAAGCATTGTAAATTATATCAATTTACTTCTCAGGACAGGACATTAGAACAGCAATTAGTCCGCATAACTGAGTTTCTTCGGTTTTATTCACTTTCAATTTCTCCTCAAATCTTCGTCGTTTCTGATACATCGATTTTCTCATCATTCGCAATCGGTGCATCAAAAATCGAAGTGGGATTCTGTTGATGAGCGAGCATTTGCTAAGCAACCATATTAAAAAAAAAAAAAAGATGTTGCCATATTTAATGCGTCAAATGTCCTCTGAGTTTTTTTTTTTAATTGAATTTTTTCTCAAATTTCCCAAAAAAAAGGTTGACCTTATGGTCGCGCGACAATGATTCTCTACTTTTCATAAGACAAAAAAGATGCATGAAGTGAACTTCTATTTTGAGATAGAATTTTTCGTCCCTCGATTTTCCCGTCAAAGCAAGCTCACACGTTTGCTCGATATCATTGATTTGGAACACTGTCCCAATTCTTGAAGCTCCACTCTTTCCAATTTGAGGCTGCTATTCATTTTCTCACCAGATCAAATGAGTTCTTAATTCATAAGATCAAAAAATGAAGCGTCTTAAACAAGAGAAGCTATGTTCTCCAGACATTAATAACGCATCAATTATGCATCAATTATGCATGTCGACATCCATATCAATTAATACAAAAGGAAGACCTTGACTTTGTATAATTTCAAGCATTTTCTCAAGATTCACCTATTAAACAAGTGTCTCGAAAATATTCATAAACAAGGTTCATATCGAAGAATGGGTGCAAACTCGCTAAGTAGACCCTCCAATGACAATGGGCAGAAATCAAGGGCCGGCAATGGCAGGGGAATGGGGTGCGAATCCCAGATGGAGAAGGTAAAGTGGCCCCGGCACCAACCTAAGAAGGGGAGACACTTTGAGTTTCAGTCCTTTTTCATCTTTTCAACTCTTAAAGGGGAGGGATTTGACCTAATCTCTCCCTTCCCTCCCTAGTTGATTTCCTTTTTATTTCCGTCTTATTTCTTTCCTGATTCTCCTAATCTAGTTTTAGATTCAAAAGTTTTGCTCTCTAATCTAATTCCAGATCTAGAAGTTTTAATGAATAAATGTTCCGCCTCTAATTTCAATGGTATTCATAGCAATTTCATTGTCAAATCTACGCTTGTTCAATGCATCTTTGTTAAAAACCTTGGCGACCTATTAAAAGACTCTCATAGGTGTCAAAGTCAAGCTTGTTCAACTGGTTTTTGTTGTTTCCCAATGGTGATGGTATTGGGGAACTGAATCTAAGTACCCACCATCGAAAGGCAAAACCATAATTACATACGGAGATCTCAACATGGGCCCATCACTATTGATGATATGTGATTCAGTGATATTGGCTATGGATCATTTTGCTTGAATGTAGTCACTAATCTATTTTCAAAGAACAAGTGTGTGATTATCTTTGCCAATCGTGTTCTGATGATGTATCTTGATTTTTTTTTTTTTTGGAGCTTTATGGGCTATTCTTGTTATGGTGATTTTTGAGATTTCCTATGAATTCTATCATGTAGCATTTTGGTAATGAATGAAATTTCTTTCGCCAAAGAAAAAGGAGGAGGGAGGGGCATTGTATTGGGGGTATTGTTTTATATTTTCTTTTGAAATTTTCACTTTTTCTATGACATGACACCTCATCAGGGTCACGGCAATGTTGCATATGCAGAAATTATTAAGGTAAGCTGTGTTGAATTCCCGATGTGTCACATTAGTAAAATTGCATGAGCGATCTTTAAAAGGGCTGGATTATATTAATTTTATAACTTTTAAGACAGAATTAAACATTAGTTCGGACGTACAAAACATGGGTGCAATTTTACCTTTCAAAAACCTATACTGCTTGAATCACGCGATCCAAGTAGTCGACGGCTAAGGGGAGCTTCCACGGCTCTTGTCCAAGTAATTGTTTGCTGATAAACACGGTGATAGATGCAAAAAGTAATCTATAAAATTACTTTATAAATGTAAATAAATGTGGAATGAAAGTCTATTGCATCGTGGTATAAAAAAAAAAATCTGTCTTAAGTTCCAAGCACTACTCATGTTCTGTCCAGAATTCGTGCCTGCGAGCAAAATATCCTCGGTCATTCATGTTGTTCTGAAGAACACAGAACTTCAATATGGACTGAAGAGTTACCTGCTTGTCGCTGTGAATCGGGGTACAAGTACGAAGATTGAACGAAGAAGAGATTCTCGATCTATGTCATAACTCTATCGAATCTTCTTTGGTCTTTAGTTTTCATGAAATCTCTTTCGTTTTCGATGTCTTTCGGATCCTTCTTCAGTTTCGGTTTGAGTAGTGTTCCGTTTGTGATGCGTCTTGTAAATTTGACTTTTGTGTTTCATCTACTGGTCTCGTTTTTTTTTGGTTAGTACTACTGGTCTCGTTTAAGAGTCTAAAAACATTGCATGAATATATATGGTTTCAATCCTATATTTGCATTCATCTCTATCTGCATTTTGTACGACTTTAATTTCCTCCAGCGATTTACGTCTCTTGATACCTTGATTTTCCACGTCCTATACCTTTTCATACACTTCCGTTTTTTCACTCTAGAGCCGGGATGCCTTCAAACCTGAATAAAATCTCTGGAAGGAACCCGAGTTTAAATTTTTTGAACAACAAAAAATTGTGTTTAAATAAGATTTCATGCGTTTTATGGGAGGTTTTTCAAAACAAAACCGAACAATCTAGGCTCTTGTAGGATCCGCAGGATGTCATGCATCTTATTGTCAAATCACAACTATCCATCAATGGGCCGAGTCTAACTTGCCACGAGGTAGATTAAAGGTACATTTGGTTGGACTTTTGGGAAAATTATTTAGAGAAATGCAAAGAGTTTTAAGTTAAATGGATTTTTCAAAAGGCAAATTACGTTTGGTAAATCGTAATCTAAAATTCTATTGCAAGGTACCTTTGAGTAAAATAATGTTTGGAGGATTTATATTTACAAATGACTTTTATTATTAAAAAAAGAAAAAAGAAAAAAAATAGTTTGTCGGTGAAGGGCAATGGCTGTTGGCCATCCAAATCATCGGCGGTAGCCATAGTTTGAGGTCACTAGATCTCAGGTGGCCCTTGGAGACCACCAATAAGGGCCGCCTAGGGTCAGGCGATCACCGGCAAGGGTTGCGCAACCCTCGACAAGGGTCATGCAACATATGTGGCCCTTGTTGAGGCTGCATGACCTAGGCGTGGCCCTCATTGAGGTCGTGTGACCTCAAGCGAGGGTCTCACTTGGGTTGCGCAACCCTAGGCACAGCCTCAGCGAGAGCCACCTAAGGTCACGTCACCTCGTCGAGGGGTTTCGCAACTGTTGACACCTAAATTTTACTATCTTATTTAGAACTTAATTACACACAAAATTAGGAATTAGTCGCTAAAAAAAGGTTAAAGAAAACCATTAAAATGTATTGTGTTTTCATTATTGCACTGCAATTGAATGGTCTTTTCTTAATTTCTTCCAAAAAATTTGTCATCAAAAAGAAAAAGATTAAAAATTATCAAAAGAAATTAATTACAAAAAAAAAGAAAAAGAAAGGAAAATGGGAAAGATGAGACCGAGCCGGGGGCAGGTCAGCCCGGCCTCTCTCTCTTTCCCTTTTCTTCCTCTTCGCCTGGGCCGGTCCACCTTTCTTTTATTTTGCCCAAGATGAGCCCGGCCTTCTCTTCCTCTCTCTCTTTTGTCCTTTACGCATTCTGCAGAAAGGCGGCGGGCGTACGCGAGCAAGAGGAAGGACAGGATTAGAAGGAGCAGGCATGAGCCTCGCACCGGAGTTGGTGGTCGGGAGGCAGACCGGCAGCAACAGCTGGCTTGGTAGAAGGCCCTGCGCGTCGATGCTTAAAAAGCGAGAGAGGAGCAAGTGAAGGACAGAGAGTTGGAGAGAGCTTGAGAGAGTAGAGGGCGAGCCAAAGGGAGAGAGTGAGAGGAGAGAGTGAGACTCAGAGAGCGTTTCGCCGTCGCATGAAGTACGCCCGTTGCTCGCCACCCGAACCAGGTAGGCTTCCCTAAGCCATGAGCTTCTTTTCGAGGTCTCGGGCGCGAGCTCCGGCCTCACCGGTCCTCCACGAAAGCTCGTAGATGTCCTAATGCATGTTGATAGACATCTAGGCTTGTGTTCGAGTCCATACCAGTCCGAAGATCCTTCGTTTCTGTTGTGTATGCTAACCGGTTGTTGAAATGCCTGAAAGAGATTTGAGCCCGTGAGTATGTCGTGATACTTGCTGTGTTCATATCTGTTCGAGTGTGATTAATATGTCCCTTAGCGGATCTTGAGTGTGTCGCTCGTGCATGTCGTGTTGATGTTTGCTGCTCCAACCGAGCCTAGGTCCTCCTTCTAGCTGGTGCACCACATATGTTTGACAAAATGTCTCAAAGAGAACCGAGAAACAACCTGAGTTCAAACTCGTTCTGATTTGTGTTTGGTCATTTATATGCGGGACCGTGCCCCTTTTTTTATGTTTTCGTTATGATTTTATGCGATTCTCGTGGAGTAATCATGTATGTTTAAGCCGGTGATGTCCGCATCCGAAATTGGTTCAGCCGCTGCCGGAGTTAGATGGCCGGCGGTGATTTGCGCCGGTCAGGGTGATTTGGTGTTGGAAGGGATGCTGGGTGCTTCGGTTGTTGTTATTGTTCGAATGAGTTTTGGTAAAGAAACAAATTTCGGTGAAGAGTGTCGCGCGGAAGGAGAAGACAGCCTTCGGAAGGGTTGAGGGCGTGCAGGGGGAAGGGACGAAGTAAAGAAAAAAAATAAATAAAGAATAAAAAAAAGCAAAAAAGCAAAAAAGCAAAACAAAAAAAGGTTATAAAAAATAGAAAACTATAACATGCAAGTGTTGGCTTTGGGAAGGATCAACGAGCAGAGTGTGCAGGGAAAAGGACGAAGTGAGGAAAAGACGAAAAAGGGAATTACAAAGATCATTTAAAAAAAAATTAAAAATTAAAAAAATAGATTTAAAAATTAATTAAAGAAATTAAAAAAAGGTTTTCCTTTTTTAATCCACATGGGCTCGGATTGGATCGGTCCCACCCGGTCGAACCCTTTTTCCGAATAAAATAATATTAAATATTAAAAATATATTAAAAATTTCAAAAAAAATTAAAAATTTTCGAAAATAGGAAAAATCAAAATATTTTCCAAAAATTTAACAACTTTCAAAGAACATTAAAAAAATTTAAAAAAATTTCAGAGAATATTGAAAATTCGAGTTTTTTTAAAATTAATTAAAACAAGAAAATTAAGGAAAATTCAAAATTTCTCAGAAAATTCCAAAATTCAGAAAAGTCTAAAAAATTTAGTAGTAATTAGAAAGACACAAAAAAAAAATCAAAAATCAAAAGGTTTTGGAAAATTCAAAAATTCAAATTTTCCAAAAAAAATCAATACTTTTTTTTAAAATTAATTAAAAAAACTTCAAAAATGTTTAAATTAATCTCGTAGTTCATTTTCTTCTAAAAAATTGAAGTCTTTCAATTTAGATTCCTACTCAAGAGGTTGTAGTTGTCCTTAAAGACGACTATCCTCGATTGTGTAATTTTGGTATGTTGATTTTGGCTTCCCTTTAATCTAGTTAGGATTAGTATTTATCTTTTCTTTGATGTTAAATTTTTGCTCTTCCATACAATTTATTTAATCACTTGGTTTGATAACTCTATAAAAATAGAGTTATTTTACCTATTTTAGGCAACAAATAATGTAATATTTATGAAAATTTATTTGGATTTTCTTCTAATTATTTGAATTTTCCTTATTTATGCAGAATAATGAAATATTGAGAAGATAAGGAAAATAATGGCAAAAATTAGGAAATTAAAAAAAAAAACAATGGAAGATGGATATCAAATTAGGGAATGCTTGATTTTATTCTATAATTTTATCTGTAAGTGTTGGGAAATAGATATCAAATCATTTGATTTACTCTTTAACTTTGTGCGTAATTTCTTGGAGATAAGGATCTTGGATATATCCTATGAATAGGATAACATTGAGGGAGAAAGAAGTTAGGTTTTCGTTAGATCGTTTTTTATTATTTAGAGTTTTTCAAGTATTTTGAAGAGAATACCAAAGTGCTGACAGAATCATTATTCTTTGATTAAAGATGTTGGGTTTGATTTATATTTTTATTTCTTCATTTGTTATGTTCTAATTTTCTTTTGTTATGGCTATAATGTAGCATAACCATGATGATGTGAATTTCATGATTTTTATGTTTTACAATTGATTTCATTTATGTGAGTTATATATTATTATGCATAATGCTTTTGAGTGACTGGCCACCACTTGAATAATCTGATGTTAATATTTAAGACTGATAAGTGATAATATGCAATTACTCATTATAATATATAACCATGAATTAAACGTGAATAGAGATATACCGCGTTATTTGTGTAGCTTTCGGTGATAAGGTGATCCAAAAGACTCATTGTAAGCTAAGAATATTCATAGTTTTTTATGCACTTATGTTTATTTTAATGCACATAGAGATATAATGGATTAAAGTAAGTTTGTTATACCTAGAGATAGAATAGTAATAGATTAGGAAATTCCGCTATCACATGTTTGATATTGTCCTTGTACCCACAACAATATGAAATTCATATTTAGTGGTTATGGTGAAGTCGGATTTATCTGATTGATTTACTACATTAGTCTCCAAATTTTGTTTTTAATTTATTCACAATTATATTTTGATATGTTAGATAAATTTTAATTTATTTTAGTATTTAATTAGTTTATTAATCATCGATCTCCGTGGGCCGATACTCTTTCTTATCATTATATTACTTGATCGACATGTTCACTTACATTTAGAATTTCTAAACTAATTAAACACTAAAATAGATTAAACTAATTAAATACTTGATCGTCCCACGAAGATCGACGATTAATAAACTAATTAAATACTAAAATAGATTAATTCTAAATTTTATCTAACAAATCAAAATATAATTGAGAATAAATTAAAAACAAAATTTGGAGACTAAATGCAGTAAATCAATTGGATAAATATGTTAGAGCATCCGATTTCACCATAACCATTAGATATTAGTTTCATATTGTTGTGGGTATAAGGACAATATCGAATATGTGATAGCAAAATTTTCTAATCTATTTACTATCATATTTTTAGATATAGCAAATCTACTCAATTTATTAATCAACTATATCTCTATATGAATTAAAATAAACATAAGTGTATTAAAAATTATGAATATTCTCGGTTTACAATAAGTCTTTTGAATTGCCTTATCATCGAAAGCTACACAAATAACATGGTATATCTCTATTTACGTTTAATTCATGGTTATATATTATAATGAGCAATTGCATATTATAACTTCTCAGTCTCAAACATGTAGATTAGATCATATATAACTCATCATGAAGTTAACTCACATGAATGAAATTAATTGCAAAACATAAAAATTCATGAAGTTCACATCATCATAGTTAGGCTACATTGTAGCCTAAACAAAAGAAATTAGAACATAGTAGAATAAATAAAAATATAAATTAAACCAGTATCTTGAATCAAAGTATAAGAATTCTGTCACTACTTTTGTCTTCTCTTCAAAATACTTGAAAAATTCTCTGAACAATGAAAAATAATCTAACAAAAACTTAACTCTCTACCTCTCAATGTTCTTCTATTCATAGGATATATCCAAGATCTTTATCTCCAAGTAATTACGCAAAAAATCAGGGAGTAAATAAGAGGATTTTGATTTGATATCTATCTCCCAACGCTTGCATATAATATTAGGGAATCAAATCAATGATTCCCTAATTTGATATTCATCTTCCATTGTCTTTTTTGATTTGAATTCCTGATTTTTGCCATTTTTTTCCTTATCTTCTCCATATCTTATTATTTTGCATAAACAAGGAAAATTCAAAATAATTAAAAGGAAATCCAAATATTTTCTCATAGATATTACATTAATTGTTGTCTAAAATAGGTAAAATAACTCTATTTTTATAGAGTTATCACATTGGTTACTAATTGTTATTTTAATGATTATGCACTCGTATGATCATTAGTTGATAGGTATAAAATCAATCTAGGTTACATGACAAAAACATCATTTAAAAAAAAATAAACAAAATTAGGTGTTGAAATAGCACTAATTAGTTTATTAGTATAATCAAGCCCTTGAATCTAGATTTTCTGGTTGCGTAGGAAGTAAGGTATACTCTTATGTCTCACTTGGTTTAGGTGAGTGGCGACTCCTTATTACAAAATTCTTGTAAATCCTCTAATGTTGCGCGAGATATGGGTTTGAGAGAACCCGTGCCTAATCATGGGCCATAGGCCCGATCTTTAGACAATACCCTAAACTTATTCCCTCTCCTCGAGGGGTAGGTCGAGATAGCGACCCTCGCTTAAGGTTGCGTGGCCTCGATGAGGGTCGCTTGGGGTCACGCGACCTTGTCGAGGGGTTGCGCGACCCTCGCTTGAGGTCGCATGGCCTCAGCAAGCTCACAACAACCCAAATCACCTGGTCCCTTGCGGAGGTGATTGCGAACCAAATGACGCGGAGGTCACTGCGAGCCCCCAGCGATGGTCGCTTGGGTCACTGTGACTATCACTAGCCTTCCTCTAGCTTGTTGCTGACCCCTTGTAGCCCTACGCAACCCTGACGACCGCCTTCAACGGAGAAGATGAATAGTGAACGAAGAAGATGAACAGTCAATATTTGCATGCTAAGAGAGCTAACAGCCCAAGGCACCCCAAAACTAGCCTTGGGCTTTCAGCTTACATAACGCCAACTTTCCCTAAGGTAGTTTGTAAAATTTATCTCAAACACTCAATATTTGCCCACAAGGGCTTTGGGTGTCCAAGGCCTATTCCCAAACGCAGCCAAAAAAGGGGCAATTTCCTAATCTTGATAATTTTTTTTTGGCACAAATTGACATGATTTGACATGTTTATATGCTTATATTGATCAAACTCAGACTCGCAACAAGTCGATTTTTTGTAAGATCAATGAAGAAGGGAGAAGTCAGCTGATTTTTCCAACGAACCAGAAGCGAGGCCGGTTCATCAACCAAAGGTCCAATTCAGTTCAGGAAGAAGAATGATATGGAGTATCCGGAGAAGTGGGCGAAAGGGGAGTCCGAATTCAGTGATCCGGACCCGAACAACCGTGCCTCCGCTAGCGGTTTTACCCTCATTTTGGAGAAAGAATGCCCAATGATGCAACTTCTCCAAAATTTGGAGAGTCGCCGGCTATCGAAGTAAGTATAAATTTTCCAAAATAAACCCACTTGAGGTAGGAGAATTTTTTGCACGCATTGGCCATCACACTACCATTACATTCTCTAAAGCACATTTGAATTGAGTATCAAAAGGTCCGTGAAAGTTTATTAGGGGCGTCAATAGTTCGGTTCAGATTTTAAGAAATTTGAATCAAACCGATAGTGTGAGCAGTTGAACGAAATCGAATTGTGCTCCAAACTAAGTATGAACTAATATGAAAACCCGATTCGGATAGGTTTGGATTGTATTAGTTTTTGGTTTTCCTTCGTGCCCTGAAATGAGCATGAACCAAACTAAGAAGAGAGACTTTTAAGTTGAGGCTTCAGTTTTTGTTGAGATTTTGGTTGCAGTTCGGCTTTGTTAACCGAACCAAATCAAAATAATCCAAACCAGAAAAAGAAGCACATTTATTTTTTCAATTATTTCAACTGAACCAAAAATGCACGAAATATTGATTAGGTTTGGCTTGATTTCAATTCCGTTTTCCGATTGGATTCTGACACCCCATAAAGTTCACCTCGAGGGCACTTGCCTGTTTGTGGTACGTAGAGTGCACGGAGCTAGGAGTCGTTTGAACGAGGAATCCGTGCGAGAGAGGTCGAGTGGTGGCCCAATCCAAATAAGCAAGTACAGAAATATTGATGGCAAAAAGGGTTAGTCATATAAGGTCCTATCTCCTCTAAAGTTCACACAATTGGATGTTGTATTTTTCATTTAAAAGTTATTGTTCTTTAATTGACTGAACATCGCGCGGGCTATAAAGCTAGTTATATAAAAAAGTTTTAACATTTATGAAAGTTCGAGCATGGAAGGCGAAAAAGTGCTAATTCTTTTGTTCTTTTCTCTATAGTTAAGTGCAAGGAATCCCATTTGTGATCATCTTACACACACCCTTATATGTCAAAGATCTTTTTTTTTTGTTTGGTGAAAAGGTAAGTTTGTCAAAGATCTTTTGATGCTTATGAAGATTGTAAAAAAAATATATATAATTTGAAATTTATTTAGATTTGTTGAATATTTTGTGCATCTCGTAAGTGGTCGGAATCGAGTTTAGGTTCATAATATGTGACATTTTAATTAGTTTTTATGCCTATAAAGATTAGATGGGTTACAGTTGCAGCATTGAACTTAAATTGAGCTCATCAGAGACTTTTGAACTATACGATTTATAACGCAAGACTGAAACATGGAAAGAGAGAGAGAGAGAGAGAGAGAGAGAGAGAGGTTTTGCTAGTTTCACAAACACATGCAAATAACAGATCTCCTCAACAACAGGAACCTCCCCTCCTCAAAAATCTCTCCCAAAGAATCCAACTCAAATGTGTGGGAAAAAAAAAATACAAAAAGAGCTCAAAATACATGCAGTAGTCCCATCAAAGATAGTGGTGAAATAACATAGTATGGAGACAGGAGTAAATAGAACTAAATCATGAAGCTGTATATCATAATGCTCTAGAGTAGCAACCCCATGAGAGCCCAGCCCAAAGCCAAGCTGCCCACCATGTTCTGGACCGACAAGATCTTCTCTGCCCCACTCTGCATAGAGGAGGAAGAAACTCAGCGTTTACAACAAGATAATGACCCAAGAAAATGAAGCCCGGTTAGATCTAAATCAGGTTGTTTAGGGGCACTGAAGGATTTGACAGATGAGTTCTTGATTTAGCCCCAGTAACCTTTTCATGTCAACATCTTCCCAGAATTTATGGAAAGTAGATTCCCTCAGCAACTGTACTGGATCAATCAAGATCATGATTGCTCTATCTATTGTCGCCGAGTGAAAACACGACGGCTGAACAAGATTTTGGGATACTTAACATACGCAATGGTGTAGTTGGTTGGTCATAATTTGTCGACAATTACCAGTACCTAACGCCAGGAGGTCTAATCGTGAAACCCCATCTTCGTGAAATCATTAACAGAGAGAATTATAGCAGAAACAAAGAAAGGGATTGCAGCATTTTTTGCAGCAAGTGAAAAGAAGAGGGCTTTGCAGTCAGGAGTGCAATAAGATCACGCAGCTCTAAACAATGAACACTCCTGAACAAATGCTGGCAACTGAGGACAGAACTTGAGTATTTCAAAGGAATGTCATTCTTTCAGACTAAGCTAAAGATGGAGACGCCGCGACATCATCTTCAAAAAAGATCTTATGGATCATAAAGATCTCATCGAGAAAGAACTGCCACCTAACTACCCCCACCAGTTCAAATTCTAATTTTGTGACGAGATCATAAAGATCTCATCGAGAAAGAAATTAGCTAATTCATCCAATTGAAAAACCCAAGTTTTAAGGGACTTTCAGCCTAGACTTCCATCTCTATTTTCTAATTCTTTTGCTTTTGCAAAATTCCAAATTTAGAAATCTTGGCTACGTCATTTCCATAGCCCAACCCCTTAGCCCTAACACAGCACACCCCCGCAAGCTAGTCAGGCCCATTAAATTTTGGTCCAGACCCACACCCAACCCAAATCCTACTCCAATCCAAGGACCACGGTATTAACTGCAGACATCAATTACAAAATGAGGCTAGGGTTAATATCATTAAAAATTTCAAATTGATGTCTTCTAGCACAATTATATTAAACTATTTTTTTTTTCACGAAAAAATCTCAGACTAATACTTCTGACCTAAATGTACTCTCATTAAGTTTCCATGATTTTTCCACATCGGATTGGTCATTATCTAACTCAGATCTATTTGCAGGGTCTGTCACTGGTATTAACACATATACATTTTAACTGGTCTGAGGTATGATCTAGAATTTTATTAGTATTAACCCGAAGACCTATTTAGACTAGTAAACCCCTTTTTTTTTCTCTCTTTATAAGAGCAACTGGAGAGCATTCAATTTGATAAAACGTGAACCCATCCCTCAGATGAGATCTATCAATCTGAATAGTGAAACTATTCATAATGGATCTAAAAGAATCTAACAATAATATTTTTTTTCCCGTCTTTCTAGGCAAACTCCACCGGTTAAGTGGCTCCAGACCTAAGCAAAATCCGTCGGCTATAAGCTTACGTTCGCCGTCTTTTGAGGACGGTTTCGCAGCACAACAAGAAGAAGAGCTTGCGAACTTCACTGAACTTCGTGAGGGAAGCGGTGCGTACCTGATCACTCTGCAACGGGCTCGGAGCCCCGAGGCTCAGGCTCGGCGCGGGAGCCTCCGTCGGCGGCGCCGGAGGGCTCAGCAAAGACGGAGACGGCGAAGGGGACGTCGGCTTCGTCGCCGGGGCCGGTGCTGGGACGAGGGCCGGCGGGGACGCGAGGGGAGAGGGCGGCGGGACGGCCGGGGGCGGGGTGGCCGGAGGCGGAGTCGCCGGGGGAGGAGTGGCGGGAGGAGGGGTCGCCGGGGGAGGGGTGGCGGGGGGAGGAGTGGCGGGAGGGGGAGTCGCCGGCGGGGGAGCGCTGACTGGCGGCGGGGTGGCGGGTGGCGGAGTGGCCGGGGGCGGGGTCGCGGGGGGAGGGGCGGTGGCCGGGGGCGGGGCCGTCACGGCGGGAGGGGGGGAGCTCGTGGGCGGCGGGGTGGTGGTGGTGGGGGGCGGGGCGGCGGCGGGGGTGGTAGGCGTGGGAGGGGCGGGCGTGGTGGTGGGGGCGGTGGAGGGGCCCTGGGCGGAGGCGCCGGCGAGGGCAATGCAGATGAGCCCGAGCAGCAGCAGCGGGCGGCGGAGCTGATCCATGGCGGCGGCGGCTTTGCGGAAAGAAGCGGGGGGGCCGCTCTGTCTCGTCCCTGCCGGGCTAATGTGCGCACTTCTCCGGCGGCGGCGGCGGGGCTAACGTGCGCACACAGGGACAGAGAGCAGAGCAGAGCAGAGCAGAGCAGAGGGAAGGGAGTGCACGAGGACAGAGGGGAGGAGAAGGGACAAGATAAATAGGCGCTTTGGCTAGGGGGCTGTGCAGCTAAGTTCAGTCGCTTCATCATAATAGTACAATTAAAAAATTTGCAGGTCTATAAAAAAAAATATATATATATATATATTTTTTCATTTACAACAAATAGAAGAAAAAATATTTCATCTTCGAAGTGTCGATAACGTACGTTACAAAAACAGTTAGTGAAATATATTAATACCTTGAAAATCTCGAAATTTATATATTTATGATAAATTTACATAAAAAACCAAAATTTGTGTATTATAATAAATTTACCATTAATTAATTTTCGTTTAATTGAATTAATATCATAAAAAATCACAAATTAATATATTTATGACAAACAAATGATAAAACTCGAAATCAGTTTATTAGTCAACTGTTTGTAACTCAACAATTTGACGATAAGATTTAATGAAAAGTAATAGATGGTAAATTTGTTGTAGATATAACAATTTAGAATTTAATTAATTTAGAATAAATTTGTCCCAAATGTATAAATTTTGAGTTTTTTTTTCATGATATTAACTTTATATAATATTATATTTCTTGTGTATAATCCTTATGAGAAGGTAAGTAACTTTAACGTCTGATTATCATTCAATGGTACCACAAAAAATCATACCAAAATACGTGTGACTTTGTAACACAAGCTAAATTATTAGAATCTTGTGTATAATCCTTATGAGAAGGTAAGCAACTTTAATGTTTGATTACCATTTAAAGATATCACATAAAATCATACTAAAATGTGTGACTTCGTAACATAAGCTAGATTATCAAAATCTTATGGATTGTTGTGAGCATTTTCATGAAAGAGGGATAGAGTGCTGGTGATAGGAGTTATTGTGAGGACTAGTGAGATTGATTGAGTTGTTAAAGATAGATAACTTCTGAAAAAGAAGTTTGAAGTTATTTTTTCTTTTAATTTCTCGACTCTCAATTAATTAAGATGGTCTAAATGGTTTTTATTAGTAAATATTTAGCGAAACTCCCGCATAATGATCTCCTATAGATATCCACATATAGATACATTGACTTTCCATTTCCTACATCCACCTCGATTCCGCCGCCCCTAAGTAATAGTAATGGCGACATTAGTAATAGTAATAATTACTGGAAAATAATATGAAAAAGAATTATAAATTTGTGGAGTGTGGGCCTAGAGAGAGAAAATCGGCAACAATGGTTTCTGCGATTGCACGCCAAGAATGGTGGTTATGGCGGTGGTGGAGATCTGGTTCGTACGAGGGGGGCGCACCGGAGGGACCAGCCACCAGGCTGAGCTGTCGCGCCGCCACTGGTCAAGGTTGCCCTTGCTTCCTCTTCCTCTTATAAATTCTCTAATTGTTTTGATCTCAATTCTCGAGGGTTTATTAAAAAAATGATGCTTGTCGGAGAAGGAACTGATCGAGCTGGTGAAGGAGCTACTCAGTTTCCGAGTTGGCGGGCACGGTAATTCGGGATCGATCATTATAAGCTCATCTTATCAACATTAGATTTCAACAGCAGGAGCAATCGAAATGAATCAACCGTGTTTCCTGTGTTTTTTTATGTAAGTTTGGACGTCGCATTAGCAGCACATTATGATCACCTCAACTTTTCAATCATTATTCAAATTTAAGGTAGTTTGACGGGAAATGTTGTAGTAATTTCCGAAAATGCAAAGTATTAGGAAGAAACTTTTCTAGAAACAGAGATCGATGCAGTTCATTGCGAAACATTTTGTAGAAACTTTTGGAAAGCATGTGATTTATTTTATCGAACCGTGCCTCATATTGCTCGACCCAGAAAGAAAGGTGGACATTCTCAATGACATCAATGCCTCTCTTTTTCAAAGGATTTAAGAGTTTGAATCTTGAATCAAAAGGCGAGATAGGAAAAGGTTATTCATGAATGATATTGCACCTCAATTGACATTTGTGATGCATTGGTTGCATGGTCATTTAGTTCAATTTAAATCACAGATGTGGAAAATCTAATGTAGAATTTCATTCATTCCAACAATCATGATGCACCAATGCACGTGCACCCAACAAGCAGTATTTTTTTTTTTTGATGACTCGGAGAACTCCGTACAGCTGATAGCCGACGAGCAAACCTTGGGGTGACGCTAGTGGATAACTCATCACCCCGGCATCACCCCGATGCCACACTTAAAATATCAAATGCCTCTATTGGATTTTGAACCCTTCACTTTTGGGAAATGATCAATGGAGCTCTTATCCAGCGGAGCTATCACGACCAGCGGTAGCAGTATATTTACTATTCCTTCATCTAACGAATTTAAGTTCTTCATTTTTTGAGTTTTGACATAAGGTGAGATGGGTACACATGACAAAATTTCTGGAACATAAATTCATTCCTGACCATAAATTGATTTATTAATTTATATTTCAGAAATTTAGAAGTTAAAAAATTTAGCTTATGATTTATTCTTCAAATCTATTTTTAAAATAAAAATATATTTTAAAAATAGAAAAATTAAATTGCGTTACCAAATGGATTTTTGTTCCAAATTTATTTGAGTTGGCTTTCGTGCACCTCGATCAGTCCACCTCTCTCGGCCCAAGAATAGTTGACGTTAGTTTGGCGAGATCTAACGGTCGTTGCGAGCTCATTTTGGCTTATGTGAGCCTGTAACATCAAATAGTACCCAATCTCACCAAGATCGTAAACAGAAAGTTATGGGTAAAAAACGACAGGGCCAAAGGCACCAAGATTAGCGGTTGGTGCAATCCAACAACAGCTACAGCTAAGACGAGATAATGAAGAAAGGCTCCACGTCTCAAAGCCTTTGCTTGAAATCCAATCCACATCTATCTGGCATCTTTTGTCATCCTATGCATTGGCAAAAAAGATTTTAAAAAAGAAAAACAAACATTATTTTTATTTTCATTTTCCCTACATAGTTTATTCATGTCCGTTAGAACGTCCAATCTAGAAATCTGATAGGCAGTGATGTTTCGACACCTCGTCTCACTTGCCAGTCGGATTTAAAGTGATATGTGGAAATTCAGCTGACAGGACACACAAGAGAAAGAGGCTAAATCCCGATATCATGTTAAAAAGTTCAACTCAAATGGTTAAGTCGATATGTGATGGAATGTCACATGTATATAAAGAACACAAAAATCTTATGGTCAAGCGATGCAATATAATTCAATAGTGATATCGCATTCTAATTGATGAATCATAAATGACATTACAACCTACAAGTTTCGAAACCCGCCATGAAAACCTGATTTGGAGAAAGTTTATTGCAACAGTGTTGGAGAAAAACACAACTAAATAATAATAATAATAATAATGGGCACTCAATGTGAAAGAGAACGGGTTGTTTTTTAAGATTTCCTTCAATTTCTCCTCAGCAATCCTCATCAGGGCGGGCCCTGTGCTCCTTGAGTCCATAATTTGCATTGATGGTTCATCATGTGGGATTACATGGTAGGTGGACTTCTTTAATCAATCACACCCCCCACGTTTCCATGCAAATTATTATGGCTTTTGAGGAAGTCGTTGGGGCATAATTATATTGATAAGGAATATGCTAAGATGTGCTGCACTCACTAGCCCTAACGTACTATGTTCATGTAATAACTATATATAATAAATATACGCACACAGGGGCGCATTTATATACAGTCGCATCGATGTGTGTTGAGAATATTTATTGAGTTGGAATATCCGTAAAGAAAACCCAATCCACATTGATTTTCTAATTTCCCTAGTTTTCGAGCTTGACCGGTTTCCTTAGGAGGCAAAATTGTTCAAAAAGTTCTAAACTTATTGCACTTAAAACCTTTTGACATGGTCAATTGAGTTATAAACTTCATTATATTTGCCAATTAAGTCTATTTGGTTAATTTTAATTGAAAATTACTGACGTTGAAACTGACCATCCTATATAACAGGACCAACACTGACGTGAATAACTTTTTATAATATTTTAACAATTTATCGAATTGTTTTGTTTTTCCTTTTTTTTTTTTTTTTTGTCTTTTCTAACTCTAGGTCGATGAGGTTGTTGGTCATTCTCACCCAAATCATGCTAGCCTTAGTTTAGAAAAATAAAAGTAAAGAAAAAGAAAATAAATAATAAAAAATTGGACGTTTAGGTAAATGATGACAAGCGGTCCATAAACTTTGTCCAAATGTATAATGTGATGCTTGGACTTTAAATTTGTTAAGTATCATTCATAAACTTTAGCCTGATGCGCAATATCGGTTTTAAACTTTTAATTTGTTCAATGTTATCCTTGAACTTTCAGATATGTTTAATGTAGTCTTTAAATTATATGAAAATATTCAATATTGTCTTTGAATTTAAATTAATAGAATGACAACATTAAAAAATTTCATATAGTCCATGAACTAAATTAAACATGTATAAAAAATCCAAGAACCTCATTAAATAAATTAAAAGTTTACGGATAACATTGCATATTTAGTTAAAGGCCAGGGACCATATTGAAATTTAAAGTTCAAGCACCACATTGTGTATTTGACTAAAGTTCATGAACCATTTGTGTCATTATCCTTATTATTAACACACTCTATGCCCATTATTGTTTTCAAGTGGACAAACATGTAAGTATAAAAAAATTAATTATTGTTTTCACTAACAATGTAAAATAATCTACGGTAGCAACGAACCTAATAAAAATCTTAAATAGAATTTCCATCACGTGGTTCTTTTTTTTTTTTGGTCGGTCATCATGTGGTTCAAGGACTCAATTTTTTTTTTCTATGGTCTTTTCCATTCTCTCATATACATCACCCATCATATAATTTGATTTTTTTATTTACTTTCCAATTCATCATTTTTTTTATCACCCGTTCCGTCTGCATCATATCTAGTAATAATAGATTCATTGCAGCATGCTGCATATGATTGGCTCTCTGTCTCTCTCTCTGGGGGGGAAATTTAGGAGTTGATTTTTCCTAGCTTGGTATACAAAAAAGCAAAAGGGGGTCGAGTTTCCAACTCCCGAAACAGCGTAGAGTAGAAGTGAGTCGAGGGAACAACTGTTGTTTGTTAAGAAGTCAGTGATTTCTCCCATGATGTTAACTTGCCAGCGTATGCTTGCTGCTGCCCCATCAGCCTCCCCTCCAACCCACCCTTATCAGTGAGCTGGCTCCTCCTGTTCCTTTTTAGAAGTTTCCCAACCTCCCTCGTGCTCAAACATGGTCTACAACTCATAAGAAGAAGTTGTGCTTTCAATAAGATTACAAGAAGTGAAAAGGGTGCTCGTCTTCCCCACTTAGTGCTTGCAGCGCCGACACGAATCATCGAGTTTGCAAATGCAATTGAAACTTGCAAACACGCAGACAAAGCAATCGTCTTGTACTCTGAATAAGGATTTGGAGATCTGTCTTTCTTATCGTACCGAGCATGAATTGGTAATCAGAAGAAGTGTGAATGCGCTTAATTGCTAGCATTGATCTTATGCAATATATGGACGTGCCTACCTTCACCATATGAAGAAGTTCATAGATATTTATTGGGCCATTTTCGGTGAATTCATAGATATTTATTGGGCCATTTTCGGTGAAATAAGTTTTCATATGTTTGGATGTCCTATCTCCCTTTTGGCTGTGTAGTTTCTCCACCATGAATAAATTTAAGCATACACCACCAAATAATTTCTTGATGCATAGTCTACTTAATCTTAGACAGATTTTGACCAAAAAAATAAATAAATCTGGCCAGATAATTAGTAATCTCTCTTCTTTTTCTTTTTTCTTTTTTCCAATTTTTACTTGAGAAAGTATGAAATGAAGTAATTAACATGAGCATATTGGAGGGAAAATGACCTTTACCAAACGTGTGAAACAAAGGAAGGTATTTGTTTGAATGTAAAGGTTTAGCACATAAAGGGTGCCCTAATATACTTTCACATAATTCAATTAATAAAGGAAATGATAAGCATAGATGGCTCGAGTAAGACACACGTCATGAATCATGTAAGCATTGTCCACATCACAAAAAGAAAAAAAAACTATTCATACCATGAAATAAATTTAAAAAAAAATCTATTACCATCTTATTTCCAATCATCGTTCCACGAAAGTGGAAAGAATAGCATGAACATGAGTAATTCTATGATTCTCATGAAGCATCGCACCCCTATAATCTTCTATCATTACATTTTTTTTTTTGGTCGGAAAGATATTTCATTGATTAATCCGGGGACGCCGAATTACAACTAAACTGAAAGTCCAAACATAAAATAACATAAAGCTCCAGCGGGGGACTATCATTACATCGAAATGCTGTAAATCTCAACCATTTCATAGACTTCAAATTGGAATTTTGATCAAACACTGAAAAGTTCAGGTGCCTTGCTTCTTGAGGACCATAGACTCGCCCTTCGGGAGGGTGCACCGGAAGCTCGATACTTTTATCCGAGAAGATTGACAAGAGATAGCTCAAATCCAAGCATGTTAATAAATCCAAGTGAATCCACCTTCACTCAAAAAACTTAAGCCAATAAATTGTGGGCTAACTTAGATATTTACCATATCAACTCTCCAATGTGAGGCTTCTTAATGCATGTCAAAAATCTCCCTCTCATGTATGAGCTAAGTGTTACGTTTACTTCTCCTTAATCCAAGTATCTATTGCATCAAGTTATCTCAACTTGAATCTCCATTGCTCAACTTCATCCAAAGTCTTGTTCTCTTAGACTAAACCATGAAGCTTTCTCTTAAACTTGCGTTGCTATACCACAATGTTCATTACTCGAAATTGTGTTGGTCATCAGATTTCTTCCTTGAGATACTCACCAAATATTGATATACATTGGGAGTGGGCAACCAACCAACCATTGACTCAGATACCATTTGTTGGGAATATACAATAAAAACTCGATATCTTCATTTGGGAAGATTAGTAAGAAGAGCTCCAGTATGAGCACGTCAACATATTTAGTTAGATCCGTTTTGACTCAAGATTAATCTTGAACATATTGTATGGATGTTAATTTAATTTTAACATTTAAATTTTCATAATTTAGTTTTAAATATTTATGTGAAATTCCAATATAATCATGTATGGAGAGGAGTTAGAGTTCTAATGGATGCATCTGACCTTCTTCACCTGCATGCATATCATCACCCAAAAAGAAAGTCTTATTTCGTGAACATGGAAGAATGGCACTGTATACCCACATTTGCTCAATTGTAAATTGAAAAGGAACGGCCCAATTTTCATTTTTTTAAAAAATTACTTAGTTAGTGTTTAATAAATAATAGGTTATTTAGCACTTTAAACCTAGTTATACCATTTGAATTTTTCTTTATGTGGTGGCCGATAGGTGACCAATTTTCCTTGTGTGATTGTAGGCAAGCAATCATGTTGTCGAAGTGCCAAATTTGGAGGAATCCATGTCTCGCAATAGACATTTGAGAAGGAGAGGGGGAACTCATGATATGTTGGTGTACTATCTTATAGTCTCTTTGTGTAATATGGATAGCTGTAAATAGCAATCTAAAGGTTTTTACCCCAATATCAAATGGCAACCCGAGATTTCAGAATATACCTCTTGCGCCCTAAATTTTGTCCCGTCCTTTTAAATTACATCCTATCAAATTCACTAATATATCAACTCATCATTTTCTTTCAAAGCTTTTCCCTCACTCCCAAAAATAACCCATAACCTAACCCGGTGTCGTCTCCTTCCCCCGTCTCTCCCCTACCCGTCACTGTTTGCCGTTGCTTCCAATCTAAGCCCACCTCCATCGGCACCGTTGCCAACATTAGATCCAAGTCCTGCGACAATTGCTAGCTACCTCGAATTTAATCCTAATCGAGGTCAAGTGACCCCTATCTTGATCTAATTGGGAGGCCTGTGAACTTTACAATAGAGCTGATGCGAGCCTTGAAAAGGTCAAGCTTACAGCTCGAGCTCTAATGGTCACGAGCAGCGAGCTCCGGAGAGAGTGAGAGAGTGAGGTAGCGTTTGATGTTGCGTGGGGTTGGGTCAGTCTTTTTAGATTGGGGGAGATACAAATTGTAAGTTTGATAAGAGATGAAAATCTCCATATGCTATCAACAATTACGCTTTTTTTAATAACAATGGGGCATTCGGCACCAATCAATAACCAATTAAAAAAAAAATCACGTGGGATAATAAACTCAAGAAAATCATAGTCTCACTCCCGTCATCTACCATAATAGTACTAAAAATGTTCACAGGGTCCATTGTCTTTGGTGAGATTTTTGCGGGACTATAACTAACTATTCTAAAAACTTAAACTCTTAAATAAGTACGTGATTTAATATTGGGTTAATCGTAAGAAAAACCCTAAACTGGTATACTTGTGACAAATTTACCAAAAACTAATTTTTTTGACTAACAAAAACTCCAAACCGATATACATTTGACAATTTTACCTCAAACTGGTATATTTGTGACAAATTTATCCTCTATTAGTTTTCGTTATATTTAACTGTGTTGGATGACACGTGACAGTTGACTGGTAGATCAGTTTGGGATTTTACTCTTTATTTGTCACAATTGTACCATTTTTATGATTTTTTGTGGCATTAATCCAATTTAATAAAATGTATATTTATTAGTTTCGGGTTTTTTTGGGGTTGCTAAGCACGCCTGGTTCTTCAGGCACTTCAATAGCATGTGGATTCATCATGAAGAGAATGGACTTATCTGTAATGTAACATAATATAGGAGTCACAGTCTAGTTCTCCCTCCCTTCTCGTCAAAAAATTAGTTTGGCATATTAGTTTGGGGTTTATTATGAATAAAATTGTTAAAGATATATTAGTTGGGGTTTTTCATATCAAAAAAAATTAATTTTGAATAAATTTATCATAAGTAAATCAATTTTGGGTTTTTTTTTTCATGATATTAACCCTTTAATATATAATTATTATAATAGTCTCTCTCATGCGTCGGTGAGATTTTGGCTTCAACCTAAATCGTGGAAATATGTAATTGGGAAGGTAAATATGGGTTTAAAAAGATTTGAACTCAAAATATTTTGCTTTGTTACCATGTAGATTTTCAAAGATCTTCAAAAGAGAGGGAGAAAAAAAATCAATAAGGACTACACCTTTCATTTATTGACATCTTTTAAAATGTATTAGAATCAAGGGTAGAAAAGATAAATCTATTTTAACAAGGAAAGAACTATTTTAAATGAATGTGTGGTTTAAAAGATAAATCTATTTTTATTCACTAAACTCCGGATAAGTATATCATAAATGTCATAATTTTTGTAGTGGCGTTCACTTGAGTGTCACAACAATTATTTTAATGTTACAACTTCTAAAAACCATTCATTTAAGTGTTATAACTTTTAATCGATCACTCGAATACCATAACTTTTTAATAGCCTTCATCTAAGTGTCTAAAAATCTTACATGAATGATTTGAAAAATTTATGCCACTTAAATGATCAATAAAAAAGTTATTATGATACTTAAATGATGGGATTTTTTGTTTTTTATGATACTCAAATGAGCCTTGTACATAAGTTTTGAAACTCAAGTGATAAAAATAATTGTTGTGATAGTCAAATCAATGCCATGATAAAGTTTTGATTTTTATGATGTCATTTTTTCCTAAAACTTGATACTTGTGATCTCCATTTTACCGAGGAGGTGGAAGGCATGTTGGATGGGCAAGTAAAGTCAAATCAATCATCGGTGCTTTCTAAGTTTGGCAACCTCCTTCTCTATGAGAATGAAAAACTAATGTTATAGATCATGGGCTTCATGGGTTTGGGGTCTGATGGGCTTGTATGTTGTAACTTGGGGCCTCCCTGGCCTTTAGTTTTCCTTTGACTTTAGTCCCTCCGATTAAGTAGATAAATAAATCATTTTTTTTTTGGAAAATACCAAAATATATAACTCATATTCCACCGAATGACCATTTACATGCATCTACTTCTAAAACCTTTTCCAAATATATTCTTTATTTTTACCTCTGCAAATCGCTTTGCGCCTACACATAAATTATCCTTACATTCTTATTTACGAAAATGCCGTTTTCAATTAAAAAATGTCCATCTCTAAATTCAAAATTCCACAACCACTCAAAATACACCGAACGAACTAAAGACAGAACCACACAAACCCTAAACAAGATGCTAAATTAGAGCAATTTAGTCTTTTTAACATGAAATTTGGCTCAGGTTTATATGTGGATCAAACTTACAGAATAGAGGTAAATGAATAGTCATTGGGTCAAATGAATTATGTTCTTGATATTTTCCCTTTTCTTTTTTAAGAAGCCATTGTGTGGGATGCTAAAAAGGAGATGCTACTATGAAATTCAAATACTTTTAAATTGCGATACGTACAACGTGATTCATCCGTTGTCCCATTTGATGCCCAAATTAGCGGAGTTAACAATTTACGGTTCATTCACCGTTGGAGTTTTAAATTTTGAGACTCTCGCAATTTAATTATATTAAGCGCGAAATATCGTATATGTTTTCAAAACCTAGGTATTGACATGTAGTGTGATATATATTTTAATTCATAAATTATATTTTTGGAATAAAAGTAAAGTAAAGAAGAGAAGAAAAAACACCTTAAGTTAGACCAACAAACAATTTGTTATTAACGTGCTCCTGAAAATTTAATTCTTTTAGCTTTAAAGATTAGAGTATAATTTGAGATGCTTTCAAATGACCTTATCTAAACTTTCGGAATTAAAAAAAAAAAAAAAGAAGTTAAATTCAAAATCCTTAAAAGTAAAAAAAAAAAAAAAGGAAAACAAAATGAAACCACTCTAAAACAAGCTCCTCATGCATGATTTATAATTCTAACAATTTGTTTTAGCGTAATAAAATTGTGTTTATACTTCTCGTGCCAATTAGTATGGATACTGAAATATTTTAAGGATGGACACGGGGTGCAAGGAAATAAGAATTGCGTTCTCCATCCCCGTCCCGCCGAGGGAAGTTCTGCCCCACCCCGACCACCACCCCATTCCCGTGTCGGGGTGGGGCGAGGGCTGGTGCGGGGCAATCGCCACCGGCCAACGGCGCCCCACGAGGCGACGCTGTCCTAAATATAAAAATAGCCTATGGTTAAGTTGAAAGTAGGAACCGGTCTCCCTTACGGATATTTGCGGAGCTGGGATTGTCCCAGGTGGAACGGTCGGAAGATGAACGCACGTAAAACAGCCACATTGTTCACGCTATCCGCACTTGTCCCTCCTATAAAATCGGCAACACTTGTGAGAAGGGAGACCATACCAAATAAATTTGTAATAGCTTGGTTCTGTGTATTTTGCTGTGCTTGCTCTTAAATTTGATAAGCTTAAAGACTTAATGGGTTTCTAATTTCCAGTTTTAATGAAAAACTTTTAAAATGTATAGTATAATGTATATTATCATATAATTGGTTGTATTAAGTTTTCAATAATACTATTACATATGTATATATCTAAGCAAAATGATTACATATCAATTGCAAGTTTTGGTACAACTAAGATTTATAAGAAAGATGTATAAATACAATTAGCAAGGCGCATTAGTGGGGGTCAAAATTCATAAGACTATTTCCGCCAGTGTTTGTCACCAGGCCCACATGGCCACCGCTTCTATTATGAAGAGATGGAGGTTTTAGATAACCTCGGAGGCCATGGCAGTATTACAACCGGTGAAGAGAGTGACCGGCATAAATTAGATGATTCACCACACGGCCACTACTTCTATTATGAAGAGATGGAGGTTTTGGATAGCCTTGGAGGCCGTGGCAATATTACAACTGGTGAAGAGAGTGACCGGCATAAATTAGATGATTCACAACCTCATAAAACCACCTGCCCTTATGGATGGATTGACATGGCCGATGATGTTGTCATCTAAGTAAATTAGATAGATTCATAAGTTCGGGAAGCCACAACATCATCCATTTGATCCAAAAAATCTAAACTTTTTCTTAAAATGAAAATTTTAATTATCTTAGCTTCCCCATTTATTTGTGAAGCACAACTCGTGGATGACGTAATTGTCACTGTTGATCGTCTTGTTGAAGTCGAAGACCACCATGATGTCTACCATTTGTCACAAACCTTGAAGGCGCAAAGCATGCTGCAGCTGCGCTAATCGTCACCCACTTCTTTTTTCCTCGTGCTTTGCCTGTCTTCTCTTGTCAAATATTCTGTTATCCTAGAGCATTTTAATGGTTATGATTTAGACACTAAATCTTGTCAAATATTCTGTTATCCTATATCATAGCATTCTAATGGTTATGATTCAGATACTAAATCTCCCTACTTTCAGCAGCCTTTTCAATCTATAAATATAGATTTAAATTGGTCACCTTTTTACCTCGTCACTAGACTCACTACTCCATAAAAAAATCATTAGACAAATACCGCACAAATGTTTAGGATACTCCTTCCACCTCAATATGTTTTGAAATATTAATAAATTGGAAAATACCATAGAGTTAAAATATATCATATTTCTTTTAGAAAACAATAACTCATATTTTGTCGAATGACAATTTACATCTCTATACTCTTAAAAATAATAAATGTACACCCAAAATTTACCTTTGCACACCAAATTGCACTTTTGTATGAATCATCTCTGTATCCCTATTTCCAAAAATGTCATTTTCTTTCATAAATGTCAATCCCACATCTTAATTCTCCAAACCCAATGAGAACACTCTAAACTAACAAAAACCAAACTACCCAAACGCTAAGCAAGATGCTAAAATAAGTTCGCAAGGAGGGTCAATTTAGTTTTTTCAATTTGGAGTTCTGCTTAGAGATATGCAAATGATATTTACAAAATAAAGGTGGGTGAGGGCTGGTGTGACGCAGCCACCACGGGCCAACGGTGCACCATGGGGCATCGCCCTAAAGATGAAATAGCCTTAATTATATTGAAAGCAAGAATTGGATCTCACCTATGGATTTCTATGGAGCTTTTTTCACTTAGGAAGCTTTCGAAGTTTGTAGCTCTCATAAAAGCAGCACTTGTGACTTGGGAGGGAGCGTATCCATTAACCTCGTCTCACTTTGATCAAGTAATAAGGATTGTAATTCCAACGAAAACTTGTAAAAGCGTATGTATGATATCATATAACATAAATATTAGTTGTGTTAAGTTTCCAATAAATATATAGTCAACATAAATATATCTAACCAAAATAAATAAATCTTTTAAAGTTATGGTTAATACTACTAAAAATTCCAAGCTGGTACACCCCTGATAAATTCATCTCAAACTATTTTTTTGACCACTAAAAATCCTAAAAAACTGCTACATTTATGATAAATTTACTCTATGTTAGTTTCCGTTAAATTTACTGTCAAATTGTTGAGTTGGATGACACGAGACAGTTAATTGATATATCGGTTTGAGATTTTACTATCTATTTGTCATAATTATACCATTTTTGTTATTTTTTGTAGTATTAATCCAATTTAATAGAAGGTCTCTTTACCACAAATGTACTAATTTTAGGTTTTTGGGGGTTAAAAAAATTAGTTTGTGGTAAATTTATCATAGATATACCAATTTAGGTTTTTTGTGGTCATTTGATGTAAATTTGTTATATGTGTACTAGTTTAGGTTTTTTGTGATCAAAAAATCAATTTGAGGTGAATTTATCATAAATGTATAAGCTTGGGATTTTTCGTAGTATTTATCCTTAAAGATTTATCAGAGTGGATAAGTACTAAAATAGGAAAAATATGAAACCAACTCGAGTTGACCCATGACCACTTTGAACCCTCTATTTTTCTGTTTTCTTTTTTCAATATGTTGGATTGCACTTGCAACTCCATTGCACAAAACTCAAATGATTAGAATACTCTCTCCTATATAAAAATTATCCCAAACAACCTAGTTAAATAATCACGAATAAATTTAATCAACCAAATCCTCAATCCAAGTTTATCAAGACCCCCGATTGTTGTCTGCCAAATCCTCCCCGTTCTCGCGTCGTCGCTGCCTTCGACAGTCGCTCCTCCTTCGCTCTCTCTCTTCCCCCACTCTTGAGACTCTTCTCAATTTGCAACCCTCTCCTCTCTAGGTGGCCACGGTGACCTCAGATTGAGGTTGCACGGCCACCGCCTATGGCCATCGCAGCTTTAGATCTAAAGTCACGGTGGCCATCGCAGCCTCAGTTTTCAACTTTTGTTTCCCTTTTAAGAACAGGTTCTTACATGCTATTCACACGTCTGTTACTGGAAACAAACACCTACAATAGGACCATCATTGAAAACACAGTGACCAATTTGCAAAAGAAGCCAGAGTATTAGCTTGGTGCAAAGTGGTGTTTAAAGCAAAAACCGAAGGACAATGACTTCTTTGGGTGCAAAATAATGATCATGGCGAAAGTTCAAGATCACCTCAACTTCTCCCAATCAGACAAAAATGGGGAAAAGTGTCAAAATAGTAATAATAATCATAAACCTATTATATTTGTATCATTTTAGTCATAAACCTTTTGATTTTGTGCCAATTTAGCCGTAAACTTTTTTACTTATGTTAATTTAGTCATAAACCTTTTGAACTAGTACCAATTGAGTTGTCATTAGTTCAGCGATTTCGGCTAATTTTGAATGGATATTGCTAACCTGGATGTTGGTTGGCTTACGTGGCATCATTGATACTAATATGGACAATTTTGATAATATTTTGATTTTTTCTGGTTTTTCCTTTCCTTTCTTCTTCTTCCTTTTGTCCGTGATTGGCTATGCCTCACTTGGCCATGGTGAGGTTGGCCCTCAACCAAAGCTAGGGTGGCCTCAAATAGGCATTGCTAGGGTGAAGGTGATGCTTGGCGAGGGGAGCCCTTGCTAGTTGCCTAGCCATGGCCGATGGCCAACCATCACTTGTGGCTAGTCGCTAGTGAAAGGAAGAAGAAGAAATGACTGAAAAAAAAAAATTATGAAAATATTATTAAAAACTGTCCGCATCAACACTGTCGGTGCTACGTAAGTCGACCGATATCCACATTAGCAATATTCGACTAAAATTAATTAGAAGGATTGAATTGGCACCAATCAAGTCGAAACATTTATAACTAAATTGGCACTACTTCAAAAGATTTATGACTAAATTGATATAATTAAAAAGTTTATGATTAAATTGGTATCAAGTTAAAAGGTTTGAACTAAACTGATAATCTTTAAAAGGTTTAGGATTAAATTAGTATGAATGTAATAGATTTAGGATTTTTTAACACTTTTTCCGACAAAGATGTATAGTTTTTTGAAATTGATTTGAAAAAGATTTATGAATTTTTATTAGAGAAACAAGACGTTCACCAAACTCCACGAGCAAAGGAGCCCAAATGACAAAGGATTGGAACCCTTCTTGTCTCTTTTCTCTCAAAATGTGAAAGTAGATTAGTTATGATTAAAATGAAATAAGAAAACAAATGTCTTTCTAAAGAGAATGACGTGGTCTATATATTCTTTTTATTGTGTTCACACACAATCTTTTTGTTCCTAATTATGTGTTTTTGTCCATGCCAGCATCGATCTTTAGTGGGACACATCATGTGCCACACCAGCTTGCTCGGAAATAATATTTGTAATGGCGGGTATTTTCCTCCTTCGAGTAAACGTTGTTTGCTCTTTTGAAATGTAGGTCATTTTTGTCTCCAAAGTGAAAAATTGGTATTATTTTTTTATTGTCATTTATTATTTTCTAAGTAGCATCAACACTAATATGCGACGCGACACGACACGATATGTGCTGACACGTTATTTATAAAAAAAAATGGAGAATTCCTACCTATTGAGATACGTTGGATATTAAATATATATTTTTATATATAATAAATTATCATTTTTATGTTTATTTCAATCAAATTAGATTATTTCAAATTCATAAATAAATAAATAAGCTTATAATGAATTTACACTAAGGCTACGTTTGGTCGTTTGGATTTCTAATTGGGATAGGACTATATAGGATATGATATAAAATCCTGGGATTTTTTTATATCATGTCCATTGTTTGGTAAATCGCAGTATTAAAATCGGATATGTTCACATCATATCATATACATTTTTTTAAAATATAAATAGCATATTATTATAAATGAACCTAAATGTTCGTAAACGGAGATGATGAAAATCTCTTGTAATATTATTCCTTAATTTATTTTAATTTTATTCTTATTTTATGTTTCCTCTTTTTTATATTTTTTTCTTTATCATTTCCTTTTTTCCCCTTTCATCATTCTTTAACAAAATTTTATCAAATAGTAAACTATATTAACATACCTAAAATACAAAAATACATAAAATATATAATAAATATAGATATTTAATTTATAGATTGAATGTTTATTATAAGATAGAATTAAATTTGAATATATCAATTAAAATAGGATTAATTAAAAATATTTTTTTTACTTTTTTACTTTTAATTTCTTAAATTAGAATTCAAATATTATTTAAATTGAAATATATTTCAATTTTATTAATTTAATAATTTTTTATTTGAGAAAAATAACTTTTTTATTAAGAACATTATAAATCCCATCTACCTTTATCCCATTTCCCTCATGAGATAATTTTATCATGTTTATATCCCCCTTATATCTGATTTTATCTTATCCTAAGTGAGCACCAAACACAGGATATGATAAATCATATCTTATCTCGAATTTTATCCCAACTGCCAAACGTAGCCTAAAAACATTAATCTATCATTTATTAATATAATTCATTGTTTCAATTTGACAAATTCAACTCTATTCATAATTCATAAAACTTGAAGAAAAGACAAGTAATCCACATTCCGGACTCGCATATTAGATATGTTGGAAGAGGAGAAAAAATACTTAAGGGATGAATTATGTATCATAAGAAGTGAGAGTCAAAATAGAAGAAAAGACTAGATTTTTTTTCTTTCTTCATTTAATATTTTTTATTGTGTTTTATTTTTCCACATATATATTTTGACATTTTATTTATTAATTTTTTTTTTAAAATTAACTTCAGTATCGGAATCACATGTTAGAAACTCGTATATCGGAATTCCGACTCAAGTGTCGAAGAGTGTTGTGAAAGTTGATTAGGTATAAGATTTTCTGATACGTGTTGACTAAGTATTGGAAAACGTCCGAGAGTATGGGAGATTATTGAACACGTGTCGAAATGTCCAACACGATATGAAGGTTCTTGGATAGTGTCGTTGCTTCATAAATTATTTCTCAATCTACATATTCTAATGGCTAAAATTTAGGCACCAAATCCCCTACTTCCATATTTATGAGCAACCTTTCCTCTTCCATAAATACACACATAAATTCACTTCCCACTTTTGCCCTTAGCCGCTACCCGACAAAAAAGTTCCCTCGGGACGAACATTCCACGCGAGTGCCAAGGGCACTCCGGTAATTCCACCTCAGCACATTTCGAAACATTAAAAAAAATGGAAAAAAAAACCAGAGAATTCGAAGCAGGATTTAAAATCCCATTTTCTCTCTCTCTCACTTCTCTGCATCTTCTCTCGCGTTATCTCCTTCGGTCTCCCCACACTCTCTCTGCTGCAGTCTCTTCGCTTTCCCCACCTCGGCAATGGCGCTCTCCCTCAACTCCCTCTCCTCCGTCCTCGCCCGCGAGACGGCGCCCCTCGCCGCCGCCGCCGCCGCCGCCGCCTCCCCGTCGCCCAGGCTCGCCCTGCCGCCGCGCGCCGCCCGGGCGGCCACCGTCCGGGCCGTGACCTCGCCCGCCGCCTCCTCCTCCTCCGCCGGGAAGCGCGAGCCGCGCGGCATCATGAAGCCCCGCCCCGTCTCGCCGGAGATGCAGGCCCTGGTCGGGGTCCCCGAGATTCCCCGCACCCAGGCGCTTAAGCTGATTTGGGCCTACATCAAGGAGCACAATCTTCAGGTCCATTCGGGTTTTTTTTCGCAGCATCGTTTTCTTTCGTTTTCGCTTTATCGTTCGCCGGAAGTATGGATTTTTAAGCGTTTCGGTGATGGGTTCGGTGTTGATTGTTAGGGTTTTGCCCTGTGGATAAGGTTTGAGTTTTCTGTTTTGTTGTGTAAGGATTGTTTGGTCATTTTTCTTAAATGCTGTACGGGCTTCTTATTGCGCTAAAATCTTGGTTTAGTGTTTGCTTGGTAGTACGCATTTGCTACTTGGTTGGAAGTTGTGTGGTAGAATCTTGTTAGGCGTCTTCTTGATATGGACCGCAAGAAAACAGGGTGGTACATTGGACGATTCTTTCTTTTGCATTCCACTGGTTTGTTGTTGAATGCTTGACTACGGTCTGGTAAGTTACCAATCATATGAAATGTGTATGAACCTCTGATGTTGTGGAAAAGTTAACAGGATTTGGTCATTTGAGCGTGGTTAAAATAGCAGGGTCTCATGTGGGACGGTTTGGAGCTGTATGTAGTGTTTTGTTCATTGCTAGGGCTCTTGTACTGGGTGAGGGTAAGGTGGGATTTTATTTTGGGTTGTTGCTTAGATATGACAATGCGGTGATACTGTATTTGCTAGTATCTATAGAATTATTTGCGAGTCGGGTAAGCATTGTTATTCTCTGAAGCTGATGTGTCTTTTTTGTCGATGGCTTTTCAAATATGCTGCATCAGGGTTTTCCTTGCCGAGAATGAACACGTGATTTATGCTTGCTGCATTCTGTTTCTTGAATAGGGAAGTTTATGCTTACTAATCCTAAAAGAAGGTTCAATGAAGTATTTACTATTTTTCTGTAATAATTTCTACCAGAGGGCTATTTCAACATGATAGCACTGTCTTTGGGTTCCTTAGCACTTACCAAAGTAAGTTTTGGTACTTTGGAAAAATCATGAATTGTGTAAAGGATGAGAGAAAGAAATGACGTTTCGTATGTCCACTGTTTGCCTTTTCTATTTTGCGTTTTTAATGAGGATTTCTTGCCTTAAAAGATAGCAATCCTAGACCTTCATTTTGTAATGCACAATCCATTTGCCGTCATCCACAGACATATCCATTTATGAGCTCTTGAGAAACTACTATGTTGTCATACCTCATGTTTAGCTGGTTAATGTTGCGGATTTTTTTCTTTCCATTGTCAGGTGCTATGTTCAACGTGCTCTGCATTGACATGTCTGCTGCCTATTTTTTCAAGCTCTGTTTGTTTTAGGCTATAATTGACTATTTTATATTCTGGGCAATGCTGCTTGTGTCCAAGTAATGCTATCCCTTGAAAGGACGTTGAACTGGTGTTATTGATGCTTGCTCGCATCTTTGTCTCATAGGAAGGAAAAAATCAGACTCTGATATGGTATTGGTTTTGCTTCCCTTTTTTAGGACCCCGAGAACAAGAAGGTCATAATTTGTGATGAGAAGCTGAAGAAAATATTCGGCGGGAAAGACCGAGTTGGGTTCCTTGAGATTGCAGGATTGATCAGTCCTCATTTCCTCTGATGGAATCAAATGCCCAATAGGTGAAGTAGATAAGCGGGGCTATTTTGTCGAGCGATCTTTTGCACGCCAGGCGTCTGTTTTGGTCGAAGATATCGGTGGAAAAAATTGCTGGTTCTTGCTCTGTAGTTATTTTACAGATTATCTTCCCAGTAGTTGCTTAAAACTTCTTTGGATTGCGAGTTTTGGCTGCAAAGTTTAGGCTTTTTAATGCATCAGTGGTGGCATGTTGTGGCTACTACAGAGTAATTATTTAAAATCTCTCCGTTTCTACATCTCGGTTATTCTAATCGATATTCCGTACGGCAGGGATATCCCCGTAGGCCAAGAGAGCCTGATTGAAACTTGAAATTATTCTCTCGATAGGAACTTGGTCCACTGTTTCTTAGAGGCTGAATTCTAAGCTGAACTTGCCAAACCTGCTCTGTCTGCTAATTCTAGAATCGCTTTTGCACTCACATAAAACGGTTGTGTTACACTCGATTCTTGTGGGTAGGTTGCGTTTGATCACTGGATGAACTGGTTACGTCTAGGACTTACTCGAGCTCGGGTGCAGAGGGATGAGAATTAGATGTGTTTCACGACCCATGATTTGGCACATTGATCTTGTAATGTCTTTGATGTAGTTACCCAAGATATATTTGACTGTATATGGAATAGGTTAGTGTTTCCTTAGTTACGGCTCAATTGCGATTCAATGTGAGATCGATGGCCCCGGGATTTTGTATGTTTTGAATGTGATTATACTCGATGATCGGTTCGTGCTCGAATGGGCTCGTGCATGATCAGTAGCTCTTTTTGGTGAGAAAACGTTTGTCTTAATACCGCTGGTTCCGACCAAAGGAAAATATATAATAGTAATACCGCTGGTCGTAAGGTCACCCGGGTGAGCCAGCGTGAGGGTGAAAGTATGTTTAAGAGCTTGCGCTTTGCCTGAAAGACGACTGTTTTTTGCGTCGCTAGCGAGGCATTTGGCCGTTCCCAATTATCCTAATTGGCATTTAGGTAGAATGGAGTTGAGTTGATGTTAGATCGTCATATATCCATATTAAGGCTGCTCTCGTTTTGCAAAAAACTAACTTCTAGGAACATGTTTTCTGGATATTTTAGTGTTCACTTAAAATTAAAAAAATGAATTGGTCGAGAGAAATATTTTCATTTATTAAAAAAAAAAGCCTTCCAAAATGGGGGAAAATGATTTACCCTTTCAAGTAGAGGAGAACATTTTCCATATCTTTTTTCAATTTACTTTCTTTCCCCCAAATACTTTTTCCTTTTATTTTTATTTATTTTTAAAGTTGATTTTTAATTATTTTTAATTATTTTATTTTTTTCCTTTTTCATTCTTTTTATTTTTCTTCTTCCTCGGTAGGTTGCCAGTGAAAAAAGGAAAAAAAATTTAAAATTAAAAAAATTTAAAATTTACAAAAAATGAATGCATAAAAGAAAATATTTTCCTTATTGAACAGCAGAAAATCTTTTCTAGTTCATTTTCATATTTCAAATTTTCATGGGAGTCTCTCTCTACCCTTTGGTAGCGTTGTCTTCTCCACAAACCCTAGATCTTGATCCTCTTTCCTGTTTTTTCGTCCCTTTTACACAATGATTCACAAAAAACAAAAACCCTAAACAATGTTTCGTCCGATCTAGCTTATGTTGAGTGCGGAGGCTTTCTTCTCATTAAATAGAACAGTAGTCTCGGTTGGTTGGCTGGAGCTCTGGTTTACGAGGCTCGCACCATGATTGGATCTCTCTTTCGGTTGGCGGAGCTAATGGTTTTGAAGTATCGCTTGGGATCGCTTGGAATTCACGTAGTAGCCGTTGGTGATGTGAGTACGATTTTGGCTCTGGACTTCTGGCATAGTTTGTGCGTGGTGTGAGTACGATTTGGGTCTGCACTTTTGGAAAGAAATCACTGTAGATATTTTGTGAAAAGGGTCTGATCAGCGTATGGGTCCAGATTTGATGAGGATACCTACTGAAAATAGTGTTGAGTTCTCTGTCAGCAAGGTGCTTGGAAAAATGTCCAAGAGGAATTTCGGCCGAATTCAGAAGTATTGACAACCTTCAGAGTGACTTACCTTGCCTCTCTTAATATGTCAATGCTGATGTCCGGTGCTGCTTTTCTTTTTAGTATCTTTTGCTCTTTAACCTAGTCAGATAGCATGGATAATAAAGAAGAAAATGAGTTGCGGGTAGCGACATTATGTAAACGATTAGGACATCTCTGGTCTGAGGAAGATGTGGTTGAAGTAAACCCAGAGATATCCTTACAAAAAAGAGATAAATGCAATAGAACAATTTTGGATAAACTATACTCTAAACCCAATGTCAATTTTCCTGCATTCTTCACAACTATGAAGAAAGCATGGAAAACAGAAGCAGTAGAATGTGCACAAAAAGGACCAAGTCTCTTTACCTTTGTATTTCAATCAAAGGTGGAAAAGGATCGAATTCTCAAATCAGCACCTTGGTCTTACTCTAGCAATTTGCTTGTATTGAAACAGCGCGAGCCTGAAATTACAGAACATTGTTATGATTTCTCTAGAGCAGCTTTCTGGGTAAGAATTGGAGGTATTCCCCCTAGTTGGAGGGTTGAAAAAGTTTACCATGATCTGGGGAAAAAGCTAGGCCAGGTTTAGGAAATACAGCTCGAAACCATGGGAAATCTGCAGCAAAAAGGAGGAAGAGTTAGAGTGGAAGTAGGCCTATCTACTCCTCTAAAAGCAAGAACCATTTTGGACATCGGCAATAAATGGTTGTGGGTAGAATTTAAATACGAGAGATTACCCCATTATTGCTACTCATGTGGCAGAATAGGCCACTACGCACAAGATTGTTCAGAAATCCCTTATTCAGAATCACCATGGGCAGTCGACAAAATTGGCTCATTTGGACCATGGCTGAAAGCAGAAGTCAGTGATCATAGCCCTTATTAGGAGGCTTTTTATGGCAACATCGAAGAAGACATTATAGTAGAAGAAACCATACCTGTAGCACCTTCTCTAGGTAGAGAGCAGGATATAACTATACAAGAGAAAGGTCTAGAAATGCGCCTAGCAACTTGCAACAAAAAAAGAGTAGAAAGTCCCATGGAGCTGGAGATAAAGGAAGTCCCTGTTATAAATCAGCAGGTACTTAAAGATCATGGAAAACAGATCATTTGCTCAGACGCTCCTATACAGAACTCTCTGAAAATAGGAAAGAGCAGCAAAAAGAACATGAAGGTGCAGAAAGCTAAGAAGCAGAAATGTTTACCTGAACCTACCCCTCTTCTCATTGATGATTCAGGCATGACGGAGACTCCAGTGAAGTTGCTCAAGGATGGAACAGATTGGGCTTTGGTGGCTAGCCCTAATAAGCCACCAAAGACGACATGAAAATCATTAGCTGGAATTGTCAGGGGCTGGGCAACCCCCTGACAATCTAGGAACTAAGAGCATTAATCGCTCTTGAAAGGCCCAGTATAGTTTTTCTAATGGAGACTAAAAACAAAGCAACAATGGTGGAAAGTATATGCAAGAAACTTCAATTTCAACACTTATTCTTAGAAAACCCAATGGGTATAACAGGGGGATTGGCGTTAATGTGGAATGAGGAAGTAACGTTGCAAGTGCAAAGCAGTTCAAAACAATTTATTGATGTCAAATGCACTGATCCAGCCAGGAAAATAGTCATGCAGATTACTTTTATTCACGCTTCCACAAATTTTGGCGAGAGGATACAATTATGGCAGCAATTGAAGACATTAAAACCTCACAGTTCCAATCCATGGATATGCATGGGGGATTTCAACGAGATTTTATATGTATGGGAGAGGGTTGGGAAAAGAGAAGCAGATAATAAAAGAATAGCAGCTTTTAGAGATATGCTCAATGAGTTATTTCTGATGGACATGGATAGCCAATGATGTGCATTTACGTGGGCAAACAACAGAGAAGGGGAGGATCTTGTTAAAAAAAAGACTGGATAGGGTATTATGTACCTTGGAATGGCGAGTTATCTTTCATGATGCAGAAATTCATGCACTTCCAGCAATAGGCTCGGACCACAGCCCTCTTGTCTTGAGGCTATACCCTGCACGCAGGAAAAGAAGAAGAGAATTTAAAATGGAGGCTTTCTGGTTAGAAAATGAAGAATATCATGATGTTATTCACCACGCATGGACCCATACAGCCTTTCCCCATACCACTTTTTCAGAAAAACTTCAGGAGACCTCAAAACAACTAACACAATGGAGTCAAAAGAAGTTCGCTCATGCACCTAGCGGGATAAAAGAGTTAACTCAGGCCCTAACAACCATAACCAATCAGCCACGACAGCATACAAGCAGAAAGGAAGTGAAAAGCATCATTCACCAGATAGACACACTAAGAAAGCAGGAGGAACAATATTGGAGATTGAGGTCGCGAATTAAATGGTTACAGTGGGGAGACAAAAATACACGATTTTTTCATGCCACAACAGTTCAAAGGAGGTGTAGAAATCATATTACAATGCTGCAATTGGAAGATAACAGATGGTGTCGGGATCCAGGAGAAATCAGAAATCATATCCAAGCTTATTACAGCAATTTATATAAAACAGAAGGGGAATGAAATTATCAGCCGATCTTAAACCAATGCCACTCTCCTATTGATGATCGTATAAATGCATCCCTGGTGGCTACTCCCATGATGGAGGAAATTAGAACAGCAGTTTTTCAACTGGGAGCCTTGAAAGCGCCTGGTCCTGATGGGTTCAATGGCCTGTTCTATCAAAATGATTAGGATATTATTCAGCCTGACCTATTCCATCTGGTGCAGAGTTTCTTCAACATAGGTGTTTTAGATCCTCATTTAAATCAAACATATATTGCCTTGATTCTCAAAGTGAAAAATCCTGAGACAATTAGTTAGTTTATACCCATCAGTCTTTGCAACTTCAATTATAAAATTATCTCAAAACTACTAGCAAATAGACTTAAGAAGTGGCTGCTAGAGATAATCGCACCTGAACAGAGTGCCTTCGTTCAAGGGCGACAAATACAGGATAACATCCTCATTGTGCAGGAAGTGTTACACCAGTTGCGCATCACCAAAAGAAAGAAAAAACATCAGGCAGTACTCAAATTAGACATGCAGAAAGCATATGACAGAATTGAATGGGATTTTGTTTGGGATTGCATGCTGAAAATGGATTTTTTAGAGAAATGGGTGGCTCTAATAATGCAATGCATAACAACAGTGACCTTCAGTGTTAAGCTCAATGGTGAACCTACCCCTTTTTTCAATCCATCCAGAGGTCTAAGGCAAGGAGATCCCCTGTCACCTTATTTATTCATCTTAATCACAAATGTGTTAATAGGGTTGCTGCAAAAAGCAGTAGCAGAAGGCAGCATACAAGGTATACAGCTCAACAGGTCTTGTCCTAAGCTCTCTCACCTTCTTTTTGCGGATGATGTTATTTTTTTCATGGATGGCACTTTAAAGGAATGTCAGAATCTGACACTTACAATTAACCAGTATTGTTATACAACGGGGCAAGCTATTAACTTAAACAAGTCAGACGATTATTTTAGTAAGAATTGTCCCTTGCCACTTAAGAGGAACATGGCTCAAGAACTGAGAGTGCCTGTTTTTGACAAGACAGGAAAATACTTAGGTATCCCTACAGAATGGGGACAGTCTAAAAAAAAAATTATTTGCATGGATACTAATTAGAGTAAACTCAAAGCTGGAGGGTTGGAAGGAAAAGTTACTCACCAAAGCAGGAAAGGAAGTCTTGATTAAGAGTGTGGTGCAGGCCATACCAACCTATGCCATGTCGATCTTTAAGCTGCCAGTGTCCATCTGCAGAGCAATTGAAAGGCGAATAGCTTCATTTTGGTGGCAGAAAGGAGATACAAAGAAAGGCATCCATTGGAAAAATTAGGAAGCTCTGAAGAAAAGAAAGGATGAAGGAGGGATGGGGTTCAAAGACTTAATTACCTTCAACTGTGCAATGCTTGGTAAACAAGTCTGGCGGTTACACACTTCCCCGCATGCATTATGGAGTAAAGTTTTAAATGGCATATATTTTCCTCATAGAGATATATGGGGCTAGCAAAGCATGCTGTTGGGGTGAGATTCTATTAAAACAGATATCAAATGGTTAGTCGGGGATGGCAAATCAATAAAAATCAGGGAGGATAAATGGCTATCATAGGAGTTAATAGGGGGACCGATAAACCAAGCAGAACCAACCATGGTGGGAGGTCTGATCAATGAAGATTCTCGAACATGGAAGCAGACCCTCATTCATCAGTATTTTGAGGAGAAAATAGCAAATGAGATTCTAGCTATTCCCCTGAGTAAAGACCCCAAACCAGACAACAGAATATGGACAGGGAACAGTAAAGGTGAATTTACGGTGAAGAGCGGATATAACAAGGCCCATGCATCGACCACCAAACTAAACCTATAGAAAGCTTCTTGTTCTTACCAGCCCCCACAAAATTTATGGACACAGATCTGGAGTCTCGCTGTCCCACTGAAAATCCGAACCTTTCTATGGAGCATCTGTCAAAATGCCGTTCCCACAAGGGAGAATCTCTACAAAAAAAAGATCAGCCCAGATCCTTTATGGCAGATGTGTTACACGCATGTTGAAACCACCGAACATCTGTTCCTATTTTGCAGGTGGACAAAATAGATCTGGAAAGACAACAGGCTACAGGGAACGAATATGATGAAACAATTCCAACGGCTCGATCAGTGGCTCCTGACGGTTTTCGACTCACGAAGGAAATTACCTGAGCGCGAGTTCATCGCAGGGGTTCTCTGGCAGATTTGGAAAGCTCGAAACTCACGGATCTTCAGAGAAAAAGCCCCAAACCCGACGGATGTCCTTGATCTCGCACAAACCCAGAATATAGCCTTCAGTAGAGGAACGATGAAAAAGCCAAACCAAACTACATCTCAACACTTACCAAAGGACTGGACACCACCAGGAAATCGTGAGTTGAAATTGAACGTTGATGCGTCATGGGTACTAGGAGAATTCCTTTGTTTTGTTGCCGGAATCGCCAGGGACAAAGCGGGGTGTGTCGTCGACGGATTTGCAGCGGAGGCTAGGGTTTCTTCGTTAGTACAAGCAGAAGCAGAAGCCCTTTTACACGGGTTACGCTTTCTCACGAACTAGAAGTCGTCTCACGTGCAAGATGCACGAAGTCAAGCAGTTCACTTTATTTGTGAAAGCGACAATTTAGCGGTGGTGGATTTCGTCATGGGCCGGGCCGAGATACCGTGGAATTTACGAGACATAATTCAACGATGGCAACAGGAGCTTCTTTTGTGCCAAAACGTATCAGTAACCTATTGTCCTCGGGAGGCAAATCAAGCGGCTGATTGGCTGGTACACACACACCGCGCAAAGAAACTCCCTCTAAATTGGGTGCATATACCCCCTCTATCTCTCTGGGATATTTTAGTTTCAGATTGTCCATCATCATTGTGTTCTATGACTACTCAATCTAATGCATCAATATTTCTTTTGACCAAAAAAAAAAAAACAAAGCTCACGAGTCTCTTTCTTTGTATCCTCTATTTAAAAGCAAATAAATTGAGAAGAACTACTTGGCTTATATTCCTCTAGTTAGATTCTTTTTCCTCTGCCGTGTCACTAGGGGTGTCAAAATTGATCATACATCTATTTTTTTATTTTTTATTTTACTCATATATTTTGAAATGGGTTATAAATGGGTTGTTAGACATTCAAAAAGGATTGAGTGAAAATGGGTTCAAAAAATTGAAATCCAACCAAGTTATAAATAGTTCTTTATAAAAACGTTTAAAAGTATTGAACCGATAAATGGATTGAGTGAAAATGGATTGCGGACCCTTTATGGTTGACAAGGGGGTTGGTGGGCCATTGCTTGTGATTGGCAAGAGTTGGCTAGTGATCCTCGTTAGACTTAAAAGAAATAAAAGGAAATAAATAAATAAATCTTCCAAAAAAAAAATTGGCTTGGCATCTTTTAAGTCCAACTCCACAAGGTTGTTTTTATTTATTTTTCATATGGGTTAGAAATGGATTAGTTATCAACTCATTAATTTGTTAGGCAATCAATTTATGACCCAATTAAGCCTTTTTTTTTTAACTTAATGCAACTTATTATGACCCATTTTGTCAAATATGGATTAAAATAACCCATTTTGCCATCTCCACAACATACCTATTAGAGGTGCCCTCCAGCTGCGGCGCCCCGGGCAGAGGGTGGCTGCCCCGGATCCTGTGCCTCTGGTGGCGTTGGCGCCGCTGCTTCCGCTATTGCCTGTGGATTTCCTCCAGGCAGAAGAAAAAAATCAACCGGGGTTTTGATTCGGTGGAAATTAGGCAGCTAGGGAAGGAGCATTGGACCTTTTATCACATGTCGTAAGAGAAACGATCAAGTAGAACCAGAGAGAGAGAGAGAGAGAGAGAGAATGGAAGTGAAAGGGATTGAAGTGGAGCTGTAGAGGAAGATTTGATCAAGGAAAGGTACAATGGGTTGCGTAGAACCCCGCCCAAAACCCCATTGATGTGACAGAGAGGATGCTAAACCCATGAAGCTATTATTTTGACCAATTTTTCTATATTTAATTAGTATGGATAATATCTAATTTTACAGTCACATGAAACGGAGTTTCTACTTTAAAGATGGGACGGAACGAGGGAAGTAGATTCACCGACAGACGTGTCAGAGCTCCACTTCCTGCGATGATGCAGGCTTCTTTGTTCGGTTTCTGACAAATTCCATCACAGTACTTACTTTCGAAGATTGAAAATTACTGCCGAGATCTATTAAGTTGTTCGATTTGTAATTACTAAGGATTTCAGAAATCCTTGATAGGAACTACAGGGGTATAGACATCTTGTCAGGTTTCTATTCCATTCCTGAGGGTCACTGGAGAATTTCTTGAGTTCGGGCGCACAAAAAGGACGAGAATTCGATGCGTTTGAACGGGTCTTGCTGTGCAAAGCAGATGCTCCCCTCCGGTACACGACCCTTGAGTTGGCACATTACCCCTTGGATCTTGTAATGTCTTTCATGTAGTTACCCATGAAACTATTCGACTATACATAGAATAGGTAAGGGTTTCCTTAGTTACAGCTCGATTCCAACTCAACATGAAATCATCGACCGCCCTGGGGCTCTATCGGTTTTGAATGTGATTATACTAAAAAGATAAGTTCATGCTCGCACTTGCCTCAAGCCTCTTTTCAAGAATGATGACTGCGCAAATATGTTTGTGTCACTAGCGCAGCATCCGGCTTGTTTTTGATTTTTCTAAGTTGCTTTTACTTTGCAATGAATCGAGTTCACCTTCATCATACTATAACATACGGGAAAAGTGCCAAAAAAGTCCTAAACCTTTTGTCTTTGTGCCGATTTAGTCCTAAATCTTTTTTTGGTGCCGATTTAGTCCTAAATCTTTGTACGTTGTGCCAATTTAGTCCTTTCCGGCCAATTTTGGCCGGATTTTGCTGACTGGACACCGACCGGTTGAAGTGACTTGATTGGCGCTGATGTGGACACATTTTAATAATATTTTAATATTTTTGAATTTTTTTATTTATTTTTTTCGTTTTCTGTTTTTCTTATTCTTTTTCTTTTTTTTCTTCTCCTCTTCTTCTTTCTGGCCGATTGCCGGACCTCGGCGACCGGCCGGAGGCGACTGCCCGCCGGCCACCTTGCGGGCGAGGGTTGAACCTCGCGCTGGGCGGCAGGCAGGACGGTGCACCCAACGTCGGGGAGGAACAACAGCAGCTTGCGTCGGGCTCCGGGCGTAAGAACGGCGGCAGATCTGCATCGGGGTAACGGCAGCAGTGAGCTCAGCATGGCAGGGCTCGCGGCTGGTCAACGGGGAGGCAACAGGTGAGGCCGCGGCAGCAACAGGAGGCGTCGGGCGGCGGAGGCCTCACGCGGCTGGGGTCTCCCTCTCTCTTCGGATCTGCCCTCCCCCAGGGCTTTTTTTCTCTCTCTCAGTTCAGATCTCGCTCTCGAGCCTCCCACCTCGCCAGATCCGGCGAGGGCGAGCCTCGCCCATGGCCGGCGAGGCTGGAGGCTCGACCTCTTGCCTTGCCGCCCAGTGCGAGGCTCGACCCTCGCCCGCGAGGTGGCCGGCGAAGGTGGCCTCGCCCTTGCCGGCCGTCGCCTTTGGCCGGTCGCATCCGGCGACCGGCTGGAGGAAGAAGAAGAGAAGAAAAAAAGAAAAAGAAAAAGAAAAACAGTAATTGAAAAAAATAAATAAATAAAAGAAAAAGAAAAAATTAAAAAATATTAAAATATTATTAAAATGTGTCCACGTCAACGCCGATCAGGCCACGTCAGTCGGTCGGCGTCCAGTTAGCAAAATCCGATCAAAATTAGCCGGAAAGGACTGAATTGGCACAACATACAAGGACTAAATCGGCACTAAAAAAAGGTTTAGGACTAAATCGGCACAAAGACAAAAGGTTTTAGGACTTTTTTGGCACTTTTCCCTATAACATACGCCTCGCGCATTTATATCAAGAGTATCTTTCTTTTCATCGTTTCTGTAAAAGCAAAAAATGGCGTGTTTGGCAACCAGCTAAATAGTAAAAATTTATATTCTTTTGTTTTGGGTTGTAGATTTGAAACATAAATCTATTTGGTAAAATTTTTATTTTCGGGAATAAATTTTTATTTGTTTATTCTCGAAAGTAGATTTGTAACATAATTGAGAAGTAAAAAAAAGTTGATTTTTTGTTTTTGGGAATAATTTTAGAATCAAACCAACTTATTTTTTTCTCTTTTCTCTTCTTTCTTTTTGTTCTTCTTTTCTCTCTCTTCTTCTTCAACCGTTGCCACCATCGCTGCTGATCACTGGTGACCGATTGGGTGAGGTTCAGTGAGTTCGTTCGAAGCTTGGCCTTGCTAGATCAGGCAAGGCTTGCCTAGGCCTCCCTCGGCCACTAGCGAGCCTCCCTTGGCCGAGCCCAGCTGATGGCGAGGCTTGGCCAAGGAGGTGCGGCCTCGCCAAGGGTCGGCAATGCTTTGGCGAGGTCGCCGGCCCTCGTCTAGCTAGTCGCCGGTCATTCCAAAGCTGGCGACTGGCAAACCATGAAGAAGAATAAGAGAAAGAAAAGAAAAAAAAAGAAAAAAAGAAAAAAAGAAAAAAGAAATAAAATTATTTAAAAATTAAAAGAAAATGATTTGAATTAGAAATTTTCAGAATGATACCAAATGCAATTATATTCTGGGAATAAAATTTTTGGATAGTTATCAAACGGCTTAAAATGTTTAAAAATTATTTTCGGGAATAGAATAAAAAAGCATAATTCCTGATAAGGAATTATTCTTGGGAATAAAACGGTTACTAAATATGCCATAAATTGTTTGGCTTGTTTGGCTTGTATTCCTATAGTTAGATTCTTTTTCCTCTTCCATTCCATGTTCTCGCCGATTCAGCTAATCGCGATTTCTCATGAAGTATGCATTGTATGGGTAATGGCAATCACATCACGCTAGCCGAACACACAAGGGACGCACACAAAATGCCTTCAGTCAAACAATGACACGATCACATGAGCTGTTTGGCTTGTATTCCTACAGTTATATTCTTTTTCCTCTTCCCTTCCATGTTCTCGCCGATTCAGCTAATCACGATTTCTCATAAGTATGCATTTTATGGGTAATGGTAATCACATCACACTACCCGAACACACAAAGGACGCACACGAAATGCATTAAATCAACCAATGATACGATCTCATGATTTCGAAAGTTAAATATTCTGAAGTTCAACAAAGCAAAAAGGCGAAATTCAGCTGCTCAAATATTTAATCTTTTGCGGAAGATGTTCGCTCCATAATGGACTATCAATCGTTAAGGACCACAGATCGCAAGAACCTCGTGTTTCTTAAATAGAAGTAGCTTTAACCTTTGCACCTTTCGCTTTGTGAGTGTGCGCTTTTTGACACAAACCTGCACCAGTTGCATAACGATCGAACAGATACTATAGTACTTGCACTGACGATGCCTTTTGTCGTGGCGGGAGCACCTGGAACCTCTGGAACGCGTGGGACACATTATAAAAAGGGCTCGAGCGTCGCACCTCTCTTCAACCGAATTGGTCCTGATCTCTCGAAGTATTGTTCCCGAAAGACACCCTTGCATACCGGCTCCGGAATCACTAGCTTGCAGCGATGGCGGCGACTGTTGTGAAAACGAAACATTTGTTGGTCAGGTACGAGAGCCTAAATAGGCTATAGCTATGATGCTTGATTAAGCCAGCGTTCGAGCGATTTACTAGATAAGAAGTTACGTCGGGTGGCATGTGGAACTAGGAATGATATAGCGAGTTATCCTACAATTTTTTCCCTTCTTATATACGTGTTCTCAGCTTAATACTTGAGTCGATCTGATCAGTTTCCCTTCTTATTTCGGGGCAGCATGAGGTGAGATGTTTGCAACTACTGTTGAATGTGATTGATAGTACGGCTAAGTACGCGAAATATCTCATACTAGTCGTGCTGTTAACGCTCCGCGAGATACTTTCTCGTGGGTCCGGAGCACCTTTCATGTGCATGTGAAATTGGGAGTTGCACTGGCAAAATCTCTTTCTCTCTCTCCCCCTCCCTCGCTCATTGGATTCAAAGTTAAGCAGCATTTCCTTGACAAAATGACCTGAATATCAGCCAAATCTAACTTTCTAGGCATGCAAAGCGAGATAGGCGATTCTCGAGTGCATTCACGCTGACGAAGAAGCTGGAAATACCCAAAGGAAAGATGAGCGACGGTGATCAATCTGATGAGCCCGACGAGCATGGTCCACTCTGGGTGCCGCACCCGAGAACGGGGATATACTTCCCGAGAGGTCACGAGCGGGTGGTGGACGACATTCCGGAGGGCGCAGCTTCTTTCTCTCAGGCTTTCTGGCTCAGGGGTGTCGAAGGAGTGGACCGACCCGATCCGGATGAACAGGCTTATCACGGGTTTCCTTCCTCCGAGTGAACAAATGGTGCGAATTTGAGCTGCTGAAGCTGGAGCGGTTCCATAGAATCTCGAAGCTAGACTATATACACATTGTAATGAATCCAACAAACCCTGTGAATTCGCTTGGCGACTCATGTCGGGTACTGCTTTTCATCCAATAAAACATCTTGCATGGTAGTGACATCTACGTGTTGGTGCCGTGACCTTCTTTAATTTATAAGGTGTGGATAATCATCTTTTGTTAGAATCGATACGAACATATAAGCACGAGCCCGGTTGGACCGCGTTTTGCACACCTTATACAGAAGTCAGATTCGCACAAAACTAGGCATTTCAGCTCCTATCAAAATTGATCTTTTTATGCATAATCCTTACCTTTGGCATCAGAACATAAATTGGGCCTGCATATTTATTAGCTTACTAGCTTATCGTTTTCTTTTCTGGTTAAATTCAACAATTCTCTTTTGATAAGCAAAGATGGATACTCGTCATGTACAGCGCCTGGTATTATTGTGCAAATCACCAAGTTTGACTTAATCGAGTATTAATCGTCGTGCTCAAGTATTAATACGTGCTCAAGTTCAACTCGATTAGAAAATCAAGATTCGCAAGCTCAACTCAACTACAGTTGATTTATGTATAAAGCTCTAGTGTCGTGTCATTTTAAGTATCTTGTCTCTATTTTCCTAATTATTGAATATATTTTTAAAAGTAATGAAAACTCGACTCACAAGCCTATCAAACTAAGTATTGACAAGCTTGAACTCAGCGCCATAGGATACCCGAGTAGCTCAAATTGGAAATTGACTTGAAATTCGGCAAGTTGATCTCGAATACTTATTTAGCCGAGCTACGATCAATTAGCTTAACTTGGTTTCACCTGTAACCAGGATGACATAGACACACGCATTACTCATGATATTCCACGGAATTCACCTATCTTCCTTATGTGTAGATTTTCGAAGGAGTATATCTTTATGATGAAAATAATTTACAAAAAAAAAAAAACTGAAGTTTCAAAGCAAATCCAACCCTTTTTCATTATTTGAATATGGCAATACTACTTCGACCAAAAATAAAAATAAAAATATGGCAACATTACTTTTAAGTCTTGAAAATAAAGAAAATAATAAGAATGTTATACGTGACAATGTCAACATTGAAACATTTTACGTATTTTCACATTATATAAAAGCTAAATTGCATCAGCACATGGCTTTCACCTCGTTGATGTTCCTCGTCCATCTGGAACAAAGAAGGAGAAATGGACAAGTTCACGTCACATCGGGTTAGGTTCTATGGCATTTTAGCACTATTCAATTTGCTCTTCTCACTGGTCTTCATCGTTGCCAAAGAGGTCACATTTTTGTTTACATCTGAAAGTTTTGAACTAAGATGTTTAATCTGTCAAAATTGCACTCTGGCATTGTTCCACAAAGAAGCGTCGCAGGTCAAAGGCTGCTCATAGCATTTACCTCATTGGAATCTGTCTGCAAGGTGGAGCTGGTTTTATAGCTTAAGTCTTGTTAGTCAATGAACTTATTCCACACAAGTTGATGGGATTCTATGCTGGTAAAGACTCAACGCCTCAAAATCTTTTAATCTCCTCCATACTTCGCTTCTAATCTCGGACAGTCTTTAATGATAATGAGTCACTAAACATCGCAAAGTATGATCAAAATACATGTATTATCTAATAAAAGATCATGACATGTTATATAAAAGTAGTACCATTCATCATAGAAAAACAAATTCTACTTGGTTAACTATAAGTAAGAAATTCAATTGACTGAAATGTGTTACTTTGATTACTCATATTGCACTTAATGCTATTATATTTTAAGTTACTCTTTATCTTGATTGCATAAAATAAAATTTCAAAGATCAGATAGCACAAATTGACAAAGGTAGAGGATTTGATGGCACAAATTGAATGTTAAAGGACTAAATTGCAGAAATGCTGAAACTTAGAAGACTAAAGCCGTATGTACCAATCGACAGTATTTTGTGACTAACAACAATCTATTCCTAGAATTTTCATCCGTCATGAATTAATTGATCTAATTTAGCAAAGTACTGTGTGGTAACAGCATCCCCAAGATTAAAAAAGGAGGGCAGAAGAAAACGATAATACGCTATACGTAGCTTGAGCATCTCTTACTTGTTTACTTCATTAATGGATTCATTTTATTAGCTTAGTAATTATTCACACCCAAAGTTGACTTGGTTATCAACATACATGTACTTAGCATGAGGGCAAGAAATATGCAGTATTTAGGTAGAAATAAGCAACAATCATGTGAGTAATGTATGGATGTCATCTTACATATATTAAGTCGTCGACAAACATGAAAACATATACTTGACAATCGATAGTTATATATTTTAATGCCACGTATCCAGCTACTGAAAAATGATGACAGACGGTTGATGGCCGCCTATACAAGCATTGGCGGTAATTTTTCATTGGAGATGTTTTAAGTATTATTCAAATCGCCAAGACGGTTGATGTCGAAGATGCACGTGGTAGAGGGAACAATTGCCATTCAGAAACCTAGTGATGGAATTGTTATTGATAATTGTACAATTCTCAATACACAATGTGGGCGGTTGTTTAAAACATGAGCAAGATGAGTTCGCGAGAATAAAGGAGTGTGGGCATAACCAGTGGAAGGTACTTGAGAAAATACAACCATTGAGAAAATACAATCATTGGGCACAGTTGAAGAGCGGTTGTCACATATTCATTATAAATATCACCAGCTATCCAACGAGGGATCCTCACACAAAACTGTAAATTTCCTTAGTTATAACTTTTAGATTCCCGTTGTTGATTAGATTTTAGCATGTTTCTCTATCCTAATACCTTGTCGTTTATTAAATTCCAACATTGTATCTCGCTATTTTTAGCTTGTGTCGTTGATTAAATTCTAGCATAATTCGAGATTGATAGTATAACTTTTGGATTTTTTCATTGATTAAATTCCAACCTAATCTAAGATTGTACATTATTGTTTAGATTAAAGAAGTTTAATTTCTTATTGCATAAGATATCTTCTATTCAGAGTCGACACATAACCCTTGTCTCTTTTTACAAATTAAAGAACGATTTTTTGTGAGAAATATCACGTTATGAGGGCAATTCTGATGAAACAGTAATAATAATAATAATAAAAGAAAAAGGTGATGGGCTGAACCAAATGCAACAGTCAATGCAAGCCCCTATACCTATCCCTTGGGTCGGACAAGGCCTGATCCGATGTTCCTTATTACCGAAGGAAAATATGATATGACGGAGAAGATGTTGGGCTCTTCGACAGTGACGATTACATTGCGACATCGCCTCTTCACTCTGCACTCGACCGATCTATTGTGGAGAAAATCTTATTGACTTTCCTTCATCTTTTATTAGCACGAATAACTAGAGTTACGCATTTAATTGTTGATAATTTGCAGGCTTGAAGCTGAATCCAACCTAACCCATATGCAGAAAATCTCAAAAAGACTGAGCAGCTTCCGCACGAAGCTGCTCACTTTCCAACATGTTGGGTTAGATTCTCCGTTACAAGCCTTGTACTCATGACTCCAATTAGAGGTTGAGGATATCCGAATAGTGGGAATTTTTGGCGCTAGCAGAATGGAAAGGACTACACCTCTGAAAGTTTTGTGCCCCGAATTGCAAATCAATTTAGTCGAGGTTGCTTTCTAGTCGAGGTTGCTTTCTATATCGAGCTAAGATGGCCACCTCAAAATGCAGAAGACCAGTTTCGGTGACATTCTCGATGATGGAGCTTCAAAGTTTGGCGATGATATTCATTTTGCAATAACTTCACAACAAGAGGGTTTTTTTTTTTTTTTTTGGTACTTGATGATGTTGAAGGGTTGTTGGAGCCTCTAAGTCATCTGATCAAGGCAATGAACTTAGGCTTAGGAAGTAGAGTCATTTTGATCCTTCGATAGGAAGGAACCATAATCTATCTATCTAGGGATATTTATAAGGTAAGAGAACTGAATGATGGTCAAGCTCTCCAACTTTTCAATTAGAATTCATTCCAAGAAAGATATCCCCTAAGTGATTATAAGATGCTTTTAAATTGCTTCACCAATTTTTCCAAAGGCTTCCTTTAGGACCTACCATGATGGGTTCTTTCTTGAATAGGGAAAGCATTAAACAATGGCAAGGAACTTTTAATCGATTGAAAGAAACCCCTTAGGGAATCGATTATGAAAGAACAAGGACTGTTACCAATGGCTTAGAGGCCAACGAGAGGACAGTTTTTCTCAACATAGTGTGTTTCCTTAATGGATTTGACAAAGAAAAGATCATCAAGTTCCTAAATTGATGTGGTATCCATGCCAAGAGTGGGATTGAGGTTCTGGCTTAAAAGTCACTATGCATTGATGAAAATAATATTATATAAATGCATGATTTGCTTCAAGAAATAGGTAGACGAATAGTGATAAAATGGTGCCCGGCAAACCCTCTACAAGAAGTTAGGCAACATTTGGTAGATGAAGTTGCACAAGAAGATGCAAACGAAGGGGATGGTCTCTTGTCATTCTTTTTTTCCTCCTTGGCGCGGTCTTGTTCTTCCTCAAACCACCATGCTCAAGACATTTCTTAGAGACAACTCCTAGATCTAAGTTTGAGTAGGGGTGATTGGTTCTCGGTTCAGGAATTAGATTGGTAGGACCGGTTTCCCATTTCTAGGCTAGTCAGGATCATTGGTCCGGTCCGATTCTTGGATTGCTCAAGGAAACCAATAATAAATCTATTTCCCATTCCTTTTTTTTTTTTTAAAGCATTTGTTCTTTAATCAAAAGATCAAAATGCTTCAAATTGTGTCAACTTCACACACTTGACTAACATTATACTTAATCTTAGCCAAAAGGCCAAGAAAGGCATGCTTTGGTTGGAGTATAACTTGACTTTTATGCACAACTCCTCTATTCAATGCGGGACTCTTGGTTTGTAGCTTGTCTCTCTAGTCTCTTGTGGAATCCAACCTTCTATGCAAATGCTCTCAATGTAGGACTTTTGACTTTTCTCTATTGTTGTGTTTAGTGAATGCCAAGAGTTCCACATTGAATGGGCACATAGGGAATGTGAGAGGATGAAAATGTCCCTAACTTTGTTACTTGAAAAATCAAGTGCTTGCTTGCTAATGAGCATTTTGCTGACCAGCGATCTCAGGCTCTTATTTGGGACCAACTTAGTCATTTCAAGTCTTTATTTAAAATAATGTTTATATTAGTTTTTTTTTAAAAAGAAAATGAGCTCACTTCATATCATTATTTGGATTTTAATTTTAATTTTTTATTTCGGTCTAATAGGGAATGGATTGAATACATTAAAGGTTGATGAGGAAGACTTGATCTTGAATTTAGTCTCATTCAAAAATACGAAGGAACTTAAGCTAATTATAATGTCCAATGGCAACCTCCATCGTGGACTAGTGGGACATCTTTTGGAAAAGCTGCGGACGCCTTTCGCACAAAACAACAATGATATGTTCGTGTGTTGGGAGGCGCTGCTGAAGCAAATTTCCACGTTCTGGCTTTGGGGAGCTTGAAGAGCAAGATGACCGGATGCGAGTGGGGGCATGGAGGAATGAACCCTTGTGGTGGTGGTTTCCACCTGACTGAAATGATCTTACATTTTGTACCGCCTTGTGATAAATTCTTATAGATATAGAATTTAGCAGCCTAAACGTTGGCCTTTTGCCCCAGGAAAGGAAGTGATAATTTTTTGCCATGAGAGATGAGTCCACTACGATTTTTTCCAAGGTATCCAGCAAGTAGATCAAAGCAAATATTCCAAGGTATATTTCGGGTTGACTTACTGTCGATTTGAATGTTAGTATTTGTTGAATCTGTGTTAGAGGTGTTGTAGAAAGTGAACGATTGAACAATAAAATAAATAAAACAAGAAAATAAATCGGACACCAAATTTATGAGGTTCGTTTGTAGTGATCAATATCAACGGTGAGAACAGTAATTAATTTCATTATAGATCAAGCGATATAATGGAGATTACAACCACACTTAAATCACTCAAACACTCTTAATATTTCTCAAGCCCTAATTACACACAATAACTCACGCAGTGTTTAGCCCACAATTTATCGCAAAATAATCTCTTAATCTCGAGGAGAAATTAAACAAATCTTAAACTCACAAGAATTAATTGGCTTAAGCATTAAATCTTCTTGGATATAATTTCACAAACAATACTTATGAAATAACCCACGTCAAGCACTTGCTTGGAAAAGGCACTTCGATATTTCTTCGCCATCAATTAAACAGCCTCATGGCCACGAGCAATTATTTTAATATATATGCATGCGAGTAATTATTTCAATAAATATGCATGCTGCCTTAACAACCCAGACCGACTTTTGTAGGGAATAATTCCTTCTCTTTTAATTCTTTCTGTGACCCATCGTTGTTTGTTGACCGAGTCAAAGAGACCCACGCTGACTAGGATTAAGAAGCAGAATCCAACCAAGCTTTTCTTTATTTTATTTTATTTATTTCTCTGAAGCACATTGGCCGGTCAAAGTCCAAAATTGGACTTTCCTTTCCTGTCCTCTTCTATGCTCAAAGTCAAACGCTTTTTAGACTACACCGTGTAGCCGGCTTCTCCACATGACTCCACCATGGAAGTAATTTTCATATTCTGAGATTCAATTTCTTTGAACTTTATCCGCACTTCAATTCGGGTCAAATTTGTTTAATCATTCAAACTTAAGACATATTTTAACAAGAGCAAATTAAAGAAATTGATGATATGTGATGGATGAGTAATGGGTCTCCAAACAAAAGAAATGACATATCAGTCACACAAAATAATGGTAGTTTGACACCCTTACATACACAACAGTTAGTAGAAATCTTTTGAAAGGTTGTGTGAGTCTCCATTTGAGATAATCCAATTGGTACCTTTTTGCAGCGTGTTCGAATCTTTATCAAAACTCTTCCAAATGAATGGTTTCTCACTAGTGTTGTGGCTATAAATCAAGCGTGGGCGAAAAATGTGTTTCGCTTATAAAAGCCAACACCATGGCTTTTCAGGCCCCCGGAGAAATCACCATTGGAGTTTTGCTAAGTGTTGGACAATTTCTAAGTTTTTTTAAGACTCAGATATCCTATATTTTTTTAAGCAAAGCTAATAAATCCCAATTAAAAAGGTGGACATGCTTTTCTCATTGGTATCTTCCCATTCAAATTTGTTAGTTATTTGGTCAGTATTTCACTTTGTTGGGAATTTAGGTTAGTTGCAGTACACGAGTGGGTATGGCTGGGACGAATCTGGAAAGCCTCAATACATTTGTGATTTTTTCTGGGGTTCTCGAGAATTTATTCCGACAATAACTTGGTTAGGAACTTACCCAGAATTATCCGTCTTTTTCGTCTATTTGCGACAAAAGATGTCGTACGACCATCCGAAAGCTACTTTGTTATAAGGTATATTGACAGCACATTGCATGTAATAGCTTCCCTTTTTCACTTTAATAGCTTGTGTTCGCCAATGGCATGTTGTTTCTGCTTTGGTTTGCGTCCGATTCCATCAGCAGCTGCACCCAAGTGCGGTTCAAACTTCCAACAAAAGGTGATACAGATGGCGATATCTCACGGAAAAATATTATGGTCTTTTAGGGAGAGTGATGAATGGAACGGATCGTGATGAATTCGAACTTCCTTTATAAATAGGTCAAGGGAGCTTGCCTCGTGATCAACTCGGTACAGCTCTTTCTTTACTTCGATTTTGGGGGTCTTTCAATGGCAAAATCTAGAAAGATGATGATCCAATTTGGCCAACTCAAGAGCAAGCTTTTACCTCCCTTTTCTCCTCCTCTATTGTATCCAAGCCTCTTAAACAAAAGAACATCACTATTCCAATTGCAATCCCCTCCTATCTCTTTGCCCTCTTTCTTTCCACGCCACTTCTCTTCTCTCAAAAATAGCCTAACTGCCAAGCCACAATTCTACTTGCCTCTCTGCTTCATCCGTCGGTGGGTTCACGACACATTCATCAGCTATAAACGGGCTGATACACGCAACTTCGTGAGCCATCTCCATGATGCTCTCGAGCGGAAAAAGATAAAGGCCTTTGTTGACTGTAGTCTGGAAAGAGGACTAGAGATTGCACCAGCAATCAATGAAGCAATTGAGCAATCAAGGAGCGCCATAGTGGTCATCTCTCAGACCTTTGTCTCCTCGCCGTGGTGTCTGGATGAACTGGATAAGATCCTCGAGTGCAAGGAAAAGAAAGGCCAGTTGGTGTTCCTTATTTTTGTAGATGTTGACCCTAGAGAGATGCGCGAGCAGTCTGGACAGTTCACGCGGATCGGCCAAAGCGAGAAGGGTTTCGGGCAGAAGAATGTCGACAAGGTCCGGAGGTGGAGAGACGCTCTCCGCAAAGCTGGCAATCTTACTGGTTGGCCTCTTGGAGACAGGTACTGACTTTCTCTCTTCCTTGAATGTTTCCCTGAGAGGATTCCTAAAGGAAGTCACTTATTTTATGCATGAAACCATAGAACTTGCTCTTTGTTGAAATATCTCATGATTATAGAATTTATATGCTTTATATATATGTGTGGTCTTTCACTACTTATCCGTTTAAGCTTTTGAGTTGGATTTTTGTAACATGGTATTATAGTTACACTCCTTAATACTGTCTTTTATCTTCCATCACTTTCCTGATATGCTTATTAGCTCCTCATATAGCAAATTCGAAGTTTTCAGCTAAATAAAACGGTAAAAGAACTTCTGTTAAGCGTTGAAGGAAGATAAAGTATTGACCCACATTTCATATTTTGTATTTCATAACTAAACAAAAAAACTAGTTTATCCAAATGCTACGAGCTTCTTTTTATATAGGAGGTTCTCAGATGTCTCATGCCTTATTTTCGTTAATATTAGAGAGAAAGTGGGCAAGTCCAGACATCTTCCTGAGTAAAAAATAAGAACAAGAAAAATAAAGAAAGTCAAATATGAAAAAGAGGGAGATGTGCCATATTATGAGAGCACATGTCAACCTCTCACATGCCCACTAATTTCTATTATAGTGGATTGGATATGGGACATTAAATTAGATTATATGGACGATAATCTTAAATTCTAGAATGAAATTTTATTGTTCTTCATCTTGTGTTAGCACGACTAGAGTCACACCTTCAGTTATGACAATTTGCAGATTTGAAGCTGAATTCATCAATTCCATTGTGGAGAAAATCTCAAGAAGATTGAGCCGCTCATGCACAAACCTGCTTGCTTTCCATTCAGTCGGGTTAGATTCTCAAGTACAAACCTTGTGCTCCTTTCTCAAGTTAGAGGTTGAGGAGGTCCGAATCGTGGGAATTTCCGGGACTAGTGGAATAGGTAAGACGACACTTGTGAGAGCTTTGTACCACCAAATCGCAGATCAATTTGATCGGAGTTGCTTCCTTGCGGGCGTGAAGGATATCTCGAGCCGAGACGGCCTTGTCAAAATGCAGGAGACCATTTTTGGTGACATTCTTGGTGGTGGAGTTTCTGAGCTTGGCAACGATAGTACTATAGTAATAAACCTCATCAAGAGTAAGCTCCAAAACAAAAGGGTTTTGTTAGTATTTGATGATGCTGAAGGGTTCTCAGAGCCACTGAGCCAGCTGATCGAGGCAATTAACTTAGGCTTGGGAAGTAGAGTCATTTTTATCCCTCGACATGAAGAAACCTTAATCGGTTTACACGGGGAAATCTATAAGGTAAGACCACTAAATGATGTTCGAGCTCTTGAGCTTTTCAGTTGGAATGCATTCCAAAAAAGATATCCCAAAATTGATTATAAGATGCTCTCAAATTGCTTCACTAGTTTTTCCAAAGGGCTTCCTTTGTTACTCACTGTGATGGGTTCTTTCTTGAATGGCAAAAGTGTTGAAGAATGGCAAGGAGCTTTTGATCAATTGAAAGAAATTCCTCAGGGAAAGGTTCATCAGATACTCAGGATTGCCATTGATGGCTTAGAGGCCAATGAGAGGATGATTTTTCTCGACATCGCATGTTTTCTTAATGGATATGACAAAGAAGAGATAATCAGGTCCCTAGATCAATGTTGTGTTCATGCCAATAGTGGTATTGAGATCTTGGCTCAAAAGTCACTCATATACATTGATGAAAATAACAAAATTTGGATGCATGATATGCTTCGAGAAATGGGTAGAAGAATTGTGATTCGAGAGTGCCCTCAAAATCCCAGCAAGCGAAGCAGAATATGGTGTCACGAGGATGCACTACGGTTGTTTAGTCAAAATTCGGTAAGAGTTTATTGGCCTATTTCAATATGCATAATTATTTTCAAGTGCTTCCAATATGCATAATTATTTTTATTTGTCTCTAACAGGGAACAGATGCCATTGAAGGCATTAAACTAGACAAGATTGATGTACAAGACTTGATCTTGAATGCAGACTCGTTCAAAAATATGAAGAAGCTCAGGTTATTCATGATGGATAACCATGTCCTTCATTGCGGACCAGCTGGACATCTATCGGAAAAGTTGTGGAGATGTTTCGTACGAAACAACAATAATATCTTATTATCTTGATATTGGTCCAAATCAACCTCTGCGTGAAGGCTGGTTGGATAGGTCCAAATTTGAGTCTATGCATGTGGATCCAATAGATTTAGTTTCTTGGACCTTGGCCCATGGCCCATTAGCCCAATTTAATTGTCTTGTCAAAAGGCTTGGCACAGTTACTTAATGAAGGCCAACGCATCTCTCTCTCTCTCTGTCTGTCTCTCTCTCTCTCTCTCTCATATTTTCTTTTTAAATTATTTTACTTTTCATCCTTGTACTTTTACTACTTTTCTAATCAAGTCTCTATACTTTCAACTTTTCTAATCAAGTCCTTTTTAACGTAAAATCTAGCCTAATCCAACTGACATGGTTGTCAAAAAAAGCCAACACGTGACCTAAATTAAATATTGCATAGATAAAGACCCACTGTGGATAGGGAATTGGTGGGAGAATAAACATTTGATTTATTCCCTATCTTCGACCTTTGGATGGGTGTCAATGTAAGTAATATTTAATGCACCTTACTCTTTGGCTTCCTCTTACGACGACATCAGTTGGATTTGGCCAATATCGAGAGATTAGATATTTTGTTAGGTGGAAGGACTTGATTAGAAAGACTAAAAATATAGGGTCTCAATTAGTTGTTATACAAAGTTGAAAGAACAAACAAAAATAAAGCAATTTGAGTGAGAAATAAATGCAAAAAAAGTGAAGCTGATAAAGTGAACATACATGCTTCAGGGGTGTGCCATGAAAAGATTGATGAGATAGTTAAATGATAATTAGCAAAGGGGAGATTACAATCCCTTAATCACACTCATTCGCAAATGTTTTCCGACCTTGATTACATTCGAGTAAAAGAAAATATCTTTCATTCGATTTCCCTTACGATTCTCTAAAAGCTCTTTGAGAGTAAATGAGAAAAATAGATCAAAAAAGAGAGAGCCAATAAATTTGCTGGTCTTAAGAAAAGTACAACTTTTGAATAAACATGCATGTTAATCTTATTCCACATCTCTAAATTTGCTGGTACATCCACATAACCAGCCAAGGAAGTGTTGAAAAGAGGAAACACCAACAGGGATGGGCGTGAGCTCTTAACTCAATAGCCTGCATTCTCTGGTGTCTGGAATGTAAGGTATAGGATTAATAGTCCTAGAGCGGGGCAGAGCATGCGTGATATTATAAAACACAGAAGGAAAATAAAGTTTTGCCCATTGTCGGAGAATCCAGAAGGGGCCATAGAAGGCACCAGATGTATCCTCATATATTGACGTGGATGCATGGTTTCTTTCTTTTGTAAAGAACAGCCAATTCAAGGTGTCCTAGTGGCAAAACTTTGCCTTCGGCAAGGTAAAAAGCCAAATTTGCTAAATCCTCTGAAATTTTTTAGCGCTGGATGGAAGTAAACATACTTCAATAGCCAGAACAAGAGGAATGCCGTGTGCTCTTTTTGGGTGACTTCGCGCTGACCCGTTGCAATAGCGATTCGAGAAAGAACCATAGGAAAAGTCGTCGACGTAATCGAAAAAGCAGCATTTGGCTGAGTCAGCAGCACTTGTATCCTCTCCTCAGGGACTAAGCCTAGTAATAGCATACAAATCAAGAAGGGTAATTAACATAGGCCCAGAGTGTAGAAAGAAACGGTTAGTGGATGGGGACCAAAAACTTATGAAACCATTCAGAAGACCCAGATCAGTTCCAGAAATAGAAATTTTCTATTCCAAAAACTTAGGGGGTGCATGATAACCAAAATTTCTATTCCAGAAACAATTTTTTTTTATTCCAAACCCGTTTCTAGAATAGCAACCCGTTTGATAAATCTACTCAGTTTTTCTATTTCTGGAATAGATTTCTACTCCAAAAATCGATTTGGAAGAGAAATCAAAAATAGAAATTTTCTACTTCTGATTTCTCCAGAAATCAGAAATAATTTCTCCCACTAAACCCTAATTTCGATGAGTCATCCTTCATCTCCTCTACGTCTCTACCTCCTCCTCCTCATCCACCTCTCCTCATTCTATTAAAAATAAATAAATAAAAATAAATATATTCATTTTATTCATTTAAAAAAATAAAATTATAAAAAATAAATAAATTATTTTTATTTATCATTTTATTTTTATTTTATTAAAAATAAATTTATTAAATTTATTAAAAATAATTTATTTATGATAAATAAAAATAATTTATTTTTATTACAAATAAATTTAATAATTTTTTTTTGCCTTGAGTGTTTTGCTAAATAAATTTATTTTTATTTTTTTTATGTTTATTCATTTTAAAATAAATTTATTCGTAAAATAAAATAAAATAGAATAAATAAAATAAATTTATTTTTAAGGATATTTTAATTTTAAAATAAAAATAAATTTAATATTTTTTTTGCCTTGAGTGTTTTGCCAAATAAATTTATTTTTATTTTTTATGTTTATTCATTTTAAAATAAATTTATTCGTAAAATAAAATAAAACAGAATAAATAAAATAAATTTATTTTTAAGGATATTTTAATTTTAAAATAAAATTATATTTTTATTTTATTTTTTATGATTTATTTTATTTTATTTTATTTTATTTTATTTGTTACTAAATCATTTTTATTTTTATTTTTTATATTAAAGGTCGTCAGTCGTCGCCGCCGCCGTCCAAAAGGAAGAAATTTTGTGTCGTTATCAAACGAATTTCTATTTTAGAATAGAAATTTTATGTCGTTATCAAATGGTTATTTTTGCTTAGAAACTCTTCTAGAAATAGAAATAGAAAAATTTATTTATGTTCCAGAAACTATTTCTGGAACAGAATGGTTGTCATGCGCACCCTAAATCTTTTGAAATTTTTTAGTGCTGGATGGAAGTAAACATACTTCAATAGCTAGAACAAGAGGAATGCCGTGTGCTCTTTTTGGGTGACTTCGCGCTGACCCGTTGCAATAGCGATTCAAGAAAGAACCATAGGAAAAGTCATCGACGTAATCGAAAAAGCAACATTTGGCTGAGTCAGCAGCACTTGTATCCTCTCCTCAGGGACTAAGCCTAGTAATAGCGTACAAATCAAGAAGGGTAATCAACATAGGCCCAGAGCGTAGAAAGAAACGGTTAGTGGATGGGGACCAAAAACTTATGAAACCATTCAGAAGACCCAAATCAAGGTTCTAATTAAAACAACAAAATTGGAGAGCCTTGTCAATCTTGGCAGGTTGCCAAACTGATTCCTTTTGAGACCTTGTCCTTAAATACCACTAATAGAATGTGGGATCAAAAAGAGGAAAAGCACACAAATTCAATAATATGCTTCTTTCGGAATGGGCGTTCCTCTTCCTTATATTGAGGAAAGCATCCCTGGAGGGAATGAGGAATTCGAGGCTTGACAAAGCAACTACCTGAGATTATATGTTCAAAGGCGGATTCATTATCATCAAGCAGCGAGAGGAGAAAATTGTTACTATCTTCACTTTCTCGAAGCTGATCGAAGCGACACAGGAATTATGAAGGCGAGTACGGAGGAGATTGACTCTTGGGCAACATCGTGACTTCAACGGAAGAAGTAGATGTCCAGTCGAGAGGAAGGTGACGAAAGTTCGACCCTGAAGGAAAGGTGTCGGAAATAAAAATGCCATCCTGGGCTCAAACGTATGACCAGATTAAAAGGATTAGGACGGGGGAATCTTGAGTACCAGTAATGCAGGCCAATAACGACAGAGGTGATGTGCAAATCCCTGATTGTGCCACGTGTTCAACCAGGATAGGCGAAAATAAAATAATGGAGTAGGGCAACCGGCGTTTTGCTCTAACTTCAAGGGGTTGACTTATTACGGATGCCTTTTTAATTCTTTTAAAGGGGGCATGCACCTATGCCAAAAAATAACTCGGGCCGGCAAGTCGAGTTAACTTGTCGATGGAGCAATAAGGTAACACGATCACGAATTGATCAGTAGCCAATGTAGGATCGATGCCTCGTGACTTATGGTCATTGATGAAGAGTAGCACACAGGGATGGTTTTTGATGGACGACAAATGGTCTACTAAAGTAGTAAGAAAAAAAATGAGAAAAGTCAAGCTAGATGATACCCCGAAGATTATCACCGCTTTTGGATGAAAACATGTAGTTGAGAGTAATCGCCCTGAAGTCAAGAATCTCGGGAGTAGTTACAAGTTGTAACTCCAAAGATAACTACATAATGACAGGTGTATTTTGCACAAGCTATATAAGTCTTGGAAGCATCGGTTATAAAGGATCCGCAATGAAAAGCACTAATCAAAATTTAGTCTATCAATTTATTGTTCTCTCGTTATCCTTTTAATTTGTCTTTCGTTTATACCTAGTTATTGTTAGCGTTCTTGAGATGCAAATAATTTCCTATCTGAATTGCCATAAAATCCGATCCTTTCTAAAATTCAAAGATCAAGCCTTTGGTGGAAGATATTTCGTCAATAACCTATTTTTGGCAAACAAAGCCATATAAACCCCTTTAGCAACATAAATATAACAATGTTGAATTTCTAAAATGGATCTTCATTTCTTTTAACTTCCGTTTATAAGTTGTAGGATTGACACAAGTGCACTTGAAAGTGTAAGAACCTCATTAGACCAAACATGAAAATTGTTCATTTTCTATTTCTCATCGATCCTTTGACAAAATATAATAACGAGATGTCTAAATGTTCTGACTTGACTAATCTCCATTGACGTATGCAAACCGTTTTGTTTAACCAGGATAGGCAAAAATAAAATAATGGAACCGAGGTTTTGCTCAAACTTCAACGGGACGACTTCAAATATTACGGATTTAATTCTTTTAAAAGGGGAATATATCTATGACAAAAAATAACTCGGGCCGGCGAAGTGTCAAGAGTTAACTTGTCCATGAAGCAATTAGGTAACACGATCACGAATTGAACAGTAGCCAATGTAAGATCGATGCCTTGTCACTTATGGTCATTGACGAAGAGTGTGCATGACAACTATTCTGTTCTAGAAATAGTTTCTGGAACAGAAATAGATTTTTCTATTTTTATTTCTAGAAGAGTTTTTAAGCAAAAATAACCGTTTTATAACGACACAAAATTTATACTCTAAAAATAGAATTTCGTTTAATAACAACGCAAAATTTCTTCCTTTTGGACGGTGGTGGACTGATAGATAGCAGTGATGGACAACGGCGGTTGCGGTGATGGCAACTGGTGACCGCCAGCAGCGGCGGCAGTGACCGGCGGCGGCCGGCGACTGGCAGAGGTGGCGACGGTGGCTGGCGACGATCGACGGTGGCGGCGACTGGCGACCGGCGGAGGCGGCGGTGGGGGTTGGCGATCGAAACGGTGGGTGGTGGCAACGGATGAAGAATCGGATGAAGAACAATAAAAAAAAATTTTATTTCTCATTTCTCTTCTAGAAATAGAGAAGTAGAAAATTTCTACTTCTGATTTATATTCCAAACCTATTTCTGGAATAGAAATCTATTCTAGAAATAGAAAAATAGAATAAGTTTATCAAACGGATGGATTTATATTCCAGAAACAGGTTTGGAATAGAAAAATTATTTCTGGAACAGAAATAGACAGTTGTCATGCACCCCCTAGCACACCGGGATGGTTTTTGATGGACGACAAGTGGTCTACTATAGTAGTAAGAAAAAAATGAGAAAAGTCAAGCTAGATGATACCCCGAAGATTATCACCGCTTATGGATGAAAACATGTAGTTGAGAGTAATTGCCGTGAAGTCAAGAATCTCGGGAGTAGTTACAAGTTGTAACTCAAAAGATAACTGCACAATGACAGGTGTATTTTGCACAAGCTATGTAAGTCCAGGAAGCATCGGTTATAAAGGATCCGCAATGAAAAGCACTAATCAAAATTTAGTCTATCAATTTATTGTTCTCTCGTTATCCTTTTAATTTGTCTTTTGTTTATACCTAGTTATCGTTAGCAGTTCTTGGGATGCAAATAATTTCCAATCTGAATTGCCACAAAATCTGATCCTTTCTAAAATTCAAAGATCAAGCCTTTGGTGGAAGATATTTCATCGATAACCCATTTTTGGCAAACAAAGCCATATAACCCCTTTAGCAAGATAAATGTAACAATGTTGAATTTCTAAAATGGATCTTCATTTCTTTTAACTTCCATTTATAAGTTTTAGGATTGACAAAAGTGCACTTGAAATTGTAAGAACCTCATTAGACCAAACATGAAAATTGTTCATTTTTCCATTTCTCGTTGATCGTTTGACAAAAATATAATAACGAGATGTCTAAACGTTCCGAATTGACTAATCTCCATTGATATATGCAAACTGTTCTGTTCATATGCATCCCCTAAGTCCACTCAATAGATGATGAAGGTGGCCTAAGCCTCGAAGGATCAAGCCTTTGGTGGAAGATATTTCATCGATAACCTAGTTTTAGCAAACAAAGCCGTATAAGCCCCTTTAGCAAGATTAATAATGTTAAATTTCTGAAATGGATCTTCATGTCTTTTAACATCCATTTATAAGTTGTAGGATTGACACAAGTGCACTTGAAAGCGTAAAACCTCGTTAGACCAAACATGAAAATTGTTCAGTTTTCTATTTCTGGTCAATCATTTGACCAAATATAATAACGAGATGTCTAAACCTTCCGACTTGACTAATCTCCATTGATATATGCAAAAGTTCTGTTCATGTGCATCCCTTATGTCCACTCAATAGACAATGAAGGTAGCCTAAGCCCCGAAGGGTACTCCGAATGAGAGAAACCATGATTTGAATATGGAATTTACCAGATTCCACTCTTAATCACTTAATTTGCCAGATTCCACTCATCGGCTTCGTCTTCCTATATCTATACTCTTTTTAAGCATGGTTAACTGGACTTTTAACTACAGTGTGTGTAAACTTTAATTTAGTTAACCAAGTACTCAGCATATTACGGGTGTACATGGTCCGGATGGGCAGTTCCTGACCTAGAACTAGGAACCCCCGCTAAGGACCGGTTCCAAAAATTTGCAACTGGGAACCACCCGTTAGTTGCATGGATTCACCCGAGAACCGGACCACCGGTCCGATCCAGTTCCTAGGTGGATCCATGGAACTGGTCTCACTAATAATAATATCATTTTCCAAATCTCGCCGTAAGTACTTTTCATATCGAGTAATATTTTTCTTTAAATCAAACCGACTTAATTAAGGGTACCATTTTTCTTTATCTTATTGGAAAATAGTACTAAAGAAGAGAAATAGGTTTTTTTTTTTTTTCCAGTTTTTGAATCATTTCAGTTGAAATCTAAAATATTTTTTAAGTTCAAGGTTCTGGATGATTGTCATATGTAGATCGTCTCCCTTAATAATGTTCAATCTCTTACAACCTTTGCTTTACTGAATTCTTTTTGTAGAAACAATTCCAACGAAACTTCACATTTTCTTGAACATAGTATCCTATGTGAGTCCCAAAAGTATCATTTGAATGAACCATTTGTTGAGTTGCTGAAAAGCAACTTACACACTATACTAAATTATTATAAAAACATGAAAACCGTGAGAGGAGATAGAGCCCTAAAATTTAGGTTTAATTGGTAATTAGAAATTTATTTCAATATTAAAAATTAATATATTATTATAATATAATCGATCTAGTCTGGGTGGGCGGATCCGTCCATGAAATCAGGAACCAGACCGGTACCCACTGGTTCCCATAAATTGGAACCGGGAACCGGACTGGTTCCCTCAAGAACCACTGGTTTCGGGTAGTTCTAGTCTGGTTCTGGGCAGGTCCCGGTTCTTTTGCACTCTCCTACAGCATATCAACGTGTAGGGAAATGAAAAGATTCCAAGGGACAACTTTGGTTAAGTACCCTTGTGGATATGGATTTTAAAATTGGAAAAAAAAATGATCAAATTAACATGTTCAAATCATGATTGGCAATTTCGATTCATCCATGTCTGTCTTGTTTCCTGAGATTCGGATGTATGATCAGAAGCAACACCGATTTTCGTTGTGTTATGTTCTACGTGTTCATGTACGTATCCCCGTGATGTTTGTTGGCGGTCAATGGCAAGGCAACTACTCGTCTCAATCTCAGGAGCGGAGGTTCCTTGAGGTGTTTGCATTGGTTTGTCCCTCTAACGCTTGTCTCGACTATTTCTGTAGCGATCCAATCGTAGGCGATTGAATTGTTCAACGAATGGAGAATTGTCGAAGTTTGCGATTAAAGATAGTAGTTAGTGATCTTGATGGCGGCTTGATGATAAGCAAATCGCAGTATAGTTTTGAGGAATGAATGAATAACTGTTGATAGATGTTTAATAAATGGACATGCTGTTGTTGAAGCTTTGGTGTTCTGGAACGAAGTAGAGTGCTAAAAGCGGCCTGGGCAGTAAAAGGAAAGAGGATGGGGGGAAGACGATGGAGGAAAAGGATTAAGAAATGGATGATACGAATAAGGGAAGAGGGAGGGCCGGGGGGGGGGGGGGGGGGTGGGAAGGGGAAATAAAATAATAATTCGCCTTTATTTGTCGCGACTCATCTTCAACTCCGACTTCCGTTCCATCATGATGTAGGTAGTATTGACCATATAATCAAATAAACAACACGCAGACAAATTTCCCTTTCAACTCTAAAGCGTGCTTGGAGTTCTAGCATGGCGCTGGTGCTGTCGCCGTCTTTTAACTTCAAGGGAACGCCATCATTTCTTTCGGGCACAAGGCCTTGCCACCATCTCCTTCGCAGGTAACGGCAACTCGCCAGCGACGGCATCTTTTCATTTTCCCCTTTCGCCTTGCTCTCTCGTAACCTTGCTCCTGAGTCGATGGCTGATACCCGGGCTGTGTGACCGGTATCTGCGAGTGTTTTTCTATTTCATTTGCTGGTTCATCTTCGGCTGATAGGAGCGTGGTGGAATGAATTTGAATTCCAGAATGTTTTTGATTCTGTTAAGATTGCGTGAATGAGATCATAAACTTGCCAGACGCTGCTGTGTGTTTGCTTGGATGACAAAGTTGCTTCACTGTGTTGATTTATGTGCCAGATTAGGTGATTGATTTTTTTTTCCCTTTCAGATTTTGTGTCATTTTGTTTTATGGTAACATTTGCTTGTGAGTTTCTTCCCCCAGTGACGTCTGAAACTTTGGGTGTTTTTTTTTTTTTTTTTTTGGGGGGGGGGGGTGAGGAATTGTTTGTCATTCTAATTATAGTTATCATCATAACTTATCCAGTCCAAAAGGCGAGCAATGAATGATCGGGTCATCGAATGAGTTGAGAAATTTGCAGCATCGACCCTCTGTTCTTTTCTTCTTCTTTTCCCCATTTTGGTGAGGAAGGCGTTCTGTCATTTAATTCCCTTTGCCGATCCCAATGAATCAATCATGAAGCAGCTTGATCGGCAAGTGGCGGCTAGATGCGTTACGCCTTATCAAACCCAATCGTACTATCAGTGAAAACTACTCATGCTTCAGTTTCCTCTTAGCAATCACTTGTGAGCCGTGAGTATTAGCTGGATTGTACAGAGTTCATTGTATTGATATGTGCAGTGACTAGTGATTATAACTGTGGTGTCATCTTCTCAAGATGGCAACATGCTACTTCTATCAGTCATTTTGTTTCGAAAACTGCTATTATTTAATATTAAGTGTTTTACTTGTTTCTTCTTTTATTAATTCATTAATAGGATTGAAGTGGAGGAATCTGCATATCCAGAACTTTGGGTATGGCATCTGCAGCTCTTAAATCACCTTACCATGTTAAGCTTGGGAAACCCAGATTTCGTTGTGCTTTTCGGTCTTCATGGCAAGTAAAAGTTTTTCCTACTGAAAGAAATGCAACAATAACTGTTCGTAGAACTGTATCGAGATTTGGCATCTTTGAGGCACTTCCTACATCGAGGAAAGAAGGCAAGGTGGTAAGAACTTCATTTGAGTTTCTTCTTTTTTTTTTTAACGGTTTCAATGATTATCCTTTGTGACTGTTTGCTGCAAATTTTTCATTGTTGTCGGTTTTTTTGGCTGATGACTTATCTCCATGTGACATGACGTGGTTGCTTGAACCTCAGTTGAACTTTTGAGCATTTTTTTGCAGGGTGTTGGAGTAAGTAAGGTTGAGCAATTGTATTTAAGAGACTGTTGTGCCACTTTTAGATTAACTCTTGCCACCAACTAGTTCAAACTAGTGCAACTAGCTAATTAATATGTTGATCAATTTCCTAGAATATCATTAGCTAATTTGGTTTTCTTCTACTATAGTAGATGGGAAAAGTGGTTGGTAATGCTGTTGATTTTCCAGGCTGGTCATCGCTTGGGATGAAATGTTTTTGCTCACAGATATGAGGTCAATCATTCTGTGCATCACAGAGTTATGTGCTCTTTAATACCATCACGTGAGGTTTAGTATGTTCCTTTTATTACTGGAGATGTACTTAATTTTATTAACTTACTGTCAGTTGGAAAATACATTAATATATATATATAAATATTAGAATCTCATGTTGTTCCATTGGGTATGTCTCAAATGACACATGCTTGTGTGTGAGCCGCATTATGTCTATAGCATAAGATCATCATATATAATCACTCTAGGAACCAAATAATATCTCTTTCTTAGACTCCAAAAGATTTTCCGTCTTCTTGTGGTATAGTACCTTCAGTGGTGATAGGATCAATCTCTTCCTCATCATCCAAGCTTAAATAAGTTTGAAACATTGAAGAAGGAAACACAATGCTCAGCCTCTGCATGAGTTGGCCTATTATCTACTTGGATGAGTTGAAATCATAGCAACACTAGACAACAAGGCATTTTGTTGCCATTCTGGCATAGGATGGTAAATTTGAAATGATGCAGGTGAAGTCATAAAAGTTTTCCTGCCCAACCTATTTCCTCTCCTAACCAGCTTGAGAGTAACTGGAAGATTGTGAAATCGCTAATGTTATTAGATTATTTCCTAATCAGAGAAGGTAAATCCGTGATACTGCTGTTGCAATTTCCCGTACCATGTGTTACTCTCATGTAGTGCCATCCTTTCCTGATGATAGCAAGTTAAATTTTCTTTAAATAATGCTACCTTTTAGGTTGAAATTGCTCAGTAACATCACATCATATTGATCATACTAAAGATCCTAGTAGTGTAGAGATAGTGATGTACATGTGCAATCATCCCAGGCAATTGTAGAATGGTTACAGTACTCCTGATTAATAATTTCGTTTCCCGTCATTTCTTTTTGAGATCATTTTATGATGCTGCAGTTTTTACTGAATAGGTTGTTACACAATCATCTTCCACTACTGCTTTATTCTCAAGATTTAAACAAATTCTGAAGTTTGTAGCTGAGAAGTTCAAATCCATCATTGGGATTCATGGTAATTTGCAAGTTTCCATCTTGCCTTCTGACTTGAAACACTTACATTGACGTACAACACTTTGGCTAGATGTAGTAACTTGAAAGAAAATCAATATTAATATTTTCCCCCTTCCTTGCCAAGATGAGAAATCAGTTGATGTATTCAGTTTTGCATGTAGATATCATGGCATAAGCAAGCATTGTCATCATTTCCATCATTGCTGGCACAATCAATTGCATCGTTAAGTTCTTAAAGTTATTTATGTTTAGTTTGTCAGTAAAATATTATTGAAAAAGCTATCAAGGGGATGATCACCAATGGATTGGATGAATACTGTAGTCTCAACGTTATGAGCAAAAGCCAAAAGGTTATTTTGGAAAATTATCGTGGAACATAAATTTACCGAAAATTACCCTTTGTGACCCTGCAAAAAGAGTGGGATACCACTTGGCTTTGGGTTAGGCTTGTGCTCCAAGTAACTCATGAAGGCATTTCTAGCGACAAGTCCATTAGTTGCATGGTATCAATTGGTTAACCAATTACTGTTAAGAATCCCCATTTCTTCTCTTTCAATTATTGTTGAGATTGAGGGTTGTTTGAGAAGATTCCTGATGAAGTGTTGTATGAAAACGTGGTATGTGTTCTGATGAACATCTTTTGGGTGGTTCCAGTGGAAAAGTATTTTATTAAGTTGATCAAGTATGGCAATCCAAGCGAGGGTCATTTTCCTCCTTATCAATTTCTTTTCTGTCTGTTGGATTAGTACATTTTTTTTTTTTTAATGTGAAATACATGTGATTGGGACTTGGCTGAGGATGAAGAACAAAAAATTTTATTTTCGTATACAAGGACTAGCACAGTTTCTTTTTTTCAATAAGCCTTTTTATCAAATTCTTAATCTCTCCTCCATACGTCTATTCTGATCTCAAACGATGTATTCCCCATTGTGCAGGTCAACGTCGTCCTAGGAAATATGACATTTTTATTAGTTACAAACGGGATGACACACTCCATCCTGTGAGCCATCTGAAGGGTGCTCTTGAGCGGAGGGGGATGAGAACAGTCGTCGATTATACACTGGATCGAGGAGAAGAGATCTGGCCAGCGATTGAAGAAGCGATTAAGCAGTCGAATATTGCTGTTGTGGTTGTTTCTCAGAATTACCATTGCTCACCGTGGTGCCTCGATGAGCTGGAGAAGATCCTTGAGTGCCGAAAAAAAGGGGGTCTGATTGTATTGCCCATTTTCTGGGGCATTGATGCAGGAGAGCTGCGAGAGCCATCCAGTTCTTTTGTGGAGAATATTGGCCAAGGCGAAGAGGGTTTCAAGCAGAAGAATCCACACCTGGCCCAGAGGTGGAGAAAAGCTTTGCAAGCAGTGGGCAGGATCATTGGCTTTACTGTTAATGCCAGGTGCTAAACTCTTTCCTTTCTAAGCTCCGTCTTCTTCTAAGTATACTTGTTTTGAGAATTGCTGAAGAAAGTTACTTAGTGCATGAGAACACAAAACTTACTTTGAAAGGCTGCCTGTTGTGGTCAGTAGGAACTAATAATTGGAAATATGGAATCTCTTCCCTTGGGCGTCGGTTTATCTGCATGAGGCAATGTAATATGGTCATTTGCCACACTCTACTATCTCTGGCATACTAATTGGAGTTGGTGATACAAAGTAATGTGATGATTATTGGGTTAAGCCCTTAGCCATCCAGTTATAATTAAAATCTTTATATTCAAATAGTGCTCTGTTGGTAGAAAGCATTAATCTATATCCAAATAAAACTAGGATGTTGGTTCTTGCTTTAAGCCAATATATTCAGTGATTCTCCATCAATCTAAGACTTTTATGAAGACTTGAAGACACCAAAATACCAGATTAGGAGTTGATTATGTTTTCGTGCTTCTACAAGTGAAAACGTTAATGAAGTGGGCTTATGTTTGCTTCATCTAAAGCATATTCTTGGAAATCTATGGTTGGAGATGTTTCTTTAGAATTTTACATGTCATTCAAAGGTATAGAGACAAAAAGGAAGGTCTTTAGATTTTCTGGTCCTTAGAAAAGCAAACGTTTGATCAAATTATGCATGTTGATCTTGTTCCACATCCCTAATCCTTGAAGTCTCGTGTAGTTTATCGCCTGTAATATAAGCGTCTATTACGGTGTTATACCTTGTAATCTTGGGCTATTAGCAGGCGGTTCAATTATTTCTCCTATGATGAACAATGTTTTCTGTTTGAGCATGTGATTCGCGGGGCAATTATGATTATGCTTTTGAGGAGAATACTAATATGTCACCTGTTGTACGTATGCTGAGCTGGGTCCTATGTGAATCCCAACAGGATTCTGATTCAGTTTAATTTATGTATTAGGTTCATGAAATACTTTCTGAGGGGATTGCATTGTTGTCGTCATGTATGGCAGAGAAAAGATAAAAATGAACACGTGCCAGTAACGGATCTGTGAAGAGGCGATAGAGATTCGAGTGTGGGATTAGAGGATCTTCATTGTCGCGGCCTACCCTCGAGGGAGGGAACAGGTTTAGGAGTATTGCCCAAAGAACGGGCCTAAGGCCCCTGATTAGACGCGGGCTCTCCCAAGCCCATACTCCACGTGACATTGGGATATTTTCTATGAATTTTGCACAAAAAGAGTCGCCACTAACCTATTGGGGTTGGCTAGAAACCAAGTGAAGCATGGAAGCGTGCCTCACTTCCTACTCAACCAAAGAATTTAGGTTCAGAGACTTGATTACACTAATTAATCAATTTGTGCCATTTCGGTACCTAATCTTGTTTATTTTAACAAAATGATTTTTGGCAGGCAGTTTGGATTGATTTTATACTTATCCACTAACATGTGAGATGAGCATGTAGGTGCGCAATCAAAAAAAGTAATAATTATAACTATTAAGATCCTATTTGCCCTAAAATTAAATACATGCAAGTTAAACACAAAACACGCAAATTGAACATGCGATAAAAACAACATACAAGAAAATAAAGGCTTAATTACACTAAAGCAGCAATACATAGCAATTCCTAACCAAACCCCATTATTTTTGGATTTTCGAAAAAAAAAAATTTGTTTGTTTGTTTGTTTTTTTAATTAAATTAATTTTTTTAATTTTTTAATTAATTTTTTTTAAAAAAGTCGAATTTTTAAGGTTTTCTGATTTTTTTAAATTTCGGAAAATTTTTTGAATTTTTTTTTTGAATTTTTATCATTTTTTCGAAATTTTTGATTTTTTATAATTAATTTTTGAATTTTTTAAATTTTTAATATATATTTAATATTTAATATTATTATACTTCAATAAAATGGGTTTGGACCGTGTAAACCCGATCCGACCCGTGGACCCAATCCAAATTCGGATCCAACATTTTTGGAATTTTTTTTTAAATTCAAATATTTAAAAAAAAATCCTTTCGGTTGTCTTTTCTCACCGCACACTCCCCTCCTGCGATTCCTAGACCAACTTTTCCTTTCTTTTTAATATTTTGTTTTACTTTTTTACCTTTTCCATACTTTTCTTTTTCTTTTTCTTATATATATATATATATATATATATATATATATATATATATATATTTTCTTTTGGGTCTTCTTCTCCTTCGTGCTTGTCCCCTGCATGCTCTCAACCCTCCTGAAGACTGCCTTCTCCTTCCTCGCGACATTCCTCACCAAAATTTGTTTCTTTACCAAAACTAATTCGAACAACAACAGTAACCAAAGCACTTAGCATCCTTTATAGCACCAAACCACCCCAACCGTCGCAAATCAACGCTGGCCATCTAACTCCGAGAGCTGCTACACCATTTTCGGATGCAAACACCCCCAACTCTAACGCACATGATTACTTCATGAAAATCGCATGAAATCGCGATAAAAACATAAGAGACAGACATGATCCAACGTATATATAAACAAGCGCAAATTAGATCGAGTTTGAACGCAAGTTTTTTCTCGGTTCTCTTTGGGACATTTTGTCGAACATTGGGCGTGCGGCAGCTAAAAAAAAAAGCATACAGGCTCACTCGAGGCTCGCATCCGAGAGTAAAAATCAACACAGTATGCACAATCAACACTCAAAATCCGCTAAGGGCCATATATCACACTCGAACAGATGTGAACACAGCAAATATTTTCAGCCACAACATACTCACAGACTCAAGTCTCTTTCAGGCATTTCATCAATCGGTTAGCATGCACAACAGAAAAGAAGGATCTTTGGACTGGTATAAACTCAAGCATAAGCCTGGACGTCTATCAACATGCACTAGGACATCTATGAGCTTTCATGGAGAATCGGTGAAGCCGAAGCTCGCGTGAACAGGTCGGCCGTGAGCTCCGGCCCGAGACCTCGAAGTGAAGCGGGAAGCCTACCCGGTTCGGATGGCGAGCAACGGGCGTACTTCAGGCGACGGCAAAACGCTCTCTCCCTGGTCCTCTATCCCTCTCTCAAGCTCACTCTTCGGTGCTCTTTGTTCTCTCTCGACCCAAAAAAAAACCAGTCGAGAACCCTCTCCTCCCTTCAAGTTCTCTCGCCAAAGGCCGTCTCAAATCTCTCTTGGCCAATCCCCCTCTGCGTTGCTTCTCATGTTTTCTTTTAAAACCGCCGTTGGTTCCTTTTTCTTTGCCTCTGTTCGAAATGCCTTTTGCTAGCCCACGAAGCCAGCTCTCTTTCTTTTCCATCTTCAGCTCTAATTTTACTCGGTCAGTCCAGCCTCCTTGCCTCTATGTATGCCTACAGTCAATCTTCTCCTTGGGACCGAGTTCAGTCTATTTTCAGCTACAACGGCGGCAGGTTTGCTTGGGCTTCGTCAACTGCAGGAGCTGCCACGCTGCAGCCAAGCGTTCATCGCTTCCATTTTTCTGAAATTGCAGTTGTCGATCCTCTGCAGATCCTTCTTCGGCTTCCTCCTGTTCTGTCTTCTGCAGGTCCTACACGAAGACTGGAGGAGGGAGAAGGATGGAGCATGGGCCAGGCCGACCCGGGGGGGGGGGGGGAAAGGAGGCTGGGCCGCAGGGGGAAAAGAAATATATAAAAAGAGAAGTGGGCGGGTCAGGCCAAGGCCAGATCCGACCTGACCCGATTGATTTTTTTTTCTTTTCCAATTTTCTTGATTTTTTTATTGACTTTTTGAATGATTGATTTTTTTTTTTTTGTAAAAATAGGTGTCAACATTCACCCATACCCAGAATATGTGACCTTGGAAAAATTATTTGTACATTGAGGCGAAACCTAGACATCTTGATTTTCTTCTTCTCAAAAATTACTTTGAACGCAGACTAGAAAAATTTTGACCCTCTTGATATTTTCTTACGTGTTGACTAGCACTAATGACCAGACATGACTTTTGGTGCTTACAGTTTGGATAGAACTGAAGCTGAAGTGATCGAGGCCCTTGCGGACGAAATTGCAGCCGAGCTCAATCGTTCAGTGTCAAACGTCACTTCCCATCCAGCCTGCGGTTAGCTCAGTAAAATGGTCAGCACCGTCTGAAGTGGCTTTGCGGGAAGATGCACAACACGTATGTAGGGAGAAAAGTTTTGCAGGAAGCTCTTCAATTGCCTGCGCAAGAAATAAACTCTCTTGGTGTTACAGAAATAATAGGATTTAGCATATAGTCGCCATCGCCATGGCTGCAAACTCCTCGGCGGTCAAAGACAGTGGGGTGGTGACCAGCGAAATGGAGGATAATAGAGTTGGGTTCAGAGATTCAGTTGATGCTAGGGCTTTTTGGGGCTTTATCACAAGGAAAGGTGAGTTGGTCATTTCAGTGAAATTGAACATGGAACTCGCAATTTCAAAAGTATAATTTTAAGTGATAAAGCGAGGAAAGTTCAAGTATAACTTACTTTTTTTTCCCCAATTGATTACGTTTGTTTGAGTTAGCAAGATGGAATTAAAAATGCTATATGCTTAATCTTGGTAAATAAAGGAAATTAAAGTTCAAAGACTCTAGTCGATAGTCATCAGAAGAACAAACAATGAATCATGCTCTCCCCTACCCCTAATTCCTCCAATTGTTCTCTAATCGATGGATGTTATAGATGGACATCACCCTTGCAACCCACCAATCGGGGGCAGGGATAAAGAAGAATATAACTCTTATAAGAAGAGTGGGGATACATCTTTCAACAAAAACGGCATCCCTATAATTAACAATAACGTTTGAGTGGTTTTAGTTATGTCAGAATTAATTTTTTTTTAAAAAAAAACTCAGATTTTCTGATGAAGGATCATTACATGGTTTATTACGGTGTTATTGTGCATCACTTAAAAACGAGTTCTAATGATTGACTTTGAATAGAAAAGTCAATTGACTAAAATGTGTTATTTTGAATGCTATTATTGTTCGACCAAAAAAAAAAAAATGTTGTTATTGCACCTAATGCTATAATTTTTACAATTATAAGTCTTTTTTTTTTTTCGATTTTACAATAATAAAATATTTTAGCTATAAATTATTTTAGCCTCAATATAGATTTGACCAATGCGTGGGCAGTCGGCTGGTTTGGGCTTGACTAAATTATTTAGGCCTTCATAATTCTATGTGTTTGTCTAGTTTCATGTCGTTCAAAGCCAATGTTTATCTCTAGATGATCCATGATTTGACACATTATCCCTTGGATCTTGCCATATCTATTCATTTTTGGTAAAAAATGAAATTGAAAAACCATGACGGAACCCGTGAAGATGACTTCTTGCTTGTGCTATTGTTCCATATGCAGCTTTTACTTAGGGCGCACAAAGGTGTCCATGGACTTTCTTACGCTTTTGGGCTTCCGCTCCCTTTAGTGAATGCTTACTCATGTTAGGACTACTCGCGATTTTAGGTCCATTACAGGCTTTCTCTTCTACATAAATACCGATCCAATCAAGTAGTGTAAAATTAAGTCGATTCGAGTCAATGCATTGCCAAGCTCAAACTCGACTAGACTCGTGAACTCCAGTGAAATAAGGGTGTCGGCAGGCTCCCCACTTCATCGGACGCCTCGGCCTAGCAGGCATCCCTCCCTCTACCACAACCGTCACACACCTTGGGTAAATAATTATAAGTTCAAAAAGAAATGACCCAATTTTATATGTACTATTGGATGCACGAGACTTTTTTCTTCATTTTTTTTTATCAAGTAAAAGAAAAACGCCACAATTTTATGGTATGGTATATTATTGGTGAGACAATGGTGTCGTCTTTTGTTATCACTCCGTCCCATATTTTGTGTAAATATTCATAAGTAAAAAATAAGCCAACATGTCTTTATGGTGTAGTACTATTCGTTATGTTATGGTGCTGTAAAGAAAAGAAATTTACAACTTTTTCCTAATAAATATGTGTAAATTGTCGTATATTAAACTTGACGACTGTTTTAGTATTTGTTAGAATGGACCATCATAAACGTAAGCAAGTCGTTGTAATCATGTAATAAATAACTTCAAAACATTTATCTCTTGCCGTTGAACCATTTGTAAAACTTAAAAGTATGAATAAAAGGAAAGATTTGTAGGCTGCCGAAGCGGCATTCCAAGATCAACATAGCTAGAAACCCAAACATATTGGAGGAGAAGACAAAAATTTGCATACCTGATTTGGAATTTGTTGTTCTTTATGTGGAATGGTGACAATCCGATGCTTTGATGCTGAATATCTTCTCCTCTATGACCCTCGATACCCTAGCTCGATGAGACCACCCCTCGCAAAAAGTTAGGGTTAGAGGAGGGACCTTAGTGCTATTTATAGAGTTTTAAATGGACCTTTGTCGCGACCTAACCTTGGGTAAACCACCTAAGGTTTAACTAATGTCTTACTAAGACTAAATTTAGCTTGGGCTCTCATAAGCTCATACTAATTCACAACTTAGGTTCAAGTTATTAATGTGCAAGTGATTTTTCAATTAAGACTCCGTTCGTTTCGTGGAAAATAATTTCTGGGAAAATGTTTTTTGGATTCTCCAACGTTCATTTCACGGAAAATAAATTCCTTAAAGAAAATATTTTCCATAAAAGGAGAAAATTTTTCTAAATTAGGGGAAAATATTTTCCACTTTGGAAAAGTGGAAAACATTTTCCTCTTTTAATCTCTCTTATCTCACACCTCTACAAATCCTCACATTCTCTTTCCATTTTTTTCTTCTTCTTTTCTTTTTTTATTCGATTTTTTTTTTAATTTTATTTTTCTTTTTTAATTCGAATTATTTTTAATTTCCTTTTTCTTTTCTATTTCTTTCTTTTTCTTTTTATTTTCTTTTTATTTCTTTGTTTCTCATTTTCTTCTTTATTGGCTAGTCGTCGGCCATCACCAGGTGAACCTCAAGCTCGCGCTTGCCAATCTGGGGAGCGAAAAATATTTTCCTTACCAAACACCAGAAAATATTTTCTGAAACATTTTTAGGTTTTAGATGAACACCAGAAACTATTGTCATTTTCCTGAAAGATGACTTTTAGGAAAATATTTTCCGGAAATAGCCCATTTTCCGCGAAATGAACGGACCCTAAGAGTCGCCATTAATCTATTTTTGGTGAGTCGATTAGAAATCCAAGTAAAGTAACGGGAGATTTACTTTACTTCTACGAGCAGAGATTGTGAGTTCGGGGATTCGATTACGCTAGATTTCTCTAACGCACTTTCGGTACCTTTCTCTTTAATTTCGAAAAAATGTTTTGCATGTAGATCAAATTGATTTTAATTTACTTCCCTAACATAAAATACAATCTATATAGGGAAAATTATCTACAATTATAATTAATTAAGAAGATATGTAGAATTAAATTAAACATGCCTGGATAAGATCTCGCCGTGGTGTCTGGATGAACTGGATAAGATCCTCGAGTGCAAGGAAAAGAAAGGCCAGTTGGTGTTCCTTATTTTTGTAGATGTTGACCCTAGAGAGATGCGCGAGCAGTCTGGACAGTTCACGCGGATCGGCCAAAGCGAGAAGGGTTTCGGGCAGAAGAATGCCGACAAGGTCCGGAGGTGGAGAGACGCTCTCCGCAAAGCTGGCAATCTTACTGGTTGGCCTCTTGGAGACAGGTACTGACTTTCTCTCTTCCTTGAATGTTTCCCTGAGAGGATTCCTAAAGGAGGTCACTTATTTTATGCATGAAACCATAGGACTTGCTCTTCGTGGAAATATCCCATGATTATAGAATTTATATGCTTTATATATATGTGTGGTCTTTTACTACTTATCCATTTAAGCTTTTGAGTTGGATTTTTGTAACGTGATATTATAGTTACACTCCTTCATACTGTCTTTTATCTTGCATCACTTTCCTGAAATGCTGATTAGCTCCTCATATAGCAAATTCGAAGTGTTCAGCTAAAAAAACGGTAAAAGAACTTCTGTTAAGCGTTGACGGAAGATAAAGTATTGACCCACATTTCATATTTTGTATTTCATAACTAAACAAAAAAAACTAGTTTATCCAAATGGTACGAGCTTCTTTTTATATAGGAGGTTCTCAGATGTCGCATGCCTTATTTTCGTTAATATTAAAGAGAAAGTGGGCAAGTCCAGACATCTTCCAGAGTAAAAAATAAGAACAAGAAAAATAAGGAAAGTCAAACATGAAAAAGAGGGAGATGTGCCCTATTATGAGAGCACATGTCAAACTCTCACATGCCCACTAATTTCTATTATAGTGGATTGGACATGGGACATTAAATTAGATTATATAGACGATACTCCTAAATTCTAGAATGTAATCGTATTGTTCTTCATCTTTTGTTAGCACGACTAGAGTCACACCTTCAGTTATGACAATTTGCAGATTTGAAGCTGAATTCATCAATTCCATTGTGGAGAAAATATCAAGAAGATTGAGCCGCTCATGCACAAACCTGCTTGCTTTCCATTCAGTCGGGTTAGATTCTCAAGTACAAACCTTGTGCTCCTTTCTCAAGTTAGAGGTTGAGGAGGTCCGAATCGTGGGAATTTCCGGGACTAGTGGAATAGGTAAGACGACACTTGTGAGAGCTTTGTACCACCAAATTGCAGATCAATTCGATCGGAGTTGCTTCCTTGCGGACGTGAAGGATATCTCGAGCCGAGACGACCTTGTCAAAATGCAGGAGACCATTTTTGGTGACATTCTTGGTGGTGGAGTTTCTGAGCTTGGCAACGATATTACTATAGTAATAAATCTCATGAAGAGTAAGCTCCAAAACAAAAGGGTTTTGTTAGTATTTGATGATGTCGAAGGGTTCACAGAGCCACTTAGCCAGCTGATTGAGGCAATAAACTTAGGCTTGGGAAGTAGAGTCATTTTTATCCCTCGACATAAAGAAACCTTAATCAGTTTACGCGGGGAAATCTATAAGGTAAGACCACTAAATGATGATCGAGCTCTTGAGCTTTTAAGTTGGAATGCATTCCAAGAAAGATATCCCAAAATTGATTATAAGATGCTCTCAAATTGCTTCACTAGTTTTTCCAAAGGGCTTCCTTTGTTACTCACTGTGATGGGTTCTTTCTTGAATGGCAAAAGTGTTGAAGAATGGCAAGGAGTTTTTGATCAATTGAAAGAAATTCCTCAGGGAAAGGTTCATCAGATACTGAGGATTGCCATTGATGGCTTAGAGGCCAACGAGAGGATGATTTTTCTCGACATTGCATGTTTTCTTAATGGATATGACAAAGAAGAGATAATCAGGTCCCTAGATCAATGTGTGTTCATGCCAATAGCGGTATTGAGATCTTGGTTCAAAAGTCGCTCATATACATTGATGAAGATAACAAAATTTGGATGCATGATATGCTTCGAGAAATGGGTAGAAGGATTGTGATTCGAGAGTGCCCTGAAAATCCCAGCAAACGAAGCAGAATATGGTGTCATGAGGATGCTCTACGATTGTTTAGTCAAAATTCGGTAAGAGTTTATTGGCCTATTTCAATATGCATAATTATTTTCAAGTGCTTCCAATATGCATAATTATTTTTATTTGTCTCTAACAGGGAACAGATGCCATTGAAGGTATTAAACTAGACACGATTGATGTACAAGACTTGATCTTGAATGCAGACTCGTTCAAAAATATGAAGAAGCTCAGGTTATTCATGATGGCTGATCATGTCCTTCATTGTGGACCAGCTGGACATCTATCGGAAAAGTTGTGGAGATGTTTCGTACGAAACAACAATAATATCTTATTATCTTGATATTGGTCCAAATCAACCTCTGCGTGAAGGTTGGTTGGATGGGTCCAAATTTGAGTCTATGCGTGTGGATCCAATAGATTTAGTTTCTTGGATCTTGGCCCATTAGCCCAATTTAATTCTCTTATCAAAGGGTTTGGCACAGTCACTTAATGAAGGCCACCGCATCTCTCTCTCATATTTTCTTTTTAAATTATTTACTTTTTTTTTTGGTGCTGGAGGAACTGCTTTGGCCAAAAATTATTTTACTTTTCATCCTTGTACTTTAACTACCTTTCTAATCAAATCTCTATACTTTCAATTTTTCTAATCAAGTCTTTTTAACGTGAAATCTAGCCAAATCCAACTGACATGGTTGTTGAAAAAAGCTGGCACGTGACCTAAATTAAAAATTGCATAGGTAAAGACCCCTGTGGATAGGGAATTGGTGGGAGAATAAACATTTGATCCATTCCCTATCTTCGACCTTTGGATGGGTGTCCATGTAAGTAATATTTAATTCACCTTACTCTTCGGCTTCCTCTTACGACAACATCAGTTGGATTTGGCCAATATCGAGAGATTAGATATTTTGTTAAGTGGAAGGACTTGATTAGAAAGACTAAAAATATAGGGTCTCAATTAGTTGTTATACAAAGTCGAAAGAGCAAACAAAAATAAAGCAATTTGAATGAGAAAGAAATGCAAAAAAAGTAAAGCTAATATAGTGAACATACGTGATTCGAGGGGGTGCCACGAAGAGATTGACGAGATAGTTAAATGATAATTAGCAAAGAGGAGATTACAATCCCTTAATTACACTCGCAAATGTTTTCCGACCTTGATTACATTCGAGTAAACCTCCACAAGAATTAATTAAGAAAATATCTTTCACTAGGTTTCTCTTACAACTCTCTAAAAGCTCTCTTAGAGTTAACGAGAAAAACAGACCAAAACCCATGCTCGGTTTTCTAAGCTTTGTCTTCTTACTTTTTTTTTTAATTAAAAAAAAACAGAATTATTGAAGAAGTTACTTAAGTGCATTTATTTGGGGATAAATTTAATGATAAAGGAAAATTCTTTTCTTTATTTGGTGATATGTGACCAAAAATGTTTTCTCGTATTTAGATATTATTGGAAAATAATATCAATCTCATGATTTTAACTCCGGTAAAAAAAAAATGAATTTTTAAATATTTTTTAAAATTTAAAATTTTTATTTTTCCTTCTTCCTTCGCCTGTTGTCGAGCATCGATGATGGCCAACTATAGGCCACAAGTAAGGCTTGGCCTTGTCAGTGCTGGGGTCTGGCAAGTTCACTAGCCTCAAGCGAGAATTGAGCTTGCCAACCCACACCTGTGACCAATCACCAACCATCCCCAAGGCCTAGTGGCTGGTGGGAGGAGAAAGAAAAAAAAAAAAGAAAGAAAAGAAATTAAAATATATTTTAAAAAATCCATAGCAACAATTTTGAAAAGTGTTTTCATCTTTTTAGATTTAGAAATTCACTTTCCTAATTTTATGCATGAATATTTTCGTTAACTATAAAATGTATTTAGTTAACTAGATATTTTTGGTAAACCAAACGAGTGAAAGTTCGAAAAACTAATTTCAAAAAAGACTTTCACTCAAATAAATACACTCTTAGTTTGTGCATGAAAACCTAAAACTTACTTGTAAAGGCCACACGTTCTAGTTAGTAGGAATTAACAATTGGAAATGTGGAATCTCTTCACTAGGACGTAACCATATCCAAATGAGGCAACACTCAATTATTTCTAGAGTACTAATTCAAGTTGATGACACAAAGTAATGTGATGATTATTAGGTTAAGCCCTTATCCATCTACCTATAAATAAACTCTTTATGTTCAAGTGGTGCTCTCTTGATAGAAATCATTATTTTATTCCCAAGCAAACCTAGGATTTTGGTTCTTACTTTAGCTAATATATTAAGGGTGCGTTTGGGAAGGCTTTTGGGGAAAGTCCTTGAGAAAGTGTAAAGGCCCTTGAGTTAAATGAGTTTTTCAAAATGCAAACTGCGTTTGGTAAATCATATTTGTGAAAGTCCATTATGAAGTATCTTTGAGCAAAATAGTATTTGGATAAATTAAATTTGCAAAATACTTTTGTTATTATAAAAAAAAAAAAAGAAAAAAAAGGAGAGTTGGCCTGCCAAGGACTTGGGCGGTTATTATCGGTGAAGAGCTAACAGTTGTCGGCGAAGGGTAGGTAGTCCGACGAGAGGGAGGCGGTGCGGCAAAAGGCAGCGTTCAGCTAGGGTCGCTGTGCAGAGGACACGGTGCAGTGACCTGAATCATGCGATCTGGTTGCAGCAACCCCGATCATGACCAAATCGTGCGATCTGGGTCACCACGACCCTCACCGAGCGGTCGTGCGACCCATCGCTCCGCGGAGGTCGCCGGCGCCTGCGATTTGGTCACCACGACCCACATCTGTGCAACTAGATCTATGCGCGATCTGGGTTGCCGTGACCCTCGCCACGAGGCAACCTTCGTCGGAGGGTCGTGGGACCCTGGTCGGACCACCTATCCTTCACCGGACCACCTACCTTTTGTTGGTGACCACTAGTAGATGTTGGTCTAGAGAGAAGGAAAGAAGATGAAGATGATGAACAATTGTCGGGGTAAAGCCGGAAAAATGAAAAATTAATGAGGACAATTTCGGAAGAAATTTTTTATTAACTTCAAAGCCAGCATGCTGAGAAAGCCCAAGGTAACCCCCAACCTGCCTTGGGCTTTCAGCCTTGGGAAGGCTTGCCACGATGAATGGACTTAGACTTAGAACCAGTGAAAGAGAGTAAATTTCCTGCAGGTATGCATCCCACAGTGGGCGAACAACCTCGTTCAAGCCCTTCAGGGACAGCCTTTTAGCAGAAAACCACTCAGCCCTTTAGTTCAGAGCCTAGAGACACTCAGAGATGCCAGGATGGAAACGTCTCTAATCTACCTAAGCTGCATTTCTTGAAGGATCCTACCAGGCCAGAGAAGAAGAGGGATTTAGAAAGCCATGGAGAGATTCTCACAAAAGCACACACTTTACTTAAGGGGACTCTGCCCAAAACAATACACCCTCCTTGCCTTATATAGGCAATAAGAGGTCACAAGGACACACAGGGACCAAGCTCACGGGTCCAGATACAAACAGGGCACCGAAAGGGAATTATTCGCACACTATGAACAGTAACTGTACTGTGAATAGTACATTCCCTAGCCTAGTGCTACAGTAAAAGTGAACAGTGATTTGCTACAGTGAAATTGTACGGACTCAACGGTCTCGTCCGTCGCGAGCATTGTAGCTACAAACTGAGTCATCTGAGCTTTCTTCTAGGAGATGTGCTTCGTATTTCTGTTCAAGGGCTTCAAGGTCTTCTAGTGAGAGGATTTGATTCAGCCTTCGTGATGAGGATGCTTGTTCATGAGCCCAATGAGATGCTTCTTCTTCAGCCCATTTGTGTTTTCATCTTCTTGGGGGTTGGGAATTCTTGGCTGAGGCCAATTGGATGGCTCTGCATAGAAGGATGTGTCCATGCTTTGAAATTGATCGTAGGGATCCTGGGACAAAGGTCCTCCAAAGCGTGCATAGGGGTCTTGGGTGGATTGGACAATGTCATCTTCGCTTGTCATTTCAGGCTCTTGAGACGATGAGGCTTGTCTGTATTGTCCGAGCGCTTCCTTAGCTTCTGGTGCTAGGTCATAATGATCCCACGTAGTGGGTGCATTATTCCAAATATCTTCGAGAATGGTCTTGTTTTCCTGGCACAGGATTCTCTAGAGATCTCGATATTCATGTTCACAAAGTCGAACTGATCTAGGATAAGATTTGTAAATCCGAGCTTCTCTATTGTTTAAGTTAGGTATATAGGATGTGGTTCCTATTTCCAGTGGTGCATCAAGAATACTACCATTGTTTTTGCAAAAATTCCAAGGACGTCGGAAAAACAGGATGGTATGAACCTCAGGATTTGGCGTCATGGATCTCAGTTCTTTTTCCAAGTCTTGTTTCCAACATGTAGGATGATATAACCAATTTAGGAATTCTAAAAGATTTCTATCACACTCATTTTCAATGTTTCTTCCTAGCAAGAATATCCTTGTGAGGTTAGCAATGAATCTTCTGGTTGGGATTTCAAAAGCTATCAGATACTTATTGGTTAAGTATCATAATAACGTTTTGAGCTGTTCTGAAAAATCATCTTCCTTCCAGATAAGAGGATGAATGAATGGATAATTCATATTTAACCTGAAGGGATAAAGAATCGAACCTCCATTGAATCTGAATAGGTCTGTGTGGCTTTGCCACATGAGATTCTCCAAGTTCTCAGCAAGGCTGTCGTTCTGGATTTGCTGAATAATCTCCTGGGGGTATTTCCAGCTTTGTGAATCTTTGATGTTCTCGATCTTGTATTTTACTCCATAGTTGAACATATGGAAAGCAGGCCTTTTGATATACATGTTGATCTCAGTTGGTGCTTTTGGCCTTGATAAGAAGTCAGCAAGTACATTCTTCTTTCTAGGAATATGCTTAGTTTCAAAGGAGTATTTTGAAAACCATTCAGCCCATCGAAGTAGTTGGGAATTTGGAATCTATTTCTGTTTAAACTTGGTCATTTGAGGGAAAGATGCCATGTCTAATTCTACCAGAAAGTGGTGGCCAATGAGATGAAACTCAAACTTTTTGATTCCATTTTTGACTGCTAAGATTTCTTTGAAAGTGGAATAGTAATGCATTTCAGCTTGGGAAAACTTCCCACTTTTATGAGCACAGAGGAGTCTCTTACCATCAATTTCTTCAAAAAGAACAGCTGCCCAGTATTCATCACTGGCGTCAGTTTGGAGAATTCTTTTACCTGTTGATGGTATTTGTAATGGTGGGAGATTCTGCATAATCTCTTTAAGCTCAGCGACTGCTTTGGTTTGAGTTTTTCCCCAAGGTGGGGAATTCTTCTTCAGCATGGATTGCAAAGGGATCAGAAGCTTTGCAATGTTTGGAACAAAAACCCTGAGATAATTGATTATCCCAAGAAATTGCTGGACTTGCTTTGTTGTGAAGTTTTCCTAGGGAAACTTCAGTAATTCTTGAGCGATATGTGGCCCTGGGTAGTATGTTCCTTTGTTAAGGTGCATACCAAGAAATTCGATCTCTGTCTGGGCTATATTCATCTTTCTTTGGGAAAGCATAATGCCATGCTTTTTCACGATTTCTGCAAACTGTTCAAGGAGTTGACAATGTGACTACTCATTAGGACTGTAGAGCAGAATATCGTCAATGTATACGGCTGCACTTGATAGAATTGGTTGGAAGATGCGACACATGGCATTTTGGAAAAAGGATGGTGCTACCTTTAAGCCAAAAGGAAGAACTTTTCATTGGAAGTGCTGGTTTGGAATACAAAATCCTGTTTTGGATCTATCCTCAGGATGGATGCCCAATTGCCAAAATCCGGCTTTGAGGTTGAATTTGGAATAGATGTGGGCTTTGGTTAAACCACTAAAGAGAGAATCTCTAGATGGTAAAGGGAATTTATCATCTTGGAGGAAAATATTGAGAGGTTGATAGTTAATCACCAATCTCATTTTTCCTCTGTTTTGCTCGGCACGCTTATTGACATAAAAGGCTTCATAAGCCCATTGTGAGTCAGAAACTTCAATAAGGCCTTGTTGCAAAAGTTTCGAGCATTCCCTTTGAGCTAGAACCATATGTTCTGGCTTCATTCCCATGTGGCTCGCCTTGGTTGGGTTTATGTCTTCATTTTTCTTAAAAGGAAGGCGAACAAAGAACTCTGGGTTTTCCCATAAAGGATGAGGGCACTTTTGAGCGAATTCTGCATGGGATTCTGAACAAGATTCTAATAATTTCTGCATAATCGGATCTAGTAGACTCATCTGGATGGAAAAGAGTCTCTGGATATTGACAAACTCAGAGAATTGGTCTTTATACCTAAGACATTTTCCAGGAATGATACGAAGCTGAGAGATTTGAGTCATTATGTCCCACCCAATTATCAAGTCTTTATTGGGAAGGTTAGATCCAAAAATCTTTGCAGTTATGGAGCACTGCGGGAAGAACTGGACAGTTACAGGAGTGGTTTTGACATTTGTGGGGAAAGTATCTCCTGACGCAGAATTGAAGTATCTGGTGTAAGGAGTCCAGAATTCTTCAGGAAGAATTTTGGTATCTAAGATAGAACAACTTGCTCCTGTGTCAATGAGAGCAATAACAGTGATAGGTTTAGCAAACTTTGATGTAAGGATTTTTACGGGGAAGTGTGGACAGTGAGTTTGACTTGAAAATATGTCAAGGTTTGGTTCTGGGGATGATGGTGATATATGGAAGATTTCTTCAGATTCTGAGTCTGACTCAGTCTCACTGGATGTTTGGTAAGAGGGAATGGCACAAAGAGTTTGTTCAGATGGTTCTTCGTCAGCAGAGAATAAGGACTCAATGTCATCATTTTCGAGAGAAATACCTATTTCGTTCTCAATATGATGGATTAGATGATTCTGACCTTTTCTCGCTTGAGGACAATTTTTGGCAAAATGTCCTTTCTGGTTGCAAATGAAGCAACGATTTGATTTTTTGTGGCCTGTGTGATCCTTTCTTTTGCGTAGGTATCGCCATTTCTTCTTTTTCCGGAAATGCTTGGAGCCATGTTTGGATTTCTTTATCCAGAACTTCTTGTAGTGTTTCTTCTTCCGAGAATGCTTGCCACATGTACCATCATAGTCTTTCTTGGAGCATTTAATTTTCAGCTCTTGACGGGAGCAGGCTGATTCGAGGCGTTTATCATCTGTGATGTATGTTCGCACCATTTGGCGTTTTAAGCATAATTCTTCTAGGCATAGATGGATCTCTTGCTGTATTTCCCCCAAGGGAATATCTTGTACCCGCCTTTGTTTTCCAAAGAATGATCTTTCAACCATTTGGGATAGTTCTTTCGGGATGGAAGTAAGGAAAACATGCTTCAAATTTGGGTCTGCTCCAACTTTATAAAAGGTTTGAAGCATCAATTTAAAATGCTTATCAAGGTGTTTCTTCTGGAGGGAGCAGCATCGTCTTTCAAAAAACTCTCTTCTTTTTATCTCTATGAGATCACCGGGTTTTCCCACAAAGACATGATATAAGAGAGTGAGGGCATGGCTAAAATTAGGTGACATCAGAAAATGAATCTGGTCCTGTTCTAAAAGTGATTGCCACCAGAACTTCAAGCTTCCTGTGAATCTTGTAACGAAATTGTACAAGACGTCATTCATATCATGATTAGTGATAGGTTGGGTATTCAGCCAAGTATGGAATTCTTCAAGCCTTGTCGGCCATTTCTGATAAGGAATATCATCAATGGTGAAGAATTGTTCTGATGCAATGGATGGATGTCGATTAGGATTGCTTGTCTGACCCATTTCTAGGTCAGAATAGCTTGATTCCATATCATCATTTAATCGATCAGCCATGAATATCGATGAAGTAACTGGTGCAATGGGAAGAGTATCAACTATAGGAATTGAGAAGGATGAGGAGGAGGAAAGGGATACTGAGGATTCTGTTTCGGTATCATTAGAAGTTTGCTCTACTGAGAGCAGAGTCTGATTTTCTGGATTGGGAGGTTCAGATTGTTTGGGAGGATTAGATTGTTCAGGCTGTCGGATAACAGAGTCAGGTTCCTGGGTGCCTAAATCCTTTAGAAAAGATTCTAATGGATTTGATAGCATCATCTGTTCTGGGTTCTCTCTTATGACAATGGAGCTTGATTTTGTGGGTGGTACTTTTTCTTTCCCCTTTTCCTTCTGCAGGGTTTTGAGGCGATTTCGTAAGTCTGCCATATCCGGCTCTCTTCTGTAAGGATCTGTTGGGATAGTGGCAAAAATGGATGTTTGCGGTGGTGGGGGTAAGTACCCGGTTTTAACAGGAGGTGCCAATGGGTCAAATGGTCTGAATCTTCCTTCCTCAAGTGAAAAAAAATTTGCCAAACACCAAATAATTGGCCCAAAGGCCTTTACCCCCCAAAGTTCCTTGGGAAGGCAGTTTTCAAACATAGCTGTCGCGACCCAATTTTTCGGGTGTGAACCATCTAAGATTTGACTAATGGATTGTTAAGTCTAGACTTAACTCGGGCTCTCCCAAGCTCATACTAATTCGCGACTTAGGTTCAAATTTCTTAACATGCAAATTGATTTTATTTAGGAGTCACCATTAATCAGTTTATGGTAGGTCGATTAGACACCTAAGTAAAATAATGAGAGAATTACTTTACTCCTACGAACCAGAGACTAAGGGTATGGGGACTTGGTTATATTAGATTTCTCTAATGCCCTTTCGGTTCCATTCTTTTTATTTTCAAAAATGTTTTTTTTTTGTAGGCAGCTGATTTATTTTAACCTAAATTACTATCATGCAAAAAATGACCACACGGATGCTCAAACATTCAATAAATAAATTGCATCATACAAAGCAAACAATTTTTTGGGTTTTCTTGTAATTAGATTTTTTTTTTTTTATAAAAACATGCATTTTAACTACATGACCTAAACTATATGACATGAAGAAATGCAATAATTAAATGCAATCTAAATGACTTAATTCTAATGACATACAATGCAATGCGATGACATACAAAATTATTTCAACTAAAATGACATGTAACATGCAATTTAATATGCGAGTTATATGTCATGCGACATTTATTAAATGACTTAGTCTAATGATGAGCAATTCCTAATATAATGAACTTAACAACAATCACTAAATGATGTGCATTTCATGAACTTAATTCTATATGATGTGCATATGATTTTTTATCCCAAAAATGCAATCTATTCTAAATAATGAAGTGAATTTAAAATGAAACTTGCAATTTTATCCTAAGATGCCATGACGTATAAAGAATGCCCTAATTCTACATGATATATGCATGATGATTCTTTTGTGTTTTTATTTTTCTAAATTCGAACTAAAATCCCTATTCTAGATATGCAAGATAACAAGAAATATTCCAAAACAAACTGAATGCTAATTCAAATATTTTTTGGATTTTTTTTAGTGGTTCTCTAAAACAAGCAATTATCAAATAAACATTGTATTTAAACTAATCAAGGCATCCAATCAAATAAAGAATTAAAATAATTGAAAAAATAACCTGTTATTTCAAAGGTCAAATTAACGATTATTTTAACCCTAAACACCATGACAAAAAAATCAAAATAATTAAAAATCTGATTCGAAGTCTTACGGATCAAATTAATAACTATAATGATTTAACAATTAAAATATCATCAAAATGCCCAAAAATTAATATAATTAAAAAAAATGATCCGACGTCTTATGGACCAAATTAATAATTATATAGTTTTGGGCAAAACCTTAAGGATAATGCCTAAACTATACAAATAATTAAAATTGACATCCCATGTTCTAACTTAAGCAAAAATGACAGCACTTAAAATAACAAGATAAATAAATAAAAATTAAAGGATAAAAAGTAAATCACCTAAAAAGGAAATTGAAAAAAAAAGGCAACAATGGTGGACGGCGCCGGGCGGAGGATGGCCAGCGTCAGAGCTTTGGCGAGGGCATAGTAGGTGCACGGTGAGGAGCTCCAGCGAGGAGACTCGGAACGGAGGTGGTCGGGTGTCCCTCGGCCGTGAGATGCGCTGCTCGGGCTGCTGGGGGCGACGAGGCTATGCAAGCCGCCGGATTTGATGGCGTCGGGGAAGGTCCGCTGAGGTTGCGGGCTACTGATCGATGACGATAGGGACCTGGGCTTCGGATTGTAAGCGAAGCGACAGCTTCGTGGCTGAGACGGCGTCGGGCCGTGGAGGTGTGCTCGTGGGTCGTCGGGTGGAGGCGTTGGAGGTAGAGCGAGGGCTGCGCGGCGGTTGCGGCTACGTCGGCATGGGGAAAGCGGCTCAGCTGTGGCACGACTCGGGCCTATTCACGGAGGGTGGAGTGTCGGGGCTTCGGTTCATCAGGGCAGGGGCTCTGACCGAGGTGGAGGCGCGTAACGGATCGGCGACCGGCTCTAGCATCGGGACTGGTCGTGACGACAGGGAGCGGCTCGGCGTCAGGTCATCACTGGAGATGCGGCGCCGGCGTGGCGGTGGCGGTGGCTCGGTGGGCGGCCAGCCAACGGGGGGGGGGGGGGGGGGGGGGGGAAGCGTCGAAGAAGATGATGAAGCGGTGGCTCGGTGTCAGGATTTCTCTTTTTTTATTTTTTTTCTCTCTCCTGTTGCACGTCCTTTCCTCTCTACCCCTTCACTTTTCTGCATAAGCTTTTTTGCTTGGGTTAATACCCTGAAAAACCCCAAACTGGTCTACCTGTGACAAATTTATCCCAAACTATTTTTTTGACCATAAAACCCCAAAGTGGTATACCTTTGACAAATTTACCCAAAATTGATATACTTGTGACAAATTTACCCTCTATTAGTTTTTGTTAAATTTTATAGTGAAATTATTAAGTTAAATGACACGTGACAGTTGACCGGTATATCAATTTGGGATTTTATGCTCCGTTTGTCACAATTTACAATTTTTGCCATTTTTTTTTATAATATTAATACAATTTAGTGAATGGTATATTTGTCACAAATTTACCAGTTTTGGGTTTTTGCGGTCGAGTAAATTAGTTTGGGGTAAATTTGTTATAAATGTACTAGTTTAGGGTTTTTTATGATTAGTTGGGGTAAATTTGTCACAAATATACCAGTTTAGGGTTTTTCATGGTTAAAAAAATAGTTTGGGATAAATTTATCACAGATGTACAGTTTGGGATTTTTTAGGGTATTAACTCTTTTTGCTTTTGACCTTTTCTCTTCTTTCCTTTCGACGAAGAGAAACCTAGAAAAAGCCCCCCTCCCCATTGATCTCCGTACGCATCCTTTTATAGGCGAAACAAAACATGATCTTTTTTGTTAATATTTTCATCTCTTATAATCTCTTGATCACAAAAATCATTATCTCAAAAATATTCTCCCCTGATTTCATCATCTATTGATAAAGATAAGATTACAATGCGATTTTTTTTTTTAATTTTCAAAAATTATCATAATATCGCATCAAATCTTAATTTTTCACAAGATAATCTATTAAACATAACGATGGGCTTGGGTTAATTTTCTCCTTTCGTGGGCCTAGCGTAGCTTGCTAATTTAAAACCCAAAACTACTAATTTGACCCATCCGCCACCGGTCCAGTAAATAAATGTAAAAAATTCAAATTAAAAACAAATGCACCTAAATCTATATGCTATGCAATTAATATTTTTTCAGGGATAAAATTAATTCCTAATTTTTTGAGGCGATAAATGACTAAATGGGTCGCCAAAATTTAGGTGTCAACAGCAGCTCCTCTTTGAAGGTGAGCTCGTAGAGGTTGCCTTCAAAGATAAATTGAGACATAAATTTTGACTATGCACATGCACTAAATGATTTTTTTTTGTCGGGAAATGTATCCTTTTTTTTTTTTTTAAAAAAGAAAGCAATTCATATGGTGCATGGAATTGCTAATGCAAATGCATGATGTCAAAGGAAAGAACGTACCTACAATTACTTGTCAATCGGTGCGGTAAAGCATCTTGAGGTACATGATAAACCCCTATTTACTCCACAAGTACCCAACTCTCATTCAGGCTCCTTGAAAAGCGTAATAGGTAAGAACATTCACATCCCAAGTGAAATGTTCAACGGAAAAAATTAAGACATCTAGATCCAGATTGAGATGTCAAGATTTTTGAAAAACTCAAAATACCTAGATCTAGACTAAGGTATAATGAGAATGATTGACAAATATTCACATCCAGAGTGAAATATTTGAATGAAAATAATCAAGACATCTACGTCCAGACTGAGATGTCAAGATTTTTGTACTCAAGATACCTAGATCTAGACTAAGTATAATGAGAAAGGTCGAAAAAACATTCACATCCAGAATAAAATGTTTAGCGAAGAGAATTGAGATATTTAGATCCAGACTGAGATGTCAAAATTTTGGAATGCAATTTAATGCAAATGGTAAAGGAACCTACTTGGAATATCTTACCTTCAAGGAGGGTAGAGTGATTCAAGATAGTTGCTATTACATGTTCATGACCCGTACCTTTTTACGGTCGCCTAAAATTGTAATGAAGAGACTACTTTCCTAGGACCCGTACATTTCTACGGTCGCCTAATAGGGCAGTGTTTGGTTGTGTCTAGGACCCATACCTTTCTACAGTCGCCTAAATGGGGATTTACCTTCTAAGACTCGTACTATTCTACGGTCGCCTGAATAGGGAAATAGATGTTGTTTAGGACCCGTACCATTCTACGATCGCCTAAACGGAGGTTTACCTTCCAGGACCCATACCATTCTATGGTCGCCTAAATAGAGAAATAGGTGTTGTCTAGGGCCCGTACCATTCTACGGTCACCTAAATAGGGAAATAGGTTTTGTCTAGGACCCGTACCATTCTACGGTCGCCTGAATGGGAAAATTGCTTTTCTAGGACCCGTACCATTCTACGATTGCCTAAACGAGGTTTTGCTTGGCTAGGATCCAAACCATTCTTCGGTTGCCCAGCGTTGCAATCTAGGGAAAAATCTTTGAGGACAACTCCATTGAGTGTCGATTAAAAGGGACTCTGGGCTATGAAAGCACGCCAGGTCAATATAAATGGGCATCGGGCTACGAAAGAACGCTGAGTCGATAAAGATGGGCCTTGGGCTATGAAAGCACGCCAGGTCAATATAAAGGACACCGGGCTACGAAAGCACGCCGGGTCAATAAAGAGGGACTCTGGGCTACGAAAGCACACCGGGTCAATATAAAAGGATTCTGGGCTACAAAAGCACGCCATGTCAATAAAAAGGAGACTCTGGGCTACGAAAGCATGCCAGGTCAATTTAAAAGGACAGCTTGACCGAGTCAAGTGTCGAGAATGGGTAGAGATATACTTACCTGGTATCATCTTTGTTCCTAGGGGAAATATCTTCTGCAAAACATGGTAATAGGAGAAGCAATATACATTGATCACAAACATGCATTAATTTAAGGGAGGTTCATGCGCTATGATTTATATCAAGCCTGCATCACCTACTTTCCATTGGGAAGGATTTCACAAAGAATGTTCCAATCTGAACACATGAGTGTCATGGATGTGCCAAATGGGGGACCTCTTGGTCTAAAAGGACTTTTCACTCATCCTCATTAAAATGGGTTGTTTTATCCTAACATTTGATGCAGGATTTTTGACAATCACTCTATCTCACCATCATCATGCTAGACAAGGGTTTGAGCAATCTCGCAAGTGGTATGACCTTACCAATCTAAGGGGTCTTTAACAGGGATCGTACTGTTGGCTTGGTCAATGGCTTAACAAATGGGTCTATTTGAGTTGAAGCTATTGAAAAAAAGCATTTCACAATTGTCTTGGGGTTTACCAGTCAAGAAACATGAGGAATGAAGCAAGAATTATCTTACTCGCACTTCTTCAAGCGATGCTTTCAAACATATGAACTTTTACGTTAATTCAAGTGCCATAATCTGAAGAGACTTTGTGAGGGACGTAACGTAGGCTAAGTTCATGGGTTGAGAAACAAAATGATGATTAGGCTCAAAAGGTGTTTAGGGAGTCAAAGTTGGTGATCATCTTGACATTTCCAACAATTTTCCTCCCCATCGTCGAAGATTTTCTTCACATCACAACTTCACTGATTGCAACATCTCAACATATGAGTTTTTTTTTTTAGTACCACCTTGTTGGGGATACGACTCACTTCATCAAGTGTTTGATTTTTTCTTTGGGCATTGGCCTTGCTTTTACCAGGCACACTGCTTTTTCATGCCCCATTTTTTGCACTTTTTTTTTGGACAAAGTCTCCATTTTTATCAGCATTGTAAATCATGCTACTTGAGTGGTTTGATTTTTCTTTCCTTGCCCCGGTGTGGGGGATGATCACCAACTGGACTTAATATGAAATGAATTCATAGGCTCAAATGGGCTATACAATGGATAATAGTGTGTGGATAGAGAAAGAACTGTTTTTCGTCGTCCTAAGGCATTTTAAATTATAGTACAAGTCACACTGTAAAAGTAATACTCGAAGATTGATGCAAGTGTGAGTAAGAAAATTCCTATCATTCATTTCAAATTTGTCCCGATGTGGGATGATCCTTGATAGGGATAATTTTAAAAGCTCTTCATGTGTGGGCTCAAAGGGCTAAACAATGGATATACATGTAGTGTTTCGGGTAGTAGAAGAAACTGCCTCTCATCACATCGGTTGATGTACCCTTTACGGGATCACCCTTTTCCTCATGGGCATGGAATTTTTGCACACAACTCATTGGGAGTCAGTGTACGGAATAGGGTTTGCCTTTCATCATTTAAAAGTATCCCATTTCACACATTCAATCCATCTCACACAATTCTTCAAGGAAGAAAAATGCAAGATTTGCAACAAATTTGAACAATTCAATTCACCGAGGCAATTTACTAATCATAGAAAGGCTTGTAGTTCAAATCATGACATGAAAAATTCTATCATGGATAATACTTCTTGAAAGCATTAGAATTTATTGGAGTTTGAAAATTCACGACCATCCATTTCTGCTAGGATGGCACCTCCTGTAAGTACCTTCCTTACCACATATAGGCTGTAATTTGGAGCAAACTTGCCCCCAGGATATTCTACTGGAGAATGATGGTTCTCTTTTACTTGCCCTAAATCTTTTTCATTGCAAGAGCGCTTTAAACCAGTTGATCACAAGTCAAGTTTATGATAATTGAAACTTGATATGCTATTCTCAGATGTCCCTTGTCATAACAAGTTATAGAATTATGCATTGAGACAAGAAGCAAATGAGTCAGACAAACAAATAGGTTTAATCTGCTACAAGCTTTGGGAAATTTTTTTTTCCTTTCCTTTTAACAATGAGATGCTTTTGTTTTCGAAAAAGTTTTTTGGAGGAAGCATGAAAAAGTCCAGCCCTCAAGATTCCTCCGTGGATGATAGTTTCTTTTATGGTTGGATATCGTCATTGGACTGGTTTGGTATACTCCATCATGTCCTCAAAATTTGAAATAAAATTGTAATTTCATTGAATAGAATCAAATGAATTACATTATTGGAATGGAAATTGTGATTCCTAACCCCTAAAAAGACAAAACATCGAAAACGATTTCTAGAAAGCGAAAACAATTCCTAAAAAGCAATAAGAATTCCCACGCAGGGGAAGGTGCAACCAAACATGCCCCTAATTAAATAAGGAAAGTGATCTACTTAAGACCATCAATTATGTGTGCTTGAGTTCTCACCCTCCTTGATCGTGTCATGCGAACCCTTCAGGTCAGAGATTCTTCATTCTAGATATGTCACTAGTCTCTTCATGGTGGCATCAAATTTAGCTACCTCGGGCAAATGAGACGATTTAAAAGTTCTCTTGGCTCTCTTCTTCGAGTCATAGATTCTCACTGAAAATAGAGTACCTATGTCATCACAGCCCTTTTGCTTAATGAGAAAAGCCACAGTAGCAGACAATTCATTGACTTGACTTTGGAGGTGCGCAATTCGCTTATTTATATTGTCGATGATATGGTCCAGCACCTCGTTTCGATCCGCCATTTTAGCTCTTGACTGTGTACGGATGGGTGAGCGAGATCACTTCATAATCACCTAATTGGATAAAAGTAATGTAAGAACCAATGATAGGATAGGAAAAATGGCCCATGACAATGGTCTAATCGCTTGATTTTATTTGAAATTTAAACCAAGTTTCCTAACAATGAACTAAGAATTGAAATGCAAAGTTCCTAAACATTGAATCTAAAAATTGAAAACATTGAGCTAGATATCAAAGTCCCTAAACATTGAACTAAGAATCAAAATTCAAGACATCTCATTTTATATGCTTCTTGTTTTCTGCTTCAATCATTTCCACTTTCCGCTTAAAATTCAATTTGTACTCGTTGAGTGGGCTTCTCAGTCACATCAAGGACCATTAGACCTAAGGCTTGGTCGCCTTGATCTAACTAGTCCAGCCACATTTTGATTTCTTTTTGGGAGTGGAAATGAATTGTACATCCATTTTCCCCATCGCATATAAAACGAGATTGACGACGAAACCTACTGTCATGGACCGACAAAATTGCCACAAAGTAAATAAATTGCGAAGAATTTAGACAACTTACTTTCACTGGAAATTGATGACATAAACACATAGACACACGCATGAAATGTGAGGCTCGATTTCTACTTAGACGGCTTAACAAAGTGGAGCTAAGAGGATGATCTGACCGTTGCAGTCTCGCATTAACGTGTCAGGTCCCCCTAACTCCGGCTTAGTCAAATGGAATGCCCAATAATCTTGCATTCTCGCGGATATGGACAAACACATTCGACACCATGAAAGAAATTTCAAGGAAGTGAAGGTCAACCTCTACATTGCAGTCTCGCTTTGGAGGAAGTATTATTCTCAACACCATCTTAGAAATCCTATCGCAGCCCAAGTCCGACCGCAGGTTGTGAGTGCAAATAGTGTGATGCTAAAGTAATAAAGCATGCACAACAGTTTAAATGCAAACAACACTTCTAATCAGGAAAAATAAATCATTAATCTCAACACCTCCCTGCAAGACAAGGGTTAGCAAAGACTACTCCCCTTATACCTCCCATCTGCAAGAACATTTAGCACCTTAGAAATGTTAGGGACGTACTTAGGATCCTTGCTGCCAAACAAAAACATTTTTAAAAGAAAAAGAAAAATTGGCCTAAGTACACTAAGTGTTTTAACACAAGTCCCCAGCGGAGTCGCCAAGCTGTTGCAACTCAATTTTTCGGATGTGAACCACCTAAGATTTGGCTAATGGATTGTTAAGCTTAGACTTAACTCGAGCTCTCCCAAGCCCATACCAATTCGCAACTTAGCTTCAAATTTCTTAACATGCAAATTGATTTTATTTAGGAGTCGCTACTGATCAGTTTATGGTAGGTCGATTAAACACCTAAGTAAAATAATGAGAGAATTACTTTACTCCTACGAACCAGAGACTAAGGGTACGAGAACTTGGTTACATTAAATTTCTCTAATGCCCTTTCGGTACCATTTTTTTTATTTTCAAAAATGCTTTTTTTGTAGGCAGCTGATTTATTTTAACCTAAATTACTATCATGCAAAAAGTGACCACACGGATGCTCAAACATTCAATAAATAAATTGCACCATACAAAGCAAACAATTTTTTGGGTTTTCTTGTAATTAGATTTTTTTTTATATAAAAACATGCATTTTAACTACATGACCTAAACTATATGACATGAAGAAATGCAATAATTAAATGCAATCTAAATGACTTAATTCTAATGACATACAATGCAATGCGATGACATACAAAATTATTTCAACTAAAATAACATGTAACATGCAATTTAATATGCGAGCTATATGTCATGCGACATTTATTAAATGACTTAGTCTAATGATGAGCAATTCCTAATATAATGAACTTAACAACAATCACTAAATGACGTGCATTTCATGAACTTAATTCTATATGACATGCATATGATTTTTTATCCCAAAAATGCAATCTATTCTAAATAATGAAGTGAATTTAAAATGAAACTTGCAATTTTATCCTAAGATGCCATGACGTACAAAGATTGCCCTAATTCTACATGATATATGCATGATGATTCTTTTGTGTTTTTATTTTTATAAAATTTGAAATTCACAATAATTAAACGTGCAATTTAAATTAAAAACTAACAACCTAAATGAATGCACTTTTTTTGTTTTTATATTTTTCTAAATTCGAACTAAAATCCCTATACTAGATATGCAAGATAACAAGAAATATTCCAAAACAAACTGAATGCTAATTCAAATATTTTTTGGATTTTTTTTAGTGGTTCTCCAAAACAAGCAATTATCAAATAAACATTGTATTTAAACTAATCAAGGCATCCAATCAAATAAAGAATTAAAATAATTGAAAAAATAACCAGTTATCTCAAAGGTCAAATTAACGATTACTTTAACCCTGAACACCACGACAAAAAAAATCAAAATAATTAAAAAGTTGATCCGAAGTCTTACGGATCAAATTAATAACTATAATGATTTAACAATTAAAATATCATCAAAATGCCCAAAAATTAATATAATTAAAAAAATGATCCGACGTCTTATGGACCAAATTAATAATTATATAGTTTTGGGCAAAACCTTAAGGATAATGCCTAAACTATACAAATAATTAAAATTGACATCCCATGTTCTAACTTAAGCAAAAATGACAGCACTTAAAATAACAAGATAAATAAATAAAAATAAGAGGATAAAAAGTAAATCACCTAAAAAGGAAATTGAAAAAAAAAGGCAACAATGGTGGACGGCGCCGGGCAGAGGATGGCCGGCGTCAGAGCTCTGGCGAGGGCACAGCAGGTGCACGGTGAGGAGCTCCGGCGAGGAGACTCGGAACGGAGGTGGTCGGGCGTCGCTCAGGTGTGAGATGCGCTGCTTGGGCTGCTGGGGGTGACAAGGCTGTGCAGGCCGTCAGATTTGATGGTGTCGAGGAAGGTCCGTTGAGGTTGCGGGCTGCTGATCGACGACGGCAGGGACCTGGGCTATGGATCGCGAGCGAAGCGACGGCTTCGCGGCTGAGACGGCATCGGGTCGTGGAGGTGTGCTCGCGGGTCGTCGGGTGGATGCGTCGGAGGTAGAGCGAGGGCTGCACGGCAGTCGCGGCTACGTTGGTGTGGGGAAGGCGGCTCAGCTGTGGCACGGCTCGAGCCTACTCGTGGAGGGTGGAGCGTGGGGGCTTCGGTTCGTTGGGGCAGGGGCTTTGATCGAGGTGGAGGCGCGTGATGGATTGGCGACCGGCTTCGGCGTCGGGACTGGTCGCGATGACAGGGAGCGGCTCAGCGTCAAGTCATCACTGGAGATGCGGCGCCGGCGTGGCGGTGGTGGCGGCTCGGTGGGCGGCTAGCGAACGGGGGGGAAGCGTCGAAGAAGATGATGAAGCGGTGGCTCGGCGTCAGGATTTCTCTTTTTTTTTATTTGTTTTTTTTCTCTCTCCTATTGCACGTCCCTTCCTCTCTGCCCCTTCACTTTTTTGCAAAAGCTTTTTTGCTTTTGACCTTTTCTCTTCTTTCCTTTCGACGAAGAGAAACCTAGAAAAAGCCCCACTCCCCATTGATCTCCGTACGCATCCTTTTATAGGCGGAACTAAACATGATCTTTTTTGTTAATATTTTCATCTCTTATAACCTCTTGATCACAAAAATCCTTATCTCAAAAATATTCTCCCCCGATTTCATCATCTATTGATAAAGGTAAGATTACAATGCGATTTTTTTTAATTTCCAAAAATCATCATAATATCGCATCAAAACTTAATTTTTCACAAGATAATTAATTAAACATAATGACGGGCTTGGGTAAATTTTCTCCTTTCGTGGGCCAAGCCCAGCCTGCTAATTTAAAACCTAAAACCACTAATTCAATCCATCCGCCACCGGTCCAGTAAATAAATGTAAAAAAATGCAAATTAAAAACAAATGCACCTAAATCTATATGCTATGCAATTAATATTTTTTCAGGGATAAAATTAATCCCTAATTTTTTAAGGCGATAAATAACTAAATGGGTCGCCAAAATTTAGGTGTCAGCAGCAGCCTAAGTGATTCTCTATCAATCTAATACGTTGTAGAAATTCGATAAGATATAGACTAGAAAACTTGAAATTCCTCATTAGGAGTTGGATATGTGTACGTGCTTCCACAATTGAAAACCTTTTGAATAAATATGCACGTTGATCTTATTCCACATCTCTAATGCTTGAAGTTTTTATTTTAGTTCATCGCCTGTAATATAACTGTCTATTGTGATTGTTCTACCTTGTCATTGGGCTCTTAGTGGACAGTTCAATTATTTCCCCTATGATGACCAACATTTTTTCTGTCGGTGCGTGTGATTAGTTGGGCAATTATGTTTACGTTTCTTAGGAGAATACTGGTGCTCATGCTCTTGAGTTGAACATGATGCTCGAACTTTAAGTTTCATGTGAGGCAATTAATACTAGTTTGTGGAGGTGTAGATATTTAGAGTGTCAGAACTTGGTACGGGGGGACATTTTAGTGCCAAAAACTTCAAAATGTACACTTAAGTATCAAAATTGGAGAAAAATAGAACATTTAAGTGCTAACGACGAGAAATTGTGGCCAAATTGATGACGTGGCATTTTTCCGACAAGATAAGCGCAAACCGATGTCGTTTTTGGTGTTGATGTGGCTAGAAAAGTGCAAAATGACATTGTTTTTGACACTAATGTGGCCCACAATTGAATTTTAATATAAATATAAATTAAAGTAAATTAAAAAACTTAAAAAAAGAAGGGGGAGCTGGTTTGGTGAGGGCTTCGGCCCTTGCCGCCGCCACCGCCCTAATGTTTCTAGAAACAGCTAGCTAGGTGAGATGATGGTCGATCGAGGTCATCGGGCCTTAGGTAGTGACCGGTGACCTTAACCAATCACCGACAAGGGCCTGTAGGCCTTTGCTCAAGTTTGGGATGAGGGTAATGGCCCTTCCTCAGATCTGACAAGGGTTGTTGACCCTTGCCCAGAGGTGCCAAGGGTTGTCATGGCTATGGCAACCTTGTAATTGCCTAGGGCCTGACGACTTCGGTTGACTTTCACCCCATCGTCGCCAATCCTTTGCTGGGGTGATGGCGGCGGTGGCGAGGGTTATGCAAGCCCATGTCAAAGCTTGCTGTAGATATCTCTTTTTTATTTATTGTAATTAATATTTATATTGAAATTCAATTTTTGGGCAAAACAACGTTGTTTATGCTAGATCATTATTGAGTTGGCTTTTGACAAGCCATGTAGACTACATATATTTTTAAAAAAATATATAATGTTAGATTTGCAGTTACTCTCGCTGGATTTGGCACTGAAGTGTCAAACTTTTCAAAAAAAATTATACTGAAGTGTACCTTTGAAACTTTTGGCACTAAAGTATCCATCTATGCTAAGTTTTGGCACCCGTGGTGTACTTTACCGCTAGTTTGTGTGTGGAGATATACAAGAATAGAGACACAAGAAAATATTAGGTAGAGCTGTGATTCCAACATGTAAAAATCTCACTCCATTCATCGAGCGACAGGGCTGACTACAAGCCAGAAACCTTCTATCTTTTAATTTCAATTCCATGCTCTTTCTCTCTCTCTCTTCCCACCTCCCTCAGTTCGCGCTTCTCTCTTTCTCATGCTTTGTTCTTTCTCTCTCCTATTCATTCAACCGTTTCGACTCACGATGGAGCCCACCATCTAACAAACCACGTCGCCACCTTTGCATGCACCTCGTCCGTTGCTTATGTCATCTGATGAAACCATGCCATGTGCTTTCTCCTTCTCTCTCTTGACTTGCTTTGTCTCGCCCTCTCCTCTGCCGCTGCCTTCGCCCTCGGTCCAAGAACAAGCCCAAGCCCTCCTTCCCCCTCGTCGTTTGCAACCCCAAGCCCTCCCTCTGCCCTTGCATCCTCAAGGTCCCCTATAGCTCTGATGTTGTTGCCTCTTAAACCTTCACCATATTTGATAAGGATGATCTTCACCTTGACCATGAGGGTGGAGCCTTTGCCAAATCCAACGAAAGCAAAATTGCTTGTGGCCGACGAGGGCCATGACACCCTCACCGATGTCATCGCTTCCCAAATTCTCGCTAGATTTGCCGAGGGTGACCCTTGTCCTCATCGAATTTGATGAAAATTCCCTCTCCGGCCATAGGCTAGGGCCATGACCGAACACAAGCGAGGCCCATGACCAGCCCTCACTTGTGATCGGTTGGCCACAAGCCAAAGGGAAAAAAAATGGAAAACAAAAAAGTGGAAGAAAAAAACACAAAGAAATGGTGAAGAAGAGAGAGAAACAAAAGGGAGAGAGAGGGGGCTGTAGATTTTCTAAAAGATGGGCCCCTGAGTGACATGTGTTGCTCATGGAATGGACTTGTGAATTGTTGAGGTGGCTACCACAATTGCACCTAATGTATTCTCTATAGACGCACAAACACACACACACACACACACACACACACACACACACACACACACACACACACACACACACACACACACATATATATATAATTTCACGATTGTTGTACCTATGCTCAATTGGGTTTTATGTGAATCCCACTAGAGTTTTGATTTAGTTTAATATATAGACTAGATTCATGAAATGCTTTCTGAGAGGATAGCATTGTTATTATTGTGTGCGGCAGAGAAAAGATGGAAGGGGACATGTGTTAGAAGATGCCCTAAAGATGCTAAGGATTATGTTATTTTAATTAATAATATGGATGATCAGCAACGGTTGCCGATCGTCCATCGATTAGCAACCGTTGCTGGTCATTTTAATATAAAAAGGCAATTGAGGATGAGAGAAAGAGGTGCTGTTGAAAAACAGAGAAAAAGTTAGTGTGGTTTTGGTTTTGTTCGAGAGAAACACAAGCGAGAAATCAATGTTGCTTTGCTGAAAATAGAAAGCAAATAGTGTGCGTGTTCTTGTGTCTTTGAGACGCAAGAAAGAAGATCATTATCTCGTTCGGGCCGTGGCTATAATACATTGAGGATACGTTGGATCATTTCCACGTGATTGCTAGCACAATCGAAGTGGAGAATATCCGAAGGTTCTCTCTTCCGTTCGACGTTCGTTGTTGGTGTGTCTGAACTAGAGGTCCGACGCTTGTGGGACTCGAATTGTAGAACAACCGAACCAACTCGTTTCAAAGCGCGCTTCGAGATGTATTTCGTTTAACTTCCTTTTATGTTTAGATTTTTGATTAAAATGCACGAGCAACGCCTAAGGAAAATCATGTGTAATATTTATCTTTGTTTCCGCTGCGTTTATTTTGTTTATTTTTCTTATACATGATTCATGAAACCCCAACAGTGGTATCAGAGCCAGGTTCCGATCCTGGGACCTGTGGGTTATGGGCCCACAACGCTTTCGCTGCGCAAATGGCTAAATGGGTCTCTTTGGCTCGAGACCCATTGAACCATAATTCCATGATCACCACATAGGATAGATATTATGTGATATCTATTTATTTATTGTGTTTATGGTATTGTGCATGTTAAACCAGTTAATGTGCAAAGTGAGACCGTTAATAACGACCCAAATCTCCTTACAAAGAATATTAAGTCGAAACGGGTTTCAGACTCGTGGCCTTCCATCGTCGTGGTTTGATCCAATATTATAGTGGTTAACTAACCGGTTATGGATACATAGGGGTTAATTACCATTTATAATATTGGACCACTCCATTATGCATATGATGCTGTGGGGTTGGAGCCAAATGATTTCCAATAACTGTTAGGTGAGGGAATTATTTGTGTTTTCAATACTTGCATGAGACGATGGGCTAGACTTAACTATGATCATGATGCCAATAACTGTTAGGTGAGGCTTTCATGGTCTAGAGGCCGAAGTTATGATTGGGACTCGCATATGATGCGTTGAACAAGCTGGTTCACTCACTAAGTTCATAGGACACCAATAACTGTTAGGTGAGGTGGACTTTGGGCTAGTGGGACTCCAATCCCCACTAGTAATCTTTACCCAACGAAGATTACCGCTGCCCATCTTAAGGAGTATGGGATTTGAATATAAATTTAGTGGGAGGATCTATTTCATTTAAAGGACAAAATGAAATAGTTACTTTGAAAGATACAATGGCTAACAATTTATTTTCTGCAACAGATATATTATTACTCTGAAAATGGTGACCACAAACCCACTCGCTTCTATACTTGACAAGAATTGTTTGACTGGACCCAATTTCACTGACTGGGTGAGGAATTTGAGAATTGTTCTCAATTCAGAAAAAATTGGGTATGTGCTTGATGAAAAGATGCCAACCTCCTTTCCTGAGGGTGGGACCCAAGAGAAGCGTGTCACTTATGATAAGTGGCGTGATGATGACTTAAAAGTTAGGTCATATATGCTTGCTTCTATAAATAATGAATTACAGAAGAAGTATGAATCTATGGAAGATGTTGGGTCGATCATTTTGCACTTAAAGGAATACTTTGATGAGAATGGTCGAACCTCTAGATATGAGATATCTAAGGCATTGTATCGTATGAGGATGGCTGAAGGATCATCTGTTAATGATCATGCTTTGAAAATGATCTGGCACATTGAAGAATTGGCTAGGCTGAATCTCATTATGGACAATGAGTTAGCTGTGGATTTGATCCTCCAATCTTTACCCGATTCCTTCTCTGGTTTTGTCCAAAACTTCCACATGCATAAGATGGAGAAAACTCTTGCTGAGTTACATAGCATGTTGGTAGTTTATGAGAAGGAAATGCATAACACGAGGCCAAATGTAGTGGCTATGGCTAAGGCTTCTTCTTCAAAGGGCAAGACCATTTTAAAGAAGAATAAATGGAAAAGGCCTGCCAAACCTGTTGTGCAACCAAAACCCATGATTGATAAAGGGAAATGTCATTACTGTGGTGTCAAAGGGCACTGGAGGAGGAACTGCAAGAGGTACCTCGCGAGCTTGAAGGTCAAGCCCAAGAACCGACCTTATGAAGGTATGGTGTCTATGCTTATTGAAACCAATCTTATGGTTAGTGCTGAATCCAGCTCATGGGTTCTAGATTCTGCTGCAACTTCACATATTTGTATGTCTTTGCAGAATCTGGAAATAAGCAGGATGCTAAGGTGAAATGAGATTATCCTGACGTTTGCCAATGGAGCAAGAGTTGCTGCATTAGCTATAGGGACTTTTCGTTTATGTTTCCCTTCTGGACATGTAATAGTTTTAAAGAACTGTTTGCATTATAAGAATGCTGTTAGGAACATCATCTCTATACCTCGTCTAGGTAAAGAGAATTATGAATTTTCTTTCGCTGATGATGTATGTTCTATTTATCATAATAGAATATGTGTTGGTTCTAGCTTATTAACCAACAATCTTTATACCATTACAATGTCCGGTAATGTGATTACCAATGTCAATAAGCAAAATAAAATTGATATAAATGCCATAACTAATAAACGCCCTAGAGACGGTCCAAATAAAAAGTATGTTTGGCATCTCCGATTAGGTCATATTGGAGAAGACAGAATTAACAAGTTGAGTAATGATGGATACATTGATCCTTCAAATTTTGAGTCATACTCGACTTGTGAGGCATGTCTTCTAGGAAAAATGACCAAAGCACCTTTTGTGGGACAAAGTGCGTGAGCTGCTGACATATTAGAATTAATACATACAGATGTATGTGGACCAATTAATGAAACTGCTAGAGGTGGTTATAATTACTTCATTACCTTCACCGATGATCAGTCACGGTATGGTTATTTATACCTCATGAAGTATAAATCTGAATCCTTTGAAAAGTTCAAGGAATTCAAGGCTGAAGTTGAGAAACAAACAGGAAAATGTATTAAGGCTCTTCGATCAGATCGAGGAGGTGAATACCTTAGTACTGAATTCCTAGACTATCTTAAAGAGAATGGCATTTTATCACAATGGACACCTCCTGGAACTCCAGAACATAATGGTGTATCTGAACGGAGAAATCGTACTTTATTAGATATGGTACGATCTATGATGAGTTACACCGATTTGCCAATATCCCTTTGGGGATATGCCCTTGAGACAGCTGTATATATATTGAATAGAGTGCCGTCCAAATCTGTTCCAACTACGCCCTATGAGACATGGCATAGTAGGAAACCCAGTCTTAATCATATTAAGATTTGGGGTTGTCCAGCTTTCGTGAAAAAGCTAAAAATGGAAAAATTGGAGGCAAGATCTGAACAAGGTCGCTTCATTGGATATCCAAAGGAAACTCTTGGATATTATTTCTATTTTCATTCAAACCAAAGAATTTTGGTATGCAAGCACGCTTCTTTTTTGGAGAATCAGTTCATCCAAGAAAGTGGTGCTGGGCGGAAAATAGTCTTACAAGAAGAAAATAATGAAGTGCCAAACAACCGAGTTCAGATACCAATCTCTGATTCAGTGGGAGCTTCTGATACACAACCTCTTAGGAGAAGTGCGAGAACGTCTCGCCCACCTGCTCGTTATAGACACTCGGTTGATCATATTGAACCATTATTCATTGTGAATGATAGTGATCAACCCGGTGATCCTAAAACCCATGAGGAGGCGATGTTGGACATCGATTCTGGTAAATGGCTAGGGGCCATGAAATCTGAAATGGATTCAATGTATTCTAATGAGGTTTGGACCTTGACTAACCTGCCTGATGGTATTGTACCAATTGGCTGTAAATGGATCTTCAAGAGGAAGATGAATGTTGAAGGTCAAATTGGAATTTACAAAGCACGGCTGGTGGCGAAAGGATATCGTCAAAAAGAAGGAATTGATTATGACGAAACTTTCTCACCTGTGGCCATGCTAAAATCCATTCGGATTATGTTGGCTATAGCTGCACACCTTGATTATGAGATATTCCAGATGGATGTCAAAACGGCTTTTCTAAATGGTTTTCTCGATGAGGACATCTATATGGAACAGCCACAGGGTTTTGAATCCAATAGTGAAAAACAGAAGGTGTGTAAGCTTAAGAGATCCATTTATGGACTCAAACAAGCCTCCAGAAGTTGGAACATTCGTTTTGATGAGGTAGTCAAATCGTTTGGCTTCATCAAAAATCCGGATGAACCTTGTGTATATAAGAAGATCAGTGGGAGTGCAATTGCATTTCTGGTTTTGTATGTCGATGATATACTTTTGATTGGAAATGATGTACCAATGATATCATCGATAAAACTATTCTTGTCATAGAAATTCTCCATGAAAGATTTAGGAGAGGCAATCTACATTTTAGGTATCAAGATCTATAGAGATAGATCAAGACGATTGATTGGCCTCTCACAATCTACGTACATAGACAAAGTGTTAACATGGTTTAACATGCAATGTTCCAAGAGAGGATTATTGCCTTTTAGGCAAGGGATCCGTCTTTCTAAGGAGATGTGTCCCAACACTCCTGAAGAAAGAGAGCGGATGGCAAAGATACCATATGCATCCGCTATTGGAAGCATAATGTATGCTATGCTATGTACTAGACCTGATATTGCGCATGTTGTAAGTATTACCAGCAGATATCAGTCTGATCCAGGAGAAGAGCACTGGATAGCAATCAAGAATATTCTTAAGTACTTGTGAAGGACTAAAGATTTATTCTTGATATATGGAGAAGGAGAATTTAAAGTTGTAGCTTATACTGATTCCGATTTTCAATCGGATCCTAATGATTATAAGTCTACATCTGGGTTTGTCTTTACATTCAATGGTGGTGCAATTAGTTGGAAAAGTTCCAAACAAAGCATAACTGCCGATTCCACCACTGAGGCAGAGTATGTAGCTGCTTCTGAAGCAGCAAAGGAAGCCGCTTGGATGAAGAAGTTTATTTCTGAACTTGGAGTCGTTCCTTCAATTGAGCAACCGATCACATTGTTTTGTGACAACAATGGGGCGATAGCTCAAGCTAAGGAACCAAGGTCTCACCAGAAGTCCAAGCATATTGAGAGACGCTTCCATCTCATCAGAGAAATTGTTGGGAGAGGTGATATCGCCTTGCAGAAAATTGCCTCAGTAGAAAACGTGGCAGATCCCTTCACTAAGGCCTTACCTCAATCTTCTTTTGAAAGACATATTGACAAAATGGGTTTGAGGTACCAGACAAGTTGGCTTTAGTGCAAGTGAGAAATTGTTAGATGTATGCCCTAAAGTTGCTATGTAATAGTTACATATTAGGGATTTCAGTTGTACTTTCATTATTATTATTATTTAATTAATGGCAATGACGTATTCATTCATTTGTCCAATTATTTTATATTGATGAATGATTCCATAAGATCAGTTGCAACTAGACCTATTCTTGAGACGTCAAGAATATATGTGACGGGTTCATAGTTAGACTGAATCTTTAAATTGTTCCCGGTCGATGGATTATTAAGTGGATATTAATAATCCTGTTGAGACCGGTGTGTTCTTAACTTCGCCATTAAGTATTGGATACTTAAGGGAATGATGAGTCACATGTCATTGGGTATTATGATGCCTGAGTTAGAACACAGGTATTTGTATTAGACAAATTCACTGAACGTGATGCATATGGAACGATTAACAACATGGAAGCTTTTAGCGTGGTCAATGTCTAATTGTTCATGCTTTGGTCTTGTGTAAATAATCCTTAAACCTGAGGCACAGTGTTAACTTGTGTATCGAACAACTATGGTTCACGGGTGCACATAATGCCGGGTCGTCGATCCGTCTTTATACTTGATGGTCATAGTTTATTCATATACGAAGTTACACGTGTGCGCAATATGGAATTTGTCTCCTTGTTATATGCAAGGTATGATAATGATGTCCTATGTGATCTAATTGTGACACTACATTGAAATCCTCGGCCGGGGTTGTAACCGAGAATAAATTGTTTATGTCTCGAATAAAATGTATGTCAATTAGATTTGTGCATATGATCGAATTAATGACTTGACAAATATTCCATGGTCTTTGTTTGATCGGGGCATAGTAAGACAGAGGGATTGAATTACACTGTAGCCAAAGCTGACAGGTTCATTATGTTCTTAAAGCATTCACACTATCTGGGTAGCCATGACATATTGCTAGATGTCAATCGTGGCTTGTAGGACCTAAAAGATTAATCGGGACAATTAATTCCTTTGGAAGTACTAATGTGTTAGTACAAGTCTTACTACCAGCTTAGTGATGAACCTAGGGATGTCACACACCATAAACAACTAGGATGACGTGGAACAAGAGAGAAATATTATTGCAAATGTGTTTGCAATTACTGCAATCGAATTGAGTCGATTTGAAATTAAATTAAATGAGATTTAATTTAATTTATATTATAGTCACGAGCCTACTTGCATATGATGCACACGCATGCCCAAAGTGAATATATGTTAACATACCAAACAAGTTAGCTTTGGTGCAAGTGGGAGATTGTTAGAAGATGCCCTAAAGCTACTAAGGATTATGTTATTTTAATTAATAATTTATCCATTTAATTAATTAATTAAAGCTACATGCATGTGCACGAATTCGTGCACATGCACGAAGCGTAATGGTCAGCGGTTGCTGACCATTATGCACGAAGCATGGATGGTCAGCAACCGCTGACCATCATGCCAAGATCGTGCATGAGCAACCGCTCATGCACGATCGTATAATATGGATGATCAGCAACGGTTGCTGATCGTCCATCGATTAGCAACCGTTGCTGGTCATTTTAATATAAAAAGGCAATTGAGGATGAGAGAAAGAGGTGCTGTTGAAAAACAGAGAAAAAGTTAGTGTGGTTTTGGTTTTGTTCAAGAGAAACACAAGCGAGAAATCAATGATGCTTTGCTGAAAATAGAAAGCAAATAGTGTGCGTGTTCTTTTGTCTTTGAGACGCAAGAAAGAAGATCATTATCTCATTCGGGCCGTGGCTATAATACATTGAGGATACGTTGGATCATTTCCATGTGATTGCTAGCATAATCGAAGTGGAGAATATCCGAAGGTTCTCTCTTCCGTTCGACGTTCGTTGTTGGTGTGTCTGAACTAGAGGTCCGACGCTTGTGGGACTCGAATTGTAGAACAACCGAACCGACTCGTTTTAAAGCGCGCTTCGAGAGGTATTTCGTTTAACTTCCTTTTATGTTTAGATTTTTGATTAAAATGCACGAACAACGCCTAAGGAAAATCATGTGTAATATTTATCTTTGTTTCCGCTGCATTTATTTTGTTGATTTTTCTTATACATGATTCATGAAACCCCAACAACATGTGCTGATATCGGATCATTGAAGAGGTGATAGAGCTTTGGTGCTGGATCAGATTATCTTCACCCACAAGCAAAATATGTCACCTTAACATTGAGATGAAACCTTCACATCTTTTGTCTTTCTTCTTCTCGGAAATAACTTTGAACACCGGCTAAAAAATATTAGACCCTGATATTTTCTACCTGTTGACTAGCACTAATGACCGGACATGCATTTTGGTGATTACAATCTGGATAAAACTGAAGCTGAAGTGATCGAGGACCTTGCAGACAAAGTCTCAATCAAGGTGGACCGTTCGGTGTGAACGTTGCTTCGCATCCAGCTGGGTTAGTCTCAATCTCAAGTTCAAGCTTGCATTTATGTCAGTAAAGTGATCAACACCGTCTAAAGTGGGTTTGTAGGAAGATTCAAAACGTGTATGAAGGGCGAAAAAGTTTTCCAGGAAGGTCCCATTGCGTGCGTGAGAAATAAACTCTCTTGGTGCTTGCAAATTGGTCATGTGGTGGTTGTTGCAAAAATTATGCCACATGATATAATTTTGATAGATGGGCAATCAGATGTTGGCTAGCATTATCACCTATATGGGAGTGGATAGGTGATTCCATGAATCTTGACAAAATATTGCGGAATTAAAAGCATCAAGTTTGGTATAAGCGTACTAAGGTAAAATAGGGTATTTATATAAGTAGGATCATCTTATATCAAGTAGTGTATTGTGCTTCTATTGGGCAATAATGAATATAAGCAAAGAGATAGAGATCAATGCACCAAGAGTTTTATAGTGATTCGGCTGAGCATAAGTGTGCATGCACTTTCCTGTACTAAGAACTTTGTGGTTGGATTCCACTAGCAATCTTGAATAGTTATGCTAGAGTGTGCCACTTAAGTACTTTTTCTCAAAGCTGCTGCTACTTATACTAAAGTTGAAGACCTCACTATCTCACACTTAAGCACGAACTATAATGCTGCCCACACTTCTTGATAGATTACAACTTTCTATGCTCTCCAAAGACAGTGTAAGAATGTAAAGCTTTCTTTGAATTTGGATTTTTGAACACTTGGTCGATTGTCATCTCTTCTTGGTGTTTGTAATGCCTAAGAACGCATCAATTATACCATGTGGTGGCAATCATCATCCCCTGTTAGACTAAATATAAACTGAAACCCGACAATGCCGATTTATCAATCATGGATAAATTCATACAAAAGTCAAGATCATTTTGCGGAAACGTAAAGATCAACATACTTCCAGTCATTGATGAAAATTTGCAAAAGCAGAAAACCCCAAAACCTTGGACGGATCCACGTAGCATGATTGATCTGCGATATGGGAAAACCAGATCTGTACGTCATGTTCTACTAGTCAATACCTCTCAAATGTGATGGTGTGTTTTCTGTAGAGATGGGGTTTGAACTAGACGACTTGATGTTTTATTCCGTTTCTTACGTTACCGACATCTTCCATCAAGACCGTTATGGTAATATATTAATAGGCAAATATCAAGTAAAAAACGTGGGTAATAATTTGGGCAATAAATGGGAATTAAATTGGGAATACAATATTGGGATCATAATAAATATATTACAACATTCTCCCACTTGATTCCAATATTCCATCAAATGAAATATTAACCAAAACCCACATAAACTTCATACTAAAATAAATCACATGAATCACGGCGATGAGTTGTCTTAGAGAGAGTATTATCTTCTGTGTATCATAATGCATTTTATTAGCCCATATGTGATCAAATAACTTAATAAATAAACCTTATGTTTACTCCAGGTCAAATATAATTATTTTTCTCATAATAACTGAATATAAACAACTATATTGAGAAAAACATTATAAATGAATAAAAGTCTCACAAATTCGTCAATATAAAGAAAAATTTACTTGATTGGACCAATGCCCATTCTAAATACACGATCCTTATAACCCATTGGTGGCATCCCTTTAGTTAAAAAATTAGCTATCATCAATCTAGTGCTTACGTGTTCTATGACCACTTTATTCTCTTTAACACGTTCTCTAATTACTAAATATTTGATGTCGACGTGCTTGCTTCGATTACCATTTTTGTGGTTCTTAGCTATGAAAACTGCAGTTGAATTGTCGCTAAATGTTATTAATGGCTTAGTAATGAAACCCACAACTCTAAGCTCCAATATGAAACTTTTCAACCACATACCATGTGAGGTGGCCTAAAAAAAGGAAACGAACTCTGCCTCCATAGTGGAAGTGGCAACCAAGGTCTGTTTTGCACTCCTCCAAGATATAGCTCCGCTAGCAAATATAAAAATTTATCCCGATATTGATTTATGGGAATCAACGTAGCCAGCGAAGTCTAAGTCTGAGTAACCAACTACCTCCAAGTTGTCCGTCTGTCTATACATAAGCATGTGTCTCTGAGTTACTTGAAGGTACCTCATCACCTTCTTTACAGCTCTTCAGTGGTCCATACTTGGATTACTTTGGTATCTTCCCAATATTCCCACAGCAAAGACAATGTCAAGTCGAGTGCAAACCTGATCATACATCAAGTTTCCAACAGCAGAGGCATATGGGATGTTCTTCATTTGTTTCATTTCAAAATCGTTCTTTAGGCATTAGTTTATATTGAACCTATCACCCTTCACAATGGGTGCTATACTTGGTGAACAATCTTTCATTCGAAACCTCTTTAAGACTTTATTAATATAGGTTTCTTGAGATAGTCCTAATATACCTCGAGGTCTATCTCTATAGATTTTAATGCTAATGAGATAAAACGCTTCACCCATATCCTTTATATTAAAATTCTTAGAGATAAATTATTTCACTTCATATAACAATCCCTTATCATTGGCTGCAAGTAAAATGTCATCTACATATAGCATAAGGTAACAAATTTTGCTCACACTAACATTCTGGTATATACATTGATCCATGACATTCTCTATAAAATCGAATGAAAAGATGATTTCATGAAATCTTAAGTACCATTGGCGAGATGCTTGTTTCAAGCCATATAGAGTTTTTTAAGCTTGCATACCAAATGCTCACCAGCACTAGAGAAGAATCCTTCTGGTTGTTTTATGTAAACCACTTCTTTCAATTTTCCATTGAAGAATGCCATTTTTACATCCATTTGATGTAACTCCATATCAAAATGAGTAACCAATGCTAAAATAATACGAAGATAATCTTTCTTGGATACTAGAGAAAACGTCTTCATGTAATCGATTCCCTCCTTTTGAATGAATTCCTTGGCAACGAGTCTGGCTTTGTATCTCTCAATATTGCATAATGAATCATTCTTAGTTTTGAAGACCCATTTACAATCAATGGCCTTTGCACCATTAGGCAATTCAACTAAATCCCATACTTCGTTTGATACCATAGAATTCATCTCTTCCTTCGTGTTATTGTACCATAAATTGGATTTATTATAATTCATGATTTGTGAAAACGTCTCAGGATTACTTTCAGTTCCAACACTATAATCAGATTCTTGTAGATACACAGCGTAGTTATTAGGGATTGCTGATTTTTTCATTCTAGTAGACCTTCTTAATGTTGCATCAACATTTTCCTGAAGAGTTTGTTGTTCAATTGGAAGCTCAACAGTATATGGTAATTATTGAACAGTTGGGTCTACCGAATCAATATCAGCAGGTTGTGGATCTTTAATGATTGGTTGCTCAATGACCAGTTGAACTGAAGGGACGTTGTAAACAACAACAAATCCAGTACCTGAGGTGGAAGATTGAGTATCTGAATGATTTTCTTTGGGAACAAAGTCCCTGAATTGATCGCTCCCACTAATCAGGTCATTCTCAAGAAATTTAGCATTTCTTGATTCCACAAATTTAGTGGTATGAGATTGACAATAAAACCTATATTTCTTTGGACTTTTAAGCATATCCAACGAAATATCCACTTATAGTCTTTAGATCTAACTTATTATTTTTTTTTTTTATGGATTGTAGACTCTTACTTTAGATGGGCATCCCCAAACACGTACATGTCGTAAACTCGGTTTCCAACCTTTGAATAATTCAAAAAGGCGTATTTGGAATAGCCTTGATTGGAACTCGGTTTAATATGTGTACGGCCGTTTTAAGAGCCTCCGTCCACAAAAACTTAGGAAGTTTGGAGTTGCTGAGCATATTCTACACCATGTCCAATAATATTCGGTTTCTTCTTTCTACGACATCATTTTGGTCCAATGAACCAGGCATAGTTTATTAGACAATAATCCCATGCTCTTCAAGAAACTTTGCAAATAGACCAGTTGTTTGTCCATCTTCAGTATATCTACCATAATATTTTCCACCTCTATATGATCTTACAATCTTAATTTGTTTGCCGCATTATTTCTGTACTTCGGTTTTAAATACCTAAAAGGCATCTAACGCTTCGTGTTTGTTACGAAGCAAGTAGAGATACATGAATTGTGAATAATCTTCTATGAAAGAAATGAAGTATCTCTGACTATTTGAGTCTATATCTGGACTACAAATATCTGTATGTATTATTTCTAATATTTATGTACTCCTCTTAACACTTTTCTTTGACTTGTTATTTTGTTTTCCTTAGTCCACATAAGTGTCATAATCAAAAAAATCTAGAGTATTAAATACTCCATTTATTAGTCGCTTAATTCTATCCATGGAGATATGTCCCAATCTCTGGTACCACAATAAAGAGAAATTCTCATTCACAACACATCGTTTTATACCAGCATTATCGTGAACATGCATCACATTATTAATAACATCGTATTGTAAATTAATTCGAAAGAGACCATCAGACAAAATACCACTCTCAACAATTTCAGATTTATATGATAAATTAGACATTTAATTTGAAAATTCAAAAGAGTATTCCAAAGGTACAAGTCTTGAAATTGAAATTAAATTCTTAAAAAAACTAGGAATATAAAAGGTCATTTCTAAAATTAAAACCAAACCACTACTTAGAATTAATTTGCATGTCCCAATAACTTCCACATGCAAGCGCATCTTCTTTCTCGAATAGATGCTTTGTTCACTTCCTACTAAGTTTTTGCTAGTTTTGAAAACCCTGTAAGGAATTTAAAATATGGATTGTAGAACCAGAATCAATCCACCAGGTGTTGTAACCCACATCAACCATATTAGATTCATAACAAACACATGAAAAGTTGGTTACATTTCATTTTTGTCGAGGATAAATTTGAATGGTATTTTAAATTTTGGTGGGTTTTCTTTTATTTAATTCCAAACCAACAAGCCCTTTCACGTTTTCACAAATCCACTTTCGAGGAAAAATATTTTAATAATTTAATTAATATGTGGTCGTACCGAGCTTTGATTGGTTTTCCCATTCGTATAAAGTCAGATTTCATGCTGGTGCAATTAGCCCCGCATCAAGTTTATTTAATTGAGCCCTTGAGGCGTGGGATGCAAATAAGGAAACTTCCTCTTTAAGTTCTCTCTTTGAATCTCTGCTTCCTCCAAGTTGAGTGAGTTAATGAATTTTAACTTCGAATAATCTATGGTGCCGAGCATACTTGACTTAGGACTCGTTTGATAAAATTGAAAAGTGACGGTAGAAAATTTAGATACTGAATCTTAAGTGTTGACAATCCTAAATGCTGAAAAGAGAAATTAAAAGTTGTCTGACAATAACTATGGAGAACAGCTAGGCCTCTATTCCTCTAGTTAGATTCTTTTCTTCTCCCGTGTTACGTTACAGGGAGAAATATGATTTCGGAGACTAAAGAAATGATGTTCTCACCCATAAGGCTAATTACAATTACTTTTATACTTTGCATTGACTGCAGGAGCATTACTTCATAACATGTGAAGTGATCAGGCTAATTAACACCAAAGCGAAAAATAAATTGCAAGATAAGAAAGAATTACTTATCTTGAAGCAACAGAGCATCTACAATGTTAGAAAATTACATCATCAACTATAATATGATTTCTAAATAGCACACAATTCTACTCAAAGGTTTTATTTATTTATTTATTTGTTTATTTATTTATTTGGGATTTCTCTTGATTATATGAAAACTAACCTAAATAGACATGCAATTCCTAATTAAATGCCCTAACATACAACTTCTAATTGACGTGCAATTTCATAATTCTAAGACTATAGGGGCATAATTTATTTTTTATATTTTAATTTAAATTCATAATTAAAAATACTTATTACTTAAACATCCAATCTAAACCAAGAAAATAAATCTAATCAATTATGAGAAAAAATTAATTTTTTTTTGGTGGAAAGTCGAAATTAAAAGTTACTCTAAATTAACTATCAAAACTAAAAATATATCTAACTCGAATTAGGAAGTTATCTAAGTTAAATCTCAATTTAGATTAGAATATAATTCTAATTTTCTAGACCTGGCATAAATGCTATATATCCTAATCTACTCAAGGAAGCCAATCAACATATACACTAAGGGTGCGTTTGGTAACATTTCTGTTTAAAAATTGTTCCAGGAAACAAAAATAGAAAAAAGTGTTTCTGTTCCAGGGAATAATTTTTGAACAAAAAAACGTGTTTGGTAACTGTATAAAATTTCTGTTTCTGGAATAAAAAAAGAACAAAAACATGTTTGGTAACTGCAAAAAATTTCTGTTTCTAGAATAGAAAAAGAACAGAAACACATTTGGTAATGTACAAAATTTCTATCCCAATTTTTTTTTCAATTTTTTTTAAATAAAGTGTGAACTTGGTATTGAATTATCATTCTCATGAAATGCTCATTAATTTAATTTTGTTCATATTAAGTGAAAACGAATATTCTAAACTTGATCATATTTGCTTACTTGGAAGAAAATTTTTTAAGTTTGTACCAAAATTTTCCCTATTGTTTTTTTTTTTTAAAATAAAGTGTAAACTTGATTTTGAATTCTCATTATCATAAAATGCTCATCAATTTAATTTTGTTCATGGTGAGTAAAGTCAAACCTTCTAAACATGGTTATAAGTGCATGCTTTGAAGAAAATTTTATAAATAAACTTTGTACCAAATTTTTCTCACCATTTTGTTCACAACACACATGACTAGAAGTTCCTCGTGTTTTGCATACAAAGACAGGCATGAACTCCCACTTTTGACTGTGTGGGTCTCTTACATTTTAGTCCTCCGCGCTCCAACCCGCCAAAGCGGGGGCAAAAGAGCGGGGAAACATGGCGAGAGACAGATGTATGTTTCTTCGGGAGCAACAAAATTTGTTGAGGTTACGTGCTATTAAGTGTAAAAGTAAGCTAACATGACCTATGGCTCTCTTCCAATGAATGACGGCTTGCTTCGGCCATTTAAAGGCATATGTATGGACTGGACACTGCCGTTCAGAAGAATCCTCCCTCTCCTCAATCAAAATCGCAAAAGGAATCGTCAGCCCTCTACACTTCTGCTCAGCAGCGAGCTCCAGTTGCTATGCTCCCGGTGGTTCCTCTGATAGTGTACCAGTTACACTAGGTGTTGAGGAGGAAAGAGGAAGCTCAGGTCTGGCACCATGATTTACCAGCGCCGTGGAACCTCGCCTCAATGCATCAAACACGTTTGATCCCAAGCAGCCTGAAAGAATCTGGACCCACTAGAAACACATGCCGTGGTGGTGAATACCGGGAGATTACTGCTCCTTCATATGCTGTCCTTGGTACACCATCCTGCACGTGGGAGAAAGCATCATATCTTTTGTGCAAGTAAGAGAGAAAGAGAGTATCCAACTCTAGAATCATTAATACAAGCAAGGACAATGCGTAGGGGAGCCGTTATAAGCCCTCTACCATGAGCATGGCCGTGAATAATCAGTTATAAATTTACATACTATATTATACATGCAAAACTTGCAGACTAACTGCACAAGACTGAAGTGACCACACATCAGAGTATACGTGTTCTGGCCGAATAAATTGTCGACCTTGGTGGTTCTCTTGTAGCCTCAACCAGTCATCCCAGAAAGTTAGTGTTGTCAAAGAAAATTTCGGGAGACACATGAGCTATAAACATATGTGATCTAAAACCAATATATCAAACCAATAAGGATATGCCTTAGGCCACTTTGGGGATAATTCCTTCCATGTAGATCTGGTCAACAGCCATCCCAGTCCAGGAAAGAAATCAGATCGATAAAGGATTTCCGCAAAATGTATTTAAAGATTACAAGAAAAGAGAGATGGAGAAGGAAACACATATCTTCGACAAGAAAAGGTTGATAAGGCTGTGAAGATGAATAAAAGAAGCTTCAAACTTGAAATAAAATGAACTATAGCATCCCTCTGTCTAAACAGGTCCCCCATTAAAACTTCTTGGATCAATCATTAAACACAATACATGGGAATTACTAGCATCATTTAAGTGTGAATCCTCTCAGAAGCTACTCCTCCTGAAGGATAGCAGCACAATAAAACCATCCGAAGACAAAACTAACCAAATAATGTAATGGATCCACCATTAGTACTTCTTGACTAACCATAAAAACACAATATATGAGAATTACTACCATCATTTGATGGGGTATAATATTCTCACTTGAACAGATTGACTCTTCCCAACTGATATTTCAAGCAAGACAGTAAATTTACTAAACGTTGGATGAAAGAGAGATTCAGCACTCAGCGTTTTCAAAAATTTTGCTCAATATGACAAATTCAGAAAGGTTCCTCCCACACAGCAAGGAAAGGGTTCCACCACACACTCAAATTTCTTTTTCAAATTCACTAGGCGGAGTGAGTTGCAGATCTAAATTCACCTAAGCTTATAATTACATAACTTAAAAGTCTAGATGCTGGCTGCACATGATAATAACAAATTTACCGAGTACATATCTTAATAACTGAATGTGTATCTCTTGGAACAAAGCTAGAGGTTCAAATGGCCATCGATCCAGAAGTAGATACCAGGATGAGGTAATAGGATGGAGACTTCCAGCAGCAGCAAGTTGATCAGCATGTTCCAATTGTGTCGTGAAAAGACACATCTGCGGGAGAGAGGGAAAAAAACAAAAACAGAAAGATAAAAGTCAAACGAGGAAACATATAATTTTGGTGGATAAACAAATGAAGTAAGGACAACCATTGGATAAACATACCAACGCAAGAAGAATTGATCACGGAAGCCAACATGACTGCTACATACATATGTACATTGCTTGATGCTGGAGCATCTCTTTAAAGCCAAAAAAAGACGATAATGTTGGGGAAGAAACTGAACTGAAAGATTTAACTGAAACTGGAGAAAAGAAAAGTTTAGCACAAATCCTTTTTCCTGGCCAAGAACCGTTTTGGATATCTGTTTGTGATAATCATAAGATAAGCATCTCCCTAACCATCGAACAACAGTTTATACATGAAATTGGAGAGCTAAAGGGCTAAAAAGGCAGCAATTGAAGGTGAATCTGACAAAAAAAGATAGTTTAAGTGTGGTTATAGAAAATTAGTATGTTTTAGGATTGGATTACTATAATTCTTGATGGTAACTTGATGAGTTAAAATTTATGAATGGGGCACAAGGCCATACAATTCTGTACTCAATCATAGGATGTCCTGTCCTTTACTAGAAACCAGACCAGCAGAGGAAAGAAAAACGAGTTTCACCAAAAATACTACAGCTACAGCATCAAATACCTGAGTTAATGGACCCATATTTTGCCTCTTGAATCAAAGCATCTCTTAATTTTCCTGCTGAAATTCCTAAAGTACCACATGTCCATGGTCATCAAAGCAAAATTCCTACAAAGTAACCCCACAACAGAGCACAGAAGGCAACGAACATCTAAAATCGCGCTATTCTATAGTTACGAGACTTTCTGCAATTAATAGACGGCCCACAAACACTATAATTTTCTACATCTTTACTAGGAGTAGACAATCTAGTGCTATCAACCCCTTCTCATTTGTTCTACATCGAACACTTCTTTCACATTTTAGGAAAGAAGCCTTAGTCCTTTTATCTCGCATGATTTTGTAAATTACTTTAGTTCAGCGACTGATGCAAGCACGCGCAAAAGGAACAGAATCTCTGGTCAAAATACATAAGCTAAGATAAAGGTGCAATTGAATTCGCCCGCATTTTCAGTCCATCAGCATTAGCAAACTGAAAATTCAGCAGACGAAACAACTTTTGTTCCATTTATTCGCATCAGTCTTCTGTTTTACACGCGAAATGGCGTTTAAGAAAGAAGCGAACAACAAAAACCTACAAAACCACACAAAAGCAGCCGCGAGCACATATGCTCGTGGATCGGTCACACAAAACCGCAAAAATTCCAGATCGCGTGAGAATCGGGACCAAGGAATCACCTGGATGTGGATCAACGCCACTGCCGCGGTGAGGAGGAGGAACCACCGGAAGTCGCAGAGGAACTTGCTCATCATCGTCTCTCCGGAGCCGGCGGGGGAAACCGCCGTAGCAGCTGAAGATCACACGGCGAAGGCGTCGCGAGCACCGAACATGGCCGAGCTAGCGAGAGGAGCTTGAGGATTTCTGAGAAGGCTTTGATGGCGAATCTCGAGCGTCGAAGGTGGGGTGCTTCGTTCTCCTTGAAGCGACGACGGCGACGGCGACGACGACGACGACGACTAGGAGTGGCGAGTCAACAAAGCCGAGCCGAGGCGGGAGACCGGCTTCCGAAGCCGGACGATCGGTGCCGGCCGACCGAAGCCTGTTTGGAGGCGAGGCTCGCAGGAGGAGAGGCGGTGTTCGAAGGGCTGAGCAAGAAATAGAAAAGGAACACGGTTTTGTTCCTTTTTTTTTTCTTCAAATATGTTTCAGAAATAAGAAACACAAATTTGTTGTTTCTTATTTCTGTTTCTTTTTTTTTTTGAAAATAAAAAAACAAAAAAAGATGTTAAAAAAAATGCAAACAAACAGGCCCTAAACATGCAACATTATCCACAAATATCAATTCAAATGCTACCTAATCTCTTTTTTTTTTGGATTTTTTTATTTTTTTATTTTTTGCAGAAACAATCAAATAAAAGATAATCACCCATCACCAAATGGAATCTAAGCAATCTGCAAAGAATATCTCATCTGTTTAATTTGGAAACAAGATAAATCAATGATCATATATAAGTGATTTTAGATAGGACTGAAGATTTTTTCATTTGAATTTGAAAACAAATAATATTCAAGTGGTTATGGATATGATTATAGATTTTTTTGTGCGAATAGGCATCGTATCTTGTGGTTGAGATTGGATTGTTGTCTATATGCACATTAAATTTTTCCTAATTTCTAAGATCATTGAAAATCTTTTACAGATCAATCATTCAAATATTCAAACTAGGGAACGAAATCAATCAAATTAGGTAAATAACATTAAAATCAAAATTATTATAGGATTTTTTTTTATCTGTTATACTCTAACTCTCACTTTATTCTCAGACTTGGAGTTGAAAGTCATGCCCGAAGTTAAATGTCCCCCACCTCAACCCTTGAGAAGATGCAAATTCAAATCACCCACGTACCCCTTCCCATATGGGAAGGGTAGTCACTGGGGCAAACCCTAGTAATTGTTATTGGATAGTTAACTAATTGGAATTTTGCGCAGATTTTGTTTCCCTAGTACGAATTCAATGGACCACAGATTAGACGCCGCGGCTGGAGGTAGCTCACGGTGGGCACACGGTAGAGATTGTCGATGGGATGGAGACGCGGCTGCTTACGTCTTGGTGATCGACGAGGAAGCTTCGGGACCGCTTTAGAAACCTAAAGAAGCGCAGGTTCAAAGAAGATGTTCGTGCAAGGGGGTGCTCCAGGTTAGTCTTCAATTTTTGTAAAACACAATCAATCCCCTCTCAAAGTTGACCACCCTCATTTTTACTGGGAATATCTATGCACAGGAATTTTCTTTTCTATCTTTACGTGTGGATTAATGTATGGGTGCTGCAGGGAAGTGGAGGCATGCGTTCCCTCTCTTTAGATTTGTCTTGTGGACCGAAAGGAATTGCGTTGATGGAGAGCTAAATGGAGAAAAAGAATAATAGAAACTGTATATTGCTTTCTCATATCGAATGTACAAATGCACAAGCCTATTTATAATAAATGAAATCTATATAATTAAGGGAACAATTCTATAGAAAAGTGAAAAAAATGATTCCCTAATATACAGTATCAATCAAAGAGTATCGTATCGATTATACGTAATCAATCAGCTTCCAATCATATAGAATCTCAAGGCAACAGTATCTTTGACACTCCCCCTCAAACTAGTGGTTTGTACACATCAATAACACCCAGCTTGCTTAGTAGAGATGCATGTTGCCTGTGATACAAAGGTTTGGTGAAGATATCTATAGGTTGCTTTGTCGTCCTTATTCCTTTTGTCTTAATCACTCTATCTTGTATCTTGTCCTTGATGAAATGACAATTGACTCCTATATGCTTCGTTCTTTCATGAAAAACTAGGTTCATTGCAAGCTTGAGGGCTGCATCGTTGTCACAAAATAGGAATGTCGGTTCCTTTATCGATACTCCGACGTCCCGAAGCAATCCTTTTATCTAGATGATTTCACAGTTAGTCTTTGCCATTGCTCGATACTTTGCTTTAGCGGATGACAGTGAAACAGTTGATTATTTCTTCATTTTCCATGAGAGTACTGAATTTCCCAGTTTGATACAAAAGCTTGTGATAGACTTTCTACTCATAGGGAAAGTGGCATAATCTGTGTCGTAATATGCCGTCATTTCCATGTCATTCTTCCGAGACAATAGTATTCCTAAACTGGGGCATCCTTTTAGGTGCTCCACCACTTTCAATGCTGCATTCATATGAGGCTGCTTTGGATTATGTATGAATTGACTGAGAATTTGTACCATGTAGCATTTATCAAGTTTGGTCATGGTGAGATAAATAAGTTTCCCAACAAGTCTATGATATGGAGAGCGATCCTTAAGTAGAGGGTCCCCATTCATCGGTGATAATCCCTTGTCATATTTAGATGTCGTCAACTTTATATTTTGCTCGATTAGGATGATTGTTGATTTGGAACCTGATAATCATGCTTTTGATATGATTTATAGGATAAATTTTTGCTAACTAAGGCAAATTCCTTTGTCTAATTGTGTAATTTTTATCCCGAGAAAATATTTTGGAGGTCCCAAATCTTTAATGTGAAAAGTGGAATTCAAGTACTTCTTAGATACTTTGGTAGTAGATTCATCATTTCCTATAATAAGTATATCATCGATAATATATTAGAATATAAATCAATGATGTACCTCGGTTTCATGTGAATATGGCATAATAATGTCTTGATTGTTTGAATCCTATAGCTGTTAGTGTGCTGGTGAATTTAGCATACCACTAATGAATATCCGAGGCGCGTCCTTGATATTCTAACCACCGGGAGGTGAGAGATCTTCATGAATATTTGAGGTACGTCCTCGATATTCCATCCACCAGAAGGTGAGATGTACGTCCTCGATATTCCATTTACCAGGAAATGGGAGACCTTCACGAATATCCGAGGCGCATCCTCAATATTCCAACTACTAGAATGTGAAAGACCTTCACGAATATCTGAGGCTTGTTCTCGATATTCGAACTACTAGGAGGTGGGAGACCTTCACGAATATTCGAGGCACGTCCTCGATATTTCAACTACCAAGAGGTGGAAGACATTCACGAATATCCGAGGTGCATCCTCAATATTCCATTTACCAGGAGGTAAAAGACCTTCATGAATATCCGATGTGCATCCTCAATATTTCAATTACCAGGAGGTGAGAGACCTTTATGAATATCCAAAATGCGTCATCGATATTTCATTTACTAGGAGACCTTCACGAATTACCAGGTATCTTCCATGGTTCATACTTGTGATCATCCAAGTACTCGTTCAATGCCTGCAAATGTCCAATTATTCCCTAAGATTTAGTACTTGTGATTGTCTAAGTATTCCTTTGATGCCTGTGAATGACCAGGTATCCTCTAAGGTTTCGTACTCATAATCATCCAAATACCCCATTCGATGTCTATGAATGACCAGGTATCCTTTAGAGTTCGTACTTGTAATCATCCAAGTATTCATTCAAAGCCTGCGAATGACCAGGTACTCCTTCGATGCCTACAAAGGTTCAGATCTCCTTAAGGTTAGTACTTGCAAATGTCTAGGTACTATTTCAATGCTTGTAAATGTCCAGGTATCCTCCCAACAAACAGATGCCCTGAGAAAGGTTGACTCATCCCCTGAGAAAGGTCGGATAACCAACTGGTGTCCTTGACGAAGATCAGGTACCCTACAAACAGATACATTGAGAAAGGTCGATGCATCCCACGAGAAAGGTCGAGCAGCAAATTGGTGTCCTTAATAAAGATCAAGCACCCAACAAACAGATGCCCTGAGAAAGGTCGGCACATCCTCGAGAAAGGTCGAGTAATCAACCAATGTCATTGACAAAGATCAAAAACCCAATAAATAGATGCTTTGAGAAAGGTCAGCGTATCCCCCGAGAAAGGTTAGGTAATCAACCGATGTCCTTGACAGAGATCAAGCACCCAACAAACAAATATCCTGAAAAAAGTTGGTGCATCCCTTAAAAGAGGTCAAATAAACAACTTATTACTCTAACAGGTGATCAAAGAAAGGTTCGGGTCCTAAAAAATAATTTCTCGTTAAAGCGACCGAAGAAAGGTTTGGGTCCTGAAAAGGCAATTTCCCGTCAAGGTGGCCGAAGAAAAGTTCGGGTCCTAGATAACAATTTATTGCTCTAACAGGTGATCAAAGAAAGGTTTAGGTTATGGAAGTGCAATTTCCCCTCAAGGCGATCGAAGAAAAGTTCCGATCCTAAATAAACAACTTATTGCTTTAACATGCGACCGAATAATGGTTTGCGTCCTGGAAAAGCAAATTCTCATCAAAGTGACCAAAGAAAGGTTTGAGTCTTGAAAAAGCAATTACCTTACATCATCAAGTAAGATGGTACCCTGATACTTGCCAGACTCAGGGTTTGCTCCCTATCTCATTCATTCCCGGTAAATAATCACAAGTATCTTCTTATCTGTCTTAGTATGTATAATGTTATATTGTTCTTTTTTTATGTAGAACACCTAGTCCCAAATAAGATATAATCCACTGCATATGTATAAAAAAAAATTTAGGTATCAGTTTGTCTTTAAATACAACCTCTGCAAGCTCACTTTCAAAGAGGGGCAGTTGTTGACACCTAAATTTTGACTAGGTATTTTTAAATTAATTTGTATAGAAAATTAGGGATCAATTTGATCATAACAAAAATATTTTGCATCAATTAGGACGGCTCCTAGGCTAGATGCCGTTGCTATTCATCATCCCCGACGCCGTCCTCATGCTGAGTTATTGGGTCCTCGTGCTATGCCGCCGTCCCTCGACGTCGCCTATGCCGCCGCCCGACTCTGTCTACCTCAGCGTCGCCCTCGACGCTTTCCTAGATGACCTACTGCAAGCCCTGCTGCACTGGGCTCGCTACTATTCACCTTGCTGTTGTGGCTTCCAAGCTCCTCCCGTTGTCCCTACGCCGAGCCGATCGCCGCCACTTATCGCAGCTATCTCCATCAAGTGTTATGGGAGAGAGACAAAGGAGTGATCTAGGTTGACGATAGGGAATCAGGTCGGGCGTGTGGGTCTTAGTCGGGTAGGGTTTCGGCCAACTTGGGTCAAATGCGTGTGGGCTTTGTAAAATTTGTGAGCTAGCTTTGTGGGCTGAGTTCTTTTTAAAAGAAATAGTGAAGCCCGGTTTGGGCCTATAAGGCAGGCTTGTAGGCCGTTGGTGGACAACTTGGGTCGGCCCCAACCCAAGAATCCAACCCAGGTGGTTTTTCTAATAATATTATAATATTATAGTAAAAATAATATTTAATAATAAAAAATAAAAAATAAAAAATAAATTATTTTCAGAAATACAAAAATCCAAAATATCTCACAATTTTCCGTAAAAATCAGAAAAAGCCAAAAAAATGATTTATGTTTGCAAAAAAGATTTTAAAAAATCCAAAAATACATTCTATGTTAAAAAAATAGAAAAAGACAAAAAATGTTTTTCCTCCACGAATGCATGGAAAATCCCTTGAAAATTCAAAAAGTTTTAGGGTTTAAACAAGATTAGGTACCGGAAGGGCATTAGCAATTAATTGGTGTAATCATGTCACGTCCCGAATCTCGAGCGCACGCACATCCCTTGGTGGTCGGCTAAATTGCGACGTTCCCAGGACGTGTCGCCAACCTAAATGATTATGTACATGCGGATGAGAATTAAACGATGTCCAAACAACAATCAAACATGGGATAGGAAAGTAGAACAACCAATTTTCACAAAACTTATTTTATAAGCAAACCGGGTTTATATACACAAGAGTCTTAACCAAAAAGGAGCTACTGAACTATCTAAACTTTAGGCTTTACAGCCATGGGCTCCGGGTCCACCACGATTCCATCAGGAGTGTTGAGATCCATTGGATGCCCTACTTCCTACTCCCGTTCACAACGGGAGGCCCATCGAAACCCTGCAAGGAACCTTCCTGGACCCCCTTGAGGAAAGTTGATGAATCACGCTATGAATCGATGAGGTATCAACTGAGGTAGGCCATTTTCGACCCAAGCCGTGGACTCAACCAACTCTCGGGTTAGGGTGGTCCCAGGAATAGGGAAATAGGTAAACTTAAAGTTCATCACCTGCGAGACCTCGTATCGTACTTGTCGTATCTCTATCTAAGGACCTGAAAATTGTAAACCAAGACGGGGTGAGACATTGTCTCAGTGAGTCTACACCTTTAACCCTGATTAGGAAGATAATTTACCTAGAGGCAGCCTATACACACATTATATAAGACTTACCTCGCCTCAGCACTTCCCTGCACATTAGTACAACTCATATAAGAAATACATACAGTAAATGCACCCAATAATTGGAACACTTCACTTTCTACATATCAATCATAAGGGTCCCGATTATAAGGCCAAATCGTTATGACACGTTCCATTCTATGCCATAGAATTTTGTCTCATAATTAGGCACGACTAATTCACTCATTCAAGCGTTCTAATTAGTTACGACCCAATGGCCACAGCCAACTCAACAGTTGGTGGTCATCCGACATAACCAGGTGTCATCTCGCCTCATCGAGCACGGCAACGTCTATATTTAGACGACATTCCCGAAGGAGTATTGGCCCAGCTTTCATTGCGACCAGCATTCGTTGACATGAGGCATTCTTGAAGGAGCATCATCCGGCATAAATGCTCATGACGAGTTCTCATAACGATCGCATGTACATCCAATCTCGGCCAAGGACATCATGCTTTGTACTCAAATGCCTCAACTTTAAATAATGTGCTTAGTCTATTTTCTTCATATTAAAAACACCGGGTAAAATAATTAGGCATAGTCCCATGATCGAATTAAACCATAAAAAGTGGTACACTCTCTTTTAAAAATCCCACAATTTTATATAGTACTTAAAATGATTTTTGGCATCAGAATCCGACATCCGGTATTTTTCTAATTAAATACCAAAATTTACTATTTTTGAAATAATAATTCAAAAATTATTAATCAGCATCCAATTGTATAAATTAGTACTCAATTACACAAACCAATACTATCACAACAATAAGCGCAAAATTCTGACAACCGGTTATCTCGGTATAATTTCTACTAATTAAAATTTAACTAAATAAATTGCATTTAAATAAATAAGTTGCGAAATATTTGAATTAAACCACTTAATGAAATTAACATAAGCTAAACTAACCACCTAAGTGCACTAGTTAAATTAATCTACCATCTAACTAATTTAATCTACTTAACTAACTACATTAACTAATTAATCTAACTAATTGAACTAACTATAATCTAACTAATTGAACTAACTAACTATCTAACCACCTAGTTGAACTAACCAAATAGTCCTAACCAATCTAACTAAGCTAACTAAATCTCACTAATCTTAATTAGCTTAACTAATCCACTAATTAGCCACTAATCCACCTTTAAATGTAATTAGTATCCTCATTAAAAATCAGGAGGTAAACTTAATAGTTTAGCGCGAAAATCGGTTCACGGTGATGGCGGCGTGATGGCGACCACAACTCGGGTCTACGGCGATGCCAAAGGAGGTCAGGAAAGGGCTGAAAGTAGCCCATAGAGCTCTCAGGCCAAAGCTGAGATTTGCTTATGGGTTAGACTGGTTCAAGAGTTGTTGGAGGTTGGGCTCGATCGGGAGGGGGTTGGTTGGCGTGGGAATGGGCAACTGGGCGAGCAGGGACTGGTGACAATGGCTGGCGACGTCGAGCTTGGTGGACTGAGCTAGTTGACGGGGCTGGCAGTGACAAGAGGCTGGCAAGCTGGACAGCGGATGCACGGCTGGCAAACTAGCTTGGCTTGCTGGCAGACTGGGCTCGCGGCAGCTTAGACGACCAGCAGGTGGCATGAGGTAGCCTGGATGAGCTCGAGCGGGTGAGGGGCGATGGCTTGGTGTGCGGCAGGTGAGGAGGGCTGAGCAGAGGGGAAAATGAAGTCTTGAGGGAGCAGAAGGAAGAAGAAGAAGTTGTTGCTGGTAGAAGGAGGACAAGGAGCCTCCAAAGTCAAGGAAAAATATCCAAGACACTCAAGTGCAACCCCATAAGTCCTCAACCATAACCAGCAGTTATTTTCCCCTCCTAATCTTCCTAAGCAAGCCAAAATGATGTCCAAATGTTGCAGCTCCCATAGCCCTATGAATTTCATGTATTCCCTCAACAAATCAACTCAATTTCACACTAAATAACTTCAATTCAATGGCCAATAATGCCAAGGGGACAGCCCAAACGAATTTCCACCATTTCCCCACAATTCACTTCAATTTGGTAGCCCAAAGATCCAATGAAAGAGGCCCCTCCAAATTTCCTTGAAATTTAATTGCTGAATTTTGATTTTCCACCAAAATCCCGGGCTTGCCGAAAATTCTTCAAAGGTTGAGTCGACGTCTCAAAACTAAATCGTCACACTTTAGAACTTTCGATTCCTTAAATCGGGTTCAATTTCGTGGTTAATTTCAACCGGACGTGATTTTAGCGTGACCTAACCTATCAGGTAGCTTTTAGGAATTTTTAGTGCATTTGACCTATGATCGATTATTTTCAATCCACATTGTGCATCTCCAACTCGTAGACGACTCTCGATTGTCGTAAAAATCTCAATGTTTCAATTACGGGTACCCGGTATAGAATCGACAGAAAAATCGATTTAGTGCCGTTCAATGTGAAATTTTGCAATCAAGTGGAATCACCACAATTTAATACATGCCTCTGTCAAATCGACATATCTCTGATCGCTAATCGATTTTAACGGTGTCGTATTGACCCTTACATATTAGCACGATCAAATAGTCGATTTCTGATCGAATTTTCAAGTTTGTCACGTTTATATCTCTTAACGGCTTCACCTAATAGATTAGTTATTTTGTGAGTGATCAGTTCAAATAACAAGACCATATGCACGTCGATAAAAAGTCCATTTCATTAAGTCGAGATAGGGTTGAAAAATCAGGATGTCAAAAATCAAGTCTTCGATTCTAATTTCTTCGATTCCACAGAAGTGAAAATTTATCCTTATATTTTGGTTGACATTCTAATTGACCTACCCTGAATTGATTAATGATGACTCCTATCGTAACCTAAATTTTGGGTGTACCACCTAAGGATTAGGCTAATGGACTACTAAGTTTAGACTTAGCTCGGGCTCTTCCAAGCCCATATCAATTTGCGACTTAGGTTCAAGTTTTCTGTTAAATGAATTTTATCTAGAAGTCACTACTAATCAGTTTGTGATAGGTCAATTAGATACCTAAGTAAAATAATTGGATGATTATTTTATTCCTATGAACCAGACACTTTAGGTACGAGAACTTGGTTACACTATATTTCTCTAATGCCCTTCGGTACCATTTCTTTTTATTTTTAAAAAATATTTTTGCAGGCAATTTGGATTAATTTTAACCTAAATCACTATTATGCAATGGGGTGATCACATGAGTGCTCAATCATTATTAAACATTCAATAAATAAAATAAATTGCACCAAAGGAAATCAACACACAAAAGCAAACAATTTTTTTGGGGTTTTCTTTTACCTGAAAATTAGAACTTTACCATAAAATATGCATTTTAACTATGTGACCTAATTTTACTAAAAAAGCTATTTCTAATTAAATGAACCTAACATGCAAACTATTTTACATGCATCTAATATTTTTTGTATTTTTTTTGTTAAAATTCGTAATAAAAAGAAAAATTAATTAAATTATCTAAAATAAATAATTTTCTAACCTAGTTTAGGGATTAATTCACTTAAACCCTATACTACCTTAGAAATTTTTTTTTAAAGAGATTATTAAAATGTGCAAACATTATTTAGAACCCTATCTATAAAAAAAGTTATTTAAGTCCAACTCTAATCTATGTGCAATCCTACTCAAGCTAGATAATGAAGTCGCGCAATATGAAAGTGCAATCCTAATTTACCAAAATCAACATTTTCTGATGCAAGATTTGATTTTTGATTTTTTTGATTTTTTTTAGTGTGTTTTTCTATGACGAGCAATTATACTATAGACATTATATCTAAACTACTTAGGGTATTTAGCAAATAAAGGATTAAAATTGAAAAAAATAATCTGTCGTCCCACGGATTAAATTAAAAATTATTTTAACCCTAAGCATCACAACATAAGAGAAAATTCAAAATAATTAAAAATTTGATCATAAATCTTACAGACCAAATTAATAATTACAATGATTTAATAATCAAAACACTATCAACATGCCTCAAAATTCAATATAATTAAAAAATGATTCGACCTCTTATGGATCAAATTAATAATTATAATAATTTTGAACAAAACTCTATGGATAATACCTATAATATTTATAAAATGAACATCAACATTCAATGTTTCAACTTGAGCAATAATAACAAAACTTTATTATTAAAAAAAAAGCTACCTTGACTTTTTTTTCTAAAAAAAGGGGCCGGCGTGGGATTTGCGACCGACGATTTGCGGGGTTGGGGACGATGGAGGTGTTGGATCAATGGCGAAGGGAGGGGCTTCGGCGCGGTGGTGCTGCTGGTATTCGGGCGGAACAGAGGCGGAGTCGGCAACCGTGCGGTGGAGATCCTGCTGCAGGCGCGGGCTGCTAGACGTCGGGGACAAGCGCCGGCAAAGGGTGACGACGGAAGCGGCACGGCGTTAGGCGAGCAGAGGCAGGGGCGCTAGCACTCGGGCAGAGGTGCAAACGCGGGCGTCAGCGCTCAAAGGAAGCAGTGCGCGGGTAGCGACAGCAGGCGTTGCGGGTGGTGCTGCAACGGCGTCGGGCGGAACAAAGACAGGGGCAACGAAGGCGAGCGGCGCGGTGTGCAGTTGTCCAGGGCGGTGGCAGGCAACGGCGTCGGGCGCTTGGTCGAGGGCTGCTGGCTGCTGGGCGGCGACGGCAGGGTAGTGTTCGGGCGTCGGGCAATAGTGACGGCGAGTGAGCAGCAGGTCGCTGGTGAGGGGGACTCCGGCGCGGTGGCGAGCAGCGCCGGGTGGAGGTGCAGGCACCGGGTGGAGCTCACGGGCCTTCGGCGGAGGCGCAGCTGTGGAGTTACAGACGGGCGGGCAGCTGCGAACGTCGGGCGCCAGGCGCTGTGGCAGGGGGGCTGCACGAACGTCGGGCACCGGGCGGAAGGCAGCGCGCAGGCTGCTGGCGTGGTGTCGAGCGGCAACTGGTACACTTGTGACAAATTTACCCCGACTGATTATAAAAAACCCTAAATTGGTACATTTATGACAAATTAACCCTAAACTAATTTATTCGACTGCAAAAAACTCTAAACTGATAAATTTGTGACAAATATACCCTATGCTAAATTGAATTAATACCACAAAAAAATCATAAAAATTGTAAACTGTAACAAATGGAACATAAAATCCTAAATTGGTATACTGGTTAACTGTCACGTGTCATTTAACTTAATAATTTGAGAATAAAATTTAACGAAAACTAACATAGGGTAAATTTGTCACAAGTGTACCAGTTTGGGATAAATTTGTCAAAAGTATACCAGTTTTGGGTTTTTTGTGGTAGAAAAAATAGTTTGGAGTAAATTTGTCATAAGTGTACCAGTTTTAGGTTTTTTAGGGTATTATCCCTTTCGAATTTCTTCCACCCATCCTCCCCCGTCTTTCGAATTGCCGTTCTCTTTCTAGAGAAAACCTCTACTTGCTTTTAGAAAGTTCAAAGCTACGCTTCCTTGATTGTGAGGATTAACGGATTTGAGCCCCGATTTGCCACCGCAAATTAACACTTATTTTCACTCATATTATTAGAAACGCATGTAAATTCATTCTTGATTTTTGCAAATAGCTCACCGGATGCGTATAACTCATCGATACTTTCCCTTTGATTTATTAATTTGGCTATTATTCTCATCGATTTTGGATCTCTTTTCCATTTTGACTTTCTATTCACTTGATTTATTTTTGGCTGGAAATTTGGCTCCACATTTACCAAGATTGAATATTTATCAAAGTAGGAATAGTTAGTCAGAATCCCTACCTTTCATACATAATCAATCAGATTAATTTTTCTTTTTTTTCTTTTATTTGCGCTAATGCAATTTTTATTTTTATAGGGGTTAAAATTAATCTCTAATTTTTTATGTAATAAATTAATGACTAGATTACCAAAATTTAGGTGTCAATAACTCATTTTTAAAATTAACTCATAGGTAAACAAATAAAATCATCAAGTCGTGAATAGTTGGGCTTGGGAAAGCCTGGGCTAAGCATAATAAATCTAACCAAACCATTAGCTTTCGCCACCGCCCCATAACTGGGCGCTGAAAAAAAGAGGTCGTGACACCAATCAATCACCCAAGCTGGGTTTCTAGTAGAGCGTGTGACTAGTAGGGCAATTATGATTACGTTTTTGAGGAGAAATTAATGCTGTTGAGTTGAACATGATACCCGAATTTTAAGTTTCATGTGAGGCAATCAACGCTAGTTCGTGTGAGGACGGAGGGACCGAGGGAGGAAGAGAGAGAGAGACATTATTACCTGATAGTTGTATACATGCTAAACTGAATCTTTGACATTAAATATGATCGATCTCATGTGGTTCTATATGAATGTCACCAAGGCTCCAATTCAATTTAGTATCTGTACTAGATTGATGAAATGCATTCTGATGGGATTGCGATGGTATTATCGTGTGTGGCACAGAAAAGATGAAAACGGACATGTGCTAGTGCCGGATCAGTGAAGAGACGATGGAGATTCAAGGGTGGGATTAGATGATCTTCACCTATTGGCAAAAATTGTTAGCTTGCAAAACTTGTCCATACATCGAGACGAAACCTAGACATTATTTTGTCTTTCTTTCTTTTCAGCAAAAACTTCGACTACTGGTTAGAAAAACTTTGACCCTCCTGATATTTTCTTCCTGTTTAATCTTCAAAATCTCAGCCAACTTGAAGCCTTGGGCGTGAACGTTGCTTCCCATCCAGCTGGGTTAGTCTCAATGTCAAGTACAATCCTGCAATTATCTCTGCCACTGCGAGCGCAAGAAATAAACTCTCTTGGTGTTTGTAAATGTGTCATGTATTGTCGCTACAGAAATTGTAGCATTTAGCAATAGTGCCAGATGGTACAATTTCGATAGATGGGCAATCTTCATCCTTGGACAATAGACGTAAGAAGGAAAGGAGAGCCGCCCTCCGAGTTCTCTGTCAACCCTGACCCTCTCGCTTTCCCTCTCCCATGGTGAGGTGGTTGCCGTCTCCATGAGAGCAAGCTCCTTGACAAAGGCTCTCCTTCGAATGATTATCTCAAATACAGAACTTCCTTTGGCTATTGAAGTGCTAGGTTGGTATTGTCGAGAACTACTTAAAATTCGATCCACAAAAGAGCTTCAATGCCTCTTTTGCAATCCGTAGCCTGCTCTAGAACTCATCAAATGTCTCTATTGATCGTGCATCCATAACTCATCTCCTGTTACGAAAGCAACCTATCAAGCTCGCACCCAATTCCCTTTGTGACTCAAGGTATGGCAACCAGATACAAAGCGACATTTGAAAACCTAGTACGTAAGTCCTTGCTCCATGCTTGAGATGGATGATGACGCTATTGCAACCCGAGCTTTTTAGTCGGCATGTCTTAAACAAAAATTCTCCTTCATATGATTATCTCAAGTACAGGTGGCTTCCTACAGCTATTAAAGTGCAAGGTTCTTATGGCTCAGAGCTAGTCAAGATTCAATCTACAAAATAGCTTGAAGTGCCTCTTTTGCAATTCACAACTTGCTCCAGCGCTCATCTTATATCTCTTAGTTGATTGTGCATGCAAAACTCATCTCTGGTTACGAAATTGACCTATCAAGGTTCGCACATAATTAGCTTTGTTACTCTAATCATGGTGACCGGATGTGATGTAGTTGAAACCCTAATACGGAAAACACTGGTCCTTCCTTGAGATGGATGATGACACTATTGCAACCTTGGCTTTTTGGTCGGCATGCCTTTGACAAAACTTTCATTCCGAGTATCTCATTTATAGGAGGGCTTCCTTTATTAAAGTGATAGGTTCATATTGTCAAGAGTTAGTTGAGATTCAATCCACAAAATAGCTTGAAGTGCCTCTTTTGCAATCCTCTGGCTGCTCCATAACTCATCTTAAGTCTCCCAGTTGATCATGCATCCAAACCTCATCTCCTGTTACAAAGTCAACCTATCGAGGTTCGCATATAATTAGCTTTGTTACTCTAAACATGGTGACCGGATGTGATGCGGTTGAAACCCTAATACGGAAAACACTGGTCCCTTCTTGAGATGGATGATGACACTATTGCAACCTTGGCTTTTTAGTCGGCATGCCTTTGGCAAAACTTTCATTCCGAGTATCTCATTTATAGGAGGGCTTCCTTTATTAAAGTGATGGGTTCATATTGTCAAGAGGTAGTTGAGATTCAATCCACAAAATAGCTTGAAGTGCCTCTTTTGCAATCCTCTAGCTGCTCCATAACTCATCTTAAGTCCCCCAATTGATCATGCATCCAAAATTCATCTTCGGTTATGAAAGCAAGCTGGCAAGGCTCACACCCAATTAGCTTTGTGCCTCTAGCCATGGCGACCGGATGCAGTACAGCATTCGAAACCCTAGTGCAGAAATCACAAGCCCATGCTTGAGATGGATGATGATGCTATTGCAACCTTTTTAGTCGGCATGCCTTTGACAAAGACTCCTTCAAATGATCATCTCGAGTACAGGATGGTTTCCTGCAGCTACTGAAGTGCTAGGTGTTGGAGAAATCTTCTTGAAGTGTTTTGAAGCTGACAAAACGTTTCCATCAGTCTAGTCTGAAGGTTTGCAAGACTCTGCTACTTAAAGTCTGAAGACTTCCGGACAGTCAGACTCAAGACTCAAAGTCTATCCTCATTGGCAGTTTCTAATCCGTTGAAGAAAGGTTATCCAGAACTGGATGTTTCATTAAGGATATGACCTTATCAACTGGAGAAGATCTCTTGGCTGGATATGACGTAATGGAATCCTTTGATTGATCAAGATTGATTTGGAGATTAAAGATCCAATGATTGGTGAAATATTCATGGAAGGTTCTACTTATGGAAACCGAGATCCTGATTGTATGGGCGAACATGATTGATGGGCTATCGACACATTCCTTTAATAGCTCGAATAATCTTCGTAATTGATTCTGTCCAACGGGAAGATTGGAAGAATTCCTTTGGTAAGTGCCAACAGGTATGATGGCATAAAGGAGTATATAAGAAAGACGTTCTAGTTGTTTGAGAAGTGCGCGATAGAAGAATTCCAAAGTCTGAAGCTCCTTGTTTTTAGTCAATACATTTGAGTGAAAACGTGTATGCAAAAGAGTGTTTATATTCGTGAGAGACTTTGAGGAAGTGTAGTAGAATATCTACACAGTGGAATCAAGGAAGAACTGTGCTATAACACATCTTTTGTTTATAATGGAATCCAGTCGATAGGCTGTTAGTGCGGAAGAGTGGACGTAGGCTTGGGATAAGTCGAACCACTATAAACCCTGTGTTTAATCTTCTCTTCCTTACTCTTTACTTTACTTTGATCGTAATTCATTTTGTTAATCAAAAGAGTACTATGTTTCTATCATCTGCCTAGTATCGCTGTGATATCTCGAGAAACTGTTTTTACACCTATTCACCCCTCTCTAGGTGATTATACTAGCTACATCAATTGGTATCAGAGCCTGTGTACTCACTTTGTTTGAAGTGTTTTACTTCAGAGTTAAAGATCCATGGCTAGTATGTTGGCTCCAAGGCTGGTAGAAGGGCAAAGCAATACCAGACCACCTTACTTTGATGGAAATGATTACAACATATAGAAAAACAAGATGAATGCGTTCCTAAGATCAAAGGATCCTTTGGAATGGGACGTTGTAGAAAAAGGAATCATTCCTAAAGCTGCACCTGTCTCAGAAAGAGGAAAAGATACTGTGGAGTCTAGTCAAATGACTCAGGAAGAGATAATCAAGAGACAAGCTCTTGATGCAAAAGCAATTTATTCATTATATTGTGTTTTATCTTCAACTGAATATAATAGAATATCTTCTTGTGTTACAGCTAAAGAAGTCTGGGATAGATTACACATTACCTATGAAGGAATCGATCGAGTGAAAGAGACTAGAATCAACATTCTCCTCGGTCAATACGAAGCCTTTAGAATGAAATCGGTAGAATCTATAACTGACATGTTTAGTTGTTTTACAGAAATCGTGAATGGTCTTGAAAATCAAGGTCAATCAATTTTTGATCCCATGAAGGTAAACAAGCTACTGCGTGGACTCTCCAAGGATTGGAATCACATAAAGACCTCAATTAGAGAGACCCAAAGAATCATGCCGCTATCTGTTGATGAGTTGGTTGGGACTCTTCAGTCTTATGAAGTGGAACGAATCAATGAAGATGAAGACCCTAAAGGTAAGAAATCCATTGCATTAAAATCCAATGATGATTCTGACATTACAGATTCTGAAGACGATATGGATGATGAGAAGCTTGCTCTCATGATAAGAAGATTCAGAAAGCTAAACAGAAAAGGAAGAAGATTCAATCCAAAGAAACAAAGTTTTCAAAAGCAACAGACTAGGTCTGTTGAGGATGATGAATCAAACAAAGATGTAGTATGCTTTGAATGTAAGAAAAAGGGACACATCAGACCCAACTGTCCTCTTCTGAGGAAGACGAAAGGAAAAGCTGAAAAGTATCAAAAAGCTCTTAAAGCAAAAACTTGGAGTGATACAGAGTGTGAAGAAAGTGATGATGATTATGCCAATATATGTCTAATAGCACAATCAGATTCAGATTCAAACTCCAAGACAGAATCAGAGTCAGATAGTGAATTTGAGGTAAGTAAGTAACTTCAAAATCCCTATTAAAGTCTCTAAATACATTGATGAGTTGTGTTTTAGTCTTAAAACATTTCTTAAAAGGATTTCCGAACTCAAAAGAGAAAATTCTGCACTAAAACAACAGGAAAATATTTTGAAAGAAAAAGTGAAATGTTTAGATATGAATGTTTCTTCTCTGAGAAAAAGTGAAGATAATCTTTCGAAAGAAAATATTCTATTGAAAAATGATATCGCAAATATTTCTAAAAAATTTCTATAGGATCTGAAAAACTGGAAAAAATTCTTTCTGTTCAAAGACCTTATTTCAACAAATCTAGTTTGGGAATGACTGCTGAAACCATTCTTTTAATTGACTTTCCAAAGGTAAAAGAAAGAATTAAGCAAAGACCGACAAGAGATACTTACAAAAATCATTTTAAAAAGATCTTTGTAAAACCTGTAGGCCGCAATGCTCTCAGATGTTCAAAGTGCAATAGTGCAGATCATTTTGAAAAAGAATATCCTATGATTTGGAAATCTGTTAAGAAAGTATGGGCAAAAACCGCATTTCATACTAACTCAAATGGACCTAAGAAAATATGGGTACCAAAGAAAGTTTGAGTCTCTTTTTAAATGCAGGTCACTATCAAGAAAAAGGTAAAATGGTATCTGGATAGTGGATGCTCAAGACATATGACAGGAGATTCAAAGTGCTTCATAAAGCTCGTTCAAGTGAATGGTGGAAAAGTCTCATTTGGAGGAAATAACAAAGGAAGAATAGTGGGATTTGGAACTGTAAAGATTGGAAACCTCACAATAAGCAATGTTTCTTTAGTTGAAGGACTCAACTACAATTTGCTCAGTGTCAGTCAGCTGTACGATACCGGTTTCAAAATTTACTTTCAAGAGGGAATATGTACAGGAACCAGTAAAGACTCTACTCAGTTATTCATGATCGAAGACATGGAAATATCTACCTCTTGGATGTGAAACCAGATAAATCGCAATGTCTAATCTCAATCCAAGACGAAGCAAGCTTATGGCACAGAAAGCTTAGGCACATTAATATGAAACAGATAGCCAAAATCTCAGCAAAGAAGCTTGTTCGTGATCTACCCAATTTATCATACCAAAAGGCTGATCTATGTACACCGTGCATATTGGGAAAACAAGTAAGAAATTCCTTTAAACCAATAAATCAAGTTTCCACTAATCGTGTACTGCAGCTTCTGCATTTTGGATCTTTTTGGACCAACCAGAACATAGAGCATCGGAGGTAAGAAATATTGCCTGGTAATTATGGATGACTACTCATGATTTACTTGGGTATATTTCCTAGCAAGTAAGTCTGAAACCTTCTCTTATTTTGAAAAATTTGCTAAAAAGGTTCAAAATGAAAAAGGGTATGTTATTTCAAGTATAAGAACAGACCATGGAGGTGAATTTGAAAATCAAGATTTTACAAACTTTTGCGATAAATCTGGTTTTCAGCATGTATTCTCTTATCCATATACTCCAGAGCAAAATGGAGTTGTGGAAAGAAAGAATAGATTGCTTCAAGAAATGGCTAGAACTCTTTTAATTGAAAGCAACATTTCTTCACGATTTTGGGTTAAAGCAGTTTCTACAGCTTGTTATATTATCAATAGAGTTTTTCTAAGGCCTATTCTAGAAAAAACCCCCTATGAATTATTCAAAGAAAAGAAGCCTATTGTTTCATATTTTCATGTGTTTGGATGCAAATGTTTTATATTGAAAAATGCAAATGATCGTATTGGCAAGTTTGAAGAAAAATCAGATGAAGGCATCTTCCTTGGATATTCAACCTCAAGCAAAGCCTACAGAGTTTATAACAAGAAGAGTCAATCTGTGGAGAAATCAATGAATGTCAAATTTCAAGATTCTATGCAAAATTAATCTATTCAGACTCATCTTGAAGAGACTGAACCTTCTCCAGACTCTACAAAGTCTAAATCTCAGGAAACAGCTCAGATTTTGAAAGACCAGCAACAAGTGACTGTTGAAAATTCAAGTGAAGGAAGTGACCATCAATCTGACAAATTAACCAACAACTGAAAAAATAAGTCCAGTCATCCCAAAGATCTTATTATTGGCGACATCAATGAAGGAATTCGCACAAGATCCAAAAGGCGCGAAGAGTCTAGTGCTATGACTCTTATTTTTGAAATAGAACCCAAAAGCATAGAAAAAGCTTTAACTGATGAAAGATGGATTGAAGCTATGCAAGAAGAACTCAAGCAATTCAGTATTAATGATGTTTGGGAGTTAACTCCTAAACCAAAAGGTAAATCTATTATTGGTGCAAAATGGGTTTTCAGGAACAAGATGGACGAGAACGGGAAAGTCATAAGAAATAAAGCAAGACTCGTGGCCAAAGGATATACGCAAGAAGAAGGGATAGACTATAACAAGACTTACGCACCAGTAGCAAGGTTAGAAGCAATTCATTTATTACTTGCATTTGCTTGTCATAAAAATTTCAGGTTATTCCAAATGGACGTCAAAAGTGCTTTCCTAAATGGATTCATCCATGAGGAAGTCTACGTGGAACAACCACCTAGGTTTGAAGACCCAATACCAGACTCAGTATTCAGACTCAAAAAGGCCTTATATGGTTTAAAACAAGCACCTCGAGCTTGGTACGACAGGCTGAGTAAGTTTCTAATTCAAAACGGTTTTGTGAAAGGTAAAGTAGACACTACTCTGTTTATCAAAAGAGAAAGCAAAATTTTTGTACTAGTTCAAATATATGTCGATGATATTATATTCGGATCTCCTAATGAAAGTCTGTGCAAGAAATTCTCTAAGACTATGCAGGATGAATTTGAAATGAGCATGATGGGTGAGTTAACCTTCTTTCTCGGGCTTCAAGTGAAACAACTGAAGGAAGGAACTTTTATTCATCAAGAAAAATACGCTAATGATCTCGTCAAAAAGTTTGGACTGAACAATTGCAAAAAGGTTGAAATACCAATGTCAAGTTCCTTGAAGATAGACAAAGATGAAGGAGGAAAGAAAGTCGATCAGAAGCTATACAGGAGTATCATTGGATCACTTATTTATCTTACTGCTTCTAGATCTAACATTTTGTTTAGTGTTTGCATTTGTGCCAGATTTCAAGCAGATCCTAAAGAATCTCATTTAAGTGCTGCGAAGTGAATTATCAAATACATTGCTTCAACTTCAAGCATCGGTCTTTGGTATCCTAAAAGGGGAGACTTTACTCTTCTTGGATACTCAAACGTAGATCTAGCTGGATGCAGAGTTGATAGAAAGAGCACCTCGGGTACCTGTCAACTACTTGGAGACAGGACAGTATCTTGGTTTTCAAGAAAGCAAACTACAGTAGCTCTTTTTACAGCAGAAGCAGAGTATGTAGCTATCGGAAGTTGTTGTTCAAAAATTCTATGGATAAAACAACAGCTAAGAGACTTTGGAATTAAAGATTCATGCACGGAGATTAACTGCGACAACACCAGTGCAATCAATCTTACTAAAAATCCAATTCTTCACTCAAGAGCAAAGCATATAGAGATTCGACATCACTTCATAAGAGATCATGTTCAAAATGGAGAAGTTTCGATTCAGTTTGTTGACTCAAAGAACCAACTAGCGGATATATTCACAAAGCCTTTGGAGAAAAATCAATTTGAAATTATCCGTTCCAGACTCAACATTTTAAGGTTTAAAGAAGTTAAAGTCTAGAGACTTTTAGACTCAGACAAACAAGACTTTGACTGTAAGTTATTCTCTCTCTCGAACCTCATCTTGAAAAGGTACGATTATCAACCGTGTTTTATTGCTATCTTTAATTGACGTGATTATAGCAACGTTTCCTTTTCGAAAAAGAAGTTATTTTTTAAATGACTATTTTCTCGAAAAAGGCAGTTATTTTGAAAATGCATCTTTTATTTTCCTTTATGACGTTCCGTATACCTATCTTTTTAACCGGTTATGCGCTGTTGATTCTTCTTCGCTTTACTCTCCAAAAACCCTAAGAAAGCATTGATCTTCCATTCCTGTTTTCTTCCCTTGTTTAATCTTCGAAAAAGTTGTCATCTTTCTTGGGAAAGTCAAGCAAGGAATCTCTCAAAGATTGATAAAGATGTCGTCTTCAAGAAAGTCTTCAAGAATTGCAAGCAGGAGACCATGGCAAATGAGTGAGGGGCCTACGCACTTCGATCTCACTGAAGAAGAGGAGTCTCCTAATCAGCAACGGAGCCCACAACATTCTCAGCAGCGTCATTCTCCACCATCTAGTCCACAGGGTGCTGGTCATCAACAAGAAGAAGAAATCGTTGAAGACGCACATCCTGTAAGAATTCAAAGGCCTTCTTTTATTTATAAGCTTTATCGTGCTTTAAAGAAGACTGGTACTCCATTGAACTACGTCGATGAGTTTCTTAAGGACAAAGGATATGGGAATGAGTACATCTTTTTTGCGGAAAATGGAAAGTTTGGGAATTGCTCCAAAAGGGGTGGCAGAAGAAACCATTGCAAATATCCCTAGTGATTCACGTGTTGGGGGACTTAATCCGGTCGATGGAAATGATGATGACAAATTGTAGAACCAATTTCAACCAAGAACGGGTGTTGCAGTGAAAATTCGAGGAAAAATGGGAGATCTGTTTAGATCAAAGGAACAGAAGGAATCATACTCAAAATTGCTGAAGCGTTGGGTGATAAACCCTAGGAGTGTGGATTTTGATTTTCTGGATGCTGTGAATGTGAACTTGAGGGAAAAGTTCGGTTGTCTTCAACTTGAAAAGTTCTACTCTGACACCACAGAGGCCTATGCTCAATTAACTGCATATTTCTATTCAAATCTTAGTTTCTTGGATGCGAATAGAATATCCTTTAGTGTTCGAGATCAAGACTTTGTGGTTGATGTGGATATGCTGGCGGATGTGATTGGAGTTGAGAGAGGAAGATACCAACCGATCAATGTTTCTACTGCTCGTGCAACATTGGAGCTTGTTAAAGATAGAAGAACAGAGGAAAAGATTTCCTACTTGACGATGAGTGCATTTAACATTCTACTTCACAAAATTGTGATCAATTGCCTCATACCGAAATCAACTTCCAAGACTGATGTTTCAAGTTCAGAGACAAAGTTGATGTATGCCATCATTAATGGGAAAAAGTTTTCTCTTCCTCACACTGTTATGTTTCACATGTATAGAGCTGTGGCGAAGGACAGAGGTCAACTCCCTTATCCAAGTCTTGTGACGAAGTTATTCATACATCTGAATATTCAGCCTCCACAAATCCTCTGTGTTAGATCGTGTGATCATATGGTGGTAGGACTGAAAATGGTGACGAAGATGCGTCTGAAGGAACTAAGCAAAGCGTTGGAGAAATTCAAAGAGAAGACTCCTGTTAAATCTCAACAAATCTCTTCTGCAGCAAAAAGAAAAGGGAAAGAGCCCATGGTTGCTCCATCCAAGAAAAGAAGAGCTCTTATTGTTGAAGATGAAGATGATGATGATGACATCACCATTTCTGCTATAGCATTGAAGAAGCTAAGTCGTCTTGTTCCAGAAAAAATGGAAAGACAGGAGAAAGAAGCAGAGGAGAGAGAAGGACAAGAGAAAGAAGAAGAAGAAAGAAGCGGGAGAAAAAGAAGCTGAGGAGAAAAGGTTTGAAGAAGAAGAAGAGAGAGAAAATCAAGAGGAAAGAGAGCATGAAAAACACTCTTCCCCACCTGAAGGCATGGAAAGAGGGGGAGATCATGAGAAAAGAGGAATGTCCTCTTATCCCACTCACAGTGAGGGAGTTAGTCGCTCACCAGCAGACCCAGAAGACATTCATGCATCTCATTTTCCTGAGGAAGAACATGATGATTCATCGCCAAATCTGCGTGATTATGATCTGTCATCGTCTGCATTTACTCCATTAGATCGTACCGAAGCCAGTACGCAGACCGATAACTCAGCTAATTTTCGCAGAATTATGGATATTCTCTTGGAAATGCGAGGTTAAATTTATGCTCTGGGATGCGAGGTTCAGAACTTGCAGAATGCAGGTCAAGCTTCTTCAGGTTCATTGAAAGATCAGATCCAAGCCCTCTATGTCCAGATTCAGGCCAATGCCAAGGGTGAGGAGGTTGCAAAACTGAAAGAAGACTTGAAAAGGCTAGAAGGGATCGTTCAGTCCATGGGAGATTTCTAGCTTGTTCGCGTTCCCAAGCAATCTTGACTTTATTCCATTTTCATCTCAACCTTTTTAATGCTGACAAAAAGGGGGAGAGATGCATTTGAATCAAACTTTGAATTTTTAATCGTTTGGATTAGATTGTTTTGATGTTTGACTTTGTTTGACTTTATTTTTGTGTCTGAATGAGAACTGAATTTGAATTTGGACTTGACTGTTATTCTACTATTGATATCTTATGGATGGCTTTATCATATACAAGACTAACCTTTATAAGATATGCATATGTGTTTGAGAAATGTTTTGCAGGTCAAAGTTGTCCAAATCTGCAGGAAAGTTTTCTCACCATCAAAAAGGGGGAGATTGTTGGAGAAATCTTCTTGAAGTGTTTTGAAGCTGACAAAACATTTCCATCAGTCTAATCTGAAGGTTTGCAAGACTCTACTGCTTAAAGTCTGAAGACCTCCGGACAACTAGACTCAAGACTCAAAGTCTATTCTCATTGGCAGTTTCTAATCCGTTGAATAAAGGCTATCCAGAACTGGATGTTTCATTAAGGATATGACCTTATCGACTGGAGAAGATCTCTTGGTTGGATATGATGTAATGGAATCCTTTGATTGATCAAAATTGATTCGGAGATTAAGGATCTGATGATTGGCGAAATATTCGTGGAAGGTTTTACTTATGGAAACCGAGATCCTGATTGTATGGGCGAACATGATTGATGGGCTATCGACACGTTCCTTTAATAGCTCAAATAATCTTCGTAATTGATTCTGTCCAACAGGAAGATTTGAAGAATTCCTTTGGTAAGTGCCAATGGATATGATGGCATAAAGGAGTATATAAGGAAGACGTTCTAGTTGTTTGAGAAGTGCACGATAGAAGAATTCCAAAGTCTAAAGCTCCTTATTTTTAGTCAATACATTTGAGCGAAAACTTGTTCGCTAAAGAGTGTTTATATTCGTGAGAGACCTTGAGGAAGTGTAGTAGAATATCTACACTGTGGAATCAAGGAAGAAATGTGCAGTAACACATCTTTTGTTTATAGTGGAATCCAGCCAAGGCTGTTAGTGCGGAAGAGTGGATGTAGGCTTGGGATAAGCCGAACCACTATAAACCCTGTATTTAATCTTCTCTTCCTTACTCTTTACTTTACTTTGATCGTAATTCATTTTGTTAATCAAAAGAGTACTATGTTTCTATCATCTGCCTAGTATCGCTGTGATATCTCGAGAAACTGTTTTTACACCTATTCACCCCCCTCTAGGTGATTATACTAGCTACATCACTAGGCTCATATGTTAAGAGCTTCTTGAAATTCAATCCATAAAATAGCTTGAAGTTCCTCTTTTGCAATCCACGGCCTTCTTCAAAACTCATCTTAAGGCTCCTTAAGTCTACTAGTTGATCATGTTTCCAAAACTCATCACCAATTATAAAAGCGAGCTAGCGAGGCTCACACCCAATTAGTTTTGTAACTCTAGCCATGGTGACCGGATGCAATGCAGCATTTGAAACCCTAGTACGGAAATCACTGGCTCATGCTTGAGATGGACGATGACGCTATTGCGACCTGGGCAATTTATTCTGCATGCCTTTGACAAAGACTCTCCGTGAAATGATCATCGCAAGCACTGGAGGGCTTCATTTGGCTATCGAACTGCTAGGTTCATATTGTCCAAGGCTAGTTGAGATTCATTCCACAAAATAGCTTGAAGTCCCTCTTTTTCAATCCACAGCATGCTGTAGAACTCATCTCATATCTCTCAGTCCATTGTGCATCGAAAACTCATCTCCGGTTACGGAAGCAACCTGCAAGAGGCAACGTCACTTCTTTTATTTGGGTACCGTGTTAATTCAAGAAGCATCGAGCAGAATCACCAGTGATATTTAACACGAGACGGGTCAGTCCTTGTCTAAAGACCCCCATATGACGCCTAGGCGCAATAATATGCAATTTGGTGCCATTCGAACACCGGCATCAGGACATTGGGTCCTTGTCCTCATTGGACGTCGAAATGAGGACGTCTCATTTTGATCGAAGGGCATGACCTGCCAGCAGAATAGTGCGTACGCCCAACAGCACCCGGGCAAGGGAACGCTGTTTTTCCCTCATCCTCTTTGGAGATGAAATACGGTTATACCCCAGGTAACCGTCCATGAATAATAGAATTTTTGTCAAAATAAACAATACAATCGACAAGGATCTAATACGAACCTCGACACCCGACAGGCGACAAAGGTAACTTATGGGAGGGAACCAATGCTGTGTGGAAATATGCAACGAGGAAACCTCTTCCCGGTCGAAAGTCGTGCGAAGACCTAATAAGTGGATACTGCAGTTTCCTCGGTGACGAATGAGACGTCCTCATTTGAGTCGTCAGACGTCTCATTCGCCGAGGACCCATTTCTCGCGAGATTCTCCTCCTTCAAATTCCCGTGTCCCAACACAACTTCACCCATAAATACTTACAAAAAAACCAACACACAACACAAAAATTCCAAATGAGTGTCTCCCACGCCGTGTCGCCCCGTGCTATCAGTGGTACGGCGTTACCGTCACCAGGGCCGCTATAGTCCAATCCGGCTTCACCATCACCAAGGCCGCCATGGTCCGATCCGGCTTCACCGTTGCCAGGGCCGCTGCTGTCCGACCAGTGCGAGCTCATCATCAGCCGCTTTATCTTCCTGGCCATACCTGCCATCCTTGGCCTCCTCATAGTTGTATATATGCTAAACCGAATCTTTGATATTAAATATGATCGATCTCATGTGATTCTGTATGGATCTCACCAAAGCTCTAATTCAATTTAGTATATGTACTAGATTGATGAAATGCATTCTGATGGGATTGCGTTGGTATTATCGTGTGTGGCACAAAAAGATGAAAACAGACATGTGCTAGTGCCGGATCAGTGAAGAGACGATGGAGATTCAAGGGTGGGATTAGATGATCTTCACCCATCGGCAAAGTCCCAATCCACTCCAAAATCTCTCCAAAATCTTGGAGGGACCAATGTACCTCAGAATCAACTTCCCTTTCTTGCCAAAACGCGAAATACCTGTCGTTGGTGACACTTTGAGGAATACGTGTTCACCTAATTAGAACTTCAAAGACATACTCACGTGTATCTGCATAGCTTTTCTGATGGCTCTGGGCGGTCTTAAGCTTTTCTCGAATGACTTTGACGGCGTCCATTGACTACTAAACCAACTCTGGCTCGTAATCTTACGCTCTTCAACTTCATCCCAACAGACAGGAGTTCTGCACGCCTTGCCATATAATGCTCAAATGGTGCCATCTTGATGCTTTGTTTATAGCTATTGTTGTAGGCGAACTCAACCGGATGAAGCTGTCCCTCCCGACTTCCTTTGAAATCCAACACGTAAGCTCGTAGCATATCCTCGAGCATCTGAATGGTCCTCTTAGACTAGTCATCCGTCTGCGGATGATAGATCGTGTTGTACTACAACTTCATTTCCAAGGCAATTTGTAAACTTTTCCAAAAAGCTGTCGTAAACTTTGGGTCTCGATCTGACGTGATCATCTTTGACACTCCATGAAGACGAACTATCTGTCGCATGTACAATTCAGCATATATGTCTAATGCAAAGTCCTTTCATACGGCGATGAAGTACATAGACTTTGTCAACCTATCAACCACAACCCAGATGAAATCATTGCCTTGCTGATTCGTCAGCAATCCCATCACAAAATTCATTGTGATATGTTTCCATTTCCACTTGGGAATCTCTAGGAGTTGCAAAAGTCCACCAGGTTTGCAATGTTGTGCCTTTACTTGTTGGCACGTCAAACACTTGGCGACATGCTTAGCGATATCTGCCTTTATACCATTCTACCAAGGGTAGTGGTGCAAATTCTTATACATCTTTATGCTGCTCGGATAAATACTATAATGACTACGATGAGCTTCTGACAAAATTTCTTCTTTAAGCTCCATATTGTTGGGCACGCACAATCGTCCACGAAATTTTAGTAGTCCGTTCTCAGTAACTTGAAAATCAGCTTTCCTCTTTTCTACATTCTCTTGTAGAACTTTATGAATTTCAGGGTTTGTCAACTGCAACATCTTAATCTTCACCTGCACTTCCGGTTCAATTCTGAGGGTAGCCATAAGACTTGAAGGGTGGCATACCTCAAATTTGAAATCCGAATCTCAAACTCCTTTGAGTAGAATCTACTCCCGAACCATCATCTATGCAATCGATGACTTCCGACTGAACGCATACATGACCTTATTGGCCTTTCCAGGATGATACAAGATGTCGCAGTCGTAGTCCTTAAGAAGCTCCATCCAACAATGCTACCTCATGTTCAGCTCCTTTTGAAAGAACAAATACTTCAGGCTTTGATGGTTCGTAAAAATCTGGAACTTTTCTCCGCATAAGTAATGCCTCCAAATCTTTAAGGCAAATTTGATCACTGCCAGTTTCAAGTCATGCGTCGGATAATTCAACTCATGAGACCTCAGCTAACTGGACGTGTATGCAACAACTCTCCCATGTTGCATTAAAACGTAGCCTAATCCTTTATGCGACGCATCGCTATAAATTTCATATCCTCCAATATTAGATGGAACTGTCAACACGAGCGTGGTAGTTAACTTATGCTTAAGCTCTTGGAAACTACGCTCGCACTTATCCATCCATTCAAACTTCTCTTCTTTCTTTAGTAATCGTGTCAAGGGCATGGCTATCGCAGAAAATCTTTGCACAAACCGTCTGTAATAACCTGCCAATCCCAAGAAACTTTGGATCTTCGTCACCGTTGTTGGTCTCTACCAGTTCATAATAGCTTCAATCTTGGTCGGGTCCACGAAAATCCTTTCGCTGGAAATCACGTGACCTAAGAAAACTACACTAGTTAGCCAAAACTCACACTTACTGAATTTGGCGTATAGCTCGTGTTCCCGCAGAGTCTACAACACTTATCTTAAGTGTTGTTCATGCTTGTCGCAACCCAATTTTTCGGATTCACCACCTAAAACTAGGTTAATGGATTACTAAGTCTTTAAGTTTAGCTCGGGCTCTCACAAGCCCATACCAATTCGCGACTTAGGTTTGAATTCTTAACATGCAAATGATTTTCAATAAGGAGTCGCCACTAATCTATTTTTGGTGGGTCGATTAGAAACCCAAGTAAAGTAACGGGAGATTTATTTTACTCCTACAAACCAGAGATTTATGAGTTCAAGGACTTGGTTACACCAGACTATCCTAGTGCCCTTTCGGTACCTTTCTATTTCATTTTCAAAAAAATGTTTGGCAATTGAATTGATTTTAATTTAACTTCCTAACATGTGAGGTGATCATACATATACGCATACCATCAATTTAACACTCAAGAAAGTAATTAAATAATGCAAAACATACTTCGAAGCAACGAAAGCATCTGTATTGTTAAATCAGAATTCACATCAACAATCCTAGATATGATTTCTAATTAACACGCAATTTTAATTTTTTTTGTTTTCATTTATTTAATGAGAATCATGCGATGCATGCGAATAATCTAATATGACATGGCAACATGGCCTAAACTATATGACATGAAGAAATGCAATAATTAAATGCAATCTAAATGACCTAATTCTAATGACATGCAATGCGATGCAATGACATACAAAATTATTGAAACTAAAATGACATGCATCATACAATTTAGTATGCGAATTATATGTCATGCAACATTTATTAAATGACTTGGTCTAATGACGAGGAAGTTCTAATTAAATAAACCTAATAAAAACTAGATGACGCGCATTTGATATTTCTATCTTTAAAAATGCAAAAATGATCTAGCTAGATTAAAGTTCTATCTAATTTAAACTAAGGATTAAGTCACATTAAATCCTAATTTAAACTAAGATATTATCTTAATCTAACATGCAATTTATCTAATATGCAATGACATGCGGAGCATGCCCTAATTCTACTTGACATATGCATGATTTTTTTTTTATAAAATTCGAAATTTAAATTGCCATGTAATTAAACATGCAACCTAAATCAAACAAAAACTAAAATCCTAAATGAATGCATTTTTTTGTTTTTTGTTTTTATATTTTTCGAACTGAAATCCCTATCCTAGATATGCAAGATAACAAGAAATATTCCAAAACAAACTGAATCCTAATTCAAATATTTTTTGGATATTTTTTAGTGTTTTTCCAAAACAAACAATTATCAAATAAACATTGCATTTAAACTAATCAGGACATTCAATCAAATAAAGAATTAAAATAATCGAAAAAATAACCTGTTATTTCACAAGTCAAATTAACGATTACTATAACCCTAAACGTCACAACAAGAAGTTCAAAATAATTAAAAATTTGATCCGAAGTCTTACGGATCAAATTAATAATTATATTGATTCAGCAATTAAGATACTATCAACAAACTCCCAAGAATTAATATAATTAAAAAAATGACTCGACATCTTACGGATCAAATTAATAATTACAATAATCTTAGGGAAAATCCCTATGGATAATGCCTATAAAATTCATGAAATGAAGATCACTTCAAATTTCCACAACAACAACTAAACTTAAAAGAAATGGATAAAATAAAGTTAATAGAAAAAAATAAACTACCTAATTTCCTTTTCTTTTTTTCTTTTTGTTTTCCCCTTTCTTCTTTTTCTTCCCAAGCACGGCTTGTGTTCGTGCGGCTGGTCACCGCCTCTAATGAGGGGCGAAGGTGGGCGTCTAAGCTCTGCCAAGGACTGATCGGCACGCAACGAGGAAAAAACAACAGCAAGCAGAGGCTATTGCCTGGGTCAAAGGATCGATGCAAAAAAAAAAAAAAACAGAGAGCTACTGTAGGAACATCGCTCGGAGGAAGGGCGTCAGACGCCGAGCGGGGGAGCAGCTCGGCAGCAGCG